>OZ022324.1:58826868-61326868 GCA_963989225.1 Dromius quadrimaculatus
TTCAATCAGGCTTGAGAAGAGTCCTTGAGAAATTTCAAGCGTTTAATAATTGCTGTTACTTATTTTCCCATCAAATTTTCTTTGAACTTCAGCTATTTATTATCAGTTTCATCAGAGAAAATATAATTCTTTAAGTTATATAAAATTGAAGTTAAGAAGAAATAATCGGGAGTGGATATTGCAAAGCAAAATTCGGTAGAACATTTCTAGGTTACCGCAGGGTAGTAAACAGCCTCATCCTTATATAAAGGACTGTATCACCTGATTGGAAGGTCTGAATCAATCTAACGGTTGAAAAGTAAAGATCAAAATAAATTTAGTGCGACATAAATATTCTAGAAAATGTGAATTTCAAATTATCATAGATGTGAAATAATTATAGTTATATACAGAGTGTAACTGAACCTTTGTAACAAAATTTGATGGTATATAGTATTGGACGTACTGATCATGAATCAAAAAGAATTTCGCTGAAATTCGAAAATTGGGAAATGGCTTCAATCAAATGAAAAGTTTTGGGTCACTGAGCTAATCATTTCTTTTAGAATTACAACATTACTCGAAACCATTACTCGACAGCTAATCACAAATTGAATAGATATTGCGTAATACATAAATGAATCAAATCAAACGATATTCTAACAGACGGCATCCCAGTCATCGAATGTTTGAAAGACTACTACAGCGTCTTCGTGATACAGAATCACTTCGACCTAATCCTGGTAGAGGTGGAGGACGTCAAAAGATACCGACAAAATTTTGAAAATGTTTTATCGGATATAATTGATGTTGATCCTACAATTATTACTCTCCAAATTTCACGCAACTTGGGACAATAAGTTTCTCATATGACTGTGTGGAGAATTCTTCAAAGCTTAAGGTATCGTCCGTTCCATTACCAAAGAGTTCAAAATCTGATGCAACGTGACTACCTCGAGCGAGTGAATTTCTGCCAATGGCTTCTTCACCAACATGCTCAAGACTAAAATTTCATATTAAATGTAATTTTTTCCGATGAGTCCTCATTCACTCGAGGTGGTATTCATAATTTTCACAATTCACATTACTGGTCACGAGAAAACCCACATGTTATTAGAAGAAGTAATTTCCTGCATCGATTCTCTTTGAACATTTGGGCTGGAATTGTGAATGGTACTTTACTTGGTCCATACATTTTACCTGAGCTTATGAATGATAATGATTACTTGGGGTTTTTGCAAAACACTCTACCATAATTGTTGGAGGACATTCCGCTAGATGTTCAACAGCATGCATGGTTTCTCCATGACGGTGCACCTCCGCACTACAGCAGATTTGTGAGAGTGCATTTAGATACTGCATACAAAGGTCGTTGGATAGGGCGTGATGGTCCTGTACCATGGCCTCCGAGATCATTAGATCCTAATCCCCTTGATTTTTATTTTTGGGGCATTTAAAGTCATTAGTTCATGATAACCAAGATACGCCGCAAAGTATTGAAGAACTGCAACAGCGTATTGAAAATAGCGCAGAAATTATGAAAGAACACATTTACCTCCGTCAAGCTTGTACCGTTAACTTCATTCAACGTGCCGCATTGTGTGTTGCTGTGAACGGCGACAATTTTGAGCAATTCTTATAAATTTATAATCTTCCAATTTTTTTGTTTAGATTTATGTATTATCTTGTGTAGTACGAATTTTATTTGATCTGCAGTTGATAAAAATATTCTTATATAATTAATCTAATTGCTTTACTGATGGTAAATTACGCATGTGTATATTGAGTAACATAGTTTTTTATTTATTTTGTATAGAAGTACCTATGACAACAAGCGATATCCAAAATGCTATATTTTTGCAAACTACTGCTGTTTTCACGAATTTCAGCAATAGTTATTTACATTACACGATGCGAAAGTATACTTTTTTGTGTGAGGTGGTATTAGAATGGCCGAGGTGAAGCCGAGGCCGTTCAGAACCTCCGAACACCTGAAAGGGCTTTCGCATCGTGTGATGTATTACATTTTTTCTGCTACTGTTCTATATAAATATTAATATTTAATAATGATAATTATATTTGAAATAATGTTATGGAGGCTGTTTTACCTGTCTAAAATTATCCATAGCAACGGTTTATTTACGATGTTATCTGTCATCAGCGCCTGTCACAGATTTTGAATTTCAATAATTTAGTTAAACATTGCATTTGACCGATTTAAAATGTTAACAGAAAATGAAACTGGTATTCAAAAGGCAGCTAACAATGCATGTGCCTCTCTTCTTGCGGATTAATCCAAAGAAAGGTACATTCAAACATATAGCATGTTTCCTAGATAGCTTGCCGATATAAATGTTACTCGAATCGACGAAACTGTAATGCTTCGGGTGCCGATATTTTGGATTCAAAGAGCGGATGGAAGTCTTTTTCGTAAAGTAATGAAATTGAAATTTCTAGGAAGGTTTTACATGAAATTCACATTAATATTTCCTCAAATAAATAAACATTGACAAATAATAATTTTGACGTAATTCAAAATGATAAAAATCTCCTAATACAAAGTGAAGAAGTTTATAATTCAAATAATATTCCCACTATGACTTTTTCCAATTGTACAAATTGCATAATTACTTAAAACCAATAAATAGATAAAATTAAATGGAATAGATTGGATAAAATCATATTATTGTTATAAACTACTTATTTATTTGAATGAATATTGAAATTTCCAATATATTTGCATTCTTTCAAACTTTTACTTTTTTGTCCTGGCCCCGAAAGTATTACTTTCGTAGCTAGCAACGCATAGCAACGAGGTAACACGAAGATTTGCTTTCGTTATCGTTCGAGTTGCCAGGGCTGCAAAGCTCACTTATTTATACAGTAGCAGAAAAAATTCTTTTTGATTCATGATCAGTACGTCCAATATTATATACCACCAAATTTTGTTACAAAGATTCAGTTACTCTCTGTATATTAGTGTATTTCATTCAATAAATAAATATCAATTTCCAGCCGATTTTAGTGTTTGTGTTAAATTGCGAACTTTAAGAACATTTCAGTTGAGGAATCAAGATAATGCAGTCAATTATTTGTGGCAGAAACAAGTGGGAGAAAAGAAAAAATCAAAATATTGACTACATTCCCTAAATTACTCAGTAGTGCTGAATTGCATGATATAGTTGCGTTACTATCCTATACATCGTTCTGTATGTAATCGCGTGGAGTTTTACACATTAGTGATTCAGCCCCGCGAGGGTCGCTTTTTTTGAGTCGTCAGTGTGAAAGTGGTCTAAATGAAACTGTACTAGCATTTATTTTTGTGACTGCACACTCGTCGCATTAATTAGTAATTATATGTTAATTATCTTGAGCTTCGATTCATATTACTGTCTGATTAGAAATGTACTTGTCGAACAGACAAAAGTGGACACGTTTGCTTCAAATATTTACTACAAACTAACAAACAGAGTATGCTTCACATGCAGATAGAACACTAGAAGCTGGGGATTCTATGTTACAATTTAATGAAAATTAACATCCTTGCTGAATTTATAAAGTTGTGCAATTCGCTTTGAACTAGACGAAACTATTTGCAAAGGATTGGGTTCTTCATAAAATCCTGTAATCTGTAATAGTATATAACTTTTGAGGTAGAAAGTATTTAATTACAGTCAGACAAAGCGCCATCACTCTCCCCGCTTTAGCTCATAAGGAATAGAAAGACATGAAATTATTGTAGAACTTTGAGGTTTTTGTAGCGGATAAAATTTAACTGTTACTTTCTTATAGTATTATGACGAACGTATGAGCTTATTTTCAAGCGAAACTATTGTTAGAATCGTTCTGCAGATGTTATTACAGTACTAACTATTTCTATCGCTTGTTGATTTCAATTGTTGAAATAATAACAATCAATTATAATCCATACAAAGTATACACTGGTAACCGCACCTTACGGCTGAGGCAATATCAATCAATCTAGCAAGTGTACTATTAGTGTCTGCTACACCAATATTTCAAATTTTTATTTATATAATATATAATTATACATTTTACTATGTTTTAATAATCTATTAGAACTATCGAATTGAATCTAAAGTTCTCTTATCTCCAATTCCGAAATGATCATTAGTGTGCTGTAGTCGTTTGAACAAAAGACAGTCTCATCACCAGCACCGATACTGCATAATGACCCTCTTCCAGCATTTCTTCAACGTTTTTCCACACGTTCTTCCTTTCGTATCTTTTATTTATCTCTGATCATTTTTTAGACATTGATTCAGTTTTTCCTGGAATGGTCGCCATTCTTGAGATGGAATTTCTATCGAAGGAAAATAGAAATTGATGATGAAGGTTGTGGAATGCTGTAAATAAAAGACAGAGATGCAACGATATGAATTATGATTTTGATGAAGAATTAATTACTAGAGACCACCGGGAGCGTCTGAGATTGATTTCGTTTGAGAACTTGCTGAACTAAAGATCAAAGTATTTATTCGTAACTACAAAAAGAGCTTCACTTGCAATGTTTTCCGAAATTACTCCATACTTATACAAACAATTATTTTTGTAGAATTAGATAAAATATCTCCTGTCACTATCAATACTCTCCTCACTTCATTCCTATAAATTATTTATGCCATATTCATTCATTTTTCCTATCACAGAAAAAGAATGACCATATCAATCACTTGCTCTGAGACATCACGCGATGTTCTCGTTGACACGCAAATAATATTTCACAAACTGTCACTTTATTTTCGTATTGATCTGTTTTTTTATGAATAAAAGCTTTTTGTTGTGAGGAATTATGCTAGCGTGTTATGTTTTATTTATTTGGGTTCAAAAAATGTGTTTTCATACCTACAACCATGTTCTACAACAAACTATGTGTTTTTGATGAAATGACTTTGACACAACTCAGTGAATCGTACATACTATACTTTATAATTGGATGTATTCTCAAACGCAAACTGCACCCGATATTCGATTCGTGTTAAATATGTCAATTGTCCTCAATTTCCTTGAAAATCACGGATTATGTCATGTCTCCTGGAAACTTGATGAAACTGGGAGATAATTGTAATCCAAAGATCACGCTATAATTATTAGAAATAGAAAACACGGCTCATATTTTCAAGCTCCCAGCTATTTCTTTTCCAAAATACTTCGGAAAACATGATGAATTTCATCAATAATCTTGTCATCAGACAATCCTATTCTATAATTTCTCCCAACTCAAATGCCGTCGTACGCGGACCTATTAGTATGATGTAACATAATCTTTCTTTTCTGGAACTTTATTGAGCGCTTCAGACAAACATTTCTCAATGTACCATTTAGTAGTAATTGTCATTTATTCATTCAGATCAATTGCATTTAACAGGCTCCCAACTTCTGTACAATACTTCATGCATAAGTTTTTTCGTGACTTATAGTTGTTTTTACTTGTACAAAGTAACAAGTAAGTATTGTGAAACCGATAAAATTCACCTATCGAGATTTTGATGAAAATATCCGTTTAGAGCATCCCTGAATCCATTTTGACTATTTTTGGCTTAATGTCGGTACGTATGTTCATGCGTGCGATCGTACGTGCGTGCATTCGTGCGTAACTCGCAAATCTCAAAACTGGTTGAACGTATAATGCTGAATTTTTGTATTTAAGACTGGTATAGGGTCTTGTTGTGCACCTCGCAACATGGTTCTAATCGTCTGTACCGGAAGTGCACTTTACTTGAAACTTTTTTCGAATTTTTCTAATCAATCCAGAATGATCAACCGTAGGATGTTGAAATTCAGTATTCGAATTTGATGTTGTATCAGAATGGTCATCTGCTATTTTTGTAAGAATCGGCTGAGCCAGAAGTGCACTTTACTTGAAACTTTTTTTGAATTTTTTGCATAAATATATAGTATGATCCGCCATAGCATATTGAAATTTCGAACAAAGAACTTTTATAACATCTTATTGTACATCTTGCATTATGATTGCGATCGGCTGAACCGGAAGTGCACTTTACTTAAGACTTTTTTTTATTTTCCGCATAAATCCAGAATGATCAGCCGTAGGATACTGGAATTTAGCATTTGGAATTGCTGTAGCATCTAAATGGTCATCTTCTATTTTTGTAACAATCGGCGGAGGCGGAAGTGCACTTTATATGACAGACTTTTTGAATTTTCCGTATAAATTCTAAACAATCAATCGTAGAATATTTAAATTTTGTATTAGGCACTTTTATAATATCTAGTTGTACACCTTGCATTATGATTGCTATCGACTAAGCCGGAAGAGCACTTTATTCGAAACATTTTTTGAATTTTCCGCATAAATCCAAAACGATTGAAAGTAGATCGTTAAAATTCAGTATTTAGGACGATTATACAGTCTAGATGCTCATATCCTATTTTTATTGAGATCCACTGAGCCGGAAGTGTACTTTACTTGACAGTCTTTTGGAATTTTTCGCATAAATTCGAAACGATCAGGTGTAGAATATTGAAATTTGGTATTTCAGTCTGCTGTAGCATCTGAATGATTGCCTACTATTTTCATAACAATAGACTGAACCGGAAGTGCACTTCAGTAGGAATTTATTTTTTAATTTTGCGCATAGAATCAGATCTGTGTAGAATCTTGGAAATCAGTATTTAGGAATGTTGTAGTATAAGAATAATGGCTAACTGTTTCCATAGCAACCGATTTGAGTGTAAGCGCATTTTACTTGACAGATTCTTAGAATCTCTGGGGTAAATCCAAACGATGAGATTTTGTGTTTGATTATATATATCCAATGATATATACGATCAATTACAAAATCACATCGTATTATACATATATATATATATATATATATATATATATATATATATATATATATATATATATATATATATATATATATATATATATATATATATATATATATCCAATGATGTACAAGTAAGTCACGTGATGTTCACGTCGGATTTTTTTGTTTTGGGCTTGTTCGTTGTCATGAATCTACACGACTGTACTATGGTGTAAGTACATTGAAAAAAGGTTCATAAGTATTATAATATTCTAATGTTTTCCGCTAGCAAAATGAATGAATGTAAACTAAAAAACTGTGGATCTGTTTATCGGCCTGCCGAAATATTATGCTTACCAGCTAAGGGTATGTTGATGAAAATGGTGCCTTGTTATGCATAGTCGAGAAACCGGCCGCACCTTATGTTTCCTGAATGGATTTACGGCTAAATTGTTCATGAATCGATCGGAAACATAGTGGTCAAAAAAGTGCGTAGGTCAAGTACTTTACTTTGTTACGCACCCATAGATCAATCCATTGGAGTCGGGATTTTCTGGCTTCGGTTCGCACAATTTGTCCAAATTTTGATAATATTTTTGCACTCTTTTCTGCAAAATCTCAAGTGAAGCCAAAAAATAACTAACAACTGTCGATCCAAGCTTCTGAAAAGTATTTTCAAGACCTGGGGCCTGACTTCCTTAAATATGAGAGTAATTTTCTTAAAGAAGTCACTCCTCCTTTGATGGAGGTGTGCTTATCGACCATTTGGTCATCTTCATACTCGGAGTTAGTGGCCCAAATAACTTAAACTTGTAATTTTGACAAGGGAGCTCATAATAGCTTCCAAGAGTGTATCAGAGCCCCGCGGAAAAGTGGATGACATAAGAAACTAATACCGCCATGCTTCAATTATTATTTTAAATTTTATTTCTGAAAACAACTTTTCCTGACAAATCTAAATTGAATTTATAGTCCACTATTTGTTTGGGAATATTTCTTCTAATGTCTTTCAACCATCGATAGTGCGAGTGCGTAACAATAAATTCTACTTATAAACAATTCTAGCTCTAGTTATCTTGAGATCTACGGTGTGTACGTTCTATTTGCAAGGAATTTCTTTGTGTCCGATGGACAAAAGAGTCTTTACTGAAATACGTATTCAATGTACCAACGATAATTCACTGATACAGTTTGACAAACGTAGGGAGTCCTATCAGATGAATTCAGTATTCGTATGCTTTCGGTTAAGATAGGAAACTAACGTCAACAGTGATGGTGGTATCTATTCTTGAAACTTTCAGATTTATTGAAGAATACTATATTCACTTAATATACATATATTATAGTAAAAATAATAATACAATAAATAAGAAATCAGGAAAACTGGAATAAATTGTTATTGTAACTTATAATCAACATCTTCAGTTTCGGATTTCCTCTTTACTCTCTTTTTGACAGATGAAGTATTCTCTTTGTCTTCGTCTCGCTTTCTTGAAATCTGATGTACGGATCATCTTGAAATGCAGTATTTACTGTTCTATAATATTACAGAAATGTAGGATAAGGATGTTCATATAATTTTGCCACTTATTACAAACAACTGTTGCACTTGTTGTACATCTGGAAGTGGTCCACTGTTCTTTTTTTTTTTCTCAAAATAAACTCAGCGCTAATACTAATAGTCCGTGAGGCAGTGCATAAATTTTTCGTTGATTACCGCTCACTTGAAACTTTGTGAGTGGCTTCATTGTGATGAGTCCGACAACTTCTTCATTTGGCAAAATTCTAGATTTGGGGGCGTTTACCAGCGAGGGCTAGTTAACTGAAAGAATATTACCGTAATACTGATCTTTACACTAATCAAAAGATTTTCTGATTATGAAATGGAAAGAAAATATTGTCCGACATGAATATTGGGGCTAGCGGTGAGTACCAACATACTTACCATAAGTACCAACATATTTATGACAAGTGCGGCTTGTCGGACTCACTGGTAGCCTCAATATTCATGTCGGACAATATTTTTCCCTCATTTTATTATCAAAAAATCTTTCGATTAGTGTAAAGATTAGTATTACGGCAATATTGTTTCAATTAATTAGCCCTCGCTGAAAAACGCCCCCAAATCTAGAGTTTTGCCAAATGAAAAAGTTGTCGGACTCATCACAATAAAGCCACTCACAAAGTTTCAAATGGGTAATCAACGAAAAATTTATGCACTGTTTCACGGACTATAAGTAATATTCACTAAGTGCGCTTATGAGAGCGAATACACTAAATAGTTTCAAGCAGATATATGTTATCACTGGTACAAGGCGGTTGGTAGGGTTCAAAGAAGACATCAGCAATGAAGTATGTGGAAACTTAGGAAGATAAACACAATGTAACAAATTGTTCCTTTCATACCATTAGTAAGATAGATACAATTCGGCCAGGCTATTTCTATCTCCAGAGAAAAAAATCCCAAGCGACTGCTTACGCTTATTCGAGTATACACAAGTTTCACCACAAAATTTGGTATGTATCACACTATTCAAAAGATCTGATGTTTCATAGTGAATTCTCACAGGTTCTTCTTTTTGAAAATCAAGAAGCTTATGTGGCGTCAGTCGATGAACATTTTTTTTCTTTATAGTACCTACATTTACTTGATGGTTTTATCTGGATTTTTTGCCGGGAGTTTTGAAAATGGGTAGTCTTATAGTTTTTGATGTGTTCTTTCTGAATTTCAACTTTTCCCCCTCGTATCTTTGCCGCTCATGCCACCATATTGCAAAAATATGAGCTAGAGAAAATTTCCTACATTTTCTGTAATAATCTTTTTTTTTTCGTGAAATCAATAGTAATCGTAGATCGCAGTTGTGGATGAGAAGTCATGATATAACTTCCTCTACGCGAAGATGCAACGATTAACTTCTCATTATTATACCGTTTTTAAACATACATCGGGAACCCCTATCGATCTCTGTCCCACCAAAAGTTTATTCTTGTTGTTCTTTCTTTTAATACTTGACTTACAAGAAATCTCCAATTCTTATCCTTTCACTTCAATCACTTCACTTTCATGCAATGGATTAGCACAAATAAAACAATTTACTTCATTAGAAGCCATGGCTCTATAAATGCAAACGACACTGTGAAGGGAGAGAAGGGCGCCCGACACAAAGGCTACGCATTCTCTCATAACTACGGAGGACAGGCTACAATAATAATAAACCGGTATGTCAACGCATAGTAAAATATTTAGTGTTAGTATAGTTTTTGGTTTCCAGATAATCTTATAATTCACAAATTTCAGTTGAAATTAAATGTCATGGGTTAACGTAGATGTATAATTTTTTGAGGCGCTCGTACGCCAGAACTGTTGATTTTACGAAAAAAGGTGTAGGAAATTTGCTCTAGTTTCATTTTGTATTTAAAAGCTTTTATCGTGAAATGAGTCGGAGAGGAGATATAGTCAAAGAACTGCTTTTAGGCGTCGTTTTTCAAATATAGTGGTGCGAGCGGCAAAGATACGAGATAGTGAAGTTGAAATTCGAAAAGGGCACATCGAAATTTATAAAATTATCCATTTTCAAAACTCGTATGAATTTTTAATGATTGAAAATTCAATCTTAAGGTGCTCTATTACCTCAGTTGCCCTCCTCTTCTATTATCTTTTCGAGAAGCAGTAATAGATCGTCAGATAGTCGTAGATTTGAGTGCCCCATTTTGTTTTCTCTGCCTTCAAGAGTTTCGATAAGCATGTATATTTAGAGTATAATAATGCCAAAATTAAAACTGGACCGTGTGGCCAACATAATAATAATTAATTCTAAATTTTTATGAAAAATCCTGTTTTGATCCAATTTTCTCGTCTCTGCCATGCTTACGAAATGAAATTTAGGGAAAAAAGAGTCAGCGAAAAACGATAGGCAGAAGTGATCCACTTGGCCAATGGTTTGGAATGAGGGGTCGATTATGCAAAAAAATATATCAATTTTTCACGTTCTTCTCATTTCTGCCGTTTGGCCATATGAAAGATGATATCATAAGTATCACGTAAAAACGAATGGCATAAGTTTTTCGAATGGCCAAGTCAAGATATGCACGAAAACATTCAGACTTTCGCAACTTACAATTTTGACAACTACAAACTTGATACAAAAATGTTGAATAAATTCACCATAGTAACAAGGCTGGCTACAGCAGTTGTTCAATAAATAAGCTTGCTGTCAAAAATATGAGTGAGAAAATTGATATTGATAAGGCTGCGGAAGAGGTAACTGTAAAATGATTTTGCCAAAAATCTAGAAAATTTACGAACAACAATACGATGCATTTGTGAAATTGTGTGAATTGCAATAATGCTAATACAAATCAAGAATAAAGGTTTGAATTCTAATGACAAAATTCAATTTGACATTTAGGTAAGTACTTTGATTATTCAGTTGTCATAGAAAATTTGTTTATTTTACTTTAGTCCCTTGGTATTCTTGATCACTTTAGATCCCGAGGGACTAAACTCAAACTTAAGTCCCTGAAATGAGGGATTAAATTCGTTGTTTACTCCCGGGAGTGCGAAAAAAGTCTTACACACTTATACTCGCTTGAACTTCTTTTAAAATCATGATACTTTAAATAATTTTCGATTTTTAGTTCTAAATGGCAGGTAAATAACTGAAAGAAATGATAGTGCCTATTTACCGCTACCGTCGTGTATAGAGAAGATAGTCAGTGGTGGCTCTCATATAGGTATTGTACCCCCTATATCCACTTGATATTATTCATAAAATTTCATATAATGATCTCCTTTTTCTTTGATTCTTTATCATATTTTGACAACATATGATCGTTAAGCACAATGGGCCGAATTCACCCAATAATCCGCTGCTGATTATAGCTATAAATTCATTTTTCAAATGATGCTGTCTATGGGTGAATGTAGCATTCGTTATATTGAATTAGAGATCATCCCACAAATGCTGATAATACCAGAATTCCAATTAAGATCACGTTATTTGTCAGTATTATGTTCATGTGGGTAGATTGATTATAGCCAATATTGAATGTAATTGTGTATAAAGAGCCTTGTCTGTATGATGAGCTAGTATGGAATATTGAATTAATCAGATTTTTCATACAAACTTTTCTATCATCTGCGTGGTACTATTCTCAATTTTTATCCCATTGGATACGTAAAATCTCATGTTATATATTGTATACAGCGGCATAATCGAAAATAGATCCATTTATATTTTTTGTGTATGTGTGGGAAGAATCAGCGCGGCTTGTGGTAGATCTCGAAGCTATGACGTACAGATTTGTCATAGGGGACTTTGTGGAATTCGATCCTCTTATATATGTTTTTCTTAACCTGTATTCTCACCTGATAGAGATTGTAGAGATGAAAGACAATATCAGAAGAGTTATTAGAATTGATAAACATACTACATAAAAGATATTCCTAGTAATCTATCTTTTTCCCTCTAATCCCACGATATTGCGAAAGTTCAGAATTATCCTTATTAGACCGCCCAAATTTAGACATTCCTATTTCACCCTTTGCTCATGCGCACCTGTTTTCCAACAATTCTGCTTCACACTCTATCCATTCATCCACGTGGGTGCTTTGCCACGCGGTGTCGCGATTGCTAGCAAGTAGCAACTCTACGACGTCCTCGTCGTTGTGGACGTTTCGGAGCATGCTGGAGCTCCTAGGGCGCGTGGCTCAGCGCCAGAGAGTTCATCCGGTGAGGGTCCTTGCTAGAGTGAGGCAAGCTGTTGCTTGGAGAGGGAGTTTTAAATACAAAAAGGTGTGTTGAAGGTGTAAACAAAAGAATGAAAGTGGTTTTAAGTGATACTAATTAGTGGGTGTATCATTTCGAGTGTGTGCAATGAATTAATTGTGTGATTATATTCGAAGATATAACTGAAAGAATGGGGTTACTGTTGTTATGCATGCGTCACAATGTTTCTATTTGAGGTGAATTTGATACAACAAGCAAAATATCCCAATTAATTTTACTATGTAAAAGAAATAATATGGAAATTACATTCGAGTTTTGTCGAGAGAATAGTAATTTATGCAGTAACATTCAAGTTTAATAAGTATTTTTCGCATTTTTTTCCTCTTACGACTACTACTAATACCATCGACACACACGCGGTTGTTAAATTTGTACCTTTTGCAGTGTAGTTGGCCCCTAGTTAGTGGTAAAGTATGGAAGTTGATGATACTGAAAATAAAGTTGAAAATAAATTAGAAATTCACTACTGTGCGTACATCTGTCTTCGACCCATTGTTAAATTGCATGCGAAACCCGAATGTTAAGTTGTGCTTTGTTATGTGATTCAGATTTGTTTTGAAAGCTACTATTTAGGGCCGTAGAAAAGTCTTATATGCAATACAAGTGTAAAGTATACTATTTGGCCAACAATTTTAGTGAATCTGTAAACCTCATCATCAAATACTTGGGCTGATATAATGTTCAACTTTACACTTTTTTTACATAAACCACTGCTTCATCTTCCAATATAGGAATGAAAATAGCGGAGAAAACGTTATATTGATAGTAAATATTGCTTCAAGTTTTCGGCATTTAATTTTGGCTGAAAATCGAAGTCTCTGTTATCCAGGTTTTGATGTTCAACTCCATTAAGTTTTTAAATTTATTTGGATTGAGACCTATTATTCTTAGAGTGGCATGCTTGAACGAATAGTCGAAATTATGAGTATTTATCAATGATAGAAGAATATTCGACAAGAAAATATTAGGAGATATCTAATTTACTGATAAATTCGAGATTATGTATTGAAATAAAACAAATGAATCTACAAATAATGAAATTCGAATTAGGTACATATGATTTTTGATATTCTGGTTTCTTGGCAACTGGAAACAGCGCTGAGACTGTTCTCAGTATAAAATAAATTCCATTCGTCAATTGTATACAATTACCCATAGTCCAAGAGCCCGCTCGGAAATACTACCTTGAATCATTAGACGATTCTTACGTATTCTAAACGATTCGTCGTGAAAACATTATCCTCAAAAGTCATCGGTGCCATTTTTAATTCTGCCAGGAGCAATCAATATTAATTATTTATTCTGTGAATTTAACGCACAAACTACCTTTTTATGTTAGACACTTGAAAATTATACTGGAACATGTATTTTTATGTGCAAAACAAGAAAAATTCACGGTGCCGAGTTTCATTCTGCCACAACCCTCGGCACCGTGGCTTCAAAGTGGTTGGAAATATCGATAAAGTACCTTTTTCTGTTAGACGAAAAAGTCCTATACAAAAATTGTAGCCAGAGACCTGACGAATTCAAAGAACCAACGGTGCCGACTCTCATGTTGCCAGAAATCCTCGGCACCGTGGATCAAAGCGGTTGCTCGCGCGGCCTATTTTCAGTCTGAATAAAATTTGCATACATTTATTTTTGATGCAACAGTACCTTAAAAGGGAGAGTGTAAGGTGAAGTATGGAATAATATTTGATATACTTTCATCCTATCATCTAAGAATGATTGAATCTAGAGTAACTAAGTTTTTAGAATAAATGCATACCGTTTCAAATCCGGTAAATTGATGAAAGCAATCAGAGAACAAATGTATGAATGAAATTAAATCAATCAATCATCGAAGCATACCAATAAAAGAATTGAATTGAGTGAGCCTTATACTTACTTGTACAAAGTACAAGAAGTATTGTGTAACCGACAAAATTAACATTTCGAGATTTTGATGAAAATATTCGTATAATATTGAATTTTTGTACTTTAGACTGGCTTAGGATCTAGTTGTGCTCCTCGCAATGTGGTTGCAATCGTCTGTACCAAACTGCACTTCACTTGGAACTTTTTTTAAATTTTCCGTATTAATCCAGGAAGATTAGCCGTGTGATACTGAAATTCAGTATTTAAAATTGCTGTAGTATTTGAATGGTTATCTCTTATTATTGTACTAATCGACCAAACCGGAAGTGCACTCTATATAACAGACTCTCCGAATTTCCCACATAAATTGAGAACAACCAAAAATTCTGAAACATTCAATTATTTGTTCCACAAAATTTCAAATCTAAGAATCGGTTTTGACACCATCATCTCAGATCTGGGAGCAACTGTATACCCGTGCTTCGTCCTTAATAGGACTCGTCAGTACAGTTAAGCCAAGAACCCAAGATAGTCAGAGCTTGGATCCCAAAGTGTTTAAACTCATATGGATAAATGGACTGCAAAAGTAAAAACTATATGCAGCACCATCTATCGGGCATAAAGCCAGTTAAGGCATGTGAATAATTTAGAGGTCACAAATTAATTGTAACCAAGTTTATAGATGGCGCTACATATAGTTTTTACTTTTGCAGTCCATCTATCCATACGAGTTCAAACACTTTGGGATCCAAGCCCGGACTATCCTGGGTTCTTGGCTTAAATGTACTGACGAGTCCTAATAAGGACGAAACACGTGTATACAGTCGCTCCCCGATCTGAGATGATGGTGTCAAAATCGATTCTTAGATTTGGAATATTGTGGAACAAATTGTTTCAGAATTTTTGGTCATTTTCAATTTATGTGGAAAATTCGGAGAGTCTGTTATATAGAGTGCACTTCCGGTTTGGTCGATTAATACAATAATAAGAGATAACCATTCAAATGCTACAGCAATTTCAAATACTGAATTTCAGTATCCCACGGCTAATCTTTCTGGATTAATACAGAAAATTAAAAAAAAGTTTCAAGCGGAGTGTAGTTCCGGTACAAAAGGTTGCAACCACATTGCGAGGAACATAACTAGATCCTAAGTCAGTCTAAAATACAAAAATTCAACATTATACGAATATTCTCATCAAAATCTCGAAATGTGAATTTTGTCGGTTACACAATACTTACTTGTACTTTGTACAAGTAAGTATGAAGCTCACTCAATAAAATTTTTTTATTGGTATGCTTCGATGATTGATTGATTTAATTTCATTCATACATTTGTTCTCTGATTGCTTTCATCAATTTACCGGATTTGAAACGGTATGCATTTATTCTAAAAACTTAGTTACTCTAGATTTAATCATTCTTAGATGATAGGATGAAAGTATATCAAATATTATTCCATACTTCACCTTACACTCTCCCTTTTAAGGTACTGTTGCATCAAAAATAAATGTATGCAAATTTTATTCAGACTGAAAATAGGCCGCGCGAGCAACCGCTTTGATCCACGGTGCCGAGGATTTCTGGCAACATGAGAGTCGGCACCGTTGGTTCTTTGAATTCGTCAGGTCTCTGGCTACAATTTTTGTATAGGACTTTTTCGTCTAACAGAAAAAGGTACTTTATCGATATTTCCAACCACTTTGAAGCCACGGTGCCGAGGGTTGTGGCAGAATGAAACTCGGCACCGTGAATTTTTCTTGTTTTGCACATAAAAATACATGTTCCAGTATAATTTTCAAGTGTCTAACATAAAAAGGTAGTTTGTGCGTTAAATTCACAGAATAAATAATTAATATTGATTGCTCCTGGCAGAATTAAAAATGGCACCGATGACTTTTGAGGATAATGTTTTCACGACGAATCGTTTAGAATACGTAAGAATCGTCTAATGATTCAAGGTAGTATTTCCGAGCGGGCTCTTGGATTACCAAGAATAAACGGCTTTTGTTGGATACTGAATATATGAAAAATTCCATATTAACTCTTCTCTACATTTTATTATTATTATGATAACGTAAAATTCATAATAATGATGGAATTTCACTCACGAAGAATGATAGCTCCTAATATTTTGATTCCATCGGTAATTAGTTGTAAATATATGACAATAACAAACTGATATAATAAAAAAAAGTAACAAAAAAGATAGTAGTCTGAATAAGTATGGATTCATTCACTATTTGTTCATTCAAGATCATTTTAAATTCTAGAATTTATGGTCCATATTCTCACCTCTTAAAATCACACTTCTTTCTGAAATTTCATTCACTTTCTCTAATTTTTCTTTATTAAAATTTTTGCTGAAGTAGCGCTCATTTAAGAGGTGAGATTACGGAACTTATGACGTTTCGTTGGTATGTCTTGGAATTTACTCATGATACTTGATGAGATTCATCGATATTTGGGCATAAACAATAAAATATATGAATTATAATAACAAAAATGTAAAAATTTGAACATGAAACAAACTTATAATTCCATTATGCAGTCATTAATAATTCTTGAAGCATTTTTTCTTACTTAAACAAAGTAACAAGTAAGTATTGTGAAACCGATAAAATTCACCTATCGAGATTTTGACGAAAATATCTGTTTTGAGCATCCCTGAATCCACTTTGACTAATTTTGGCTTGATGTCGGTACGTATGTTCGTGCGTGCGTTCGTGCGTAACAAATCTCAAAACTGGTTGAACGTATAATGTTCAAATTTGTATTTAAGACTGGTCTAGGGTCTAGTTGTGCACCTCACATTATGGTTTCAATCGTCTGTACTGGAAGTGCACTTTACTTGAAACTTTTTTCGAATTTTTCTAATAAATCCGGAATGATCAACCGTAGGATGTTGAAATTCAGTATTTGAATTTGATGTTGTATCAGAATGGTTATCTGCTATTTTTGTAAGAATCGGCCAGACCAGAAATGCATTTTACTTGAAACTTTTTTTAATTTTTTTGCATAAATATAGAATGATTCGCCATAGCATATTGATATTTCGTATAAAGAACTTCTATAACATCTTATTATGCATCTTGCATTATGATAGCGATCGGCTAAACCGGAAGTGCACTTTACTTCAGACTTTTTTTTCAATTTTCCGCATAAATCCAGAATGATCAGCCGTAGGATACTAGAATTTAGCATTTGAAATTGCTGTAGCATCTCAATGGTCATTTTCTATTTTTGTAACAATCGGCTGAGCCGGAAGTGCACTTTATATGACAAACTTTTTTAATTTTCGGCATAAATTCTAAGCAAACGGTCGTGGAATATTTAAATTTTGTATTAGGCACTTTTATAATATCTAGTTGTACACCTTGCATTATGATTGCTATCGACTAAGCCGGAAGAGCACTTTATCCGAAACATTTTTTGAATTTTCCGCATAAATCCAAAACGATTGAACATAGATTGTTAGAATTCAGTGTTTAGGACGAATGTACCGTCTAGATGCTCATATCCTATTTTCATTGAGATGCATCAAGCCGGAAGTGCACTTTACTTGACAGTCTTTTGGAATTTTTGGCATAAATTTGAAACGATCAGGTGTAGAATATTGAAATTTGGTATTTCAGTCTGCTGTAGCATCTGAATGATTGCCTACTATTTTCATAACAATAGACTGAACCGGAAGTGCACTCTAGTAGGAATTTATTTTTTAATTTTGCGCATAAATTCAGATCTGTTGGTAGTCGTAGAATTTTGGAAATCAGTATTAAGAAATATTGTAGTATAAGAATAATGGCCTACTGTTCCCATAGACACCGACTTGGCTGAAAGCGCATTTTACTTGACAGATTTTTAGAATCTCTTGGATAAATCCAAAACGATTAACTGTGGAACGATGAGATTTTGTGTTTGATTATATATATATATATATATATTGTCAGCGGAACAGGGTTTAAGGGCAAAAATCAATAATACCAGGAGATTTTCAGAAAGATAGAATATTTATTTATATGAAAAAATATAAATTGGTTTTTGAGTCGCCCGACATGTTTATCGTAACGCGATCGATAACAGACTGACTGTGTCGAGTGGGGTGTGTGTGCGTGCGCAGTGTGTGTGTGCGCAGTAAACTTAAAATGATGGTAATGAGAATATACGCAGATGGCGACACTAAATATAAAACCATAAGCTCGCATACATTCATAGTTTATAGTAAATCAATATGTTTTAACACTTCCCCTCGAGTGATGGGTTTATGTTAGCGTTGATTTCATGATTGAAGATGGAGTCCTGCGGCCTTCGTGCACCAGCTGTGCTTTGGTCTTGGCAGAGCTTTTGTAAGAAAATCGGCTATCTGGTCAGACGTGGAAATGTGGTCGACGACAAATGATTTATTCTGGATAGCATCTCTAACAAAATGATGCCGTATATCAATGTGTTTCGTTTTGGCGTGAAACACAGGATTTTCCGCTAGCTTCAGTGAACTACGGTTGTCGCAGTAGACGATAAGGTTGGCTAGCTCGTCGTAACCCAATTCTTGAAGAAAACGTTGTAGGTAGATGGCTTCTTTGGCACATTCAGACAGAGCCATATACTCCGCTTCCGTTGTCGATAGGGCGACGGTACGCTGTTTTCTAGCATCCCAAGAGATCGGGCTCCCACCAAGCGTGAAAATGTAGCCCGTGAAAGATCGACGATCTTCAACACAACTGCCCCAGTCCGCATCAACGTAGCCCTTGAGTGGAAGATGATCCCGCTCGTAAGATAAGCCGATATTAGGTGTACCCTTTAAATATCTCAGCACGCGCTTCGCCGCAGTCCAGTGCTCCGGCCCGTAGCAATTGTTGTATTGCCCAAGGTAGCTCACAGCGAAGGCGATGTCGGGTCTAGTGCAGACGGACAGATAAGTGAGTGCTCCTACTAGCTCTCTGTAGGGGAGCTTCTCGTCGTCTTCGGAAATATTGGTCCTCTTGATGAGTTTGGTGCTGATGTCCATGGGAGTGGTTACGGTCCGACAATCGACCATGTTGAATCTGGCAAGCAGCTCCTGGACATATCCTCTCTGGTGCATGGTGATGCAACCTTCGGATTGGCCGATTTCGATTCCCAAGCAGCACTTCGCGTAACCAAGGTCTTTGATTTGAAAATGTTTGGCTAGATGACGACCCAGCTCGGAAGCCCTTTTCTCGTGGCGACTGGCGATCAGGATGTCGTCCACGTATACCGCTATCAGTATGGCATCTTTCCCTGAACCGACGGTGAAGATGCAGGGATCCGATTCAGTTGGAGTTGCTCCTAAGGACTGGAGTGTCTGGTGTAGCTTGTCGTACCAATTGCGACCTGCCTGGCGCAAGCCGTACAGCGATTTCTTCAGGAGGCACACCTTGTTTCCTTTACGAAATTCGTTGAGCGCGTTTTCGGCCTTGGCGGAGATGACGCTGGTGGGCTCCTGAGCAATTATCTCCTCCAGGATTTTTTCGTAGTTTTTAGGGGCTTCCATATGTATTACGTCGTGAAGTTCGCCGTTTAGGTATGCCGTGGTCACATCATATTGTCGAATTTTCATATTGAATCTTGCTGCGAGTGACATCATGAGACGGATGGATCCCGGACGAGCAACAGGGGCAAAAGTTTGTGAGAAGTGAACCCCAGGTTGTTGGTTGATTTCTTCTTTGACGGAAATCGCTGCTTGTTGACAAACATGGCGTCGGATTTATCGTTTGATATACCATTTTTGCGGGCTTCGCTCTCTTCTGTAATTTTTGCGCGCAACGCTTCTGGAGTCGGCAAGTCGTCTCGTGACTCGATAGCACAGCGAAAGTTTTCGTAAGAGTTTGGCAGACTATACAAGAGCATAATTGCCAGTTGATCTGGATTTATTATGATCTCCATGTCGCTCAGTTTGTCGACGGTGTCGAAAAACTCGTTGAGGTGCTCGCGCACGTCCCCATCGTTCGCCATTTTGTGAAGTGTGAGTCTCTTCAAAAGTGTTGCTTTTCGAGCTGGCCCTCTGGACTGAAAAATATCGCTGAGCTTCGTCCACATTGCTCGCGATGTATCGCAATTTTTCACTTGCTTGAGTTCAGAAGGAGAAATGGCCAAGATTATGTCGGATCTTGCTTTCCGATCGTTCTTCTCCCATTCCAATATGGCATTGGCATTATTGGCACCTGGTTCCGGCTTGACTTTTGCACCGCTAACATACTCCCACATGTCATTTTTTATAAGGATAGCTTCCATCTGAAGCTTCCAAGTATCATAATTTTGTTTGTCAAGAAGTTCGATTCTCGCGCTATTCGCACTCATCTTGAAACACAAAACACGACCGAACTCGCGGACGAACACGTGGTACGTAGTTATCGTTTTTGTCTTCTGTTCACACTGAATAGTTTTTATTTTATTGAACTCGAGGCACTGGGCCCATAACCTGTCAGCGGAACAGGGTTTAAGGGCAAAAATCAATAATACCAGGAGATTTTCAGAAAGATAGAATATTTATTTATATGAAAAAATATAAATTGGTTTTTGAGTCGCCCGACATGTTTATCGTAACGCGATCGATAACAGACTGACTGTGTCGAGTGGGGTGTGTGTGCGTGCGCAGTGTGTGTGTGCGCAGTAAACTTAAAATGATGGTAATGAGAATATACGCAGATGGCGACACTAAATATAAAACCATAAGCTCGCATACATTCATAGTTTATAGTAAATCAATATGTTTTAACATATATATATATATATATATATATATATATATATATATATATCCATGGATATATTATGATCAAACACAAAATCACATCGTATTATATATATATATATATATATATATATATATATATATATATATATATATATATATATATATATATATATATATATATATATATATATATTTATATAATCAGGAATATTCATAACAAAATTGAATTAAGTTGGGATCAGAAACCTATATCTTCAACGAGGTACTTACATTTTTTGTCTCAACATAATTTGAAACAGGAAATTAATACTTAAGTTAATATGAAAAACAGAGTTTCATATATCTCTGATGATAAGTATCTCCAAGAAAATCTGCAAAAATTGAAATATATTTTCTTAGATAATGGTTATCCCTTACATTCTATCAATTAATACATTTTAGGAATAATAATAATGATTTTTTGAACAATACCAATTCTAATATTAATGATTGCAATTTATCAATTTCTCTTCCTTCTAATTTGAGCAATCGATCTTTCTCTGATGCTGCTATTTATAAATCTTAACTATATATCCCTCTTTTATCTGACAAAATTCTTGACAGGAGTAATAATTATGTCAAACGTCTGTTTCTTGAAATGTACCATGTAAATTTCCATAGCAACACTCTTAATGAAAAAACAGATACCCAAAATTTAAGTTCATATTATTCGAATATAATCAAGTGTTCATATTCATGACACTCCATGTTTATTTATTTTTTCAATTTCAAATAATTTATTCATTTGTTGATTATTCATTCATTTATCTATCAAATTCTACACATGTTTTGCGAAGAATATATTTTTCGCACTCCCGGGAGTAAACAACGAGTTTAATCCCTCATTTCAGGGACTTAAGTTTGAGTTTAGTCCCTCCGGGATCTAAAATGATCAAGAATCCCAAGGGACTAAAGTAAAATAAACAAATTTTTCTATGACAACTAAATAATCAAAGTACTTACCTAAATGTCAAATTGAATTTTATTATTAGAATTCAAACCTTCATTCTTAATTTGTATTAGCATTATTACAATTCACACAATTTCACAAATGCATCGTATTGTTGTTCGTAAATTTTCTAGACTTTTGGCAAAATCATTTTACAGTTACCTCTTCCGCAGCCTTATCAATATCAATTTTCTCACTCATCTTTTTGACAGCAAGCTTATTTATTGAACAACTGCTGTAGCCAGTCTTGTTTCTATGGTGAATTTACTCAACATTTTTGTATCAAGTTTGTAGTTGTCAAAATTGTAAGATTAATTAATCTACTTTAGACTATTGTGATTCAATATAATACGGTAGTGCGAAAAATAGCGTAGATAACACATGACTTAAGTGCCTTTGATCCCTCAGGTGAGTATTGCCCTCGACTGCGTCTTGTGCAATAAACTCCCCCCTCAGGATTAAATCAAGCACTTAAGTCCCTCGTTATATAATATACTATTTATCATTGTCAGTTATTTTATCCCTCCATCCTTTTTATTTATTGATTTTTCAAGAGTTTTTGATGATTTTTTTATGGTTTTTTTATGGTTGGTTTACTCCTCTTGTCCAGTTGTTGTTAGTTTTCTGAATGTTTGTGATAATTAATTCTCTATTTTTGTGTAAGTTGAAGTTTATCCGTTCTTACATGTTCATTTAATTCAACTGTCTTATTGTTTATATTACCTTAGTCCCCTGAAGAAGCCAAAAATTATTGGTGAAAGCTTGTGTAAATGAAATAAATGAGAATTTTTGAATAATTAAAGACTGACTACCCAATAAACTTCTTAACATAAAATATTTACCGTCGATAAACAACAATTTTATATATATATAATATATATATATATATATATATATATATATATATATATATATATATATATATATACCATAAACAGTAAGAGGGCATACACTGCATCTGTAATTTACTTTAATGAAACTTGTATGTCATTAGTGTATCATGGAGAAAAAATCTGACGTGAACATCACGTAACTTACTTGTACATCATTGGATATATATATATATATATATATATATATATATATATATATATATATATATATATATATATATATATATATAATATATATCACGTAACTTACTTGTACATCATTATATATATATATATATATATATATATATATATATATGTATATATATATCCAATGATGTACAAGTAAGTTACGTGATGTTCACGTCAGATTTTTTCTCCATGATACACTAATGACATACAAGTTTCATTAAAGTAAATTACAGATGCAGTGTATGCCCTCTTACTGTTTATGGTTTTTTAGTTCTAATGGTAGTGCACTGTGTTGATCACTCGATGATTCTGTGTTTCTTCACGTGTTATGTTTTGTGCACCCTATTGATGAAGTCGAAAGTTTTGCATGTGCGAGTGTATTCGAGTTGTAACTAGTTGCAGTTGTTTTCAAATAATTTTGTGTTCTCGTTGATATGAACTTTGAAAATTAAAGTTTTAGATATACATAAAGTTAGTTTCAAAATTTCTTTGTAATGACAGATTGAGAATGACGATTGTGCTTTTGTCTGGACGAGAGCTATTATTCTCCCTTATCACTTTCGAAAGTCAGAAATGAAGGTGAATGTGCTAAATTGATAGATGTCCTGTTGAATTCCCCCAATTATGAGTCCTAAAGTGCTTGTCAAATTAGACAAATTCTTGGATCTGGTCTTCAATAAGATATAGATCTAGATTCAAGTCCACAAGACATCTTTGCCGAAAATAATGATGATAGTTGTATATTGTGTGATAAATAAGTTCATCTGGCAGAAATTCCCAAATCACTAAAAAATTTAGGATAGTCGCAATAACTCTCAGTGAAGTAGCTACTATACCATACTTGACGTCAAGAGTAGAAGAGTCTCATGGTTCACCAACGCCACAAGTGGCTTGGTAATGAACAGCGAACAAATGAACTGTTAAGTCGTATATAAATTAAAATTATGCTTTGGCAGGGCTGCTCGTAATTACGAAAGTATATTTGTTCATTTGAATGAAAGAATACGATCATTAATTTCTTGTCCTGTGTTGGAGCGATAACAATTGTTATTTGTTTAATGAGTTTTTCTTGTTTTGTGGTGATATAAAAGCATTGTGAGTTACTATTTATTACTTGACTATGGCAAAGCCACGGAAGATTATGATTTTAATAGTCCACGAATGTGTTTAGGTGTGTTCATCTGTTGCCTCAAACTATTCATCGTATTTTGGCAAATAATGTGCACGAAGCTACGCCTTGGGCTTCGCCCTCGCCTTCGTCGAGTGCAGCTACCTCATCTTGGACAATAATGACGGTCGTTCGGTGCTTGTAACATAATATACTCTTAAATTATTAGTTCATAATTTGCTACAGAGGTGGCTCCACGTAGATCGTTTGGAATATATGAAAAGTGAATATATTTATTCTTGGCTAAACGGCTGCTTGTATGAATATCTTTATGTAGAACTTTTGATTATAGTTTTTAATTGTCTATCGAATGGACATTAATAAATTTTGCAGCACTGCACCTATTTCGAAATAAATTAGTATTTGCGTTACAATTTTTTTTGGATCAATGATGAAATGTATGTGAAACACCCGACATTATATTTATTTGAAACATATTCTTGAGAAATCAGTATACAAACTTTAGCAAAGTCCAGTTATTGCTTCAAATTTTGCTACAAAGATGGCACCTCGTAGCTCGTTTCGAATACATGAAAAGAGAATATATCTATTTTTGGCTAAACCGCGGACTATATCAGAAATTTTGTGGGCAGCTTTTAATTTTCTTTTCCAATTCTCTACCAGATTAACATTTTTTTTTTTATTTTGCTGTACTATACTTGATGCTCAAATACCGATTATTTTATTTATCTTTCTTATATGAATGAAACAAAATTCATGTTTTATCAAAGTTTTTATTTTATTATTATTCATACAATAAACTATTTTTTTCGGAAACCGTCATCAAGAGTGAACATTTACATGGCAACTAGAAACATGCGAAATGGTTGTTTTATTTACAGGACACGAAATACTTCGCAGCCAGGATGAAAAATATTCACATAAACTGTATTAGTACCATAGCAACATTAAAAGTGACATCAATTGATTTCTTTTTACATTTTTATTAATTCTGAGACATGGTTTCCGAAAAACGTTGTTTGATACATGATTGTCAAATTCATTTGTATTCTCGAATAATGTTTTTACTTGCTACGCTCACAAAAAAATCTTTTATTCTCGAATGCAAAAGTGACATTTCGCAATCTAGAATCAAAAAAACTGTTTTAAATTTTTCACATAAATCAAAAACGATTGAACGTAGAATGTTAGAATTCAGTATTATTTTGTTCAGGTATAAAATACATATCCTGAAGAAGGCTAAGGTGTAGCCGGAACTGTAGAGTAGAAAAGAAAAGATAAAATTATTTAACTGACTTTCCTTATTTTTAATACTCACAATCCATTAATCCAGTCAGCTTCAACCATTTTATCCATTATATATTATTATCATATAGTATTATTATTGATAATAACTGATCTTTTATTTTACAGTGTTGATTCAAATTTTGTAACGATTTATTATGCTTTTTGTCTGGAGTTTCTCTCATGACAATTCCTTCATTAGCATGTTATCTGTTGATTGCTAGTAATCACGCATGTAATAAAACATTCGTATGCTGAAACTGATATAAATTCTTTGAGGCACCACACCCAGTGGAGAAAAAAAATCTCATACAGTATTTCGAAGTGAATAGTTCGAATGCTTCCTTTTTCTCTTTCAGTTAATATCAGAACATGTATTCTCATGATCAAATCACTAAATTTTTGGAAACCAGTTCACAAATGAAATAGTGTCAATCAATCTAGTGACAGACGTTGATTGAAAATCATGAATATGATATTCACTACCATGTAGAAACTTTTCATAGACAGCATCATAACCACAATGCTTTTGCAGCATTTGTAACAATTTGGTTCTGAATAAATATCTATACTAACGCCGTGTGTTGTGCTTGTCATTCAAACAGTGTCATTTGCTCTATCATTGGGATCTCTACAACTATAAGAGCTACAAGACTAGTTGAATTAAATAGAAGTTGCGTTTTACAAGATGAATTCTATTGGTCCAACATTTGAATCTGAAGCTGAAGCTTGCGTCACACATATACTTGTCCGTCTGATGGACTCGAAAACCAGTATGTAGTCATATGAAAACAAAATGAAAACAAGTCTTGACATTAATATTCGTATACTAAATAATGTATTTATATCAGTACTTAGGACTGTAGATGTTTACAACTCTTGATGGATTCGAAATTTTAGAGACTCAACTTTTTATTGATACTATTATTTGTTTATTTTGATGGTGGAGAACATCTACAAAAGCATCTAGGTCCTAGATATGAACACTGTTAGAGACATTTCTAGAATGATTCTATTCTTCTATTGTACAGTTTATTCCTTGGCAACATTTGAAGGGAACTAGATCCTAGAAATATTTATTTCTTGATAGATTTAAAATTCAGAGCGTTTCCATCTCCTCTTTATCCATTCTCAATAATCACAACTCACTCACTTGACGTTGCATTTAATAATGTAGTAGCTTGAGATACAGTTGCCCCAATTTTTTTGACGTTTGTTTGAACTATAATATCTTTTATGTTCGACTGCATCATAATCATGTAGTTTATGGTTGCATTTAGTGCTCGTAATATGCCACTTAATTGGACTAGGACTTTTGCTTTATATAATTGGACGGAACTGTCATTGTCAAAAAACATTTATTCTTTTCTATCGTATTTATTATTTTCTACTCTTTCTGAAGTATCCATTTATTCTTTTCTATCGTATTTAATCTCTTCTACACTTTCTGAAGTATCTATTTCTTCTATTAAATTGTATTTAATATTTTTGACATCTGCAAATAAACAATAAAAAACAATTGTAACAATAGCAATACTAGCAAAGCACACCAAGTTATACTTATCGAATTTTTGTATAGGGGAATTAAGAAATATTTTTAGATGATATCCTGCGTCTTTAGAGCAGTCGAACATAAAGCTTTGTATGTAATTCGTACATAAACAAACTTTATAGACTCGCCTTCCTTATTAGACTCGCTCGCGCTGCTCGCTCGTCCATAACCAGCGGCTCGTCCAATAAAGTTCTATATTATATACTAATTACATAAATAGCTATTACCGTATGCATTTCGAAATCATCTGCAAAACCAAACTCATATGAAGTCAACTTCACAAAGTACCTATCATAACTTTCAGCGGCGTAACTTTGCTTGGAAACCGTCAGCGAAATCTAGCAAGCAATCAAGTAGCTTTTTTTTTTTGACGGAATAATTTAGAGTGATTTTGAGCTTTAAATCAAAGTAGAACTTTAATTTAGTTGAAATCTAGTACAACGGAGTGAAAGTAACTAGAAACAGGCATTTTAGCATGCTAATTCATTCAAATCCAGACATTTTCAATCAAACAAAATGTTAAGTTATATGAATATATTTTAATTATTGCTAAAACATGAAAAAGACAGTTATATACTTATTGCACTGCTTTGATAGCGCCGCTCTATCGGTCAAATTTTACATGATTGAGGTATTTTTACCGAACTTCACTTCGGTCTAGATATTCGTCAGATGTCCTCCGGAAGTATGGAAAAAAATCTGTCATTCAAAAGAATATATAAAATATTCAGGTATTCTAATATATATAAACAGAAAGGTGACATAAAAGAATGCCAAAACTACCGAGGAATAACACTCTTAAGTACAGCGGCGAAATTGTTTGCAAGAATCCTGGAGAAGAAACTAAGGATCCAAGTAGAAAAATCCCTAGAAGATAACCAATATGGCTTGAGACCAAACAGAGGAGTTAATGACGCAATGAGTATAATGAGGCAAGTGAGTGAGAAAACAAAAAAACAAGGAGACAAGGTACATCTGTGCTTCATAGATCTAGAGAAGGCGTTCGACAGAGTGGATAGAGAAGACATATGGAACACGCTAAGAGAAAGAGAAGTAGATATTAACATAATAATGGGTATACAAAGTTTATACAAAAAGACCAAAAATTATGTAAGAACAAAGAAAGAAACATCAGACATGTTCGAAACTACAAAAGGAGTAAGACAAGGCTGCATATTAAGTCCATTACTCTTCACACTAGTGATTGACAAAGCAATAAAAGAAGCAAGAAAGAAAGCGAAAGAATACATAATAGGAAAGTGGAAAATGGAAATTGTAAAAATAATAGAGACATGTTATGCAGATGACATGGTAATAATAGGAAAAGACGAAGACACACTAAACAAGAACTTAGAAATATTCAGAAGACATCTTGAAAAAATTAACATGAAAATTAACCGCAATAAAACCAAATCGATGGTCATAAGCAGAAACGAGGAAAAACACACAATTAAGTTAGAATGAGAAACTTTAGAACAAGTCAAGCAATTTAAATACCTAGGAACAATACTGACTTATGACGGAAAACTAGATGATAAAATAAACGAAAGAACAGGAGCCACAGGTAGACTTCTTAACCCTTTGAAGAATACTATGCTAACAAGTAAAGAGATACCGAAGGAAACCAAAGCACAAATATACAAAAAAGTAGCTGTGCCTATCCTGTCCTACGGATCAGAAACCTGGACAACAACAGAAAGACAACGTAGTAAATTGAACAGTACAGAGATGAGATTCCTGAGAAAAATAGAAGGGAAAATAGTCTTGGACAAGATAAGAAACAAGGTATATAGAGAGACACTGAATGTGAAACCGATAGAAAACATAATAGAAGAGGGACAATTAAGATGGTGGGGCCATATACAAAGAATGGAAGAGGATAGAATGACAAAAAAAGTGTACGAAGCAAGAACAGAAAAAACAAAACAGAGAGGAAGACCCAGAAAAACATGGAAAGAAGAAGTGAAGAAAGCACTGAAAAAGAGGGGCTGTAAATGGGAGGAATCAGGCCACTTGAGCAAAAAGAGAGGAAAATGGAGGGAGATCTAGAAGCGGATACCAATAGAAGAAGAAGAATGAACAAAAAAAGTAAAAACCACCAGCCTTACACCTAAAAAAGTAGATAGGCTTTAGGATTAAGTAAAGTGAGTATAATAATAATTTTTTTTTGGAATGAATAATTTAAGTTACTTACAAAATTGTTTTGACAGTTAAAAGCTTGTTTAAGGTACCAAAAGAAAATATTTTTCAGTTCCATAAACGTCACTACATTACACAGTACTCTTCAGTACAATGAAGTCAGTATCTTGGCCCACGAAAATAAATACAATAAAAGGTTATTTCTTGAGATGTTTCATATCCAAAAAAACAAAAGAGACACCATCAACTATATAAATGATACAGATAATCTTAGCTGTATTTATGCTCATTTGATAAATAACTTTTGAATTGCCGCGCCTTTGAGTTGGTGTTTTCTCTTCTTCCGAGTTACGGTTTTGTTGTCATCTTGTGGCTCCCTCACGGACATCTGATGGTTTGACACTTCCGGAGCTTCGGCTTGCAAGGAAGTACACGTGTTTATCTTGATCAAATAAACAATGGTTTTATCATTTATTATTATACTCTGTGATAATCTTTATAGCTCCCTGAGGAAACCCAAAATATTGGGCGAAATATTGGAATTAAATTAAATTGACCTCCTCCTGATGGTTTAAATTTTATCAAACCCGGCCAGAGCCACCGAATAAATCCTTAATCTAATTATTTTATTCTAATGATAGCTTTATCCAGAATCACATTTTTACCAGTTTCGGGAAGATGACTATGAAAAATTACAGAAGAAAATATGAATTGAAGCTGTTCAACAAGTGTGAGTGAATAAATGATAGATTAACGGGAATATATCAAGTTTCTTCCAATCTTCATCCTTCACTATCTCTAGGAGTGATAGAAATATTGAAATCGTTAAAATAAAGACTTGGAATGATTCCTAGTGTACCGAAAACTTAGTTTATAAAAGTGACATGTGTGTTTTTCGATTAAAATGAGATTATTTTCGTTGAATCATAGTAGATTTCGTAGGAACATCTAGACGGCGAGCAGGCCACATAAAAATGCAAGATATAAGAAGCATGAAATATTTATAGCTAAATAGGTTCCAAATCCGTTCTCGAATACTAAATGACTAGTCTGCCTACGCGCTTAGGAAGATTAAGCCTAGAGTGGAGTGGACGATCAAAAAGAATAAATTTCACAAGAAAAAAAGCTATATGGCTCATTATTAGAAATTATTGATGATAATTGCTCAATTGTTACCGAAGCTATGTGTTAAATAAAAATGGCAGAGAAAAAAACAAAAGATAACATCCAGGCAAACTGTAATGAAGAGCGCGGTTTCTATCACGCTCAACAAATTTGTTCCGTATTTGTTACTGTATAATACGATATATTATTCACTTAATTACATATGTCATATCAACGATGAGATAACAATTCTTTTATTATACATATATAATAAGGAGTGTTCTAAAAGATTTGTTCAACATTTGAATCATTTTTTGACTACGAAAAAAAATTTCTTGAATGAGAATATTCATACAGTTTTACAGTATGGAATATCTTAACCTGAATATTAAAATCAATGATAGCAACAAAGCAATGCGCAATACTTCCGAAAAATAAATATTAGTATAGAAGGGAGAAATGGTGGTGCTATATAAAGTTCAAGGTCAAACTGGTTGTGAAATGAATTCTGTATTGCGAACATGCAAGACTGAAATATTGAGTTCACATTGAATGTACGTATGTGTGAATACACATTTAATACATGCAAGTGATGTCGTCTCAGCGTTATTAGAACATAAATCCGTCGTTAGGACCACATTCTGAAGATACATGAATACAAGCGAAGTCGGTATGACAGAAAATAGTTTGTTCTATCTAGATATTTCGCTTTGTTTTGTGATTCAAATTTTTTACTTTTTTGTTATTTTGTAGAATTATGAATTATGACAAATTTGTATTATATTTATATATTGAGTAGGAATTAACGTATTTGTCATTTAAAAACAAAATTTGAAGTAATTCTACTTGTAGTCTTGCACCCCCACTTAAGATGCCTCTGCAGGGAGGTTTCTTGTGTTTAGCTAGTTAAAATTTGCTGTGATTTACATCAACCCTGGTAAAGAGCATATTACCGGTAAAGATCCTTAGCATATTCCTAAAGGAAGACTGCAACTTGCGATCGGTGTATTTCGCCAAGTTAACTACTGGTGATGAGAACTCAGTTATCGAAATACGTATTCAGTCTTTTAAAACGTGCTTAATGTCAAGAGGATTTTATAGTTTCCTATAGAAATCTTCCATTAAAAGATAAATACTTATTATACAAAAAATGCAAATTTATTCTCAATAGGATTTAATAAGATGCTGCAAATTACAAAGTATTGCCACAAATTTTATTATAACTAATTTATTCACACAGGTTACAGTGCCAATATTTACTTTATACACTTGTATGATCACTTTATCGTTCACAGTTACTCGTACTGAAACACTGAATTCCTCCCTCGCCTAGCTCACGCTATTATATACCTAAGCTGAAGATAGACCAACATTAAATTGTCTAACAGTTGATACATGGCAACCATCGAACATCTAGTAACCGTAGGCTGTCAATCATGTCCGACAATTGAACATCGACTTGGTCAATACTAACTAGAATTACAGTTATAGCGAATTAAATTAATATTCATGTGAACTAATTACTCAAAATATTTCACATTTGTGACAATATTATACCTGCGATATTTTTATTTTCTGCAATATCATTGCTGCAAAATCCACAAACTTCGCTTTATTCGTATTTTAAAATGTCTATTCTCAGTTAAGCGTATCAAAACTGTTCTGATCCACTAATAAACATTTTAAAAATTTGTTTTACAATCATGAGGAAGATGAATACAAATATCATGTGGAAAAAAAATTTATTGAAGTATCATGAGTAGTCGATAAGACGGTAAATAATACACAAACGCACGACCGTAACAAAGTGCAATACATACAAGGGTAGCTCGAAAAGCTCTCAGCTGGAAGCATGCATGTCACTAATATGACCATAATGCTATTATATTAATTAAGTTAAAATTTTCAGAGAGCGTTGAGCAAAGTTACAGACTTGTGTGTTCCATAAATTTGCTGCAGCAGTGAAGATAAGTGAACGACTTCTGTCTGTTATGAAATTGATAAAGTTGAAACTCGTGCTGTGATTAAATACTTCGTTTTGAAAGATTTAAGACCGATAGAGATAAAAAAAAAATGTCTATATCAAAAAAATCTGTTCCTTTATTTTTGACAGTTGAAAAGTAGGCGGCTGAATTTAAATGTGGCCGTACGTCAATCCAGGATGGTGAACATACAGGTCGCTCAAAAGCCGTCGCAAAAATCCAAAATTTCATACTAGACGATCGTCGACTGAAGGCTCTACAAATTGCTTAGGCTGTTAACATCTTGATAGATTGCGTCCACCACATTTTTCGTAATGTTTTGGGTATGCGGAAGCTGACTGCTCGTTCAAAAACTTATTTATTTGAACATTTCTCAAGAGTGTCTAGACTTATTTAAACGCAATGCCAGTGAGTTTTATCGACGCTTCATCATTGTATATAAATCTTGGATTCATCAGTACACGCCAGAGAAAAGCAACAGTTCAAGCAATGGACTGGAGAAGTGAAAAGTGCGCCTGAAAAATCCCAAAAGTCCATATGCCGGAAAAGTCATGGCAACAGTCTTCTGGAACTCTCATGATGTAGTGTTCTTAGACAACTTATAATATGGCAGAACTATTACTGGGGCCTATTTCTCTTTATTATTATTTTTGACCATGATAATGCAGCTGCGCACAAGTCTTGCGTTATTGCGGTACGACTTAAACTTCAATTTGTTAAATTTGGCTCCCAGCGATTTTTTTCTGCTCTCTACTTGAAGAAATGGCTAGGAGGCTAAAAATTCTTTTCGAATGAAGAGGTGGAAATTGAGACGGACGCTTACTTTGCAGACTTAGATGCATCCTATTCTGATTGTATTGAAAAGTCAAAACATCGTTGGACTGAATGTATTGAATTGCAAGGAGATTATGTTGAAAGATAAAATTTGAAAAAATGCCCGTAAATCTTCCGTTCTCTTCAACAGGTCAAAAGATTCTTGAACTACCCTCGTATATATACATCAGTGTGATGCTCTAGTTGACTAACGAAATACATATACTAGGACATACGAGTAAATGTGGAGTAATGGTGCTTTACACTTAACGCCAATTCTCTTCACGTTGTCGTTACACTGTCGCTTTTGAAATACTCCTCGAGTTCCGTGATGAGAACTAAACTGAAAAAGTTTCACTTCAATAATAGAGATAGAAATAGCTCATCCCTATTTTTCCAAATCCTCCTAAATACTTCTGAACCTGGTAATATTAGGACGTATCTCAATAGTGGTTGACTGGTCGCTTGATGGCATTATCCCATCATTTATCAATTAGTCACACATGGGCGTGTGACTGTGGCTGTTGTAATGGCGGATAATTATTCACTCTAGGTGGAAATTGTTGTGGCCCGACCTTTGATTGCCGACAAATCGCATTTATGTGCGTGTAATTATATTACGTACCCTTGCACCATGTTTTTGTGCTGAAAATCGGTAAATTGTGATTAAAATTGGTTTCAAAAGGGGGAATACAATCAGAGAAGATGTAAAGTCATTTTTAACAAAATAATAGATTGGAAAGTCCAGAAATTCTTCAATTTTTCAAGGGAGAAATTGTAGCTCAATATTGTTTTGCTTGAGTAGCAATATATAGGAAACTAATAAGCTGAATTTTCACTTATTAATTTTAAATTCTTGTTAATAGTTGGCAAATCATTGAACAGTTATACTAATTAACCAAGCTTCTAATGAAACAATACATTTTAATTAACACAAGAACAAACCTCCAATGGCTTTGAGGTCTGTTTCTCGTAGATATCAACACTAAATTAGACAGAGAATTGTTAATTCCTATCATAAAGGGGAATGTTTAAAAATATTGCCTTCATCTTGGGACCGAACCCTGCTTATGAAAATCACTATTCCGCATAATTGTTTTTCAATTTATAGCTTACTGGATATGGATTGGATTCTATTTTGAATTGAATTATGTTGAAACCGAGCTGGAAAGAATTGTGATCCTGCATGCCAATATGAATTATCTATTTACCTATTAATTAATGGGAACGACAGTTTGATAATAATGTGATTATCCACAAAATGTATATAATTGGATTGGCTTCAAGTTCATGGCGTTATTTTTCTAGCGGTCAACATAAAATCATGCTTTCAGTGGTCATATTTTCTTGCTTCTCAATCCAGGCTTTTTAATTGGAATAGATGTTCCTAGAAATTTGCACAATTTCGAAAACTTTCGAAAAACATCTGGGAATGCGCTGCGAGCGCCAGTGCGTCCGTATTTGAGACCGAGACAATCGAGAAAGGTCAACTAAACCCCTAATATCGGTCATATTTCATTGTTTTTCAATTCATTAATCCGTCTTATTCAATAATCGAGCGAACAATATCTTGTTCCCAAGACTCTTATTTCTCCATATTCACAGGTATAAAAAAAACAATTTTGTCTGCGATTCATGAAATGAATGAATTTTGAAGAAATAAAAGTGGGTTTGGATCCTTCTCTCGTACAAATACATTTTGTATATCATTCTATATTCAGTAATAATACTTCACCCTCTTCAAGGTGTATTTTTAATAGACACTGCCCTTTCTTCCCAGGAGACCATCATCAAATATATTGGATCCTCCGAAATAGCTGAAATAACAAGGATTGTATCCCTTTTGTTCAAGTATTGTTACTGCTGGACATTAGAGGGTCTCCGAATTTCTGTTATTACTCTAGACAGTTGTCCAACTAACGTCTATTTTATCTGATAAGTCCGTAATACATCAGGCGAGACTCTGTAAGCTGATGTTTATTCTGTGAGTGAGAAAACATTTATATTCAAGAGAAAGAACGATAGTTATTGAGAAAAAGTAGGATTGTTATTTAGTCGTGCAATCTTGTGAGAATAATCGATTGTAATAAATATATTTGACGAAAATTAGGTATGAAATGAAACAAGAAATTTGCTGGGGAAAAATAAATTGATTATAATAAAAACTATTGTAATTTCATGCAGTCATCATTAAACAAGTATGACCTTATGATATATTTCTAATAAATGAGCTATTCTATGGATCCAAAAGGATTTTCAAAACGTACAAGGTGCAAATTTGTCGCATAAGAAATGTTATCGTATATAATATCATAAGGGACTGTAATTTCATCAATAAATTTTTCTTGAAAACTTTGATTACCTAGCAATATCGTGAGAGTCATTTGTCCGATTAAATCACGAGAGCGTAGCTCGAGGGATTTCATCTGAGCAGATAACTCGAAGGATGTTGCTTAAAGGTTATCAATGTTTGAAAGAAAAATTTATGATAAATTTAAAGTCGCGAGTGGTATTTGTGGAGAATATTTCTCGAATGAAATTGCTACTATAAGTACCTATTAAATAATGTTAGTTGCAACTACTAACATTTTTTATTGAAAAATGCACTAAATTGTTTCCATATACTCTTGTATTTTTGAATTTTTGTTTTCAGTCTCATTACTTTCGGCGAAAAATGCATTTCCAAAACGATTAAATTTTGACATTTCCGAGAACTGATTGTTTGTTTATATTAGAACTGTGTATTGTTTCTCTATGACAAAGGCAATTTATCGCGATAAATCGCTTGCCAACGGGAATTTACCGAGATAATGGGAATTTGCCGAGGTAAATTCCCGTTGACAAGGAATTTATTATTATAATTGTCATTGTAACTATGCAAAATCTGTAAGTATAATTGACATGAGTGAAATAATCTATGAAATACCTCATCTTGTTTCCCATAACTGTTTTTATTGGAGATATCAGAACACTGGGCAAGTAGGCAACTGGGACGAACCCAGTAAGTCGCTATAAATTAGCAATATGTGACAACGTGAATCCATTGTCTGAACCCAGTTTTTTTTTCACGTTTTCAACGTCGCTGAAAATCTGTACTGATTTTCTTACCTGGAAACGAAATAGTTTATCATGATACAAGGATCGAATGACTGACATTATTGTTCAGAGTGAAGTTGGCTGTACTAGACGAGAAAGAGATCGATGTCCAAGGCGTAGCTTCGTGCAGCTAACTTCCTCCGTGTCAAAAATGACGTGTTTTTGATTTGCTCTGGAAAGAACTACTAGGGTCGCGAGGTAAATCTTGTATGCAATACAGGTACCAACAAGATTATGACATTCGGAAATTTTAGTGACCCGAAAAGCCTTGTTACCAAATAATTGCCCTCACGTCATGAGCGACAGATTTACATTTTTAATAATTTAGAATTTGAGATATTTCAAAGAAAGTCCTCGTCACGTTTTCCTTTTAGAACACTTATTATTTGCGAATTTGCATGAGTATCGTAATTTTCATCAGGTTCGTTATGAAAGCTTGAGAACGTCACATCTATTCAACATGAAGCAACAAATGTTTTTTATCCCACATTTCGGTAGATTGTTTCTGCCGAATTTAGAATAGAATCGCATCATTTTCATTTTTATGTTTTGTGTTGTTATCATTGTAAACATGGACTATCTCTTTTCATTAATTATCATTGTAGAACTTTTTTAATTTAAATTTTAATCATATCACGTCAGTATCCAAAATAAAGCTGTTGTCTTTCATACATCATACAAATGATAATTAATCCCTGTGGTTTCATTCCATTCACTGTCATCATTCGGTTAATAAAAACCCTGTCAAATGCATTCCCCACACTTCAAAAGTTTATTTGCGGAAGCCGATATATATGAGTATATCAAATTTCGTGACGGGAATGTCCAATAGAAGTTTATTTTAATATTTTTATTTGAAGATATTCTGATCACATGAATAAAAAAAAAATGAATATATAGAAAAGAATAGTTGAATAATTATTTCCTAAGAAGTTATAGAAAGAAATGCTATTGTATAAATACCGACAGAAAAAAAAAACACTGTCTGTTATTCATGAAAAAAGATACTCACAGCTGTAAGCTTGAAATATTTGCATTTAAAAACCTCTTCTAGGTGTTAATGTATATAGAAAAATCTGACGTGAACATCACGTGATATACTTGTACATCATTGGATATATATATATATATATATATATATATATATATATATATATATATATATATATATATATATATATATATATAAATATAATACGATGTGATTTTGTGTTGGATCGTATATATCATTGGATATGTATAATCAAACACAAAATCTCATCGTTCCACAGTTAATCGTTTTCGATCTACACAAGAGATTCTAAAAATCTGTCAAGTAAAATGCGCTTTCAGCCAAGTCGGTTGCTATGGAAACAGTAGGCCATTATTCTTAGACTACAACATTCCTAAATACTGATTTCCAAAATTCTACGACTACCAACAGATCTGAATTTATGCGCAAAATTAAAAAATAAATTCCTACTCAAGTGCACTTCCGGTTCAGTCTATTGTTATGAAAATAGTAGGCAATCATTCAGATGCCACAGCAGACTGAAATACCAAATTTCAATATTCTACACCTGATCGTTTCGAATTTATGCGAAAAATTCCAAAAGTCTGTCAAGTTAAGTGCACTTCCCGCTTGGTGGATCTCAATAAAAATAGGATATGAGCATCTAGACGGTATAATCGTCCTAAATACTGAATTCTAACAATCTACGTTCAATCGTTTTGGATTTATGCAAAAAATTCAAAAAATATTTCGAATAAAGTGCTCTTCCGGCTTAGTCGATAGCAATCATATTGCAAGGTGTACAACTAGATATTATAAAAGTGCCTTATATAAAATTTAAATATTCTACGACTGATTGTTTAAAATTTATGCGGAAAATTCAAATAGTCTGTCATATAAAGTGGACTTCCGGCTTAGCCGATTGTTACAAAAATAGAAGATGACCTTTTAGAGGTCACAGCAATTTTAAATGGTGAATTCCAGTATCCTATGGTTGATCATTCTGAATTTATGCGGAAAATTAAAAAAAATTCTTAAGTAAAGTGCACTTCCGGTTTAGCCGATCGCAATCATAATGCAGATGTACAATAAGATTTTATAGAAGTTCTTTATACAAAATTTCAATATGCTATGGCGTATCATTCTATATTTATGCAAGAAATTAAAAAAAGTTTCAAGTAAAGTGCACTTCTGGCCTGGCCGATTATTACAAAAATAGCAGATAACCATTCTGATACAACATCAAGTTCAAATACTGAATTTCAACATCATACGGTTCATCATTCTGGATTTATTAGAGTAATTCGAAAAAAGTTTCAAGTAAAGTGCATTTCTGGTACAGACAATTGGAATCATAATGCGAGGTGCACAACTAGACGCTATACCAGTCTTGAATACAAAATTTCAACATTATACGTTCAACCAGTATTGAGATTTGCGAGCTACGCACGAACGCACGCACGAACGCACGCACGAACATCCGTATCAAGCCAAAAATAGTTAAAATGGATTCAGGGACGCCATCAAAATCTCGATAGGTGAATTTTGTCGGTTTCACAATACTTGTTACTTTGTACAAGTAAGTAAAAATGGACTTTAATTAGCAACATAATATATAGACCGTCAGAAAAAATGGCAGACGGTAGAAAATTATTCAAAAAAGCTATAAGACTGTCAGATAGTCATAGATTTCAGCGCCACTATTTTGTTTTTTCTGCCTGCGAGAGTTTTGATAAGTATGTATATTTGGAGTATGATATTGCCAAAATTGAAGCTGGACCGTGTGGCCAACATAATCAAAACTAATGTTAAATTTTCATGAAAAAACATGTTCTGATCTAATTTTGTCGCTTCTGCCATGCTTACGAAAGAAATTTAGGGAAAAAAGAATCAGCGGAAAACGATAGACAGAAGTGTTCCACTTGCCCAAGGGTTTGGAATGAGAGCTCGATTGTGCAGAAAATTTTTTATGAATTGTTCTCGTTCTTCTCGTTTCAGCCGTTTGGCCGTATGGAAGTTGATATCATGAGTATCTCGTAGAAATGAATAGCATAATGTTTTTTGAATGACCAAGTCAAGATATGCACGAAAACATTCAAATTTTCGCAATTTCCCTAAATTTAATTTCACAAGCATGGCAGAAGCGACAAAATTGGATCAGAACATATTTTTTTTTATAAAATTCAAAATTAATCTTTATTATGTTGGCCACACGGTCCAGCTTCAATTTTGGTATTATTATACTCCAAATATACATACTCATCAAAACTCTTGAATGCAGAAAAAACAAAATGGGGCACTCAAATCTATGACTATCTGATGGTCTAATAGCTTTGTTGAACAACTTATACAGTCTGCCATTTTTTGGAACATAACATTACTTCTGTGAGGGCAAATCAATTGTTTTTGCAAGTGTTGCTCTGCAAAACGAATACACATGCGGGTGGAAGTGAAAATCAGTCATTTCATGCTAAAACAGTCACCCCTAAGTGTAACCCATTTTTGTATTCAAATCCCCTTGATTTTACTTACGATTGTCTCGGACAGGACAGGACAGTTTTGTCTTGAAGTACTTGACCTCCGCTTTCAGTTGATACTAGTTTAAAGTTAACTGCGAAAAAATTTACCGGAAATGGCCTGTTCTTGACACTCAGAACAGGATCCTGGATTTATAGAGTCCGTCATCCTATTGACCACTATATTTCCGATAGTTTTATATACAATTTGGCCGTGAGCCTGATCAGGGAACATGGGTGCTTCACCAAACAAGAATAAATTTTTGTATACGTATCACAAGATTGATCTCTAAATAGATATCTGCTCTGATTTGTCTCTCTCATAATAATTATACTTGTATTTACGTAAGGTACCTGCGCAATTTCACTCGATGACGTAATTATCTCACGCAAGAATTTGACATATAGGTGATAATTAATACGATGCTGCTCGGCTATTAACACATTTTTTACTGTCGCTAATTGTACTAACAAAATAGGAACTTTTTTGTCATATAATTATATAAAAACTCAACACAAGGTTTGTTTGAAAGTGAACACGTTTTTATGGTTTTCGGGTAATAACCTTCTAAAAAATCCAAAATGAGAATAATTTGTATAATACTCTTATTCATTAGAACTTGAAAAGTGAATTGTCATGCTGAAAATATTATAAGAACTCAGACTTGAAACTTTGAATATAGCTCGGAACTGGATGACAGTGCAACACTAATTCTCCGTATGTCTATAATCTTGTCAAAATTTCAGCTACTTTCCAACTAACTAGTGCGTTCAAATATTCAGGGAAGCTCAGTTACTATTAGCAATACAATATTCAATCGTTTGCAGCACGCTTTAAATCTTGTGAATATAAATATAATAGTACACAGGCAAGTGAACTTAGTGACGTGTCGCGGGCAGATTGCGCGCTTTATTAGCTTATAGTGACAGTGAGATCGAGGACTTGACTTCAAGTTCCACACACCTCCCCCAAATGATGAATCAAAAAACACATATTATATTTTCATTTGAAACTTTTAATTTCAGACGGACTAAAAAGTAGAAAGAAAGTCCCTTTTCGAGCCACTTTTTTTAAATGTATTAAAAAGTAGGAAGGTACCAGCTACCAACTTCAAACTGAAAACGAAACAACAATACCCAAAATTTCCTACGTTCTCATAATAGAATACTGTACTTAAATGATCTTTATTATAAGTAGCTGAAAAACTGGGGTTTTTTCATATTATTCAGCAGTTTTTCAAAATATAAGTTCTTATTAGCGGTAATGCCTGAAGTATACTTTTAATTCCAATAATTGTTATGTTCATCAATCATGGCAGTTCATTCATCAAATTTGTGTATTTTTGCGCTCTTTAGGTAACAATTCATTAATAGCAATTTCTAGTCATATATAATTACAAGTCAGGAGCAAATGAATTTTGATCTATCATTGCTAGTCTATTGGTATGAATTTTGCTTGCGTGTATAATTACGTTTGTGTGACTGTGCTTGCTCTTGAATGTAGTAACATTTGTGTTTAAAGCCTAATATTGACGTGTGAATATTAGTACTGATTTAGTTTCGGTTGTGAATCAATTGAATATTGTCTTTTGTGGAATATAGGAAGTTGAAATAAGTTGGAAATTGTTTAACTGAAATATATGTATTTGGAATATTAATTGATTTCATGCTTGTGATTATAGAGAGTGAATACAGTGGATACTGAAATATCAATTTGAGGAGTGGTCTTATATTTAATCTTTAAGTAAGTTCACTGATGCTATTCTCTTTTATGTGGAATGTTTTGTTGCAAAAATTTGATTCCACTAAGTATGGAAGATGGGATAAATAATATTCAGATGTTTTTTCGTTAGTACCTTAGGTAATTTTGTATATTAAGCACTTCTACAACATCTAGTACACTTCGCATTATAATTGCGATCGGCTTAACTGAAAGTTCAGTTTACAAGACAGTTTTTCGAATTTTTTGCATAAATCCAGAACAATATTTTTAGCCATACATTCTACTTAAGTGGTGGTGCGGAAAAGAGTGCATGATTGCACGTCGGTGCATGTTGTACGCACGGTATCTCATTTACGGTTATATGTACGCAAATAGTTCATACAATCTTTTTTATAGAGAAAAATATATACTTCATTTTTACTCATGACTTCAAATGCTCTACGACCGTTAGAAAATGGGATATTTGCGAAAAACTGGTCAAAAACTTTGTTTTTGATCTTTGGCCTTCGATATCTTCTGAAGCATCATGATTTGACAATATGATTTTTGCACACTCATGCCATGCCTAAACAAAGATATTCCTGCAAAAAAAAGACAGTAACAATTATTTGGTAGATAAAATCTGAATTGACAGGACTATGGCGAATTAGGTCTCTTCCCTCACAGTGTTCATTTTTAAACGTTTTATAGGATAGTTGAAAGTTGAATCTTGATTGTATCTTGGACAAATAAGAATGACTTATACAGTATAAAATATGTAGGTTGTTCATGATATTCAAATAACGTACATAATGTTTTTTTTTCAGCTATACGACCGTATCAGTAGTAAAGTCGTGTCTCCAATTCGGGCACCACCAAGTGACGCGGTTCAACGTTGTCGCGAAGCCATCGACGCGTTGGCTATTCTCGAACACCGACCTGACATCGACATCAACGACGTGGAGGAGCTGAGGGATTTACTTTCCAGGCCGCATCAAAGGGTGAGTCAAATAAATCTTTTCTTGATTGTTCCATATTTTTTAACATATAAGAATATTTGAGTCTCATCATGAACTAATTTTGGCGCCGTACTCCATTTTTTTCGTATTGGATACACTGCCATCTACCCATCAGCGGCGAAACTACTCCCACCAGTTTTCTCCTATACTCAGTCTCAACTGAAATCAATATTACAGTTTTCAGTTACCGCATCGTAACCTAGCGCCACTGAAAATTCCTGAAACGTACGGTAGCGCCGCGTAGTAGTATTTACACAGACTAGGGATGCTGCAAAGTGATATTATTGATCAGACGGTCGGAAATGCCCGACAAGGGATCGGAAAATTCGGCAAATTTTGCAGAAGAGTTGCGTAAATATTCATTAATAAATATTAACCCACTTGAATTAAAGTGAAAATGAATATTGAAACCTGAATAATTATAATGATAATAATATAAATCCATTGAAAATTTGTTACAGGCAACAAATATGTAGGCGCATATATTTTTTTTAAATCTGAATTAACAAATGAATACACATGATACGACAAGACCTGAAATTGCTTCGAAATTATTAATTATATACTAAAGAATGTCAAGGATGTCTTTTGCTAGATAGTGGTTCAGAAGATATCTTGATTGCACTCTTGTTTTTATTCAACCAAATATTTTAATACGATATAAAATGTGAATGTGAGCCCTGTATCTATTATATTAGACTCTTCTCACGCTTTAGATTAAGATCAAGATGCAACATCCCGATTCCCTTAAAGAAAATCTGAATGAATTGGAGTCAAACCAATTCCTTAGATTTTCTGTGTAGAAAGTAAATTTATCTGCCATTTGTGAAACAGGGCATTACGGCAGTGTATAGAGAAAAAAACATTAAGATAAATGAAGAAAGGTTATCCGATAACCAGAGGAAATTCCTTACAAGATTTGATAAGACCTCTTGAATGATCAGTCGGCAAAGTGTTTTCGATTTAGGTTTAATGTATTTTGGGGAAGGGAGTGGATTTGTAGATTTATAGGCCCTAGAGAACTTGGGGATTTGGTGGGTCACTGTTTATAGTTCATATAAATTCTATTTAGCTATTGTTACAATTTCGCAGTGTTCAAATGTATTTACTTCCTCTAATAATTTGTCTGTAATATTATTTTGAATACTTGTTTCATATGATGGATTCTATTAAAATCGCTGAGTTTTTAAATACACATTCTCTTTATATTCTTTATACCTTCCAGCATACTTTTTTTCTGACTTTTAATAGTAGGTATAGTGAAAATATTTTGTTCTTCAATTCAGATGTTGAACGGTCTGCATTTCACCATAATCTATCATCTGAATCAAAATTGTCAATTGAAGAAACAGGAATACTATAATATTTGATAAGATTAGTAATAACGGATAAACTGTAAATTGGCGCATATACTGTGTCCGCGGATACTCGCAAAAGCCTTTATCTCAAATTTTCCATAAGAAAATATTGATTTATAACTTGTTTTGCTTATAAATACGATTGATTTTGAGAATATTTGTTTTTGTTGTACAAGGTAAGCAAACAAACAAATATATAATCATGCCAAGTTTACAATTTCCTAATTCAACAATTTTGAAGCATTGGAGTAAAAGAGTTTGAAAGCAGAATCCAAAAAGCTGAATCAAGATTTATTGGAGTTATTGTAAGTAAAACTTTGATGCTGAAAATTCAAGAAGATGGAGAAATGCGTTGATGTAGCACTTTACGGTCTACTATCTCTATTACTGTATTAGAATGAATAAATATATTGCTCTCCCCTTTTCGATCATTTTGATTGCAATGCATTGAGAAAGCTCAATTTAAATTGCAGATTCACAAAATCTTAATCTTCAGATTTAGACTTTTTTGAAATCAATAATAATTTTTTCTAACTAATTGCTGTGAGATATACAACAAACTGTAAGATTCTATGCAATGATAAATTCTCTTACGTCATCATATTCCTTCATTTTATTCAATTTCAATTTCAATAGTATCATGGCTGGACTGCAATACTTTTAAAGTGAGCTGTACTTGACGAAGGCGAGGACGAAGCTTAAGACGTTAGTTTCGTGCAACCAAATTCACCCGTGACAATAATGATGGTCGTTCAGTGTCTGTACCTTATTGCTGAACTTTTCTGATTAATTTTGATGTTTAAAACTTTTTTATTGATTTCACAAACAAATTTTTGCAATTGCGATCACATTTCCAGCAATCTAACACCACGAAACGAAACATAGCATACGTCTCACTTCATTAATTGATATTACATTCTGTTTCTCACATTTTCTGTGCTATCACGTTTGCAGCGAATGCAAACACTATAACGAACACATTTCATAATAACTTAGTTACGTAGGATCACACAGTTCATTAGTTTCGATTCAGTGAATTGTATATTTATTTAGTTTTGACTGATGCTAGTCCCACGTAACTAAATCTTCTTGAGTTATTTGTGATAAATAAAGAATTTGTTGTGATTAACTGCTTAACTGCTTTATTAATTCACAACAATTGATGGATAAACCACGCTTACAATAAACCTTTGCGATATTGGTGCTGAGGCACGCTGTGTTTTGTTTCAAGAATGACTCTTTAGCCTGGACAAACTCTTGACCATCTGAGGTAGTAAAAGATGAGGTTTTTTCTCATACGAAGGTAGAGTTTCAATACAAATATTGGTTGGAGCTGGCGCCAACTTTCTTTTCAAAACTCAACTTGACATAATTATAGCAATAGAATGAAAAAATACCAACGATATCCATGATCCATAATTATCATTTTTCCTTCCCGGCCGGAGAATTCCAATTTTTTCCCACTATTCAAACTTCGAAGTCAATAGTTCGATAATGGTGTCGATGCAATACACACTTCTGTTCCAAAATAGATGCAATTTTGTGAAAAGTCTCTACTGAACTTGTAATAATAGGAAAAATATTGACAAGTAGGGATAACATAAAAAAACTACCAGAAGCGTGACTTAAACTGAGATTTTAGGTTGACTAGTATTTGATGAAAACTAAAATTCATCATCATCTTGTGGCTCAACAGTTGGTGTAAAATCTTCTCATTCAAAGAATAGTAGCAAAAAAAAGTTGAGAAAAAATTGTGGAAAAAAGGTATTGGTGGAAGAGAAGTGCAGTGGAAAAAAAGGTTGGAAAAAATAGAGTAAGTTTAAGAACAAATATTAATTTTGCTTTTTGATTTCTTCTTCTAAGCTTTGTTCCCAATACCTCAAGAAAGTTCAATTAAAAATGAAAATATGACGTGGACATCACATGACTTACTTGTACATCATTGGATATATATAATCACACACATCTCATCATTCCAGGGCTAGTCGGTTGCTATGGAAACAGTATGTCATAATTCTTAACCCTGGAACTGCACACAGAAACTTTATGCTCCAATTTTTATCTTCAAAGTCAATATAGTACAGTGTGACCACCTCGTAAATTTAGTTTAGTAATGTCTTCAGTATGTGCTATATGTATTTTGATGATAGTTGAAGTAAGTGGGTCATAATTTATGAATTTGTCTGTGTTTGGGTTTCTGAGACCCCAGTGTGACTGTTTGCGTTAGATTTTTTGGTATAACCGAAAGCTCTTAATTATTATCCATTTTGACATTCCAGCAGAAAATGACTACTTCGGAATTCAAAGACCCTTCTGCGTTGATAAATGATGAACTTGAACGCGAAATTCATGAAAGATCTTATATTTTATGCATTAAACAAGAAAAATTCGGAAAATATGTACTTTTTATGCATTGTCCTTTTTTTCAATAAACTGTGCTCTCAAAGAATTCAATGCTTTCTCACTCCATTCACTATCATCCTGACTAGAGTATATATCATGAAAATCAATTAAAACAACATCCATTTTTTAGAGAAACTACGTTTTTGTTTGGGATTTTGCGCTAGATTTATTAGCATAGCTGAAAGCTCACTATTATTCGCCATTTTAACATTTCAGCAGAAAATGACTCCTTCGGAATTCAAAGATCTTTCTGCATTTATAAATGATGAACTTGAACGGGAATTGATTGAAGATTTGTTATTTTATGCATTGAATGAAAAAAATTTTTCATGCATTGTCCTTTTTCTGAATAAATTGTGCTCTTGAAGAACTAAATTTTCTCTCATTCCTTTTATAATTATCCTCAATAGATTACGTATCATGGAAATTAGTCAAAACAACATACAACTCTCAGAAAAACTACGTTTTCGTTTGGGGTTGCCGAGACACTAGTGTAACACTTATGCAACAACAAATGAAGTATGCATGTCCAGGGTTAAGCTACAACATTTCTAAATACTGATTTTCAGGATTCTACGGCTAACAGTTCTGAATTTATGCGCAAAATTTCAAGATCGTCAAGTATAGTGCACATTTGACTCAGTCGATCTCAATGAAAATAGGATATGAGCATCTAGACAGTATTATCATTTTGAATACTGTATTCTAATATTCTACGTTCAATCGTTTTGTATTTGTGCGGAAAATTAAAAAATGTTTCGAGTAAACTAAACTTCTGGTTTAGCCGATCACAATCATAATGCAACGTGTACAACGAGATGCTATAATAGTGCTTAATACGAGATCTCAATATTCTGCGAATGTATGAGAAAAATTTGAAAAGTCTGTAATATGAAGTGCACTTACAGCTTAGTCATTTGGATGCTACAGCAATTTCAAATACTGAATTCCAGTATCCTACGGCTAATCATTCTAGATTTAAGCGGAAAATTCAAAACAAGTATCAGGTAAAGTGCACTTCCAGTACAGACGATTGCAACCATAATGAGAAGTGCACATCAAGATCCTAGATCCTATACCAGTCTTTTATTCAGCATTATACGTTTGACGAACTCTGAGATTTGCGAGTGACGCATTTACACACATACATACATACATACGTACCGACATTAAGCCAAAAATAGTCAAAATGGATTCAGGGATGCTAAAAACGGATATATCCATCAAAATCATGATATGTGAATTTTGTCGGTTTCACAATACTTCCTTGCACTTTGAACAAGTAAGTAAAAATTTGTTCTTGCAAATCAACTTTTCAAATTCTGCATGAAGAAATCGATTTTTTTTTGCATGGATCTCAAATTGAACATTTGAACATGTTACTTTTCGAAATTGTGTATAATCAAGTCAATATAACTTTAACTTCAATCATCCAATAATTCAAAGGGCAAAACATTTTGATATGAAATATAGTTTTTCTGATGATTTGTGGTTCTAATTTCTCTTGAATCATCCTAATATTAGACCCAAATTGAAACTTGCCGTCATACGTCTCTGTACATATCGTCCATATATTATCCACAGCTCACAAATCACAACAATCACCTAGATTAAAAGCGATAATGGAACACCTGAATGGGATCAATGAGCAATTTGGGATGTAGAGACGATGTTAGTCATGTTGGATTCGAACGTGGGAAACATTGATCACCACCCTTGTCTGCCACAAACAAGAAAACGACCTATTCACTCGCACATCAGATTATTGCCTTCTACCAACTACTGACTAGTGTCTTAGGAATATGGAAAAACTCCAGATAACGTAGTTTCTTGGAAATAATTGACACATGATACAGAAAAGTTAATACTTAAATTAATAAATCGAATATGTTGTTCATTTCGTTCCTTGACAATTTGCGAACACGAGTGGCCGATCTATGATCATTACTAACATTTCAAGAAGAAATAACCACTTAACTATCAAATATTCAACTATATTGCATCACACTGCGCCACATCATGAGCTAACGTTAAGCTGCATGAACAGATAACGGTAAAACAGAGGAACAATTGATTGGCTCTGTTGGCTGGCTTACGGATAAGAGGGTTGTTGGCATAATAAAATTGATCCCTATTCCACTGGCACTCAATTCCAAGCCTTCGCATACTGCTTACAGTTTAATCCTCACGTTTATAATTACCCTGATTATGGAACACCTCTCTCTTCACCCCTTCACCTTTAAAACTGGTCATTGGGAGTGCAATAATGAATGTACATACAATGTTCGCCACTCTGCAATATAACCAGGGTAGTAACAAGCCCTGATAACAGGTAATTATATTAACCCAGCATTAACCGGTTACATTTCGATGGAAACATGAGACCTTAATTAGGTGGGGTGGTACTGATTGTAATTGATGGAACTGATTAAAGGGGAAATGGGTCGAAATAATGATGAATGTTTGTGGGATTGCAACTATTGTAACAGTAGATTTTAACTGTCGAAAATAATTTTCGGCAATTAAATTTCTGTACCTAAATCTGATATTTGCGTAAATTTGGAAAATTTATTGACAACACAATAACAGTGTGGATCTGAAAGATATTTAGTTACCAAAAAATGGCAGAATTAACCTAAGTGCTAGTGAAACAACTGGATTATCACATTAGTTCAGACTATCACCTATAACTGAAATATGCCGTTTTCTGAGAAAGAATTTGCTTCATTGATCTTATTTCAAATCATCAAACATTGGTAAAATTACTCTTCTTGACTCCATTTTGGAGAGGAATGATAAGGAAATCAAAAAGAAATAAAATTATGACAGCAATGAAACAGTTTTTTTGCGACGCCACGCGGCTTTCTTAGGAACCTCTGAGCGTGCGGAATGGGTAACATTCCATAATGACTGTAGAAAAAATATATTCTCCCACCAATATTCATGATTTTTTTTTGAAGAAAAATTATATTTATATCAAATATATATAACTAGGAATATCCGCAAAATTGAAATGGCTTCTTTTATACAGTCTTCTATTCAAGTTATCTTACGCAATTTGATCATAAGGCCAATTCAACTTCAAGGAGCAGAAAACTACTTTACATACATATCCGTAAGTATATCATTCTAAACTGCTGATCTAACGAAGATTTAACTCCGGAATAATTACCTCTGTGTTCATCTCAGAATCCTGCTACTTAAAATTTTCAGAATCATGCTAGTAAATTGCAATTTGGGTTCTGCAGTAGATTTTGCTTAATCCAAACCTGGTGAACAATGCACAGTACCCTATCCGTGACACAAATGTAATGTAACTTGCTCCATGTATGCAAAACATAAGCAAGTTAAGCTGGGCTGAATTTATTATATTTGCGTGATACGGAAAACGACATTCATTATGTTAAAATGAATGTTGGCTACATAATGGTGTTTACTGTGTGCCTAAAACTATGCTTGCTATGTACTTTGTTGACTGTATGAATGAATATGTTTCATTAGGGTGACACATAAACGCAGTTTATTCAACGCGAGATAAGACGACAAACCTGAGATGATATTAGATTCTGCCTATGCTTAATTTAGTTTTTCGGTAGAAATAAAATAAGAATTGAGTAGAGGAAAGTATGTGAATAAGCTTGATTTCTATCAACAATTTTTCATGGTTTGATCTTTTAGTTTTTATAAAGAAAAAAAACACTAAATTTGAATAGAACAAGGAAGTTGCAAGACGCACAACACATTATTATAATTTTTGATTCTAAACGGAAGGACAACTGAACAAACCTTTGCGGGTGATAAAAATAATTCAACAGGTGATTAAAAATGCCTGTGTATCATAATTTAGTCTCAACACAATTTTGAACAGCCAACATGAATAAATAAAATTAAGAGCTTGTAATTATGGAAAACGAATATGCTGAGCATGAATAATAATTTATATTATGAAAAATAGGATACAACGTCACACTTAATGTTAAGAATATGAAGTAACTAAATTACCCACATTAAATTTTTTTTTGCTAGATAATTCACTGTCATTGTTTTCATTGCTAGGTTCAGTCACATCGACTCCCCGACTAGTTGTAAGATGAAATTAAAATTTTAGAATGCAATATTGGGCGAAATATTTGAATCTGATTAAATTGATTTTCCACTAACGGTTTAATGCATTAAGCCGCTGGAATGCGGCCCCAATTGAGCGTCGCCATTTTGGCAAAAACTGAGGTTTTGTGTCAGATCAATACCGCGTTGTGCCGCGATATTTAAAATTTAGCTGTTTGGTTTGCCGGTATTTTATTTATCAAGCATGATGATCGAGTGCATGTTTTGCGGAAAGAAACCCGATTCATCGAGAAATTTGACACTGCACAAATAAGTACAACAAATGAACCTGAAGTAACTGTCGTTATGACTGAAATAAGTAGACAATACTTATTTTTATTTCTATGCTATGATGTGAATATTTTCAAGATTTCCATCCGATAAACAATCGTTCTAAAAATGGCTCGAACAAATGGGTTTGCCAAACTTAGAAATAGAAAAGATACACGACTCTGGAAAATGATGTTGTTCCGACTATTTTCAACGAACTATACAAAAACTATAGCGTTAACTGCAAAACCAAAAAAAAATGTTCAAATAGTCACACAATTCTCAATACGATTTATTTATTGTTTAGATTCATAACAAAAATCGTAAAACTATCCAATGAATTTGATAATTCAGAGCTAAAATGTTTAAAAAATAGTTTAAATACTGATACTGAAAAGCTAACAAATATTTTGAGCTACTAATGAATATTTTTAAATATTTTAACTATTATAACATATTTTAAATACTTTTAACTATCATTGATTATTAATGTGTGCATATTGACGTAGATTGAGAATAATTTCATCATCTAACTTGCATTATACTTTGAATTTCATCGAGTGTCTTCTATAAGTGTTTTGAATTTGCCGCCGAATAGTGACACAAAACCTCAGTTTTACTGTCAAGGCCGCCGTTCAACCGGGGCCGCTTTCACATGCCAGAATACGGTCTAAACCCAATCCAGTGTTATATTAAAGATCAGTGATTAAACCTGAACATAGCTACCTAATGCACATTAAAACTCTTATTTTGTTATTGTAATTATTACAGGCTTCAAACTATTGACAGCAAAAAAAAAAGTTGCATTAATAATGTATCATGCTTTGTGAGAAATGAGTATGAAATGGATTACCCAGCAAAGAAAATGTCCAGTATATCCTTACAAATATGGGAGAAATGTCCTATATCTCATGTATAAATGATGAAAGTTCTACAGTTCCCGGAAAACAATAATATTTTTAGCAATTAATTCCAATATTCCCAGAGCGAAATTTCAGAAATGTGTCAATATCATTTATTTAGCTCACCAACTCTAGGTATGAGTGCTTTTACATTAAAATGGATATATTCCAAATAGAAAAACTACGAAAAGAGTTATTCACTTTTCGCGGATGCAGGTCACGTTCCCATGACAATGAACGATAACCTGGTTACCCATTTCCAAATACTGTAATCTATTTTTCGAAAGCTGAAGTTTTCTCGATATATTACGTTTTAAATCATTCTCTTAATTGATATCTTGATAAAAAATGATAACGAATAATTCGCGGCCTATTTTTGATACAAACAGTAATTTCATTATGCATCCAAGTCTTTACTCTAATTATAACTCTTATGTCTATGATTCAGTCAGACTTGAGAGTGCTTGAAAAATACTTCAATTACTATAATCTAGTAAAGTCTTCAAAATAGATAAAGCTCACATTTCTGGGGCGAATCTCAACAAAATAATCTGTTCATATTACGAAAGACTCATAAAAAATATAATTGGAACTACACATTGCTCAAAGCAGTATATTCAAGCAGTTTATGGTGTGAACTGTATTTTTCCAGGTTTCCTTTTAGTATCAATTCGGTCTTCACTCAAAGACAGCTCTTCCTATTTACAAACTCTACCGCTAACATACATATGAATCGTGATTTTTGCTCAATTCTGAAATTATTTCTGATTATTGTCTTTCCATCAAGCTTATTACAAGTAAAATCAGAGAAAATTGTTTTTGTTTAATGTATGATGAAATATATTATATAAGAAGTAGTGAGGGTTCTTAAATTCTCAATCATACAGTCCTAAAAGATCTATTGTAGTCACCAGTTTCGATCACTGCGTAATCATTATCAGACTCCGGTAAGAACAGTCAAATAGCACGCTAGTATCATAATAATAATGAAAATTGTAAATATGGTAAAAACTAAACTAAAATAATTTTGCGGAAATATCTTCGTTTTGAGATGTGAAATGAGTGTGCGAAAATCATATTGTCAAATCGTAGTGCTTCAGGAGATATCGAAGACCAAATATAACGCAAATATATATCTCATTTTGTAACGGTCGTAGAGCATTCGAGGTCATAAATGAAAATAAAGTGTAAATTTTTCTCTACATAAAAGATTTTATGACTTATTTGCATATCTAGAACCGTTCATGAGATACCGAGCACACAACGTGCACCGACGTGCAATCATGCATTCTTTTCAACACCACCACTGGGATAGAATGCAAGGCTAAAAAGATATAAAGTTATCATTTGAATGCTACAATTGCTCTTAATATTTCAAGATTCTACTGCGGATTGTTTTGGATTTACGTGAAACATTCGAAAAATTGTCTTCTAGACTGTACTTTCAATTAAACCGATCGCAATCATAATGCGAGGTGTACAACTAGATGTTATAGAAGTGCTTGATATCAAATTCCAATACTCTACGGCTGATTTGTTTGAATTTATTCGAAAAATTCGGAAAGACTGTTATATCAAATGCATTTCCGGCTCAGTCAATTGACACAAAGGTAGAAAATAACTATCAAATGAAAATTTGTACTTCTTGACTGGAAATTTGATGAAAAGGAAAAAAAACTTCTGGAATGCAGTCAATGAATTTATTTTTATTTTTCGATTTCGACTAATTTCGACACCACTTGTGTCATCCTCAGGAACTATAAATTATGATATAAGTGATTAATAAGTTAAAAATAATTACAATTTGTTCAACTGTGAGGTACTTACATGAAAAATTTAGTTTCTAGTATAATTCAGTGAAAACAATTAATAATAAAATAAATGAAAGGTGTATGTAAATAATATTTCACATGGAGTTATGGTGTAAAAAACTCAACATTTGTAATCATGAAAATATTTCAAATGTAGTCAAAGTTAAAATTTACTAAAAAGTGTCTTCCGTTTTACGAAAACCGTTAGAACATCAATTTTGTACTAGTGGAAACCTGTATACCAGTTTTTTATGTAAAAAAGAAGAACTAAGTACCCCAAGGGACCAATTAGAGTGTTGCACTAATATTTGAATTATATTTAGTCAAGTCTTTGTATTATTATATTTAAGTAGGTTATTGTAAATTTTACTCAAATTCATTGTGTCGGTTTTTACATTAATATTGTTTTTATCTGCATTGATGTGTAGCATCTCTAATGTCAATCTCTTATTTAGGTTTTGTTCAAAATCCATTATTTTTTTTCGTTGTAGTTGAACTTGTGATTTAACTCTTTTGCAAGTCCCACTACTACACATTTATATGACGACAGCAAAAAATTGAATTTATGCGAAAAATTATGAAAAAATTTCAAGTACAGTGCACTTCCGGTTCATACGTTTACAACCATAATGCGAGGTGCACAACTAGACTTTAAACCAGTCTTAAGGTGAAACATCACCCGGAAGATCTATTTTAGCGCGAAATTTGAATTGATGAATCTTGTAGCAATATGTTTGATAAATACTTTCTTATAATAAATTAACAAAGTTTTCAGTGGCGTGTATATTAAAAATTAGATATTTTGTCAAAGTTTCATTATGTTTGCAATAAATCCGTATAAAATTAGTGCTAACGTATAAAATTAGCATGCAAATCTTATATCTCAGAAACTTTGATAACTACTTATCTGGACAAAATATATATACTAGGCGCTATACTTGTAGTTATCATATAAAAATTTTCATGAAAATTTAGTGCTGAAAATATCAATTTCTCAGAGATTATCCAGTTTTTTGGGACAAAATTTGGTAGACTTATAGATGACATTATTTTTCAGAGTGCTGTGCAAAACTTATTGATTTTTATTAATTAATATTCCGTTTATAACTCTTTCTGCGCACTTCTTAAAGTATAATATTTATATTTAAAATTGTTGGAAAATCAAAGTCTTGTATTCAAAAATTATATATATTTGAATAATTAATTTTTTTTGCCATCGGTCACTGGATTTTGGGCTCTAAATTCTCGATATTTTGGGTACTTCTCTGATGTCCATTTACACTTTTTTATTCCCTGCAAGGTTAATTTCGACAAAGTAATTATATTCCATTGCCAAATATTTCTTGGAGATAATATATTTTTTTGAGAGTCGTGAGATTCCAAGTTTTCGAGAAATACATTTTTTTTGTTCAAATAATAGATTTTGTTATGAAGAAACGTCAAATGAACAAAAAGAAATATATTTATCATATCTAAAAATTATGAGCAATATATTACAATATTTGCCGAAATTTAGGAAAATATTTTTCAATTTCTTTTCTACTTCTTTTAGTCATGTATTTATTCATTAGAGAATAAATAGCCTATGGCTGATTTCAGTAACAAAAACCATTTTGAATATCTGCTTCTGGCTGTGTATGTAGTTTTACTGATCTTGTCATCTTGTCTGACTTACAATGTTACAGTAAGTACATTGGATAAATACATCAGAAATCAATCTTCAAATCTAATTTTGTAAAACTTATCTCTTTTAGATTTCCAAATACTACTATAGCTGGAGAATTTCAAGTTATCAATATCATATTTCTCAAGAAAGCGACAAAATATTTTATTTATGTACATCAATTATTATTGGGATCTGTCATTCTTCAAATAATAACACTTGATCCGAATCTGCATTGCTCTAAGGCCCGAGATATTCACCTTCAAATAAATTACAAGTATTCATTTCTTAGTGAATACATCAAGGGTAAATAATTTAAAGAGAACATAGACTAACAGCTTCAAATTTTGGTCTAGTCTGTAAGCGAAAACTGCCTGCCGGACCCCTAGTAGAAAACATACTATATATTCGAAATCTATCTACTAGTGCTACGGAATGGGGTAAGAGTCATGAGCAAGTAGCAATACACAACTATGAAAATGTAATAGGTGTTACAGTTGCACATTTTGGGCTGAAGGTAGCATCGAGCAATTCTTCTTTGAAGAAACAACTGATCATCAGGCAAAAACATTTAATGGTGCTCGCTAAGGCGACATGATAATCAGGAGTCTGTATGTGCCAACAAAGTAGTGGAGATCATTTGCTCTATATGATATTTCATACATAATCCTTTCATGTATACTTTACGGTTCAATGAAAAATTCATAATTTTCAATTTAAAACCAGTTTTCTATCAAAATTAGATAACCCTTCACTTTACTTTATCCTTTATGATTCAATAAAAAACTTATAATTTTTTATTTAAAACATGTTACTATCAAAATTAGTTCTTGCGTGAAGTTTGGGACATCTTCATATCATAATTTCATATTCTCATTATGAATAATTCCATTAAAACTTATGTCTTTGAAAAATGATTTTGTATGCAAGCATTAATTTCAGTAAATTTCTTTATAAAATGTTTTTCTTCTGAAATGTCAAATTTGAATTCTTGTGTATCCCGCCGTCATCACTGACCTTCCATAAACCTCACTTACTCCAAAACAAGATTAGACTAGACGGAGATAGCTAGTATTTCCGAGTGATGTTTCACCTTAAATACAGAATTACGACATTATACATTTGAGAGTCTCAAGATATTCACATAAGTACTTAACGTACACACGCATCGACGTCAAGCCGAAAATTGTTAAAATGAATTTAGGAATGCTCAAAACGAATATTCTTATCAAAATAGGTATATAAATGTGTCACAATTTTGCAACCAAGTACAATATTCGAAATATGATTTTATACCATACTTTCGATTAAAAACGTTAGGTCGCACTTTGTACAAGCGATATCTTGTTAACGGTTATTGATACGCAAATGAGTCATACAGTATTTTTTGTAGAGAAAAATGTATACTCAGTTTTTGACCTCGAATGCTCTACGATCGTTAGTAAATGAGATATTTGCGTAAAAGTGGTCAAAAGAAGGTTTTTTGATCTTTGGTCTTTCATTCCCGCAAAAGAAAAATAGTATCATTTATTTGGTAGATTGGGTAATTTTTGTCTAAATTGACTGGACTATTAATTTTTCAGTTACAAATACTGTCAAAGTTCCAGCTTGATTTGTGTTTTAGGGAAAACTTTATGATGTTTCTAAACATGTCTATCAAATTAGTAACAAATAGATAATCGCTAATACAACTTCTTCAAATGAATGAAAAAATACTAGTCATAGCAACCCGAAAATATTTCCATAGATCCAATTTTACTAGAATGCTTGTATCGTATATTAGGAACAACATCAAAAAAGATTATAAGATGAATAAAACAATCAAGGGGAATTGAGGAGGAATAGAATATCGAATGAGACAATTCAAAATTATAGAATTTATTACAATTTTCAGACGGCGAAGACAATAATCAATATAATAGTCCAAGTTTGCAGTTTTGGCACGCCGTTCCAGAACGTCACGCTGGAACGCGGACTGGGAACATACGCGCCTGGCGCGTATTACAAAAAGTACAAGATATTTTTATGCCAGACTGTGAATGTAGAGCGTACATGTCGAACAAGTCCATATAAATGCAAGAATCATAGATTTTGAAGTGACGTGTGGTATTCTCATCGAGTAAAAAATTAAATTTTGTGAAGAGAGAAATGTGTGAAAAAATTAAAAGTTTAAAGTTGAATTCATCTGTTTCTGGATGATATAACTAACACAAAGAATACATAGGATAGAAATAACGTAGAAAAAGGTGGAACTATAATACCACTTTTATACCTGGCATCAGAATCACGAGTTGGATCAATTCGGATCGAATAACAACATCAATTTATTCATTTTTACTTACATGTACAAAGTACAAGAAAGTATTGTGAAACCGACAAAATTAACATATCGAGATTTTGATGGATATATCCGTTTTGACCATCCCTGAATCCATTTTGACTATTTTTGGTTTGATGTCGGTACGTATGTTCGTGCGTGCGTAACTCGCAAATCTCAAAACTGGTTGAACGTCTAATGATGAAATTTTGTATTTAAGACTGGTATAGGGTCTAGTTGTGCACTTCACGTTATCGTCTGTACCGGAAGTGCACTTTACTTGAAACTTTTTTTGAATTTTTCTGATAAATCCATAATGATCAACTGTAAGATGTTGAAATTCAGCATTTGGAATTGCTGTAGCATCCAAATGGTCATCTTCTATTTTCGTACTAATCGACTCAGCCGGAAGTGCACTTTATATGACAGGATTTTTGAATTTTCTTCATAAATTCAAAACAATCGGTCGTAGTATATTAAAATTTTGTATTAAGCACTTCCATTACATCTTGTTGTACATCTTGCATTATATTGCGATCGGCTGAACCGGAAGTGCAGTTTCCTCGAAATATTTTTTGAATTTTCCGCATAAATCCAAAACGATTGAACGTAGATTATTAGAATACAATATTAAAGATGATAGTACTTTCTAGATGCTCACATACAATTTTCATTGAGATAAACTGAGCCGGCAGTGCACAATACTTGACAGTCTTTTGGAATTTTTTGCATAAATTCGAAACGATCAGGTGTAGAATATTGAAATTTGGTATTCCAGTCTGCTGTAGCATCTGGATGTTTGCCTACTATTTTCATAACAATAATAATAACCGGAAGTGCACTTTAATTGAAATTATTTCTTAATATTTGCTCCTAAATTGAGAGTTGCTGTCAGCCGTAGAATCTTGGAAATCAGTATTTAGGAATGTTGTAGCATGAGAATGATGATCTACTGTTTTCATAGCAACCGACTAGGATAAAAGCGCATTTTACTTGACAGATTTTCAGAATTTTTTTGATAAATCACAAACAATTAGCCGTGGAACGATGAGATTTTCTGTTTGATTATATGTATCCAATGATGTACAAGTAAGTCACGTGATGTCCACGTCAGATTTTTTTTTGTGTCCTCATTAGTTGAAAAAATTGGTCAAAGGAATCATAATCACATTAGGCAAGACCTAGAACCGAACAAGATAAGCTTTCGTGGTCGACTGTGTTTAATTTCATTTATTTCGTGTAATTCTTCTAGAATTGCTCTATATCTATAATAATAATAATATTTATAACTGATTGAGAAATGAGGAAAAAGAGGAATAAATATTTTGTCTCGGATTTCTGTAGTCTTTGATTGAAACTAACAAGCAACTCTTGACAATTTGGGTCAAAGTCAATGGAAGTTCGAAGCGAATCGTTTATTCATCAAACTGAATCATGAATGAACTTCAAAAATAGAAAATAGAATTATAACATTTCAGAATCAAAAAATGATATACATCTTACCCAATTATCATACAAAAATAAATGACCAATGTCTTGTATTTGTATTAAAATGCACGAAAATATTATCAACTCAAAGTTACGTAGAATGTTTCAACAAAAATGATAAGAATTTAAATAAAATACCTGCAATCGCAAATACTTATCCAGAGCTTTCGCGAATATGCCTTCCTGGTCGATATCCTCCCTAGTCATTAGGAAATTTGGAGCTCGGTTCATTCATCACAGCTAAACTAATAAACGAAAGTATGAAAAACATCGATCGCTAATCGATATTTATCTTCTGTCGAGTTCCAACCGTAACAGCAATGAGTAGCAGCGTTTGCGGTACGCAAAGAGAACCAAAACATGTTTGGAGAACGCTGTAGAGCTACAAATCTTGTTTTCCAAAGCACAAACAGAATTTAAAAGTCTGCTGATCTATTTCTTTTTCCATTTGTTTCTATTATTGATTGTCTCTTAAAACAGAACAAATGTTTTTCAATTTACATTTAATTGAATCTTAAGTCGGTAATATTATTTAAAGTATAATTTCGTGATAAAGTATATGAGCATACCTATCAATAAACTTTTTTTTCAATTCCGAATATTAGGATTAATTCTGAACTTGGTACGTCCGTACATTGTTTAATTTTCAATTCTATTCACATATATTTTATTCAGATTCATACACCTAAACTAACATAACTGACTTAATTTCACTATTTTATTTTTCAAGTTGTAGCTCATTCCAAATTTGATCTCTTTAGAACCACCACTACGTAGGAATCCTGTTCCGCAGTGGTTGCTTTTCGTTTATGTATCTGTAACCATATTTTGCATTCTCTGTTAAACATCCAAGCACATATTCCATGAAACAAATGCGTCGCTTTTGTGAAAAGTAGCATTCTAAAAACTGCTTCACTCTCTCGCTGGAGGGTACTATATACTGTAACAAAACTTGACTCGTTTGTGAGTTACATAATAGTTATTTACATAATTAGTTATGAAAAGTGCCATATTGCTTGACGAAACGTAATATTTTCCAAAACGAGCGTAGCGAGTTTTGTAAATTACGTGATTCAAACAATATGGCTTTTCATAACGTATTCTGTACAAAATTTTATCTAATTCCGTCAGAATAATTTTATCTATATTTTTGAATGAGAACATCTCTCACGTTACGTCACAAAATTCAGATGACTGTGATTCATGACCATGTAATATTTTCCAAAACGAGCGTAGCGAGTTTTGTAAATTACGTGATTCAAACAATATGGCTTTTCATAACGTATTCTGTACAAAATTTTATCTAATTCCGTCAGAATAATTTTATCTATATTTTTGAATGAGAACATCTCTCACGTTACGTCACAAAATTCAGATGACTGTGATTCATGACCATCTATTGTTACTATAGAAACAGAAATAAACAAATATTGAATTTTCACAAAACGTCAAAATAATTTCTAAAAATGTACTCAAGCAGTGATATCCTGAGTGATATAGTACCCTTTGATATCCAAGACTCTGCCAATGCTGCATACTGATAATAATAAATCATTCTTTTAATTGTACACAGATAAGTATAATTGATTAGCTCTGAAACATGGCCAGTTATGTAAAGTCATTACGTAACTACTTTACGCAACTGTTGCAGGACAATTATGAAAAATGGGACGTTTCATAACGTCAGAAATTAATGTAAAATTTGACTTTTCAAAACGGATGTAGATAAATATATTTTCATTTAAGGCTTCAAAAGTTTGACTAGAAATTTGATGATAAATATTTTCGGTTATAATCGATGCTGGACTGAATACTATCACTACACTTAATTATTATTTATAGAGTAACACTATCTGCTATTTATTTTCACCGCTTTTTGAAGCCTCTAGAAAGTTCTAGTGAGTTTCCAGATATTCCACCAGCACGTCCTTAGCACATGACTCAGTTGCGTTCACCATCCATTTATCCGACGTGCTACGATGAATGTATAGCTTATAGGGGCTCTGTTTATCACACTACTAACAAACTAAAAACGTAGCGCATCAAATATTTTATTATGTACATTTTATTCCTCATTTATTCATTTTTCAAAAACTAGTAATCTCTGGGAATAATTGCATTCCATCGTAAAATTCAAATTAGGTGCAACCATCACAATAATAAATTTCACGGATGTTAAAAAAATAAACTGTAATTCATAATAGAAAGCACACAAATATATCTCATTTTGTATAAATACGAAATAGAAGAAGAATAAAAGAAGAGAATAAAAAACGATATAAATCTCAATTGTGGCACATCTGCCTGTTTAATCCTATTGTTAAATCTTCCGTGGAATAACCGCTGTGGTTGTGTACTTAAATTGGATAAAGTTTGCTGGGATTGCTTCGCAACCTGAAATTGGGATGTATTATATTAACTTAATTATTCCATTGAGTTTACTCCTTGAATCTTTTTTTTTTCTTTTTATCGTAAGAATTTTCTCTTTGCACATCGACATACCAACTTTTATCATCCCTCCATCAAATTATTATTTTTCATTCATTCAACGGTTACTCATTCTCAAGTTCGCGATGCATGTCGTCATGATAATAAATTTTGCAATAATCTATACATTTTTCAGAATTTTAATGAATAAAAACTACTTTTGACCAAGGATCTTCTTCAGAAAACAACGATACAAATAAAACAAGGCAAGTAACTACATACTAAAAATATACAGAATACTAGATGTGATAACGTGGATATCACATCTAAACAAAAAGAATAAAATTCTCTGGCGTTTACCCAAGGCTTGAGGAAAACCACGTGAAAACCTTAAACAGAGGAATATGTCCTACTTGGTACAGCTCCACACACATCCCAAATCATAAAATACAGCGTAAAGGTGCGTCCACACTATGCCGATCGGCAAAGCCAACGTAGTATGGACGCAACCGTCGACTTTGGTTCGGGGCCGATCGGCATGCCGATCCCAACCCGACAGTTCGCGGTCTCGATCAAAGAAAGCCGAGCCAATAACTACAGTGTGGACGCTCTGTTGGCACAATCCTTCCGGCATTTACGACTACGCATATGCCTGACCATTCAATACCTAGCCGCTATATTTGTTCACCTAACTTCATTCATAACGTGCGCGTTTTGTCTATCTGGTTCAGTTATCAAAATATTCTGCCTGTAATGAAGTGGAATGATGAAAACAGTTTAAAGCTGATAGATATGTACCGTGATCGTCCGGTACTTTGGGATTCTTGACTCAGAGAGTATAGAAACAGGAATACTCGTAATGATGCTTGGTTGGAGATAAGTACTGCTCCTGGAGTCACTAAAGAAGAAGTCGAAAAAAAAATTAGATACCTATTGAGCCATTTTTCCCATCATTTTATCATTTCCAGGCGTACTGACTAGCAGTGTAATGTGGACGTAGGCCGATCGGCCTGGAGTGTGCGGCCTATGCCGATTGGCATAGTGTGGATGCACCTTAACGCTACTCTTTGCTATTGGTTTGGCTCACAACTGCAGTGTCAAATAGTCTTCAGTGTACTTTATAATCCAGAATATACACAGTACTACACCAACTAAAATATAGTCATTATGTATTGCAATGAAATTATGCTTTACTCTTGGACTCATGTAGACTGTCTGCCATTGAGCTTTCAGTCAATTTTGTAAACTTGCCTTATGTACGAAAAAGTGACAGATGGTAAAAAGTTATTTAAAGAAACTTTTGTTGCGTCTGATTAAAATCAACTTTTCAATATGCATGAACATGTGGCGAGGATTTTTAAATGCAAAAATCTGAAGCTTACAGATGTAAGTATCCTCCGTATAAATGGCACCTGTAAATATTAGCGTCACGAGCGCTCAGTCTATAATCGTTGTAAAAACTATTAAGCGGCAAAAAAAATAGTTTTCTTTCAATCCATCCAACAGCTATGTGAATTCAATTTTTAAGCAGAAATAATAGATACTAAAAAATGAATTGGGTCAGACAGATGAAAAATGAGCTCAAGTTGATAGTAAGTCCTAATCATCGCGTATGCGTTGTCACTATTAGCCAATAAGAATTCTTAGGAACCTTGCTATCATTTATGTTATCAAATACATATCTGAAATAAAAATTATTTATCGCTACCATATCGCTGCTTCCCTCTAAATCATTCTCTGTAATTTCTTCTGTTTCAATTTCATTGCATGTTAGCATTTCTCTCACGTTTTATACTTTATCTCCACCATAGCGTGGTCGCAAACCAATAACAAAATAAAATCTCTAAACTATCGTTTTTGGGTTGGTTGAGATTTGCTGCTGACAAAGGTACTGGAACATTCAAGTAGTTGATATAGATGTTTGTGGAAAGCTCTGTAACCGACGTAAGAGAGATTTAATGGAATTAGAAATAAAGATTTTGATTTAAAGATTCTGGTCTTACAACTCCAATTTCTTCCTTACATCGTCGATCGGAAAAGGAAGCTATTGCATTCATGCGCAATATTGTGTACTAGGATTTCAGTGAATAAGCTGGTTTCAAACTTCAGAGAATACTTTTTCATGCTTTCTGTCTTAAAAGGGATCCAAGATTTTATACTTGAGTTGACATAAATGTTCTTGAAAGTTTGAATTAAAATATCAAGTTTAAAACGTCCAAATCGATTTTTGTATTGTAGATGAGTTTTAAATATCTCTCTGATGTTTAGAATATTATTAATTATAACTGGTAGACTCTCACACTGAATTCATGCGTAAAAAGTGTGCAATAAGAAAATTATCTCTAAGTTTTTCATAAAATCATTTTTTATTTAATATAACCTGCAACAACATTCGATAAAATATCCTCCACGACCTACTGACAAACAGAATTACTCATAATCTTTGTTTGGAGCTTACATTTTGGCATAATTGCGGCTCAGTTTCAGGGTCGATTTTACAATCCTCGTGAAAATTTATTCTGGGTATAATAATCATGGTAACGATTGTTTGAACAATACTTACCATAGTAATTATACTCAGGATAACGTTATACCGTGGAAATAGCCCCTAATATAATCCACATCAATTATGGATCTAACGGTTGACATTAAAATAAGTTTGGTTGAGGTATTCCAAGATTTCACTATAAAATGACTACAATCGATAATCAACTTCCAGCGATATTTTTGCTCGTTGTTTTTCTTTTTTGAGATTTCAGTCTAAGGGAGTAAATAAACTTCATGCAAGAGCAACTTTTCAAGTTATGATAAATTGCTTTCAAAGAACATCAGTCGGCACTTAAAAATATTGAATGAACTTTAAAAAAGCATTTGTCATCTTGTAATTTGAACTTTTGTGAAAGATATAGAAACAAAACATCTACAGTAACAGTAGGTAAGTTTAAAACTTTGGAAGTCCTTCCATAGTTTGAAAGAGAGCGACCAATTAGAAATGAACCAAATAGTTGAATAATCCATAAGCCTTTGGATACGAAATACTCAATAACAGTACAAACTACAATTTTCATCATCTGAAGATTTTTTCTTTATGAATATGATTGCATCATGTTCATACTGGCTAATACTGTTCAAAATGTTTACAAACATTTCTAATGCAAGGTTTAGACATTAAATACATGAGTGGAGAACCTGTGTATCATCACACTGATTGGAATTGAATATCGGGAATAAGAAACACTAGTATTTGCAGTTTTTGTCCGTTATCTTTCACCTATACATAGCTAGGAAAGATTGTAAAATTAATGCACAAGTTATCACAACAATTTTCTTATAAAACACTTTTTTACACGAATATTAAAACCATTGTTTTCAAGACAATATCATCCGAAATGTCAGAAACATTTTAGAACAAAACAGGATATTCCATCCACATCCAGTAATGCCAAAAACAAAAACTAGGACAGAACCAAGGAAAACATTTTCGATGACCTAGAAATAGTTACATTTTCGAAAGATGAAATATGAAAACTGTTCAACAAATTGCTTCTTATCGGAAGAAGTACGACCAAATCTGGAACTTTTATCCTTTGAGGTTTTTCTTTTAGATTGACATTTCTTGAACTTATTAAAATTCCTGGTATCTTTTTATGATTTTCTCAATTTGAAACGTGATCTGAAAGTGTTGAATTGCAAATTGATGGAATTCAAGAGCGGTATTGAATTTGAATTTGTCTTCCAAAATTTATTAAATCTGAAGGTGATAGATAGGGAGGACTCAACCTGTTTTCAACTACCATCTATAATATTTTGTATGATTGAAACATTCTTATAATTTTGAAGAGATCATAATGAAAGTTGTATAATAATGCTTGCAATGATCTTCAGTCGTGTTATTAATCCACACAGCTTGTATTTCAAACAACTATTCTTTGATCTACTTTAATAGAACTTCAGTACCGCCCTGTATTCATGCAAAACTCATTAGAAAGGCTACACCACAACCACCATACACTCTCTTGATTAATACTTGCTGAGTGTCACACAATACGTGATAAATTATTCACGAATGCATTACAACACGACACTGCGTCATCTGCGGGGATTTAAAAATATAACATCATTTTAGCAACATTCAACAATCATTAGGCGATAATTGTTAAGGACTATTTATCCTTCAATCTTCAGCTCAGATTCACCATTATTGTTGTTATTATCTTATGATTTTTCAAGCTTTGTTCGTGAGTACATCAAACCGCTTATAGTTATTGATAAAACTACTGAAGTTGCTGTTAATAGTATAATAGTATTGAGGAATTCTGAGTTTCATCGGATTCTTCGAGTTTCAAATTCCTAAGTAGCGCATAATGGGCTGTGACGTTGGAATACATATTTTTTTCTTCCGGGTATCGTCCCATTTATGTCTAGAATGTTGTTAATGTTGTAATATCTACACAACCCTAAAGACATGTTTTTACAATCACAAGAAATGGAATACATTGGTCATTCTATCGATGTCATTTATTGTGATATATTCCCCAATTCGAATAGATGATCATAATGAATACTGCTTCCATGAATTAATCGCGCGAGAAATAGTTTGCACTGCTTTTAAGTGCTTTTGAAAACCTTTCTGCTTTTCTTCTTTACCAGGTTATTTTCAATTCGTATACCAATCATCATCTCAATTACTTCATATGTATCTTAGCTTTGAATGCACCGTATTTCCGTAATAAAATAACATGGTATCAAGTGAATGAATTTGAAGAGTAAAATGAGCCATAATTATACTAAAACGGCTAAAATAATTACAAAGGTAGTTCGAAAAGTAATGCCATTATATAATTGGACGAAAATCTTCGGATGGCGCTGTGCAGTTTTGAACTTATGTGTCCAGTAGATTTGTTGTAACAGTGACGACAAATGAATTATTTTTGTCTGTCTTATGGAATGAATAAAATTGGAGTTAGTGTTGTGACTAGGCACCTTGTTTTGAAAGTCTTAAAACCGACCGTGATAAAAAATGAGTCATATTCTACATAGCAAGAATCTGCTCCTTCATTTTCGACGGTCAAAAGCATATAATGGAGGAAGTAAGTACATAGCTGACGTCAGTATCAATAAGAAATTTGTTTTTAATATCGAAAAAATTATATTAACCGAAAAAATATTACAGTGCTGCATTAAGAATCAAAATAGGAGGTAAAAGCTTCCAGCTAGGATTTAGTTTAAGAACAAGTGTTAAATGGAAGAGATAAATACATGAATGACGTTAGTTATCTCAGAAAGCTTAAGTTTGAAATAGATTTGTGATATTTTGTACTCTAGAACTCATTCGGAATAGGAAAAAACTGTGTAACGAAATTCAACTAAAATTATCCACTATTTAATATTCTCACTTATATCGATACGAATATAAATACTAACACTACACCTATTGATCATTTGCACTGCAACTGACTCTCTATTTATTTATCACTCTTCTAATTTTTTTCTATTGATCCACTTTGTCTGGTTCACTTTTGCGCGCTCCGTGATCAACCAACCAACCAATATTACTCCTCCTGCTTCCTTATTCACTCTCTGTCCTACTTATTGGCCAATTGGATTCAGTTTCCCTGTTTATATACCTGCGTCTACGTTTTCCTCGAATCTTTCCAGAAATTTTTCATTTGGTCTGACGTCATCCGTCCTTGTCACATTTCGATCAGTTGCGTCGGTTCAAACAACAACTCTATTGCGTTTATCACTCGTCTAAGCCAGAGCCGGATCTATATATGAGCTTTCTGGGCTGCAGACTAGAGCCCCGTGAATATAAAGGGCCTCCAGCCCCCATTGAAGATCATGGATAATATTGCGAGTTTTAAAAGATAACTGAATTTCATCATAAGATTGACTAATGATCATATATTGAATAATGGCCAAGAAAAAAACTTTATAGTGGAATGAACACTTCAAGTTTAATCGGACAGCCCGCCATCATCAGCTGAAGAATAATGCATTTTTTTCCAAATTAAGTAATAAAATATTTTATTGTTTAACTACTATTTTTCAACATTATGTAAGAAAAATTGCATTATTATCCAGCTGATGATGGTGGACTGTTTCGGCGCCGAAACGTCCAATAGGAGGTTTTTTTTATGATCTTTTGGCCACTATTCAATATATGAAAATTCGAATAAAGGATCACCGACATATCAAACTCATATTGAATGAATATAATATATTGCCCTTATCTTCTTTGTATATCGTACACATCATTAAAGAAAACAGGTTTTTGACAAAATGGTAAGTTTGACTAATCAAGTAGGTCAGGCTCTACAAATTTATGGTCCGCCTCTGCGTCCGCACGTCGTTTTGATATTCTACTCTATAAGGCCACTTTTCATTACAGTTGGTTGAATGCTAGTTCATTTTTAATTTAAAAGCTACAATGAGAAAGGATTTATTTAAGATATTAGTAGATACATATATTGTCGAGTAGATGTAGCAATAGCAATAAGCGTGAAATAGAAAAGATGAAAACATGATTGGGGCTCCTAGGCATATACCTATTGTGTGTAATAATCCGAAGCTGTTTTGTGCTGTTAATAAGTTCTAACTTTGTAAAAATTATAGATGTATAGTATATTATGCTACAAGGACCGAACGACTGTCATTTTTGTCCAGGATAAATTTGGCTGCATTCGGTGAAGATAAGGGCAAAGCCCGAGGCAGAGGCGAGGGCGAAGTACGAGGCGAAGGCGAGGGCGAAGCACGAGGCGAAGACGAGAGCAAAGCCCAAGGCGTAGCTCCGTGCAGCCAAATTTGTCCGTGACAATAATGACAGTCGTTCAGTGTCCGTGTTGCATACGGTACTTTTTGTAACAAGTGCACCGTAGCACCCCCATTACTAAATTTTTTAAATAAATTTGAATGTATTGAAACTATCTTATCGATTTGACGAACAGATTTTTGCAAATGCAATCACATTACAGTAAACTAATACAAAGAAACATAACTTACAGGGTTTATTTTATTGATTGATATTTTTCACATTCTCTGTGCTATCCAGTTCACAATAAATGCACATACTATAACGAATACATTCAATAATACAAATTTCTTTCAAATATCAATTTGACATATATCAATGAAATAAAAAAATCCAACGCATTCATGATCCATGATCTACAATTTCATTTTTACCCAGCAGGAAAAAATTTCCATTAATTCCCAGTCAACAGAGAATTAATGAAAATTGTTACCATGGTTTGGAATTGAGAACTTTCGAAGCAGAAGTCAGCTCAGTAATGGGGTACTTTCGGTGTATGTGTTACAAAAAAATATTACTATGAGTTCTAACTGTTTTTGTTGGCAACAGTAGCACCATCTAAATAATTAAGAAAATGTTACAAACGACATTTATTGATAAAAGAACACAATCTGTAAATGAATCAATTGATGGATTGTGAAAAGGGTTTCTAAAATAGATCAAAGAAAAAATAATTTTTCATACACTTCCAGGTTTTTTTGAATCGTATTTTCACTTATACTCAATGTTCTACCAGAAGAAACAATTCGAAAGCAGTTTCCTCCTATTCATTTTTTTTTCAGTGCTTTGTGAACCTCAAACTTTTTTTTTCCCTGGAACAATATATTTTGATTAGATCTCCCCACCAGTCAGAACTTCCTAGGCACGTGTCTAGTGTGTCTTATGGATAATCTGACACTGCATTAAACAAAATATTATGAAATTTTCTAATCATAGGACCAACTTCAATATTTCAAAATAATTATTTGGAAGCTTCAATAAAATTGATATCTCGGAACAAATCTATTCATAATAGCCCAGTCAAATTAGGCTTTTACCTCGGAATGACAGATAATAAGCAGGAAACTTGTAAAAATCTTCATTTTGGCATTCTAAAAGTTGTCGCAAATGTCTCCTAAACAACATAAATACGCAGCATTTAGAAGTTTATCTTAAAACCGTACCATTAAACAAAGAAAATTATAAACAAGGGCTTGAAACCATCCATCAAATCGCGGCAAACAACGGATACCCTAAATAAATAAAATTCATAAGCAAATAAAAAATAAACTTCATAATGAAAATAAGCTCATGACTAATGAAGAACCAGCTAAAATTTGGAATAAATTCACATACATCGGTAGAAGAACACACGCAACAACCAAATTATTCAAAAACCAAAACATAAAAATAGCTTATAAATCCGAAGATAATATGAAAAACAAAATAAACTCTACCATCGAGAATAATAATAAATACAATGAAAGTGGCGTCTATAAATTAAAATGTGCAACTTGCGATTCAAACTATATTGGACAAACAGGACGTGAATTTAGGGACCGTTATAAAAAACATATTAACTCATTCAAAATTTTGAAAACTGATTCTAATTACTTTAATCAAGACGATTATCAACCATAAACACTCAGCAGGCAAAATTGAAGATATAATGTCAATATGTAAACAACAAAGTAGAAGCAATAGATTAAACATAACAGAAAACTTGGAGATTTTTGAAGAAGGAATTAAAAAACCAATCATAAACGTTCAAATAAATAGCCAATCCGACATAATCTTTCAACCGTTAAGACTCCTTCATGCTTCACCATCTATCCAAGCGGTATAAAAGCCATCATGCAATTCCCAAATCTTCAGTCCACACCTGATGATGTTCGAGAGAATGAAACGCGTTGTGACCAACATAGTGACATGTAATGTGATTGAGTTAGTGTTTTGTATGATTAGCTACACTCAATTGTTTCGAACCCTACATTGAGCATTATCTTCAATCCATTACTGTCTGTAGAGTTCATAGAAGGTAATATTTTGTGCGTATAATTATTACATATCTTATCTATTAAATCTGAAAAATATCATCCTATATCATTTCAAGTAACATTTCATCCTGAATCCTCATACATTTATATTTTTCAAATCTATATTAATGATGCTGGAGTTACAGAACGTGATTCACTTGGGAATAAACATGAAATAAACATTAATCCAACAGGATAGAGCAAGAAAATCCTCAAATCATTATCCTCGACGATTTGCTGAATGTAGATAATCTTGGCCACTGTATTCGCCGGATTTAATTCCCTGCGATTATTATCTTGGGGATCCCTGAAGGACAATGTATACAGAAGTAATCCACGCACAATTCTAGAATTGAAAAACATCGCATCTGTTGTAGAGAACGAGAACATCTCTGAAGGAATGTTAGCAACATGTTCGCGAAATATGTTGCGTTCGGTAGGGTCACATTCAAGGCTTCGAGTATTCTGAGATTTCGTTCAATATCGACGAAAATAAAGTAGCAGAAATGTATAGTTGTGGTTGAATTGTGGATTCATGAATATTTATTAGATCTTTGACAAAGTTTAACAAATCGAAACTGATGCGATTGCAAAGATAGATGTTTTACAATCTGTTTAAATCAATTAAATAATTGCATTGTCTTGAAACGTACAACACGATTTGATTCATAAGGTACACAATGAGAAGTATGTTTTATTATAGACGTACGAAGAGAAAGATGATGCGTAAGTAACGAGGTAAATAGTGTACATGTTATATTTTGTTATATCGAAATCTTCGAATGCTCCCTTAAAATTATTTCTACAAAAATGTAAAAGCAGGATGCTCAATTTTAAATTCAAATGCTTGTTGGTACATATTTGGTCCAGTCGGAAACTGCATAATAATGCTAACATTTGCATCAGATTTAGATTGCATGACTTACAGTAATCCACGAGATTATTTTACATGGATTCACACGATGAAAATCAGGATTGTTTTTGTTCTGATCCCGCAAATTTGTTGACAAAATACTTTAAATTTATGTGAATTATTTTACTGACAACAATAATTGCTTAGAGTCAATCTTATGAGGAAAATATTCCAATTTGATTATAGTGTAACGAATTTAAGTCTATAAATTAGTCATTTCGGCTTTTTTGGTGCTTAGAATTATTGTGGAAATATTTTACATCAAGAAATAGAAGCGAATATATTTGTTTTCTAGAAAATTGCTGGTACCTTCTAGCGTTTTCTAGAAACGCCTGGGCGTTTGCGGGAAAAACGTAGTGGGGACAGACCCGAGGTATATATATATGTGACTGACTCAGGGAGAAGATTATTGATTTTGGCCCAGAGACCTTATAGTATGGACTGCTAGTGGTTGAAATAAATTGTGTTATTTAAAATAAATCAACAATAACATGAATAATTGAAGTTAAGTTATAGTGTAGTGTAATAATCTTCAGTTCAAATTAGAAATAGTTATTAGAAATAGTGTTAGTTATCTAATTTATCATTTCAATGAATCATAAATATAAATACCGTAAACCGGGGCTACTTTGTGACTGGAGGGGTAACTTTATGACACCAGACCTCATAAAGCAAAATCTTGATTTGATACAATACCATCAACCAAACGCAGTTTTGGGAAGTTACTACTTCTAGAAGAGTCTTTGGCGCAATCTATAAAGAGGATGCGGCATCTACATACGATTACAAATGGATGTGTGATTGCAGTTTTTCGTGCTTAGAAAAACAGGTGTGTGAAGTGTGTCTGTATACTTTCTAGTATGAGACTATAATCAATCGGGTATCAAAAAATTGAGTAGGTTCAATTTGTTTCACATCTATTAGAGATCATTTTGTACTATAGAGTTTAGTTCTGCTATTATTAGTTTTGATTTTGTTATTAGTTAAATGAAAAATCAAAGCTTTGAGGGGCTACTTTGTGACACAAAAAGCATGTCTTAAACCGTTTGGGAACTTGTTTTATTGAGCATTCAAGTTAAACACTGAGTGAATCAACGCAAACAAGGCAAATAAAAGAGTTATTTGATGTCTCAGTAATGCACGAATTTTTTTGAATAATTTCATCTAGCTTACCAATATTGTTCCAAGATTTTTCTTGTGTTTGTTGTATCTGAAAGACATGTTGATTTACCATTTCTATTTTGTAATACATATGCGCAGAAAATACATTTTCTATCATCAACTAGGTTCCTGATTTTATTTGCTTCATATTCATTACACGGCGTGGTTCGAATAATTTTACTCATACATATATTTTTTTCTGGTGACGTTATTAGGAGGTTACTTTGTGTCAGCAGTCTATTCAGAGGCATTTTCATAGTAAAACATGCCTGTCACAAAGTCACCCCACACTGCGGGGTGACTTTGTGACAATTTATTTAATTAATATCTCTTATTTCATATATAATATTGCAACGCGTCACTAGGCATCTGAAAGTGGAAGGTTCAAACTTCATATTCATATGAAATTGGAAGTAAATAGTATCATAACAAATCCAATTTGAGAGAAAAATACTAATAATCGTCACAAAGTAGCCTCGGTTTACGGTAGTAGTGTTTAATAACTTTTGCTCCCTAAATTAAAATAAATAACGTTATAATAGTATTTCCATTCAAATTTCAAATCTTTAAAAATAGTTCAAAAACCGTCTTCATTCCATTGAAATTTATTTCATTCTCAAAGCATCACTGAAAATATGCTGTTCAATTGTAAGCAGACAATTTTTTTCTACTTCTGAGGATGGTCCCGGTGGGACTGAAACTGTTGAGTAGGAAGAACATTTCAAACTCTTGACTTAATTCCTGTATTTTATGAACTGCATAATCAACTATCAGTTGCAAAATTCATATCCCCACAGGGTTTTATTCCGCAAGACAAATCTATACTATGAACCTCTTAGTTATTGGTTCAAAAACTGCCACATCGCGCTAATCTACATAATCACCAATTGAAGCTCGCTGCATAAGAATGGCAAGTTTAAGATGATCAAAAGTAATTTTAATATTAAGCGTATTAAATACTCTTAATTTGAACTGAAATCCTGCTTTGAAAATGTGCTATAAACATCTTAATGCTCAGTTTCCCATAAAAGTTTACTTTGCGCATTAAAAACAATGTGAAAAAATTGCGATTCTCTATACAATTGTAGATGAGATTAATTTTATGAATATTATGTATCACAAAGAATTATATCCCTGTTTTTGTAAATTCTGGCTACGCCAATGAAAGAATTCAATTAGTTGAAATTCCATTTTGTACAGCTTCGTATGATTAGTTGGAGCTTGCATTATATCGATATTCCAACTAATGTTTGAGTTTTAGTTGAGAAAAACATTTCGTTGGCCTTTTGTTGACATTTTTGGTGATAATTCTCTTATAAGTTTATAATTTTGGATTCAAGTGTTTTAAACGGTGTTTGAGTGTGCTAAACGATAACTAAACATTATTTTATGTGCCCAATTCCTGAATTCACATGTGCGGAAGAGTTAAATTTATGAAGAGAATAAGGTAGGAAAGACAAGAGTAATTTCATGATTTTTTATGTCGTTATTTATATATTATTTTTCTGAATGAATCTCTCATTCATTATATCATCCCAAAATCTGTTTATTGTTTCGTATTTAAAATTGTATTTCTCTGGTTTGTGAACGTACTTCTTTTATACAACGTAATTTTTGACAACCATTATAAACGTCAACTTATTGCAAAGTATATTCGAATTAAACATTTATTTTCGAATATAATTAGGGCTCTCTTCATAGATAGCAAAATAAGAAATAGTTCTTCTTTTAGATCATGTAAGAGCTCTCTAGCTTGTACAGGCTAAATAAATGGGAAGTAGACATAGATCACATGTGAGTTGATACTTATTAGAAGCCGAAATTCTTATCTTCTACTTGATATGGGATCTCATTGAGGAAGGATCTTTGTTGATCTTTGTAACAAAAATACTAATTTTTGCTGGATTTTATTAAATACCTCCACACAAAACAGTATGTTTATAGTAAATGTGAGACATGGTGAAATTGACGTATGAAATTATTGAACTGAATATAATCAACAAACAAGAACTTCAAAACGTGTGCAAATAATGTTTTGTTCTGACAACGCTGTCATTTAGAATAACAAATTGTGTGTGAATAATAACAAAGCGGCTATTTGCTCGAGGCAAATAATGGACGTTTTCAATGAGATAGTAAGGCCTGTTTTGCAGTGGAAATTCGGAGAACTCTTATGTACATTCAACTTTAAGAAGTCTTTAAAATTTGATTAACAATTATTTAGCCGATGGAAACACAAAGTTGATTTTTTGAAAAATATTTTTAATAGAAGTACAAGGAAGGTGCTCGTAAAACGTTTGGTTTATATTCTCCAATGTTTCCTTTTGATCTATTATTGGTTACCATTTCGTTACATTGTTTAGATGTATTCTTTGGAAATAGTTTTCTTGTAGGTACATACATACATTTGAAATTCTAATGTTGGAACTGTCTTTTTCAGATAGTGTTATTTCATTTTAAAATCCAATTGTCATCTATTTTCTATTTGAAAGTTTTTATAACTCCTTGTTTAGAGTACATAGCATTGATCCACTAGTGATTAGATCTTGCATCATCCTATTTTGTGTTAGAATACACTAACACTGGGCTTATTGATTTCTTGAATATTTCGGTGTTAAGAATCGTGATCGGAGTTCCAATCATCAGTTTTCGGTATAGGACTAGGCCTTAGAATTTCAAGAATCAATTTGGATCAAGCTTTAAAATTCTAAGAGCCGGATAGGATCGAGCTATAGTTCCGATTTCAAAACAGTGCAGGCAGAGAGTCCTAGTGTGTGCTACAGAACCGGTTGGTCATAAGTGTCTCACCCGTTCGCATTCGCAATATTCATATTTTTTTTTGCATTCGCATCTTTGTGAATACATTCGTTTCAATTCTTATTTTTATATACCAAACAAAATCAAAATTGAGACTGGAATAATGATAAACCTCTTCGACATCTCATAAATAGATTCTGGCTTAAGCCCACCGCACACAAAGCAATTTTCCAAGCAATTTTGTTCACTCATTTTGCAGCAAGTTTTCTTGCGCTCTGGTTCACTTTGAGCTGCACTTGATGTGAGGCTTATTTTCGCAGCACACGATGCAAGCTGCGCCAGTGCGCCACTCATTCTGACTCTAGAACGTAGACTTGGAAGACTTGCTTATGACAAATATGGATGCTGCCGGAAGGAATCGCCGAAGGAGAGCAGGAACATTAGTTGATTCTTGCGAATTCATTAGAATTACGAGACAGAAAAAAAAGAAAAATCTTTGGTCAAACGATCTTACCGCGTACAGACACGGCTCATTCTTGTATGCCTCAATGAGAGCTTCCACTTCTACTTTTCTCATTTCACTCTTTTTCCATTGGCCATAATTTCTACTGATCTGTACCTCAAAACACCTCAAAACACCGCAAAACACAATACAGCGTAGCGTGCTGATGCGACATGCAACTCAATGATGTAATTACGTGATTTCGTCGCCCGTTCTGATTGGCTGCGGATAGCAGGCATCGGCGCAGCAAGTACGAAAAGTAGCACCGGATCTATCTTGTATAAAAAATCTCGTGGCAAGCCTAGCATCCAGCTGCGGACCAAGTTTCTAACATCGGAGCAAACTCTACTTGATGGATATTTGTTAAAACTAAGGGTGGAGCTTTTCTATGGTCTGGGGATGTGTCGGATCCTTGGGAAGTAAAAAGATATCATAAAAAAAAGACTTCCACTCCTTCTTTTTACTGAATAAAAGGTTGACAAACATATGTTGCATTGTAGCTATTGAGTGAAAATACCAGTTTTGTGGTCTGTTGTGCACTTCAGCAACTCGTGAAAATTTTTCATTAGTGCTGTCTTTATCGGAGACTGAACGTAATGAAATTTAACTTCTCGTTTCCAGGTAATAAAAGCATTCTCGGTAAAAGAAATACAGAATTCAATGTACGAAGTTTTCGAGTGAACAAACTCAACTGCACTTTTATGTCGTCTGCCTTTATGACAAATATTGGTGATTAGGCGGTTTATGATGCACCAAGGCTAAAATTTGGTAAATTTTGTATCTTCTTGAGATACAGGGCATTGCACAAAAATATTTTTGTCAGCTGTTATTTCAAAAAATTGTTCGAGGACACCTTTTTCCGGCCTTTTTTCCTCGGGTCCTTTTTTCGCTTTATTAATTTACTTCGAACAAGTAAGTAAAAAAGAACAGGCAGCTCATATTTCGACGGCTCCAATGATAAAATAACGACTAGATTGTAAACAATTTAATGATTCATTTCTCTACAAATATAATATGTTTGAAGGATTGCAGCCCATCATGTATTAACTTATGTAGAGTTAATATACCGCTTTAGGTTAACAGAGCTTCCCGAATTAGAACAATAAATTAGGTCTGGAACAAGTTAGTCGCCCGCCAATAACATTAGCGCCACCGGCCCAAAAATATATTACCTCCTCAGAATATTTCAAGCATTGCAAATTGCAACAAATAAATTCCATCCTCCAAAAACCCGAAACATCCCTCCTAAAGCAGGTCACGTTTCGAATGCCTTCTAGGCTGTAAAACGCTCTCATCCCATTTGCTTACCCAACCAACATAAGTCGTGCGTGTATTTGTATCTGGATGACATATAACAATTATGCTCCTTTATGGCGAATATGAGCAGTAACACGAGAATACAGAATCAAATTTCTAAAGCGAATGGGGAATAACAGAGGAAAATAATGGAAGCCTAAATGTAAACAACAAACAATTTTAACTTGAATTCATTGGGGTTTACTGGTGTAATGGAATAATGAGTCATATTAAGAACTCTATATGAGATTCTAACTGCTAATTATTAATTATTGATACCAATGTGCAGAAATATGTGTATGCAGTTTCAATGAAATAATAAAGTAATTTAATTTGCTCTTTGATGGTGTCTAGCTCCAAAAATATCTGCACTAAAAGATTAATTTTGTAAAATAAAATCTCTTTGGAATTTTGTGATAGGTAAGTCTTCCGAATTGTTGATAATGTAACAAATTTCTTCAATTAGTATTGAGTAAGGCATGATTGTTGTATTTATATTTTTTCCTAATTGATTTATTGTCTGTTATAAAGCTCAAGCTTTGAAAATGGCTCAATGTGTTTTCTTAAAACAGAACATCATGGCAATAAATCTTTCAACGGTCTTGTTGTATAACACCATCAATATACTCGCGAACTTATTCATGATTTAATCAACTCATAACTAAGTTAACAATTCTCAGAGCATCAAAAGTAATTTGGAATTCAACCCAAATTTGTGTATCCGTTAATTCCATACTTTGTTGTTTCATCCAGAGAAAAACAACAGCAAACGCTGGAATGCAATCCAATAAATCTCAATACGGTATAAATGTTTCGCCATTTCTGTTGGCAACGTACTGTCATCCCATTCCAGAATCTGTTTCCTGATTTAAGCCACGACGATCTTTTGATTCTGTTTTCTCGAAAGTTTTACTCATTTTCTCACTAAATATTCCATGTTCTCTTAGGGAGGCCTAGTTAATAAAATAATCTCATGAAAAATACATGCCTTGTGACAAAAAAAGGGAAAGAAGACGAATTTGATATGTGTGCCTCTTTTTCGTGTATAAGATAATGTAGAGAAAAGAAGGAAGCACGTACTATTCATAAATTTTCTCAATCATATAAATCTGTTATATGCAAACAAAAGCTGTTCTGCTTCTACATATATTTTCGAAGTATGACATATGTTGGATGTGGAATATAGCTTTAAAATTCATGGGTATCAAAAACAGTGTTTTCGACTAATACATACGTACTCCTTCTCCTCGGAATAACATTGGTTTGAAAGCATATTGATTTTTCCGTACTTTAATATATGTATATTTATAAATGAGATTGAGAATACCGTTTGGGCGAATATGAGTAGTTACTATTAGTTATTATTCTCTATCGACAAAAATAATGATGTTTCTGTTCTTATTACTACCGGTACGCTTATGTTTGTGTGCATGAGCAACTCGTATCGCCAAACTCATCATGATATACAGGATTTAACAAAAATAAGTACAATAATTTTAACCAGTGATAGTTCTCGTCAAGCATAACAATTTTTCTCAGTTAATTTTTCCCGAATTCTCATCTTTTTTTAGCATTTTATATCCCCTATAATTTAACGAGTCGTTCAGGTGCATAATTATTGGATCCAGTAGCAGTTGCAATAGAACAATAATTGATTTTGACATATGTAAGTTATCAATTCCTTCAAATAAATTCTGGAATAAAACCGATTATTAATTAATAATTCTGTATACGATTTCACAAGCAGTTTAGGATTAGCTCAGCGAATTTATTTGGAACGATTTCCGAACTGTCATCTTTGACTAAAAATTGAATTATTGTGGTTATGCTAATGTATTGATTCAATGTCAAAATATTTTGCATTTATACATCATGATGAGAATATCATGGGATATTTAAAACTTCACGTTTATCTGGAACGTAAAACAGCAGATGAGGTGAATGAAATACATTAATTTATGAATGAAGCACCTGTGTATTAGTTTTTCTCATATTATTACAATCTTCACACTTAGGTCGTTTCAATAAAGTATGCCCCGTGAATTGATCTGCTGAATAAATAAAATATTGTATTATATATTCCAGAAAATATTTGAAATCAATTACCAAATTCAGTTTGATACATTTATAGGTTATATTTTCTGTTCTTCAAGAATAAAATCTCCAAAATTTCATGTAGCAATATTTCTATTGAATTAATCAATTTAGAATTGCATTCCATTTAATATTCCACCGTTTTCTTTAAATAAACCATTGAATGATTTTCTCTTTATGTTTCTGATGAAGTGAGTTGAGAACAGCAACTTCTTTTTGAACTGCTCGTAGATGGCAGCACAGTCTGACACTCCTGACACAGTTTCAGACAATTCAAATCAGCTGATTTAAGTGCAATGAACTTGGGCAGACAATCTTATGTTTAAGAAATGTACTATCCGAAAATATACGTGAAATCCCTAAATAAAAATCAAATCTTTTATCAATGACATAAATATGACTAAAAGACCAGAGACAAATTTAGTATTTCTTCCAACATATGCAAGAATAGAATCATCAAGGTGAGCGACTATCAATGTATGGTCAAAATACTAATTCTTTCAGTTTCAAATAGATGATTGACAAGACTACGATGGCTCAAAGTTGCAAAATACTCCTTTCAATCGACAGCTGTCATTCTTCCAACAAATGAGAAACATTCAGTTTGAACCATAGGCGCACTATGAAATTTTTGACAGAACTTTGATGAATTTTTACTCTATATTCAGAGGATTTACGGAAAAAAGTTATCAAGAAAAATTGTTATGTTTGACGAGTTCCATTACAGGTTAAAATTAATGTACTTATTTCTATTACACCCGGTATATTCATAAAACTTCATATATCTGAATAATTCGGGTCCAGGACGTTTCAGCGCCGCCGGCTCGTATCCGTCGATTCGGCGCGGCCGTTTCGCCATCGAGCCAGTTCAACAATGGCCGGTTTGTAGCAAGCCAGTTTATTGATTGATCTATAAACTATGAATTGAAGCTCTACGCGACGTGTGGAATATTGCGAAACTTGGATCAGTGGTTTGGTTTTAAACGGGTGGGCTTCGCCCTCTCTGATCATCTTGAAATGTGGAATATCACGTAACTTGAAACAATGGTTTTGTGTTCAACCGGCGTGAACCTGCTAACGCTGATCTGGCCAGCGACGAAACGGCCGCGCCGAACCGGCGGTGACGAATGGTCCTATTCGCGATTAGTTCATACTTATTCTCAAAAGCACTGAATACCATCGTTTAGGCTCATTTTGTTCTTCATTGAAACAGTTGAGAAGCTTAAATAGAATTATTAAAAAGTCAAATTCAAGTACAACTAATTTTGATGACAAGAATGAACCTCACAAAAACTAAAGTATTTCACCTGGACCCTGGACCAGTTCATTCAATATTTTCAATCTGAACCGACTTTATTTACAACGGTAATAATTATATCAGCACTTGTAATCATAGTGAATAAACAGTTTATCTGGAATTCAATTCTAATTTTTAGAGACAGTTCTGGATGTCATTTTAGATTTTTGACGCATATACCACCTAGTGGATAATTGGAGAAGTAATTTATTGTCGTCATCGTTAAAGGCAGTTTTCCAGAAGTAAGAGACAGGATCAAGACAGTTTCTACACCTTCATGTCACTTTTTGACTCATGTTTGTCATCAAATAGTAAAAATAGAACAAAATTTAACTATTATTATCAATAATATGAGTGATATATTTTTAGGATCTCAGTCAATTTATTTGATTTTATAAATAATTATGTCTTATTGGGTATATCAGTTCTGTATGAATTAATTAGAAACACAACGTTTCGACAGCAAAGTGCAGCCTTTTTCAACGGTAGAATAAATGAACAAAATTATCAAGACAACAAAAAATAAAAGTATAAATAGTAGCAAGATTAGTTTAAAATATTAACTCCTAGGATCGTAGAGCTCTACCTGTGGTTGATGATTCAATATCCACAGGTCTTCAGGAGATAATAATGAAGGTCTAAATAGGAAAATTTTCGTGGTTCTAGGTCAATCTGGCTCTAGTCTTAAAGGCAAAAAGAGTAAAGCCAGATTGACCTAGAACCACAAGGAGTTGACAATTTTCCTATTTAGACCTTCATTATTATCTCCTGAAGACCTGTGGATATTGAATCATCAACCACAGGCAGAGCTCTACGATCCTAGGAGTTGATATTTTAAACTAATCTTGCTACTATTTATACTTTTATTTTTTGTTGTCTTGACAATTTTGTTCATTCATTTTACCGTTGAAAAAAGCTGCACTTTGCTGTCGAAACGTTGGTGTTTCTAAATAATTCATACAGAACTGATATACCCAATAAGACATATTTATTTATAAAATGAGCTCTGAGCCATCCTCAAAAGCGAAAGGAGTTAGTGTTTAAACTTTTTTCTTCCGTTTTTTAATATTAATATCATTCTAAACCAATGTATAACTGCAATTTTTTAAACAATAATTTCTTCCGCTTTTGAGGATGGCTGAGGTGCAGCCGAAACTGTAAGACAGAAAAGAAATGAGAATAAATAAATTGACTGAAAACCCAGAAATATATCACTAACATTATTTAATCTTGTAAACAATAATTCCTTTCGCTTTTGAGGATGGCTGAGGTGCAGCCGAAACTGTAAGGCAGAAAAGAAATAAAATTAAATAAACGGACTGAAATCCCAATAATATATCACTTACATTATTCACAAATCCAGTCAGCGTCAACCATTTCATCCATTATTATTAATAATGAATTAAAAAAATGATGATGAATTGAATTCGATTTCTAGCATTATCCTTACTTGTTACCAACATACGTTGAATGTAAATGATATTGTATGCACCATAATACAATATCAAAGTCCCTATGAATGTTACTATGTATGGTCATGACGACATTGACTTAGAGACTGGGGCCTGTCTCCAGGCTGTCTCTACGAATTAGAATACGATCTCTAAACTGCAAGTGAACTTGAACCTTGATTAACAATTTGTGTCAAGCTCCTAATAAACATGATAAAGTGAGTAGTAATTTTCTTTTATTTTGAGAGCTTTTTTATTATTCAGTATGCTATATTTTGAAAATATGACTGTGACTGGAATATAAATAAACGATAAAAGATAAACTGACGTGGCAAAATTTTGTTAGCGTGATCCTGATCCATTAAAATACTTCCGGAAGAATATGTTGAGCTCTTATACAATACATTTCTAGATCTTGCTCTTTTCTTTCCCATTAGGAGTATTTTTTCAGGAGCAAGTTGTATTCTTTTGTAAGAGCTTTGTCTTGGAAAGAATAAAGCTTCCCAAACATATACTCGTTTGTAGTAGAACTCTCCCACAATAGCTGCAGCAATTGTCATTTAGCGAGTCCAGAACTTCTTAAACATTTATTTAAAAATCTGTTTCCTTCTCAAATCTCACAAGTCTTTTTGTGGTAAAAGCTCGTAGCCTCATATTCTCCTATTAAATGTTCAAGACCTAACTTTATATTTGCTTCAAAATGGTGTAGTTTAGCGTGCGATAGTTGTAGAATGTACACAAAGCATGTTAGTAGCTGGTTGGCTGTCGACACAGAAGCTGCGTATGTGCCTTTGAACATTGAAATAATAAAACCACAATGGGTTTGTATATTACTCCGCGCAAAGACCTTTTATTCATATAACAAAACAAAAAATCAGTAATATGAGAATGCTCCTGAACTAATGGCGTTAGTGATCTATTTGTTAGCTTTCTCACAAAATCCTGAATTAGTAAGACAAATAACAATCACAATAGGGCTTCTTTGTCTACCGTCTGTGGCTTTTACTGCCTTTCGAGAGGCTGCTAGAATCATCTCGAATATTTCTGACTTCTAATTACAAAAATCCGTTGAAATAAGTACCTACATACCGGCTGGTATTCGAAGCAAGAACCCCCAAAATCGTAAATAACAGACATGCAGTGAACAACGTGCTACAACACTGAACCACTGGTCTAGCAATCTTACCTATTGATAATAAACGTAGAATATGCTATTTTCGCGTTGATATTCAAATTTTATTCAGTTTATTCCTTGCGACAACCTTGCAGTTTGCGAGTATATCATCAAAATGCTGATGTAGTAGATTCAACCAAAATAATATTATGTAAGCAATAATTCATCTTCCCAAGACACAAAATTGATATCAGTTTTCTTCTTAGTTCGTTATTTTGTATTGAATGAAATTCTTTCCATTATATTGGATGAAATTGATAATTTTTTTTTTTCCGAACAGAATTCAAATTTAACATGATTTTATTCCAATTTGAAAGATACAGATTCATTATTCCGTTGGGAATACTGAAAGATTGTTACGATTGTTTGAAAATGAAGTCAGGATTAAATTACTTGTACTGATAACATTCAAGAACGTTCAATACGGTGGCGTGTAACTAATAGTGAACAATCAGGAATAGTTTTTGTACAGTGTCTATCGCAAAAAAATGGAACTACATTTACCGAAATGGAGATATATTTATTGTACAATTCCTACTATATAGAAAAACAAATTTCAGAGTTTTCCCGGGTGGAAAGTACTGCGTTCTTGAAATATCATGACCCATATGTGTGCTAATTACACCATTTTGTGGATATTTGTAAATACATTTGATGCATTGAATATCATTGGCCATCATATAAATTATAAGGTTCGGAATAACTGGTAAGATTCGTTAGAATGCAGCTGCGAATGTTCATTGCAGTGCGTCATCTCATTATTCCACGAGTTATTAACTATTCAAAAGCAATAATATGGATATTAACTAAACATAATTCAATTCAGTTAACTTATTAACTGAGAATGAATATATGAAATGTAGTTTGTAGGTGAATTACTTGTACACATTGTAATAATGTTTGTCAACATGAGTTGAGGATCACAAAAGTATATTGTTCGTGGTAATATAGATGCGCACAACGAAACAAAATTTTTGGTTAATATTTTAAAGATATCTTCAATATTGACATGTTTAATCATCTTAGAATGAGCAGAAATTGAGGATAATGAAATTAAATATTCATATCACCAAAATTTATATTGATCTGCTCCGTAGTTTTCTTTAAATTCTGTGACCTTACAAATAAACAACGAGGTTCATTATATAGGCAGAGGGAGAGGTCTCTTTTGTTCATCTGCGTTGACCTAAAACAGTTCTACTGCCTTTTGAGGGACTGCTTGAATTCCATATTTCAATCAAGGAAATCTATCACAATATTCATCCCTATTTAGGATTAAGAAGAAATTTTTCACATTCATCCAGTCTAATAAAAATAATTCAAAAATAATATTGACCGCACAAAAAAACTCAACATAAAATCATGTGTATAACTTAGATGGTTGCCTGTCCACAATCAGCTACACTGAGAAAACTGAATTGCATCACTGAAGTGGTTGAACATATAAGTGGTAGGACTCGAATAGTAGAAATTGAATAGTAAGACTCAAGTGGGTAAATTAATATCAAACATTGTTTGAATATTGAATTATAATCGCGAAATACTATTAATTTGAAGACTATTTGGGAACGAGCTTATTTCGATGAAAATACAAATACAAATACGTCTTGTTTCAAAACTGCAGGTGGTAATGATTACCATTTAAGTAGTAAGCTATTACCCCGGCTCTTACTATTCAAGTTGCAAGACTTTATCACTTACCATCACATTAATCTTATATGTTACTTCTAGTTTTTAGAAAAATCATTTAAATTACTTTCCTTGCCACTAACAGTTTGGAAGACAGTTAAGGATTACCGAATATATACCGCATATGTTCTTCAGGGTTGAAAATTAACCCCTTGATTAGAAAAATAAAAAAGTTATTGATCGATGCACGCTTTATATATACAGGGAGTGCAACAAAACGCGGAACATAGAAATTTAACATGAGATTATTAAAATGTGCGGATATTGGCTCTCCTACATATTTTAGAGTAAAAGTACTGGAATGAAAAGTTGTTGAAAATAAGTTCTTACTTATGAAAAGTCTCCATTCAATGCAGTAGAATATCTGTAACATTACATTTTTAGAAAATAGAATATGACATTTTTGTTAAAAATCAGATTGCCATGAGAATAAAAAACGAATGGAACAAGTTTTAATTCTGATATTTTATTCTGTCTTATTGCTGATTTTTATTAGATTCTATAGATATTCTACTGTATTTAATGAAGACTTTTTATGAATAAAAATGGATTTTGAACAACTCTTCATTATTGATAATAATAGGAAATATGCATGAAATTTAAATTTGGTTCAAATATTTTTTTCCGAATTTATATCAACCAGATTTTTATTCTTAACCATCATTTTGGTATTTAATATCGTTTTAATTACTCAAAATTAATAAATAAAAATACAAATTAAGCGCATGAAATTCAAAGTTCCAAAACGCAACTTCATTGGTTAAAACGAAATGTGACGTCAGATACTACTAATACTGCTTACATTTGTATGGCATTGCAGGCTTTTGATTAGAAAACATTGTGTGTGTTGTAAATTCATTTATTGTTTAAGTGTAATTTTAGCATCCTAGTGAGATTATAAATCATTCAAGACTGTGGTTTTGTAGAAGCACAATCGGATAATCTGTCAAGAATAGATCTATTTATGATGTCTTATTTTCTTTCAAATCCAAACTTTACATCCGCTGAAGTGAAAAGAGTGAACACTGCAATGTAATTATTCAATAATAACACATTATGTACGCTATTTTAATAAATACAATTCGAAATATGATAAGCAGTAACGAAGCCGCATACATACTCTGAATTTTATTGCTAAAATTAATTACATTTAGAGTACGTTCCACTTAATGACCGCAACGCTCACGCTCACGACCGCGGTTTTTGCTGTTCCACTATCTCTTGGTCGATGCGGCTGGTGCTTTGAGTGGAACGATGCGAGTATCTGTTAAATGTCAAATAAATTGAAAATTTTTGGTAAGTATTGAAAAGTAAATCATAAATAAGATTAAACTAACCTGTAGCAAAAAGGATATACGAATGGAATAAATCCAATATGCCTGTGTAAATTAATCGCTCTTGAATAATGAATAATGATAATGAGAGACCATGAAATTATCTGTTATATGACAAATGGAAAATCTTGAATCAATTGACATAGCTTGGAATCGAAAGTACAAATTGGAAAGGCATCTTCTTATTTAATTTGAACTTCTTGACGATTTATTCAAGAATGAACGCAACGACCGCTTCAGCCCACCTTTAAATCGCAGGCGTCGGGAGCTTGAAGTAGTCGAGATCAATGACGTCATCTATGACGTATTTATCATAAACGCCAAGACCGCGATCGTCTTGTGGAGCGATTATTGACGGGACATGAGCGTTGCAGCAGTCTAGTGGAACGTACCCATATGTTATTCATGATCTGTCAACTTTATTATGACACTTCATCTCTTCTGATAACCTTACATCATTTCTTACGTATTCTAAAACCTGTCTGGATTGGAAAAAGACTTTATCAGGTACATTTCTGATAGTATTTTGCATTCAGGCACAATGCAATACTTATAAACTGACTTTTGACCTTTTTTAATACTGAAATTGAGAATGAAATCATCTGTAGTAAACAATGGACTGTAATATCACTGGACATGTTATTTGACGTCATCCATAGAGCGCGTGAAAATGGCGGCGTTTAAACAGCTTAAAATTATTCTCAATTTTAAATATTTCTTTAAACTTGATTACAGCACTTTTAAACAATATTTTTTACTATGTTATATGGATGTAATCAGTGAATTCAAAATATTAAAAAAAATCATGAATATTCTCTATTGTTGTAATAACACTAAATTAAACTGTCAGAATAGGAGTTTGTTTCATTCGTTCTTTATTTCCATGGCTATCTGATTTTTGACGGAAATTTCATATCTTGTTTCCTGAATATCTAATGCTACAGATATTTTTCAATGAATGAAAGCTTTTCATGTAAGAAAACTGATTTTGAACAACTTTTCATTCCTGTACTTTTGCTTTAAAATATATGGGAGCCAATATCCGCACATGTTAAACACCTATGTTTCGCGTTTCGTTGCACACCCTATATATATTTTTTAATTGAGTTCTACCGTGACCATCTTCTAGATTCCTTAGTAACATGAAATAGTGGAGAATAATTGAAAGCTCCATTATGTATTTATTAAGAGAGATCCGAAAACTTCTTATCCTTGTTCTAACGAAGGATGCATGCCAATTTTTTCACAAGGGTTCTATGGTTGAAACTTTTATTCTTTTCATTGATATGCAATTGGAAAACACAGCTTTCAACTTTTTTCTTACAAATCCACCCGACTGTTTGAGTTTTTTATTTAAAAAAAATTTAATGCGATTTTCCGGATCAAGAAGTCAATTCGCAACCCTAAAAAAGGCATGCGGTTTAAAATTGCAGAATCCCAACTATCACCATCTCTCGGTCTATAAGTTTCCTCAGTGCATCTTTAAACATCACGTGCAAGTTTTCTATTTGGTTAATTAAGTAACATTACAAGAATATTAGGAAGAATGTGGTTGAAAGAGTCGGAGTAAATCAGTTGCGGTAAATAAAGATTTTCGTGAACGATGTCTCAGAGAAATTGGAGGTAATGATTGCTTAGATGTCCAGTGTATGAATGGATTGCTACGATTGTCGATTTGTTTGATCAAGAAAGTCTTTGAGAAGAAACGATTTCCAAGCTTGTATGAATAGGATAAGGGATGTGTATGTGTCTGGCATATATAACATTTTAATTTGGTATCAGTTCTTACTACATTTAAGAAAATATAATTTTCGCATGTGAATTTCTATAAAATAACAGTGACGTATTCATAGTGTTACATATCATTGATTCATTTGGTGTATTACAAAAATTGGTCTTGTACTCCCAATTGAAAATTAAAGAATCATATTGATGATTAAAACGCATTTCTGGCAGTTCATGAAATTCATTTCTCAAATTACATCTTCCACAATCACTGAGCTTATAATCAAGAGGAGTTTGAACAAAACTGCGAAACAGCAGCTCTCATTTAGTACCAGTTCCAAGTCTATTAGTGCTGTAGTTGCTGAGAATTCAGCATCACGCCAGCCAGCCATACAGCCAAAGAGAATATAAAAGCGTATTTTTTCTTGCAAGAATGCTCTCAAAATATAGAGTAACCACGCACAGTGAAGGATCTCTTAGTAGGAGAGAACGTTCACCGTTAAAATTCAAAGTCAATAATAATTTTAATAATAATTTATAGTCTTTCATCCTTAGATGAACATGCATACAGAATATAAATGAGTTCGTAAAGTAATACTCAAAATAGCGTGTAATCGGAAATATCCTATATTTGAGAAACTACACAACATACAGTGTAAATCTTCACTTTACAAACTCGTATGTTCACAATATCGCGCACAGTTACTCGTATTGAATCACTGACTGAATGAATTCCTCTCCTAACTCACGCTCTTATATACCTAAGCCGACTGTGAACCAACATTCAATTGTCTAATAGTTGATGCCTAGCAACCACCGAACATCTAGTAACCGTAGGCTGTCAATCATGTCTAACAATTGAATATCATTTTGGTCAATGCTATCCTGGTTTACAGTTACAGCGAATTCAAATAAATAATTATGTGAGCTAATTATTTGAAATATTTATCATTTGTGACTCTTTTATTTTGAATATTTGAAGAATATTTTTTGATTCTAAGTAAATTCTGATATTCCAGTTTTCATATACATAATTCACTTTCTCATTGCATGGAAGGATTTGTGCTAAGCCGATAAATTTCCCATTCAGGCTTATATTGTCATCAGCTAATGCAAGTATATTTAGCTTCAAATAGAGGGCATCTTGTCAATTCAATTATCATATGTCGCAATAACAATGCAATTCTAGTAACATGTTTCGAGTCCTGTTTAATTTTGAATCTATGTGAACTGTGTGCTGCGTAATTAACTATCCTAGAACAACGCTTTATGGTGAATTTAATCATCGGGTCCATTATTATTCTCTGGAGGAGGAGTCTGTTTGTAATGAGCTCGCTTTCCATTTATGTTTTGGCAAATAACAAAGTTTGTAGGGATTTTATTAGTTTAACTACGTTTATTATATGCTTGAACTTCTTTGAACAAAAGTTAACGTTCTTTGAAATAATTCTGAATTATTTCAGTAATAATTTTATCATTTTTTCATTCCAATTTGTTGATTTAGTACAACCAATCAACTAGAAAGAATTATTATATAGAATTTTTTCAATGGTTTTTGAAAGTGAGCTTGAGGTCCAAAGGAAAATAAGACAGAACAAATATAAGCAAATGAAGTCCATCCCCATGCTATCATTTTAAAATAAAATTAACTTAAAGAGAACACACATAATTCGGGTAAACATGATCCATAACCTAATTATCCAAACCCTTAAAACTTCACCCCTTTTATTACTAATCTCGAAATCCACTGTCAATTTCCCAATCTCTTCACCCTGCCGCGCAGGCTTCACTCCTACATTCTGCTTCCCGCCTATCCTGCAGGACTTCAGTGCTGAACGAACCGGCGTGCGCGCGCGAGCCAGCCTAGGTCAATCGGCGCGCCGTAGCGACGTCTCCTAGACGTCCATGCACTCTGCATGCGTTCGATAGCGTCATCGGGTTGACGTGTGAGTGCAATGGAGGGTTGGATGTGAAAGTGGAGTGATGTGGAAATCTGAGGCGGATATTCAAGAAGAAATTCATATTTAATTTGTTCAAAAGGTTATGATTCACCAATATATGGTGACATCGTTATTAATGAGAATTATGATTTAACTTTTATCTATATTATCATTCCTAATTTTTCTTATCATTGTTATAATTTAATGAGGAGCAGATTTTGATTGATCTCTTCAAAATATATTATATTCTTGAACTATCCTTCTGGACTGAACTTACGAATAATTATTTTCTGGATTGGTAGCTTTTTGAGGGCTTGAGGTTATGTGTGCCAAAAATTGACCAAATTATGCCACTGCCAGTATTGTTATCATTCCCTCAAACAACAAAAGGTTCAAATTTGGTGGAACGTGTGTAGCACATGAATCAAATTATGTGCTGCCACCTCTCATTTTGACTGAAGGCGCAGTAACAACTCCGAGGATTATTTGCATTTCGAAGCTACTTCGAAGTCAGGAATGGCAGCACATATTTTCATCCATTTGCCAATAAGTCTTGTTGTCTAAAAAAGTGCTCACAATACCGGAAGTGGTCCGCTCTTGAAACCTCGGTCATGTTTTGGGATATATGAATCTTTGTGCTATCTTAAGCACTAAAAAAAATAACTATTTTCTATTAAGCGCATTCTGAAGCGATCGATATTTCTATTGTTATAACGTTCGTAAAGTTTATTCCACTCCATATTAAGTGAACATTCCTAGTGCCACTGGTATTGAAAGACAGGCAACTTTAATATCTGAAGTTCAATTCTGCAATATGTTTCTGTCTACAAAAACTGTGAAACCATTAAAATAAATTCTGTATTGATCTGGATTTTGTAGTATTGAAAACTATTAATTGAAACAGTAACAGAAGAAATGTGGGCCTAAGATTGCATGAGGTCTTATCCAGTATAAGAATAGGAATCGAAAGTTAGGCACATGGTTATACTCAAAATTATACGAAATTACAAAGTTGTAGGAGACCAAGGAGAGGTCATTTCATTATATAGAATATAATATTTTCTTGAACCAGTGATTTTAAAGTTACAGCACAAATTTATCTTTTTTAAAATTGGTTTATACATATTTTTATGCTCATTCGATAGCGCTTTTCACTTGTTTGTACCTTGTACAAGTATTGTGAAACCGACAAAATTCATATCTCGAGATTTTGATGGAAATATCTGTTTTGAGCATCCCTGAATCCATTTTGACTATTTTCGGCTTGACGTCGGTACGTACATATCAAAGCCTGTCAAACGGACACTACCGATCAAAAGTATTCGCCGAAAAATAAGAATAAATTAAAATTTCAATAAGTTGAAACTACAGTTACGCCAACATGTTCTATTGGATAGTCAACAATAAATAATTTGAATTGTTTCGTGAATATGTCCCCCTTTGTTTTTAATAACAGCTGAACAAACTCTTGGTAGCCTTGCCACTGAATTATCCAATGCTGTCTGTCCCAATTTCTGCCACTCTTGCTCCAAAATGTTCCATAAATGTTTTCTCAATGTTGAGCAACACTTATGTACCTGATGATTGAGGTCACTCTATTATTGTAAATCTTCCCAAGCGTGCCTTTTTTGCCAAGTAGTACCGACATAATCTTGATGAATGTTTTGAGTCGTTATCTTCTTGAAAGATATACCTTTTATCAATAATACGAGTTTCAGAAGGAATGGCATGTCTTTGCAGAATTTGCTCCAATTGCAAACCTTCCGAAACAACCCCATATCATCACTGAACCCCTACCATGTTTCGTGAATAACATAATTTAAAAATTGAAATCTCCTCTTATCATCGCTAGGATGAAGGTTATGAATTTTATGTAGTTTATATGGTTTGTAATTATGTTTTTTTGAAATCTTATGAACCTTGAAATGTGATGTATCAAATCCAGTGCAGTTTTTCTGATTGAATTTTTTCACGAATGTTCCACTCACGTATAAATTTTCGCATAGGAGAAGTGAAAATATCAAAAAATTACAGCGGAAACTTCACGTTTCTTGGACAGCGTGGAACTTCCACTATCTTGACAATACAAACAAATTATTCCTGTTCTGTTAGTTTTATTATTGCAAACATCGAAGTCAATATCAACCCCAATTTTCTTCAAGTATTTATGGTATTACCTTTGAAAATATTTGTTTCTTTTTGTCAACTTCTCAATTCTTATTAATATCTTGAGGTTCGTGTTCTCCTCTAGACAAAGAGCCAGATTTACGCAGCTCTCTTTCTCATTTGCCAATATAATATGCTTAATTTGGATTAAACCTATTTGAATATTGGTGCTGATATCATCGCGGGGCTTGTCTTGAAATATTATTTTTGCACGATTTGGCGTTTTCATGTGTTTACCGGCCTCACAAAGTCCTTAAATTTGTTTCCATATATATTAGCGTTCCAATTTCACTGACAATCCAATTTTGGTTTGAACACAGTAGGCCCTAAAGTATGATATAAATTTTCGCAAGTTTCGTAAAATTACCATTGATCAGATATATCCTATTCGCTGTGCATAACTATCCATAATTGAGTGATAGTCTGAAAATGTCAATATTTTGTCAAATATAGATTGATGCAGCTTCCAAAAACTCTGGGATTGGTTGATAAAACTGTATTTATGGTTAATGTATCGCACAGCAAAATTGTGCATGTGAAACCCGATATTGAACGAATTTAATTTTTAATATTCTCATGTTTGAAACATATTTTCATGAATAATAATGTATCATCTATATTATTTACTGCATCTAATTTCTCTATTATATAGATTTTGATTTAAAACGTACAAATAATAAATGAATCAAATTCAAATATTTGACATTGTGCTCCACAAAATCCAAGTCAAAAAAATCTGACGTGAACATCACGTGACTTACTTGTTTATTGATATAATTCTAATGATATTTTGACATGTACTTACAATGTCAAACAAAATCAGAAAATTGACACCGGATTATCCTTGCCTACCTTATCATTTCAATTGAACTGATTGTTTTATACGGCAAATTGAATGTCTGTCATACGTATAAACTGCACTTCCGACTCAGCCGATTGATACAAAAATAGTAGATAACTATTTTGATACTGAAAAAAGTTCAAACACTGAATCTCAATATGCTATGACGGATCATTCCAGATTTATGCAAGAAAATGAAAAAAAGTTCCTAGTGAAGTGCACTTCTAGCTTGCCGATTCATACAGAAAAAGCAAATAACCATTCTAATACAACATTAAGTTCAAATACTGAATTTCAACATCTTACGGTTGATCATTCTGGATTTATTTGAAAAATTCGAAAAAAGTTTCATGTAAAATGCACTTCCGGTACAGACGATTGGAACCATAATGCGAGGTGCACAACTAGACCCTATACCAGTCTTAAATACAAAATTTCAACATTATACGTTCAACCAGCTTTGAGATTTGCGAATGGAGTATCAAATGTGGACACGTATTTCGTCCTCGTTGGGACTCATTAGTAAAATCTGATTAGGCTTCAAACATTATGGTCTTGCACACCAGATCTGTCTACCGATAAAATCTGAATATCTTTGACTGTACTGATAAGTATCAAAAAGAGTTGTTGAAAAAATTCATGCCCTCATATGAATTTGGTCAAACTCATTGTTGAGTGTTCAAATTTTGATTCTTCATAGAAAATATTCCAAGGATTGTGAATATGGTTTTATTTTGCATGAATGATATTCGAGATCTATCAGAATGACCTTTTTCGAAAATCTTGGGCTGATTTTTGATTATGTTTAAACACAAACTTAGATCGAGTTACTGTTTTATCACTTTTGTAATCCATTTGTTTAAGATTTTGGAACTTTCTAGTTCAATTAATTGAAACTGCTAATCCATGGCTCCGATAAAATCATATTTCTCTTCCAATTGGTTCAAGTGATGCTGTAAGAAACAATTCTCATTTGGAATGCATGTCAATATTTTTGTTATTCTCATCAATTTTAGGGGATTTGATGACAAATTCATCACTCAAATGTGAACTTGATGGATTGTACTCGAAATGAAAGCACGCAACATCTGTTGAAAAGTGTTTGATTCCAATAAAGCAGCGGAGAATTGAGCCCGTAAAGTTATGATCTTCACAGACGTTATATTTCTATTCTGGGATAAATACTTGAAGCCCAATTGTTTGTCAAGATGTGTGTCGAAATAATTATTATTGTTCGATTGGTGCAGCCCATCATGATGAACAATCTTCTTTATGATTGATTTAAAATAATCAGCAGGAGGAATACCTGATTTTTCAACTAAGAAAAGAGATCCAGAGCTTTTTGTCATCTGGTAGTGAATTTACTGATCGAAGGTTGTACTTAAAAAGTAGTTATTCAATGAACCTTTCTTTTTCTACTACAAAAAGAATCCTCGTACTATTTTTACCACTTAAGTTACATCCAAAATCTTCCTGCATTTTATGTCATAAACGGATTGTGCAAAAATATCTTTGAGCAGCTGCAAAATAACGATTTAATTCCATTGTGAGTGTGGCACAAACAATCATCATCAAGCAATCTGTTGGTCTTATCCAACAAACCGGGAACAGATGACAATATTCGTTTATCCTAGCAGCAAGAACTTCTTGAAAATGTCGTCGAATTAACACCTCTCTCTACTTCTTCTTCGAACGTGTTCTGAATATTTTACGAGACTTAAAATATTCCAGCAATTTACTCACTGAATTGTCACGAGTAGAATCACAAGGTGAATATCTCAATTAAATCTGGATGATTCAAGCGTTTAACAATGTTAATGTGGTTGCTTTAGAGGTAGAAAAGAATTATTTGGGTTGAAAATCTAGGACAAGATGAAGTGACCTCTTGGTTGATTCTTGCAATAGAATAGATAAAGAATTAATAATTCTGGACACCTGAATGTTTCACAAAAGTTTAGATTTAAAAATCGGTTTTACATCGTCATCTTATTCAGTTGCCGCCCGATTAACTTTTTTGAAGTATATAAACAATTCTGGGCAAATTGTTTGATCTATTAGAAGAATAATCGTGATTTTATTGTCACACATTATTGTATAGACGGTATTTTTGACTCAATTCTGCGATTGTGCGTTGAGCCTCTTCCTTTCCATTTGAGATTATGTGTGGGTATGATCCTCTCAACTATTTGATTCTGGAAAAAAGTCTGCATGATGTCGAGTGTATGGAATACATCTAAAGATTCAGAGCGAGCCAATATAGTTATGCGGACCATTTCAATGACCATAATTCATCAAATAATCACTACAAAACAATTATCTGTACAAAGCTGTAACAAAAGTTTATTAAGCTCAGAGTGGAAAGGGTTACACGACAGAAAAGCAAAGATTGCTCAAAATTCCTCGAAAAATCGCACAGGAATATCTGTTTCAATAATATCGTACTTTGATGTTTCTTAGGATGGATTGCATGAAAGCGAGTCAACCTAGGATTTCACTTATTCCGAGTTAAGTGCTCGAATTCAAATGTTTTACTGTTCGACAGCTGCCATTCACATCGTCATATCAGAAATTTCCTAATTGAAGTATTTCTCTTGGATAAGTCTAAAATATAGATTATTTGTTGAATTATATCTATACGAACATTGAATTGTGAGATATTCTCTATTTGTTTTGAATATTGAATATTTTTCACCTTCGAGTTAACTTTAACCCGGAGTTAGAAGGAATTACGAGCTAACTCGCTTATACGTAATCCACCCTTAGAGACATCTCTCTGTATTTGTTGAAGAAAACTATTATTGATGATGCACGCAACTGTTCTTATAAGAGCCAATTCACTGTTTATTAGTTATTACTCTTACTTATCCAACAAATCATTCTGATATATACACACTGCATATTCAAATAATGTTTGTGATACCCCAGGAGTTTTCCATAAATTTCAAAAAGAAAAATGAATAACAATGTACAATTTTGTCTTGTCAAAACTTCGAACTGTTGAAATTGAATGGAAACAGCCCAAAGCAGAACATAGAATTCTATGTCCTGGATACGTCAGCGATTTGTCAGTAACTTCAAAAGTTTAATAATATTCAGAATATCTTGAGAACATGACTGCAATTTAATTCTTTCGAATTTTGGAGTTTTCTTCTCAGAATGACAGACGTATTTGAGAAAGATTGTCCGATTAATTCTTATTTGAAAAGAAAAGCTTCACATAAAATTCCAAATAGATTTATTCATTTTTATCAAGATAGCAAAAAAATATTACGTAATTAATTGGATCATCATGTTTATACGCTCCATGACAAACTTTTATAGTCATTTTATAGGAATTTTATGTTGTCATATATTATTTGGCAATATAAAAATATTTATTGAAATATATACTCATCTTATGATATTTAACAACAAAATAATTAAGATTACATAGTACATAATTATATCAGCAATCAACGGTTGGTATTCCGATAAAATATCTAATAGACACTGAAGTACATATTTGGAATGATTTGACAATCTGAAAATTTGTAGCAGTAAAAATTTCCATAACCTTATATAGTCATGGAAATTTTATATCGTCATATATTATTTGACAGTGTGAAAATATTGATTGAAATTTAATATCGTCCTGATTTATTAGAACTGTCTTAAAAACAAAATTTCAACATTATACGTTCGACGAGCTTTGAGATTTGTGAGTCACATACATACATACGCACAGACGTACCGACGCGACGTCAAGCCGAAAATAGTCAAAATTGATTCAGGGATGCTAAAATCGGATACCTATTTCCATTAAAATCTCGAAATGTGAATTCTGCCGGTTTCACAATATTTGTACTTTTCACAAGTAAGTAGAAATTTACAGTACCAGGCAATAAAGTTACAGTTCAAATATCTACTATGCAAAGGAGTGATCAAATCGACTTAATTTGATACCAATATTTCACCTCAGAATTATTTAATATTGAATCTTTTTACTCACTTGTACTAAGTACAAGGAAGTATTGTGAAACCGACAAAATTCACCCATCGAGATTCTGATGGGAATATCCGTTTTGAGCATCCCTGAATCCGTTTTGACTATTTTCGGCTTAATGTCGGTATGTTCATGTGTTCGTTCTTGCGTCCGTAACTCGCAAATCTCAAAACTGGCTGAACGTGAAATGTTGAAATTCTGTATTTAAGACTGGTATGAGGGCTAGTTATGCACCTCGCATTATGGTTCCAATCGTCTGTACCGAAAGTGAACTTTACTTGAAACTTTTTTCGAATTTTTCTAATAAATCCAAAATGATCAACCGCAGGATTTTGAAATTCAGTATTTGAACTTGATGTTGTATCAGAATGTTTATCCGCTATTTTTGTATGATTCGACCAAGCCAGAAGTGCACTTTACTTGAAATTTCTCTTAAATTTCTTGCATAAATCTAGCATGATCAGCCATAGCATATTGAAATTTAGTGTATGAACTTGTTGTAACATCAAAATAGTTATCTACTATTTTTGTATCAATCGGCCAAGCCGGAAGTGCAGTTTATGAGTATAACAGACATTTAGAATTTGCGGTATAACACAATCAGTTTAATTGAAATGATAAGGTAGGCAATGATAATATGTTGTCAATTTTTTGATTCTGTTTGACATAGTAAGTACATATCGGAATATTATTAAGATTTTGTGGAACAAATAACAAGTGTTCCAGAATTTTTATATTAAAATTATATTTATCATAATCTGAAGTGACAGAAAACTTTATTGAATAAATTTGTATATACATCAAATAATGTACAAGTAAGTCACGTGATGTTAACGTCAGTTTTTGTTTTGTTACTTTTAGATATTCGAAACAATTGATTTCTTATCGTGATCTAAGAATGATTTTTATTCTCAGTATTTTTCATCCTCAGAATTATTTGATATTGAATCTTTTTTTGTTTCAATGGAGTGCGTTGTAGTACAGCAGAAAAACAAATAAGAATATCTATATTTTGTCTCAGGATATTGTCAATATTGATACTCCTGGTTGATAGCAACTGACTTAAAAAAATAAATAGAACAAATAAAATGATACGTGCGGCGAAATCATACTCCGTAGAACTACAATATATTTATGTGAGCGTTACTTTTCAAGTTTTCATCGTCAACCTGGTGGTTTAATCTGATAGCCGTCACAAGGTGACAGATAGTTGCAGAGAAATATTCGTGACAGTTGTCAGGGAGACTGTAATCACTTAACATGGTTGCCTAGCAACGCAGGATCCACAGTTTCTTGCTATCAGTCATACATGCTGTGTTTAGCAATTACAACACACACACACAAAATTTCTACATGCAAGAAACAATCTATCCTCGAAAGCTGTCATTTTATTGGATAATCTAATAAGAGCTAAAATGTTTTCCGCTAAACGATAAAATTCTTTGAGTTAGAGCAAAAGCTGTTTATTTCTCATTGTCGAATCATAAAGAAACGTACCCGTTCTCTCACCTATCAAAATTTTGGGTTGTTATTGATTCCGAATCTTATAAATATAGCATTCACCTTTTATCTTGAAAATATAAATAACCAATATGTGTGCCTACTATCATATTTTTCTTTTCCTTTTACGTTCTCCTAGGTACGCCACTTATTCCAATGGTCAATGTATCAAATTCCTAATCTTTAGAAGTAAATTCGCATAATTACCTGTTCCAAATATCCATTTGTTGTACAAGATCAAGTTTAGAGAGAGAATATCGTTGATAATGACAAAACAGATATATGTAAATCACTTTACCGAACTTACGAATTCCGATTTGCTCGTGCGCTTGCTTATAATTCTGCTTTCTTCAGATATCAGATAGAAATTGCATTACGTTGCTATTCTTCTTACTGCAACAATAGAAAACACTAGTTAATCATTTCACCTGAAATGTCGTAAGCCAATATTATACTTATGACTTATAGAACGAAATCTAACCAAATTGAATTTGTGATTAAGAATTCAACAACGAATTCCTCGGCCTTCAAAGCTTCTCCTTGTTCATTGAATTGTTGCAGTTTCTCTCGTTATAGCTTCGACCATATAAATTCAATCTAGAATTTGATAATTTATCTTGGTAGAATTCACAAGCTATGCAATTGGCAGCCTGCCATTTCACTGCATATTTCAACGCAGGCAAAACACAATTTTTAAAAATGCTGTCATTTTTCATCCCATCTCCACAAGTCATCCTGAAAACGAGTTTTTGTCTAAATTAGTTTCGCAGCGAAGGAGCAAAAGTAGATAAGTAAAAAAGAAAGGAAATATGTTGATATAACTTCCGAAAGGTTTGAAAAAATATTGAAGAACTCGAAGAAAGCAGAAAACATTTTTATCACCAATTGAACTCTTTTTTAGTTATTCATTATAAATTTGGAAAAACTGGTCTGCATCACAGATTTATGTAGTAGTCCACTCACTATTCTAGTACCTTTACTAATCTGAATTGATGCTTCTAATTAACAATTCTGTTAGTATTAGTAACTGGTAGAAGTCTTTTGTTAAAGAGAAAACGTGAAAGTTCTGCATGACACTGTTTTCAAAGTATTTATTCAGTAATCGGCTTCGATCACTAAATGATTATCATCAGACTACATAGAAAAATGGAGCGAATCAAAAAAAATATAAAACTATTGAAGAAATAGAAAAAAAAACTCACAAAATAAGATTACTGACCCTTCACAAGAAGCGGTTTTTAATAATAAGATATAAGATTCAAAATATCTCAATTCAAATAGTAATTATAGAGAACTGAAAATGGAGATTTCCAAAACAATCGTTACATAAAATTGGGGACGTGAAACGTGATTCATGTTGAAAGATTCAAAAGTGTTTCGTTTGTTCATTGAAACTAAAGTCAGTATAGTTTCTTATTGACAATGAATGATTCGCGAAATTTGATTGAATGTCTTGAAATTTCAGCGTACGCGCGTGTCCTTTGAATCTCATTGCAATTTACCACTATTCAATCTATAAACGCCAAATTGTGCTGTCAGTTCAGGCTTATCCAATTTCCTACAAATCTTTTGAAGGATGTCAATGGTTTGGAAATAATATTAACATGTATTTAAAGAACTAGTTTCGAATCTTGTAGCTAGTATTCCAGTTGGAGTTTTTATTCTCTCTTTGTTATTAATCTATCGATGGTACCAGGGTTGAAATACTTGAAATTTTGATTCAAGGCGATTCGTTCAAGTGGCTTGAGTTATTACTGTCTAAACATTGCTTTCCCTACACTTTATATGTCTCATATTTCGTCTGCAACTTTGTTATGTATCTTCACCAATGAAGATATCATTCCACGTAACTCATTTAGTTGCAATATCCTATATACATGTACCAGAAGCGATAACGAATAATCCTCAATGTTTGCATCTTACAGTTATTACAACATTCGCATTATCTTTGCATCCGAAACACATCTCTATTGTGTTTTAGTTTAGTCTCTATATTACTTTGAAACCTCACTCGTTGAATGAAAATAAAAAGATTGTCGCATTTCCCAGCGGAACTCTTTTCCCAATGGTTTTGTTGGTGCATTTGTGAATTGAAAACAAATGCTAGCATCACTGCAATCCTGGTCTGGAAAAGTTGACAAGTCGGAAAAATCTCCATCCTTTTTGTTTCCAACACATGGGAAAAACAAATTTGAAATTATGTAAAATTGCATTCATTCGGACAGCTAAAATGCAGATTATTAAAATTTTCAGGATTTAATTGTTTTTATGTCGGTTCCAACCATATAATGCCACGTTCAAAATTTGAACGGTTCATTTTTGTGAGCAATTCTTTATTTTTTGATGGAGAGACGAGTTAAACATAATTTTCCACTGTGTGTTAGTTCTAGGAAGCTGTGGGAATTAATACGGAGAGAAATAATTTACTACTAATTTAGGAAATCAGACTGGATGTTAATTTGGCGGAAATGCATTTAACTTTTTGCTAAGATTGAAAAGAACGACAAGGTGGACGTGATAATTATTTTCCCTAGATTTTTCCAGTTCCAGTAGAGAAAAAAAAAACTCTTGTATCCTCCATGGTTTATTCTAAATGATATTACTTCCCGAAATAATTTCATCCACCTAGAGAAGGCAAAAAAAGTGTTATCTGCCAAAATTTCTAACATATTGTACATCCGGCACGACGGTATGCTTTTTATTATCGACTAATGTGCCAACTCCGCGTTTTGAAGAGAGAATCAATCATATGTTCAGTGATCCCACTGGCAATATATTTTTAATATAGCTTTTTGGAAAGTGATCTTCCCCTGAGAAATCAGATCAATTTAATTTCTTTTTGTTGAATATTTATCATGACTTTTTGCATTCCGTCCTTTCCTTTCCGCCTATGAGGACAGCCTACAGATCGCAATTCTTAATCGATTACGGATTTTCTGATAATAAATTGCGGAACTTTTAATCCTGTTGAGTTCCTAGGAGTAATTAAAATCATGACTTTGTTGCCAGGAGATTATCAATTGAAAATCAATATCAACTTCTAGAAAGACCAACAAAAGATATTAAAATAATGTTTGTCCAACTTTGATGAATGAAAACATCCGACAAAAAGTTGAAAGAGCGTTAAAGAATGAAGAATTCAAAGCTCCGTAGCAGTGAAAATGAAATTTAAATTCCAATTAAGATACGCTGTGCGTCGAAGATTCACGACTTCGGCTTCGTTTTGCTTCGTCTTGATTTTGGTCAGTGAAAAATGGTCTCTCGGAAAAGCGAATTGGAGCTGACAAAAACAATACGTTTAATTACAAGTTAATGGAAATGGGGACACTGCTTCTAATTAAATGAAAAGGAGGATTCTAAATCATCGTTTGAAAGTAAAGCCGTAAATTTATGATTAAGGTTTTCATTTGAGTGAGTTTGGAAAAGGGTATTAGGGAATGCAAGCACAAAACCATTTTGGGGTCTACAAACAAATAATATTGGAGTACATTATCCTGCCGTATTCAAAATGGAGACTCCTATACAAGGTGTTCAAAATGAGAATGTGATATATTTTCAAACGAGAATGGATATTGTTGAATGTTTAACCAGGTAGAAAAATATCTGATTTACTGCCATGGTTGACTTTTTACTGCTGAAACGTCAAACTTGTAATTTCTCTCTCAGGCCTGGTTTTACAACTCAGCTAATCTGCAGTCTACTTGATCAAATTAATTTACCGCATTAAAATATTAAAAATTATTCCAGTAACTGGATCCACAGTAGATACCTAAGCCAAGTTCAACTACATTATAGTTAAGCTTCCATTGTACAAATAGATCTGCCTTAGCTGAAAAAGTACTATTTTCTCGATCATAAACTGTCAGTAAAACCTTACTCTTTATGTTCATCAGCAAAGAAAAATTTTTGTATTGGCATGTAATTTTATTATTCATTTCGGTGGAGAAAGAGAAAATCTTCTACTATTCTGTAGAATATCTTCGAGTAACGGAAGCAGATAATCAATATTCCAATTGATATTTGGAAATTGTTCAATTCAAAGTGAAACTCCAAATCCACTCCTTGCTGTACGTATTATTTAAATTGGCTATCACTTTGTTCATAGGACATACTATTTCTGTCCGAAAGTCATTTAACTAGTCTCACTCCAAAGCCCAATTTATAAACTTTAGGTCACCGTTCTGCATCCGTTACTGTTGCCGCTGTTTCTATACAGTGGTTGTTGGAGAATTTATAAACTTGCAGATTTGTTGTCCGCCCAACGGTCTAACAATATATATAGTCAGTCGACAAAGCCAAAATTCTCTGAATCCAGCGGTTATCTAACTATGATCGCAGCGACGGAACCATCTGGAAAACAAATTATCTAATGGAAAGAACAAATTGGATTAGTATATAAAACACTACAACACAAAAAGCAGCACTTATAGGCATGACAAAAATGTCAACAATGTGTTAAATTCTGTTGATGTAAACTAAACTGTTCCATTTTTAGCTCCTACCTCTATGTTGTTCACATGAGTCAAGCTTGAGAAAATCTTCATTCAAACCAAAAAGCAAACAGAGTAAAGTGTACTAAAATACCTTGAACGAACTAAAGATAAAAACGAGCAATGCCAGTTATACAATAGCCACAAAAATACTTGCTACTTCATTGATTGAGAGAACGGTAACATCAAATTCATAAAATGAGCTTCATTATTTTGTATGGACAAAAAGGTTAACAATATTTTTTGGGATTACGAGTAACTCCAAACATGATGAAACCTCAATAATTTAGCATTTATATTTATTGAGGACAAAGATACACACTGATTGATGCTCCTCTTTCGTTGAAACAAAGAGTTTCTGAAGAGTAGATTTCAGCAAACTAAAGATATCTCCTCAAAAACCAAACTTGGGTTCCATTCTAATCCATAGAGACAGTTTCTTGACGTCATTTTAGAGATTCTATACATATGAATCACCTAGCGGATATCGTCATCGTTGAAGACAATTTTCTAGGAGTAAGAGACAGGGTCAATTCAGTTTCTTCAGCTTGATGTCAGTTTTTGACATTTGTATATCATCAAATAATAACAGTAAAACAAAATTTATCCTATCTTCATAATGAGTACGTTCCACTAGATGACCGCAACGCTCACGCTTACAACCGCGGTTTTTGCTGTTCCACAAACTTACCGTCGATGTGACTGGTGCTCCAAGTGGAACGATGCGAGTGGCTGTTAAATGTCAGATTGATTGTCAATTTGTGGTTAGGATAGAAAAGTAGATCAATAATAAGATTAAAATAGGGGAATAGGAAAACCCAAGTGTGACGGTAATAGGAATTGGTAAGGGCTTTTTTAATAAAAAAACCATAAAATTCTTGATCACACTGATCTCTAATTTTGTTTAGTAACTAAACAAAATTAGAGAACAGTGTGATCAAGAATTTTATGGTTTTTTTTTGTTAAAAAAGCCCTTACCAATTCCTGATAAGATTAAAACAATCTGTAGCAAAAAGGATAAACGAATGAAATGAATCCAATATGCTTGTGTGAATTAACGAAGTGACTAATGATCCGGCTACCGGAGGAATAAGATATTTTTATTCGTCCGGTTATCTTTTATCTACGTGCAAAACAATAGCCTATATTTTATCCGTCATTCAATTAAATGTTAGTGGGGATAGTTAATCGTGATAAAATTAATTTTCCAAAGTCGTTTCTGATATATCTGATAGAATTTAATTCATCTTTTTAGAACTTATTTGAAGACATGCAAAGGTAAATTGATAGAATGAACTTATTTACCTGATTTTCAATTTTTCAAAAAACGTCGATCTGTCATTCCTGTTTATATTCAAATAATCATGTAATTCATTAATTCAGTCCAATAAAAACTTCAATTCATATCAACAGCTATATTTTACTACGAAAGCGAGTAAAACAGTTGTAAAAGAGTACTCTCAATAAAAAACTTTCAAAAACTGATTGATAAATACTCAAAATTGAAAAAAAGCGTACGTTGTGATTATTGTTATGTATGGTATCATTTGGAATGTTCGGGACTCAAGAGATTGACAAAAGAATAATGAATGTGTGATAAATGTGAATTTTAATATATAACGTAATTGAAGCAAATATAGTTTTAAGACATTTGACATTGTTTTCAAGAAGTCTGACTTGGAGGTAATTTTGAATTTCTATAATAAATGAATTACTCTCTGAGTTACTATCCATTTTATGATGTTCATATACTTTCCAATTATTATATTTTATTCACTTTGGATACTTCAAAGTGTATATCTATATAAATAAAAATCAATTTTTGTATGTTTATACCTTATGCGTTCCGGAAACATCGATCAGATTGTGGTGAAACTTTGATAGAGTGTTCTAGGCACATACAAGATGGTTCGTGGCACAAAAAATCAATATATAAATGAGTTTTTTTTTTTAATGAATTATTTCTGCTTTGGTGGAAAGAATGTATATTATCTATATAAATAAAAATCAATGTTTGTATGTTTGTACCTTATGCGTTCCGGAACCATCGATCAGATTGTGGTGAAACTTTGATAGAGTGTTCTAGGCACATACAAGATGGTTCGTGGCACAAAAAATCCATATATAAATGAGTTTTTTTTTTAATGAATTATTTCTGCTTTGGTGGAAAGAATGTATATTATTAATGACTCAATACACAAATAATTGACTATTATTATTACTTCATCAAAGTTTATATCAAAAATTATCAGTATTATAAAGAACAAAGTTGATATATTTACAACATTCATGAATCAAGAATGGCTTGACCGATTTTCATGATCTTTGATTCTTTAGATTTGTCTCTGTCCAGAATAGCGGAATTAGTATTGAAAAATTGGGAGGAGAAATGTCATTCTCTCAAACATTTTGTTTAAAACAGATTAATTGATGATCTCATGAGAACTTATTTATTGTATTCAGCTTATAAGATTTTTCCCAGGGTGGAACAAATAAAAGAAGCCGATAGGACCTGAAAATGAATTTGGAAATTTCAAGTCCTATCGGCTGCTTTTTTTTGCAATGCGAGCGGAACGAGCTTGGTCAAAAATAAATCGCCATGCAAGCGAAGCGAGCTTCTTCACCGTTAAAACGCCTTACTAGAGATGCGAACTCGGTTAACGATAAGCTGCTGTGCCAGTGAAGCAAGCTCGATCAACGGTAAACCACCGTACGAGCAAATCGAGCTCGGCCAATGCCAAGCTGCTGTGCGAGCAAGTGGAACAAGCTCGGTTGACCATAAGCTACCTTGCGAGCGAAGTGAGCTTGGTCAACTGTAAATTGTCGTGCGAGTGGAAAGAGATTGGTTAACGGTAAGATAACGTGCGAGCGAAGCGTGCTCTGTCAACGTTAAGACGCCGTGCGAGCGTTGCAGACTCAGTAAAAGGCAAGCAGCCGTGCGAACGAAGCGACGTCGCTCAACAGTAAACCGTCATATGAACGAAGTGAGTTTGGTAAACTTGAATTATTCCCAGCACATGCATATTCATTTCATTGTTACATTTTGGTTAGTTCATATTCAAATAGGCAAGTTATATCCAATATAATAATTACTTCTACATAATCACTTGACTAAGCACGTCATGTGAGATTCATATATTGATTGTATGATCTTCAATAAATTAACTGAAAAGAAAGTAATATAAACTCAAAAGACATTCAATGGAACTGCAATGTCTCGACCAAGTACAAAAATCCCCTATTTCTATTGATTTCCTTCAAAAGAAGATCTTTTCACAGTTTGACATGTCCTTATCATTTCAGGGTTATAAGGTCCTGATATAAGAGGTAGGCTCAAATACCTTGCAATCTGAATTTATCAATTCTGTGGCGTTACGAAGTACGCTGGGTCAGCTAGTAGCTAGTATAAAAGTATCAAAGCATGATGAAAAAGAATTTTGGAAAGATATAATATAACCTTCGAAGGTATACCGTATTTATTAATGCAGAATTGGACAGTTGATAATATATTTTTCTAGCCGGATAAATAAAAATATATTATTTATCTGGTTACCGGAAAAATTTGAGAAAATATTTTCGTCCGGTCGCCGGACGAATAGATGCAACCGTAAATCAATCGCCCTTGAATAATAAAAAATGATAATGAGAGACCATAAAATTATCTGTCATATTGACAAATGGAAAATCTTGAATCAATTGACATAATCTGAAATCTAAAGTACAAATTAGAAAGGAATCTTCACATTTAATTTCAACTTCCTGGCTATTTTCGCAAAAATTAACGCAACGACCGCTTCACCCACCTTTCAATCGCGGGCGTTGTGAGCTTGAAGTGGCCGAGATCAATGACGTCATCTATGACGTATTTATTATGAACATCAAGACCGCGATAGTCTTGTGGAGCGATTATTGAGGAGACATGAGCGTTGCGGTCGTCTAGTAGAACGTACCCAATATGATACCTAGGCGCCTTTCAATTCCGTTAAATCTGGAAGATCATGATACAGAAGTGAGAACAATTGAAACAATAGCAGCAAATAATGGTTATGATGGTAAAATGAATAAGAATATTGAAAAAAATACAATTTGTAAAATGACATATTATGATCCAGGAGAGATCAAACTCAATATCGAATGGCACTTTCTAAATTACATCCCAGATCTCACAAGAAAAATTATTCGTAATCTCAAACAGTATAGTCCGTGAGACAGCGCCTAAATTTTTTGTTGATTACCGCTCATTTGAAACTTTGTGAGTGTCTTCATTGTGATGAGTCCGACAACTTTTTCATTTAGCAAAATTCTAGATTTGGGGGCGTTTACCCGCGAGGGCTAATTAATTGAAAGAATATTACCGTAATACTGATCTTTACACTAATCGAAAGATTTTTTGATAATAAAATGAAGGAAAAATATTGTCCGACATGAAGATTGAGGCTACCGGTGAATCCGACAAGCCGCACTTGTCATAAGTATGTTGGTACTAATGGTAAGTATGTTGGTACTTATGACAAGTCAAACCCACCGGTAGCCTCAATATTCTTGTCGGACAATATTTTTCCTTCATTTTATTATCAAAAAATCTTTCAATTAGTGTAAAGATCAGTATTACGGTAATATTCTTTCAATTAATTAGCCCTCGCGGGTAAGCGCCCCCAAATCCAGAATTTTGCCAAATGAAAAAGTTGTCGGACTCATCACAATGAAGCCACTCACAAAGTTTCAAGTGAGCGGTAATCAACAAAAAATTTATGCGCTGTCTCACGGACTAGTACAATATCCAAACTATCTCGGCGAACAAAACGATCTTAAGGAAAATTGCCCAAGGTGAACGAAACGGAGTTCATAAAATTAAATACGATAATTGTAATGCGATTTATATAGGCCAAAGTGCGGCCGGAGCTTCAATCTCAGGATTAAGGAACTTGTTAAATCTATAACAAAACAAACAAATGATACAGGTTTCGCGGAACATTGCATTACAAATTATCATAAATTCTCAGGAGATTTCAAAATATTATATACCACCGCCAAAGGATTAGGATTGAATCTCTTGGAAAATTTAGAGCTTATAAAAGCTGTGAATTCAAACAAAAACATTACCAATGACCAATTGAATAAAACTAATTCCCTTCTTCTCAATGAATTCGAATATAAATAGCGTTTCTGATATTTTATTTTCATTTATTATCACTATCATCGGATGTAGCATATTGTTATCACTAAAACAGATTTGGAAGGAATCGGGAGGATAACGTGGATGGTTGACTGAAACGATATTACTTTTTTGTACTTCTAATTCACCTTATATGAACTATTAGCTCAGAATCCAACTATCACTATCAAACTTCCTGCTCCATTTTTCACTGTACATTACCTACATATCCTGAAAATTGGATAAAAAATCCGCTATGCCCGGCACAGTATTTCCCCGACCATAAATTTCATGGCCAGTGCTGTAAGTTCGTGGTTGAGTCCTTAGACCAAAAATATTATAGACTAATCACAGTGTATACTGCTATACACATTGTGTAACTCCCGAAATGTCATTTCAAGCTACATCTGTTTTCATGTTGACCAGTGACTGTGTTTTAAACTTCCCATCGGGAGTAACATGTAACCCTAAACAATCTCTATCCTTTGTCTTCTCTCTCTACAATCTTTGAACATAACAAACACGTCCCAGCCAGAGGTGCACTTTACTTGAAACTTTTTTTGAATTTTTTGCATAAATATAGAATAATCCGTCATAGCATATTGAAATTTCGTATGAAGAACATCTTATTGTACATCTTGCAATATGATTGCGATCGGCTGAACCGGAAGTGCACTCTATTTGAAACCTTTTTTTAATTTTTCGCATAATTTCAGAATGATCAGCCATAGGATACTGGAATTTAGCATATGAAATTTCTGTAGCATCTAAATGGTCATCTTCTATGTTTGTAACAATCGGCTGAGCTGAAAGTACACTCTATATGACAGACTTTCTGAATTTTCCGCATAAATTCTAAACAATCAGTCGTAGAGTATTTAAATTTTGTATAAGGCACTTTTATAATATCTAGTTATACACCTTGCATCATGATTGCTATCGACTAAGCCGGAAGAGCACTTTATTCGAAACATTTTTTGAATTTTCCGCATAAATCCAAAACCATTGAACGTAAAATATTAGAATACAGTATTCAAGATGATAGTACTATCTAGATGCTCATATCCTATTTTCATTGTGATCCACAGAGCCGGAAGTGCACTTTACTTGACAGTCTTTTGGAATTATTCGCATAAATTCGAAACGATCAGGTGTAGAATATTTAAATTTGGTATTTCAGTCTGCTGTAGCATCTGAATGATTGCCTACTAGTTTCATAACAATAGACTGAATCGGAAGTGCACTGCAGTAGGAATTTATTTTTCAATTTTGCGCATAAATTCAGATCTGTTGGTAGTCTTCGAATTTTGGAAATCAGTATTTAGGAATGTTGTAGTATAAGAATAATGGCCTACTGGTTCCATAGCAACCGACTTGGCTGAAAGCGCATTTTACTTGACAGTTTTTTAGAATCTTTTGGGTAAATCCAAAACGATTAACTGTGGAACGATGAGATTTTGTGTTTAATTATATATATCCAATGATATATATGATCAAACAGAAAATCACCACATCGTATTATATATATATCCAATGATGTACAAGTAAGTCACGTGATGTCCACATCAGATTTTTGATTTTAATAAATTTCCAAAAACATATACAAAATATACAATTTAACTTAAATGAGACTCTAGAGATTGACCATTTGAAAATTATTGGCTCTTGATGCCTTGAGTGTGTTTTCATAACTGAATGTCTTTACTTTCTGCAACCAAGGTCTAAAATTACTCTTCTTGCAGTTGTGGAGGGTTTATCTGCTACCTGATGCCCAAGTACTGGACAGCCAGTTTCATCGCTGTTTCAAAAATTCAGTGTCGTATCAGTTAATTGCATATTTCAAAGTGGAAACTGTTATTATCAAAGTGACAACTGTCATTATCAAAGTGACAGCTGTCATTGTTAAAGTGGAAGATGGCGGTTATTTTTTAGTCCTTACATAAAATAAATATTTTTGAGAATGGGGAGTCCATCTCTAGATTTCCGAGGTCTTCAATTCATTGGAACACACAGTTTCGAAATTTGATCACCGAAAGTGTAATTTAAAGATGGTAATGTGGATTCCACCACTTGATTTTTTTTTTCTGATATCTTCTAAGCTGATATCCCCGAGAGCTTGAAATTTATACCAAATTAGAAATCATTTAAATGATTTGTGGAAAAAATATTGACTATCGTTTAAATATCCTCTTTGACCTAGAATTATCTCCACAAGAGCTTTTATTTCATACCAAACATGATAGAGCCAAATTACTTATTTAAAAAAAAAGCAATCGACGAACGTTTGCATGTGATGTCAAAATATAAGTGATAATAATTTTAATTCCTCATTATGATTCTCATTATTTCTTTGATTTAGAAAAATATGACGAATTTTTTCAATAATTAAAATTTTGATAATAATCGATGAACCGCAGATAATTTTATGAAATGTTTCCTGTGGACGTTATGCTGAATCATTCAAGGATTAGTTTTAGTTATTTCATATTTTATGATGAATACTATCGTTTATAAAATAAATGCAAAAAACTAATAAATTTTTGGTACTATTGGTTGAAAAAAGCTCATCTACGAGCTTGAGCCTAGATTTTCAGTGAAAAACTTAAATATAGAATTTCAGTCAAAAATTCGTACGTGTTCTCAAGTTATCGTGCCTCCACACAGATCGACAGGCAGACCGACTTTTCTGAAAATTATGTTTTCTGATTTCAGTATGATCTTAAACGTGAAGATTCATCAAAATCTCGAACTGTCAAAAAATCACGTTCACAATACTAATATATTATAGCTTGGGTCAATGAGCATAATTTTGATTAGTGATTAGGTGCATTATTATACATTTTAACTTGATATTCCCTCAAGATTTCTATGTTTTTGGTGAAATTACATATGTATCATAGTTTGAGGATGGAATGCAATTAAATATGTTGGTTTTGTGTCGTGTCATCCATCTTATCACCTATCTGAAAGTGGAAAATTCAAAATGTTGAGAAATTCTTCTATATTTATGGGATTTTGCTATCTTTACCGCTATATGATTTGCTTCCTTTTGCCGTTATTCCATTTATTCGAAAATTGATCCTATTTCATATTTCATCGATGAGTTATTCCTACTTTAAATCCCATTATATAAAAGCGGATGGTATAGAGAAAGGAACAGAATATAGCTTGAACTCGTTTATTGATTCTGTTCCATATAGTACGAACTTTACGCAGATAATGCAGCTTTGTGACTTCGAATCTTGTGTACATAAAAAAAGCACAAATTTCACATTGTAACATTTTCTTAATAGTTAGTTCATCTTACAATCTTCAATTTGATATTTTTTCCATAGAAGGAATTCATTTTACCAGAACTCACTTTCTAAAAAAGGATATTTTTTTTAGACGGTTAGAGATGTGGACAAGTTCAGATAGACAATTTGATTGCTTGACAAATGTAGCTGTAAAGATCACAGTGTGAAGTACATTTAAGACAGAAACAAGGGAAGATATTTGAGAAGTAAAGACTGTCATTTCAATCTTTGTTCTGTCTATTTTATTAATCATTATTAAGAATATCTAGTATAGGAAGCAGTATTTAACAATAATGGCCAGTTGCACCGCTCCAGCTTGAATTTTAAGTTTCACTTGAACAAAAAATATCGAAATTTCAATGACAGCAATGTTTATGTCACATTTGACTTTTGAATCTTGATACGATATTGTTCAATTAAGCGACACTTGAAATTTAAGGGACAGCGGTGCAACTGGCCATAAACGTTATAATGGTAATTCCTGAAGTAAATTTACGTTCAGAAAGATTCACAATAGCGACAAACTTTCTTTCTCCTATTAGTTTACTTTAAATCATTTAGATGGATCAAGTTTGCTTTTGTAGAGTCTAGTCAATATTCTCAAAAAAGCATTTTCTTCGGAGGAAAGTAATTTCGCAATTCAATTCTTTTGAATGCTGTACCGCTCTCAGGAATGTTCAGGGATTGATTTAGTACGCTATTATTTCTCTTTAACAGAAGTTCCAAACAATCTAACGATAAATAATAGTATTTTCCGCAATCTGGAACACTTTGATCAACTAGAAGTTTGCTCCTTAAGCATTTAGCAAAAATACAGGGCAAAATATCAAGATATACTTTTTCTCTAAACGTAGCGAAATACGACTGAGAGCAGTTGTTGTGAAGTTTTCACACAAATTGCTCAATTTTGTGTTATAATTAGAAGTCTGTTATCCTTATTTGAATCAGAGTATATGTATTAATAATCCCACGATATGTGCGCTATTTGTATTAATTGCGAACAGCACAGAATGGCAGATTATCAAGGCTTGTCAAAGCAATAATGTGAACACCAATAATCAGTAAGATTTCATTCGTATTTCATCGGCTAATTCAAATTGAATTCAGTCGTATTGAAAATTGAATAAATGCCAGATGTGATTGACGAAATTATACAAAATTATATGACAAACAATAAATGGTGCAAATAGTATATTGTGTGCCTAGGGACGAAACAAGACGATTTCAGCTGAGGGTGAGTGTTGCTTGCCCGAGCGAAGCGAGGGATGGCATCACCCTCGGCTGAAATCGTGTTTTGTCCCGTGCCACACTCTATATTTTTCATAATACCTGCATTGAAACTTTCCATATTACAAATTTGTCATAACGAAGTAAATATTTTTCTTTTGATTTTGCTGGTTACAAGTTGAGAGTAGCTGCTAGTGCTTTATCAATAAAATGTTGTGGTGTACTTGAAATTATGGTATTAATACTTTTTTTTCGTGAAACCAGTCCTCTCTTCAATTTAATTTACAGTTACGAATACAACAACTGTCAAATTAACTGAGGTTATATGATTTTCATTTAGAGTTTGACAATGAACAAATGCGACTCTGCCAGGGATAAAACGATGTGGGAAACAAATTTAGCGGGCAGAAGCAAGCTTGTTTCTGCCCGGTTACACTCGCATTTGTCTGAAATTGTTTTGTTTCGACCGAAAAAACAGGCGTTAAAACGCGTTGTTTCAATGCAGGTATTATGGAAAAATAATTTACCTTAGAATTTTACGATGTGTTTTCGTATTTTCTTGAACTTCCATCAATCACAGGATAGAAAGTTTATGTCTCAGGATAAGATTGACGTTGCCATTCATAATTATTTTGAAAGTAGAAGTATTTAAAATATCTTTTAGGCGATCATAACAAAAAAGGTGTTTCTATGGCACCTTTTGCGGCCGTGAAGTTTTACTTTTTGGTACAAATCTGTCAAATTTTATTTTTTGGGACTGATCTGTCAAACACTACTTTTTTGGGACTGATCTGTCAAAAACTACTCCACAAACATTTCATACTTACTTATATGGGCTGCTTAATGAACTCCTTAAGATACAGTTTTCGCCGAAATACATATTATATTCATCCGTCAACCTTAATAGTTCGTGCAATTCAAGAAATGGGGTCATTCCAAAAAAAATAATATTTTGTTTTTTCGCTAAATTACGAAAAAATATTGAATTTCAAACATATCTGTAATTATAAGTTCCCAAAATATAAAACATTTCATTCATAATTTTGATAAAAATCTTTCGCGGGCTGAATAATGACGTCACAAGTCTCCAAATCTATAGTATGACCAAAGAAAATAGATGTAACATTTTTATCACAGAAAATTCGATATTTGTGCTCAAAATAATATCCGGCACCTATCTACATATACACCGTAATAATATATATTATGTACGAATTCTATTTCTGAAGAGAAATATATTAAATGCATTTTCATATTTTATTGTTCGAGTCATGTTTTCCAAACGGGCTATACATTAAGGCTCAAGGTTGGATCGACGAACCAGAGCACGTGTTTTCGCTTACAGCCAATACGCACTCTCCATTTCAGCCAATAGGAACAAGAGACTTGTGACGTCATAAGATTATTTGAAAATAGATGAAAATTTAAAATAATTATATTTTTAAAACTAAACATGTTACGACAGTTTTATAAACGTGAATATCAATATTTAAGTTTATTCTTTCGAAAAAAAAATTAAAAAAAAAATGTGAAAAGACCCCATTGATAAGCATTTTTTTAAAATGTCACTTTGATAGAAGACAATAAAATAAAACAATTTCAACGGTAACTAAGATTTACAATTGCAATGTTTTAGGAATAAATAGATAAAACTTTGTGGTTTTGAATTATTTCGTGATGATCGCCTAAAAAACGTTGTGTGCACCTCAGCCTATAGTTCTTTTTTGGTCTCACCTGAATTGCAGCCTCAGCTGCACTTCGGCCGCAAACAACAGATTCGACCAAAAAAGATAACCTTTACGGCCTTGATACACAAGTAACTATTTCATCAACAGTAATACAAATCACTCTGTGAGTATATAATATTTTCTATTTCAAAATCGCCCTACATTTATGAAAATTTTATCGGAGTACCTAGAAACACATAACAATGACATTTTTATTGATTCATCTCGAAAAAAATGGTCTACATGTTTCAGTAAAAACTATAATTAGGAACGAGTATTTTTTGTTATTCACTTTGTATGTCTCGTTAAGTGACAATTTCTATTTTTGTTGAACAAAGCAGCCTTTGTTCTAGTTTTTCCGTTGCTTTGTATATAAAATAGGTTCTAAAAATTGCGTATGTTCAATTAGTCAATAATTTACCTATATACATCTCAATTTATTTTCTCTTATAACAGAAAATGTTCATACCCACTAACAAACTGAACATGTATTTTTTAGGTCAATAAATATTTCTCAAACTGTTGCTCTCAAAATGTGTGACATCTAATTGAATACATTAAATCATGAAAGTGGATTTCTATATTTTTTTCACATTGTGAGTAAGTCATAGATATCTTCCCTTTGTTCCCATTTGCTGTATTCTCTTTATCTTTGAAGGAAACTTTGTGAACATAAGAAAATTATTACTCTGTTGTGGAATAACAAAAGACGAATGAATGTCCTTTAAGCAGTTAAGCGATCCTTTGACATTCAATGACTGTCAAGCCTTCTACATAATTCAATTCCTGTTAGGTTTGTGTTCAATGTATCTCACATCTCATCTGTAGAAAAACATACTAATCTATTTTTTCGATGTCATCCCAATTATCAAAAGGCTCTTCAACACTTATTTAGTGTATGCTGAAATATACTAATCGCTCTTCAAAGCAAGTCAAATCTTAGCTACACCTCCGATGAAATTCTCCAAATAGTATGTATTTCTCGCACGTAAGATATGAAGCAGTGATTGAATTCGCCCCAAAAGACATGAACCAAGAACTCCAAATAAAGTTTTTATACGAATATCTTTCGGAAATATATTTCAAAGCTCTGTCTATGCTAGCCTGTCAGTCAAAACATAATACCATCAAGAGCAAAGGATGCAGGGAAAAGGATGGAAACAAAACGTTAGTTTGTCGCGATGTTTCCAATATCAAGAAATTTTAATTTCATCCAATTCGCCCTGTAGTTCGATTCGCTTCGGTCTTCCCTATATTTCTTTATGTGCAATTTAAAACTGGAGCACTATAGTATCAACAATCTTGGAAGAACTCATTTTTATGTAGTAGAAATAAAGATAAAATTACGAATTCAATTCACTATTTTATCGAGCAATTTATGCATTTTTACTTCATTGCTATGAGGATCCCACTATATTATTGATAATTAAAATAGTATATACAACACGTAACGGAATGGCTTTTTTTTCAACTGAGCGAAATGCTTGTAATCTGAGTGTTAGCAGTAACAGTAACTTAGTTGAATTTATTAAGCCCGTATTTCTGCAGAATACTGCATGCGTTTCTTTTTTCATATTTTGCTGCTTCTTGCTTATTGTTAGAGTTTCTCTGTCGTAACGAATAGAATCCCTACAGATTGGACTTCTATCGCAAAACGCCAAACTCAAATAAGTCATGCGTCAAGGACGTAGAGACATCTGGTGGAATTTCTAGTGACTTCCAGAGATTCCAAGTGGAGATAATAAAACCCGAGCTCGGTTGGGCTAAATTATTATTGTAGTTCAGATACGGTGTGCGTGTAAGGTTGGAAATAAATTTCTCGAACTAGTCAAAATAAATAAGAAGCAGTGAATATAAATGGTATATAGTGTTACTGTGTGAATCTATATATTAATACGTCAAGAGAAAAATTTCGACCCCTTTTTAAGCATATTGCATGCATGTTGAGATTTGGCATACTTAAAGTTCATATGGAAAAGATGTGCAGAGAGCACAAATTATATACAGGTCTCCCATTTTAATGTATATATTTTAATACGTGGAGAGAAAGCTTTGTATTCTTTTTGCATATTGCGCGCGCCAAAGAATTGAGATTTGGCATAATCGAAGTTTATATGAAGGAGTGCAGAAAACTGCTGTCCTATCTTAATTTTACCTGAAGAGTGAACTAACGCATGAAGGAAAGTGAGATTTTACATACTTGAAGTTTATATGAAAGATTACAGAAAGCTGAAAGTATATACAGGCTGTCTCGTTTTAATTTTACGACGTGAAGAGAAAATTTTGTACTGCGTGACATACTTGAAGTATGTTTGGAGAAGAAAGTGCAGAAAACCAAAATTATATACAGATGTACTATTTTAATTTTTCATAAGGGGAAAACTTCGTACTGCGCGCATGATGGAATGTTATATCTGTCATACTTGAAGTTTATTTGGAGAAGGGATACAGGAAACTAAAAGTATATACAGAATGTCTCATTTTCATTTTACGTGAAGAGAAAATTTTGTACCGTGCGCACGATCACGAAGTAATGTGAGACTTGCCATACTTGCAGTATGTATGGGGAAGGCAGGGCAGAAAGCTAAAATTATATACAGAATGTACCATTTTAATTTTACGTGAAGAGAAAACTTTGTACTGCGCATATAAAGAAATGTGAGATTTGGCATATTTGCAGTTTGTGCAGAATGCTGAAATTATATGCAGGTTGTCCCATTTTGATTATATGTGAGAAAAAAATTACGAATTCGCACGAAGGAATGTGAGATTTGGCTTGGCATACTTGAGGTTCATGTATAAAAGAAGTGCTGGAAGCTAAAATAAATACAGGGTGTCCTTTTTCAATTTTACGTGGAGAGAAAACTTTGTATCGTGCGCATGAAAGAATGTGAGATTTGACATACTTGAAGTTTATGTGTAGGAGTGCAGAAAGTTTTAATTATAGGGTCTTCAATTCTAATTTACTGCTGAAAACGATATTATTATACTTCTCTAAATCTTGAATGGAAATCACTTTTCTCAATTTTAGATTCGGAAGGAGCGTTGAATACCAAGACCTCCAGAGATGGAAGATTAGATTCAAAAACCTTCAAACTCAGCAATATAATGATTCACGGTCGAATTCCGACCACTGGAAATAAATAAATAAGATTTAGTTTAGCGTCGATTATAAGTAGAAGTATTTATTATTGTAGTTTTATCATTATACCTATAAGTGTAATAATTAATTGATTTAATCCACGAACGAGTTGAGTTTCATTACACTATCTTCATAACTGTTGGTACTTCCCAAAAAGATATATAAATTCCGTCACCTGTCACAGTTTTTGAGAAAATTTACTATTCAATTCACTACTATTCTTAAGATTCAACGTTTCATATCATATGTTCTGACTTGCTCTGATTTCTAAAATCAGAGAGCTGATGTAGCACATATCGACTAACAATTTTTTCAGAGAGGCTTTTTAACGCATTCTTTAGGATGTGGATCATCACGAAGCGAAATTGACATCATACCAGCGTAGGCTACATATATAATCGTGTCCATACGAAATACGCGCTTGTGCACTGTTAGAGAATAGACTGCATTCATATATGCCGTACAGTTAACACGAACATTTAACTCAATTGCAATGTATATTATTGTGATAATTATAAAAAACTTTATTAACTCTAAACTTTTTCTAACTTTATTATATGTATGAAGCTAATATTTTGTTTAATAATATCATAGTGATATTGATATTTTTTTTGTTGAAACTGTATTACCCAATGACTGATTTTTAATTCTTGATTGATTATGTGTACTTTAGACTTTTTGATGTTTCTAGTAGTTTCATTTTATCGACAAGTGTTTGGTGCAGAAATGGAAGATTCAATGTCTCCCTTAGTGGCAAATTTGGTTATGGATTTGGTTCTGAGAGAAGTTATTGCAAAGTTGTCATTTAAGGTTTCGTTCATGAAAAAGTACGTGGATGATTTGATTACAGCAGTGCCAAGATCTAAAATAAATGAGATAGTTACTATTTTAAATAGCTTTAATGCCCATATTTTATTCACCGTGGAAACAGAGGTTAATAACATCCTACCTTTCCTTGATATGTTACTGATTAAAGAAGAATGTGGCAACATTACCACCAAATGGTACAAAAAGCCTTCAGCAAGTACGAGGTATCTAAATTTTCAGTTGAATCATCAAAAAAGTCAACTTCTCAATGTTGCTAGAAATATGTCTAGCAGAGCACTTAAATTGACATCTGAAAAGTATCATAACGAAGCTAGCAGCACAGTAACTAATTTACTTCGTTTAAATAAATACCCACTTGGCATTATAAATTGTATCAAAAATCAAATTATGAATCTTTCATGCAATTTGAAAGACAATGACATGAATAAGAAAAAACCTTTGACCGATAAATACTTCACAATTTCGTACATAGATAGCGTTAGCTACAAGATTAAACAAGTATCCAAAAATAAAGAGAGAATTGAAATTTGTTTCAAACAGTACATGACAGTGGGTAATTTATTCTCCAAAATAAAAGATAAAACAGATAAAAACTCAAGATCTAATTTAATTTATAAAATCTCATGCAATGATTATGGGGCACAATACACAGGATGAACCAAAAGATATTTAAAAACAAGACTTGACGAACATAAACGAACTAGTAAAAAAATTAAATGAAAATACGCCAGAATGTGCTTTAGTCACTCATTGCATAGATTCAGGACATACTTTCAATTTTGATGAAACAAGTATTATCCATAACGAAATCAACTCAAAGAAAAGACTTACATTAGAAATGTTGTGTATAAAAAAAGACAAATAAAATATTAATGAAAAAGCAGATACTATTGCACTTGGCACTATATACAACAATATGTTACTTTTCCTGCTTTTTATTTATATTTTTGACACCTTACGTGATGCTTGCATCTATTTTCAATTTTTTGACACTACAACTTACTTATTTCTACCTGTGATAATTTGTAATTATTTGACAATGCGTGCACGCACGATTTTCTACTCGCACTCAATCAACGTCTTCCATAGATGTTAGTTGTGGCATTTGACAAATGAAAGAAAAAAAATTTCCCGCTATTTTATTAAGCTCGATATCACACATAAATGTACAATTTCAATTTTACACACTATGATTCTTTTGTAAGTATTTCCGATAACTATAGCATATATAATTAGTAATAAAAAAATAATTAAATTTCAGCGCTTCTGGAGATGACTGAGGTACAGCCAAAACTGTAAAGTAGGAAAGAAATTGAAACCTAAATATTGACTGAATTCCCAAGACTTTTTACTTACTCAAATAAATTGGAATACCTATTTTCAACGGTAATATACCGATAGAAAGGTGTATTATCGATATACCGAAGAATTTCACGAATATACTTTTTGTCTTTTGGGTAATTTTTTACGAGACAAATTTGGGGATTCATAATCTGATAATACCCGAGAGCTTTAGCTCGAGGAATATTATCGTTGATTATAAATCTCCAAATTTGCCGAGTAAAAAATTATCCAAGACAAAAAGTATTTGAGTTAAATTCAAGGTATATGCGATAATATACCGAATCTTGAGGTGTATTTGCAAGGATTATTTCACAAACCATAAAATTGATTGATTGTTATATTTTTTATTATTTTTTAAAAAGCTACTGTGGTATATCCAGTTAGGAGAAAATATTATCGCGATATACCACGTTACCATGCAAAATCACTTGATTTCATTGGTTGTTGCTAAGGTGTGTGATATAATCATATATATTTGTTTGATATTCCATCTAATATTCTACAATTTTTCAATATCTTGTTCCAATGGAGAAAAGGAAATTGATGAGAAAAACGGAGAGGGAAAGAGAGAATGATTCTATTATTATAAGTTCATATAATGAGAACGTCGTACATTCATTCATCGATAGCCCCTTTTTATATTGTATTTCTATAGTTCAAATCGATGCTCCATTACCACATAACTTGCTTCATTTCTCTTTTCGATAATCTCTCCAAAAGCAGTAATGCTTTTCTGGTATCAGCCACATAAGGCCTTCCTGTTCTTTTTCAGTGTTGAATTAAATTCCCTTTTCGTTTAAATTTCTTATGTTAGCGTTAAATTGTAGTCAAAGATATTTGTACCCAGAAAATTTAAATCATACTGTCTCCTATTTTATACTGACCTACACCTCCTTAAAACCGTGGAAAAAATTGAAATGTTCTTTGACTTATTGCATATTAAGACTCATTTAATTTAATTTCCGAATCTATACTAAAAAGTATAGATAAATAGCCGAATGAGATGATGATGTACTCGTAGCCTATCTAATTGTCTTATTCTCAATAATCGTAGCTTCATTCTCGTATTATTTGAAAGCCATTATTAATGGATAGCTCCGATTGTATCTGTACATCGAGCTTAAACCATAATTTATATTCTCTTTACATAAGTTACTTCGTTCTGGTAATTTGAGCCTTGAAGTCATTGATTCACTTCTTCTGGCAAAAATTGAAGCTGCAAAATAACAGTGTTAGAAAAATTACAGAGTAACTTGACTGCACTACATGACATTTCCGAGTTGATTACTCGTGTTACAGTTGCTTGGTCTCTCTTTTATATTTTATTTTATCTCCCGTCCTTTCATTACAAGGACTACAAATTATTTTCTCATTGCCAAACTGTGAAAAGACAACTGAATATTGCGAGTCTTTGTGGAACATGAATTATTCATTACAACTTACAATAATTGCTACAATAAATTTTAATTTTGAAACTTTGCTAGACGTCATTCGCGAACAGCCAGTGACTCAAAAGTTCTTTAATTTTAATATTTGATAATTGAATGTGGAACATCTTGGCTTGAAATTATTTCTGAATCAGATAATTCAGAGCCGTATTATATAATCTTCTACTTTTATTGTGAATTTACTGAATATTTTGGGCGCCCCCAATTCCGTTCAAAATAATATTTATAGTAATCAATAATTCGAAATGGGTAATGGAAAGTTGAATCAATTTTCACGTCCTATAATGTTTTATAATTTTTTATGTCGCACAGATAAGAGGAACTTTTTTTCTCACAGTTCTAAAAAAAGATTAAGAACGGTCCAAGTTTCAAGCTGACAAATTTCTTATTTATTCCTCGGCTTCAACAATACGAATGTCGCACATGAGTGGCTATCAATGTCGCCAATATTGGAAGACATTTGTAATAAGTTATGGAGATATTAAAGTGGGCAAAAACTTGAAGAATAACAACTGGAGTTATGAGCGCCGCAATTTTCCAGCTGGGTAGAGAAGTACACTGGGAGAATTGAAATGAGAAAAGTATTTCCTGGAGAACTTTAATTGTTCTGTATTAGGAATGTTGGAAGGAGGAATCCGTGACAGATAAATAAATGTGCTGATATTATATGTTTGCATGAAGATTCGTCAATTCAACGATAGTTGTTGAATATATAGTTTACTTGACTATACTTTACTTTCGGACTCATATAAACGTCTTGGTACTAATAACTTTTAGTTGATTTTGCAAACTTGCCTCATGCTCAAAAAAAATTGTAGATTGTAGAAATGGTTCAACGGAGCTATTTTTATTGCAACTAAAATCAATTTTTCAATATGCATAAACATGGAGCGGGAATTTTAGAATACAAATATCTTAGGTTCACAGTTGTGGGTATCTTCCCTATAAATTGTACAATCGGCAATTGGAATACTATTAGTGTGATCTAATATGATTAAGTGGCCACAAAAAGATAAATCTAATCATTCTATTTGCACACCTTTTCCTTCCTTGATGAAATCCTTGCCCTTTAGCTTCACCCTGATTTATTTTGTTTGACATCTGGTACCAACATTCAATTTAACCACTGAAAAAAATGTTCTCTCAAGCTCCTGAGCCCACTTTTCCGTCTTGTCACCTCGAATTGCTTTTGTTTGACACTTGTTTTATTTCCTTTTAAATTGAACGATTTTTTCATAGTGATAAATTGAGCTTCTGTTTCATTTAATTGTGCTACGAAGGAGAATCACGTAAATTGAGAAACGAATCGATGGCAGGGATAGATCTTTGTTGACTTATTTATTAACGAAGATAAGTTTGTAGAGTGAATAATCGTTGAATAACAAGATTGTTTTATTTGTGGTGTATATAGAGGGGGTAAATATTGAACAAAAATAAAGAATTGAGGACTGGAACGATTAACTCAACCTGAAATATTTTATATTTGAAAAAAATTGTTGATGTTACTTACTGGTATCATATTCAGTCAGAGAGATCAATTTACCTTTCTCTACAGTTTTTATATTATCCGAACCATCCTCAGGAATACTACAGATTAGTATAATCGTGATGCTGATGGACAATGAAATACAATGGAATAAAATGTATAATCATTTTTTTTTTCGAGTGAAAAAACATAATAATTTGCAACGGCCAACTGTTATGAAGTTCCAAGACTAAGTACTTGTTTGAAAATGTGCGTGCACGCATACTAAAAAATTGCAAAATTACACCTGAGAATTGATAATGTCAACCAATAGAAAATAATCACATCAAGATGTCAAATAAGGAACAAATCACATGTCCAGAAATAAAAATGAAAAATCATGTCAAAATATTATTATATATAGTGCTTAGCGCCAAGGTATCAGTTTCTTCATTGATATTTCATCATGTTCTATATATAACATTTCTAGTGTCAGTCTTTTATTTGAATTTGTTTCGTTATGTGGGATACGTGTTCCTCCAAAATCAAAAGAATAAGTAGTGTGGATGAAATGATATACTAATTGTTGTGTTTGGGTTCATCCATACGTGTTTTTAAATAACGTTTAGTTTGTCCAGTGTAATGTGCAGCGCAATAAGTACATGGTATCTTATAAACCAAATTAGATCTCTGGATTTATGGATAATAAACAACTTAATAGAAAAAAACAGGGTAGTTTTCTGAGACTTCCACTATGGAGGCACATTCTAATTTTTAAATTCGTCAAGTTTTTCTTCAAATAAATTTACAGTTCTTTTTTTTTGTTCAATAGATATTTAGAATATTTTTGATTTGTTCAGTTTTGAATGGACAACGGCTACTCAGTAAACAATTATATTTGGAAGAAAAGAGCTTCTGTGCTACATGTCTCAAACTTCGATTATAGTTGAAACGGCCCTGGATGTAACACATGGATGCAAAGCATCAATTTGAATTTCCATCAGAATGTAAATCAATAACAGTTTTCTAAAAGTGAATATTCGCATTCTAATAATCATATCTAGCCCATTGGATAATTATATTTTCTGGAATCGTATTTTCTCCGTATCAATGATTTACACATGAATGATTTGACAAATTTCAATTTATCTCCAATGAACAAGCGAGGTATTGTAGAAGCTTTTGACCTACAAAATAATTCAACTTGAACATTTATCAAAAACCACAAAATGATACTGTAAAACAACAGATATTAATATTAAAATGCATCATTTGAATCCACAATTCATGTTTTGAATAAATATTCAGTGTGTGAACATGTACTCATTAATTAAACAATGAAGTTCATAATTATGGAAATTTTTGAAATATATTGTTACTGAATAACAGTTTCAAAAGCTTTTCAAATATTTAAATGTTTTGTACGATCGTTTGTCATTACAGAAAAGTTGAGAGAGATATTGCAATGATGTAAAAATCGAACACAATGTTCTTAACTATCAGATACACTTAATTTTCTTAGTAACAGTTTTTCTAAGAATCGTTACTTTGGTAATTAAGCTTTATTTGAAGTAGACCAAAGACTGAAAACCGGTCTTGTATAGTTTTTGGTTCATATTAGGTGTAATTCAATTACCTAAGTAACTATTTTTCATACACTTATTTTTGAGGAAATTGAACTACGCTAAGGATGGACCAAAAAATTCCTGTCAATTCCATTCAATCATCCGATGGGATTGTAATTTCAATCAAACTATATATGAATTCTCACCTATTCAAGTTAATAGGAATTAATTATTCTGTATATCATGTAGATGAAAGATCAGCCTGAAAAATTTGGAACATTCAATATCGAATCGACATTTTTTGTCATTCGATGCATGCATCGCTCGAAACAAATTATATTAAAAATTCCATTCTTCACCATCGCTGAAACTTCTCGGAAACTCTCATCAATTTGCTGTCACCGGAGCTTTCCGGCGGAAGCACGTGATCTTACACGTGTGTTAGAATGTCACCAGTGTCAAGTCGATCGATCGACCGATATTTTACCTTAAAGAGCTTAAAGAGATTGTTGCAAATGAGCTGCTTCCATTTCAGGAGGAGTTTTGTTTTTATTTCTAGTTAAAAATATGAAACTGGCTTGTTTATGATGTTTGCAATTTGTTATGAGATTGATGTTAATATCTCCATAAGTTTTGGGGTTGGTCGAAATTGATATCACCCACATTAGTTTTTATCCAAGTGAACTTGGAGAACAAAAGCATTCCAATCATGTCTTCAAGACGCAAATAATATATCCAAGAATAATTAAGTGCTTAGTGTTTTAACAAACAGGTGCTTGAATAGTTTTTTGGAACAGCTAATATATATCGTTCTCTTTGCTTTGGCTTCGATAATTCTTCAATAATTTGAGAGTAATGGAGGAAAAGAATTGACTTTTTCATATGGTCATGTGAATGAGCAACAATGGAACTCAATTATTGAATTTGCAACTGATAGAATTAATTTGTATCTCCCAATTATAACATTTTTATCCTGACACTTGAAATATAAATTGCATAAATGATAGTCGCTTTCTTCTTAGATATTTAATTTGCTGTATATCTTATATTTTCGTGGATCCCCACTTACAACTTGTGTACCCCCACTTACAACTTGTGTACCCCCAATTTATTTTTCCGCTAATATAGATCCCCGTTGAGTCTCTTGTGGACCCCAGGGAGTCCACGTGGACCACTTTGAGAATCACTGGTTTATAGTATTCCAGTAATTGAATAACTTCAATAATTGCAGAGTGATTCCCTGAGCACAGATTTTGTCATCCTTAGTTGCTCATCCTGATTTCCCTTTCAGATTCTAACCAGGGACTTTAGAATTAATCCTTAACGGCTACAGCGCTTGGAGAAATGTTAGTTTTATTCTCAGTGGTACAGTAGAAAATGATCCTCGTTTTTAAGTAATGGCAGTAACGAAATAATTCTACAATTGTATTTTGTTTTGTTTCTATTCTTAGTGTGAAAATTTCCTCATATGTTACAGTTAGTGTTTCACAAGAATCAAGAAATAATCTTGATCTTGTCTTGAAATCAAGGCAAGACCAAGACAAGAAGTATTTTTTATTTCACAAGACATGACAAGAAAGTACTATCAAGAATCAGGACTTCTTGTCAAGAAATCTTGATATCTTGTCAATTAATTTTTGAAATCTGCATATTTATCAATCTGTTATCGAAAAATTGAAATCTGCTCAGGCCATTACAGTTTTTACCCGACAATAAATTTCAAGGCCAGTTTCATCACTGTTTGTTGAATTTGGGAGTTTCATACCATACAGCGTCACTGTGAAAGTGATAGTGTCATTTTCAAAGTGACAGCGGTTATTTTTAAAATGACAGCTGTCATTGTTATGGTGACAAATGGCGGCTATATTCCAGTCCTTACAATAATATAAGTATTTCTGAAAATGGAGAGTCATTTTTTACCTTTTCTGGTTAAAAGACTCATTCACAAATTTAAACCTAGCTTTTTGATAAAAAAACTCAAATATTAAATTTCAATCGAAAATTTGTGCGGGTTCTCAAATTATTATACTTTTAGACAGACAAATCGGCCGATTTCATCCAAACTTAAGTTTTCTGAGTTCAGTAGGTTCTGAAATGTAGAAATTCATCAGAATCTCGAACATTGCTATTCCATATAACAAATAATAATTGCAAATACTGATTAAAACATGCAAATGACAGACTTTTCATTTATTTCTTTTGGTGGCAATCTTGGTAAACGTTGCTAGAATAGATTCATAACATAACTGACAGGGAGGATAAAAGGTGGACACTAACGCTAAACTGGATAAAGCAATAGAGAAAGGGTGTTCCCCCTAAATGTCAAGATCAAGAAATATCAAGAAATCTTGAAACAAGACAAGAAATGCGCTGCCAAGAAATGGACATGACAAGAAATTTTTATTTTCTTGTCTTGAAAATCAAAACGAGACAAGATTTCTTGTCTCGATGAAACACTAGTCACAGTAGCGTTGCCAGCTCTTTTCATTATGCTGCTTTGACAATTAAGTATTGTTCATATACTTTGCAACCACACAAATTTGAATTAATAACCAGGTACACACTAAACTCAAATCTAATTTGGAGTATGTTCACAGTAAAAAGTGATTATTTTCAATATACCGGATTCGAGGGACTCTTATTGAAATAAAAGTTAACAAATATAAACATGTACAAGGGTGGATCGAAAAGTTCTCGACCGGAATTAAAGATGTCGGTAGTATGACCATAACGATATTATAATAATTGAGTAAAAAACTCTAGTAGACTTGAGTTCCTCGTTTTGAAATACCTAAAACAAAAATGTGTTAGATTCTATTTCGAAAGAACTCGGTCTTTCATTCTAGACAGTTAGAAAGTGGCCGCATGTTAGTCCAGGATGATGAATGCACGGTACGTCTAAAAACTAAGTCGTCGCGAAAATTCACAATACATACTGGACGATCGTCAATTGAAGGTTCGAGATATTGCTGAGGATGTAAACATCTCGATAGACCGCTTCCACCACATTTTACGTGATGTTTTTAGTATGCGAAAGCTGACTGCTTGCTGGATGGTGTGTCAATTAATAGTCAATCAAAAACGCATTCGTTTGGATATATCTCAAGAGTGTCTATAGGTCTAGATACTCTAGATTCATTCAAACGCTATCCCACTATCTTTCTTCGAATTCATCACTGTAAATAAATCTTAGATTCAAAATTACTATTTAAGGATAAATTAAACAGAGCATAATTCAATATAACACATGTATCAAATTTCAATTGAACATTACAATAAAACAATATTTATCTATAATTGATGTACAGCGGCCGCCGGTCTCAGAGTTTAGATCCCATGTAATCTGAAAATAAAATATAGTATAAGCGAACTACTTGCTTAGGGAGGAATCACATCCACAGACAGGATATATACTCAGTATCACAACATTCGCATACTCTTAAATCATTCACAGTGGCATACGTCAGAGTATTTAGAAACAGTGCTCAACACCTTTCAAACCACATTGCTTCACTGGGCTCTCGGGAGTATGGATTGGAAGCCAATCTGCTACCCACACTCCGCCCGCAATTGGCAGGTGTTAGCAAAACGTTGGATACATCCTGATACAATACTAAAGATGGCAGGCAGGGCACCCGTGGCACGTGGCTAGCAAGTCGTGCTTTGTTGGCAGCTGCTTGGCTGTCACTTCCCGTCAAAACTCCCATAGAGGAATTCCCAAGAAAGACTGCTTCGTACAAAAGGATAAAAATCATACATCAATACACAGGATAACTCGGGACATCAACGTGAACAACAACTCAACTTACGCTCTCTCTCAATTAACACATTGCATACTCATTCTACTCACACATCTAGTAACTCAACTCACTGACTCAATTCACCGTTAATTCTGTAAGGTACACTAAAACGCAGTAACCCTACTCTTCTAAATGTTAAAAACCATGGGGAAATGCAGTTTGAAGAGCCAAAACAATTCCATCTGTCGGAAAAGTCATGGTCACGGTTCTCTGAGATTCTCTTGGTGTAGCATTCATAGACTTCTCAGAAAAAGGCAGAATTATTACTGGGACCTACTACTCTTCATTTACTGGATAATTGATATGATGCTATCAAAGTTCAACGTCCTCATCTGAAAAAGAAGGTGCTATCACCATGATAATGCGCGTTGTTGCGGCAAAACTCTTGGAACTTCGATTCTAAGTGCTACCACATGCCCCGTATTCTACAGATTGACTTTGAATGAAGTGGTTGAAACTGAGACGAGTGCTTATTTTGCTGACTGGAACCCATTTCATTATTCTGATGGTATTAAAAATTAATGCATCGTTGGACTAAATGTATTGAATTGCAAGTGGATTATGTGAAAAAATAATTGCCGGAAATCTTGCGTTTCCTTTATTAATAAAACAATTGCTTTCATCTGTTAGAAACCTACTCAGTCATTAGTTAAGTCCTCATTACTAAAACACAATGCTAGTCACTATTATCAAAATACAGAAAATCTGCCCAAACAACACTATTTGAGCAAAGTTTACTACATCATTTCCAACTGCGATGAAAATCGACGCGAGTGCCCTATTTACGTTAAACGTTATAATGTAACTGGAACTTTCCGCATCGATTTGCCATCAGGGGGCACATATGGCAAGCGAAAAGCGAAGCAACATGTTAAATTAATAAATCTGCTTTTTTTTTTGCTTCTGACACCAACATTTGCATACGAAGCATTGCTTAATGCGTTTATTTGACGCAATTGAAATGAATTTCGTAATCATGGAAGCTAATTGAAAAATGATTGACAAATTGGAGTGGTTATAAAAACGATTTGAATTTGGTTTAACATCAATGTTGAGATTTATTTGAGTGTTTATTTTTTTTAACTGATTGCTGTTTGCTGTGCTTTTGATATAACGAACTAATTAGAAGACTGAATCTAGTATCACCTAATTTTGTACTCTTCCTTTCAATATAAATAATGAAATTTCAACAGTCGATATGTCTCACGTTTAGGCCTAGATGATAATGGATTTCTTTGTGGTAAAGTGAAAATAACTGGATTTTTCTTCTTCCGATGAGTGATGGTTATGTCCTTATATTACCCAAGGCGGTTTTTCACAGTTAATGTCACTAACATGTGCGTACGTCGTTCGTTCAGCTAAAAAATCTCCAAGCTTATGAATTTCGTGGAAAAGTGCAAACTCAGAATATATTGAAATTATTTATTACTTCTGGATATCAAGTCCCAGATTCTAAGATTGTTTTTTGCACCCTTTTATTATTATCAGCAGGTAGAGATAGATATAGTAAATCTGAAGTTCTAGGTCAGAAACCACACCCGGATATGAAATTATTACTTTCTCTTTATGCATTTGTTTCTCTTAGACATTTGAGCAAAAAACGAAAAACTCCTATATTCCTTAATAAATACATGTGAGAAACTAGATATGAATGAAAAGTTTTGCAGTTATTTTATCAGCTTACGCCGTATTTTGTGAATTTGAATCTGAATTAGACGGACTCAATATTTATGTACGTTAGCGTTTTCGTTTGAATTACAAAAGCACTTTTCATGAATTTGTCAGAGAGTAATGAGGTTGAGGAAATGTTTATTGCAGGGTTTGATACAAGGCACAATTCAATTCAACTGACCATACTCATCACTTCATTAACAATACTTATCACAACATTGATCACCAATCGTTTCGATACTCCGACCACAATCTGGTGGACTGAGGAATCAAAGCTTGAAAGACATATTTTCAACCGGTGCGCGGTGGGATGGATGGATTATTGTTTAAAGATTGTCAGATTAGCTATGGGTTTAGATGTTTATTATTGGCCTGTTTATTCTTTCGTCAAAAATCTCAGTTTCTGCTATGATCAGTTTATAATTTTCACTTTGTCGTTTACGTAGTGGTATGATGTCTTCAATTTCATACGCTGAGTGTTTATGGTCAAAAAAATTATTCGATTATAATTAGAGTTGGTTTCACAAGAAGTTAACCCAATATTTTACAGGTCGTCTTTGTAGGATACTGCTTCGTTCATACAATAATTTATACAGTTGAGTATGTTTATTCATATTCTCACCTCTTGACGAAGCTCTATTTCAGTAAAATTCGAATGATGAAGATAACACTAATGGGAAAGAACGAGATGAACTAAGACAAAGTATGAATTATTTTGAGATTGGTTTTTCATGAAAGGTGATAATATGGGCAAAGACTTCAGAGTATGACTGTTCGGGTAATGAATTACATAGAGAACTTTCATATGCAAGCGAAACTTTGATTGGACACTAGTTACAAAGATTCACTTTATTTCTGCTTCTTTTGTATTCAAATGTCAGTTTAGATCTTATCACTCTATGGTAATATACATGTTACTCAACCACAACGCTGTCTATATGAGGGTAGTTCGAATGACCATAATGCTATAATATTGATTACGATGGCACTGTGCAAAGGTTATGATTCGTTTGTTCAGTAGATCTGTTGTATGGTCCATCTTCCATTTGAAAAAATGGCTTTCAAATCCCTCTGTTAACACTAATCGTGCTATTGTCTAGATTTCTTGGTTCTAAGCAAATATATGCTCTACGCAGATTACAGAATATATGTAGGAAAGATAAAAATTGCTTGGAAATTATTCAAATACAGACAGGGATTATTAGGTTGTACCCTCATAAACACAACCGTAGTTACTCGGTAAGACGTATTACAGGACAGTGTTACCGTATTATTTTCATTTTTCTATTAAAATAGGGCAGAATATAATTGATGTTGTTACTGAGGAATAACAATTTTGGCCATCCCAACTAAGTATTTAAGTTGGGGCTACTCTAAATTTTATTTCAATTTAGATTTTCAAGTGCTAGCTTTATCTTTCTATTTTGTGGTTTTCATTCTACGTTCGGAAATAGAATGTTCAGGCCGTGATTAGATACAAGTCTTTGTGAAGAGGAAGAATAAGGAAACAGTGACAGTAACTGTGAGATATTGCATGTTTCGAAGGCTGAACTCTCTGCAAATACTTCTACTTGTTATGTTTTTCGTCCACATCTTCACACACACGGACAACAAATTGTTATTAATATGTATAACATATTAAAATCTGGGATTGGACATGCTGCAGCATTAAAAAGAACCACATATTTGACTAAGGTACGAGCACAATAAAAAGGGTTAATGGGCTGACAGTACCTACCTAAATGGTGATCGTGGAAATTCAATGATTAATTATATATTTATTTTATTCGAAAATAATGTGCAATATTTCTGCCAATATTCATTAATAAATTCAATACTTACCTGTACATTTCGCATCAAGTATTTCCTGTTGCACAGTTCAATATTGTGCATGCGTTGCTAAGCTAAGATTAGAAGCACAAGATAAGTATTTCCCTGAGTAATTACGGTCGTGTTTATGAGGGTACAATTCAATAATTTCTGTCTGTATTTGAATAATTTTCAAGTCATTTTCATCTTTTCTACATATTTTTAGTAATCTGCGAAGCGCATTTTTTCGCTTGAAACCAAGAATTCCTACTGATAGAAGCGATTAGTGTTTATGGAGGAATTTAAAAGTAATTTTTTTAAAAGAAAGATGGACAAACGTCGCAAGAATCCACAATTATATGCTGGACTATCTTCGACTGAAGGTTTGAGAAATTGCTGAGGCTGTAAACATCTCAATAGATCGCGTCCACCACAATTTACATGATACTTTGGTTATGCGGGAGATGACTGCTCGCTGGCTACTGCATCTATTCACAAATCAAAAAATTGTTCGTTTCAACATTTCTACCGAGTGTCTAGACTTATTTAAATGCAATCCCTTTGAATTTCGTCGAAGTTTCATCGCTGTAGATGAATCTTGAAACCAGAGGCAAAACAGCAGTCCAAACAATGGATTGGAGCATGGGAAGATGCGCCTTAAAAGTCAAAACAGTTCCGTCTGTCGGAAAAGTCATGAGAACGGTCTTCTGGGATTCTCTTAGTGTAGTCCTCATAGACTGCTTACAAATAGAGGCAGAACTATCACTGGGATCTACTTCTTTTCACTACTGAATAAATTGAATGATGCAAATCAAAGTGACATGTTCCCATCTGGCAAAAAAGAAGGTGCTATTCCATTATGATAGTACACCTGCGCACAAGTCTCGCGTTGTTGTGGCAAAATTCGAGGAAATTCGATTCAAAATGCTTCCACATGGCTTGTACTCGCCAGATTTGACTCCCATTGATTTTTTGTCCTCCAAGTTGAAGAAATATTCAGGGAAGCGTAGATTCACTTCAAATTAAGACGTCGATGCTGTGACAAAGACTTATTTTGCAGACTTGGACGCATCTATATTGATGGTTCCAAAAAAATCATAATATCAAATTACTAGGAAATTATTTAGCAAAATGAAAAAAAAATTGCCTGGAAATCTTGCGTTCATCAGGCCAAAAAATTTTAGAGCTACCCTCGTATTCCATTGTCGACTAGCGCTTTAACCGTCGTGGGTTTTACTGTAAATAGGGACTATAATTTGATTATCTCACAAGTGTTTAACTTCTAATATAACATTCAGAAAAGAGAAGATCTTCCTTTAACCAGTGATAACAATCAGATTTTTCTCACATATCTATTATTTCATATATCTATGTCCTGAATCTGCTCTTTGAAAAGGACACATTTTTGTTGTCTTGAAAGTCTTATTGAATCTCGTGTCTGTGTCTTAAGTTATTAAGGATTAAATATCTCGGTTTCTATGGCTTTAATAATGTTGACATTTATCACACAAATTGTGGAGCATTCAATTTGCAACAAACTTTGTCTTGAACATTTTTCCATGCACTCAACCGTTTTTGAAATACAACGCAAAGAACGAGCAGCGCTCAGCCATACATACTGTAATGCAAGATCAACCGTGAGTTCCGGTGGGTAATATCTCGTATAAAGTCAGTAAATCATTGAAATATCCTTAATTATGAATGATTCGTATTATTTATTGTTCAATACATTATATTTAATAACATAATATATTTCTTCAATTATACTACTTCTTTATGTAATTAGAAGCTCATGAAGTGAAATACTTATAGTATAACTTAATTTAATAATTATGCTGTTAATATGGATTACACAGCATTAAGGCAAGCAAAAAGCTGAAGTGCATTGCAATCCTGATTTTCTGTACCCGCAGCGTGCACCGTAACCATTCCTACAGTTGCAAAATATTATTTATTCACAATCATTATAGTAATATGGCAATTCCTAACCTTTTAAAGGTTGGGAAGTATGTAATTTCCAACTGCAATGACTAGCTCACGGGTCGGAAGCGATACTTCCATCTCTTGGGTGGGAAATGTTTATGCAGGGTTGCCTAGCATCAGTCATAAATCTTTGTTGGAGTAAAATAGTCCGTGCTGTCAGAAATACCGATCATATAATCTAATGATCCAAATAAAACAATTAATATTGAAAAAAAGAAGATTTATTTTGCAATTCTGTGTAAATCTATGTCTTATAAATTCATAAATTTGTAAATTATGAACAAAATAGCTACGAACTCACATACGTAGCACTCTCGTTCGATTCGGGGCAAGTGTATAGCTCCATTTCACTGTTATAACTTATGATATCTGCACATATCACAATTTCAATGGATATATAACATGATTCATAGATCATAAATCCTACAAATGTCAAATTAATTCATCTTTTCGAAACATTCTTGTTTTCATAGACTACTACATCAATTTACTTTGTTGAAAAAAGAACGAAATTGGATCAATTATTTCTCGGAAAATTAGGGATGATTGTGAATAAAATAGTATACATACTTCGGTGAGGATTTCATATCAGCCTCGAGCTATATCTGATCCTCGAGGCTTCGCCTCTCGGTCATATAATAAGCTCTCGGCTGTAATGAAATACTCCCCACCTCAGATGTAATATATTATTTCAGTAATTCATCTGGAGCCGATGATGATATTATTATCATTGATTCCAGAAATTCATTTTGCAGCACTCAACCCCATTCTTGCATTACAGTATTATGGCCAAGCGCTGCGCATTTTCCGCGCTCTATTTTAAAAACGGTTGAGCGCATGAAAAAATGTTCTGTACAAAATTTGTTGCTAATTTAATGCTTTACAATTTTTGTAATAGATGTCAACAATATTGGAGGCATAGAAACCGAGATATTTGCAATAAATCGACTTTTGCGATCTCTGACCTTGTATAACTTGAGACGCAGATACGAGATTTCATGGGACTCTAGAGACAACTTTCAGAATGCCAAAATAGGTAAAATCTCAATTTAACAATTTCATGATTTCAAAATATTCATATTTTAGTATTTGGTTTACTGGATTGTTTTATACCTGAAAACAGTTGATTATTGCATGATTAACGAATGCAAATCTATCACTTGTCTTTTGGATATATAAATAGGAGACATGATTGTTCCAGCAATTTGTCATGTTTGAATATCTGACGCCCGGTATTGACGGCGTAAGCTGGTATCAAGTTCATATATTCTCACAAAATGATTGAAATCTGATCTATGAACTTCTTACTGCATTTATTCTGGAGAATGCAATACTTTCAAAACTCATGTCTCCTATATTCTCTCAGAATCTCAGCATCTTCGCTAGACTTATGATTTCAATATCTGTATATGTTACAGAACCACCCTGCTCCAATAATTCTCCCTGAATATAATGAGCTTGACTACAGTTTCACTTTGAAATGTAATATACGGGTCGCATTATTTTAGCGAACAGTCATTAGTCGTCAGAATCTCGAGGAGCAACTTGGTAATATTATCTGCATTGCAATTTTGCACAACTATGTTGCAACTCTATTTGTTGTATTGTGTTCGTGTTTTGTTATATTGTAGACGTGTCAGTAACGAAATTAATATTTGCCAGCTTCAAAATGAGGAATCTGTGGATGGATATGCTCGAAAATTCATTCCGAAGTTGAGTTGAATGTAGTTTATGATATCCGTAGGCATATAGGAATAGGCTGTTAGCAGAACTGTTTTGGTCTTAAATATTCCTCTATTTTCTCATTACCTTAGAGTTGAAGTGGAAAATCACTATCCTGTCTTATTATGGGTAATAGACTGAAATAAAAAGTATGGTCCTCGAAGTAGAAATCATTGATGAATCACGGTATATTTTCGATGATTTTTTCATGTGCTGGTCACAAGAAATTTATGTCTTATAAATCTAGTCTCCATTCACATCTCCTATCTTCACAAATTCAATCGGTTACTAACTCTCACTAATATTGCGGTGAGATTGACTATTTTCTAAGTTGATTGATCCGGATTTAGCACATTACTCCGCCATTCCGGCGATCTGTACAGATCCGGGTTTTCACTTTCTCTCCAAGCTAACCGCTGTTACCGCAGCTGCCTAGGATAAGACCCCAAAGCCATGCTTAGTTCCAGGGTGCTGGAAATAGATACCTCCCATAGGAATAGTAAAGTAGAGTGGTAATGTAGAACAGAATAGATGAATTTATCTTTTGTGCTTTAGTTAGTGAGAAATTTGTCTAGGGGAATACGGATAGATGGTTTTTGTGACGTTCAACAGTTTAATTAATTCAAAGATCGATAATAATTAGCTATAATATGGCAAAATGATATGTGATACTTGTTGAATGTAAGAAAAATTTTCCGGTTCTTTCGGTCATATCTAGAGATACAATAAAATTATGATCCTGAATGTCAAACGTCGCGTCAGTTTATTAGAATAATGATCAGAAGAAAGATTCCCAAATCCAGCCTATACAATTCTTGCGGAAACTGCTGATGATTATGTCTCCTATCCATTAGAATACAATCCTCATGCTGGATCGATAATCCCAGTCTTGATGTTGTGAGCTTATTGTCTCACTGAAAATACCATCCGCAAAAACAGTTGCCAAGATTAATAACCATATCCAATCAATCCCAATCCCAAATTTCAATCCGTTCTTCATGCTTTCAAAACATAGGCAGCTCAATCCTGATCCTAAAATCTTGTCCACAATGAAATAATTCTTTGTCACACATTCTTCTTTTACACAATCATTTGGTCTGGATTTCGAATGTTTGGACTTGCTAGTGCAATCAGTGCGCAAAGAGGTCGTATTTACCATTGAAAATCTATTTGGAGTTTTCCGGAGCAAAAGCGGTGGCGATTGCGACCATTGGTGCCAGATGTACAATAAATCCCTCTAAGTTCGTGTCAGCATTGTGCTGCAGCCGAAATAATGGTATTGAATGTAGAATTAGATTCAGACTGGCCTGGAATTCTGGATTATTTGGAATTTATTGAAATAATCATAGTGCAAATCATTAGATACTACTTTTAATAAAATTAATTGAAAGAAAAGAAAACACTGACTTCGGAAATCTATGGATAATATTTTTGAATTACATAACAAAACAAATTTATGAGGACAATATATGAAATTATTGCCATTATGATCAGTTAATTTTGAAGTCGGTGGCAGTCAAGATAAGTTATTTAAATCTCTAGACGAGTAAAGACGTACCAGAAATATAGATTTTTAGATATATAAACTCAAATCTTGTATTCATATCTAAATAGAATTGAATTCCTATATTGCACCTACAAAATACAGTAAATTTATCTTATCAAACTCGGTCTTCAATATTTTCAGTTTCAATGTTCTATATTTTTGTGAATAAATTCTTGTTCCGGCCAACAACACAAGAATTCGTCGTGAGTTTGGCTCAGATAACTTGATTTATAAATACCAATTGGTGTGCAAATTAAATAATAACAAAAGAATTCTAGATTTATCGTCAGTCCATAGCGATATTTTTTCTTGAATTCCTTATAACAGGTATTGTTATCGAAGAAGTTGATTTACTATTTTCATCTCCGCCATCGAATGAGTTCATTTGTAGAATTATTGTTGGATTTGTAGAGACTTATCATTTCCTTTGTGAATTGGTCCAATGATGGAATAGTATATTCTACAATAAGTATTGGAATGGTTTATATTCTGAACGAGCGAAAAGTTTGTAATCCGAACCGAAGGCGAGGATTACGGTTCGCGAGTGTGGAATATGCCATTCCAAACATGTTGTAAACTATACTTTCTCTAACAAGGTTTTGGAAATTCACCAATATTTCAGAGGAAACTTAAAAAAATATTAAATGTCAAACGTCAAATCCAGATATGAATACTTGAATTGTTAGGAAGTGACCATATGGTAGTAGCCTAACTAACAGCTTCTGATTTGTCGAAATGATTCTAAACGGCATACAGAATCATTCTAAACGGCATACGGAATCATTCTAAACGATTTTTTGGAATGTCATTCGTTCCAATTTAATTTTTGGTTATGGAATATGCAAGTTCTAAAACAGTGTTGGAGAAAATTAATTACTATTCACTACAAGAACAGAGGCCAAATATATTATAGCCATATAAATATCGTCTTACTTTATTAAATTCTTTTATCCATGATACTCTTATTCTACTGTATATTATTTCTATTTGGCTTCTGACATTTTAATTCGGATAAATTTTGATTTTCTTCTCAAATGCTTTCGATAGAATATTCCAAAAATTTTATTGCAATTATATTCTTATTAAGACAGAAAACTCTTCAGAACTAATTTTTAATATGGTTATTTGTTTAACAAGTACAAAAAACCTGACGTGAACATCACGTGACTTACTTGTACATCATTTGATACATACCTACAAAAATTTATTCTATAAAGTTTTCTGTCACTCCAGATTATAATTAATATAATTTTAATAATATTTTCACATGTACTTACAATGTCAAACAAAATCAAAAAATCTGACGTGGACATCACGTGACTTACTTGTACATCATTGGATATATATAATCGAACACAATATCTCTTCATTCCACGGCTAGTCGGTTGCTATGGAAATAGTAGGTCATCATTCTTATGCTACAACATTCCTAAATACTGATTTCCAGGATTCTACGCCTAACAGTTCTGAATTTATGCGCAAAATTCCAAGATCGTCAAGTATAGTGCACTTTCGACTCAGTCAATCTCAATGAAAATAGGATATGAGCATCTAGACAGTACTATCATCTTGAATACTGTATTCTAATATTCTACGTTCAATTGTTTTGGATTTATAATGCAAGGTGTACAACAAGATGCTATAAAAGTGCTTAATACGAAATCTCAATATTCTGCGACTGATTATTTTAAATTTATGAGAAAAATTCGAAAAGTCTGTAATATGAAGTGCACTTCCGACTTGGTCGATTGGGACGAAAATAGGAGATGATCATTTGGATGCTACAGCAATTTCAAATACTGAATTCCAGTATCCTACGGCTAATCATTCTAGATTTATGCGAAAAATTCAAAAAAAGAATCAGGTAAAGTGCACTTCCAGTGCAGACGATTGCAACCATAATGCGAGATGCACATCAAGATCCTAGATCCTATACCAATCTTTTATACAAAATTTCAGAATTATACGTTTGACGAATTCTGAGATTTGCGAGTTACGCACATACACACATACATACGTACCGACATCAAGCCAAAAATAGTCAAAATTGATTCAGGGACCGCAGTTAATCGTAGATTTCAGTGCCACATTTTGTTTTTCATGCCTTCAAGAGGTTTGATAAGTATGTACATTTGGAGTTCAATAATGCTAAAACTAAAGATGGACCGTGTGACCAACATAATGAAAATTAATTTTAAATTTGTATGAAAAAACATGTTCTGATCTAATTTTGTCGCTTTTGTCATGTTTACGAAATTAAATTTAGGGAAAAATATTCTAATATTCAAAATGTCAAACAAAATTAAAAAAATTGACAACCGATTATCATTGCCTACCTTATCATTTCAATTAAACTGATTATTATATACGCCAAATTCTGATTGCCTGTTATACTCATAAACTGCACTTCCGGCTTGACCAATTGATACAAAAATAGTAGATAACTATTTTGATGCTATAACAAGTTCAAACACTAAATTTCATTTTAGATTTATGGAAAAAATTTGAAAAAAGTTTCAAGTAAAGTGCACTTCTAGCTTGGCCGATTCATACAAAAATAGCAGATAACCATTCTGATACAACATCAAGTTCAAATACTGAATTTCAACATCCTGGTTTTATTAGAAAAATTCGAAAAAAGTATCAAGTAAAGTGCACTTTCGGTACAGACGATTGGAACCATAATGCGAGGTGCATAACTTGACCCTATACCAGTCTTAAATACAAAATTTCAACATTATTTGTTCAACCAGTTTTGTGATTTGCTAGTTACGAACGAACGAACGAGCGCACGAACGAACGAACGCACGTACGTACCGACATCAAACCGAAAATCCGAAAATCAAAATGTATTTAGGGATGCTCAAAACGGATATTTCCATCAAAATCTCGATAAGTGAATTTTGTCAGTTTCACAATACTTCCTTGTACTTAGTACAAGTAAGTGAAAATGCTCGGCTGTGGGATGAGTGAGAAAGTCTTAGGATATTTTTGAAACACCCGCTCCGGACTATAAAACATTCCAACGTTGTGATTGCCAGTTGTCGATTTCTGCATATTCAATGGATTTTATCCTTGTCTTTTATTGCAACGGAGTCTATAATGTGATTAACTGTAAAAATTTTCTCTAGCATGTAGATATGTCGTCTTCTAACGCTCTCCAGAATATGATGTGGACCTCTTTATTCAAAAGGAAAGAAAATGATTGAGATAGTATATTCTATAGCAAGTATTGAAATGGCTTTTATTCCAAACGACTGAAAATGTGTTGTTGTTGAGCCGAAGTCGAGGGCTTTGGTTCGCGAGTATGGAATACGCCATTCCAAACATATTGTAGACTATATTTTTTGTAGCAAGATTTGGGAAACTCACCAATATTCCAAGAGAAGCTATTGAAATTCTGAGGAATCAGACACAAAAGCCAAAAATGAATAACTGAATTGTTGGGAAGTAGCCATAGAAACCAAATTAACAGCTTCTGGTCCTTCAAAAATATTGATTAAATGATTTCAAATGGCTTACGGAATTATTCTTTATACGATGTGTTGGAATGTTACTTGTTCCAGCCTAATTTTTGGTTATGGAATATGCAAATTCCTTCAGTGACCTTTCAGAGCATCTCTTTAAACTTGCAGTTACGTTTGTGCTCATCCATATGTGTTTTTGAATAACGATTTAATCGTTGTTTTAAAAAACCTTTCTGGTTTTACCACTAATTCCATCTATATAGAATATAGTGGGAAGGTGGTAGTCCTTATGACCAACTTGGCACATCTTAAACAAGTGTTGGCAGAAAGACTCACCACTATTGTCAGCTTAACATCTAAGAAACATATAAATTGAAATGTTTTGTTTAGTAGCTATCTATTATCAATATAATAGTTCAATCGATAATATCAAAGATATCAATGCGCGAGATAACTAGCCAACATGGTAAAACACTACTGATTGTAGAGCAACATAAATCCAGTAAATTAAATCGATTATTTCACTCATTCAATCATACTGAAAAATTTTGCGTAGTTACAACGACAATTATAATAATAAACTCCTTGCCAACGGGAATTTACCGCGATAAATTCCCGTTACCTTGGTAAATTCCCGTTGGCAAGCGATTCATCGCGATGAATTGCCTTTGTCATGGAGAAACAGTACACAGTTCTAATATAAACAAACAATCAGTTCTCGGAAATGTCAAAATTTAATCGTTTTGGAAATGAATTTTTCGCCGAAAGTAATGAAATTGAAAACAAAAAGTATGGAAATACAAGAGTATATGGAGACAATTTAGTGCATTTTTCAATAAAAAAGGTTAGTAGTTGCAACTAACATTATTTAATAGGTACTTATAGTAGCAATTTCATTCGAAAATTATTCTCCACAAATACCACTCGCGACTTTAATTTTATCATAAATTTTTCTTTCAAACATTGATTACCTTTAAGCAACATCCTTCGAGTCATCTGCTCAGATGAAATCTCGCGAGCTACGCTCTCGTGATTTAATCGGACAGATGACTCATGATGGTGCTAGGTAATCAATGTTTTCAAGAAAAATTTATTGATAAAATTACAGTCCCTTGTGATATTACATACGAAAATTTTTTCTGGTGGAGTGAAGTGGCGCTGTGTTAATTGTAGATGCAAAGTATTTTTTCATACCATCGAGTATCAACGATAAAAAGGTAAATCCACGATCACGCTGAGATTGCCGAAAATATCATTTATAATAAAAAAAGGAACAATAAATTTGATTTTATTTCATTTACAAACATCAGAATGCGTAGTTCTTCTTTTGTTCAGGTACTTAAGTCATTTCATTATCATGAAAAACTATCTGCAAGTGCGCCGAATTGGGTATCGCTGCAGGTACCTGAGACATTCGTATGTGCCGAGTTAGGGAGTCATTAGCAGATACTTCCTGTAAATGTGCCGATTTGGGAATCGCCGAGTAGTATACCTTTCTGTCAAAGATGCTTCTATGTATGTTGTAATGTTAGTACCTACTCAAATTGGCGTTGATTTGACCTTTTATCTCATAAATAGTGACCAACAGGTATTTATCTGTACGTACGCAGGGCATCAATAATAAAATGTCACATCAACAGATATGTGAGTACTAATAATTCGACACCGCCACAAAGCACTTTTGACAGAGAAGTAATCAATCATTATAATTATAATGTGATGATTGCGATGCACATTACAATAGTCAAGCTATACACGTGAAGATTAACACAAACACAACTACCAAAAAACAAAAATAAATGTTTCAAAACGTGCATTAATAAGTCATCTCTTTGATCTTGAAGATACACTTATCCCACATAAAAGACTGACACTTGGAATTTTATATCAATGAAATAGGAGAAAAATATTACTGAAAAACTGACACGTTAGTTATAAGCACTATATAGCATTTTGGAATGTTTCTTGATATTTATCTTTGGACATGTGGCCTTTTTCTCATTTGACATCTTGTTATAATTTTTTTCTATTGCTCCATATTATCAAACGACCGTTATTTACGTATGAGATTTTACATGTGTTTCTATGCGCGCACGCACATTCTCAAACGAGTACTTGTTCTTGGACCTCTATGACGGTCGGTCAGTTCTTTTTGAAATAAGCTTAAAATGTTTTTCACGCCTCACTGAACATATGCTGTTGAATTTTGAACACATAAATTCCTTTGTAAGTACTTCCTATGTGTCTGACATCTCAACGAACCTTGTAGGCTCATGGCTTGTTGAATTTGTTTTCCCTCCTCTTCGCATTCTTGACCCAGCTATTTGAACCGCATAAGACCATCTTTATCTGCGCCGCTCACTTCTTTTTATAACAACTACTCCTTTGAAAACCATTTTGACCACTTTATTGTCCACCATTCGTATAAAATTTCCTGACCACCTAAGTCTTCTTGTTTTTATTATACCCGTAATACCAATTTTCCCCAAAAAAGTTCCATAATTTTATTGTTTGTCCTTCGTAACATTAAATCGTCCTATTTTTTGTCACTAAATGTCGACTTCTTGCTCCATTGTATCAAATTGTTCATTAGCATCACAACTATGTAAATGCGTAGCACGCCTGAAGATGGTGCAGATGAAACTGATACTACAAAATAAAAAAAAAATTGAACTCTTCCACTGAATTTCTGTATTTCAGTAACTACATTAAGAGTACCAGTGAATTTATTATATTATAACTATAGTTTTTTGGAGATTTTATCAAAGGTTTGTCATACGGAATAAAAGTTTATGATGCAAAAATAATTATATCTTTTTTGTGGCGAAAGAAAATATTTACTCGCTGTTACAATTTCCATGGATAATGCAAAGTTTTGATAAGATTATCAGCTTCATAATCCAACCATGATATTCCATAAAAATGTTTGAGACCAAAGAATTCAAATTATTACCTGATTATTGGATATTTTTATGGTTTACCTTTATTTTGAGAATTTTGATCTTGAATTGGCTTACTTTACAATATTAAAAAATTGAAATTGATATACTGCACAATTGTCCATATCTTCTGTAAGCCACAATCCCTCGAAAAAATCCATGAGAATCAACCAATATCCTTATACAGAAAGCACAACTTTCGATAAATGTAATTTTGTACACTTTGAGTATATGATATTGTAGAATTTTTCCATCCATGTTCGTATTTCCCTTTCATGAGTATTTGGATCGATCTCACAGATGTCGTGCAAGCAACAATTTCAGTTCCTGCTTTTTTACTGAAAACCGCAGCAGCAGGTTCCACTTAGTTTGACAAGATTCTCACAGATGTCTCTGCACGAAAGCTTGGAAAGCTTTCTATCCCAGCCGCAAACCGCACTTCGCGAGACTTTGTAATCGTAGACACAAACCAAATGCGGAAGAATTGAATCTGCGTTTCAGCGATAGGCGTATTCTAACGAGCTTTCGGTGAACCCGGTAGATTGGGGAAGTTTTCAAGTAAATCATTGGAGGAGCTAGATTTTCAGGGTATGCATAAGATTCATTGTGATTTTTGTCTTTAAGAAATTGAATGTTGAAAATGGAATGGCGTGAAATATTTTTATTTTGGTTTTGTTGATCAAAATGAACTTTAGATTTAAATATTGATCTGTAGATGACATAAAGGCTGTTTGAAAGATAATCTGAATATTAAATACGAGTAGGCCAAAAATTAATAACACATTAATCAAATTCTTACAAAAGAGCCTTAGTGGAAATATATAGTAAAATATTATTTATTATTAATATTGATTCCGAATTGACCAAAATCTCTTCCGGTTGTAGAATACTTCGCCTCGCACATTATTAGTTCACATTATGTCGATTCACCATTAAAGTCAGTCTGTCAAATATCTCCCAAATATTGATCTCTTACCCACATTTTGAACAATTTTAGATGCGCATGCTTGATATTCATAATACTTCAGCAAGTTTCTAGATAAGAGATCCTGTCCTGAAAACTTTTGCTTAAGCAACGTATCATATTCATGACCTGCTTTCCGGCAAAAAATAAATCAAGCCCATGCAATTTATTATTGCTTGCACATGGCTATTCCGAGGAGTCTCTGATAAAATATTATTAATTGCATACAGGCGCCGCAAAGTATCACAAAGACTATATAAAGGGACAGACAGAAACTGAACTCTGAAGAATTAATGTTCAGGAGATTTCAGTTATAATGAAGATAAAGGAACCGACCTAAATTGGTCTCAATATCCAAATAACACTAGAATTGACGACAAATACTATCATCTATTTCTATTTCTAGTTGAGCATTATTTGAATTTATAAGAATATGCAAGGACTACAATGGAATCGATGGATGGACAGGGAGATAGAATTACCAGCGGGGGCCATTCGAAAAATCCTATTCCTGATATCTTATTCTAAGATTGAACTAAATTTCAAACTTCTCTGAAACTTGACTGATTGGAAAGAGGTTTAAAACATCACCCTCTTTGAAAATAGAAGCATTGGTCCACTGTAACCACTTTATTTTCTTGGATGCACAGAGAGAATACGGAATGAAGACATGTCGATAGATTTAGATTAAATTCATCGAGCGAGAAAGTGCTGCCACACACAATACAGGTGGGAAACTGTTGAACTGTCGGCCACCCCTGACACCTAGCGGTAGCAGGTGAAACAAGAATGAAATGTAGGGGTGGAATTTCAAATTAGTTTTGCTGAAAATGAGATTTAAATGTGTATGTGCACAAGCGGCTGGATGCAATGAAAAGTTGGTTTATTCAACGAATACATTTTCTATGCTTGAATGGTGCAAGCAGAAAATACTGTTAGAAATCTGTATATATGCTAGACCGAGGATGAAACGAAAATATTGCCGTTGATTGAATACAAATTGAATTGTTGGGATATTAACTCCCTCTGAGAATGATTTTTGTTTGTAGACATTTCTGAATACACTCTGAATACACTCTGCATATATATATATATATATATATATATATATATATATATATATATATATATATATATATATATATATATATATATATATATATATATATATATATATATATATATAATTTTATGTGATTTTGTGTTTGTTCATATATATCATTGGATATATATAATCAAACACAAAATCTTATCGTTCCACAGTTAATCGTTTTGGATTTACCCAAGAGATTCTAAAAATCTGTCAAGTAAAATGCGCTTTCAGCCAAATCGGTTGCTATGGAAACAGTAGGCCATTATTCTTATACTACAACATTCCTTAATACTGATTTCCAGAACTCTACGACTACCAACAGATCTGAATTTATGCTCAAAATTCAAAAATAAATTCCTACTTGAGTGCACTTCTGGTTCAGTCTATTGTTATGAAAATAGTATGCAATTATTCAGATGCTACAGCAGACTGAAATACCAAATTTCAATATCCTACACCTGATCGTTTCACATTTATGCGAAAAATTCCAAAAGACTGTCAAGCAAAATGCACTTCCGGCTCAGTGGATCTCAATAAAAATAGAATATGAGCATCTAGACGGTATAATCGTCCTAAATACTGAATTCTAACAATCTACGTTCAATTGTTCTGGATTTATGCGGAAAATTCAAAAAATGTGTCGAATAAAGTGCTCTTCCGGCTTAGTCGATAGCAATCATAATGCAAGGTGTACAACTAGATATTATAAAAGTGCCTAATACAAAATTTGAATATTCCACGACTGATTGTTTAGAATTTATGCGGAAAATTCAAAAAGTCTGTCATATAAAGTGCACTTCCGGCTTGGCCGATTGTTACAAAAATAGAAGATTACCATTTAGATGCTACAGTAATTCCAAGTGCTGAATTCCACTATCCTATGGCGGATCATTCAGAATTTATGTGGAAAATTAGAAAAAAGTTCCAAATAAAGTGCACTTCCGATTTAGCCGATCGCAATCATAATGCAAGATGTACAATAAGATGTTATAGAAGTTCTTCATACGAATTTTCAATATGTCAGGGCGAATCATTCTATATTTATGCAAAAAATTCAAAAAAAGTTACAAGTAAAGTGCAGTTCTGGCCTGGTCGATTCTTACAGAGATAGCAGATAACCAATCTGATACAACATCAATTGGAACCATAATACGAGGTGCACAACTAGACCCTATACCAGTCTTAACCCTTAAGCAGGCACGTCCCTTCTTACAACATACTAAATTCAAAGCATCCCTGAGTGTGATCGATATTTTTTTTCGTTTTTTTAAGGTTTGCTTGTAAAGGTGAATTATAGGAATGAAATCATGTTTTGTTGCCTTCTAATTTGGTCAGAATAGGACAGAAAGATAAAAAAAAAGTGGAAGGATGAAAATTTCAATGATATCAAGCTTTCATTCTAAAATAAACCAATTTTAAACTTAACAATAATAATAAAACTTTGTAAGAACACAGAAAACATGAGAGAAGGTTGTTTTCCATAAATAATAATAATTTAATAGAAAATTGGATCAACCAACTTACCAAGCTAGTAGAAATCGTGCAAGAAAAAATGTAACGTGGGAAAGCGCACGAGGTGTCTACAGCACCCAGGGCCTGTTTGATACAAAATAACTGCCAACTTGACAATAAAACTTCAAAATCGGCTAGAGAATATGATTGACAATACCTTGACAGGAAGGTACTGAGCAGAAGCGCCATCTATACGACTCAGAATAAAAGCCGTAGCTATGATTATAATGCTGGGGTGTTTTAAACACCCCGCGCGACTGCTTAAGGGTTAAATACAAAATTTCAATATTGTACGTTCAACCAGTTATGAGATTTGCGAGTTACGCACGCACGAACATACGTACCGACGTCAAGCCAAAAATAGTCAAAATGGATTCAGGGATGTTCAAAACGGATATTTGCAGCAAAATCTCGATATGTGAATTTTTTCGGTTCCACAATACTTTCTTGTACTTAATACAAGTAAGTAAAAATTAAGGATGTCTGGGAAGAAAAAAATCATGTAATCAGGTTTTTTTAATCAATTCTACTCCATTTTATGCATCCAGCTCACTCTACGGTAACATATTCTAATCCAGAAACTGTCAAGTAGCTCATATTATCGACAAGACTTTTAAATTGCTCTTTTTTCTACGAAAGTGGGAAAAACGATGATGGGATAACTTCCAGGAAAAATATGGTTCAAATTTTTTGTCCTGTGTGTTTTTATCGTATTTGAATTCACAGTTTACTAGATCAATCGTCTGCAGATGTATGACCTACATACGGCAGAAAATTTATAAGGAAAAAGATAAAAAGAAGTGATGAAAAACAGAAAAAGATAATCGCAGTAGCTGATTCGAGCGCTTCAATTTTCATTTGAATTCTGTATTTGTGTTTCTTCTGCCTGCGTATCGATCTGATTGAAATTAGATACATCATATTGCCTACGTAATGTTCATCAAAAAATAAGTCATTGTTAAAAAGTACAACACATGGAGCTACGATTAGTCTCTGATTAGCTGGAATGTAAATCAACTTCACATGAACTTTCAAATCTCATTTGACTACGTATCAGCCTTTCATTAATTATTGTGAATAAATCTGAATACTTTGAAGGTCTATTCAGATTCGAGATGTTTACAGCCTCAGTAATTTCTTGAATCTTGAATTGACGATCGTCTAGTGAAGAATTGTGGATTCTTGCGATGATTTCATCAGTCAACGACGATTTTAGGGCGTCCCATGCGTTCATCATCCTGGATTGGTAAACAGCCACGTTTATGTTCAGCTGCTTACTTTTTAACCGTCGCAAATGAATTAATTGCCCAATAAAATAAGATCATTTTCTAGTAATTGATGATGATTTTGTCGTCATTAACAAAAATCAATGAAAATTCATTAGATTGCAAAATTGCAATTTACTTGGCTGCAATGAAACGCAACATAAATTGAGTGAGTATCTAAGAGGAATTACAAACGGTGATTCAAGAACAAGTGTTTCTCTATCTTTTGCTACATAATTCACAAAACATTCAATTCCGGTTTCCGAATGTCTGTATCTTATCACTTCCGGTCGGAACAAACTTTATTATCCACTAAAGCAAAGAAACATCAACACTACATTAGTATCAGTCCAGTTTGGATCCGCCTGTGGAATACTTGATCAGTCTTCGATATACTTCCACATTCAGAACGCGTTCTTCATTAGTCCATGATGAAATTCGTTAACAGAAGGATAGAATGTGGAATAGAATATTCCTTTGGTAGTAAAGAAAGGATATTTCTTTTTGTCTCACCAGCAGTCAGCAATTTTTCAAGCATTTGTAGCTGTTTGTACAAATATACTATCGGAAGAGTTTCTATCCCCAAAAGAACAGATTGCGAACGAATGGGAAACTAAATAACAACCACAAATAATTGAATAAGTGATAGTTGCCTGACCAGAAATAAAACGAAATGTGTACCCCAAGAGATGTAGCGACCTTTCCCGTACAATTTTAGAACATGTGTTTGATTTGTTATTGCGTTAGTATATTCTCTAGATAATCTTTGCCATCCTAGAACTAAGCTAGTAAATCCAAGAGGTCATTAATAACAAACTAAATTTTCTAACGTTTTTTGATTTTATGAGAGTATTGTCAATTTTTTTTTTTTATATGTCTATCTCTCTATTGAAGATCAATACTCAAGTAGTTCAAAGGCATGAACTCAAATTTAGAAAACTGCACAGTGCGAATAGAAAAATTGGTGACAATTTCATGGTAGATTTATTGGAAATTGGTACTTCAAGTTCTTGAATTATAAGTATAAATGATTCTCTGAACAAACTAATATGCAAAAATGGTCGAGATCCACTATATCAAATTTTGATTCTCTAGAAATCAAGTTAATTGTGATATCTGCATTTGAATAACAGGGATTAATATTCGTGATAAGGGTAAGACATTGGACAAAGCGCTGTTCCATAATAACAATCCTTTGTAGTAACTAGAAAATCAAAGCACACTTGAATTCACAAAATACGTAAATTTCATTATCTTTCACAGAATATTCCAGCTTCTGTTTCATGATTTAGGGTTTCATGAAACCATTGAATAATAATTTCTCAGGAACGTATTCTAAATATTGGAGAATTTCTGCAGGCTTCTACTTATGTTACAATAACGCTAACATGAGAAAGATTTTTTTTTGCTCATGCTGATTGCATGGCGTTGATCTAATTTCTGTTGTACACAATTCACATGCAACAATTATTATTAACAATCTACAAATCACAATTTACAATTCTCAAGTCACAGTCCTCAAGTAACAAATTAGAATTCAAAATCTGCAATTCAGAAGTCACAATCCACAATCCACCATACAAAGTTCACAGATCAAAATTCAAAAACTGCAATGCGAAAATCACAATCTACAATCCACAATATAAAATTCACAAATCACAATCCATAATCCATAAATCAGAATCCACAATCCACAAGTCGCAATCCACAATCTCTCTATATTCCTTTTATTCTCTATATTCTCTCAACTTAAACTCTTCATGTACTCTAAACTTTCTATATTTTCTCAATTCTCTGAGTTCTTTTTGATCTCTATATTATCTTCCTTCCCTATACTCTCTTTATCCTCTATTTTTCTTATTCTCTGTTCTCTATATTTTTCTCATTCATTCATTTATTTTTATCTACAATCTATCATTCATCCCCAATCCAAAATACAAAATTCACAAGTCACAATCTATAATTCCCAAATCAGAGTTTTCCATGATCTCTAAACTTTCCATTCTCTCTGTGTACTGTAAATTCTCCACATTTTCTTTATTATCTGAACTCTATATTCTCTAAGTTCTTTATATTTTTTGAATTCTTCACATGCTTTTTATTCTCTATATTCTCTTTATTCTCTATATCTTCTTTATTCTATGTGTTCATCTTATGCTCTATTTTCCCTGTTCTCTATATTATGTTTCTCCCAATATTTTTTTCATCCATTTATTCATTTTTTAGCCACAATTTATTATTTATTTCGTTATTCTCATTCTAATTCATAATCTACAAGTCACAATCCATTATCCACAAATCAAAATTAACAATCCACAATATCTCTATATTGTTTTTATTCTCTGTATTGTATATTTTCTTAGCTCTTTATATTTCCAGAACCTCTTCTATTCTCTATATTGTCTAGATTCTCTAAACTCTCTATGTTCTTTAAGCTTTCCATATTCTTTGTGTTCAGTGAACTCTTTATTTTCTTTATTCTCTTAACTCTTTCTATTTACTTAACTCTCTAAATCCTCTTTACTCTCTTTATTCTCTTTAGTCTTTATATTCTCTCAATTCTCTATATTCTCTTTATTCTTTTCATTCTCTATATTTTCATTATTCTCTATACTCTCTCAATTTTCTATATTTTCTTTACTGTCCATATTCTCTTCATTCTCTATGATTTATTTATTTATTTACAACCAACCAACAGGATTCGAGGCATCCTAATTAAAGAGGGTTGGACAAACAATACGTATCAATCAACAGGAACGATGTCGAATGAACATAATACAATAATAATAATGATGATGATACAGAACAGAAAGAGTAATAATCATACTTCATCTTAGATACTCAATAAAATTCCGTTTCAGAACTGGCAGTGAAAAGTAAAGGATATCTATTAGAATATTAGATTTGCACTGACCATATAGGAAGCACAATCTTCTTATTGGAGCTCTGAGTTCATAATTGGACATAATAATGCTCATACTAAAAGAACTCATTGTTTTATTCGATCTACATGGTGCACGTGGTACAGTGAAATGAATATTAGACAAACTGGGAATGTCATTTATATAATTGTATATTATTTTATGAAGATATATGCAGGAAACAAAAATACGCCTTTTCTCTAAAGAAGTCATGTTATATTCCAATAGAGAGCTGATATACGAATAAGAAACTGAATTAAACGAATTATCAAATTTTCTGGAGCAATAACGTACAAATTTTCTCTGTATTCGGTCAACTTGCTCACTATAGTTAGCGTATATCGGATTCCATACAGCAAGACAAAGTTCGAGTCTGGATCTAATAAAAGAATAGACTTGAGAGTATTAATGTTTGGATTCCATACAGCAAGACAGTGTTCGAGTCTGGATCTAATAAAAGAATAGACTTGAGAGTATTAATGTTTGAGGAGTCCCTTGAATTTCTAATATTGAAACCCAAGATTTTGATTGAAAAGTTACATATGGAGTCAACGTGATGAGTGAAATGCAGTTTAGGGTCAAATATGAAATATAGAACACTAATATAATCATTCTCGCAAGCGACCCTGAGAAAACAGGAGTTGGTATAAGGTACAACTTTAAAAGAGGAGAAACACCTCACTCCACTTGCAAACTTTCGTGGAGTGATCTGCGAGGCCATGGGAGAAAGAATTGAAGCCAAGTTGAAACTCAGTCTCCGTCTGCCCACTCAAAGATATGCAATCAAAACGCTGGACACTAAAGATGGCAGGAGGACACCGTTGGCTCCGGGATTGTTACCGGTGCTTCTCTGAGAGCAACTTAACTGATAGTTCCCTAACCGTAGTGAGTTCTATGAACACTCCATCGCTGGGCACCTCCTGATTAAACACTGAAGATGGCAGGAGGGATAGTTACCGTTGCATCGCTGGGAGCAACTTAGCTGATCGTTCCCTTACCGTATTGAATTCTAGGAACACTCCATAACAAAGAATAAAGGGATAGCAATACATCAACTCAATCGCTTAACATTTAACATCATACTCAATAACAACAGTAGCAATATTTAACTGACATAAAATTCAGAATAGTCAACCATGGATAACTCACCGTGAATATATTAATAATATTCGGCACAAGCACTGCAATAAAACACAACTATTTACTCTGAACGATAGAACGAGACTAAAAATGAAGAGTTATTGGATAGATTACCAATATGTATGTTATGCTAACATCGTTACCTGCAATTAAATTATTGTTATTTAATGTCTCAAAACAAGTCCATAACACCATAATGAGGAATTAGACCATACGTGAAAATTTTGTATGTCGGCCTGAAGGTTTTCAAAATCATAATGTGAGTTAATTCTCTATTCTTCATTCTCTATTCTCTCTTTTTGCAATGTTAGTTATTATTGTGTGAACCAGGAATCAGTAGTACCAGTCAAGTTTGTTAGATGAATCCCATGATTTCTTATCCCTTTTATATTAATCAACTGAATATTATTGAGCATTGTTAATTCTTTTAAATACATGAATTAAATCGGACTGGGATTAAATTCAAATGAATATCGTGAGAAATCACAAAGAAAGTTGTAAGCTGTAACTATTGTATTTGGAACACAGTTCGAAAGAATCCAGCTATTGTTTTGTGAAGGCAGAGGATTGAAATATAAAAATCATTGAACAACTTGGAATATTAATCTTACAAATACATTTAAGTAGAATTGAACAATACAATTCAGTTTTTTTTATCAAAACTATATTTTGTGTTTCTACATGTGTTCGTAAAGCGCTTATGGTATTTCAAAAAAATAACTGCTCTTCCTATTGCAATAGGAATATAAAATCATTTCCTCATTCATGATTCTTCCACTAACGGCATTAAAAATGCATACAGTAAATGGAGTAATCCTGTTATAGAACAGAATATTATCTGATGTGAGAAAAGAACACGAGGCACCAATCAGCGTTTCTAAAAGATTTTCACTTTGTATTAGTGATTGGAGAGATTTCGGGTGTTACATTGGAGGTCTAAGTTCAGATCATACACAATAATACAAGCTCTGAATTTTATTGCTATAAATAAAAAAAATTTGAATCTATCCGATATCGTATATCTTCCTATTGTCTAATCATTCTTTCTATTTCCAATTCGTACATGAGTATTTAAAAATTTTCTGCAAGTATAATACCACATGAATATTGATGCTTCCAGAAAATATATCATTCTCATTTATCTTTAGGACTACATTTAAGAGCAAAATCAAATGGCAATTTACAAAATTAGCATTCTTTTGTTGGCGAGTACAAATTTATGAATATTCACATCGAGACAGGCCCTGATTGTAGTCCAACCCAAGTTAGATTTGAGCTTTTGTTAGCTTTGGAGTTTGGTCGTTACGAAGCATTATATGCGAGTTCACGAGCTATCCGAACAGAATCAAATATAGAGCATATACAATAGCATTGTTTCAGGGGAGTAGAACAAAATCTTTGTGGAACCTATTTCATACAATTCTCATGAAGAAACATCCTTTCAAATTGCATAAATTAGTTTGTAAAGTGGATAATAGTACATTTATTTATGAAGCTTTCCAGAATTCGATTGATAAAATAAGAAATTCAAGATTTTGTTGAAGATAATGGTGTACTTATAGCTCCCATCACTACTACCACGTATGTCTTTCAAAGATAGATGACTAGCCTTGATGCATATAAGAATTTTTGGGTTTTTGCCGTACCGAAATCGTAAATCAATCGATCATCATTCATTTCACTAGTGACATTAAATTGATTTAATTGCTTGTTACATTTATTAAATACAAATTCAAATGTACAGATTTCAAAACGGATATTTCATAGTGATACCTGCTCCGAAAATAATACTCTTCTCAGCTTAATTAGGGAATATACTGTACGTATGTGTATTCTGAATAATTTATAATATGATGCATTCATTATTATTTTTGTATTCCACATAGAAAAACAAATGTCTGTAGCAGAATCGGACAACATTTATTTACAGTATTTTTTGTGAGCTGCAGTTCGACAATTTTGTAAAATACTGAACTATTCGCATCACATAGCTCGGTGCATATTTTGTGCACAATTTATGCGTGCCTAATATCACGCACTGTGCATTTGTTAATTTTATTTACTGTTTTAACATCCACGAACTGTGATTTTTGTGTTCTATTTGTAATTTATATCTATAAAATGCCGGGATCATTGCACAAAATGTTTTTGTTGAGAAAAAGTGGGCTTTTCGACTATCATTCTGAAATAAAAGTTGTGCTCTACAAAAAGTATTAGGATTGGAGACTGCAGATATTCCAACTCAATACAAATCCATCTATAATCTGAAGTTCAATAATATCCGTTCCCTATCGGAGTCAATTTTTGTGAGATATTTTCCGAGCGATGCTTTCAATTAAAAGTTATCATTCGTGATTGAAAATGCATCATTAAATGATAAGGTATCGACATCGTTTCCACGACAATACCACTCACCAATCAAATTCATAATCAATGGAATAACCGCAGTACAAGCACATTATATCCACTACTGCTATGTTGAATTCATCGATCACTCCTGCCACCTTTGAACGGAAAAAGACATGAACGGCAGGAAATTAGATGAAAAATAGAAATTGTGATAGGTTTTTTCACACTTCTTCACGAGGAAATGAAATCTTTCTTCTATATAAAAGAGAGAGAAGTAAATTTCCACTCTGACAAAGTATGCAAATCCATTCCATATCTGTTCGTCAATATTTCGAACAGATTAAATTAAGGATTTTGCGAAAACTCTTCGACAACAAAATAAAGGTCAAATAGTTGCCTAATATTAATAGAATGCTCAATTATAGGCTACCTCTATTTCCTGTAATATCTTGTATGATTTTTTCACTGATTATTATCTGGAGTAAAGAGAGAGACAAGATAGTTCAATCGAATAAGGCTTCAGTTCATCCTTGTCTGAAATCACGATCAACAATAATTCTTGTATAAATTATATATTTTCGTATTCAATTACAGCATATTGCATAGGATATAAAACAGTACCTCAAGTGAAATAAATAATTATACCAACTAAAGAATAAGTTCATCGATCTCTGCCAATAAAATAACCGAACAATACAGTTCAAAATGCGCGCCTTATCACCAGCCCTCTACACGAATTTCATCACTGCCCCAGTTTCCTCTACTCCGTGACCTTGATTTCAAGGCTAACTCCCTTTACAATGCGCGCTTGCGTGATCTCGTGACAACGGCTTGGATGTGTGCGCGTGCGCGAAGTGCAATGCGCAGAGAGGAGAGCGCGAAAGTGAGCATGAGCAAAGTTCCCCCCTTTATTACGGACCTGTACCCGTTGAGCCCAGCGGCGCGCGTAAATCGTGACCTGTGGATCGGCGAGGAAACCAGGAGGTCACTGCCACCCCATGTTTATAAATATTATCTCGCAAGGACGAGGGACTATCGCAGACAAAGCATTAAGGTAAGCCATACAAGTCAATAATAATCGTCATGTGAAGGCTGAATTTGTTACAATTCAGAGCAACTATGTGCTTACTCAGAAATGGTCCATCCTGTATCTGAAAGCTTGAACTCTTAAACAGTAATGCACAACACAGAACAAATTCACTCCTAAATCTTTTTCTATTGTACTTTGCCACCGCACTCAACAATCGTGAATCGATAACGAATTTGGCGCAGTTAAGAATGCAGTACGATTGGCCGTTTACAATTCATTCCAGCTCAAAGAGAGTTTAATGGATTCGTGATGAAGCTATCATCAATAGCCGTGAGATTTTCTCGTAATTACACTTTCAAGAAACAAGCATAACTGTGCAATATTACAAGCTTTGTTTCCAATGATTCCAAGAAATTTTATTGGTGCCAAATAACAAGTTAATTTGTATGATGAAAGAAATTTCCATGATACATTTTCAGGGCTTATCGGAGGATCTTAAGACTAAAAGCCTGTGGCGCTCTTTGACTAACTGATTTATTGACGTTTGAAATTTTTCAGAATTATAATTCCCCTCTATTTACTTGGACCATAGATTTCCAGGATTATTAAAAAAATTATGAAGTTATTGTACATTAATACTCTCCTATCCGGATGAATTGGGGTAACAGATATATTAGAGTTGTGATTTGATACATGCAGAAACCAGAATCAAACCACTATGATGATGGGCATGTTGACTCCTGCAAAACTCCTGTTAAACTGAATACTTGTTCCCGTTAGTGACTTTTGGCTGTTGACATAAAACAAATGACATATTTAAATCAAAAAATTTTAGGCTAGTTAAACAAGCATTCACCACAAATCAAAAAGTTTGACATTCTATTATATTTGTTCAAAAAAGTATTCACTCTCATTTTACCAATTCCCTTTAGCCTAATCATGATAGCATTTGTCTTTTTACAGTTTTAAAATATTATTGAGGCTTGACTTTTCTAGATCAGTTATTCTTCAATTGGTTTGGAGGAGGAATTTTCCTGAAAACTTACAATGTTGTAATTAAAATAGATCAAAACGAAGTTTCAAAAAATTGAAAATTCAGGAGTTAGTTTTCACATCATCATCCTGAATTGGGTGACAACTGTAGACACATGCTTCGTCCGTATTGGGACTCTTTAGTACAGACTAACAAGCCTCAGCTATACAGACTTGTAAACCGCAAAGCAATGATAATGGAGTTGGAACATGGCATGCAGGGATAAAAATCTACAGCAACACCATCTACTATAATGAAGTCCAAGTATAAAATGACCGTTGAAAAAATCCGTTAAATAAGTTGTTAAAAATCAAAAACTTTCTCAAAGGCTACCTTACAGTGTCCTGTATTCCTTCAAACCTGCCACTTCGGTTGCATTATTTTGTTTCACGGTCGTTTGCAAAGGTCACTTAACAGTGTCCTGTATATTTCTTTTTAATAGATTTTTGAAAATGCCACTGGTTCTGCTCTTCATTCAATTATATTTTAATGAGAGAGAGAAAGTTGGAAAGTAGATGAATCAATTTTAATGAAGTTTTATGTGATTTTTGGCTAAGCATCATACCCGTAAAGTTGATATCAAACTCATTCATCATTTTTGATGCAATAAAGTGTTCTCGTTCATACAAAATGTGTGGATTAGTATAGTTACTATATACTTTGATCATACGCATACTTGCTAGCTTGGGCCAACGGCCAATTTACACATATCATGTGCTAGAAGTACGTCAAAATATTATTCACTTTTCTTAAAATCTGAGTGCTGATTTTATGTATGTTTCAGAGAATGTTGATGAAAATTGACAATTAACACTACCAGACACTGCCCATCGGCGGTAATTCCTGCTGGACGCTGTAAAGCTCGCAAAAAATAGCATAATCTCACTTATAGACGGAGTCCTCATTTTCATATATTATACTCAAGGAACAATTTCAATACTTTCTGTAAACAGCCAGACCAAGGGAGATTTGGATGCTCATAGATACTTCGCTTACTATCTAGCGTTCACATAATGACATCGCGTTCATAATCACAGCGACATTTAAATTGTGCCTGGGGAATGTTTGGCCCCCACGATTTGTCTGGCTGTTAACAATATTCCCTAGATCTAGAACATATATAAGAATCAGCGCTTAGACTCTGAACAATGTTTCAACGTATCGCTAGCACCTGGTACCTGTAAATTGGCCATCGGCCCAAGCTAGCAAGTATGCGTATGATCAAATTACATACTAACACTATTCTATTCAACACATTTTGTTTCTCAGAAAATAAGTAACGTCTGGCAGGCCTGGGATGTTGCTCTAATATTTCAAGAAAGGTATCCCAAAACAAAAATGCTAGAATAAACCTATTTTTGTATCTAAAATATTCGGTAACTAGTTGCTGATTTATTGACACATCATTTTACCAGATGGATGTTAACATTTCTGTTCGAATTCATTCTCTGTACTCACACTTTGAGTTCTCCAACAAAACTCCGGAAATGTGAGTAACGAACACAACGTATCTTAGGAATATTCCGTTACGTATTTGATCGCAAACGGACTCCGTCTAATAACAAGATCGTTAGAAACTTATATTCAGTGGTGGTACCACACCGAATCGACATTGACATAATTCTTTCTCATCTTGGATACTAAATCCTTGTCATCTTGACCTGGATATTATTTTAATAGAAGGGTAAGCTGATTTGGTCCCTGTCAAATATTCATGATAAGTTTTAATAGGGCACATGTCAATGATTCATGGTAAATTGACTTTAATTATCGAGCAATGTCAATATCGAATCGTTGTGGTTCCACCACAAAATTGATTCTTTGAACGATTCCCTGATTATGTTGGCTTTTAAACTTCAATAAATTAACGTGGTAGCAAAATGAGTCATAATTACCAATTAAATATTTATTTTTATGAGATAGTTGATAATTTGATGTTTGATCTGCATTTTCTAGTTGAAGATTTATCAAGATGTATTCAAATTCGGTTATATGTAATATCAGTATATTATTTCTCGTTTTCATTGTGCGGATTTTCATTGTCAGGTAGACTAACATTAGGTTGGAGATCGAAGTTGTTAAGAGAAGTACAGCTGTTTACAATTCAATATTCGATGTTCAAGCAAACACCAAAATTTGTATTTTAGGAAACCTTTTATCAAAGAAAATTTCAGGTACATATTTTTACTGCTGCGCTCAGCATAGAAACCATTAGTCATTGTTGTCCAAGATAATTTGAGTCTCCAATACTGTGATATATTGAATTGTCTCCTACATAGAGTCTATGTAAATGCTCTTTCATGACCACCGTGTTCATAGTTATGCATCGTAACGTATATTGAATCAAGAAACCATACATTATTGTTCAAAATGTGTGATTCAGCATATTTACTCTAAGGTTATCTTCGAAATTATAGTATGAAGGAGCCTCACTATTCTAAATTTTCATTCAAACATGTTAATTACGTTTTCATACGATATATTAAATAATATCAATATAAAAAATCCAATTACATATTTTGGCTCACTAGTTTTCGGATATAACGCTTCAACCATTTGTCAACGTCTTAAGACAAATAGAATTTCTTAGATGCCTGAAAAATTTAAAAGCATGCCAAAAATATATTCCAGGATTTGTGCTTGTATAAAATGAGTTTTCAACTAATTATTGCCGATTTAAGAAAATATCCATATCTTCGCTAATTCACACATATTGCAAGTTTCGGATATTTGCCTAGTCTTATTCTATTCCACAATCTTATTAGGAATAAATTTTTTTTTGACTAGTTTGAAACGAATTTATTCTCTAAAATGCTTGAAGAAATGCAAAGATTTCTCTCCTTTTGCCAAGTAACCAGTGCTGAACAGCTTTTCAGGACTGTGAATAAATCCTTTCTCCTTTTCTAAGTTATGAAAAAATCAATGAAAAAAATTGGGCTTCATCTAGATTTGCACTTTTAGCTACTATTACGGCTAAAGTGGCTGCACTTATAGCCCGTATTTTACTGCCATTCAATAGAACATTTGATATTTCTTCCAAAGGAACGTACAATTGGGGCTCATGTTTCTTACTCAATGGAATATTTACTTATAATCTACGAAGTACTTAAAGGAACATCAAATGATAGAGATTCATTATTATTTCTTCTATCATTCATTTGACATTCAAACATATTCATGTTTCTAATATTCTCACCCAGTTTATGAATATGAATGACCATAAATGAATAAAATTATTCTTGCTAATTTTATTGTGTGAAATTAGCTTTCATGCTATTGATATAAGTTGTATTACCCATCCATGAGTTTTATAATAAAAATATATGTCATACATAGCTCATAATTTGATATATTTATAATTCACGTATTCCTTCATTTTTAGCAAGTATAAGGGCAGATTGAAAAAATAAAACAGATGGCGTTACAATCGCGAATCACATTTGACATTTGTAAAATACTATTTTTAAATAGAATACAGAATTCCAGACTGATATGTTATTCAGCTCTGATTTGACACCGCTCGAAGCAAGCAACCTTGATGAGTTTTTTAAAACATGGAAAATAGCGAATTTTGTTTTATTAATTCTAGGAGGATATTCTAACTAGAATAAATAAATTATTGATATTAAGTCATTCACTGCTTCTATCAATGAAGTACATTCCGTACCTTTGATTTTTCCCACACAAATATAAAAATTGTTATCTAAGAAAATAGTCACATGAGTGAGCAATAGCTGCCACAATTGCTGGATCCGGAAAACGTTTTCTGTGACGATGAAAAGTATCCTTGCATATTCCTGTAGTAAATTTGTTGGGACAAAACATGCGTTATCCAGAGATATGTCTATGAACAAAGAAAGAAATATGATCAGTTTACAGAATTATTGATGCAATCAAATAGTTGATGGCAAGCTGGATAATATTTCAAAGGAATTGAAATATTTGCCTGAATGATATTTCGTCAAATCAGTACTAGAATTTTCTTTGCAGTTTAGTCAAATTCAAAGCAATTCATCATTTTAATAATTTTGCCAAGTTTTTAAAATAAAAACATAGTGATAATCAACAGTTATTACTTTGTTACTATTACCAATGAATTATAATTGGTTTCAATTTTGTTGGATGAATATGATTTAAAGAGTTTGAAATACCATTTTATGTTCTAGCAAAAATAATAATCCAACATTTTTTCTTTGTTCTCATTACAACATTCAAATATACTATTTTCTTTTGAATTTTGAACATAAATCTCATGTTCCAACCGATTTTGCACAAATTGAAACTTTTTATTGCAATTATTGACATTACAGTTGTACGCATCCATTTTATCCACTAGAAACAAATGTACGAGTGGCTATAAAAACTCATAATTGACAATAAGCATGCACATATCAAAATATATTGTGGAAATACACTCACCTTTAAGTTGATTCCCTTCAAAATTTAATATACACAATTTTTAGTTTTAACTCTTTGGCACTTTTTCTTCACTAGACAACACAATAATGATAACTTTCTTGAACTATGCTGCTGAATAAACTTGCCAGCAGGCAATTCACTTTGTACTCACAACCACCCCATGTGCGCCGGGTTTTCCAATTTTCAGGGACGGAGAAGTCGATCGATAAGAATTTAATTTTTTTTCTATGGTTTTTAGAAAACATTTCAATTATTTTCACGTTGATGTATGGATGCGTTTATGTATATATGCATCCAGGTACAGATTTATCCGATCACGGTATTTCTTTTTTTTGAAACGGACACAAAATTTAAATTTTTCACCCTTCCAATATTCGGTGTCTAGGACCAGCGCGTCCTTGAAAGGCTGCAAATTTTAGAACCAGGGTTGTTAATGCTTTGAACATTTTGATCAGAAACATGTGTTCAGGATGTTTTTTAAAATCATTTTTTACTTGACTTGATTCAGAAAATTTTTATTCTACGCATGTTTCTTTTCTAAATAATTTGTAAGCTGGATATCAGAAATTGATGAAATGTACAGAAATGCGTTCTTAGAAAAAGAAAAGCATAACACCTATTTCAATTGAAAGTGATAACAGAGACTGGGAGAAAAGTACATTATTCGCAAATTTAACCTATTTGTTCCATAGCTATACTGTACATTTAAGTTTAATGATTCACTCGTTCGAATTGCAAATTTGAGTCAAGTTCAAATGGAAACAAAGCTTGTAATATTCATTTTAGGTAAAGTTTTCTATAATTTAATAATTATAATAGTAGTAATATACTTCCTACTATGATAATTCATCTCGTCTTTAATGTATTCTAGAAAAACCTAATAACGAACTAATATCAATTTTTATCGGATAAAATCGGAAAAATATAACTTGCCTGATATTTCACAAATATGAGTTTTTTAATTGTTTGCTGACTCCATAATTCTCTAAATTTTCTGCCTGTGGGGATTATGAAACTACCTCTGATCAATAAGTACTAATGTAGTGTCATGTATTTTCCTTAACTGACCTGCTTTAACCTTACCTATATTCAGTCTTTTCGACCTCTGCAGACTTATAAGCAGATACAGCTACTCAAAGGTAGATGGAAAGGCTCTAAAACTACCTCAAAACTTTGCAGTGTGCACATAATTGCTGAGGCTATGATCATTTCAACCAAACGGGGGCGGAACATTTTGCATGAATTTTTGGATATTAGAAAGATATCTACCAAGTATGAGCTGCTTTATGTTAAGAAATAAAATAGATTTTAATCAGATGAATCATTTCTTGTTTCATTTTTTAGAGATGTTTCACCTTGCCCTCGTAATACCTATATTATGTTTGTATTGTAATTATCTTGGGGTTCGAGATGGAAAAATAAAACACCAATATTTGAAAATTAATCAATCAACATAGAACACTAAAAATATGATATAACTTAATAATAATAATGCAACTAATTCTGAATCTAGGGAGCCCACGGTGGGCGTATGATATTAACACTTGATCAATTTTTTCATATCATAATGTCACAGTGTACTCGTAACTAAAACTGAATAAGACGTGGAAATAAGAAAATCTGCGAAATTCTTTATCTTTGGTTCGACAAAGTTTGTTTTTCACCGGTAATTTAAAATCCGAGACAGGCAACATTTATTATCTCGATACGCCTTCATTTGTTTGGTTAGAAAACAAAATCGCGTCGATATTTACTGAGGATTCGTGCCTGGTTTTTGTTTACTTGGCTCGTAAGCTCGCTTTCAATTTTTAGGTCATGAGTTAGTCTAACAAACTGCAAGTAGCTCTGAAAGGCTACCAGAGATTCTCCTAAATCCGAGATGGCTGGATTTGTGAGCTGAGATGGATGAGAAGAATTTTTCTCAAAATACTTCACTGAAGACTAAACTGTATACTTTTAGGATAAATAGAATAATTTGCTTGAGAGATTTCTGATGTAAAATGGGAAGCACTCGCGGCGATAACGAATTTCTACATCCTCATTTATTTCTTATCTAGATTTTTGTTGCTTTATTTGTTCTTACGTGGAGACTGGAAATGTCAGACAAAAACAATACTTGACCTGGAAAAGAAAATACCAATTATTCGTGTGACAAGAGTGTAAAATGATACTTTATTGCAATGGCTACTCGGGCAAGAAAGCAACAATAGTTTTAAGATAAGAAAGACACAATACATTTGAAAATATGAAATTCCCGGCAATACCTTCCTAGAATATTGCAAAAAATATATGGTAGCTTCGCCTTATTAGATATTTTAATTAAAGACGCATTTCGATGAGTTGAATCACAGAAGAAAACAAGAATGCTTCGATATCAAACGAAATTTAGATATCTCGCATTCCATGCAATTTTGATTCAATATTTCAGTATTCACGCCTTCAATAGATTTCTGGAGGGATTTACACAGACTATCCTGTGATTCGGTTGAAACACTGAGAAATCTAAGTGATGTATAACGATACCTTGCTGCTGTCGAGCTCGTCGATTTTGGCGTCGCTATCGAAACTGCAATTGATATGTTCGGGCGTCAATGCGGTCGGTGACTTAACTTCTAGAGACGGACGGCTGGATAGCTCAGAGGGAAATGGTAAGGATTGTGATTATGACTCGATATTTGGAGTTTTAGTTCAGATAAGTCATCATACTTTTGACTTATAAATTTAAGAAGCGTCTTTTCATTTCATATGATAAATCATGCGCCTGTAAACTATGAAATCATTATAAAATGCGACTTCTAATCTAATAAGAATGATTACAAGACCTTTAATCCCTCCGAAATTTCTGTTTGCTACAGTTGACAATCAAATTGTTTATTTACCAGACGCAATAAAAAATCGAAGCTTAAAATCTATCACCGATTTTATCAGACAGTCACGTGCCTGTAACATCAAATCCTATCTCCTATCTTCAGATGACGCATCGTATACCTTCGTATACATTTCCGTTCACGAATGAAGAGACACACCAATGCAGGTAACTGCAGCTGACAGATCAATTACTTTGGACAAACCTGTGTAGCATTTTAGTTGAAGCTGTAGTCGCTGAAGTAAACTAGAGGGTCTGGAAGTGTCTGGAAGATATCATGTGAAATGACACGAGGCAAAGACAAATCGAATGCAATTCGTAAATTCTTGAAATAATCTGTTTATTGGTACAAATTTTACAGACCGAGCGTTCTAGGAGAACACAATTATAAATTAGATGGATTTGTAAGATAACAAGAAAAAGACGTTTTCTTTCCTAATTTGAAAGTTTTTTTATTGCAATCGGAGGCATATATAAGCATGCATATATTCCTTCACTAATTTGATGTGTTAAACTATGTCATATAAATAAATAATCAATTCTGACTCATTCAGAAATACGAGCATTTCACAAAGTTCACCCTCTCATATCTCATCCATATAAAGAACGTCGCTGGACGTGTAGATGCCAAAACTTAGTTCACAAACACTTGTTCTTTATTATGTGGGATTCCCAGACATTATGAATTGCAGGGAAATTGCTTTAGTGTAGGGATAAATGCTCGAGATTTTTATGGGACAAAGCGAGAGACTCAGGGATTATTTCTACGAGGGTAATTAGTTTGCGACATACTTTGGAAACTATAACTAACTTTAATTAATTTTAATTAATATAAGACAGGTTTTCATTAGAATGCTCTCGATCTCGTCGAATTTCTTCCTGAACTATGTGAGTGAAATCATATTCAGATATCCCACAAGTTTTAATAAGTGCCATATTCAGATTCGGTTGTGAATGTACCTTTATCTGTTTTTGGTACAGCTGTAAAGAAACATGAGCTATCTATAACTTGCTAAAATTTAATGCGTCGTCCTGCAAATATTGACGGTGACAGAAAGATATTGTAACGAATTTAAGTCTATAAATCAGTCATTTCGGCTTTACTGGTCCTTGGAATTATTGTGGAAATATTTTACATCAATAGAAGCGAATATATTTTTTTCGCCAACTGTCAAAAAAACATGATATTTTTGTATTGTTATGGATACGCAAAGTTCGTGATTTTCTTAATAAAATTAAACATATTTTTGCACACCTAATCTAATATAATTCAGTTTAGTAATGCTACAAGGATAGAAACAAACAGTTATTTAAAAAAAAGAAATATGAATTTGTACACAAAATTACCTATTTTTGAATATAAAAATTAATTATTGACAGTTCTTTATTTATCAAACAACAATTGCGCATTCTTTTGGTTACAAATCACTTTTTGACAGTTGGCGAAAAAATATTGTTTGTACTTCGTGCGCGAAGTGATTGTTACCTCGACCTTACTGTCTCGGTTAAAATTGACATTCTCACGCGCAACAAAAAAATAATCACTTCGCACACTTAATACAAGAATAACTATTGTTTTCCAGAAAATTTCGCGTATCTTCTAGCGTTTTCTAGAAACGTCTAGACGTTTGCGGGAAAAACGTAGTGGGGAGAGACTCACGGTATATATTCGCTGACTCATCAAAGAGGATTATTGATTTTTGGCTCAGTGACCTTATAATGTGGACTGCTAGTGATTGAAATGAATTGTGTTATTCAAAATAAATTAATATTGACATAAATAATTGAAGTCAAGTTATAGTGTACTGTAATAATCTCTAGTTTAAATCAGAATTATTCATTAGAAATAGTGTTAGTTATCCAATTTATTATTTTAATAAATCATAAAAATAAATAGTAGTGTTTAGTAACTTTTGCTCCTTAATTAAAATAAATAACGTAACGATATCAAAGTTCTCGTATAAGTAAAATAAATAAAATATAATGTCTGTAATTTATTTTTTCTACGATCACTATAGAAAACAACATATTTCTCATACAAAACACAACTAGAAAACTTACAATTTCACATAACTGTGCGAAAAGTCGTGAGAAATGATTTCTCACACCAGTTTGACCAACTTATATATTGATGATTTACTCTGAATATTCTTTAGGTGATATAATACATGATATATTTAGCTAGATTATTGATAAATATCTCGGACTTGATATAAATCTCTGTTTGCTCTTTTATAAGCCACATTTATATAACAAAATTGCACTGAGTTCTGTTGGAATTATTTTCTTATTCTTGTAATATATATTTCGAAGGTTGGCAACACTACGAATCACAACTGTCAAATTGAAGCAGACAACACATGTTCCATCACATTCTGTTGAAATCGAGAAATTATGTATGTAATTATTGTATCATAACCAAAATTAGATATCCACAAATATCATTACTGCAGTTGGAAAATGGTTAGTGACGAAAATTTAGAAAACACGCTACCCTAGATCACAGAAAACTCTAACTAATGAACCAATCAGAAGATCGCTTGGTGAGAGTGGGCCAATCAGATACAATCTTTCCGTAGTTTGCAACAATTAGATTACACAATAGTGAAATGTCAATCAACTGATAGAAAATATATCAATTATGTTCCAAATCATGGCTAAAATTAATGTCACAATAAATAAGCAGAGCAAACAATTAGAATGCCTAAATTATTTTACATTTGTGAAAATAGCTTCAAAATCTCAGTTATACGAATGATTTACCTACATATTTCATTAAAATCTGTGATCGTAAAAAATGTATAGTGTACAACACGTATAGAATCACCTATTTCACACTTGTGTGATTCCAGCACTCGACTCCGTCTCGTGCTGAAAATTACACACCTCGTGTGGAATAGGTAATTTTCTATACTTGTTGTACAATATACTATTTCTATTATTCCCATAGGGAGAAACTCAATTAGAGGAAATAATATAAGAAAAACAAGCAACACAATAAGCTCACATATATATACAGGGTGTAACAGAAATAAGTACATTAATTCTAATCTGTAATGGAGCTCGTCAAACATAACAATTTTCTTTATAACTTCTTTCCGTAAATCCTCTGGATATAGAGTAAAAATTCATCATAGTTCTGTTAAAAATCTCAAAGTGCGCCAATGGTTCAAACTGAATGTTCCTCATTTGTTGGAAGAATGACAGCTGTCGATTGAGAGGAGTATTTCGCGACTTTGAGCCATCGTAGATTCTTCAATCATTCATTTGAAATTGAAAGAATATTAGTATTTCGGCCATACATTAATATTCGCTCATGTTGATAATTCTATTCTTGCCCATGTTGGAAGGAAGACTAAATTTATCTCTGTAATCAACAATTTGGTCTTTTAGTCGTATTTTAATGTCATTGTTAGGAAATTTGATTTTTATTCAGGGATTTCACGTATATTTTCAAAAAGTACATTTCTTAAACATAAGATTGTCGGCACAAGTTCATTGCACTTGAATCAGCTGATTTTAACTGTCTGAAACTGTGTCAGGAGTGTCAGACTGTGGCCATCTACGAGCAGTTAAGAAAGTTGTTGTTGTTCTCAACTTACTTCATCAGAAACATGAAGAGAAAATCATTCAACGATTTATTTAAAGAAAACGGTGGAATAATCAATGAAATGCAATTTTAAATTAATCAATTCACTGAATAATTCAATAGAAATATTGCTACATGAAATTTTGAAGATTCTATTCTTGAAGAACAGAAAATATAACCTATAAATGTATCAAACTGAATTTGGTAATTGATTTTAAATATTTTCTGAAATATATGATACAATATTTTATTTATTCAGCAGATCAATTCACAGGGCATACTTTATTGAAACGACTTGAGTGTGAAGTTTGTGATAATATGAGAAAAACTAATATACAGGTGCTTCATTTATAAATTAATTTATTTCATTCATCTCATCTGCTATTTTACGTTCCAGATAAACGATAAGTTTTGAATATCCCATGGTAGTCTCATCATAATGTATGAGTGCATAATATTTTGACATTAAATACATTAGCATAACCACAATAATTCAATTTTTAGTGAAAAATGACAATTCGGAAATCGTTCCAAATAAATTCGCTGAGCTAATCCTAAACTGCCCGTGAAATCGTAGAAAGAATTAATAATTAATAATCGGTTTTATTCCAGAATTTGTTTGAAGGAATTGATAACTCACATAATATGTCAAAATCAATTATTGTTGTATTGCAACTGCTACTGGATACAATAATTATGCACCTGAACGACTCGTTAAATTATAGGGGATAAAAAATGCTATAAAAAGATGAGAATTCGGGAAAAAGTAACTAAGAAAAATTATTATGCTTGACGAGAACTATTACTGGTTAAAATTAATGTACTTATTTCTGTTACACTCTATATATAATTAATATACATAATCCAAATATTGAATCAAAATTGTACAAACTTATGTTGTATTTATACAGACGAGACGGTATGATGTGTGATTCATCCAAACATCTCATTTTCTTTTTGATCTCCACTACGTTTCGATTCTTCAGAATCCAATTACTTTGTCTCGAGAATATAGAGAACGATAACGTTTGTGTTTAAATTATATTTTTGTTCTATTCCGGAATATACATCCTATTTTTATGTACAAATCGAAATCGAGACACACCCAAAAGGGGATTTTAGTTTGTTGGCATGGCTGCCAACATCCTCACGATGGCGAGTTGGCAATATAGAATCACGTGACTATCATGCTAGGCGATGCTTTAGGCAAACGGATCTTTGTTCACAAGTTCACAAAATACACAAAGCTTGATCTTCTGAAGGTTCATATTTAGTGCTGAAACGGGACGCATTTACTTTCGGAACGATTATGCTTTACTTGTTTGTTCAAGACAAACATGGGGATTCATCATAGAGAGTGTAAATTCAGCCACAAATATCAATGACCACCGTTTCAGATCTTTCGAAAAATAATATATAGATAATTTTGAATTGGAATTTACTCAGTAACCATCTACATATGAAAGAGCTTTTTGATAAACAAATAAACCAAAACATTATCTGAAAAGCGATAATTTTGTAGGAAGATTCACTATTTTTCAATATGAAAAATGGATAATGAGTGAGCTTCTAGGGCACGTTTCACTAGGCGACCGCCTTAATAATCGTTCCACAAGACGATCGTGGTTTTTGCGTTCAAGATCAACACGTCATAGATGTCGTCATTAACCGCGACCACTGTAAGCTCACAACACTCGCGATTGAAGGGTGGACCGAAGCAATAGTTTCGTTAATTTTTGCAGAAATCGCCAAGAAATCTGAATTAATTAGAAAGGTGTCTTTCCAATTTATACTTTCAATTTCAAGTTACGTCGATTGATTCAATATTTCTCTATATGTCCATATGACACATAATTTTACGGTCTCTTATTGTCAATATTTATTATTTATGAGAAATCAATTCACTCAGGTATATTGGTTTCATTCCATGTATATATCCTTTTTGCTACAGTTTAGTTTAACCTTAATAATGATCCACTTTTCGATCTTTACCATCAATTGTCAGTGTATTTGACAATTAACATACACTCACATCGTTCCACTTGAAGCACCAACCACAGCTATCATATGTTAGTGGAATGTCAATAATTGCGGTCGTGAACGAATCGTTGCGATCGCCTAGTGGAACGTACTTCTAATGTCTTCCTAATATCTTCCTTACAAATAGGGCCGTTGGCAGCATTATATCCACTTCAATCTAATTCCTATTCTAAGGGCTTTATCTGTTTGTGATTTGGAGGGGAAACTGTTTCAAGACAACCTTTGATGTAAAAACTTTAACATCTGTTCCGGTGATGTTTAGTTTTAAAGGCGGGTATAGCTGTCATCTTATCTTTTAAAACAGTCGCTATTGATTTTTGCTGATATTGAATATTTATAAGAGAACCATCGCAAGTAAATATCACTATAAAGTTTTTAGTGTTCTTCACTTGGACAATAATTTCATTCTTTCAGAGTACACTCATAATATTACAGAATAATGAGAGATGAGACACTGTTTCGTTGGTCTAAATATGTTACAATATATCTAAATGAAATAATTGGGCAACACATTTGGCTAGTAGATATCAGTTAGACATTAGAAGTAATTACAATTTTGTGGAGAGTCAGCCTACTGTCAATTGTTTTATAGGTATTTTGAAACTCATCCACAACACTTAAATTGTTCGCAGACATTTCAAATTTAATATTTTAATTCACATCTCCATGAACGACAAAGATAGAAATACAAGCTACGCATTTGACGTCGAATTTGTTTTAAAACTGCAAGTGATTCCGAGTTATGACTCACACCACCTGAGTTGCGAGACTTTACCACTTACCATCACATTAACCTCACCACTTTAAGAAATCATGATGAATGCTACTTGAATTGCCATACATATCACTCAAGTTCCAATGTATAAGTATCTGTTATATTTGATTACCTGTTACTAATAATTCTTTTTTTTTCCAGGTGAGTCTTTGAGTACCTTTCTTCATCTTCTTCTACCTACACTCTATGAAATAACGTAACGTGAGTAATTACACCAATAGAACTTTTTATAACCCACCTATAGATTTTTATATCTGGTGATAAATAAGTACTCGTACATAATATCGCAGTTATTCGGGATCGTGAAATCATTTATAACCATCATATAAACAAGTAATTTTGAAATTTTTTCCATTTATCTATCTTCATCTAGTATTTCAACAAACTTGGATACATATTACGTTCTATGTGAATTATTACTTGGCAAATTTAATCTCAACATGTAATGATACGAAGATTCCAATGCTGATTTATTGTTTATTGATTTTCATTCTAAGTTGAAAACTATTCAGACTGTAGTAAACTTCAGACGCTCTATACAACCTCTTGAACACTTAGTAATTTGTCATGCTCTTACTTATTAAGCTCTTATTGTAGTGTTCAATATTTTATAAGTATAGGGTGGAGAAGTTTTAGAGATTAATTATCCAATTAAAAATCTGGAACGCAAAAAAGTTGAGCAAAAACTGTACAATCGATATTAGTTGATAAACTCTTTCTAGCTGGCCTTTGTACATCAAAGAATAATAGAATAATAAAATAAGAGTTTTCATTTGTAAGGAGCCTACCATGATACAAGGCACTGTAAGGTACCTAGCTATAATTAGAAATAAATTTGGATTATAAACTATTTCTACGAACAAAATTAATATATTAAGATACTTTGATCACAGTTCCAAAGGACTATGTCCGGTATTTTCACCTCTTGCTCAAGCATTACTTGAACAAAAAATTGTCTTGATTACGGGTGGAAAGGAGACAAATGCCGAACAACTGCATTTCTGTAAACGTGAAACACAAGTGCGTTTTGTTATGCAACTGTCAAAACTAAATTTAACTGATAGCGATTCAAATTTCACGCGGTGCGTTAAATTCATTTATCTACGCCCGGGAGTTAACTGCCACTTCTGCCACTCATTTCGCGTGAGTTAAGAGCTTCATTAATGCACCCGTTTTTCATTAACGCACTGAGTTTTGAAAATGACGTGGATGAGCGCCGGAAACAATGACCGGTATATTCTTTAGCATGTTCAAGTTTCAGAAATGAAGCTATTTTTTGGGGCAAAGAGTCAAACGTATTAATTCCCACAGGCTGTTTGAAGCATTTACCCTTTCTTTATTGAATGAAAAATCGATCATGATCAACATTATTCGGACGAAGACCAATATAATCCCGAACAATTGTAACCAGATTTATACCATCAATATTTCCAGCAGTTATAAAAAATTTTCTTGATACTTTGGTTTTAGTATTTGGTAACAAAATGTGTAAACACTACCCTTCGTCCTGGGCGTACACGAACTCGGTACCAAGAACATGAACTCGGCACCAATGCTAATCCGATTAGCGCGGGGCGCACACGAACTCGGCACTATCAATTTTTTAATAAAGTCACGATCTACCTGCAAGATTTGTTTAAAAGTATGGCTAAATTTAAGTCTGGTTTATTATTAATGTAAAATCGCACGTGTCCAGAAAATCTCAACTCAGGTAGAACGATTGTGTCACAAATCCTAATCCATAGCATAGTGCCGAGTTCGAGTAGGGGATTAAAGATCCAGGTAGTTTGGTGTCGAGATCGAGGCCGCCCTTCGTCCTTTACATTACAAAAAAGTAAATTTGTTAATTCTTCTCGCCTACAAGCTCCAGCAAGACCAATTATCAACGCCACTTTCGAGAATAAAAATTGTTCATTATCAGCTTCTTGCAAAAATTTAGTAATATCCGTTCTCAATAATACTCTTGATTTCTTTGCACGATATTCATCAGATTTTCTTTTGAGCAGAGCAACTAAATTCGTATATTTGCTTATATCAACATTCTTTTTAATGGAAATCATGGTACGTATCATAGAAAAATACGCCCAGAGAGATGAAGGCTTCGATTTGTTAGATAAATGAGCAAAGTATGTTATCAGTACCTTCTCATTTGTTAGGTTTTGAATTCTTTTTTCGATACACCATTTTTCATATTTTGTATATATAAGTTCATACTTAGACTTGGACTTCTCAGGTAAAAGGCCAGCATTAATTTTAGATGCTTCTTCTTCAAATCTGAACCAATCTCCAAAATTCGTGAAGAATTTATGAAAAGTAACTACTTACAACAATCAACAAATTGTTTAAGTTGTTTGTCAAATTGTGGTCGTTATGGATTAAAACATTTTAACAGCAACTACTTGGATTAATTTTCTTCTTATCAAAAATTCTAATTATTTGAATTTTTTAACTTTGGACGGGCGTAGATAAAATTTTGTACGATACACGTGTGATTTAGGCATATTAAGATACTTATATGATTACACAACTCGGCTCTCGCCTCGTTGTGCAAACTTCACATGCGTATCTTAATAATGCTCTTATTCCACTTGTATCGTAAATAACTATTTCGTCGTAGGTAGAGTAAAGTTGCCGATTAGATATTTGTGACGTTTCTGAAGTAGTTTTCTCTCATTAATTACTCAAAAAATTGATTATTTAGAATACATGGACATGTTAGATGGAGATGACAAGGAATAATTGGTACAAATAATTCGTAAAAGAAAAGATCCACTTGAATTTTATACGGAAATAGAATTTAGAGAAAGGTTTGGTTTCCAAATACAGTCTGTTTTACGACTTTTGGACATGGCTGAGCAATATTTAGAAAATATTACAAGAAAGAATGTTGTTTTATCTGCAAAGTCACAAATTTTTTGTGCGTTGCGCATTTTTCGTACTGGTATGTATCAAATTGTAGCTGGTGATCTAATTAATGTTCATAGAACTACTGCCGGCAGGGCATTTCACAGAGTTGTTAATACTCTTCTCGCAATCAAGCCATTATATATCTGTATTTGTATGCCTTCCAATGTTGTCAGAACAAAAGAGCATTTTATCATCTGGAAGATTCCCAAATGTAATTGGTGCAATTGATTGTGTCCATATACCAATTTTATGTCCACCTGGAGAACATAATGGAATTTTCCGAAACAGAAAGAGTTTTTTCTGAATTAATGCGCAAGTTATTTGTGATTCAACTATGAGCGTTTTGAATATTGTTAGTCACTAACGAGGATCAACACATGATGCGCGAATTTGGGATAACAGTGCTATAGCAACAAGATTTGGAATGGGACTATACATTGGAATTTTAGTTGGAAACAGTGGTTATGCCTTGTCCCAATATTTGATGACACCAGTCTTAAATTGAATTTTAATAAATATATTTAGCATTCAACATGACTCTTTTGCCATTACTCAACTTTTAAAAACTATAAAATAAGAGTCACTCACAATTGAAATAAAAGTGTCATGTTTTTTATTTTCGATTATATTAACATATGTACTTTTCCATAATTTCGACAAGTCGCGTCTTTTCCACTCCTGGAAAGTTCTTAATCCTTCTCATAAGATATTAAAAGAATCTGCTCCTTGATTTTTAATGCTTAGAAATTGGGTCTCTGAATTATACGTGGCCGTATGTTAATTTAGGATAATAAATACACGGGATGCTCAAAACTGTCTTGACCAACAAAAATGTCGCGAAAATCCACAATTTTATAGTAGACGATCGTCGACTGGAGATTTGAGAAATTGCTGCGGCTGTAAAAATCTTGATGGACAGCGTTAACCACATTTTGCATGATGATTCAAGTATGCGGAAGCTGGGTGCCGCGTCTATTGTCAGTCGATCAAAAACTTAATCGTTTCAATATTTGTCAAGAGTTTCTTCGACGTTTTATTACTGTAGATGAATCGTTGATTGATTATTACTCGCCAAAGTCACAACAGCAATCCAAATAATAGATTAGAGCGGATGAAAGTATGCCCAGAAAATCTATAATAGTCCCATCTGCTCGAAAAGACTTGGCAATAGTCTTCTGGAATTGACATGGTGCGGTGCTCATAGACTACTTAAAAAAGACAGAACTGTTCTTGGGCCCTTTTACTCTTCATTAATGTACAAATTGAATGATACAGAGTGGTATATAAAAAGTGAATTCTCACCATGATAATGAACATTCGCACAAGACCTGACAAACTTCGATTCCAAGTACTTCACGCCTGATTTGGATCCAAGTGATTCTTTCTAACTTAAACTAATTCATAAATTGTAAAAATTCAAAACCTGATCGTTTCACAAAGTTACAAATTCAGGAGTTGGTTTTCACACCACTGTCCTTGATAGGGCAGCAACTGTAGATACGTGTTTCGTCCTTATTAGGACTCTTCATTACAGTATAGGCTACGTGCATGAGGTCTATTAGCGCCTTTAGCGGGCAATGGAGAACGATTGAACTCCCATTTTATTATTGTTTTATACCTATAATTCTTTAAATGTACTTATATTATTTAATTCAGCTGTGTGCGTATAATATAACTTGCATAACATGAAAGGTACGTCGAAATTATTTATTTTGAGTATTTTTTCCTTGAATTATAACGTACCTATTAGAGAAAACGTCTTAATTCGTCCAAATTGACAGGATAACCCAAAATTATGACGCCGATGATCTTTCGGATTGGGCTTGTATGTATCAAATACTGTATCCCTTCTACCAAAGAAGCATTGAAGAGAAGCATGAAATTAGTTTTGCCATATTAAACATGTTGAAGAATATGTTGCTGACAATATTAACAACAAAATTATTGTGAAGTGCATCCGACAAACTTCTACTATTGAAACACCTTACAAATCCGAGATAGAGGTAAATTCATGAATCCCAAATCGATGACGAATTCTTCTAATTTCACAATTGAATCACAAACATCTTTGTTATATAGATTAATAATGAAAGACAAATAATACTCTATTTACCGCTTTGATCCACTTCAGTCGCTTTTTATGTTATAACTGCGTACATGAAATCTATGAAACTATATTTCACTTGAATCATCCTCAACACAACAGCCTGAAACAGAACAAGCGTTTTTCTAACTTTTTTATGTAATTATTTTCACTTTTAAACTACAATGCTCGATTACGTATTCTGAGAAACGGAGTTCAATGGTTACAATGTTGCTCACCATGAGCGCTTGCATCGATATTTGTTCAAACTCCGCCCCCTTGCACATAGCCTATAGCAAGCCGCAGATAGTCGGACTTGTAGCCGCGAGACTGATGAAAAGTGAGTTGATACATGGCATGCAGAGATATAAATCTGCAGCAGTGCCATCTGCCATAATACAGCCGAGGTGGCAGGTATAAAGAAATACAGGACACTGTAAAGTAACCTTTGAGAATGTTCAGTGGAACAAAATTCGATAAATTGTAAGAAATCAAAACCTGATAGTTTCATTTAGAATAAATCATGAGTCCATATAGATTTGTGACTTAAAATTGCATAGGATCTTGAGTTGTGTCCATTAATTTTGGATCACCTGTAAAACAACGCTAATAACACCTCACCCTAATTTTTCTTTTTGATCTATGAAATAACTTGCTGAGTAACCTCAACAATACCTGAACAATCCGATCTTACTCAAAGTCTATTGTAAGAAATGTATTTTTATTTGAATATAAGTTTATTTCAAACTTTCTTGAAGCTTCCTTATTTATTTTGGTTCATATCATCTTCTGCTGTTGGGTAATAGTTTCTTGATGAACGAATATAAAAAGTATTGAAAGAAAGTTCTCTGTGAATCCATTCCAATAGAAATAATATGCTGTTTATTTCAAATATCAAATTTTCATTATGTAACCCACATACTGTATTAATCTTCTACAGTTCTAGAAATAGGAACAATATTTCATGACACAATATCAACCGAAAGTTTTCTTCAGGCGCAATAATTCTTCCGGAACTGTTATTGTTTATTTTGCAACTGGAATAAAAGAATAGCATTTGTTCTAGATTCTGCAGTGCTTGCAATTTTAGCTTGGGGCGACAGCTCGCTGAACTGCTTGGAACTTCATCGCAAATTGAAATAATATAATATGATCACGTTTATGCAGTTTTATATTCGATTTGACTTATAGTATTAGGAACTGGAAACGAGAAACTAATTTATATAACCCAATTGAATTTTAAGAGGATTAAAATATCAATTTGGATACAGAACAACTCCTTAACAAGACAAACCAATGAATTAATGAAAATTTTTTTACATTGGTTCAATAATGCTCTTGATGTGTACATCGATATCTTGATACACGGTAGTGTGTCAAATTGGTTTGGAAATTGGGGAGAAGGGCAGTGCACTGATCGACTATAATATCACATGGAACATTTCAAGCTACTTTCAATCCTCGTATAATTCTAAATCCATTTGATCTGCATACTTATATTTAGTACACCTTTTGAAATACATAATGGTCCGTGTTGAATTCTCAGAATGTTAATGGCACAAAAAAATCTTTATATAGAAGTTTTTTTTTTTAATGAATTTTTCTGCTTTGGTGGGAAGAATGTATATTATTAATGACTCAATACACAAATAATTGACTATTATCATTACTCAATCAAAGTTTATATAGAAAATTTGATTGATATCAGTATTATATAAAACAAAGTCGATTTACTCACACCATTCATAAATCAAGAACGGTTTGACCGATTTTCATATTCTTTGATTGTTTGGATTTGTCTCCGTCCAGAAGAGCAGAATAAGTATTAAAAAATCAGAAGGAAAAATATCCTTCCCTCATACATTTTGTATAAAACGATTTTTTGATGATATCATGAGAACTTATTTATCGTATTCAGCTTATAAGATTTACCTCAGGGTGGAACAAACAAAAGTAGCCAATAGGATCTAAAAATTAATTTGGAAATTTAAACCACCGTACGAGCAAATCGAGCTCGGTCAATACCAAGTTACTGTGCAAGCGAAAAGAGCTAAGTTAACGGCAAACTGCCGTACGAGTGAAACAAGCTCGGTTGACTATAAGCTACCATGCGAGCGAAGTGAGCTCGGTCAACTGTAGAACGTCGTGCGAGCGGAATGAGATTGGTCAACGGTAAGATGCCGTGCGAGCGAAGCGTGCTCGGTCAACGTTAAGACGCCGTGCGAGCGTTGCAAACTCAGTTAAAGGCAAGCAGCCGTGCGAACGAAACGACATCGCTCAACAGTAAAGCACCATATGAACGAAGCGAGTTTGGTAAACGTGGATTATTCCCAGCACATGCATATTCATTTAATTGGCACATTTTGGTTAGGTTCATATTCAAATAGGCAAGTTATGTCCAATATAATAATTACTTCTGTATAATCACTAGAATAAGCATGTCATGTGAGATTCATATAAATTATGTTTAATCTCTAATGAATTAACAAAAAAGGAAGTAATATAAACTCAAAAGACATTCAGTGGATTTGCAAAGTCTCGGCCAAATACAAAAATCTCCTAGTTTGATTGATTCCTACAAAAGAAGATATTTTCATAGTTTGACATGTCCTTATCATTTCCGAATTATAAGGTCCTGATATAAAAGGTAGGCTCAAGTACCTTGCAATCTGAATTTATCAATACGAAGTACGCAGGGTCAGCTAGTGTGCCTATAAAAGTTCTCTCTTCAATAGTAGTTAATCTAAATATTTTATGCCCTCCTTTGGGTTTACTCAGGAACCAAATTTAGGATTTATTATTCATTCTTTCATTGAAATGATATAAGTAATTGCATTGGGAACTTTACACAAAGTGTTGTTATATGCTGATAATTTGGAAATTTTGAGAGTAAGAAGCTCAAAGAATGATGACGACCTTCTACAGTCTAATATTAAGTATCTCTATATATGGACTGTTCAATCAAATTTATTTCTCAATATATGAAAATGTAGAACAACATACTCCATGAAAAATAATGCAGTTTTGAATGAATAAAAGATGTGTAACTTAACATTTAATAGACTGGCAATGTAAAGATTTATTTATGTGTCTGAATTGTGGTTTAGAATCCGATATATATGAAATATAGCAAGAAAATTGAGAGAATTCAGAGAAAATTTGTTAGACTTTGTGCGACAAAGTTTTGTGTCTCTTTCAGTAGCCTCACATACCAGCTATACATATAATCTTTAAACCTTTCAGATTGCTACACTTCAAGGCAGGCAGTACATTATTTCTTGCCTTTGTCTACATAGACTGATCCAAAATCGCATTAACATTAACCGTCTCGTACATCGACAGAACACTCTATCAAAGTTTCACCACCATCTGATCAATGGTTTCGGAACGCATAAGCTACAAACATACAAACATTGATTTTTATTTATATAGATTAGGCAATTTTTGGATTGGTAAAATCTCATGAGTTCGTGTTAGCAACATGCTACATGATTTTATCAAATGTGTTTTATGTAAGTGGATTACAACAATGTCTCTGACTTATATTTCGGAGCAAAAGATTTGTGATGCATTTTAATCATTTGAAAGGTATTTGAGAGAATCATATGCTTTGAATAAGAAATAGAATATATAAAAATGTATATAATTCTTGGTCGGGGTGCTGCTAGATATAAAAAAAAAGATTTATGTTACACTCATATCTCAGTTTTATGTTTTCACTTCTGTCGGCAATCCTCAATGACTGCCAATTTTTTTTATAGAATACGAAGTATTTATGATTTTTAATATAGGATTCACAAAACATAATTAGACCAGGTGAGAAGCCAAACTGACATTTTAATTTGAAGAGCAGGATTTCATGAATAATCCTATCAAAAGCTCGAGTGAAGTCTTTATGAGTTACATATATTTCCTTATTTTTATTCAATGAAATATAAATTTTATAAATTCTACTATATCTGTAATTGTGAATCTTCTGCTAATAAAGCTATAGTATATATATATATATATATATATATATATATATATATATATATATATATATATATATATATATATATATATATATATATGTATTTTGAAAATTTTTATTGGGTATTTACGGTTAATCTTGGACGAAATAGGATATTTTACAATAAGTATTGGAATGGTCTATATTCTGAACTAGCGAAAACTTTGTAGAAAAAAGGCGAGGTTTACGGTTCGCAAGTGTGGAATACGCCATTCCAAACATATTATAGACTATACAATTCTCAGAATTCTCAGAAACTCACCAATATTTCAGATAAAACTTAAAAAATCATGAAACGTCAAAGGTAAATCCAGATATGAATACTTGAATTGTTAGGAAGTAACCATGGTAGTAGCCAAACTAACAGCTTCTGATTCGTCTAAATGATTCTAACGGCATACAGAATCATTCCAAACTGCATACGGAATCATTTTAAACGATTTTTTGGAATGTCATTTGTTCTAACATAATTTTTGGTTATGGAATATGCAAATTCCAAAACAGTGTTGGAGAAAATAGATTCTTTGGCTCCGTCAAGCTTTCGGCATATTTTATTCCTTCATCAGAACACTACAAATAATTGATATATGGAATACATAAATATTTCGAAAAATGTTGACGAACTCGAAGAGTCTATTTATTGCCCAAGATTAACCGAAAATTTCGAAAGAAAAGTTTCCAAAATGAATCTAATTACGGTTACGATCATTCCTCATATATATTGTCACAAATTTTATTGTGATTAATTTATTTACACAGGTTACAGTGCTAATCTTTACTTCACAAACTCAAATGATCACAATATCGCTCACAGTTACTCTTACTGAATCACTGAATAAATGAATTCCTCTCCTAGCTAGCGCTCTTATATACCTAAGCCGACAATGGGTCAACACTCAATTCTCTAACATTTTTTGCCTGGCAACCACCGAACATCTAGTGACCATAGCCTATCAATCATGTCCGACAATTGAACATCGACCTTGTCAATACTAACTAGGATTATAGTTACAGCGAATATAAATGAATAAGTTTGTGACCTAGTTACTACAAATATTTCATATTTGTGACAATATACTATCATTCAATAAATTGTAGAACATAGAACTTGACGAGAAAATAAGAAAAAATATGTTAGGAAAACCAGAAATACATGAATATAAAATATAAAAATCCGCTGTGGCCACATAGTATTTCCCCGACTATGAATTTCATGGCCAGTTTTATCGCTGTTTCAGAAATTAAGAGTGTATCATCAATTAATTGCATATTTCAAAGTGAGAACTGTCATTGCCAAAGTGACAGCTGTCATTGTAACGGTAACAACTGTCATTGTCAAAGTGATAACTGTCATTGTCAAAGTGACTGCTGTCATTGTGAAAGTGATAGATGGCGGTTATTTTTTAGTCCTTACATAAAATAAGTATTTTCGGAAATGAAGAGTCCTCCTAGTTCTCCAGGGTCTTAAATCCATTGGAACTTACAGTTTCGACATTTGATCACTGGAAGTGTAATTTGAAGATGGTAACTTGGATTCCACTAATTTTTATTTCTGATATCTACTAAGCTTATCTCACCGAGAGCTCAAAATTGATACCAAACTAGACATCATTTAAATGATTTGTAGAAGAAACGACAATCGTTTAAATTTCCTCTTTGACACTTGTACTTCATAGGAGCTTCAATTTGATACCAAACACGATAGAGCCAAATTACTTATTCCAAAAAAATAATTGACGAATGTTTGCTTATGATGTTCAAATATAAGTGATAATTGATACTAAGTTAAACTCCACATCATAATTCTCATTAAGTATTCATTTAGTTCAAAAAAATATAACGTATTCCATAATAATTCCAATTTTGATAATAACAAATGCACCGCTGATAATTTTGAAAAATGTTTCGTGAGAATGTTGTGCAAAATTATTTGAGGATTAGTTTTAGTCATTCTATATTTTATGGTAAATACTACCGTTCATGAAATAAACGCCGAAAACTAAAAAGTTCTATCAATAGAGTTTTGGTACCACTGGTTGAAAAAAGCACATCTACGAACTTGAACCTAATTTTTTGATGAAAAACTTGAATACTAAGTTTCAGTCAAAAAATCGTACGCGTTCTCAAGTTATCGTAATTTCAGACTGACCAACTTTTTTCAAATTATAATTTTCTGCTTCAGTAGGGTCTAAAACGTCCAGACTCATCAAAATCTCGAGCTGTCACCAAATCACGATTAGGTCGGGGAAGTAAAAAGTCGTTAAAATCAATAAAATATGCAGAATTATGTCAGCTGTAAATTTTGCGCGTAGTTCAGAGTGATTTGTGAAAAACTAATTTTTTTAAAGGGTTATCACCATTTCCCATATTTTTCCAATACTCCACGTGACAGCAACTACCTATAATTTAAATCGAATCAGAAGGAATTTGGAGCTCAAAGTCTACTCGTGTATCATTTTTTGGAACTAACTGGATTTATTAATCATGACTTTTCAATATATTTAATAATGGAGGAATTATTGCTGCTGTCTCGTCCAGTTGTTACATTCTGGAACTAATGAGCTCTTCCAGGTGTTCAGGAAACTAATAAAAACATCATTTAGCTTATCAGTCTCCATAAATCACTATATCATTGGAGAGAATTTCCTCAATTTGAATGTGTCGACAGGTCTATCGTGTTCTCGAATCTCAGTTGCGATATATGTAACTATCTTTCACCTGATGATGTATGGGTATTATATCAAACTTCCATTAATCAAATAGAACTCAAACTTTGCAGTTCTACGAAAAATTTATCTCCGGTTGGAGTTTGTTCTTGGAAACTATAATTCAGTGGGAGAGGTTATTGGATAAATTCATATACAAGGACAGCAAAGTTTCAATTGCAAATCAATATTCACTAAGAAATGGTTTTTTGATTTCTTATAAATACACAAGCGAATGTCAACAAATATGTATCGTCGAAAGATGAAACTTGAAGCAAGTTGAAACATCATTTTCTATTTTAATGAGAATTGATGATTCGAGTTCTATTCGTTAGTCTTTTCGTATTTATGTTTCTCTTTGAGTCTGCATATCGGATGAGTATAATAACTGCATATAATTTTTATTTTAGATTTTATTATTATTTTGAATTGGAACAAACGATTTTCATGATATTCCTTTTGATGTATTGAGTTTGTTTGAAATTCTTACATCTTGCCAATATCTTGTATGATTCTTTAATAATATCCTTGTGAGTATGTAATTATATTTCCACTTGAGAACCTCTTGATCCTTTAAATCAAATTCCACTTTGAGTCGGAAAGCTATCAGAATTTAATCAGCTTCTCCTGGAAATGTTGAACAGTAGTTCCAGAAAGCGGTAAAGTGACACGGTATAAATAACAAAATCAAATCTCTATGAAATAAGCCACCAAGAAGGTTTAAGTTTTCAAAAAAAAAGTACTCGCTAATAACTGCGAATGATCACTACAATTTGCATCCTTGAGGCTTTAAAGAAAGGAACTTTTTCGTGTCAAAAAGTATTATTTTGTGTTCATTTATGAATCAAATAATCAATGAAGTATTGGCTAATTAATTGGAAACATTTCCTTTACAACCTTGCTTATCCTACCGCCCAAATCTCCCTACTATCCGTATTTGCAGTGACCCATTCTCAGTATTTCAATGCCCTACTCTCTCGTGCAGTAGGTCAGTGGAATGCGAATCAAGGTCGACGCTGACTGGGCTTGCGGCCGCGGCGCAACCAATCAATAATAAAAGCCTAGCGTTGGCGCTAGTGTCGCATTGACAGCGTAAACATTTGCAGGCAGCTGTGGATAGAAACAAATGAATAGAGCGGGAAAGGATAATGGGCATTGAAAGAGGAGTGGGAGAGAGAATAGGAGTTTCGGAATTTCTACTTGAGAGTTTGAGCGAGTGATATAGTAAATGTCTGAAGAAAAAGTCTAAATGGAAAATGAACTTGTAGTTATTCTTTGTTGATATGATTCGATACTTTATACTTTTATTCTGAGCCACTATACATAAGCAACGATTAAAAGAGCCGATAACAATAGCAATAAGTGTAATATTGGAATTTCCAACCTCATTCCCAATGTTTTCCTTGATCAGCGCTATTAGAACTTTTTATTTTGGCGTAAAAATTCACGTTGAGTTTATTTGATATTAGCATAAAACAGCAACGTTTTATGATGCCATCCCTGTGGTAAGGCATCATTTAAAAAAATTTGACACTCCATTCTAATCTTCTCAAATGCTCCAATTGTAAACACCCTTAAATTGCGGTACTATAAATCTGGTATATTTAGATATGATCTAAAAAAATCTTTGACGGTCTTTTTTATTGTCTGCATTGAATTATAAGGCTTATCGAATATACGAGATCTATTCCGTGAGTGTCTAACTCTTACTGTCCATTTTCAATAAAGAATATTTACAGTTCAGAGGAAACTTTTGCGAGTTTCCTCAAACAAACTCAATTACATTATAGATGAAATTAAAAAAAAATTCAACCGAAGATTTTTAGGCGGGTTTTTCTTGATTCTGTGGTCACGAATAATCTCTTAGAATTCCATTAAACCAACTGGGCGACTACAAAAGTTACAGAGAGTCAAACGCTACGGAAATAAGTTTTTCTCCAATATCTCGTGAATCACCAGTTTCACGTTGATTTTTGTTATTATAGAATTAGTTTGTAAGGTAAATCTGAATAAAAAAGGTCTTCAACAAAATCTTCGTAGAACCAACAGTTTTTGAGATATAGGGCCGAGAAAACTCGAGCAATGCGTGCATTTGTTCCCGCATCAACTTTAAGGTGCAGTGCAAGGCGCATCTTCTTCACATGGTGTTCACTGTAGGCCTAGTCCATTACAAGTTCTAATTTATTCTTGATTCGTTGTCTTCGTCTATGTATTCTATTTTCATTCTTTGAATATTTTCGTCTTCATCAATCATCAACATCAGCGAAAAATAACGAAATGAGATCGGCTTCGTCAACGTTCAACTCAAATTCAACAGTTGTATCCTGGGACATCGTACTGAGCCACGATTGGCCCAAACATCTACAATTGATGCCACAACATTTTGTGCAGTTTCAGAGAATAGAATTGAAAAATTCATCTCATGCAAGAACCATCATATTACTGAGGCTCTAGATCTTTGCCCAACCAAGTTCGAACCTTGTAATGTATCCTGGACGTCAACGATGTTTTCATGTATACAGATCTTGTTATCTATATACACCACTGCACATAGAAAATAGTGGCGTTCTTATGCACTTTGTTCCGAGTTCTTTCAGCCCTATATCCCAAAAACTATTGGTTCTACGTAGATTTTGTATTGAATTGATTCTACGCAGATTTATCTCACGAGCTAATTTTATAATAAACGAAACTAACGAAGAACCGATTTACGAGATTTTGGAGAAAATCTGATTTTCGTAATGTTTGAACTTCTGTAACGCCAAATTGAAGTGAATCCCGCATAGAAATTTTGGGTTGAATTTTTTTAGAGGTTCGTTTATATAGGATGTAACAGCGACACGAGCTACCTCGAATAACTTCTATGTTATTTAGGATACAATGATATACTATGAGGCAATCCTATGCAGGACCAAGGAGGACGCTCAATTATGGAATATATTTTTCCAAATGAGATGCTATACATTTTTTAGTCCCTTTCAATATAATATTTTTTGCTAAATTCAACCATGTATTCGTTTCACAACACTAAATGATGAAAATATTTAGAAAAATGGGATTGAAATTTGAATAAATTTTATTTTCAGTCATTTTTCAGTAGGCTATGAAAAATTGAGCTACATAAATACATTAATAACTATCATGTTCGACTGCATCATAATCATGTAGTTTATGGTTGCATTTAGTGCCCATAATGTGCTACTTAATTGGACTAGTACTTCTATTTTATATAAATGGACGGAATTGTCACTGTCGAAAAAATGTCACAAAAATATATTTTTTTATTGACATGAATTAAATTCAAACAATCAAATCAACATATTATTTATTATTGTAATAAATACGTATAACACAATTGGTATTGTCCTGAATATTCAGACCCGAAGATAAATTGTTCTTGTTACAAAAACAATTTTCTCTCAATATTTGTTATTCTTTGGCACTTGCAGCCAACAGTTCTACGCTTTCTGAAGTATCCATTCATTCTTTTCCATCATATTTATTCTTTTCTACTCTTTCTAAAGTATTCATTTATTCTTTTCTATCGTATTTAATCTCTTCTACACTTTCTAAAGTATTAATTACTCCTATTGAATTGTATTTAATATTTTTGACATCTGCAAACAAACAGTAAAAATAATTGTAACAATAGCAACACTAGCAAAGTACACCAAGTTATACTTACCGAATTTTTGAATAGGGAAATCAAGAAATATTTTCAGAAAATATCCTGCGTCTTTAGAGCAGTCGAACATAAAGCTTTGTATGTAATTCGTACATAAACAAACTTCATAGACTCGCCTTCCTTATTAGACTCGCTCGCACTGCTCGCACGTCCATAACCAGTGGCTCGTCCAATAAAGTTCTATATTATATACCAATTACATAAATAGCTATATAAATAGTGCTCTAGCTAATTTCCATCACTTTCTAAACATAATTCAATAACCATCACACTGTAAGACATTCAATGAACGAGTCGAAGAAGTGCATTAGAATCAGAGCAACATTAAGTGTGTTTTTTATCAGTCAAATTTTGAACAGTAAACAAACAGTTTTAAAGCAATTACGTGAAGTGGTGAGAAGAAAGCGGTCTAATTTGTTGAATAGTGGTGACTGGATACTACATCACGACAACGGTGCTGCCTGTTAGTTACAATTTTTTTGACGAATGCTGTTGAAATATGACAGTTGACATTACAGCTTCCAACGATTTGGGTTACTCCCTCAATTGGAAAATATTTTGAAGGTTGTAGCTTCAAAAGTGATGTATTCTCAAGGATACAATGTCGATATTGACCAAAACCAATTCTACCTCCAGCTACAGTTCTAAATCCGATTCTTCCTGAACAGACCTCGTATCTTTCATATTGTTAACTGTCCAGGCTTACAAATTAGTTATATTGACTTTGTTGGCTCTCAAAGTAGAAAAATTCTGCATTAAGAATTAAAAGCGGATATAGTTGTATTCTGGAAGTTTCTGGCAATTTACGTAGTAAGTATTGTTAGTGCAAATAAGTGAATATTCAAATAAATATTCGTGTTGAGTGACTTTTCATACTTCACTAATGCCCGGTTTTATAAAAGACCAGGTAAATTTACTCCTAAAGTGAATTTATTTTATTGAACAAATTCTAATCAGTTTGAGCCTCCCTATGACAACAGAATCATTGCTGTCAAATGATCGACTGTCTCTAACTCTAGAAGTAAATCACTCTGCCCTTTATAAAACCGGGCATTAAATTGATAAACGTTACAATATACAACACATATCTACACTTATTTCTTTTTTTCGCTTATAAGAGGAGAATTATCATTGATATTCTATTCGGATAGGCCAATTGACAGAAGGAATCCTAATTAAACTCGTATCGATAAATGTGTATCACATCACATGAAAGAATCAATTTGAACTACTGGTAATTAGTTGAACTTTGTAATACCTACTTTTTAATGAATGGCTATTCAATAAAAACATAAATCAAAAATTTATAACAGAATATTTCCAATGAATAATCGTAAATTCTCATTTTGCATCATGAAAAAGTATCAATGTTATAATGAGAATGATTTAACCCTAGTGTGATATGAATAATATTGAAAGTTAGAAGGAAAATAAAGTCTTGTATCACACTGTTCAAATTTTTTTATTTTTTGACCGGTTTCGACTACTGAGTAGCCATCTTCAGAACCGGGAGAACTATATAATTACAGGATTCAAATATGCTTCAAAGTTTCAACGTAGATAGATGGTTATTTTATTTATACAAGTTATACGTTTAACCATCTACCTACTTTGAAACTTTTAAGCATATTTGAATCCTGTAGTTATATAGTTCTCCCGGTTCTGAAGATGGCTACTCAGTGGTCGAAACCGGTCAAAAAATAAAAAAATTTGAACAGTGTGATACAAGACTTTATTTTCCTTCTAACTTTCAATGTTATAAACATAACTAAACCATTGCAGAGAATCAATTGTAACTATCTTTATCATTCTTCTTGTTGTTCATGTTTCTCTTCTTATCGCTGTATCGTTGGAGGCATGTAGCTTCAAGTGAAAAATAACATAAGGGCGGTATCTTCATTTGTCTTGTAGATGTCAGCTGCGGAGCCACGGAAAAGCACTTCGAGTTCACCGTAGAACAAGATATTTAGCACGAATTTTGGCTGTTGACGACATAAACGTGAGAACATATTATATGTGACGGTGTGGAGAAAAAAAGTAACATGTGCGATGTGAATGAAGATAGGTGGATTAATTTATGATAGTGAAAATAGGCAGTCTGTTTCCATCTTTTATGAAAGTTAGCAAGTCGATTTACAAAATGAAAAACATATTTTTGAGGTTAAGAAAGGAAACTTTCAATTTATACAGGTGATGCAGTTCAAGAACTTGATGAGATGTATAGGGAAAGGCGCTTCTTCTCGATGACAGATTTTGACATCTGTCTATCATCAAAGAATAACAGTAGAACAAAATTCAACGACTCTGATCAATAATGAAGTAGAAGAATGAATAATCATGAATTGCGTTCGACATAAAGTAGTCAGTTTCAAAGCTGTCTCCACGAATAAGCCAATTATTTATTTTATAGATGATTTTTGGAGTAGTTACCTTTACAAAGTGACCAGAACGTTCAACATCATCTTAACTCATATGACCACACTCTTACAACTTTCCATTTGAAAAGGTACATAAGGTTGTTTCAGTCTTCTGAGGTGATTTGCTTTTCATGAAGTAGTATTTCATCGACTTTTGAGAGATCACTTGTCTTGTACGATCCAAACGTATGCTAAGCATGGAATATAGCTGAAATTTGGTGATAGTAATAAAAACTGACCTCCATTAAGTACGATACTTTCAAACCGCCCTCGTATATGTGCATTAGCAGACAGTAATGTAATGTGCGAGAGTGTGGAGGCTCATAAAAGTGGAGTAGGCTTGGACTTGACCGCGCCGGGGCGGAGCCTTTCGTCCTCCCTGCATTGCGCGCACCGCATCACATCAACCCTCCCGATGGAAGCCTCTAACAATATTCTACAAATGTGGTAGAACTTTCGAGAAATGGATATTTCTATATATAAAGGCAAGCCAAAGACTTAAATAGTAATAGTGTAATGGTAAAGCTAGAGCAGTGAATATCAAACAGTGAAGTCATCAGTAGATATAAATAGTCAAATATGAATATCTGCGACTTTGTTTAAGTTAATATTGAGCGATAAATAGATAATATAGTGTTGTTAGTGATATTCGGAAGAATAAAACTTTTATTTCATTTTGAATAATTAAATAGTGACTTCTATTTTAATTATAAGCAATTTCGAAGCAATAAACATTACAGTATTGTATCAGTTTCGTGATCTCCTTATTTTGTTGAATAATTTTTGTCTGCAATTGCATAGTCTAGTGATCTTTACATCCATCGACTAGAGCATAAAACAATTTATGTCACAATAATCAAATTGGTTTAATACGTTCAATTATGGAAGGTAATAAATAAACTTTCATTGCATTTTGCATGCGCTTAATGGCATTTTATTACTGTAATTATTTGTACATATCCAATTGGATGGTTCATATAACTTCTCAACAAAGTTAAATAGTCATGAGAAACATGCCATTGAAAAATTTGATCGAAAAAAATATTTATGCGGCTTAAAATTTTCCATAAATGAACTAGCTTGATAATCCTTTTTATGTTGATAGCTCTCATTTTCCAGCTGATTTGGATATTCCCATATTTAGCAGCTCTTGCTATGAAGACATACAAATTTTCATCCATCTATTTGCACTTGAATGTGGATGCTCTAAAATCTGTATTCATCACAATAGTATAAAAAGTTACAGTTTTTTACATTATTTTTTATTTTCATGGAAAGCTGTGCACTCAAAATTTTATTTTACACTTTTAATGAATTATTTCATTGGGAGAGTCCATCAGTTCCAATTATCAGTATTTTAAACAATCTGGAAGGATTCTTTGGAACTAATCTACATCACTAATCACATATTTTAAACTTTATATGTTAATTCAAATTTCCAAAAACATTCATGTAAATTCAGCGAAAACAGTTCAATTCATAACATCTTTTTCTTAGCTGCTACCAATAGTAGGCTTCAAAGTGACATTTACAAAAGAGGAAATATTTATATATAATTGACTGTTTTACGAAAATGAGGACGACTGAAGATAGAACATTGTAAGGCACATGTTTGAGAGGTCTCATATTTTCAAATTTCATATTTATCACTAATTTTTTTTCATCTGTTTATTTGCTGTATCCATCGGTCTCACCTCATATAACCACTTGTCACAGTTTTTTTATTCAAATCTTTTTCATATGCCTCCATCCAATTTGAAAAAACCCCTTGAGAAAAATTGCGCAACTCCACAAAAAATAGCTCCAAAACTTCACATTTGAAATTAAAAACGCTGCTTTGTATCCCAGAAAAATCCTTCATTTGTGAACTCACGGGATTTGGATGTGCATGACAATGTTCATTGTTGTAACAAGCTAATTAGATTCCTGTTAAATAATTCATTATCTTGGTGTACATATCAGGTAGGACTGTGTGGAATAGGGAAGTTTCTAATACCTATATGCAGTTGGATATGTGAGAATGTGGAGTAACATCTCTCTCTTTCTATCTCCGTCTCATTCTCTGGTCTGGAAGAGAGGAGAATGGAATAAGCATATGGAAATGAAGAGAATTGAGGGCTGGAGCATGTTATAAATAATTTTAGTTTGTTCCAAACAAAATGGACCATTGAATATTACAAATGAATACAGAAAACTGGTCTCGGGTACTTGAACTTGTATTTTATGGCATGGAACGTTTGTAATAGTTAATTAGTCGAAATTATTTTATTGTTCATCTAATTTTTGGATGATACATATTCTTCAATCTGTACAATGCTCAAATGATGTATAAGTGGTAAAGTCTTACCACTTGAGTGGTGAAACTCGAGTGATATAATAAACCGAATTTGAAATTTGAAGAAAATACTCTTGGTGCTGGTACTACTTTGATGCAATTTTTGGGCTGATATAGAATTGGTTCAAATTTCAGCCAGTCAGAAGGATCAAGTCGTACTTCCATTAGAGCTTTGGACAGTCCTCAACTGGAATCACGAAGGATAATAATAGAGGAGCGGACACTCAGTTGGGAAACGTGAAGCCTAAAATGTAATGCGGCAGCTGAGAGAGAGATAGCGAGAGCGGGCCCAGCCTTGCGTGCGTCATATTCAGAAATAAGATTATATTTCAATTATTTTTAATAGAATACAATTACCAGATAGATTTCTTTTTTTTATTACGTTAAATACTACATTATTCATTAAATGGAAGGCAAAAGAAGAAGAAAATTAGCATTTCAATTCATTAAAACCTGCAATGAATCAGTACATTATGATGAAACATGTTTTATAAACGTTTCTTTGGACGCGAGTTTTTTGATTATAAATTATAATAGGCACATAAGTAATTTGATGAATATTTTATATTACAATGGGCGTGATAAAATTGAAAAAATATACACAAACAATTCCTTATTCACTAGAAGAAAGGTACAAATAAAACATGCTGCTCTGCAAAAATTTTTTGTTTGTTGAACATGAACGAAAAATTTAACAAAAATATAATATACATCCACGATCTCACAAAAAGTAACATTTTTTGACATAATTTCTGGTGTAAAAAAAGTTATTGAATCAAACTGCGCAATAAAAGTTTTATTTCTTGACTCTATTCTATCAGTAAATACTTTAAACATAGTTCTCATCACTCATGCAGGATAAGTACTATATTGCACATATTTCTTTTATTTTATTCATTTCAATTGGGCTTTTGCGTGCGCAATCGAGAACTTATTGCATTTGTTGCACAATATACTTCTGGTAATTCCAATTTTTCGAAAGTAGCACAGGAGAAATAAAAAATCTATTTTAATATGCCACAGGGCTAACAAGAACACTTACTTCGCTCACTTTTGACAATTGTATTCTCAATTTCTTTCATATATTGACGAAAAGTGGAAAAATTAATGTTGCAATTCTGTGTAAATCTATAAGTTTTATGAATTAATAAATTTATTGACAAGAAGTTTCCTTGAAGTTGAATTTTTCTCTAAAATCTAGGTTAGATACGTTTAATATTTTAAAATATTGATATAACGTTTCAATTTCTAACATAGAATTGTCAGTAGATCTGCTATTATAATTTTAAAATAATTTCTACTCACTTTCAAATCTCTAGACGACCATTCTTCATATATCCTCCTCTCTGAAATGTTTTTCACAAACGTAATCTGTAATTTCAAATGTTCTATTCTGTCGTGTTATGTTCTTGCGCCACTTATTTAATAAAATATAATTTTTGGGTACAGAAAAAAGACAATATTTCTCTTCACAAGTTCTGTACCTACTATTACTATTTGGCACAAAACATTTTCTACCTATTTCACAATATATTTCCACATGAAAATTCTTAATAGAGCTAAACTCGCCATTTACTTCTATACAAACATAGGCCCGCCTCAACCTATCTCTCACTTACCTTCTCTCTCTAACAATATTACATTTTTGGCTTCACTTTTGCAACACAGTTAAGATAGGGAATTGCATAGGCGTGACTGGAATAGATCATAGGTTTATTCTGAGCGTAGCTCAATACCCAAGTTGACGTTTATTGGAACAATTTTCACTAAGCTGATTAAGTTAGAATCGGAATAAACCAAAGGTTGTGCAACCGGGCCTGAATATATACAAAAATTTTCATTGAAAAAAAAAGTTATTCCAAGAGCCATAATCTTGATGGAAGTATTGCGATGTAAAAAGGTTCTCTTGCTTGAAGAGGGTTGGGTAGTTAATTCTCAGGAGGTTCATCTTCATCGTTTTACCTATCAAAACAAAAATGTTCCGCCCGATCTTGGTGGAAATTCGAGATATATTCGAAAATAACCGTAATGAATAAAGGTAAAATCAAAATCTACGATGTTACTATCAATTCAATACATTGATAAAAGATTTATAGTCGAAATTAGTACTTAGTGGTGGTATGGTAATGTAGAAATTAGTGACGATAGCTTTGGAAACTAATGGTAGTGGCATCGGCAGAACGACATAATAATATAATTTCAACTGTATAATCGTCCACCGAAAGGCAGTTCTCTCCAAAAATATTGTCAAACTAATCGGAATGTCTTCAATTTGCTGTCATTCATCTTGTATCTTGTTTGCAACTTTTTCTTAGCTCTATATTCTAATAAAATTCGTCCTGTATATTGATATTCTTGGATGGAAATGATAATTTCCATGGTCACGTGTGCTTGCTCAATGATATGAATAATTTGAACTTCTCTGAACTAAATATGAAAAACATCATCAATCTTTAGAATTTTATATCCTCTCTTCTATGTATAAAGTTTTTAGATCTGTTCCCTTCTCATGTTTTTCTTGCATTTGTTTTGAATGTGTGTTGTCTGCGACACTTTTCCTGCTGTTATCCTTGAACAGCGTTGCCTGGCGTCTCCTGGCAACAACGTGAGATGGGATTGGCTTCCATTGCGCATGTGCTTTCTCCCCTCCACTCACACAGCATCCGTGACGTATAGGCCAGTATGTCGTGGACCAGCGTACAATCCGATAGAGTACAGAAAATTCAGTTAGCGTGGTGAAAACAGCGATAATATTGGTGATTTAGTGCTGAAATAAAGGGTTTGTTGCTGATCTAACCTCCAAACTATCAAGACTTGTTCCTTTCAATAGTTTTCCTTCAAAAATAGACTTAGTATCTTTTATTTTCATCTTTCCTCTTCATAATCAAATTAGATTTGATATTCAAAATTCTCCGCTAATTCATATTCATTTAGAAAATCAGAGTCACATTAAATATAATACTCTGAACCTATTCCAAATTATTGCCCCATTCTGTTATTTTGAAAAAGGCTTGAATAATTCCCCAATTTTAGATAAACATAAAAAAAAAATAAGAATATTGGACGTCTAAAATATGAGTATCGGAAATCACTATAATGGTAACTCAAAATTGGTTTATCTGTATTTCCATTGCAAAATAAAATATCATGATTAAATGAAAAAAAGTAGGCGTTGCTGCCATGTAGACTGCATATGTCATAATCATTCATGTTAATAATCTAAAAGGATTGAATTTGATCCTATATCAGCAGGATTAGGTTAGGTTCCTCACTAACCGCATGGTAACATGAGAGTGAATATTCCATCCCTTATTAAAGAGTTATAATCGATTTAACTGATGACGATTGAGGTAAAACTAAAAAATTAGGATGGTGTTTGATGGTATGAATGATTATTACAATAGTTTTTGCATGAATTTCAAGCTCCTTTCTTATTCTTCATTAAACGATTCATGTGCTTCGATTTATTCTTATTCTCTTCCAATAATTCTCATTAATAAAAATCAATCCTTTTTTATGCTGAGCTATTATAACTTACACTATATTCGAAACGGATGGTTGAATCTAAAATACAATACTATTATAATGGAATTGTCATCATTTGTGAGGAAAGGTGTTTCATGAATGTCTCTAAATTTATAGTTCGTTATTGTAGAAATAATGAAGAGTTAAGATGGATCTTAACACGATTATCATTCAAAATTCTTGTAGTAGCACTTAACAGCAATATAATCTAGAATAATTCAATGGCGATGTTTTAAATTGGAGATTATTTACTTAATTCCATTTATTTATTTGATTTCATCAATAAATTCCAGTCCCCTGTATCAATAAGCAACTTCTTTTGAAAATTCTATTCGGAATTATTTAAATAATCTTGGCTTCCTCGATTGTTTTACTGTAGTCATCTTGATACAGATGAATTAACACGTTTTTAATTGTGAACTTAGTGATAATTTTTTTTTATTGATTATAAAACTTATCAAGGAGCATTGAAATACAAATTTATGCGATTTTCGATTCAAGCAAGTTTTTCAGATTTCAGTCATTTTTGGATAAATATCTAGAATTCTGGAAAAAAGAGATTCGCATGCTTATGACTGCCTATTAGAATGATGGTTTTACTCATGATGACCACCTAACTTGAAACTTGTAGCCATGCTCTTGCCCAATTTCGATATTAACTCGATTTTTCTAAGGACAAAATAACCTAGAAGAATCGGAAAATTATGAATGATACAATTGGATTGAATATATTAACAGTTCTTACGTTTAAAAAACAATTTCAACAGTGTTTTCTTATTTAGAATTCTTCCAGGTATAATTCAAAATAAGTTTGGAGGTTAGAGCAGTTCGGTTGAGAAGGCTCCCTACTGTGTTCCAGGCGAGTGCCTATTGGTGGTAGAGTGGTAGTGAGTGAAAGATAACACAGTGTTTGTGTGTAACAATGTGTGGTGCGACGGCGAGGGGGCGGATCCGGGGCTAACGTCGGGCTCCGGTCCAGCGACGCGCGCCTCGTGCTTCACGCTGGACCCGTACGGCTCCGGGGGCTCTTGGGTGCCGGGAGCGCCGCACCACCACGTACACGTGTCACCCGGTTGGTGTGAGCGAGAGCAGCCACCCAACATGCGTCCCCTGCGCCATGATTCTTGTCTCCAAGCCTCTTCCTCCTCTCTGGGGCCGTTTAACGGACCTGGTCCTGGAACAGCGGCTCCTGCGGCCACACCGCTCTCCTGCCATGGTGGCAGCCTCCGACAGCTCGATTCGCCCTACCACGTTACCTGCCCAGTACATTCCCCTTTCCGGTATAGGTTCACGAATGGGGGACCTGAATTCTACCCACAATCACATCACCACCAGGTGCGAGTTGTACTTAGTGACTTTTAGATGTTGAATGTAAAAGTTGAGCCGTGTTGATTGATTGTTTATATTTTAAATATTTGATCTACAAAAATAGCCCACCTGGACATCATCATCATTTCAATCGCTCTGTAAATCTATGCTCAATCCATTGCTCTTTCAATTAAGATCTGATCTTGGATTGCATGGAGTACAATTAAACTCAATTTACTGTCTATTTGGTAGTATCTCTATTGACCATCAGGGGCAGGATAGAGCTATACTGAAATCATTTCGAAATTGCAGGGTGAAATAGGTTCTGAATTGATCCGCATTAGATTTTACCGACGTTTGTGGGAAGCTACTAAGAGAAGAATCCACATCCATCAAAGTAAAAATAAGTTGAAAAACATTGCCGACGAATTGGAAACTTCTTCCTTTTTCGTCAGGCATGCCGTAGTACATTATTTTATCCACTCCCTATTTATATATTTGAATCAATTCAAACTGTAAAATGATAATCTCTAGAGTTATAAGTATATTTCGCGAAATTATTGGATCCATAATCTGATGACTTTTCTTAGATAGGAAAATTACAGTCATTCCCATCAATCTTAGTAGATAATCTTTTATTGACCGTTATATTTTCCATTAGATTACTTTTATGCTATAATTTCTTTCAACACCAAATCTCCTGAGTGACAAAAGTTCGATGGATCATTTTTTTTATAACGCTTTTATTAGCTTCACCTATGTAACGGAATCTTTGAATGTGAGTTTCATCCCCTTAGAGACGTCAGATCAAACAAAAATTTTCCATACTTCTCAGGGACCAATGACAATACAATGATTTATTAAGTTTATCTCATTATCCTCATAAGGATCATCAGGAATAAATACTCACTTTCGGAGCGGGAACCTGAGAATCGTGTACCACATTCAAGGAACGCAGCTCGGTAAATTGTAAGCGAGCGATACAAGCCCGGTCAACAGTAGACCGTTGTGCGAGCAAAATGAGTTCGATTAATGGTAAGCTGCTATGAGCGCGAAGCAAGCTGGGTTAACATTGATCCACCGTGCGAGCGAAGCGAGTTCGGTCAATTTTAATAACAAATAATTTTTTTTATAGCAATTCGAACTAAATAGTATAAAATAAAATTTAGTTTGAAAAACTAAAAAACACGGTTTTATGGTAAACCGAACTAAAGAGTGAAGAATAATTTTTGATATAAAAATAAAATAATTGACGAAAAATCCAGAGATCGTACCAATAGAATATTCAGAACAACTGATATCGAGCATCTCATGCTTTTTCCACAATAACATTAATTTATGAGCACAGATCTGACTTTGCTCGATTGCGGAACTAAATTTCTGTCAATAATTCGACTTTTCATGAAAAATATCAGAGATAATAATGGAAAAGGATGCGTACCGCACCATACTAATACTGACGACTATCCGCTGCGGCGAAAATCCACATCGTTGAATACCCACTACAGCAAATTCACCCCTACTACTGCAAAAACAGTGGTTTTTGTTTTTAGCCGGCGGTGCTTCGCACCCAACCAAGAGGCTAGGTTCGCTTGCTCTGACCAAGCTCGACTTGCCATGCTCAATGTTCATCAAACCGCTAGTACAGTCATTTCTTCTCAACTGACACTCACATAAAGCAATAGTGAGGATGAATTCGTTATAGTGGTAATCGACGATGGAAAAAGACGACTGTCGGGCTGGGAGATGAGAAAGGAAACAAACGTGTGGCCATAGTGCCGCTCCTAATACTGTTAGATTACCAAAATCGTATTTAGCCCTACTGGCTGTGTGCCAATTCAATTTTATATTAAAAAATTCAATTAGTGGTCTAGAATCTATGGAGCTGTTTGCTCGTACAAGTTATAATATAAGCCAAAAATTCACGTTTCATATTTTAGCTCACACAAATATGTATACAAGAGACTGAACATTTTGATAAATAAAAATCCCAAACTTCCGAAGGAAATTGCTTGTTGTTTCATTTCCTAATTATTAATCATTGCATTGCAATCACAGGCTACTGTTGATGTTTACATTTTACAATTTGAGTGCATTGTATACAACTAATATGTATTAATTATAAAGAAAATTAATGAGAAAATCATACAAACGATGATTACAGAGAATCCTAATTGATTCAATTCTAGAAGGTATTCGTGAAACTATCAGAGGAAATGTGAAACAGTATTGAGAGAGGAAATTGTGCATTTATAAAGCGGTTATAACTGTGAGCACAGTATTTAAGAAGATTAAATTTCATCAAGAACACGAGTTTCAAGCTCACTCATCAATCTCATTCCTTATTATAGAATCCAAGGTGCTAATACATATGTACATTTTCATGTTTTGTTCCTAATAAAAATTATAAGATTTTTATTTTTTTTTGACAACTACATAATTGCTATTGGAAAGTTGGTTTGCGAAACAGCGCTATTTTTCAAGCCGGCTCTCTCATTTGTAGACGGAATTTGATTGCGATACTTTCCAAAAAGCGACGGCCAAAGTTTAGCTGTATCGTGACCAAGGGTCGCATAATCATTTATCCATGGATTTTTCAGTGTTTCGGATTGCTTCTCATTGAAAATTTTCTTGTAATTCACCGTTTTCACACATACTTTTGATGTTACTCCTGAATGCCTGGAATAGTAGTCATTTGAATAATTTTTAAAAGATGGCGATACCAGCGACTCATCAGTGAAATGAAGTTTTGTTAGTGGTATTATAACAGTTTTTTCTCTATAAATTGATTGTAGGTAAGCTCGCTTGTCTCGCACTTTCGAAAAACATTCATAAATAGTTGTGAATTGCGCATCTGTAGGACCGAACTTGAGATCAACTGAGAAACTGAACTCATCATGTTGAATCGAGATCAAGTTTATTTAAGAGCTATCGCCTATGTGACTCTCGCGCAAGCACGCAATAATGATGCCCCAAATAGTGAGTCGTCGGCACGTCACTCAGGCACCTTGGAAAACGCAACGCGTTGTTACAATCCGACGTATTTTTGTTGAGACAAATCTGAATAAACTGCTTGGTTGAATAGAACTCATTCCTATATACGCAATATGACAGCAAATTCAGCATGAACTGTCAAGTATCCCTAATTCCACTAATTAATACCCAATAATTATACTACAAGTAATAATAATTCATGGGAAGTCATTGAATTATTCAGCTCTCATTTTTGCGAACCTCAGTATATCATTAATAACATCGAACCTTTCGGACCATTGTTATTCTAAATAATAACACTCACTACATCATTAAATATATTACCGTATAATTCTCTTATTCCACTCATATGATATGTTGTTGTAGAAATTGCGAGAGAGGCACAAGCGTAGATCGCTTGACTTCTGTCATGGCGATCCCGAGGGAACCAGGCTGAAATCTATGTAAGATCGAGTTCACACACACACAGCTTGATTTACGTGTATCTCACTTATAAATGGGAAAAGACATCAATGATTTGTTAGCAGATCATAAGTAAGCGTCAAGTATCCGTGGAAAGCAACACGAGCACAGTATTCTTTTATATATAACGTAATAGTACAGTGGTATTCGATGTGATTTGGATTAGCAATAGCAAAGAACTAGAGAATATGATCATTACTGCTGCAATCAATTGATACCTATTGACCCAACATATTTTGAGATGGGTAATCCTCTTCGTAATTCAGTTGTATTAAACATTTTTCCACAATACAGGATGAAGTTTGTTCCTACAGAAAATTCCTGACTGGATACTGACAGTCCCGTACTAATTTTCTGCACGCATGCGCGAGCTATGATTAATTTCAAACTAGTCAGTGATTATTTGTTGGAACACATGTTCTACAGTCAGAAGAATCACAACAGATCCAATTACATTTTCACTTATTCTAAAGTGCGCTGAACTCCACATCATTATAATTTTCAATTAAGCTCAAGTAATTCTACTTTTCAGGTCCTATTCTTTCTTGTAAAAGATCTCCAAAATTATCATCGTCAGATTCATTTAATAAAGACGAAGTAATTCCGTGAACACTACTAAACTCACTATCACTCATATTTAATAGGTTTGTGAAAATTTCAAAACTTTACTCTACAAAGTTGAGAGCTATCAGCAATCTCGCAATGCGCATGCGGGGATTTAGAATTTGTGGATAGTCAGGAAACTTTTCTGATTAGCAGCTGTTGGAACAGAAATCTTTCTAGTCAGAGATTTGTCACAACTTCTGCTGGAACACCTAAAATCAAACTGCGCAGACTCTGGACAGTCTCGAACAGTTTTGTACTGCTGTAGGGATAAACCTTATATCAATTGTACTATAAATATTAGCTGAAGAAAGCTCATGCGTTAACATAGAATTTATGTTTCTTGAACAAAGATCCAACATTAATTGACTAACCTAGATTTTTATGTGGAACATCAGATTTGATAATAGTTTCCATCTTTTTATTATAGTCCAGTCAATTTAGACAAAAAATTACCCAATCTACCGAATAAATGGTACTGGTTTTTTATTGCAAGAATATCTTCGTCTTGGCATGTACAATGAGTGTATAGAAATCATATTATCAAACCATGGTTTTCCAGGAGATATTAAAGGCCAAAGATCAAAAACCCTGTTTTTGATCAGTTTTTTGCAAATATCTCATTCTCTAACGGCCGTAGAGCATTTAAGGTCATGGGCAAAAATTAAGTTCACTATTTTCTCTTTTAAAAAGATAGTATGACACATTTGCGTATTTATAACCATCAACGAGATATCGTGCGTAAAAAGTGCGGCCTATCAATGTTAATGGAAAGTATAGCTAATATATCGACGGTATAATATAATATTTCGGACATTCTACTTGGTTGCAACGTTGCGATATATTTGATAGAAGTATCCATTTGAGCATCCCTGGATCCATTTTGTATTTTGGCCAATGAGAAGACTTAGATCGAAGTGCCTTAGGAAGCATTGGACCGTTCCGATATGGAACCAACTGTAGTTTTTACTTACTTGTACAAAGTAACAAGTATTGTGAAATCGACAAAATTCACCTATCAAAATTTTGATGGAAATATCCATTTTGAGCATCCCTGAATCCATTTTGACTATTTTTGGCTTGATGTCGGTACGTATGTTCGTGCGTTCGTACGTGCGTTCATGCGTAACTCGCAAATCTCAAAACTGGTTGAACGTATAATGTTGAAATTTTGTATTTAGGATTGGTATAGAGTCTAGTTGTGCACCTTGCTTTATAGTTTCAATCGTCTGCACCGGAAGTGCGTTTTACTTGAAACTTTTTTCGAATTTCTCTAATAAATCCAGAATGATCAACCGTAGGATTTTAAAATTCAGTATTTGAACTTGATGTTGTATTAAAATGGTCATCTGCTATTTTTGTATGAATCGGCCAAGCCAGAAGTGCACTTTACTTGAATTTTTTTTGATTTTTTTTTTTGCATAAATATAGAATGATCTGCCATAGCATATTGAAATTTCGTATAAAGAACTTCTATAACATCTTATTGTATATCTTGCATTATGAGTGCGATCGGCTGCACCAGAAGTGCACTTCACGTGAAACTTTTCTCTAATTTTCCGCATAAATTCAGAATGATCAGCCATAGGATACTGAAATTGACCATTTGAAATTGCTGTAGCATCTAAATGGTCATCTTCTATTTTTGTAACAATCGGCTGAGCCGGAAGTGCACTTTATATGACAGACTTTTTGAATTTTCTACATAATTTTTAAACAATCAGTCGTGAAATATATAAATTCTGTATTAGACACTTTTATAATATCTAGTTGTACACCCTGCATTATGATTGCTATCGACTAAGCGGGAAGAGCACTTTATTCGAAACATTTTTTGAATTTTCCGCAGAAACCTAGAACGGTTGAACGTAGATTGTTAGAATTCAGTATTTAGGACGATTATACCGTCTAGATGTTTATATCCTATTTTTATTGAGATCCACCAAGATGGAAGTGCACTTTACTTGACAGTCTTTTGGAATTTTTCGCATAAACTCGAAACGATCAGGTGTAGAATATTGAAATTTGGTATTTCAGTCTGCTGTAGCATCTGAATGATTGCCTACTATTTTTATAACAATAGACTGAACCGGAAGTGCACTTCAGTGGAAATTTATTTTTTAATTCTGCGCATAAATTCAGATCTGTTGGTAGTCGTAGAATGAATGCTGTAGTATAAGAATAATGGCCTACTGTTTCCATAGCAACCGACTTGGCTGAAGGCGCATTTTACTTGACTGATTCTTAGAATCTCTTGGATGAATCCAAAACGATTAACTGTGGAACGATGAGATTTTGTGTTTGATTATATATATTCAATGATTTATATATATATATATATATATATATATATATATATATATATATATATATATATATATATATATATATATATATATATATATATATATATATATATCCAATGATGTACAAGTAAGTCACGTGATAATCACGTCAGATTTTTTGTGTATTATATTTTAACGTCATCAAGTGCTCCTTTAGAACATACTCAAAGTTTAAAACTCATTTAACTGTCGTATCTAATCGTCAAATACCCTTAAATTACCTGAATTCTAGAAGAAATATTCTCCTGTGATGGCGCTTCCGAAGTCCTCCACTTTCACCGGTTTTAATCCTCGATTGTGAGGTTGGAACGACAATTCAATAGTAGAGTTTCTCTACCTTCACCTTTGCAACTCTAAGCAGGGTTAGCAGTAGCTCTCAAACAAATCAAACGAACAAATATAAGAGACAAATTGAAGACTTCTTTTGACCCAACAGGAGATGCTTAGCACACGCTAGATTTCATACGTCGAGCACCACCGATTAAAATCAAAACTACTGTTTTAGTGTCCCTGACAAAGCTTCATTTTACCATTGAGCTTGAAGTGTAGCTACTTGAGGCTTCGTGAAGAAATTTGGATGCATTTGTAATCCTCTGGAAGAGATGCTGTGAAGAAATTCGGTCATATGATAATAGTTACCTGAGGTTTCGTGAAGGAACTCGGGTGCGTTCAACTGTGAGTAGGACCCTTTACTACCTATGTTGATCAGCAAATATTTTTTGATCATGTTATGTTCCCGGTAATATTTTATCCTTTTTTATATCTCAAATAATTATACCCAAAGGATTAAGAGAATTGCTTCAATTGTTCGATCACCATCAAAATTGAAAATAATTGAAAAAGAAAAGTTTTCTTGAATAATACTCCCTATTCTTGAATATCCGCAGGGGAACATTCATAAAATGATGATGGATCACTGGTCTACTTTCTGGCACGCTTAAAGTTGCCGTTGACATAGATTTAAAATAATTCTCGCGGGAGAATATATTCAAGGTTGTATAGACGCTGTATAGACTGCTATTGACACCTGAGAATATTTATAGAGATTATGGATGGATTTTTGCGTACTTCAGGATTGATATACTGGAATTTAATCGTCTGAGTTTTGGCTTGCGGGTGAAGAATATGAAAATAACTGGTTCTTTCTCCAATAATCAAATAAAATATTTCTAGTTCTATATGAGTATATTTTTTTAATTATTGAACGAAAATGAATAAGAAACAAACTAGGATGACGTTTTATTTTAGAGATTGCAGATATTCCTATATAAGCTATCTTGCTGGTGATTCAGGACAACAAGAAAATCAATTATGAAAACTCTTTCTATCTTAAACTTGGCGATGTATAAGAATACTTGCAAAAAGCGTACACATAGCAAAATCATATTTTGTTGTTGTTTATCAACAAAACAGGCGGAAGCACAGCTTTCTATGACAAGTAAGAAAATCCGTGTGAAGTCAAAGGAATAGCTCTACTATTGCAGGAGATTGCAGAGAAGCTTGATGAAAATCATGCACTTTTGATCAGAACTATTAGTTTCGGAATTTTCATCGCAGCCATTCAAGCGTAAATGATGCTGTTGAAGCAACTACTTCAGAAATTGTTGATAGAATCTGTTTATGATAGAAAAGTAGAGATGCGTGAGATTGCTAGTGCAGTAGGAATTTCAAGTTGCAAGGGAAAGGTACATGATTGGCTGACAAAGAAGTTCTTTTTCATCACGACAACGCAGCAGCTTTTTCCTCTGGCAATGTTGTGGCGAAATAATAGGAGATAGGATTCCACCTTATTCTGCATCCTCTTTACTCTCTAGATTTGGCTCTCAGGGACTGCAACCTATTCAGCTATATAGAGAAATGACTAATAGAAAAGGGTTTTAACCCAAACGAGAATGTAATTGCGAAAACGAATGCCTTTTCAGTTGAGTTGGATCAATTCAGAAAGGATCAACAAATGAAACAGCGTTAGGCGGAGTGTATAAGCTTGGAAGAAAATAACATCGAAAAATAGAACTCGTTTATCACAAAAAATCAACGGACTTTTTGAATCAGCCTTGTATTTCACATCAGGATGATGCCGTTATGACTACATTTGCCTTCTCTGGAATGAAGCTCTCACGTCTCAGTTATGAAGATGTCTTGACCTCAGTAAAGACCCCAAAATTCGACTTACTACTCACAAACTGACGATCCAAATGCACTTGAAAGCTAACCAACCCATAGCTCATATGCAATTGACATTTGTATCTCTGTATAACAGCATACACATCAATTACCTATCTTTGGTAACGTCGATTGGAGACTGAACTCATCTGTGATATGAAATTCAAAAATTGGTCCCTGTACTTCAAAGTACTGAATTTATCTATGGTTATGTAGGTCCTTTGCTTCTATTTATCGGCGCATTCCGCTTGGTTATGCAATTATATATTCTCTCGCGGTCTAATTAAAATTAGAATAAGTCAGGCGCTTGGCAATGATGTTCTGCTGTTAGTTATTATCTTATACAAGTTTACAGCCAACACAATAGCTCACAAATTAGTACACAAGCCGCTGCATAAATTGATACGACATCGTATCGATCTAAAACCCAAATCGCATTATTCTCAGGCCAATTATTCCGTTAATAGTCGTCCCAGAAGTTATGACGCCTGTAATAATATTACCATTGTGGTCCTAGTTTGGGTATCAAAGTCTGAAATTAATTACAATAATCTTGGCAAACACATAAATCCATTCCATAAACGTACAAAGAAAACTAATCTCTGCTCCGAAATGTACGCAACATTGTGTTGAACTTTGAGCGTATCAACCATAATTTATCAAAGAACATTGATGCCGAACTTCTTGTGGTATTCCATTTAAGTGAAGAGTTTGTGCTGGAGTTATTATATGCAACAGCCCCAAATATTCAGGCAGTAGCAATAAACGCTGTAACCAGTGTAAACCAATAAAATTGAATAAAATAAATTTATGTGCTTAACCTCATTAAGCATCATAATTACCTTCCATAATATTCATCACATTTGTTCCTGTTACATTACCTCAACATGCATCTAGATTGCGGGGTTATTATTACACAGTGTCATTCAAATTAGACCTTAATAATTTAATCTCATTTGTTGATCTCTCCCTCTCGTACTCTGAATCCTCCTTCAACCAAGTAATCATAACAAATAAATAAGTCATATAAGAGTGACAGTTGAACATCGAATAAGGACATAATTCAATTCAGAGATTATATATAATTGACTGAGGAATAAAATTATCTCTCTTCTTCCACTTACTTCCCCAAGTGGAACAGAAGATGAATTCAAGGAAAGATAAAAAAGTAGATATTTACATTCATACTCATAACCTAGATATAAATTGATTATTGATATACTTCAGATACGATGTGTTCAATAACATAACCTTCAAGATGAAATATTACGTTTGTGCACGTGTTTCCTGTATGGATGGCAGGGGCTGACAACTAGCAGCCCGCGGATCGCGCTAAGCCACTTTCGGCAATATGAATGTCGAACTATAAAGACATGAACAATAATTCAAATGAAAAAAAGATAATATAGGTTCCAGTCATCAAAAAGGTTGCCGACTTTTGCTGTACGGCATACGAATGCAGTCTTTTCTCTAACAGAGTGCATGCGCCTTTCTCTTATCAACATGTTTAAGGTGAAACATCACTCGGAAGAACTATTTTAGCGCGAAATTTGAATTGATGAATCTTGTAGCAATATGTTTGATAAATACTTTCTTATAATAAATTAACAAAGTTTTCAGTGGCGTGTATATTAAAAATTAGATAATTTGTCAAAGTTTCATTATGTCTGCAATAAATCCGTATAAAATTAGTGCTAACGTATAAAATTAGCATGCAAATCCTATATCTCAGAAACTTTGATAACTACTCATCTGGAAAAAATACATATACTAGGCGCTATACTTGCAGTTATCATATAAAAAATTTCATTAAAATTGAACTTGATAATTTCGAGAAAAAAAATAATTAGTGCTGAGAATATTAATTTCTCAGAGATTATTCAGTTTTTTGGGACAAAATTTGGTAAACTTATAGATGACATTATTCTGCAAAGTGCTGTGTAAAAATTGTTGATTTTCATCAATTAATATTCCGTTTATAACCCTTTCTGTGCACTTCTAAAAGTATAATATTTATATTGAAAATTGGAGGAAAATCAAAGTCTTGTATCCAGAAATTATATATATTTGAATAATTTATTTTTTTTGACATCGGCCACTGGATTTTGGGCTCAAAATTCTCGATATTTTGGGTACTTCTCTGATGTCCATTTACACTTTTTTATTCCCTGCAAGGTTAATTAGGACGAAAGTAATTATATTCCATGGCTAAATATTTCTAGGAGATAATATATTTTTTTGAGAGTCGTGAGATTCCAAGGTTTCAAGAAATTAATATTTTTTTGTTCAAATCATACATTTTGCTATGAAGAAACGTCAAATGAACAAAAAGAGATATATTTATTATATCTAAAAATTATGAGCAATTGTTTATTATATTTTCGAGAGTTTCAGTGGCTGTATATTTCAAAATAATAATTTAGGAAAATATTGTTCAATTTCTTTTCTACTTCTTTTATTAGTACTAGTTGATTTGTTCTGTGGCGCTATCTAGTATCCAAATTTTGTATCGCATGACAAGTGTCAAAGATTAATTTTATCATGTATTTATTCATAAGAGAATAAAAATAGCCTATTGCTGATTTTAGTAACAAAAGCCATTATGAATATCTATTTCTGGCTGTGTGTGTAGTTTTACGGATCTTGTCACACTAGTAAGAAAAATGGTTCGGATTCCAGGATATTTGACAAATCTGACTAATGTTACAGTAAGTTCATTGGATAAATACATTAAAAATCAATCTTCAAATCTAATTTTGTAAAACTGATCTCTTTTAGATTTCTAAATACTACTATAGCTGGAAGTGTACAGATGAGAATTTCAAGTTATCAATATCATATTTCTCAAGAAAGCGACAAAATATTTTATTTATGTCCATCAATTATTATTGGGATCTGTCATTCTACAAATAATAATACTTGATCCGAATCTGCATTGCTCTAAGGCCCGAGATATTCACCTTCAAATAAATTACAAGTATTAATTTCTTAGTGAATACATCAAGGGTGAATACCGTAAATACTTTAAAGAAAACATAGACCAACAGCTTCAAATTTTGGTCTAGTCTGTAAGCGGAAACTGCCTGTCGGACCCCTAGTAGAAAACATAAAATATGTTCGAAATCTATCTACTAGTGCTACGGAATGGGGTAAGAGTCATGAGCAAGTAGCAATACACAACTATGAAAATGTAATAGGTGTTACAGTTGCACATTTTGGGCTAAAGGTAGCATCGAGCAATTCTTCTTTGAAGAAACAACTGATCATCAGGCAAAAACATTTAATGGTGCTCGCTAAGGCGACATGATAATCAGGAGTCTGTATGTGCCAACCAAGTCGTGAAGATCATTTGCTCTATATAATATTCCATACATAATCCTTGTACTGTATACTTTACGGTTCAATAAAAAATTCATAATTTTCAATTTAAAACCAGTTTTCTATCATAATTAGATAACCCTTTACTTTACCTTATCCTTTATGATTCAATAAGAAACTCATATTTTTTTATTTAAGACATGTTACTATCAAAATTAGTTCTTGCGTGAATTTTGGGACATTTTTATGTCATAATTTCATATTCTTATTATGAATCATTTCATTAAAACTTATGTCTTTGAAAAATGATTTTGTATGCGAGCATTAATTTCCGTAACTTTCTCTATAAAATGTTTTTCTTCTGAAATATCAAATTTGAATTCTTGTGTATCCCGCCGTCATCACTGACCTTCCATAAGCCTCACTTACTCCAAAACAAGATTAGACTAGACAGAGATAGCTAGTATTTCCGGGTGATGTTTCACCTTAAAGACGCAGCCTACAAGAATATGAGTACACGTGGTTGCATCGATGCGCCAGCGCTGATATGGCGTCACTTCCGACTCTTAACTTCTAGTTTTATGCTAAACTTCGTTTTGGTAGTTCAATGTACCGAAAATTGTCGCCCAGGAGAAATCAAACTAAAAAATATTGAATAGCACCAATTTCACTTCCTTGTCGACATCATCATAACATTTCCTAATGCTTTGAGACATGTTCTATATCACGTACCTCATAATAAAGTTTTTAATAGAAACTGGTGTAAAAGCAAGATGCACTATTTTTTTTTCAAACAACAACCATTTATTTCGTCCGATACTATCAAAATTTTATTAACATAAGTCCATTGATCCCTTGTCTCCTGGAGAATTGTCTCTACGAAATGAAAATCTCTTCATCCTTCATCTCTGCTGTTGTGACATGGATTGTGTTATCCGGTCAATTTATTGGTCTTTTTGTTTCTGTTTCAGTAAACTTAAAGCAAAACAATCAGTCTACTCATCACTGCCATATTCACGGTGTGAATTATGGAATATTATTGAAATAATAATGAAAACGTAATGTGCACCTCGGCCTAAAGTATTTTTGGTCTCACCTCAACAAACAACAGACTCGATCAAAAAATAATATTTTTTCGGACTTGATACATAAATCTTTTTATTTGGAAGCAATGAGAGACAACTTGAAACTCAAATCACTTTCTGCCGAACAAAATGTTGTGCTACTATCACCGTAATATGACATAACATATATTGATCGATTTTCATGGAATGAATTTTAAACATATTTTAACGGGAGATCAATAGTCAATTCAAATCGGCCCTAATTCAATTATAAGTAGACACTACTATATTAATTGATCTCGAGGATATCTTAATAAGAACTGAAACTTTTTCTACAAAATACAATTTATACCAGAAATTCTGAGTAGAGTTTCGAAAACAAGCTAATTGTGCCGAATCTTTTCGTATATAGTCCAGTCGACATGTACTTTGAGGTCAGAAAAAATGCGAACTTGATGAAATTTCAGTATGTTGTTTATGATCACTCAATAATATTATTTCCGTGTTTTCGCAAAGCAATTTTCAGGGTTGGGGGGGAAAAACCACGAAATCTTGACACTTTTTTCAGTTTTTGTCCTGTAACTTTTTCCCCTCCATTCCTACGCCTTGAATCATTGGGTTCAATTTTGTAGAATATCAAATTTCCGATAAGTCTGATTCATAGAGCTTGTTTGTAGACTCACTAAATTTCAAGATACAGCCCTTCAAAAAAGTGATGAACTTCTCAAAATCCTAAAGAACGTCAAAAAATAGTGGTTTTCGCAGAATATCTTTTATTTTCCAATATTTGTTATGGTATTATGGTATCTTGTTCCATTCTGACACAGCAACTATCCAATCATTCGGTCAATCAAACAATTTTTACAATCATGTGTTCAATTTGCATAAATTGGAGACTAAATCAATAATATGAAGAAAATGAAATTTGGGAGTTCAGTCAAGAGTTTTATAAAACTCTTGACTGAACTCCCAAATTTCATTTTCTTCATATCATCTAACAGTCAGCATATCCACTACTTCTATTAAATCAATAATAATAATTCAATCTTCAATTAATGATAATAATTAATAATTGAATGATTGTCAATCTTTAAATACCAATAATAATAGTGATAATGAAAGATATTCGCGATTATAATTGGAAATGTTCTGGTTGATCTTCCTTTCCAAATATTGAAGCAACTTGATTATTAAAGGGATAAAACGCTACTAAATAATATTAGTCTCAGTAAAAGGGGGTTGACCCTCCCTCAGATTCTTATATAAATGAATTAAATTTTTGTAAATGGATAAGAGTCTTGTATGCATCCCACCAAAAACATTTTCATGTAAAATGTTGCCAAGACGAAACCATATGGCTCGCATTGTCAAAAATCTATCAGATCTCATGTAGAACCAAGCTTCTAACTCCACACGCCCTCACTTTACAAGCCCTATCTTCACAAATTTTACACCTTAGTCAAAATAACATGGCTTGGCCGCTTCATTACTACAAGAACTATTATATAACAGAAGAGTAATGAACAGTGAATAAATTTTTTACTTTGTGCCTATGTGAATGTAGCGAAATGGCCAGGTCACATATTTTGACTAAGGTGTAGAGTTGTCAAGTTAGGGCTTGTAGAGTTAGAATCTTGGTTCTACATGAGATCTGATAACTTTTTGACAGTGCGAATATGGGAATATTTTTGCTGGGATTTCACTTTTTTTTGTAAGATTTTATTTTACTATTATTCATAACAAGGAGTCCCTACATCAATTTTCAGACCTCTAGCATCAAAATTCGCAGAAGCCATAAACAATCATCTATCTCCTAGTTTAAGGGCTTGGGGGGTAATAATTCTATCTTTTAGAATTTTTTGATTTTTGTATAGTAATACTAGCTTACATGCCAAATTTCAACATTCTAGGACTTCAGGAAGTACCCCAAGAATTTTGATGATCATCAGTGAGCGAGTCAGTGAAAAAATCAAGTTTTTCTTAGATATCAATAGAATCTAAAGTATAAGAGCTACGCAAATGAAACTTTATATGTTTAATGAGTCCACTATTGACATCATATTCGAATTTTGTTTATCTGGTATAATCCAAACCCAAGTTATGAGGGTACAAAAACACGACGAAACTCTTCGAGAAAAGGTAGGGAGTGCTCTTGCGCTTCGCTTGGCTCGTTTTGACAGGGGCACTATTGTGCCTCCAAATATGGTGGCGTAGATAGGCAGAGTAGGGGATGTATTGTCGACTGATTGCTGCGTCAGAATGGAACTAGGTACCATAATACCCCGAAAAATATTGAAAAATGAAAGATATTTAGTGAAAACCATCATTTTTGACGCTTTTTGAGATTTTCAGGAATTTTTCATTTTTTTAAAGTTCTGTATCTTGGAGCTTGGTGGATTTACAAACAAGTTTTACAAGTCAAACTTATCGGAAATTTGATGGTCTACGAAATTGTATATGATAATCTAAGCCGTAGGAATAGGCGGAAAAAAGTTACAGGATAAAAACTGAAATAAGTGTCAACATTTTGTGGTTTTTCGCTTTCCCTGAAAATTGCTACGCAAAATTTTGGTCGGAAAACATGAAAATAACACTATTGGGTAATCAAAGGCAACGTACTAAAGTTTCATCAAGTTCGCATTTTTTTCCAAACTCCCCCTATAATTTCGACATGCCGACTGGACTAATATTCGATTGTTAGAGTTTAAGATGACGTAGAATATTGTACCTAAACTCGACCGAAATATTTAAAAAACCAGATCACTTCCGTTATTGTTAGCAGTTCTCCGAACAACAAAGGGTTGAAATTTGGGTAAATTTTTTGGAGGATGTCAGATACATGCATAAAAATATATGCTGTTGCGATTCGTAAAAATGAAATAGGTCCTGAATTCGACTTCTGTCTGGGCGGAGTCTTTCATCTCTTTGCGTCACGCCGCTTGACACAAGCGAACATTCGAGCAGCTTGCTAGAATGACGTAGAAACTTCTAAAAGTGAACATCCGAATATATAGGGGCGAGCGGTGTGACTGCGAGGGTATAGTTAATATTCAGAGCGTGATCAGCTAAGTGTGAAGAGTAATAAATAGATAAGTTGTTGTAAATAAATATTAGTGGTTTTATAGTGGAAGTTTAATAGTGGTGAGTGAGGAATGAATTGTATAGTGTTTGTTTTAGTATTGCATTGAAGAATAAAACTTTTATTTTCTTTTCATTCATTGAATAGTGACTTTAACTATAAACAATTCTTTTAAAAGCAATAAACATACACTGTCCTGTCTTCCAACTATCTTTGGGTCTGCTGCCGCGTTTCTGATTGAAGTAGCAGTATATATTTGACCAATGTGCCTGACATCTTCAACCCATTGCCACAATTTTCAACCCTTCCTGTTTAAGGGACTGTTGACAGTATCAGAAGTGGTCCGCTTATCTTGCTCGCGAAAGGTTGTTGATTGCTCAGACTTTCTTTGTCGTTTTAGAATAAACGCTGAGAGAAAGTGGAATAAGTTTGAAATAAATCATAAGTTGCTGAAAATAGAATCATTGTTCGACTAGGAATTCGAGAAAAATATCTCTTTTTCAACCGAAATGAACAATCTGCTCAAAAAATTTTGTTAAACGATGCATCTGTTTATAAGCGCTGCAACAAGAATGGTGAAGGATATTTCTACAGATATTGTACTACACACATTGAAATTTCTACTGAAATCATTAATTTTATCAAGAAAGTATATCTTGCATTATTGTTGAGACCCTTCTTTACTGCTCATAAATATGTGAGGTCATATGTCTGCTTCATCAGATTTCGTACTATTTCCAACATTTGTTATAGTTAGAACTCGCATACGGAGACCGACAGTTGAGTTATTCTGTTCATTTTCTATTTTCATTTATATTGCTGCATCAAGATCATAAGTTGCCAGGTGCTATGTAGTTTCAACACAAGAAGATGAGGGAATTCATCTAGACGTTTTAATTAAATAAATACGTTTCTCGTCAGGTGCGCAAGAAATTATTCAAGATTTTGCAGGGAAGAATCACAACAAGGGATGATGAAACTAATTTGCAGTAGTTGCTAGATTTAGGACTGATATATAATCCTAGGATAACGTTATCTGTAATGTAACAGCTGAAGGAACAGGTTATGACATCTTAAATATTATTTTACAGAGAATATTGATTTGGTCTTAAATAAATTGTCGTTGGATTTGTTATTATTTGTTTCTGATTATGACTAGCGCTTTCTGAAACATCTTTTGAAACTATAGAACAATATATTTTTTTTTTAAGTTTTCCGACAGTTGTTGGTCACTGAAAGTCACGATTCTTACAGTCATATTGTTGAATATACTAATTCCACATTATCTAAATATTCATATGAGGTGACTATTACTGTTGTCTGAATCTCAAGATTTTTGGATTCTCATTTTCATGATAATTAATAAGGTGATGATATGGACATGTAGTAGAGGACTAGATGTTGTGGAAAGGCAGTATTGAAAATATTTTCCGTTTCTAGAATCTGATTGGATTTTTGGAAAAGTATTACCCAAAAAAAGGATCAATAAATTCCTAATATTTGCCGTTTTCAAATCCTGATAATTGCTTCTGAAACAAATACGAGTGAGAAGCAATATGTATGTGACAAAATTGCAGAACAACATGAACATAGTGTTTTGTGTTTTTCACCATATTATTTTATTTTGAATCCAATTGAACTAATATGAGGTCAATTGAAATCTAATATTAGAAAAAAATGATTTTCTCAACAACAGTCTTCAGGTTGTACAATCAATCAAAAATGGAATTATCAATACAATAAGAGAGAACTGGCCTGAAACCATGTAATGAAAATTGAATAAAATCATTTGAACTAGTGGAGCCCAGAAGTCGAAATTTGATCGTGAATCATTATGTTGCTAAGTTAGAACGTTACTGAATTAACCTTTCATCCCCGGGGGTTCAAGGTAAAATTATCTTGATATTCAATACTTCATCCGAACTGGAATTAGGAATAGTGGTTTTCATTCAAGATTTTGGAGTGACTTTCTCTCCCCAATCCTCGAAAGGGGAAAGAAATCATTGAGTTTTTCTTCATTCGGTGCATGTTTCTCGATATATTCCAGTAAAAATTAGAATCGCTTTCAGTGGTAAATTGGAATTGAATATCCTTTATATTGTCAGAACTTTCTGCACTCCTCTTCCACATAAACTACCTATGTAGTACCTATGTCAAATTTCACATTCCTTATTGCGCACAGTACAAACTTTTCTCTCCCCGTAAAATTGAACAAGCCTTCCTGTATATAGTTTTAGCTACTAGTATTTCCATTCCACATAAACTTGAAGTATACCAAATCTCACATTTTACAATTTTTTTTTTCACATAAAATCAGAATGGAGGTTTTATATATAATTTTAGCATTCTGTACTCCTTTTCAGATGAACTTCAAGTTTGCCATAATTATCATTGGTTCGTGCGCGCGGTACAAAGTTTCATGTAGAATTAAAATGAGATAGCCTGTATAATACCTCTAGCTTTTTGCACTCCTTCTCAATATAAAATTCAAGTATGCCAAATTCCACATTAATTTATTCGCGCAATACAATGTTTTTTCTTGACGTAAAATAAAGTGGGACTCTCTGTATATATTTTCAGCTCTCTGCACTTCCTTCTCCACACGAATTGCAAATATGCCAAGTCTCACATGACTTCCTATTCGTGATACAAAGTTTTCTCTTCACCTAAAATCAAAATAGGACATCTTTATATACAGAGTGATCAAAAGTCATTGTCCGTGCCGCCTTGTTCTGTTTTTTCTTTGCTGCCTGCTTGAGATAGTGAGCTTCAAGTGACAGATGACAGTTCCTCTGAAAACACCATTTTAACCTAAAAATTTGGTAGAATGATAATAAATTTTCAATAATCATTCAATAATACAGCTATTCACTTACTTCCTTGTTTTTTGAATCAGATTATGGATAAATCTGTCACAAAATATGCAAAATATACCCCACCGTGTTCTTGAAATGTCGGTAACGTAGTTATCAAGATAAATAAATTTATACTAACATGAAAATAGTTTTGATCATATTGCGAACTTTAGCTAGTCACTTGACAGACAATCATTATTGATCACTCTGTACTTTCAGCTTTTTGCACTGCTTCGTCATACAAACTTCAAGTAAGCCAAATCTCACATCTCTTTATGCGCGCAGTACAAAGTTTCCTCTTCATGTGAAATTCAAATGGGACATCGTGTTTATGCTATATACTTTTACTTTTCTGCATTTCTTCTCCATATAAACTTCTGGTATATCAAATCTCACATTTCATTATGTGCGCAGTACAAAGTTTTCTCCTCACTCAAAATTAAAATAAGACAGCCTGTATTTAATTTTGGCTTTTTGCACATCCTTCTCCACACAGATTTCAAGTATGCCAAGTATCACATCATCTCGTGTGCGTGGTATAAAGTTTTCTCCTCACGTCGTGAAATTGAAATGGGAGACCTGAATATACTTTCAGCTTGATGCATTCCTTCACATAAGTTTGAAGTATGCCAAATCTCACATTCCTTTATGAGCTCGGTACGAAGTTTTCTCTTCACGTAAAAACAAAATGGGATACCTTGTATATAATTTTATCCTTCTGCACTTCTACAGGACTAATGTCCCAATTACAGAGGGTTATAAAATATCATAAAAATATACAAAAGAAAAAAAGTGAGCTAGCGTAACAAAGAAAAAATAAATCAATTTCGAAATGAACAATAATAGCGAAAAGACCAATTATAAAATAATGAATAATACACAAAATTCTTCAGTTTAAGTTACTCAAGTACAAGTGAATTTTACATTTAAATGTTGCAAGTTTGTCGAATCCAATATCAATATCAGTTTCCTTACTAATGTCGTTAAAAAAAAGAGCACATACGGCGAATAGGGCCTTTTAGTTCATAATTGGCTCTAACCATTTGAAGAGCAAAGAGGTACATCATACACCATACACACCATAAACACCATACTACATGGTAGTATGACAAATATCATATTTTCTCGTGCGCACAATATGCTTAAAAAGAGGTACAAAGCTTTTTCTTCACATATCAAAAAAACTTACAACTCTCAGAGTTCGAAATTCCAGAACTGATACGGTTCAAATGCATGAAGTGAAGTGCGCATGCGTACTTGTTCTAGAACTACTAAAAGCTGTAGGTTCGGATGTGCCCCATTCAATAGATATCAGATTTAATTTCTGCTCGGTGTGGTGTTCTTGGTAACCTATTTGCGTTTTTTACTAAATAGTCTTCCAGTTTCAATTCGGTTACTGGGAAATACATATAAGCAAAGAAACTCTCAGTCTCATTTTTGTCGTTCCATAGATAATGAGGACAAAATTCTGTAATCTGAGGTATCGATATCAACATTCTGTATAATTATTGCTGATTTCAGTCTTGTCGGAAATAGGTTGAATGATTTCCGCACGAAATTCTCGTTCAGCTATACAAATCTAGAGAGATCCTCACGCAATCACGTACAACAGATAATTGAGAGACTAGTAAATTGAATTATTATTTTGTGCTAGAAATAAATCCGACTGCATTCGTGCGGAATCTATTATTCGTGAAACAAAAACGAACAATATCCGTCGGTTTGCTTGTATTAGTGATGGATAAAATGGAATCTTTCTCCCTTTGAAACTGTCAGTTGGTAACGCAGGCTGTTTGAAGTCTTCATATTCTTTTCCGAATAACTTTTATTCTGTTTGATTTTGTTCTTGTTTGTTGAATGAAAAAGAAATGAAAATTCGAAGTTTTCTCCATATCCATCTCGTTTGATTTATTGGTTCTTTGTGATGTCAGAATAGCATTTTGATTCTCTGATATTCTTGATACTCGAAATACATATAAAAAAATATATCAATCACGTCTTTCACCTATTTCTGAGTATAGAACACATAGCTCGTTCCGTGCGATTTGCTGGATTAATATTTTAAGTTGTAAGAGCTGCAACCGCTTTCCTCGAGTTTCAATTATTTCAGTTGCTAAGTGAAGAACATCAAATTTATTAGTTATATATGGGAATAATATGTTTGCCAATATTGAGAGAAACCTTTGCAACCCTTTATTTTCCTGCCACTGAACGCGGAGATTAGTACTATGTTTGCGATTTCGCCCTGTCGATTTATTTTATTGAACCTTCAGAATCCCGGAGCTGTGCAAAGGGTCAGGCTTTTATAGCGTTTGTGAATAAAGGATTGTAAATGCTGAATTCTGGTAAACATTGTCCCAGATTCTTTTTGATTCTGTTTGAATATCTCTCGATTCTACAATCCTTGTTTCAAACAAATTTGTTAATAAAGCAACGTCTTTGTTTGAAGTTATTAATATCCTAATAGGGGATGGTATCTTCTATGCTATCATTGTTCACTGAATATCAACATTATAGGTCCAGAATATGATCTTAGAAACGTCCTCTAGACTCATAACATGTGAGGAACAAGATATTGAAACTCTAATAACTATGTGATCATCACACTACCACCTAATTCTTGCCATAGAATGTCTACTAGAAGCGACAGATGTGTACATGAAAAGTATGTTCTCGATGCTTTGATTTTACACAGTCGTCAGAAAATTTTACTATCTCGCTCATGCAACCTCTTTTATGTCTTCTGATGTAAAAAACTTATATCAAGCTACATAAAATATCTGTACAATAATTTGTCGTTATTTTTTGAAGTATCTTGTATCTTGGTACTTTACAAAGGGTCAGAAAAAATATCACTGCTCCTTTAAATCTTGTGTAATAACAGAACAAAACTCTACCATTGGCATTCGATACATCGAAATCACCTAAACTTTTATGTTTCGCACATAGAACTACATACCCTATATATTCAACTGACGTATATGTTCCCGTAACTCCTACATCAGTACGTATTTCCTCATACGTATTGAGTTCTCTTTACGATATAAAGCGTTCTCGTATTGTCTCTGGAAGAGTAATGGAAAAAAGAGAGAGAATGGAATTCTTGTTACTTTTTCCTATTCTTTACAAAACTACTTGAGAGAAATTGTGTTTTTCTGTATTTGCCGGAGGAAATGAATCTAGAAACGATTCTGGAGGGGTATTTAATATTGGAATATGTAAAGAAGTTTTGTATTTCCGATGATTAAAGTAGTTTTGCTCACACAGCATCTGTTTATTCCAATCACAAATGGAATTGTTTTAGTTTCGTCATTTACTGATTTCAGTCGAAGATTCAAATATTTGATTCGTCATATTCATCTACAGAAAATAAAGATAATTCAGTTTTATCATCCACATAAAATCATTAAAAGTCATCGAAGTTATATATTTTAGTGATTGAAAAAAAAATACTGGACTATATTTATTGACCAAATCAGGTTATTCTTTCATACAAATAAGGTCTGCCTAATTTCAAAGATGTATTAGCTGTAAAAGCCATCAGGTTCTTATCAAGATTAGCTTATGTGGCTCCGATCAGAATTGATTTATGAGGTCTGATCAGGACCTTCTATACAAATAATCTCAGTTAATCCTGAATGGGACGACCAGATGGAGAACAAAATACTTCTTTATAAGGTGATATTAAGAAGAACTCTAATTGGTCCTGAACAGGCTGAGCAAATGAAAATCAAATAATTCTTTCATCAAGATATCATGAGAATAACTTCAGTTGATCCAAAATAAAATAACCAGAGGAAAGATTGATAACTGTTTCATATAGAAACGAATTTTCTGAATCACATTCTAGCAACCTCTCGAAATGCCCTAGAACATTCCCAAGTCATTGCAGGTCAACAAGGGCCTATATAAAAGACAACCGTCTTGCAGTACAGGTTAGAATCAAACAAACGATCGGAGTGTACACAAAGCAGGGGTTAAAATAAATTTGATGCGACATAAAGTTATTCTAAGCAGTTATACATGAGTTGAAAGTCATAATTAAGTGTAAAATAGCTATAGTTATTGTGATTAGTGTTCCCTTTCATTTAATAAACTTCAATTTCGAATTACGTATTTCTAGGAAATAGTAATTTTTTATTGCATAAGTTTATACTGAATTGACAGAGCAAGATCCAAGTCCCGCCAGACGTTACTTATTTTCTAAGAAACAAAATGTGTGGAATAGAGTACTGTTTGGTGCTAGAGGTACGCTAAAACATTACTCACTTTTCTTAAAGTCTGAGTGCTGATTTTTATGTATGTTCTAGGGAATATTGTGAGAAATGGAAGAATCATCTAGATGATGAAACCGCATTTTTGACAGCTCATGAATGCTTGTTACCTCAGAGATTTCGCAAATTACCATCTCTCACAATTACTGAGCTTGAAATCAAGCAGTTTTGGCAAACTTACGAAACAGCAACTTCCATTTAGTACTAGTTTCAAGTTGACAGTTTGATAGGTACATAATTTATGCATTTACAAACTCAAAAATACCTTTAATTCTTCATTGTTTAGTTATTGACTGACAGGAGGTCAAGTGCTGTACCTTAAAATTAAAATTGGCTCTTTATCAAAGCTATATAAAAGAAATATACCAAAATTAAACAAATTTTCAACCAATAATAGCGATTCATTCTAATAAGCTTCAAATTTGTGTCAAACAAGTCATTGAATGAATCCCGGACAGATTTGACAACTGTACATAATAATAATGACACCCGCGGCTAAAGTTGTAACTAAATTTTTATCTACTTTAATAAATTTTAGTTGCCATATCCCTAATGTCATATATATCCATGGGCATTGTTTCACTTGAAACAAGTAATTGAATAATTTAATCTTCCACAATCACTAAGCTTGAATTAAAGCAGTTGCTGAGAACTCAGCGTCACGCCAGCCAGCCAGACAGCCAAAGTGAATATAATAGCGCTTTTTTCCAAAAAATGCGCTAAAAATTGATAATCAACACTGCTAGACAACTTTCATCGATGATAATTTCTGCTATACGCTTTAAAGTTTGCAAAAAATAACGTAATATTACTTACAGTCTGAGACTTAATACTCATATATGATACCTACTCAGGAAATAATTTCAATACTTTTTGTTGACAGCCAGACCAATCGTAGGAATCAAAAATCCTCCAGGCACAATTAAAATGTCGCTGTGAGTATGAGTGCGGCGTCATTATTTATACGATTGATAGTAAGCAAAATATCTATAAACAAGAGCATCCAACTCTCCCTTGGTCTGGCTGCTTAGAAAACGTATTGAAATTGCTCCCTGAGAATCAAAAAGATAGGGCTCAGACTATAAGTGAGATTGCGTTATACTCACTGCGACTTTTTAATTGTATCTGGGGGATGTTTGACTCCTACGATTGGTCTAGTTGTCAACAAAAAGTATTGAAATGATTTTCCGAGTATCATATATGAAAATTAGGACTGTAAGTGATATTACGTCAGTTTTTGCGAGCTTCAAAGCGTCTAGAAGGAATTGCCACCAATGAGAAGTGTCTGGCAGTGTTGATTATCAATTTTCTAGAATATTCTCTAAAACATATTTTAAAATCACCATTCAGAATTGAAGAAAAGTAAGTAATGTCCTAACGTTCCTCTAGCATATTGTATCTATAAATTGGCCGTCAGTCTAAGCTAGCAAGTATGCGTATGATTAAAGTACATACTAACACTTGTCTTATCCACACATTTTGTTTCTTAAAAAATAAGTAACGTCTGGCGGGTCTAAGATCATGTTCTCTTTATTGAGGAAAAAGTTATTTTGACCTGGCAAGTCCCTTATGCTTTTTGAGGCAAATCAGGAACATATTCTTGTAAAGCAGCTCTAGACACAGGATGAAAACAAAATCACTGCCGTGGTTTTCAGCAGCATTATAGAATGCTGCTATTCCGGTTAAGAATTTACCAAGTCAAGTAGCTTGGCTTAAAAATGAAAAGCTTGGCTTGGCTTGATTTTACAAGCTCGTAGATATCTAATACTTGGCTTGACTTGATCTCGAAAAGAGTAAGCTTGGCTTGATTTTAAGCTTCTCGCAAGTAGTTTGGTCTTGTACCAAGCTACTTGGAAGCTTGTTGATATGTTGCGCACTCGGTTGCGCGCATATATGTTTCACGTATTAGGCGTGCATTTCCTCTTTTCTCTATGAATAATGGAGATGTACAGGGCGTGAAAGTCCAAATAAACACGTTTTATAATAATCAATTGTAATACAGTATCAGTGACATCCGAGGCCTCGTATAAAGTATACAAAATAATTGATAATTCTAATACTAGTACTCTTGAACCATATCGGAATACTTATTCAGAATATGCTCAAGACTCTAACGAACTGTCAATAAATAAAAGATCTTATCATACGAAATCAAAAATGCCAAAGGGCGATCCTGAAGGAGTAACTTTCTTTTTATATCGTAAAAATCTAAAATATATTAATACCAGTGCCCGAACGACTACGAGTACAATTTTTGATTGGCTTCAAAACAGTGGAGCAACTGTTCAGGTAATTAATAGTTCATTTGAATCTGAATTTTGTTCTAGAAGATCTGAAATAATGAGAATATGCAAATGTACTTGCCGTATTATAGAGATCTCTACATTTCAGATAGCTTGGTTTTATCAAGCTACTTGACAAGCTGAAGCTTGGCTTTGCTTGAAAATTTCAAGTTTTCAGAAATTACTACTTGGCTTTATACATATTAAGCTTGAATTGACTTTTCTCTGACTTTATTTGGTTTTTAAGTCAAACTCAAGCCAAGCTTTCAAGCACTAAGTCAAGCCCGTGAATTTCTGATTTCGGTAGAAAAAAGTAGTAAAATGACACTGGACTGTCGAAAATTCCTTACCTTCTACAATATTAAATCTATATATGTTGATGATCTTCTACTTCAAGGCACCTAATCATTATTATTCTCTCTAGATTCAACAAAGTACGCTAAATAGTTCTTTTCTATTCGTTATTGATGAATTCAAACAACAGTACCAGTTTATTCGATGAAATTTTGAATTATGAGTATAATTGCGGCTTTAGTGGTCTGATGAAAGTATGGCAGTAATGGTTAGCGCAGTTGAAATGCATTTGAAAAGCGGTAACTTTGCTTTTTGTTGTTTTCTTGCAACGAACACTGGAACATTAACGTTGCTCTTTGCTCACTTCCTGTAAAAACTCTAATTTAGTGTCCACATTGAACCTGATTCACAAAGTAGGGCACATAATAGATACCGAGTAACATTCTCTTGAGGGAAATAGTAGTAGATAAATTATTGTGTTTTAATTCAACTAAATGGTATTCAGTTTCTTGCCCCTCAATGGTTTATTGGCAATTTTTACTTCATCAAATTTGAATATCTTATGGAATCTCATTTGATATATGTAAAGTAACGACGGCTTAATGGTAATCATTCAACTCCCAAGTTCATGAAATTGTAAGAAGAAGAAAATGTTTTTTTTTACATTGTATTGATCTCTTCACTTATCAATGATAATTTGACATAATTTGGTTTGATCAGGCATATGTGTTTGAAACTGCAAAGTATGTTCTAAATGCTTACATTCATACAGAATGAATTCTTCATTTCAAGAACTGGAAACTCTGTAAGGCGATCTTAAGTATTTTTTCTTTTTATCAGATTACTCTAGTAGGTAATGCATACATTTTGCACCATATTCATTCCCTCTTACATTCAAGATAATTCCTTTTATTCCTTTCTGACCTAATTGAACAATAATAAACCATCATTTGAATATATCTAAATCATATTGCATTCTGTTTTTGATTTTAAAAAACAAACACTCGTTATTTCATCCACCAGATTTGAGATTGTGGCGAATTTTCATCACATAGAGAACTGACAAAAAAACAGCTCGCACCACAATTTTATTTTTACATTGAAGTTTAGTAGGTCTGAATATTAAGCATGCTTGTGGAAGACAATAGATGGGAACGTATTTCGAGTCTGCGAAAAGTATCTGACAGATATCGAGAAGTTAGTAAGTTCTGGGCAATGAAATTTGCAATTCCGGTCTAATATATAGACGAACTATTGATCTTCGAAGCTGGAAATTTTGCCGTATAAAACAGCGAAATATAATTTGCAAAACTCAATTTCAAATATCACGGTACAAACAAATGAATGCAGCTGGAAAATAAATATCAATGTTTTGCGTTCCTATACTTAATTTTCACAAGTATTTGGAGGACTGTTTCAAGCAGCAATATCAGCCACTTCAGATTACGAGTGAAAGAGGTAACTTAAATTTCAGATAAGCAGGTATTCAATACTTCCTATTGAACTTTGATATCACGGATGTTATTATTTGGAGCGAAAGTCTTTTGATGCTTCTATACTTATGGAAATAAATGTTTCCATCAAAATTGCTATCAAATAATGAAATGCTAACTTCCATATATTCAGAGAGACGTTTTGAAAAAACTAGGCTTGGAAGAATTCTTGTTTGATTATTTCAACTCCTGATGAAATTTTTTCCACACTAAATAAAACACTCAATTATCTAAGAACAAAGAGAGATGAATAACATTATTATTTGTAGTACCTTTCCATCAAAAATAAGAAAAGGAAATATAACAAAGAACTCAAGAGTAAGAGTCATTCAAGTATTTGTTTGTTTGATGTCCACTTATCCGCAATATCCAAATTTACACTGCTCTAAAAAAATTGCACATATTATTCCATTCTTCTGTATTGTAAAAGTTAAGACTAGATGCCAGTTCTAAAATAATAGCTTGATCTAGCTTTATCCTGTATATTACTGATCCCAAAGAAAAAAACTGTAGACAAAAATATCGCTTGGATAACATAGTAAATCAGATTTTCATTCACCTCCACTCAGTCGATGAAGAATTTCTCCGTTAGACAACCGCTAGAAGTTTTTCTCATTTAGTCTTGCAGTGTGGGTAATTCCTAACTCTAAGACTCGTCCTTTCATCTCGAGAAGGTTCCATGTAGTTCGCTATTTTGAAAAATGATTGAATTAATTTTTTCTGTGTCCTAATTTTTCTCATTTCCTATTTATCCTGCGTTTGAATGCATTAGAACTATTTTGTTGGACGTAGAAAATCAATTAGTTCAATACCCTTATTATTATTTAAAAACAATTATATTTTCGTATAGCGAATTAGGAAAGCCTTATTTAGTTATTTATAATTGATTTCGTTGAAAAATCCTATTTGTGATATCGTAGTATAATCATCTATTGTACCATAAGTAGTTTAAGTATTATCGATTATTTTTGTGGTGCTATCACGAATGTTTATTGTGCTTGCGTTTGAATACCACGAGTGTGCAGCACGAGTGGTATTTACAAGCACAATAAACATGAGTTATTGCACCACAAAAATAGTCTATAATACTTCAACTACAAATGGTATATGGAGGACTATTCCAGGAGTCAAACCATTTTTAGCGCATTTTTCCGAAAAAAGCGCTATTATATTCACTTTGGCTGGCTGGCTGGCTGGCTGGCTGGTTGGCTGGCTGGCTGGCTGGCTGGCTGGCTGGCGTGACGCTGAGATCTCAGCAACTATACTATTTACAGACTTGAAACTGGTACTAAATTAAAGCTGCTGTTTCGTAGGCTTGCACAAATTGCTTTAATTCAAGCTCAGTGATTGTGGAAAATTGAATTATTCAATTACATGTTTCAAGTGAAACAATGTCCATAGATATCTATGACATTAGGGATATGGCAACTAAAATTTATTAAAGTAGATAAAAATTTAGTTACAACTTTCGCCGCGGGTGTCACTATTATTATGTACAGTTGTCAAATCTGTCCGGGATTCATTCAATGAATTGTTTGACGCGAATTTGAAGCTTATTAGAATGAATTATTATTATTGGATGAAAATTTGTTCACTTTTGGTGAATTTTTTTTTATATAGCTTTGATAAAGATCAAATTATTATTTTAAGCTACAGCACTTGACCTCCTGTCAGTCAATAACTAAACAATGAAGATTAAAAGGTATTTTTGGGTTTGTACATGTATAAATTATGTACCTATTAAATAGTCAACTTGAAACTAGTACTAAATGGAAGCTGCTATTTCGTAAGTTTGCCTAAACTGCTTGATTTCAAGCTCAGTAATTGTAAGAGATGGTAATTTGCGAAATCTCTGAAGTAACAAGCATTCATGAGCTGTCAAAAATGCGCTTCCATCATCTAGATGATTCTTCCATTTTTTATATAGCTTTGATAAAGATCAAATTATCATTTTAAGATACAGCACTTGATCTCCTGTCAGTCAATAACTAAACAATGAAGATTAAAAGGTATTTTTGAGTTTGTACAAGCATAAATTATGTACCTATCATATAGTCAACTTGAAACTAGTACTAAATGGAAGCTGCTGTTTCGTAAGTTTGTCCAAACTGCTTGATTTCAAGCTCAGTAATTGTGAGAGATGGTAATTTGCGAAATCTCTGAAGTAACAAGCATTCATGAGTTGTCAAAAATGCGCTTTCATCATCTAGATGATTCTTCCATTTTTTCAAATTAGTTTCTATGAATCTAGTAACAAGTCATGCAATTTCTATAGGAACGGATAAACAAGCTTCTGTCAAACTGAAAAATTAGAATTTCTTGTATTTTCTTTGACGAATGATAGAGAAATTAATCGCGTTTTGATATGGAAACTAGATCAAAACGGTTTGGTGATAGATCAGAAGATGAAATTGATGAAGATATTCAGAAAAATATTCCATTAAATACGAAGAAAGCACAAATTGGAGATATCTACATCTTTGAGTGAAATACTCACTTTGACCACTAGTGTAATACCCGATGGTATTTCTACACGTCCAAATACTCACTGATATGCACCGTTTCTATAGCGATTTAGCATTGTTAACCTTGTTATAAATACTACGAATGGAATAGTCTTAAATAATCAATTAAGTGTATTTATTTCAAATTCTAATTACTAACCATGTCTGCACAGCCCAGCAAAGACTGTTCATCAAGTGCTGCGCTGAAAAAGCCATTTTCAAACCGAGTTCGAATTTTTTTCACTGGATTTATGGTCAATTGTGGATTGAGAGAAACGATAGGTCTAGCAGTTATTACTAATAGAATGACCAATGGATATAAAAAAAACTGATGAAACTGCTGCTCGAGAGTTGCATTATTAAATCAATAATCTTCAAATTTTCCCACCCAATGGGAACCATTCGTTTTATCAATCGATCAACGATGTGAACCCGTGAATGTAATTGAAGAATAGACAGAAATTGTTCAACAATTAGTTCCGAAAGGCAATAAAATAGCTGTGCAGAATCAATCAACAGTTTTAATTCATCTAATTGTTCTAAAGAAATTGCATTATGAAAACACCAAATTGTATCGCAAGATTAGTGACAAAACATCAAGTTGAGCATCAACAGTCCAAGTCCTGAATAGAGTATATTCATGATTTTTTTTTAATATTTTTAATTCACTGATTACATCGTTATAACATAGTAAAAAATATAAATTATGTTTGAAAGTGCTGTAATCAAGTTTAAAATATTTATTTACATAATAAGTTATGAAAAGTGACATATTGTTTGACGAAATGTAATATTTGCCAAAACGAGCGTAGCGAGTTTTGCAAATTATGTGAGTCAAACAATATGTCTTTTCATAACGTATACTGTACAAAATTTTATCTAATTCCGTCAGAATAATTTTATCTATATTTTTGAATAAAAACATCTCTCACGTCACTTCACAAAATTTAGATGACTGTGATTCATGACCATCTATTGCTAGGCTACAGAAATAAGAGTGCACTAAAATAAACAAATATTGAGTTTTCACAAAATGTCAAAATAATTTTTAAAAATGTTCTCAAGCAGTGATATCTTGAGTAATATAGTACCCTTTGATATTAAAAACTGCCAATGCTGCATACTGTGAATAATAAATTATTCTTTTAATTGTACGCAGGTAAATATAATTGATTAGCTCTAAGACATGGCGAGTTATGTAAAGACATTACGTAACTACTTTACGCAACTGTTGCAAGACAGCTATGAAAAATGGGACGTTGCATAACGTCAGAAATTGATGTAAAATTTGACTTTTCAAAACGGAATTAGATAAAAATATTTAAAATTGAGAATAATTTTGAGCTGTTTAAGCGCCGCCATTCTCGCGCGCTCTATGGATGACGTCAAACAACATGTCCAGTGACATTACAGTCCATTGTCTACTACAGGTGTTTTTATTCTCAACTTATTTCCCATTAAAAAAGGTAAAAAGCAGTTTATAAGTATTGCATTGTGCCTGAATGCAAAATACTATCAGAAATGTACCTGATAAAGTTTTTTTCCCAATCCAGACAGGTTTTAAAATACGTAAGAAATGATGTAAGGTTATCAGAAGAGATGAATTGTCATAATAAACTTGACAGATCATGAATAACATATGGGTACGCTCCACTAGACTGCCGCAGCGCTCATGTCCCTTCAATAATCGTTCCACAAGACGATCGTGGTCTTGATGTTCATAATAAATACGTCATAGATAAGAAGATGCCTCTCCAATTTGTACTTTCGATTCCAAGCTATGTCAATTGATTCAAGATTTTCCATTTGTCATATAATAGATAATTTCATGGTCTCTCCTAATCATTATTTATTATTCAAGAGCAATTAATTTACACAGGCATATTGGATTTATTCCATTCGTATATCCTTTTTGCTACAGGTTAGTTTAATCTTATTTATGATTTACTTTTCGATTCTAACCAAAAATTGTCAGTTTATTTGACATTTAACAGACACTCGCATCGTTCCACTTGAAGCACCAGCCACATCGACCATGAGTTAGTGGAACAGCAAAAACCGCGGTCGTGAGCGTGAGCGTTGCGGTCATTAAATGGAACGTACTCTAAATGTGATTAGTTTTAGCAATAAAATTCAGTGTATGTATGCGGCTTCGTTTACTGCTCATCATATTTCGGATTGTATTTATTAAAATAGCGTACATAATCTGTTATTATTGAATAATTACTTTGAAGTGTTCACTTTTTTCACTTCAGCGGACGTGAAATTTGGATTTGAAAGAAAATAAGATGACATCATGAATAGATCTATTCTTGACAGATTATCCGATTGTGCTTTTACAAAACCACTGTCTTAAATGATTTATAATCTCACTAGGATGCTAAAATTACACTTAAACAATAAATTAATTTTCAACACACACGTTTTTACTATGTTTTCTAATCAAAAGCCTGCAATGCCATACAAGTGTAAGCAGTATTAGTAGTTTTTGATGTCACATTTCGTTGTAACCAATGGTGTTGCGTTTTAGAACTTTGAATTTCCCGCGCTTAATTTGAATTTTTATTTATTAATTTTGAACAATTAAAAAGATATTCAATACCAAAATGATGGTTTAGTACAAAAGTCCGGCCAATATAAATTCGGTAAAAAAATATTTGAACCAAATTCAAATTTCATGCATATTCCCTATTGCCACAATAATGGTTATGATCCTACACATATGTTGAAGACTCGAAACATTTTATCGACATATTATCTTCAATTTTCTTGGAACCAGAGGACTGTTTCATAAGTTTTGATGTGGAGTGTCTGTTCACGAATGTGCCAGTCAACGAAGCATTGGAAATAATGGCCGCTAGACTGGAGATGGATACAGGATTGAATGATAGAACTCGATCTAAATATCACAGCAATAATGAACCCTCTTGAATGTTGAGAGCTACCTATTTTCAAGTACGAAATAACTTCTACCAACAAACGGATGGACTACCCATGAGATCTTCCTTGTCACCAATTATCGCCAACATCTTCATGGAACATTTTAAAAACAGCGTCATTCTCATAATCAGAATCCAACTGAATAAGTGGATACGGTATGTGGATGATACATTCATTATTTGGAACAACAGGAGACTTGGAACTGTAAGGGTCTCTCTAACAATTAAATTCACAAAGACTTAACAGTAAATTCATCATGGAGAAAGAAGGGAAAAACTGCTTTTCATTGTGGACAATAAAAAATACACATCTATATATCGCAAGCCAATTTGCACTGGACGTTACCTGAAGTACTAATCAAATCATGCAGAAATAACAAAAATTGGAGTAGCGAACAGTCTATTGGGCAGGACAAAGTTGCATTGCACCACAGAGGAAGACTGTAAGTAAGAAATCGAAGGAATCATCAGCACACTTACACACGATGGATACGCAGACAACACAATTTAGAAAATAGTCAAAAAACATCATTCAGTCAGGTAAAACGGACAGACGAGAACGAAGAAAAGAAAGGCGAACTATACATTTCCCACATTAAAGGATTTTCAGACAAGATAAAGATAATAGTGAAAAACTACAATATTTGAATAAGATTTCAAACAACAACAATAGTCAGAAGCTTCCTTCCTTTCACGAAACCAAAACTTTTACCAGAAGTGCAAACAGGGATCTATCAAGTCAATTGGAGAGACCAAACGACCACTGGAAACCAGATTCAAGAAACATCAACGACACACACAAAGAGGATAAACCACAAAGTCTGGACTGGCTGAGCATGTTTGGGAACAGTATCATCACATCCAATGGGAAAGAGCCAGGCTCCTCAAAAAAGAAGGCCATTGGTACAAGAGTAAGTTCAAGGAAGCGGCCATTATCTATAAAAACAAGCTAAGTGTGAAAATACGACCAATACGGAGGAAGCACATCGCAACAGACTCTAGACTTGCCATCAAAACACAGGTCCTTACTCTGACTCGTTCCATGCCGAAACATTGTGATTATTGTGGTTATTTTAATTTCAATAAAGATAATGGAAGTTCAACAAAAAGTGTTTTTAAATCAAAATGAATTATTATCTTCAACCTTCAAAGAAAAGTTGAGTTTCCTTATAACTTGATGAAATGCCTAATATTGATTATTCCCATCTCTTGATGGATATTTCATCATGGTCCTGAGAGGTTCGTCACTCTATATTCTCCAGGAAAAAGTCTCAAGCCCATGAGCACCTGGAATCACTTGAATTTTTCAGTAGAAAGTTGAAAGACCATAGAAACTAAGAATTCGAACATTTATAAGTGAATTGAAAATTCCGATATATTGAAGTAAAATTTTTTTTCAGCGAAATCTGTTGGAATCAGTAAGTACTCAATTTTTGGAGGTCGGTTTTGATTCCAATGAAAAGATTATGGATTCATAAAATGTATCTGAGGACGGGAGGAAGTTTATTAATGTAGAAAGGGTTATCATTCTGCAAAATTCTGCTTGAAAAAATTACTTATCTTCATGAAATTCAGGACACATTATGTATCCACATAAACTCAAGACTATGAAGTTCTGATATACGTATTTTCACCTATAGATCAAATTCGATTTTCAAAATGAAGCGATATTGGTATTGATCAAATTTATATGCTCCAAAGAGGATTCTGATTCTTGATGTCTCTGAATAATTATTAATAAGTAAGAAAGTTTTGACACTCGATATTAAATAGAAATTTAACTGTTTGTGAGTTTAAACGTTAATGGAAAACTAATTGGAAAAAGAACTGTCTGGCGTTCGATACTGCATATGTCATGAAGATTTTGAGATAATATATGACATATGTGTGTATTTGAAATTTATATGCTTGAATATTTGGAATTCTGGTTTTGTAAATCATACATCACCATTGAAAGGATATACAAACAAAAGCTTGATCACTTTGTATTTTGCATTTCTGATACATGAAAGTACAAACAAATCTATCTGTTTTTAGTCCACTTGCATGTCCTCTGTTGAAAATGCTTTCCTGTGATTTTTTTCTTGTTTCTCTCTCTACCACTTCATATTCATTTCTCAGTCCTCACAGAAGATTGAAACTTCCATCATGAAGCCTAATAATTCAGTTTAAACGATATTTTCCTTGGGGATGCCATGTTTTTAGCCAGGATTTGTTTGGCATTTGTGCACGCGTTTGGCCGAGAGCAATCCGCAATAAAACGAAAGATCACACAGCAGGACGTGTTTCGCACGAAGCCCTGCTGTTCCTGGGGGATAAGAAGGAACAAGCGTGTGGCAGGATGGTGACGGGAGCCTGTAGCGATTGAAACAGGGGTTGACAAAAATATAGAGAGGGAATATGATCAAGATAAATTTGGAGAGCAGTTTCTGAAGTAGAAGAGAAATTATCCTCAAATAATTTACTACAATCCGAATTGATTATGAATCATTGAATATCTCTTGAAATTAGGCTGAAAACTTACCTATTCCATTAATCAAAAAAGTAGATGAATATGATTATAGAAGTTATCTGATGCGATGTTGTTTTGAATATTCGAAATTGATAGGATTTCCGAGAATTACCCTGTCTACACTTATATTAGTTTCACAACTCTATATACTGACCTATAAACAGGATACCATCCTGTATATAGCTACATCAAATAGCCTCATAATACTGTAATCCTGCCACTTGGAAATGTTGCATTCACACCTTATTAAACTGCAGTATCTGCTGCATTTCATGTATCTTTAACCCTAGAAATAAATCGGAAATCTCAGTCTAGAGCTGCTAGAACGTGCAGGGACTTTAGAATGACTTCCTGGCATCCGCTGTGCCGCAACATCCTGATTTTGTATTGTTTACGAGTCTCCGAGGATGGAGATTGCTGTATTTGATAAGGCTGTTGGTGGAATTGGGTCAGTACTGCAGAGATTTGCATTTTTTAAAAAATATTTTATAATAACTTTCAAATTAAAATAAATATTTCAAAATTATTGCCTGTTGAGTTTGTGCGTTTGTGGTTTGATGCAGCAGATGTCTCACTGTATTTTTTGGCAACACTGCGTTCCTATTCTGAATATATTGCAACAAAAATTCTATAGATTCATTGAAATAATCACTTGTACAATCTGACAATTAGAAAAATGCATTGTAGACGCTCCGAAAGAGTTGAAAATTCGAAGGAAATGTGTCAGCATGCAAGTAAAATTTGACAAACTGAAAAATAATGAACGATTGTTGTCAAGCATCTGACAAAAGCGATATTCAAATTGACTCATCATAAAATTAAAATAAATATGACAAAATAAAACCAAGCTAAGATAAAACGAACAAAAAGTTATTGTAGATCTAGTGAGAGTGGGTGGATGTATTTTGCGTTTACAGCCATGGAACTAATTCAAACGGTGCAATTAATTTTGAGTCAATACTATATGCAAGCGTGTGTTTGACATATTCGAGGCAACAGTGTGGGTATGTAGTTTGTAGGGCAATAATTATTTCAGCATGGTAAATCAGTGCTATTGTAATAAAATATATAAAGACTCATATTCGATGATATAATGTTGAGATTAATTATTAAATTGACATGATAAGCTGATCCACGCAAAAATCCTTGAATCTAGGCCTGTACTTGAATTTCTATGGATTGCAAAACATAAATGATACTGAAAATGAGTCCAAGCAATAAAAAACTTAAAAAAATCCTTATAACACAATGAAAGTTGTATTCTTTTGTGGCCCAGGATTCTTTGTATATCAAGACTAAGCTGGGACCACAAAAATAGTTACAGAATAAATCTGGTAATAGCTTTGCTAGAGTACACCAGCAAATAGAGTTGGAAAAGCTGACATTGATTACTTTCTGTATACGTATGTCAGAATTGCAATGTTTTTAATTAAATAAACTGAAAAACTAGTTCTTAGCTTAGTTTTTCTGCTCTTGCAACGCCATTTTATCTGTTACATTGAAATCAAGCTAATATTTTTCTTAAATTCCAAATTGTCAATAAAGGAGGCCATAGTAGCCATTTTTCCTAAAATATCTCAAGTCACAATACATGAACACATTCTAATATTTTCAGCTTTGTTGTTTGGCTCTCCGTTTGATCAATTTTCTCTTGAGGCGAAATATATCTTCATGGATTTTGACTTGAGGAGTGAAATTGAAATATTACATTCGGAAAGAAGTGACGGACAAAGAATAAACAATATCTCATATTGTCATTTCCTATTACAATTTTGTTTTGCTTATATGCAAAGCACAGTTATGAGCTTTGAAATACTAAAATTATTTGTTCATCGTACACAGAATACATATGTAGAATCTACTGAATTTGTTTCATATCATTAGATACAAAACTGATCATTCATTTTTATCAATAAAAGAATCATCACAAACCTTCAGGTATATATCATTGATCTGGAATTTATTATCAAACGGTAGAAATGTAGATAGTATGTGGATAACTGGGTAATGTAGCCTTCAAATGTAAATACTTAATTGAGAAAAAAGTGGAGTGCATTTTCGAGAAACATCAAATATTCTGTAAAAGGCTTCTTAAAATTATTAACGTTAATATGGTCATGATTCCATCGGCTTTACTTGTGAATTATTGAGTTTAAATCGTTGAAAACTCATATCCAAAAGTCTCAAAACTTGATTTAGATTTGTGTGTATCCCAATTCAAATGTCGTGAAATTCAAAAATTGAATCTAATTAACGGAAAGCTCATATTTCTGGAGGAAACAACACCATCCTCCAATCGTTCAAGAAGCCAAGACAGTATCACTTATTATTACACTTGATGTAGATTTTCCTTAGTTTGAGAAAAGTTTCTTGCTGTATTAAAGAAGTTTCATCCCAACCTGCGAATTTTGTGGACTATTTTCCATATTTTTGTATAAATATGAAAACTGAATAGTATTTGAATGCAGTTCAAGATTTTGTCATATGGAAAAACTTTTTTAGTACAAGCAATAGAGAAAAACTAAATAGCCTGTCTCATAGGGTCTACGTGAACTTGATCCATTTTTTTTTATACGACGGCCTTTTCCACAATTACTTCTCTCAAAAAACCGATTTTCACTTCCCCGATCATAATTGGGGGAATTATTGTAATCTTAATTCTTGACAGTCTCAGATTTTGATGAATCTTCATGTTTCGGACCCTACTGTATCCAAAAAACATAATTTTAATGAAGGATGGTCGGTCTGTGTGCCAGCACGATAACTTGAGAACGCGTACGAGTTTTCAATTGAAATTTTATATTTATGTTTTAAGTGGTACCCAAATTTTATTGGTGGAACTTTTTAGTTTTTTGCGTTTATTTTATAAACGGTAGTATTCATCATAAAATATGAAATAACTTAAATTAATCCTTGAATTATTTGGCACAACATTCACGCGAAATATTTTCAAAATTATCAATGGTTCATATGTTATTATCAAAATCTAAATTATTATGAAATTCATTCTATTTTTCTGAACCAAAGTAATAATGAGAATCATAATGTGGAGTTCGAATTATTATCACTAATATTTTGACATCACGTGCAAACCAGCACTTCGATTGTTTTTTTCTAATAAGTGATTCGGCTGTATCGTGTTTGGTATCAAATTGAAGCTCTTGTGGAGATAATTCTAATAGAAGTGTTGAAGAGGATATTCAAACGATTGTCAATTGTTTTTTTCACAAATCATTCAAATTAATTTATTATATTAGAAATGAATAATTAAGTAGTGGAATCCACGCTACCATCTTCAAATTACACTTCCGGCAATCAAATATCGAAACTGTACGTTTCAACGAATTAGAGACCCCAAAAATCTAGAGAAGAACTCTTCATTTTGAAAAATACCAATTTCATGTGAGGACTAAAAAATAACCGCCATCTGTCACTTTAACAATGACAGCTGTCATTTTGGTAATGGCAGTTGTCATTTTGACAATGACAGCTTTCACTTTGAAATATGTGACACTCTAAAATTTTGAAACAGCGATGAAACTGGCCATTAAATTTATGGTCGAATAAGTACTGTGTGGCCACAGCGGATTTTTGATAGTCTCTCTGTACGTATTTTCACTGAGTTGTTCAAAGTACAAGAAATTATTGTGGAACCGACAAAATTCACCTATCAAGAATTTGATGGAAATATCCGTTTTGAGCATCCCTGAATCCATTTTGACTATTTTCGGCTTGATATCGGTACGTATGTGCGTGTGTTCCAAACTCGCAAATCTCAAAACTGGTTGACGTATAATGTTGAAATTCTGTATTTGAGACTGGTATAGGGTCTAGTTGTGCACGTCGCATCATGGTTCCAATCGTCTGTACCGTGAGTGCACTTTACTTGAAACTTTTTTCGAATTTTTCTAATAAATCTAGAATGATCAACCGTAGGACGTTAAAATTCAGTATTTGAACTTGATGTTGCATCAGAATGGTTATCTGCTATTTTTGTATGAATCGGCTAAGCCAGAAGTGCACTTTATTTGAAACTTTTTTCAGATTTTTTGCATAAATCTAGAATGATTAGCGATAGCATATTGAAATTTAGTGTTTGAATTTGTTGCGGCATCAAAATAGTTATCTACTATCTATCAATTGGCTGAGCCGGAAGTGCAATTTATATGTATAACAGACATCAAGTATTTGCCGTATAAAACAATCCGTTTAATTGAAATGATAAGGTAGGCAATGATAATCTATTAGTATTGCCAATTTTTTGATTTTTTACATTGTTCATGACAAAATATTATTAAAATTATATTAATCATAATCTGAAGTGAAAGAAAACTTTATTGAATAAATTTGTGTATATATCAAATGATGTACGAGTAAGTCACGTGATGTTCACGTCAGATTTTTTTTAACCAAGTCTTTGAAAGTAGACTAATAATTGGTCTCAAAAGTTGGATTTTTTCAAAAAAATTCATAATCCATGTGGCTATTTGTCAATGTTATTCAATTTTTCTTCATGCTATTTCATACGGATACCCCGAATTAATTCCACTTGCGCTAATTCAGAATTTCTCCATCATAGCTACTACTAAAATTTATAAATAATGTTCTTTGAGTATGAAATCTTGTCAAATGTGTTTAAATCGTGTATTCCTTTATGCCATTAAGGGATAAATTACAGTCCTAAGGTGTGCTGCAGATCTTTATAACGTGAATAAACTGTATGTATCCATATAATTGTGGCAAATACTAATTTTCAATTCATTTATCAATAAATCATCGCACTGTGCGGCCGAGGAAATATCAATTACTCAACTAGGTTCACTATGAATGCCTCCCACACCCATATCTGGTAATAAGCGTGATTGTTATTTATTTTATCCAAATTCATAATAAAATGGGAATAAACAATTGAAATTCATCAATTTGAATTAAAAATATGGAATAATTCAATTGTGTTCGTTATTTCTAGATAGTACAATTATTTACTGAATTGGAGAGCTGCTCGAAATTATATTATCATAATTATTAAACTTCATATCAATTAATATTTAGAGAACAAATTGTATGATATTTCTATTAATTAATTCACATACATAAACTCATATCGTTTTTATGAAAATGATGACAGTTGCAGTTTCCAGCGTTGGTTTTGGTGTATAATTTACAAATTTCAGTGTGCCATTCCACAATTTTAACTGAAAAACGATTGATACACATGTAGTGCTATAATTTATACACTTGATGAGCGCTCAGTTTGCAATGCATGAACAACCAAGTTTGAAGGTGATCGTGATAATACACTTTTTCTGCTACTGTATAAATAAGTGAGCTTTGTAGCCCTGGCAACTCGAACGATAACAAAAGCAAACCTTCGTGTTACCTCGTTGCTATGCGTTGCTAGCTACGAAAGTAATACTTTCGGGGCCAGGACAAAATTAAAGTAAAAGTTTGAAAAAATGCAAATATATTGGAAATTTCATAATTTATTCAAATAAATAAGTAGTTTATAACAATAATATTATTTCATCCAATCTATTTAATTTAATTTTATCTATTTATTGGTTTTAAGTGATTATGCAATTTGAACAATTGGAAAAAGTCATGGTAGGAATATTATTTGAATTATTAACTTCTTCACTTTGTATTGGGAGATTTTTATCATTTTGGATTACGTTCAAAATTCATATTTGTCACTGTTTCTTTATTCGAGGAAATATTAATGTGAATTTCATGTAACACCTTTGTAGAAATTTCAATTTCATTACTTTACGAAGAAGACTTCCATCGGCTCTTTAAATCCAAAATATCGGCACCCGAAGCATTACATTTTCGTCAATTCGAGTAACTTTTTATCAGCAAGCCATTTAGAAAACATGCTGTGTGTTTGATTGTACCTTTCTTTGGAATTATCCGCAAGAAGTGAGGCACATGCATTGTTAGCTGCCTTTTGAATACATTTTCATTTTCTGTTAATATATTAAATCGGTCAAATGCAATGTTTCACTAAATTATTGAAATTCAAAATCTTTGACAGGCGCTGATGACAGATAACATTGTAAATAAACCGTTGCTATGGATAATTTTAGACAGGTGAAATAGCCTCCATGATATTATTTCAAATATAATAATCATTATTAAATATTAATATCTGTATAGAACAGTAGCAGAAAAAATTTAATACATCACACGATGCGAAAGCCATTTCAGGTGTTCGGAGGTTTTGAACGGCCTCGGCTTCACCTCGGCCAATCAAATACCACCTCACACAAAAAAGTATACTTTCGCATCTTGTAATGTAAATAACTATTTCATAATACCTGCATTGAAACAACGCATTTCAATACCTGTTTTGTCAGTCGAAACAAGGCAATTTCAGACAAATGCGAGTGTAGCCGGGCAGAAACAAGCCTGTTTCTGCCCGCTGAATTAATTTCTTACATTGTTCTATCTCTGGCAGAGTCGCATTTGTTCATTCTCTAAGGGAAAATCATATAACCTCAGTTAATTTGACAGTTGTTGTATTCGTAGCTAAATTGAAAAGAGGATCAGTTTCAAGAAAAAAAAAAAATATTAATACGATAATTTCAAGTACATCACAATATCTCATTGACAAAGCACAAGCAGCTACTCTCGACTTTTCACCTGCAAAATCAAATGAAAAATATTTACTTTGTTATGTCAAATTTGTAATATGGAAAGTTTCAATATAGAGTAAGATCCCAGGCCCGCCAGACCTTACTTATTTTCTGAGAAACAAAATGTGTGGAATAGTGTAGTGTTGGTATGTACTTTGATCATACGCATACTAGCTAGTTTGTGGCGACGGCCAATTTACAGATACGAGGTGCTAGCGGTACGTTAAGACATTATTCACTTTTCTTAAGGTCTTGAGTGCTGATTCTGAGGTATGTTCAGAGAATATTGTTAAAAATTGATAATTAACACTGCTAGACACTTTCCATTGGTGGTAATTTCTGCTAAACTCTTTAAAGCTCACGAAGAATAACGTGATCCTGCTTATAGTTTGAGTGTAAATTTTTATATATGACACTCAAGGTACAATTTCAATACTTTTTGTTAACAGCTAGATTAATCGTAGGGCTAAACATCCCCCAGACACATATAAAAAATCGCTGTGAGTAAAAGCGCGAGGTCACTATTTGTAGGCTTGATAGTAAGTGAAGTATCCATGGGCATCCAACTCTTCCTTGGTCTGGCTATTCATAAAAAGTCTTGAAATTGCTCACTAAGTATTATATATAAAAATTAGGACGCAGACTATAAGTAAGATAACGATATTTTTTTGCGAGCATTAAAGCGTTTAGCAGGAATTACTGCCGATGAGAAGTGTCTGGCAGTGTTGATTTTCAATTTTCAACAATATTCTCTAGAACATACATAAAAATCAGCACTCAGACTTCAAGAAAAGTGAGTATTGTCTTGATGTACCTATAACACCTTGTATCTATAAATTGGCCGTCGGCACAAACTAGTAAATATGTGTATGATCAAAGTACCGACTAACACTATTCTAATCCACAAATTTTGTTTCTCAGAAAATAAGTAAGGTCTGGCGGGTCTGGGATCTTGGACTAATACAGGTATTATGAAAAATACAGTGTGTGGCACGGGACAAAACACGATTTCAGCCGAGGGTGATGCCAGCACTCGCTTCGCTCAGACAAGCAACTCTCACTCTCAGCTGGAATCGTCTTGTTTCGTCCCTAGCCACACAATATGCTATTGTATGGCCGGGCATGAAATAGGTTTCACGCATCTTTTGCGCTCCATTTCCACCACCGTTAAAACTTTTACCAGTTAAATTTAATATTTCATCAAGACAGGATCTATTCATTCGTTCCAACATAATTTTTGGTTATGGAATATGCAAATTTCAAAACAGTGTTGGAGAAAATTTTTTGTATACAACATGAGTGTGAACAAACGTTGTGACATTCAATCAAATATTGTAGTGACTCGGCAAGACTTGTTATAAATACTTGGCCTCATGTCTAATGCTCAACTTAACACTTTTGTTGCAAAAGTAATGATTATGCAACAAGAGTGTAAAGCTGGATTTTATGACATGAAGTCAAGTACCCAAGACTTATAACACAGCACTAGTTGCAATTTAGTCTTCTCAAATAACCTGAGCAATTAGACGATGACAGATTGTACACAGGGTAGTGAGTCTCTAATTCCTTCACAGTTTTCTATCCGTCAGTATCATGGTCCTCCATATTTTAATACTAATTAAGAACCAACATTACCGTAAAAGGCACAAATGTACAAAATATTAGTTTAGATTTTAACAGTTCAAAGCAAATACACACACAATAAAATCAAATTGAGATCGCGAAATTCAACAGTCACGCATGTATTAGTAGTGTTGGTTGTAAAATGTGAAAAACATTCATTCTATGCATCGCTTGCGATGAGAAAAATAGTAACACTTCAGAACAGAATGCAATTTCTTTTCTGACGCTTCGTAGATTCCGAACTTTGTCGTCTGGCTCTAAATTGCATCTCTGGCAAACTCTTTGATTCCATTTGGAAGTGGTTTTTCAAAATTACGAATATATAACAATGTACAGTGCAATTTGATCTTCATATGTTTCCAAATTGTTGTACCAGTTGTTGCATATAAGTCCATAATATATTAACGTAATGGAGCCCCACTAGCTTGTCATTTGTCTGTCAGAATATGAATGTTCAAGAGTAGGCCATTGTTTGTATGATAAGTGCATATTACATAGCTGGAATGATTAATATGAATTTAAAGTAGCAGACAATAATTTATAGCTGCAGTATTTATTAACGAATGAAGATCATTACAAGGATCTAAAATGTAGATGAAGGTTAGATAAAATGGTCCAAGCTGACTGGATTAGTGGATTGACTTCTAATTTGAAAATAATCTTCGTCTCGTTGAAGTATTATTATTTTTTTACGCGCCCATCAAAGCAATAATAATCTTGGTATTGCTAATATTGTGAGACTTTTTTTATTTCGTTCAATTTAAGTATACCAACATCTTATATTTGTACTGAAGACAGTTAATTCTGTCACAAACCTTTTTTCATATCCGATAAATTTACCAATCTTGCGCTATCACATAAATCCGAAAACATCAGCCTAAATTACCCACAATCCTGTAAAGCAACATTTCCAGCAACACATTTCATTACGGTGCTAATAAAATCTTAGTGGACCAATATCTTTTATTCTTTCAGGGCGTTTATGTCCAGTACTAAATATCTGCATTCATTTTTCTCCGAGATAAAATCAGGAAAAAGGAATAGCCGTAAAGTTCCAAAGCTGTCTTTTATTAACACTAAAACTCTCAGCCGTTTGGGAGGCAATTAAATTTTTAAGATTGGAGAAATGGTGGGTATTTCCACGACAGATTACGAGATTTTAGGATTGTGGGGTATGCAGTGAGTACATTTTTATATCAATCGATTTACAGAAGATGAAATCTAGGAATTGTTCCTATTTTATCGATAGTTTCTCCGGAAGGGTAGACTATAAAACATTTGAAAGTAAGACATATAAATTTCCCTGTCGATTGCAGTGAATTGTCGATTTGGGTAAAATTTATGTTCCCAACAATATTTGAAAAATTATAAGTTCAGTTTTTACTCATGTACTTATTATTATGATAGCAAGAATCGGTGCTAACTACAATTCTCTCCGGAGGCTGATATCAACTCCTGAAAATTCATCATCCACATCTTATTATGTGAAATTTCACTTGAGGTTACAAACTAGATTCAAAAATTCTGAAGTCGGTTATTACCGTCAGAAAGAACATCATTACTATTCCTCTCTATGTCCAACTCTTGGTTTCAATGTATACAACGTGAATACTAAATCCATTTCTTTATGTGTGTTGGCAGAATTTTGAACTCAACGCTCAACAGTACTTTACTGGGCCAAAATTATGTTTGCGTGAAAGTTGGTATGGGAATAGTTCTAGTCCGCTTCTAGTTTCGAAGCTCCCAAATCTACAGCTTGTAGTATCTTATAGTAATTAAGGTATCAAGGGTGTTGAAAGAACAATAAAGCCTGAGGTCAACAGTGTACTTTTCGAAGGCCTACGGCCCGAAATGTGTACGTTGATCATAGGCATTATCGTCTGTTCAACTCCCGTGGTGCCTTTAATGTTAAGGTCCGACTAATGTTCCATTTCCATCAAAATTTTCAGCAATATATGTCCTATCATTATGATTTCTGTCAGAGAAATTATTCTAGTTACTTGATGTAACTAGGGGACGTGATATTCTTGTCTGTTATTTCTCAAAATAATGCCCTCGGCTTTATTTGTTACATAATTACCCTAGAATCAGTATTATTATGACAACAATAATAAACTAGTTGAACATTGCAAGCAAAGGATTGGTCTTTATCGATTGTAGCATTTCGTTTTTGCACGATTTGAGCCAACGCGATTTTTAATAAATTTTTTAGAATAGTTCTTATACTTTCTGGATCGTTGAAAATCAGTTTTTCAGTACGCTGGTTACCTAGCGCTGCTCTCCTCTATTTTCCGCAAGATCTACAGCTATTCAACGTTCTTCGACATCAAAAACAAGAAAAAGAATGACACTTAATCATAAACATCATGTGCTACACATTTAGAAATTCTGTTCACATTTAGTATTGAGATTGTTGGAATTGGGTTTAATGAATTTGGCTCAGGGCTACTATGACTGTGCACCCGCCGCTGTATAATCGGTATGAATGCACTCAGAGTAATTGAAAACGTTAATAAAAAAAGAATATCAAATACTCAAAAGCTTTTCATTTCCAACGTGAAATTCATATTTGATGGCCCATCAAGCGAGTGCAATTTAAAATTCACTCTAATCGTCCTGGAGGGAGTTTCTTCGGAAATGCGCTTTTGCATTAGTCCGGATCTGGGGGTCCTTGTCATATTTTGATGCAAGTACTAGAGCCACGAACAAGTAATCTGTTAGCGAACCACCCCGTAGGGAAACGATGTTGTTAGTGTAATGGTTACCAGCCGATATGCTGTTGGTGAGACATGACATGAAATCTAAATTATGAAGTTCTAAATTGCATTAGAAGAAAGTGGGAAACGGGAATTGAATTATTCCAGCAAAAAATTTATCTTCACAAATTGACTTAGCTTCACACGTGCATAGAAAAATATCAAAATCCTGGTCAAATGACAAACATACTGTCATTGTGAATATTTATTATTCCGGATAATTGACGAAATTTACTTGCGGCTCTTGTAACTAACTGCATCCATTTTGATTATTGCTATGATTCACTTGTTTTTGAGTATTATACTAATGATGCTTTTTTTTTCAGGTGAGTTACTCCATTCTAACCAAGCAAAGACCAAGTTTAATTCACTGAAAATAGTAAGTAAGAAATTCTGAAATTGTAGCAAGAACAAGAGAAGTGTACAAATCATTTTAAGCAATTCTCTATTTTCTGAAACTGGAAACATAGGGCGCACTTGATTCAGTGAGATCTGAGTAGTCAGGGTGTGTAGATGAAATTATTGTTTCGTCATCGGTTCTCAATATGTGTGCAAAATTTTAAATTATTTAGACGTCTGGAAGTACGTGATGATTAAATTCAAGTATTTATACCAATAAAAGCATATTCAAATAGAATAAAGTATCTGTCCCAGATTTTAAGTTTTATTTCAGCTCCAATATCTTATGAAACATTCCTCGGTAAACAAATAATTTATTTTTTACTTAAATAAAGTGACATCTTTTTGCTGGAGTACATAACTTTCACTCATTTTCTTTTTCAAAGATTTCTTTGTGGTAATCCACTGAAGTTTTGTGAAGTTAAATTTGAAATTTTTAAAATCATTAAGTAATATGTCCCTTATCTCCTGGCTTTTATGGAAGAAAGAGTCTTTTGTGGTAACTTTAGATGCAGTGAAGCGTATATTTTCGTCTTCTTGAAAGATATCATTCCTTTTTAATGATTATTTATTATCAAGAGATTGGGAAAGATAATTCCTTTTATTCGTTTGCAACTTTCTGCCGTGTTTCAATGTTTTGGTTTGCTCGATTGTTTCATAAATGTCATACAAAAATTGAAACCTACCTACTCGTATCTAATTTATTTCAGAGGAAAGTTCATCTCAATCTGCACAATTGTATTACATGTAGAGGGCTTATCATAATTAGAACTTTGTGTGCAAATTTCATATTATACTTTATTTGGACAATAGATCTTAGATAAATACAATTAACAAGGTAGAGATAATGGAATGTAGATTTTGATGTAATTATCTATGTGATTACCTAGTTTATGTTTTTCCCGTCTCGGAAGAGTTACTCTCGATCTCGGACCGAGAGTCTGGATCTCGATATATTGTAATACATCAACAACGTTGGTGATCTGCACTAGATGGATCGATACAAGTACCTGTGCAGGCGTGTGGAAACTTATGAAACATTATAGCAAGAGAAATTGGATATACAGGCTCAAGATTTATACATTTAATCTGACAAAATGGGGTAAAAAAATGATGAAAACTTCCGAACAAGAATTTCATGATCTTTATTATAGTCAGTACTATAAACCAAAAACAATAGGGAGTATGGATGAAATTTAAATTTGGTCCAAATATTTTCATTCCGAATCTTTATTGGCCGGACACATGTCTTGCTTGCTGATAAAATCTGTTACTCGAATTGACGGTAATGTAATACTTTGGTTGCCGATATTTTGGATTTGAAGAGCGGATGGAAGTGTTCTTCGTAAAGTAATGAAATTGAAATTTCTAAAAAGGTATTACATGAAATTCACATTAATATTTCCTTAAATATAGAAACAATGACAAATATGAATTTTAACGTAATTCAAAATGATAAAAATCTCCCAATACAAAGTGAAGAAGTTAATAATTCAAATAATATTCCTACCACGAATTTTTACAATAAATTGTTCAAATTGCATAATTATTTATAACCAATAAATAGATAAAATTAAATTTAAATAGATTGGATAAAATCATATTATTGTTATAAACTACTTATTTATTTGAATAAATAATTAAATTTCCAATAGATTTGCATTCTTTCAAACTTTTACTTTTTTGTCCTGGCCCCGAAAGTATTACTTTCGTAGCTAGCAACGCATAGCAACGAGGTAACACGAAGGTTTGCTTTCGTTATCGTTCGAATTGCTAGGGCTACAAAGCTCACTTATTTATACAGTAGCAGAAAAACGTTATTTACCTTTCTCCTAGCAACCAAACCAAAACATTCAGTATATTTATGTCATTTGCATAATTTGTCTATGCCTAAACTACAAATTAAACAGAATTTGGAATATTCCCGAAAAAAATATAAATGAAAATATTAAGTAAAGTGTGTCTATAAATACAAAAAACAATAAATCCTGTATCTGGAGACAATTCATCGTATTTTGTGAAAACCAGAATTATGTATTAGAAAGAGGTACAACGGTATGTCAAATTTCAAATATTTTGCTAGATTGGACTTGAAGCATGCGAAGAATTGATGAACAAAATTATAAAGAATACGTAGTGGAATATGTCAAATGAAGCGATGTATGATAATTGTACTTTCAATAATTTGCACATTTGAATAAACTTTTTCATAAATAAAATGTCGTTAAATTATCTAGCCGAATTACACTCTAGCATTTTATTTTTCTTGGGATAAATTTCAGTTTGACAACTCAACCTTGCAACCTGACAGCAATTTGACTCGAAAACTGTTCATAAAATAAAATCACTCCACCTACAGTGTCGTGATTTTATTGGAACAGTTTTCTTGTCAAATTGCTAGGTAACAAGGTTTCGTTAAAACAGAAATTTATCCAGCAAAATAAAAAGCTCTTGTGTAATTACTGTTGAGAACATCTCTCACGTCACATCACCAAATTCAGATGACTGTGATTCATGACCATCTATTGCTACTACAGAAACAAGAGTGCACTGAAATAGACAATTATCGAATTTTCACGAAACGTCAAAATAATTTTTTTAAATGTACTCAAGCAGTAATATCCTGAGTGATATAGTACCCTTTAATATTAAAGACTCTGCCAATGCTGCATACTGTGAATAATAAATCTTTCTTTTAATTGTACGCAGATAAGTATAATTGAAGAGCTCTGAAACATGGCCAGTTACGTGAAGTCATTACGTAACTACTTTATGCTACTTTACGCAACTGTTGCATTGCAGTTATGAAAAATGGGACGTTGCATAACGTCAGAAATTGATGTAAAGTTTGACTTTTCAAAACGGAATTAGATAAAAATATGAAATAAATTCTTGAATATACCTCATTGGGAATATATCTATGCCGATGCTGATAATTTGATATATTGTTTGTTTATTCGAAAGCTCAAGATATTCATGCCAAGATAGCTATAGCGTTAAAAAAATATTGATATTTTGAAATGGTGGCAACAAAACGATGAAACATATCTTAACGTCTCTAAAATGGCAAGAGATTTGCTCAGCATTCCAGCAACTAACGTCCCTGCTGAGAGAATTCGTTCGAAAACTGGTGTAATTATTAGGAAACATCGTAATGATTCTGCTGGATTATTGCTTTGCTCAAATTCTTGGTGCTCGAGTAATTTATTAAAATAAAATAATGTGTCCTATATATTTTCTGAGTTAATTTTAATAATTTAGAATCACATGTTCCTCTTTAAGTCTGTTCTTCATGAATTAAATAAATTTGTTTCCGAATGTATATAAATATATTCAGTGTTTTCATTTGAATAATATAGGTAGAAATCCACTTGACAATTCCCGAAAAAACCGAGATTTGCCGAAATCTCGGATTTTATTCTCGCATAGTCTCAAAAAAATCGAGACGAGAGTAGCATGACTCTAGTCTTGTCCCAAAGAATTAAGACGATAATGAAGATACTTTCGTCTCGAATATCTCGATATTTCGAGACGAGATCTCGCGGCACCACCACGTTAGCAAATGTATACTCATGTCTCTCGAATGGAATTATATGTCGTGTTTTTTATGATCTGGGATGTGTGCGAAGCTGTATCGAATGAAACATATTCCTCTGTTTGAGGCTTTTATCCATTTTGTTCCGAATGTGATATGCACATTATCACATCTAGTATTCTGTATTATTTTAGTATCTAGTTATTTGCCTTGTTTATTTTTGTACTATTGTTTTCTGTAGATCGAAAGGATCGAAATGTCAGAGTTTTAAGAAAAACATACAAAATTTATTACTAAAAACAATTTATTATTCATCTAATTCTGAATAAATGTATAGATTATTAAAATTCAATTCAATTAACATTATAGATGTGTGAGATACAAGTGTAGAAAGTTATTCTTCAATGCACGATTGGTTTGATTGAAAATACTAGCGAAGCGAGTGTTTTTTGAAGCTCCATGAGTGCATCAGGGACTTTTTACTTATGTGTCTCACAATGTTTCATCCTCGATCTTATTTCTCGTAAAATAATTATAAACAAACATTCTTCTCTTTTGTGTATGTCACATTGACGGCTTCTGGTAACGAAGGCAATGTATTATAAATTTAACCATTTTTGTTGAAGTTCACACAAATGTTCTTGAAAATTGCAAATAAAATATCAAGTTTAAAATATCTAAATGTGATTTTAGTGTTGAAGATGAGTTTCAAAATATTCACTCGATGTTTAAAGTACTGATAATTAGCGTTGGTGAATTTTTTTACTGAAATCGTGCATTTAAAGTGTGCAATAAGACAGTTTTTTAAGAAAGCCCGCTTTTTACTTCAGAAATGATGCAAAAACTGTCTACACGACTGTAGACTATTTTTGATCGGGTATAAACTCTTAGTATAGGAGCTGATCGCACCTGATGTTCTCTGATTAGACTTACACTCAAATTGTATATATATCGATCGGGTATTTAGTGCTCAATAGGATGGCAGACTTTATGAATGCAGTGTCCTGTTCTAAGTGTCGAAAAAAAGGCCAGTTCTGAACAAGTTTCTTGACGCAACTAATCTACGATTGTAACTAGTACCACTCGATAGCGAAAGTCAAGTATTCCAAGAAAAAACCAAGGTGTCGCGCCCTGTCCTGTCCAGGAGAGCGGCAATCACCCTTAAGTGCAACCCATTTTCGTATTGAACCTCCCTGATCGAACTTACGACAATTATTCTCTTTCAAATTGAAACTGGAACCTTCCTAACCACAAAGAAATCAAGGTACTGTCTCTCTACCTGTCTGGAAGGGCGGCAGCCACATTTGAAATTATTTGATGTCCGGGTCCCAATTTTGAGTGCAGCTGTACATTTTCATCGAATGTACGATATTTTTTCTGTAATAGTGGCTTGAGCTTTCCTGAACACGAGAATCCCGAATTGCTGCCTCTCACTTAGTCCGAGAGCGGCAGCTGCTCTTAAAGTCTATCCGATTTTTAGGGCTCAATTTCGAATTTACCCTGGTTTTTCCATGTTACCTGAAATAGATGTGAATAATATGCTACTCCTTGAGGCCGATAAATTATTGTAATGTTTATTGCTTGATGAATCACTCTGTAAATAAATGAAAGTCACTATTTAATTATCTAAATGAAATAAAAGCTTCAATTCTTCTTATGTCACTAATAACACTATATTTTTATATTAATCACTTGATTCTAATTTAGTCAAGGTCACAGATATTTATATTTCACTATTTATATACACTCTTACTTCACTGTCACTGTTTATTATTTATTTCCACTGCTACTATTATTACTGTACTGTCCTACACGTCTTTGGCTTGGCCTTATATATAGAGAAACACCGTCCTTCTCGAATTTTCCATTTCGCGACTCTTTCCATTTCCAGGAATCGCTTGAGGCTTCCATTGGGAGGGGTGATGCGCTGCGACGTGGCGCGGCGTAAGAGGCAACAAGAAGCCCCTCCCCATACTGCGTCGTATTCACAAGCTCCCCTCTCACTCCCGCACGTCACATTATCTTATATTTTTGGATAGCTCAATTTGTAGATAAGGTAATGGATAAAGTATTCTTGGAGTATCTAGATGATGACATCGTCTAGAAAAAATATGCTCTGGCATAATATAAAGACCAATGTTGGGTCTAGTTTTGAAGTTTTTATTGCAAATATTGAGAGGGAAACAACTCATAATTTATTGCTTCCAACTGACTTCAAGAAAAGAGAACAAGGAAAATATAGATTCATCCAATACAAGATCATACAACAAGTTTGATCTGTAGGGACTTTTGTTAAATAAATATGTAACTTAAAATCTTCCATTTTATCAATTGAGAATGAATTATAGAATGTTAATGATCTTAAAAATCGATTCTGGGTACTGATGACCCTAATAGAGGAAAAGTTTCTAATAAAATATTCAAAATAAAAATTTCAGATGTGGTTTTGTTCATTATCACTGGGAAGTTAGATTTATCATTCATATAGTTGTGGATGAGAATATTTTAGGTACTGGGATAACAATCTTCCAATATCCTTGGACGTTTTTTGTTGATGGCTTATTTTGTCACCATTTTGCTCATATTTCAACCCACAGCTTTTCCTCTGTCACCTTAAAACGTCAGAATACATTTACTTGACAGTAACCTGAAAACATAAATTCTCAACTGCTCAAAAATTCATAGAAGCTGTACCATAAAAGCAACGGAAAATATGTCAGGGTGCTTTGTCACGAAGGCCTTTAGTAACGTGCATACTATTTTTAATGGCCTTTTAAATACTTTCAAAGGTATTAAAATATGAGAAGAAATTTTTATTTGTGAGCTGATTAGAATATCCAGTTCTTTCTGATGATATTGCAATGTGAGTTGAAATTTTTTTTTTGTATATTTTTGAGCATTTCCTACTTTTGTAATCTTGGATATTCATATTCATTAGCATTTTAATAATCTGGATTTGGAGTGTAGACTCTTTTTGATCAAACTACGTGTACAATTTATATAGAAGCTATTTGCCTGGATGCTCGTAGGAGTCACAATGGAAAAATAATTAGTTAACTCCTTACAAAGCAGACCTATCCCATTAGATTCAATAATCAATCAAGATAGCGGGGTAGAATCAAGGGACCTATGAAGGATAATTACATGCATTCATGCAACAGATGCGCTTGGCAGAATGTGTTATATGTTCTACCTAGAGTAGAAGGATGATAACGTCATCCATAATTGACAATGGAGAATAATCCTACATTATTATAACTTAGTGAATAAGTATGAAGCAGCCATCCTGAGTAGTTAACCAAATCAAGGAAGCTATCAATTAAATGAATAAAAATGGAGGAAATATTCAAAATCGATTCATCAGATTATTGATACATTTAATGCGTTTGTTCATAAATGGATATAGTTCTTTTATATGCGTTTAATTCAGGATTGAAAAATACAATATATGCTGCTATTTTAAAATATGACAGTACATGAAAAATATATTTGTTATTGATGAGCTCTTGATACTTTTTTTCTCCACGAATGCTGTCGGCGACTTGATGTGCCACAGTACTCTCCCCCGTTCGAAGATATCTCAGTGAGTAAGTCGAATGTGATATCCAGCTGATGAGGTAGGTATGGTTACGTCTTCAGATCTTGTTGGCGTTGTAAACTCTGTAGGTAGAAGGTGACAAGCTTTAACTCTGTCTTTGGAGATTAATGTAGGCTTCGTATTGACGTCAATTGTCAAATGTTTTTCATTTTGACTCAGCACACGATACGGTCCATCGTATGGGGCATGTAGAGGGGGACGGACTGAGTCAACTCTAAGGAAAACGTGAGTTGTCTTGTCAATGTGTTCATTCACAGATACTCGATGCTGACGATGTTTTCTGGGCGGAGTCGGTCGACAAACAGACATGGCCAAACGAAGTTGTTGAAGATATTGTGTTTGCGGTAGATTGAAATTTCAAAGAATTCACCAGGCAAATGAATTGTTTGTCCAAAAACTAGTTCGCAGGAAGCTGCTTTAAAATCCTCCCTCACTACAGTTCTGAGACCAAGTAAAACATTTGGAAGAAATGTGGCCCAATCACGATTTCCTTTCAGAGCAGCGATTAGAGAGACTAATAATTTGGTTGTGGCACGAATTCCAGGATAAAATTAATTGTGCAACATGTCAAACACTTGTCGTCTTACAGAAGCTGGTAGATAACGTCTGTTTGAAGAAGTACTAGTATCACAAATAATCTTTCGATTCGAGCCATGAATGGGAATCTCACGGAGATGCAGCGATGTTGAATTCGATGATAGCATACGCTGTAGTTCAGAATCAGATTGCCGAGCTTCCGAAAGGTCATTGAAATACCCAATATCAGATATTGTTAGGGCAGATATTCGGGAAAGTGCATCAGCAACAAAATTCTCGCGGCCAGGTATAAATTTTATATCAGTTGAGAACTAACCAATAAAATCCAAATGTCGTTGTTGACAAGGTGTTGCTTTATCTAGTGCTTGATTGAAGACTGTAGTTAGCGGGCGATGATCTGTGAATATAGTGAACATCCTGCCTTCAAGCATTGTACGAAAATATTTAACTGACGAATATATCCCTAAAAGTTCTCTGTCATACGTTGAATATTTCTTTTAAGATGAGGTGAGCTTTTTGGAGAAGAAAGCAAGGGGAACAAGCTTATGCCCTTGCTTCTGCTGCAGAGAAGCACCTACAGCAGTTAATGAGGCGTCTGTAGTCAATTGAAGAGGTTATGAAGGATCTGGATAAGCAAATAAGGCGGCCTGACTTATACTCTCCTTAACTTGTTCAAAAGCAGTTTTTGAAGTTTCTGTCCAATTCACAGCACCAGATTTATTTTTACTGTTTGGTATGAGACTATAAAGCACGTCCTGAATAGCTGCAGCGTGAGGAATAAAGCGACGATAGAAATTTACAATTCCTAAAAATCTTCGAAGCTCTTGTACTTCCTTTGGAAGTGGAAACTCTAATATTGCATGCACTTTATCTTTTTGGGGGCGAATATCCTCTTAACTGACAGTGTAACCAAGAAAGTCCAATTCTTGAGCACCGAAAACACATTTGTTTATATTCACAGTTGTTTGTGCTGCTCTTCAGTTTCAGATGCTACCAAAATGTCGTCCAAAAATGAAAAAGTAAAAGATTAATCTTGACGAACGTTATGAATGAAACGTTGAAATGTTTGGGCACCATTTCTCAAACCAAAAGGCATTTTTAGGAATTCAAATAGACCAAAAGGTGTTGTAACTGCAGTTTTTTCGGCTACTGGTATCTGATATTAAGATTTTATCAAATCAATCTTGTTAAATATTTTGCATCCCGCTAAATTTGAGTTGAAATCCAAAATATTAGGAATCGGATACCTATCAGGAACTGTAACAATTGTTGAGAGCTCTATAATCATCGCATGGTCTCCAGGTGCCATCTTTCTTCTTCACTATATGTAATAGTGAAGCCCAAGGACTTTTAGAGGGTTGACAGATGCCTTGCTGATACATGGTCTGAAACTCGAGCCGTGCATCAGCTAGTTTGTCTGGAGGAAGACGTCGTGGCTTGGAGAAAACAGGAGGACCTTTGGTGCTCATACAATGACGAACAAATATTTTTTCACTTGAAAACGGACAAGTGGTAAATAGATGAGGAAAACTCTGAAGAAGTTCTCTATATTTTTCTCCTGGCGGTATGGTCCGTATTGAACCAATAGTAGGCAGCTTGGTCAGCGTTCCATTTGAAGTCAATCCAGTCGTGGGATCAACAAGTCGTTTACGATTCAAATCTACTAATATATTAAAATTGTGCAGAAAATCAGCGCCAAGGATTGGAATAGTAACCTCAGCGAGAAGAAAACATTACTCGGCGTAATCCTACATTAACAGATAAAAGTTTTGTGCCATATGTTGGAATGGAAGAACCTGAAGCAGTGAAAAGACAGGTTGAAGCTAGTTCACTACGGCGATCAGAAGCTGATGGAGGTATGACAGATACTGCTGCGCCAGTGTTGACGAGGTATCTAATTCCATTAATTTTATCTACAACATATAGACACACTGGGCGGCTGGTATTGATGTTGCCGCCACTAGCGATGGTTGGTCTCGTTTCCCTGTTTAACTGATCCTTTAGTGCAGGGCGCCGTGCATTTTCTGGCTTTATCACCAAAACGACGATGATACCAACATTGATTTGTTGGTAGCCACAAGCCTGGAAAACAGCTGCAATGGTTATCTGCAAATCCTTAATTTGTTGTTGCAGAGCTAGGATGGCGGGATCACTGCGTTGTTGTGGAAGATATTGTTGTAAAGAAGGTTTTCAACAGCAAAAATAGATGTAGGCTGCATCACTTCCATAATTCTATCTGCCATGGTTGCCATCTCTGCGAGACCATCCTTACTGACTGACAGAACAGCTTGAAATTGTGTCAGGAGACGCTGAAGCCATAAAGATTTCAACACATCGTCTTGGATACTGTTTTTGGCCAAATCTTTCATGACTCATTACAATGTGTCTAATTTAATTTGTGATTCTGTATTCTGGTCTGTTTTCTGATGTTGATGAAGTATAATTTGATTGCATTTCTCTACAGTATCTACTATTATTCTTAAGCTAATTGCTCTTATCCTATTTATGATTCATTTCAATTTATATAGATACTAGCAGTTGCTCACGAGAAAACCGTAAGAAGAGCTCGCTATAGCTCAATGCTATCGATATTTTTTGTTGCACTATTTCAGAGCTAACCAATTTAATCGACTTTCTCATAGAAATCTAGTAATTGATTGTAGCACTCGGACAAACCGCGACATTGCCCACGGTAGCCCTGTGTTCTCAATATTTTTATTCTAAGGCGACCCAGTCTAATTGACTTTCTATTTCTTGGAGACATTTTTCAAACATAGATTTATTATCAATTGCAATAAAAATATGAGAAACACTAAAATCCATGAGAAATTGAAATCGTGAAAAATTAACAACCAAAAAAAAAATCATGACGTTAAAATTCGAAAAATAATTCTGACTAATGTTACTTTTGACAATCCATTGGCTTCTGATTCTTATTAAATGAATGGATTATCTGTATATCAAATGGCTGATACGGAGAATAACTGGTTCATATGTCTTTTACGATAGCTTTTCTTGGAAAGATCATAGATCTCGAAGATATATCTAGGGTCGCTGGAATCGACGTGGAATTGAGGTGCAGCAGACAATTGTACTGAGCCAGTCTTTGGCCTAGTTTATGAATTTCCTCTTCAACTATTCCAGTTAAAAAACGATGCATTGTGTCTGCTTTGACCTGATTAATTCTAGAATTGTGCAAGTTGTTCCCAACCACAAACTATTAAACTAATTTATCCTGTCAGGCATGGAGTAACTTTGTAATATCGTTTATATTTTATTACATAATCTATCTCAATTGATTAGTGGCTGGTCTTGTTTAATTAATTTCATGCAATTAAGTTAGCGATCAATATTGGTCCGGCAGTGTTTATGTTCATGCTCCTACATAAATTATCTCAAACATTATTTATTTATTCTCAAAATTTCTCTCTAAATAAGCTCACTCAATAACTTAGATCAATTTCCGTTTTGAATCAATTATAAAGCTTCTTTGTGAAAATTTAGATAGCATGGATGTACATAAATTTTCGAACGTAAATTATTATTAAATTGTGATGAATAAATCAAAATGCGGAAGATGAATTATCACGATATTTCTACTGAACTTCATAAATGTTAATAAATATGTTTTATTTCGGTGAAGTTCTGTATAAAGTAATTGGAAACGTTGTGTTTCCAATTATTTCATGCAGAACTTCACCTAAATAAAACATATTTATTAAAAAATGAGTTCTGAAAAGTTTTTTCCTTCATAAATATCATCTTTCCACATTTTTCTTCCATTTGATTTCCGAATGTGATCCAACTTTTCTCCTTCTCTATTTTTATTAAATTTTTAGCTTTTTTGCGCTGCTCTTTGTAAAAATATTTAATCAAGTATGGAAGAAAGATACAATACCAAAAGACTGGGAAATAGCAGTTATCTTACCGATATATAAAGAAGGAGATATCCATGATTGAAACAATTATAGAGGAATTTCACTATTAAGTACAGCACTAAAATTATATGAAAGAGTTCTGAAAAATAGACTGAGATTAATAATAGAACCATCCCTAGAAGAAGCTCAAAGCGGATTCAGGAAAGAAAGAAGTGTACAAGATCATATTTTTACCATAAAACAAATAGTCCAGAAAACCTTATTGACTAAAAGTAAAGCATGCATGGCCTTCATAGATCTGGAAAAAGCATTCGACAGAGTGCAAAGACAAAGAATCTGGAACAGTTTAACAAAGAGAGGTGTGAATGGGAAATTAGTGAGTGCGATCAAAAGTCTATATAAAAAGAATTTGAACTATATTATTAAAAGAAACCGAAAATCAGAAATATTTGAAACGAAAAATGGCCTTCGCCAAGGAGGAGTTAAGAGTTCGGTTCTGTTTACAGTATTCATGGATGATATTATAAAAGAATGCAAGCAAGAAACAACGAAGCTATTGGTAGGTCACAGAAATATGCAACGTATCGAGATTGGAGAATGCGCGTTTGCGGACGATGTTGTAATATTCGCAAGAAACGAAACACAACTGCAAAGAAATTTGAATATATGGATTAATAAACTGAATATGAACGGAATATCAATAAATGTGAAGAAAACAAAAGTAATGATAATAGGTAATGAAGAAAAAACTATTAAGCTAAATAATGAAAACATAGAACAAGTAGAGAAATTTGAATATTTAGGAGTAACAATAACAAAAGATAGAAAACAGGACGAAGACATTTACAAAAGAGTCGATAAAACAGTGAAATTATTTCACAGCGTAAATAACAGCTTCATAAATAAAAAAGAAATTAGCAGGAAGACAAAATTGACAGTTTACAATACAATATTTAGATCAGTTCTAACATTATGGTTGTGAGTCATGGGTTATACCGAGAAGAACCAAAAGTGAAATCCAGACATTAGAAATGAAATATTTGAGGAGGGTCAAAGGAGTAACGAGAATGGACAGAATAAGAAATCAAGATATGGGATCAGAGCTTTCAGTGAAACCTATAGTAGAATTCATTGAGCAAAGACAACTGAGCTGGTGGGGAGACCTGGTCAGGATGGAGGAAAATAGTCCTGTAAAGAGGACTTGGACATCAAGGAATATACCGAAGAGAAGCCGAAAAAGACCAAGAGAGAACTGGGATGACATCATAGAGAAACTCATGGAGAAGAAAGGAACCACACTACGCGAAGCCAAGCAGACTGCAAAAAACAGGAAACAGTGGACAAAGTTTGTGCACGAATAAAGAATAAAGACTAAAATCCCTACACTTAACGGTAGAAGGGAATTGGACTATATATATATATATATATATATATATATATATATATATATATATATATATATATATATATATATATATATATATATATATATATATATATATATATATCTATGTCATCTTTGATAAATACGGGTCATTTTCATCAACTTTCATCCATTGAAGGCTCTGGCTCAACTACCTGCTTGCGATAAAAATCACAGCAATGTAGGAATTCCACATGCTTAGACCTTTCCTATATTTGAAAGCCTTGATTACCATCATTCTTATCTATTTGATTCAATGACGTAGCTAGGAATCATGAACCTTTCTACGAGTGTATATGGATTGATCAGGAATATAGTAGTCAATTGGGTGCCAGACTTAATAACTATTGTCTTAAGTGTCCAAAAATGGCCGCTTCAGATCAACTTCCCTGATAGAACTTACGATTGAAATTGGTACCAATCGATAGTGAAGGTCAAGTATTTTGAGAAAAATCCACCAGGATGCTATCTCTTGTCCTGTCCGGGAGGGCGGCAGCCACTCCGTAGTGTAACTCATCTTCGGATTCAACTTCCCTGATCACGATTGAAATTTTTTTCCTGTCCCGGACAGGACAGGAAGTAGCATCCTGGTTTAGTATTGAAGTACTTGACCTCCGTTATCGATTGTTACTAGTTTCAAGTTAACCCCGAAAAAATTGATCAAGAATATTTCGATACTTAGGACAAGATCCTGGATTCATAAAGTCTGGGATCCTATTGACTTCTATATTGCGGATCATATACAATTTGGCCGTTAGTCCGATCAGAGAAAATAAAGTGCGGTCGGCTCCTGAACTAATAGTGTCCTTTATATCTTCAAGAAATTTATTAATCGGGTGGTCTTGTAAATGTTTACAAAAACCATATTTTTTAATTGAGATCTTGGCTCTTCAGAGAATAGCCTAGTAACACATTTAAAACTCAGACATCCTGAAACTTACGTTATATATGTAATTACGAAACAACCTATCGTGATTTTCCGTTTAGAATTAGATCTGTCGCTGCCTCATTTCTGCTATTTCAGTAGATACAACATTCATAATTCAAAAATAATAAATGATTGCTAATATAATTACCGATTATCTATTGACGTGAATAATTAATCACCCAAATCCAACAATTGCATTCATACAATATCTCATATTTATATATTTCAGGTCGTTAATTCAACCAATGAAAATGCAATGCTTGTTATCAAAGCCAATAAAATTCTTCAACATGAAAATAATTTTATTTGAATATACATAAAACTGGATATTGACCTAAATGACTTCAAACTGTGGAAATATTAATAAAATATTGTTGCAATCTCAGTACCTTAATGGAATTCGTATACATAAATACTTGCTTTTGCCACTTATCATGCATAGATTTACATGTTTTTCTATGTAGTTTTAATGTCATCTGATTTGTTTCATTCCAATTTATAGCTAAACCTTTCGAATAATCGTAAAACAAGAAATCAATGAGATTAAAAAAAAAATATGTCAACAATTAAAAATGGTTCAGACTCAATGAATACAGGTGTAATTGAAAGCTCCATGAATTATTCCAAGTTCAAGTTCACTCTTTTTTAATTGATGCTGTCGAAGTCTTGGAATATTGTAACGTAAGAAGGTATCATAATTAGTAAAAATAAAATAGGCCCTGAATACACCTCTGTCTGGGCGGAGCCTTTTATCTCTTTGCGTCGCGCCGCTCTACACATTCGAACATTCGAGTAGCTTGCTAGAATAACATAGAAGTTTCTAGAAGTGAACATCCGAATATATAAGGGGAACGGCCTGACTGAGTGAGAGTAGATATTCAGAGCGTGATCAGTCAAGTGCGAAGTGTAATAAATAAATAAGTTGTTGTGAATAAATGTTAGTGGCTTTGTAGTTGAATTTTTATAGTTTAATTTATCATTTTAGAATATTGGATTTCTCTTGATATTCCACCATTTGCTTTGAATAAATCGTTGAATGATTCTTCCTGAGTGTTTCAATCTAATAATTAGTTTATTCACTGTTCATAGTTGGCAGCACAGTTTTTGATAGGTTTTTTCAACTATTGTCTGTGAAACTGCAACGACTTGTGTACCTTTGTAAGATATGTACCAAATATCTGGAAAAAACCTGAAACTCGTGAATTGGAGCCAATTTTCTTGACAGTGAAATATAGATCAAATATATTGTGAAAAATATGCAGAAATAGATTTACATAGGTAAGTTTAGTGAAGATCCTAATTTATTGCCAAAATATTACTATTCTTTTAGTTTAGAATAAATTATTGATTACGATCGCTCAAAGCCACAAAGCTGTCATTCTTTCAACAATGTAAAACATTCAGATCGAACTATAAGTGCACAGTAATATTTTTGAGAGAACTTCAATGAATTTTAACTGGATTTTCAAAGAGGCTACAGGAAAAAATTGTTCATGTGAATATACAGAATGTGGTTGTATTTGAAAAGTACAGAATAAGGAATCTTAAATATTATTCGCCAAAATGATGTACTCAATAAACTTCTTGTGTTTGTTTTGTGACTCTTCCAATTTTTAGCGCATTTTTTGGAAAGAAGCACTATTATAATCACTTTGGCTGTCTGGCTGGCTGGCTGGCTGGCTGGCTGGCTGGCTGGCTGGCTGGAGTGACGCTGAGATCTCAGCAACTATACTATTTACAGACTTGAAACTGGCACTAAATAAAAGCTGCTGTTTCGTAGGTTTGCACAAATTGCTTTAATTCAAGCTCAGTAATTGTGGAAGATTTAATTATTCAATTACTTGTTTCAAGTGAAATAATGTCCATAGATATCTATGACATTAGGAATATGGCAACTAAAATTTATTGAAGTAGATAAAAATTTAGTTACAACTTTCGCCGCGGGTGTCACTATTATTATGTACAGTTGTCAAATCTGTCCGGGATTCATTCAATGACTTGTTTGACGCGAATTTGAAGCTTATTAGAATGAATTATTATTATTGGATGAAAATTTGTTCACTTTTGGTGTATTTTTTTATATAGCTTTGTTAAAGATCAAATTATCATTTTAAGGTACAGCACTTGACCTCCCGTCAGTCAATAACTGAACAATGAAGATTAAAAGGTATTTTTGAGTTTGTATATGCATAAATTATGTACCTATCAAATAGTCAACTTGAAACTAGCATTAAATGGAAGCTGCTGTTTCGTAAGTTTGCCCAAACTGCTTGATTTTAAGCTCAGTAACTGTGAGAGATGGTAATTTGCGAAATCTCTGAAGTAACAAGCATTCATGAGCTGTCAAAAATGCGCTTCCATCATCTAGATGATTCTTCCATTTTTTACTTATTTTACTAATCATTTCAAACAGAATGTCATTTGAATCCTTACTCATTATATGATCTTCAAGATCTATTTATCTCTTTCGACGCAATTCCAATTATTATCCTCATGCAGATGGATATTGTGAGTATCCAATCCTCAGCAAAATAGTTTTCTGCGAAATTGTTCAAATGAATATATTTTGTTGGTTTTCCATAGAACCTTTCAGCAATCAATTCTTATAGATTACCTTGTTTTGCTATAAATTTAAAAATTGATTTGTCTTCTTCCTCTTTTTATGATAGTGCATGTACACTCAGAAATAGAATTTGCTGAATCGTTTTCCTATATTTCCAAATTGGATGTAGATAGAGTAATGTAGTGACTGTATTTCGATATTATCCAATCGGATTTCATAGAATTTAATATTTTGTAGATATGGATTTCGATCGCACAAATCGCAGATTTATATTTCAAATCTGCTGATAGGGTTCTTCTGTTATTTAGTTTTTTGTATGTTTGTGCACATGCCAAAGTTTATTCTTAGAGCAATAGAATACGAAGTGAAAAAATGTTCCCAATTGCGCAAAATATATCGAAAATATTTGGAGACATCAATTGTTTCATTGAGAAAATAAGGATGCAAAGAGCGTGGACACTGTGGTACCATGCGTCCTTCTAGTAGATCACTAGCCAAACAATTCTCGTTCAACTAGCTGAGAATGTTTTTTATTCACAAATATTATAGTAATATGGCAATTCCTAACCTTTTGGAGGTTGAGAGGTATGTAATTTCCAACTGCAATGACTAGCTCTCGGGTCGGAAGTGATACTTCCATCCCCTGGGTAGGAAATGTTTATGCAGGGTTGCCTAGCATCAATCATAAATCTTTGTTGGAGTAAAATAATCCGTGCTGTCAGAAATATCGATCATATAATCTAATGATCCAAATAAAACAATTATTATTGGAAAGAAGCGTATTTATGTTGCAATTTTGTATGAATCTATGGCTCATAAATTCATAAATTTGTAAATTATGAACAAAATCGCTATGAACTCACATACTTAGCACTTTCGTTCGATTCGAGGCAAGTGTGTAGCTCCATTTCACTGTTATAACTTGATGATATCTACACTTATCACAATTTCAATGGATACACGTATAAATAACTTTATTCATAAATCATGAATCCTACAAATGTCAAATTAATTAATTTTGTCAGAATATTCTTGTTTTCATAGACTAATACATCAATTTACTTTGTTGATAAACGAGATTGGATAAATTATTTCTCCGAAAATTAGGGATTATTGTGAATAAAATAGTATACATTCTTCGGTGAGGATTTCATATCAGCCTCGAGCTATATCTGATCCTCGAGGCTTCGCCTCTCGGTCATATAATAAGCTCTCGGCTGTAATGAAATACTTCCCACCTCAGATATAATATACTATTTTTTCTTTCTTTAGCAATATTCCTATGCTAATCTTTCAGTTTTCTGTCGTCTAGCTTTATTCTGAAATTGTTGCTTTCCTTGAGCTGATTTAGAAGTAAGAATTAAAGTCATCATTCCATCTATTAATTGATCCTGCTCGTGTTCTGCAAACTAAATACAAAACATCGAACATTTTCCATAAAATAATTTGGTGGCTTTTTGGAATTATCAGAATTCTCAATCTTAGATTGTATAAGTAATTTACTCCTGGAATTAGGAATTGAGGTTTATTCGGCATATCATAAAAAAGATAGATCGGACAACGGAATATACATAATTTTGTAAGAGATATATTCTTGGGATTTCAGTCAATTCTAATTTTATTTCTTTTCTGCTTCATAGTTTTGGCTGCACCTCAGCCATCCTCAAAAGCAAAAGGATGGCTGAGGTGCAGCCGAAATTGTAAAGCAGAAAAGAAATAAAATTAAAATTGACTGAAATCCCAAGAATATATCTCTTACATTATTTACATATTCAGTCAGCGTTAACCATTTTATCCAATACATAATTTTGTTAAAGATGTAGGTCTCCAAGTTCTTTTTTCATCACAATAAACGTAAAAAAATGTTGGGCTCATCAAGAATTTCTTTCGAAAATTTTTTTAGCTGCTGCGCAAAGTCTTGGCAGTCAGCCCCAATATTTCTATTCCTCATGTTTATTTTATCAATAATTTGATACTAACTAATGATCACGGTTTACTGTTCCAAGTCTTCTTCTGTAACTATCCTCCATTGTTGGAGTCTTGTATTCTGTTTGAAATTAGATGTCATTTTAGCGAATATCTTATTGTTCATGAGATAATGGTGGAATTGATTCATGTGTGTTCCGTGGTAGATCGACTATGTTTATGCAACTGTATATTGAGCTAAACAGAAGCGTTTCATTCAGTTGCTGTTGGCAAAACTCATCCTCTCTAACGTGAATATCTATTCGCGCATAGCAATATACTGACTGAAATAAAGACTTTCTGGGTGAATAGTTCCAATATATAAGTCGCTGGACAAAATGATGTACCTACATAAATTCCACATGAAATCTCTGTTTGAAGTATTTTATCCGTAACAATGCAATTCTCAGAAATAATAGACAATAGACAATTGATTAAAACTGTTTGTTATAAGAAGAAATAGCAAAATCATCTGCCATCTTAACAAAACAAAATCACATTCACTATCTTCCATGCTTTATCTGGTATTCTAAACTCTAAAATATACCTTCATTATTCGGAATAGATTGTTGTCTTAGATCAAATTAATCACTGGACTGTCAGAGCAGAAAAAAGAGGAAAATATCGATGATGATTATTGATATTCAAGAATAAGTAAATCCAGAGTAGAGAACCGCTTCATCTTCTCTTGGATCCAAAACAAAACTTTCAATCCCAAAATCACCTCTTTTTGCTGTAAGCCCATCGGTGACATGTTTTTATGAACTTCCTGAAAGCAAAATATTCTCACAGAATTCCCAAAGTGAAAAAACTTGGAGAAAAAACTCGCAGTGAAGAAATGTAGGGGGGAAGAGGGCAGAACAGATATAAATCACTTAGATGAATATTCTTCGAGGAAGTAAATGATAAATTTAAAAATGTCTGATAAAACGTAAAAGAATTGGGTTGGAGATTAAAGGAATTAATGTCAGCAAAGGAAACTGAGCAGGAATAATATTCGAGGAATTGTCGATTCTTGAAAACTTGAGTAGACTTTTTTGGTTGTTATGGTGATTTACGATTCATGATGAAGGAGTTGTACCCAGAAAACATAATTTATTGAAAGAATAATATTTTGTAATATGATCAGAATAGTAAGATGGGAACCTAACTGAAAAGTGATATCGCTGATGAACATTTAGAGGTTGAAAATCAGTTTATTGGACTTGATTTGTGCAATTATTCCATCTCGCTTACATTAGATTCGGGAGAAACTTGATTGGACTCCTAATAACCAGGCCACGATACAGTAATTGTAGAACTGTTGACACGTGGAGTCGAATTACAGACTGGTTCTTAGTCAGCTCTTACTGTATTCTATTTTCCACGTCCTAAGCCTTCAAAGAATGATCTGTTGAATTTGATCGTGATTAAACATAAAAAAATAACGAAAACACTGCAGGTCGTTCAAAAAGCTACTAGTAAAATAGAAAACAACGCTGGAAAATCTATAATACTGGCTTCCTGATGTTGCTTCCATTGGCCCTCATGCTATCACTTTTGCATATATTACAATAAAATTATAATTTGTAATATAATAAAAAGGCAACAATGCAAGACAGTTGTAATTACAACTTATACATTACTTAAACTTTATTCTTATCTCTAGAAATAAATAGATACTCATTTTTTACCACCTCACTTACTCACATGAGGATTTATATGCTCAGGCGCCAGGATCTTTTTATTTAAAAATAAGCAAAATATTGGAACTTTTATTAAAGGAAGTCCGGTTCTGAAATGTGAAGATATTTTCCCCAGAATGAAACCACAGAATGAATTTTAGGAATTTGATTTGATCAAAAGAAAACAAATAAAACATAAACAAAACAATAATTACAACAGATTGACTCATCAATCTAACTTAAACAAATGCAAAGAAATGAATCATAAACTAAACAATAATTACAACGGATTGATCAATCATAAACTAATCAATAATTACAACGGATTGACTTATCATAAACAATTATTTAACAAATAGAATTTGGTTTTAAGAGAGATCGCGCTTCTTAAAATGAATTTAAAACTTTCAAAAAAAAAAATTTTGAAGAGAAATAGAACAGCCTATTCTAGGCTGTAGGTGATTCCATTGTTGAACAAGCGCTTCGCGAAAAAGGTGCTAATTCAAAGCCAACAATGCCATCAACCAGTCCACATTTAGAAGAAATTCAATGGTCTTATTGGAATTAGATAGCGTAGCGCTTAACGAAAGTGCTTCCATTATCTGATGCCAGAGTGAAGAGTGCACACTTCCAGTTTTAAGCAACTCCTGAAGAAACTACCCTACCGTATTGAATCCATCGTGCCTTTATGACTGTAGAACGATTGAGTGTCGTCATTGCCATCTCTTATTACAAAATTGAAACATACTCGTATCGCCGCCATCTTGGTTACACACATTTCTGCGCAATGGCTCCTATATATGTCAAATCTGACAGATGTCCAATAATTATAACTTTAACTTATTTGAATACTCAATTATGATATTTATAGTTAGTCTAACACTGAATTCACACTGTTTAACTCAGTAAATGGTATTACATTGGTAAGTTTATTTTTTTTCACAAAATGTTTCAATCCTCTATGGTTTGTAGGTTATGTTCACGGCGCGAACACTAGAAATGTTTCCACAGAAATATTATAGATGTCCGGGTTTCTGAGAATTCACTCTTTTCAGGGACGAACGATAGGGACTAGCTTCGTCATAAATTATAGTATAATTTAAACCTACATTCAAACAAGAATCACGGTAATTGATGAAAAAAAGTTAGCAACAGTAATTTTCACGGCAATAATCAAGAACTGTTCAAGATGGCCGTACAACAATTGAAAATAGCTTGAGTTAGAAAAACATCAGCTATTAGACTATGATATGTCTTCATTTTTGCAGTCCTTTTTTAGTAGGATTTTCGGGAGGCTGAAGTTGTACTGATTAGCTTTTCCTTTTTAAATTGCTGGTTTAATCTTCAAGCACAACAAGAAAGAAAGGTGATCATCATGGCTGGGTTTAAGTTTGCATGCAGAGTGAAAGCCCAGGCAAAAAATCAAGCGAAGCCTATAAGAGACTCATTTTGAAATGTATATTACATTTTTTCGTCCATCTCTGTACAGTCTACTCCAATTAAGAACAGTCCAAGATTCTTATGAGACTATAAATCGAACCTTCTGTTTGACCAAAATGCAATCATGATTCACTCACATTAAATGCAGGACTTAGGTCCGGTTTCACCAAACTCAGTTGAATTTATCAAAGGGTTATTGTGAGTCAGTAACTATGGTTACAATTGTTTCAACAATACTTTCCGTATAAAATAACATTTGAATAAATTTAACTAGCGTTGGTGAAACTGGCCCTTAGAGAACTTTGTTTAAATTAATCCAACAAATATATATAGATGCAAATTTGAATCTTCAAACTGCACAAACTTATTTATAATGACTTATGAACGATTGACATATCATTGATAGATCATAGTACGTGGCAGTTGAGTGCTCAATCATTGTACGGGATAGGCCGTATCTTCTGAATACACGCAACTGCGCACAAGCTGCTTTACGTGATAGCTGTTATAATTAAATAAAAATATGGAAAGGGATGAGAGTATGTATCATAAATTGAAATTATTTTTCTTACGTCAATAATAACATCAGCTTCTACCAGTTTTATATAGTATGTTTATTCAGAAAGTACGAGGTTAGCGGTGAACATTTGTGGCATTATTTCTTAAACAAATAAGAATCATCTTACTCCACTTACCGAGGCTGTTATCGAGAAAATTACGTATTTTCTGGAATAAAAGAAGGATGATTCTAAGTTATCGATCTTATAACTTGATGCGAACAAACAACTTCAATGATATTTTAACCTCAGAATAGATAGCTTCATCGGCATCCTAGCAAAAAATGACTATGACGAACGGTTGGACGAGTAGACGCACGAGTCGTACAATACGGCATTCCATTTGTAACTCTTGAATAAGTGGAGCCGTTTCACACTTTTTCAAGACAGTCGAATATAAATTTTCATTTGTAACTCGTTTATATTCGAAGTCCACAGAGTCGTACTTTCAGCTAAAGTCTCCACACTTGCACTGTATTGAACTAACTTATTAGATAAACATATATTTTATTCATGCTACCGGCAAAATCATAGCAATCATTTTGTTAGTTCAGTCCAAAAAGAACCATGTAGCTTGAGGGGATCAACGACATTTCTTGAAAATTATTCCATTCATTCACAAAACTACATTGTTTTCTAGCTTTCACTGCATGATTCAAAATACTGTAATCTAAGATTCAAGCCGCAATCACTTATATTAATGAATTTCCAAACAAAGAGAATATTTTTTCCGTATTTCAACTAGAAATATTTTCTCATCTCGCTAATAGTCAAAAATAGAAAAAAAAACTTTCTCCATTATCTACCACAAAAAAGACCGCAACATATCCTCAGAGATATAAAATTCCAGCCAGCGGAAAAGCATTCCTGAATAATAGAAACACTGACTCCTGTGTATAAACAGTTTTTTGTAGAAAATCATCAACATTGTTGTAGTTCTACTGCAATGCGTGTCAGCTTCAGCATAGCCAACAGATCAGTCACACGATAAAACCAAATGGATCTTCGAGGAACGTGGAAATAAATATAAAACATTTGATTTATACGCTAGCGAGATTACGCTCAGAATTATGGATTTCGGAATTTTCAGACATAATAAAGAAACTGGTGATTTGACTCTTTTGATAAAGTAGCAAACAGACTGGAAAAAAGAGAAGTGAGGAAGGCAAGAAGTGTGATTTACGGAGCTGTTGGAAATAAGATTAGGGAGATGAATATTGTGCATAATAGAATAGAATTGTATCATAAATACGGTCAGAAACGAATCCCGAATAGTTTTTATTTGTAATTGATTATGAGAGGGTAAATTACTCGTCTCAAAAAAATTGAACGCGATTTCAATCCAGATGATTGCTAAATATTAGTTGACACCTTGTTGAAAGGTGGTAGATGCTCGACTGATAGCAGTGTATCGCAATAGTACCTAATTCTTGTTGGTTTTTTGTATTTCAAGAATATTGGGGAATGTCTGTTTCTTCTATCTAAAATTTAACTGAATTTTGTTAGAAATAGTAATATTATGCTACAAGGACCAAACGACTGTCATTTTTGTCCAGGATAAATTTGGCTGCATTCGGTGATGACGAGGGCAAAGCACGAAGCGAAGACGAGGGCAAAGCCCAAGGCGTAGCTCCGTGCAGCCAAATTTGTCCGTGACAATAATGACAGTCGTTCAGTGTCCGTGTTGCATACGATACTTTTTGTAACAAGTGCACCGAAGTACCCCCATTACTAAGCTTTTTAAATTAATTTGGATGTATCGAAACTATCTTTGACAAACAGATTTTTGCAAATGCAATCACATTACAGTAAACTAATACAATGAAAGATAACTTATATGATTCATTTTATTGATTGATATTTCAGACATTTTCTGAGCTATCCCGTTCACAATAAATGCACATACTATAACGAACACATTCTATAATACAAATTTCTTTCAAATATCAATTTGACATATATCAATGAAATAAAAAATCCAACGGCATCCATGATCCATGATCTACAATTTCATTTTTACCCAGCGGTCAAAAATATCCATTAATTCCCAGTCAACAGAGAATTAATAGAAATTGTTACCATGGTTTGGAATTGAGAACTTTCGAAACAGAAGTCAGCTCAGTAATAGGATTCTTTTGGTGTACGTGTTACAAACACATATTTTTATTAGCTTATAAATAAGATCGCTTTTCCAGGTCTAGCATCGAATGACAACTGAGCAAGTAAAACTCTAACAAAAGAGGAGTATTACTGAAAATTCATTGGTTATCACAAATATTGGAGTAATCAAGCGCAACATTTCCAAAATCGAGGAATTGTTGGAATAAACGAGTTGTAATCGCAATGTGATCAAAAAACAAAATCCAATACAGTTACGTTCTAGCAGAAACAAGTTCTTGTAACCATGGTAACTGTTAGTGCATTTAGTTGTAAAATAGCCCACATTCCTTGCAAACCATTGATACGCAATCGGTACGAGGATATTCCGAAAATGACAGCTCTGGAATATTCAAGCTTATTGGAATGGAATGGAGTATATCAAATTCTCAAGCATTTTTGGAAATGAAGAAAGCAGAAAATACCTGAAGCATAAAAATAATATATTGTAAGTGAGCACAATGATAGTCACAAAAAATAGTTTTTAGAAATGAATACTCTAAAATGAATTTATTCATATTTGTTGAGGCCGGTGAAGGAAGAAATGATTTCATTTATTGATCATCGGAGGATGCTGGGAGATTGAATTTTCTGATCAGCTTCACCGGAGACAATAAACAACGCACGAGAAAGTGAATAAAATTGAGTCTTACATTCCAAAACCCAGTTGACAACATTTACTTTTGAAGTGCTGCTCAGTCGAAATGTTTCTTTTCACATGTGAAAGGGGATAGCTTCTGGTTGAATTGAATCGGATTCGATCCGTCGAATGCTCCGTTTTGAAAAGAATAGAGCTTAATTCAAGAGGGACTGGGTATCAATTTGGTAAAATTCTGGTAAATTGGATAATACTTGAAAAACATTGATTGTATGGTAATTCCTGTGTTCAAGTGCTCGGAAATAGAATGCCGTTGAAGTAAATGGTATGAATCTTGTGATTAGCAGAGTAATAAATATAATTCTTTTGCCAAAGCCAAGTCATTTTTTTTGTCGAATATATCGGAAGGGGACTCATTCCATTTGTATTTTGGATGTGTTAAAACAAAAATAATTCCACTTTAATTGCTCAAAAGCTTTCTCCAACGTGAACTATGTAATACCGTTCTGGTAAATCTATTCACTGAATGGTTTCGACCACTTGATGGTCAACTTCAGATTAGTACCAACAAGACTATGAAATACTTAACAATCAAATTGGAAATGAAAAAATCGATAGAAATCCTTATTTTCACAATTGAAAATCAAATTTGGAACATGAAAATATAAGAGATTGGAATAAATAGAATGATAAAAACTACAGAAAACTGCTGGAGCGTGGGTGTCAATAATTTGAAAAACCACGGACAAAAACGCAAAGAAACAGTCCATGCACAAATATAACTAATACATACAAAAAATCTGACGTGAGCATCACGTGAATTACTTGTACATCATTTGATATATACACAAATTTATTCAATAAAGTTTTCCATTACTCCAGATTATAATTAATATAATTTTAATAATATTTTGACATGTACAATGTGAAACAAAATCAAAATATTGACAACAGATTATCATTGCCTACTTTATCATTTCAATTAAACTGATTGTTTTATACGGAAAATTCTGAATGTCTGTTATACTTATAAACTGCACTTCTGGCTCAGCTGAATGACACAAAAATAGTAGATAACTATTCTGATGCTACAACAAGTTCAAACACTGAATTTCAATATGCTATGACTGATCATTGTAGATTAATGCAAAAAAATAAAAAATTAATTCAAGTAAAGTGCACTTCCGGCTTGGCTGATTCATACAAAAATAGCAGATAAGCATTCTGATACAATATCAAGTTCAAATACTGAATTTCAACGTCCTACGTTTGATCATTCTGGATTTATTAGAAAAATTCGAAAAAAGTTTCAAGTAAAGTGCACTTCCGGTACAGACGATTGGAGTCATAATGCGAGGTGCACTCTATACCAGCCTTTAATACAAAATTTCAACATTATACGTTAAACCAGTTTTGAGATTTGCGAGTTACGAACGAACGCACGAACGTACCGAAATCAAGCCGAAAATAGACAAAATGGATTCAAGGATGCTCAAAATGGATATTTTCATCAAAATCTTGATAGGTGAATTTTGTCGGCTTTACAATATTTCCTTGTAGTTAGTACAAGTAAGTAAAAATTGTGTAACTGCCAGAAGGGATGAAAAAATTAGGGGAACGCATGAGAAGTTTTTTGTATTTGAATTTTTCTGGTCATTGAGACAAGGAGTACTATAGGAGCTCACAGATTTTATAATTTTAAGCTCTCCAGAAAATTAGGATCTCCCCTATTTTGCTTGATGTGTTAAATTGCACCATTTGTTAATATCAATTCGTGACTTGTATCAAGGATATGGCAGTGGCGGCTCGTGACTTATATGTCTGGGAAAGCGCAGGGACGGCTCAAACTGATTCTTGAATTTGTCCGAGAATAATTATGTTCACGATAAACCTGGAACATACATTGCACAATTTCATTCTGAATAAATCTTGATGTACCTCTGAACACCTTAACTTTTTGGATATGGCTATTGAAAGCACTATCAGCTCTAAACATACTCCTTTATTTAAAGAATATTTTTTCTCGTCGTGACCGCGGAGGGCAAGATTATACGTTTCGCACAGTTTTTAATAAATCTAACTTTTGAGAGCACCTGTCGATTTTTCATCACAGTCTCGTTATGCTTACGGATTTGATCCGCATAAAACTCACTTAGGGATGTAGCAATATAAGATACTAGCTGACCCGGCGTACTTCGTAACGCCACAGAATTGATAAATTCAGATTGCGATATATTTGAGCCTACCTTTTATATAAGGACCTTATAACCCGAAAATGATAAGGACATGTCAAACTGTGAGAAGATTTTCTTTTGTTGGGAATCAATCGAAATAGGAGATTTTTGTATTTGGCCGAGACTTTGCAGTTCCACTGAATGTCTCTTGAGTTTATTTAACTTTCTTTTTTGTTAATTGAGAATATTATACATTAAATATATGAATCTCACATGACATGCTTATTCAAGTGATTATTTGGAAGTAATTATCATATTGGACATAAATTGTCTATTTGAATACGAACCTAACCAAATTGTAACAATAAAATGAATATGCATGTGCTGGGAATAATCTAAGAGTACCAAACTCGTTTTGCTCATATGGCGATTAACTGTTGAGCGACGTCGTTTGGTTCGCACGGCTGCTTACCTTTAACTGAGTTTGCAACGCTCGCACGGCGGCTCAACGTTGACCGAGCACGCTTCGCTCGCACGGCATCTTACCGTTGACCAATCTCGTTCCGCGCTCGCACGATGTTCTATAGTTGACCGAGCTCAATTCGCTCGCACAGTAGTTTATAGTCAACCGAGCTCGTTTCACTCGCACGGCAGCTTGCCGTTAGCTAAGCTCTTTCCGCTCGCACAGCAGCTTGCCATTGACCGAGCTTGCTTCGCTCACACGGCAGCTCACAGTTATCCGAGATCATTTTGCTCGTACGGTGGTTTACTGTTGATCGAGCTTGCTTCGCTAGCACCGCAGCTTACCGTTAACCGAGTTCGCATCTCTAGTAAGGCGTTTTAACGTTGACGGAACTCGCTTTGCTTGCACGGACACCTATTTATGACCAAGCTCGCTTCGCTCGCAAAGCTAAAAAAAGAAGCCGATAGGACCCTTTTCCAAATTCAGTTTCAGATCCTATCGGCTGCTTTTGTTTGTTCCACTCTGAGGCAAATCTTATAAGCTAAATACGATGGATAAGTTCTCATGATATCATCAAAAAATCTGTTTTATACAAAATGTATGAGAGAATGATATTCCTCCTTCCGATTTTTCAATACTTATTCTGCTATTCTGGACGGAGACAAATCCAAATAATCAGAGATCATGTGAATCGGTCATGCCGCTCTTGATTTATGAATGGTGTAAGTAACCTGACATTGTCTTATATAATACTGGTATCAATCTAATTTTTGATATAAACTTCGATGAAGTAATAATAGATATTGATTATCTGTGTATTGAGTCATAATTAATATATATTCTTTCCACCAAAGCAGAAAGATTCATTAAAAAAAAAAAAACGAATTTATATATAGATTTTTTGTGCCACAAACCGTCTCGTACGTCTCTAGAACACTGTATCAAAGTTTCACAACATTCTGATCTATGGTTTCGGAGCGCATAAGGTACAAACATACAAATTACAAACATTGATTTTTATTTATATAGATTACTAAAATTTGAAGACTGACAAGATTATATCTATGTTGGCACTATTTTCGTGTTTTTCCATTCTTATAGATAGGTATTTTAGGTCATTTATCCCATTTCTTGTCCAATTATTATCGCACTCAAAAAGCAAAGTTACAAAACAGAAGATCAAATTTTTTTCCTCGCGGCCACAAATCTAAACAATTTTTATTGTACATGTTTTTGTCAAACTCACTTTTGCATTTTGGTTCTTGCATTGTCACTGCTTCTGTACTATCGAATCCTGGCGTTGGACAGCCAATTTGTTTTATTTTGAGTGCTCTATTCAAGCTCAAAGCGCTAAATATATTGTTTTTATCTAATTTTGTTTTGAAAAGTCAAATTTTATATCAATTTCTGACGTTATGCAACGTCCCATTTTTGATAACTGTCATGCAACAGTTGCGTAAAGTAGTTACGTAATGACTTTACATAACTGGCCATGTTTCAGAGCTAATCAATTATACTTATCTGAGTACAATTAAAAGAATGATTTATTATTTACAGTACGCAGTACTGGCAGAGTCTTTAATATTAAAGGGTCCTATATCACTCGGGATATCACTACTTGAGTATATTTTTAAAAATTATTTCGACATTTTGTGAGAATTCGATATTTGTTTATTTCAGTGCACTTTTGTTTCTGTAATAACAATAGATGGTCATGAATCACAGTCATCTGAATTTTGAGAGATGTTCTCATTCAAAGATATAGATAAAATTATTATGACGGCATTAGATAAAATCTTGTACAGAATACGTTATGGAAAGCCATATTGTTTGACTCATGTAATTTGCAAAACTCGCTACGCTCGTTTTGGCAAATATTGCATTTCGTCAAACAATATGGCACTTTTCATAACTAATTATGTAAATAATTATTAACTCCACACACTCTCATAATTGTCCTTAAAATCTAGTCCAATGTCTAGTACAAATGATAAAACTTGTAAAAATTGCAAAAGTTCCACTACTTACGATTTTTAATAGGGCGAACTAAGCAGAGCCGACATACAAGCATATCACAGGCGCTAGCACTTCCACTAGAGCGGTGGTTGTCATGACGATCGCCGTGTCAACCTTGGGCGGAGTATGAAGCGCCGTAAAGCTCATTTAAGCGCTATCTTTATGTCATGCGATTCGCAAGTCGAATTAAATTGATCGCAACGGAAGTAGGAAGAATAGCTGTTCGTTTTCTATCGTTATTATTATTTTTTTAATATTTCTTGAAGCAAATGGAGGGCGGCACCCTAGAGCTCTCCTGCACCGGCCACCATTGTGATGCGGTCAGCAATGCTTGAAGTATTCTTCATTAAATTTTATGCAATGTAAATGTTTTTTTTTTATCGACATAATTACAATTAAAAATCACAAAAACTTGTCTCGAGATCCATACTTCTATGAAATTCTCTTTAATATTTTGGAGTAGCAGTCAGCTGGTAAACATGAATATAATCTTTCTTATTTTTATTTATTCCCAGGACTATAATCTAAGATTCTCTCTATACCAGTATTCGATACACAATTTCATTGTAATAGCTAGCAAAGAGCATTATCGTACAATTATCCCAGTAGAACACATTTAAAATGACCAAATAACAATTCCATCCCCTTGTTTTCAATTCCTTCTAGTCCCAATAGTCCAATACCCGTCAATGTCTAATTTGTTCAACACGTGACCATCGCTTCTCGATGTGTTGGCTTATCAATAGCTCTGCGGTGTCCCCTAGTGTTTATTGTTGACAATAAGCGGCCCTAGGCATTGGAATTAGCGCCTCTTGTTTAGAATGGTGTAGGAGGGTGGCTGCGATTGCTCACCAAGTTCAATTAGAGCCATGTTGGATTGCTATGTCAATTTGAGATAAATAGAAGGACAGGTGTGACATCTGTGGGAATTATTAACATGATTAATTAGGTACATATTAATAAGAAATGAATGGATTAATGGAACTGGTTAATTACTTGAAAAATCATCCAAGTTTTTTTGTAAGAAATCCAAAATTATGACCTAAGTCATTGTGCATGTGAATCACAGTTCATCATTAAATCTTCAGACATATCATCTTGCTAAAAATAATCATTGTTTTGGTCTGTTTCGTTTAGTATAGACCACATTGACTCCCTAGTATAGTACATGAAAAAAGTTTGTTATTCTAGGGAAAGATGGGTTTAATTCACAGGTGGAAAAATGATACACGCTATGAATACAGAGATTGCTGTATAGATGCGGCTGTTTTGTTTATTCACGTTTCCATTGAACTGAAAAGGAGCCTTGTCGCTCGGTATTATTCTCATGAAAAATTCATAGTTGTGTTTGCATTTTCAACATTCAATGAACAATTCTTCAGTCGTTGTCTGTATCTTGGATTGGAATTGAAGGATTATTATTTCTTCAACAAAAAAGTAGTACTTTGTTGGTGATGTTAAACGGTACAGAGTTTTGTGAAAATATTAAAATCTTCAGATGGCAGACCGAGTAAACTCCTTCTAAGCTCTTCGCAATATTTCGGCGAATAAATTGTTTTTACAAAATTGAAAAATTGTAGAATGAATGCATTAGAAACCTGTTACAGCCACGAATGCATACTCTACTGGTGTGATGGAAATATATTTCCTGCCACTATCATTTTGTGTATATTCCTGCGTTGTTCATCCCGATTCGAAGCACTCAGGCATCAATGGTTAGTCTGCAATGTTGCCGTACAATGCGCTGCTATCGCACAATGATGCATGTTGTTTGAACGCGCTCACAATACCAATTTGCAGTGATGTACTTTATAAGCGAACCTTAATGATTTCGAAATTTAATATGAAATATCACGTGCAGCAAGTATCTCTAAACTGCTATTCACATATACATTTGTCATTTGCTTTTGAGGACTAAAGCGTACATGATAATTAGTTAACTTGAAGTATGTGCTTCATTTGTTTTAATGGCAAAGCTCACACTCGTACTTGGAGTTGTTTTAATTAAAAAATGTACATTTTCAACAAAGTAAATTGCCAAAATTTTGTATTAATACTTGAAGCCATGTTTAAGTACATATTTTACGAAATGAAAAACATAATTATTCTCTTTCATGCATAATTGAATTTGATATTTTTCACGCAATTTCTATGACTATGATTTAGTAATATCATCTGCGGTTTCCCAAGAGTGTATATAATACTTGAATCGAATTTGAAAAGAATATTCGCAGATTTATTTCACAAACTGGCTGACTAAAAAAGTATTCAGTTACATAATAGTAATCAATCGCAATTTTAAAGATCATTTCATTAGCTCAGGGAAATTACTAGAAAAAATACCTTGTAGGTGGAATCGCATATTACAGATATTTCGCAGTTGTTCAAGGTTTTATAAGGGTATTAAACGGCAAGATAGCACAGTGGTAGAGTGCTAGCCTCTGGACGCAGAGGTCGTGGGCTCGAATCTCACTCGGGTCATGAATTTCACGGCTTGATTGGATAGGTATTTACTCTCGTTACTTTTCCAAGTTGAGATTGAAATTATCTTGGCTACCTGGCATCGGCTAATCCATAGGCCTGCACTGGCAGCACACGTGACAAGTGGAATAAAAAATAGCTGTGTGGGTCAGAAAATTGACCTTGGGACGTAACCATTAGGTTCAACCCCAAATTAATAAGAAACAAAAGGTCGTATGAGAATATACAAAACAAAACGAATTAGTTATGTTTCAGCATTGATTTTGTATTTTCATTTTTTTTCTTCATTTATCAAGCGTATGTCCAACAGGATGCACATCCTTATGATAAAACAGCACAAATTCAACAGAGTTATACCCAGAACAAAGCTGGAGATAAATAGTTCAACCTAGTAATTCTATGTACACAGTAGACAAAAAAAGCTAGAAACCTACATATTACTCTAACAGAGGTCCTTACATATGTTCCATAAAATGTCTCAAATATGCCTTGAATCTGTTAATAGTATATTAAAAGGTAACAGAGATGAAATAATTGGCTTTAAGTGATCCCTTTATTATGATGAAAATATTTAATTTTTATTTTCATACTCATCTTATGCCTGTATTACACGATACAATTTATTGACCAATAAATTGATCAAATTTTCTGTCAAGTTTTCAACAATTTATTGTCGAGCTCAAAAATATTTTGTACCATATGATACAAGTTTTCGTCAAGAAAAATCAGAACTACCAACTTATAATTTTTGACGTAAGTATGTAATTTCAAAAAGTGTGGTTAAAGTGAAAGTGTGATAGTAGAGGTGACAAAAAAATAATATACTGAAGGCAGCTGTATATAAGATTATATTAATACTTTGTCAATACTAAGTTTATGTTTGCAATGCTTGTCTTTCCTCAAGTTAACTAAAGTATGAACGCGTGTTTCATTTGACGTGAAATAACTAATATGAATAATGTTGGCAACGACAAATCGGACAAAAATCTTCCTAGAATACACCAGAAAATTGGCGAAAAATAGAGCCAGTTCTATTTCAAAAATAACTTGGTCAATTATTGGTCAAGAAAAAATTGTGGAAATTTTGGACATATTACACACAACAATAAATTGAAGGTCAAATTTTGAAAATTATTGACCAATAAATTGTTTCGTGTAATACCGGCATTAGAAACAATTACAGATGTTTCGAGGGTGCAACTGCCCTCATCCTCAGCTAATGTTATTTCAAAGATTGTTATATTACATTTTCTTATTTAAAAATTATTGAATAAAAACAATATAATTGTAGGTACATTTTTGAAATAGTGAAACATATATCAATGGATTGATATAATTTCCACCAACATCAACAACAAGAGGCCCCAAAAGGTTGCCAACCACCTTTCTCGAAGATGCAAAGTTTCGATATGGGACGATAGCTCTTCACAAGATTATTGTTGCCGCCTCTAAAAATAGAAACAATATGTATGTAGTTTTTTTCCACAAAGACGGACAGTGTACCTACGATAATGATTTATTCAAAATCAACATATGTACTTAGAGATTCGTAGCATTTTTTTTTCATAAAAAGACTTGGGATATTATCTGCACCGACTCCCTTATTTACATCCAAATCAGAAAGTACTTCTAAAACCTCCTACATTTGAAATAAGATACTGTGACATGAATTGCATACTGCTTGGTGTAAATTTGGTACAAATTACAATATAACAGACAACAAATAAAGGAGGAACACTAATTTTTGTATGTTCTTCATTCTGTGTGTAAGAAACATTGCACTTTTACAGGTATATAAGTCAATCTCCGTTTGTCGCTTGTAAAACGTAACATAGAAAAAAATGGAAGAATCATCTAGATGATGAAAGCGCATTTTTGACAGCTCATGAATGCTTATTACTTCAGAGATTTCGAAAATTACAATCTCTCACAATTACTGAGCTTGGAATCAAGCAGTTTGGGCAAACTTACGAAACAGCAGCTTCCATTTAGTTCTAGTTTCAAGTTGGCTATTTGATAGGTACATAATTTATGCATGTACAAACTCAAAAATACCTTTTAATCTTCATTGTTTAGTTATTGACTGTCGGGAGGTGAAGTGCTGTACCTTAAAATGATAATTTGATCTTTATCAAAGCTATATAAAAAAAATACACGGAAAGTAAACAAATTTTCATCCAATAATAATAATTCATTCTAATAAGCTTCAAATACGCGTCAAACAAGTCTTCGAATGAATCCCGGACAGATTTGACAACTGTTCATAATAATTACACCGGCGGCTGAAGTTGTAACTAAATTTTTATCTACTTTAATAAATTTTAGTTGCCATATTCCTAATGTCATATATATCTATGGGCATTGTTTCACTTGTAACAAGTAATTGAATAACTTAATTTTCCACAATCATTGAGCTTGAATTAAAGCAATTTGTGCAAACCTACGAAACAGCAGCTTTTATTTAGTACCAGCTTTAAGTCTGTAAATAGTATAGTTGCTGAGAACTCAGCGTCACGCCAGCCAGCCAACCAGACAGCCAAAGTGAATATAATAGCGCTTTTTTCCAAAAAATGCGCTAAAAAGAACGTATATCCCAATGAACAATACCTTTTTCAATGATGAAGTCACCTCCCAGATGTTGTATGTAAACATTTGTCTGAGTATTTAAATATGACAGAATGTTATTACTTATTCCCATTTGAACATATTTATCAGGTACTTTATTCATGGAACATAATAAAAAACATAGCTCATTAGAGAACAGAATTAAAATAAAACATGAAGGTTTAGATTAGAATGTAAGTAAATAGAAAGTCCTTACGTACCGTGTACTATGCCCTGCGTTTATTGGGAATTAATCCTATGGTGTACTTGGTCATTTTTATTTTTACCTGGTTTTAAGCGTTGGCGAATCTAAGGAACAATTAGATCTGGTGGCGTTGACCGAAATGCCGCACAGTTTCAAATTAAACACTTAGATCTAGTTGTTCAATTCAAGCTCATCCACAGTTTAGTGAAACTGGAATTGCTGAACTAATTGTTACCACAGTAAGTAGTCCAAGTTTTTCTGAACTGTAGATGATTTTCTATTGAATAATTAGGCTTTTATTGACCAATAAAAGAGATACAAACTGAGAACTGGAACTGGAAACTGAGAAAATGGAGCCTAAGAGTATCTTTAACCAAACCCACTTGAAATTCAGAATCCAATGGCCTATATAAAACGCCCAAATATCACATGAAGGGTACATATGTTTTCCAACATCAAAATTATTTATATAGGAATCTGAGGTATCATTCATGAGTACTCTGTACTGAGAAGATGAACTATATATAGGAACCTGATGACGAAATGATAATTAAATATAAAAGTATACAATCGTTTGCCTTTGAGGAAAACGGAAATAAAATTTGATCCTTTGTAACAAACTATTCGGAGCTCCTTTTGGTTCTATAGAGAATATGTTGAAAGAAAACATAAACAATTATCTACGCCTTCACATATCGGAAATATTGTCGCAGCGATTGGATTTCTTACACGCTCCAAATTCCTCATCGTCCGGATAGCTGAATGATTCAAGTCAATGTTGTTTTCGTATGACAAATACTGAGACTCTGACCTCAATTTCGTATCCCTTGTAAGGTATTCATGTCTCTACATTTCTGAAAATCCTCTCTGTCAGAGAAAATTTCATCGTCCATTCGAAATGGAGTCAGAAAATGAATGAATACAAGTATTCACATCTAGATTTTGGCGGCAAAGTGGACAAATTCTTCCAAATTTGAAATTATTTGTAGTGCACTTGCATAGGTCTCTATTTATCATTGATGTTCTAATGGTTGTCTTATGAGTATTTTTGTAATACTCAATAAATCGAGTGCTATATCACTTTTCTAATCTCATCATATTGCAACGCGTGAATCGCGACGTTTCCTTGGATTGGATTCTAACACGGATAAGCGCATTTCCTGGCCTGAATCGTTGGAAATTTCATCAATGTAAGCTGATGGAGCTGTAAGTGATGTGAAGTGGTACTGGAAATCGATGTGATAATGACATATCGGGGATGTAACTGTTCATTCTTTCGATGCTGCATCTCAAGCATTTCTCTTGAAAATGAGTAATTTCTGTGGAAACGTACTAGACTTGATAACAAAAGACTTAAGGATGCTTCAAATTTTCACTGTTATGTGCAGAATGGATGCATCTAACCGACATTACCAGGCAACTAAAATTCCAAATTTTATGTGTGTTTGATTAAAATTATTCCTAAACTCATAATCGCAAGGATATTACTTGGATCAGTCAAAAGAAGCTTCAGCCTTTAGCTCGATAGTCGCTCATTTATGTCATCCTTTTTGAACGTATTTACCAAATAGCATGACTGAAAATTCAGCTCCTGTCAAATCTGAGGTGTCTTTTCCGTATTTCCCACGTACAAATCATATAAATAGACAGTCAACTTTTCAAACAATGATTTATGTTGAATAGCATATGGAGCAGCGTCAAAATATCAGCATAACAAAACAAAACGACAATACCAGCCGTTGTGGTTCCATCCGATATATATTCCATATTTCCAAAGCCGCCCGCTTCGTCATTGGTGGCGCTACTAGGCGTTAGTATCATGATTAACGATCATATGGCCCGGATTTTTTTAGAACACAGTTTCCGAGAAGCAAAATTTAATTAATACGAAATCTATGCGCATGGACGTGGGAGTCGATAACGATTATTGTTTTATTTTTCCTAGTATATCTATTCCGTTTATAAAGCGGTGAATTGACACAGTGGTGGATTATAATAGCAGATTTGAATTCCGATCACATTCTAAAATTTTAACATTTTGGTGTAATCACTATCCCCTTCAACTACTATCTAAGCCGAAATCTAATCAAATTAGCAACAATAAAGCAATTTGGCATGGAATGATTTTTGTAATCTGAGAGTATTGATTCATAAGGGAACTATAATTGCGACTAAATAATATAATTCTACATATTTCATTTGGAACTGATGTCATCAAATAAAATACCAGCATATAATTTATTTAAACTCTAATATGAATGTTTTGGATTGTGAATGTTTCAATATTGCATTTATGAGGATCCAAATGAAAATAATATTTGTTAAAAGCACAATGTTCACATATAAATGAGGCGTGAGAGCAATGCTATCTGTATGTATAATTATTATTTATTCTACAATGGATGCTGAATCCATGAATTGTAATATTTCGAATGAGGATAATGCTGGAATTATTTAATGTACTCTATTGTTTATTGGCTCAGTAATAAATTCAGACAGATGGAAGCAGATGTTGAAGGAATGATTTAAAAGTATAAGGTAAATTCGCGAAAATTGTACATTCGGATTGAAGCCTTTTGAGAAAATTGGAATTTCAATTTGACTTGGTGTGAGTTTTTGCAAGAAAGCTGTCGTGGAATTGTTTTATCTATTGAAAATGTAATTGAATCATGTATCAGTACTACGAAAAGAATACTTCAAGTTTTAAAAAAGGTTCACACTTTTTTCTTATTTTAAGTGTTATTCTCTTTAAAACAAACAAAAAAATTTTGAGGTCCCACTTGAGAAACTGAAATAGTCTTAATAAACTGAAATAATATAGAAGGTACTGAACTAATATATTTCACTTGAATGAAACTGTAATATTTGCTATGGTTGAAGTATATATTCCTTCCACTAGAAGAGAGAATATTATTTCCATCTTTCAAATGAAGAAATTATTGTAATATGGAGTTAATAAAAATTCTCAGCCTCTGTAACTTAATTTTAGGCTCATTCCCAGAATTAAATATTCCAACATCCGTAATAGTCTGAAAAATAATTCCAAAGACCTCAAAATTTAAATTTCCTCAATTATACTTCCTCATTTCCATACGTACGCAATGAAGGTATTCACCCTAACAGTAAAATTTTTCGTAATGAAGTAATTTGGTGCGTATTGAATTATCTAACCACCTTGTTTTAATCTCTGCATACTTGAATTTCCAACATAAGTGTTGATTTTTCCTTTTCTGAATTGTTTTAATTAGAAGCGCCCTCTTTGAAATATTTATCTTAATAGCAGCTCTTCCCTTTCCATTACTGTAATATTTTTCTTTCTCATTATTAGAAACATCCTTCATATTCTCACGTTTTGGAATTGGTTTTCATTTTGCTGTTTTGTGAAATGATGAAGGTATTGAAGACGATTTCGTCCTTCACAAGTGATAGAGGTTGGTTTATTCTTTTGACGAGTGTTACTACTGCTGATGATGAAACATTCAAAATGAACTATTAATTATTAAAATACTATTTTTCAAGGATAATTGGATTTGTTTCAATTTTTTTGTCCCACTTTCTTCTTCACTAATTTCTCCGTCATTGCGGAAGAGTCCTTGCACTCACCTTCGGACATTAATTCTTCCATTTCCAAGTTAAATTAGTTTTCTACAACCAATGCTTCGCATTTATCGCTAAAGGGCCTGTAACTGTAACCTCTGATGGCGAATCTCAGCAATATTTGATATGCGTTGTCCAAACTTTAGCATTTTTGCAGATAATCAAGCAATAAAATATCTGTATTCGCAAGCCGTACAAAAGTTCTCCATGCATCTTCAAAATTTTACTTGAAGCAGGGTGAAAGACACAGGTTTTAGTGTTATGCTTACTCTTAGTTTTTTCCTGCACAATTCTTTAGAATGATGCTGTTATTCTTGCAGATATACGTCCTCATACTTTGGAGTTTCTATTCGATTGCTTCAACTGATGATTTAGTGGCAAATATTTTGAATCAAAATATATTTTTCAATCTATTGAAGAATTTCAATAGTCGATTGAAATATAAAATTTGCCAGACTTTGACTCACTGTAATTGAGATGAAAAACATACACATTTTTTTCTATTTAATTCCTGTTCGATATTTTTCAGTTAGATAATTTTTTTACGATAAAAAGCAAGGAAATAATATTTTGGGTATGTTTAGTGCTATCGATTTTATAAAGTGTGAAATTCGCCAAGCTATATTGAAAATTATTCAAAAAATAGAGATTTTTGGAATATTTGTGACATTTTCATTGAAGAAATTTCTTTCAATCTATAATTTTGTCATCTGTAATATATTGATAAGTAATATGGAATTCGAAGTTGGATTGATTGTAAATGAGGCAAAAACAAAATATATGAAGATATCAATCAGTAATCCAGAAGAACAATTCGTTATCTACACTTTGAAGGTAAATCAAGTTTCGTTTACTCAGGAATAAAAATAACAAATAATCTTTATTTAAGCTCTACGATAGAAGACAGAATGATGAAAGGGAATTGGGTATACTTCATCAAAAAAAAGATGTTGATTTGACCATCAGTCACATATAGATGTGAAGTTTGGACATTATCGCAGGCTGATATAAATAAACTACAAGTAATCGAGAGAAGGACTCTAAGTAAAATATTTAAATATATAAAAGAAAAGGAACTTTAGAATCACGATACAGTTTGCTGAAAGAACTATCAGAATTTCAAAATTTAATACGGTTCATAAAATCACAAAGAATAAAATAGACTGGACATATGCTACGAATGAGTGAGGAAAAAATGCTATTACAAATACTGAATGGTAAACTTCATAACAAAAGAAGGAGAGGAAGACCAAAACTCAAATGGATAGATGACGTGCAAGGTGACTTGAAGAAAATAAGCAAGTGATGGAGAATGAAAGCATAATATAGCAAGGAATGGAGACAGATTGTGGAGAATTCCAAAGCCTACCTCAAGATGTGAAATTTCCTATTTTTAACAATTTTTTTTTGGTGCGCCTCATTTTTCACGGATTTTCGTACTTCTCAAATTGATAATAATGAATCGAATGATCTTAGCAACAGGGCTTTAGGGATCTATTATGACTCATTTGTCTTATTACTACAGTATCAGGCAGATAGACAACTTAGATGACAATTTTTAAAATGTGGATCTCTGGTGATTCCAAATAGGAATGAATCTTCTTTTGAATCATTTCTACAAGATATATACAACATATTCTGTTGGAGTCAAAATAAATAATAAAAAATACATTCAATGCACCCCTGTCTTGCTCTCCACTATTTTGTAAATATCAGTCATCCATTTATTCTAAGTAAATTATATTAATATATTTATGGGAATTGCTAATCAAGTATTTGAATGGTTTGAATAGGTGCTTGCAAAAATTCTCGGGGCCTGAATTCTAATCTTTGCTAACCATTCTGTCATAAAGTTTGGTTTTCTTTGGGATTCGAATAATAGCTAAATGTTCTGAAAGAAAACCAAATCTAGAAAATAATTTGAGAGTCAACTTTCATTCGATGGTTGAACTATACAGGACTGCAACACTCCATGGTTTGCTTGGGTGGTGCAGTCATTTCAGCCCAATTCATTTTGGACAAAATAACAGTCGTTCGGTCTTTGTAGCGTAATATACTATTTTCATCCATTTTAAAAAGTACTTCTATGAGCGGACGAAGTCGAGAGTAACTGCTAGCAAATCTCATAGGCTCATTAATTCAAATTATTAACAAAATCTCTCGTTGAGCTTATAATGAAGTCACGTCAATCAACAAATGTTGAGTTGTGCACCTTTCTCCGCTGTCTCAGGCTCAAACTCCATCTCACAGACGCGAGCAGCGCAATTCGGTAATATTCATGGATGTTTTTACAATCATTGTCATATACGAGCACTTTTTTATAGACTGTATAGCAGCCAAATATGAGTGATTTCAAAGTCACACGAGCACGAACCTGATCTTCCACTTGTCATTGTTTTTCTCATTATCCGCATGTCTAGCTGAACTTTTGCCCAAAATAATACGAATCCGAATCTTGCAGGATGATTTTATTTAGAATTGACAGTGCCGAGTTCGAGTGCCGACTTCATGTTCTTGCTGCCTTATCCGTGTACGTCCGCGTCCATTGTCATTCAGGGTATAGCTATGATGCTTTGAATTTCAAAAGACTGTAACTCATTTTATTATTGTTCCATAGGAAACGTAAATTTTACATGGAGAAATGAAAGCTCAAATGTCAACAACAACAAGATATTCCGTTGCACACAAAAGAACAGGACAGAAAAACATCTAATTCAAAATTAAAATGGAAACTAGAACCATCTTGCTTCGTATTTGATCAAAATAACGATGAATAAACATGATTAAGTATGCATATCCTCCAGCCAAATATTTTTGATGACTTATCAAGTTGATACTATCAATTTTTCCTATGCACAAAGCTGTACAAGTGTTAATATCTGCACAGAATCATCTGAAAGAAAATTCTGCATTGAGATCTGATATTTCACACACTGATAAATAAATTATTGTTGGTAAATAATTCAACATTTTTTTTTGCAATTCTCCAACTTTTCAAAATTTATTTTGGAATATTAATACTCAAATGATCCTGCAATGAACCACATACATACACTCTACAATAGAGTTACAACAATAATTATGTTTTATGATATTTATTCAATATAATACTTTTATCATGGAACAAAAACTTTTTTCCTATAGAAGAGCTTTAGAATAAATAATCTTGGAAGATTGAAAAAAGTATACAATACTTTATCTTAATTTTTTATCTCAAAACAGAAACTACTCCCTTGGTTACAAAAAACTAAGAAATTGGTAAATCTTCTAAACTTGATTAAGAGAGTAATTCATTACACTTGAAAATTTATCTAGAAAGGAAAGCCGTTACATTCCTCAAAAAATAATTAATGTCCAGAAATAAATAGACTTATTTGTATGCAACTCTGCTTTGTTTTTGTGCGCATCCTTTATAAACAGGGTCAGGAAAAATTGAAAAAGCTATTTTGTTTGCATTTAGAGGAGATGCAAATTTGAATGAGATTATCACGTGACCATGGTCACCACGGAAATTCCATACGTGGACAATGTCGTATTTAATAACGACAACATTTGTCCGAAGTTCATCAAAATACGGAAATGGGCTTCCACAACAAGCACTGCAGCGTTCAGCTCTGTATAGTTTTTTATTTGTGCTACTGGAAGTTGTTTTAAAAAGACAATGGGAGTTTTAAATATTAATGTTTCGACTGAAACTAGTGGGAATTAAAATAATTCACCATCTCCAGAAGAGTTTCTGGTGTAAGTATGGTGGCTTTATGCACACAAAATTTAGGGATGCGAGAGTATAAAAATTGTTAGTGAGGACTTCAAATTATATTCGGATGCAGGTGCTCTCTCAAAACATGAAATTTCACAGAGCTATTTTGATATATAGGTAATCAATAACTGTTTGACATGAATGGAGGATTTCAAATTGAGACATGAAATTCTCAAATCTCTATAGCATTTTGTTTCTGCTCTGCTGCTCTACTTTCGACACTTCAATGCTTCACAGAAATATTTAATCTGATTTATTTTGTAATGTTCGCAAACTAGTTGGAAATGCTGTGATTGAATTTTGTAATTAGTTCCATGAAATGTAAATATGTCATTTATATTAATGGAAAATTCTAGTTTCACGAAAGTTTTAATTAATTTGGCCTGATTTCTGGCATTAGAATGAATTATTAAGAAGAATATATTTCAGATCAATGATTCAAATAGAATATAAACGTCATGCATATATTATATTAGAGAAGCTCCCAAAGACATTTTTTTCCAAATCCTACAGGTACCAAATTTTATTGATTGAGCTTTTTAGTTTTTTGCGTTTATTTTATGAACAGTAGTATTTATCGTAGAATAACTAAAATTGATCCTTGAATAATTTAGCACAACATTCACTTGGAACACTTTCAAAAATTATTAGCGATGGACGTGCGAGAGTGTCATAATTTCTAAAAATAAAAAGGCCTGAATCCGTCCCTGTCGTCTGGACGGAGCAGCATTCAAGGTTAATGTAAATATTTCTAGATATTTGGTTTCCGTATATAAGGGCGAACAACTTGACTAAAAACAATGAACAGTAAAATGCAGTGAATATTCGGAGCGTAATAAATAAATAAGTTATCGAAAATAGATATTGAGCTTTAATAATAATGAGTAAGAAATAAATTGTAGAGTGTTTGTTTTAGTGTTACAACGAAGAATGAAACTTTTATTTTCTTTTCATTTATCAAATAGTGACTCTTATTTTAGCAATAAATCATTCTTCAAAAGCAATAAACATCACGTGGTTCATTTGTTATTATTAAAATTTGAATTATAATAAAATTTGTTATATTTTTCTGAAGCAAAAAAATAATGAAAATCATAATGTGAAATTAGAACTATTATCAATGCAAACGTTTGTCAAATTGATTTTTATTTACTTGTACAAAGTAACAAGTAAGTATTGCGAAACCTAAAAAATTCACCTATCAAGATTTTGATGGAAATATTTGTTTTGAGCATCCCTGAATCCATTTTGACCATTTTTTGCTTGATGTCGGTACGTATGTTCGTGCATGCGTACGAACGTGCGTAAACTCGCAAATCTCAAAACTGGTTGAATGTACATATAATGTTGAAATTTTGTTTTTGAGACTGGTATAGGGTCTAGTTGTGCACCTCGCATTATAGTTCCAATCGTCTGTACCGGAAGTGCAATTTACTTGAAACTTTTTTCGAATTTTTCTAATAAATGCAGAATGATCAAACGTAGGATGTTGAAATTCAGTATTTGAACTTGATGTTGTATCAGAATGAACATCTGCTATTTTTGTATGAATCGGCCAAGCCAGAAGTGCACTTTACTTGAAACTTTTTTCAAATTTTTTGCATAAATATAGAATGATTCGCCATATCACATTGAAATTTCGTGTAAAGAACTTCTATAACATCTTATTGTACACCTTGCATTATGATTAAGATCGGCTAAACCGGAAGTGCACTTTACTTCAAACTTTTTTTTAATTTTCCGCATACATTCAGAATGATCAGCTATAGGATACTGGAATTTAGCATTTGAAATTGCTGTAGCATCTAAATGGTCATCTTCTATTTTAATAACAATCGGCTGAGCCGGAAATTCACTTTATATGACAGACTTTTTGAATTTCCGCATTAATTCCATAAAATCAGTTGTAGAATATTTGAATTCTGTATTAGGCACTTTTATAATATCTAGTTGTACATCTTGCATTATGATTGCTATCGACTAAGCCGAAAGAGCACTTTATTCGAGGCATTTTTTGAATTTTCCGCATAAATCCAAAACGATTGATCGTAGATTGTTAGAATTCAGTATTTAGGATGATTACACCGTCTAGATGCTCATATCCTATTTTTACTGAGATCCACCGAGCCGGAAGTGCACTTTACCTGACAGTCTATTGGAATTTTTCGCATAAATTTGGAACGATCAGGTGTAGAATATTGAAATTTGGTATATTAGTCTGCTGTAGCATCTGAATGATTGCCTACTATTTTCATAACAATTGACTGAACCGGAAGTGCACTTCAGTAGGAATTTATTTTTTAATTTTGCGCATAAATTCAGATCTATTAGTAGTCGTAGAATTTTGGAAATCAGTATTTAGGAATGTTGTAGTATAAGAATGATGGCCTACTGTTTCCATAGCAACCGACTTGGCTGAAAGCGCATTTTACTTGACAGATTCTTAGAATTTTGTGGGTAAATTCAAAACGATTAACTGTATAGAACGATGAGATTTTGTGTTTGTTTATATATATCCAATGATATACAAGTAAGTCACGTGATGTTCACGTCAGATTTTTTGAATTGTGTTTGGTATCAAATTAAAGCTCTTGTAGAGATAATTCTAGTAGAGTTACTTATTTTGATGCAATTTGCTCTGTTCGATTTGTCTCGATCCACCTAGCTCCTTTTTCAAGTGATTGAAATTGTATCTTTCCAACTCTCAATAGTTGATGAAGAAGCTCATTCCAAACAATATATTATATTCTGCTCTTTGCGACGTAATAATGGCTCATCTTCTAGAGGTCAAGTTCGAACATTGCAGACTCAATGTTTGCAATAGCTATCGTAGCGTTTATATCGTTGATTGCTTTCCTAGGGAGCACAATCAAAGTAATATTGGTTTTAAATGTTTAAAGAGATGCACAGAACGTCTATAGCGGAGTTCAGGTTTCATTTATATGTTGAATCATATTTCTTCACCATGTATTTGATTTTGTTTTTCAGTAATAATGAATCAAAACTTGAATATGACCAAACTTTCAGTCACAAAAGAAGCTTTGGTTAAGTACATTGTTGGAAATGTTGTCAGAGCTAAAACTTTTACGCAAGTGTGAGTCCGCCAGGCTTTTGCACCAGTCACCTGGGCATAATCCATTTCCCATCTCGCCCATCTCGACTAATACTGCAAACACTCACTAAATTTTGTATAGACTACAGTTGGTGTGGCAAATAAGCTCACCAAACTCTCGTTCAAATTTAAAGTTCAACCCATTGTATAATAGTTGAAAAAAGAAGAAATAGCAATATAAAAACAAAGTTTGCGAAAACTATTATCAGAGATTTCCACCGTTGCAAAACTAACTTTAAAACTAATAATAACTTGGTGAACTTTTTCATTACCACATGTGCACTACTTGGCAAATTATGTAAGTTAATAATTGAACCCAATTGGTGTGACTCCCAGTTTAATCTCACAGCAGTTTGTTTTTTGCTCTGGATTATCCTTTCATGTTTGGAAAAAGCAGGCAATGGGAGTGGCTTATTTGCCCTACTCCAGGAAAAGATGTAGCCAAATTGAACCTTGTCAGCGAAATTTGTTCTGACGTTGTATGATATCTTTATTATCTAAGGTTTTTTCTGAACTTTGTTAAAACTCTGAGGGACTAAATTTTGTACTATGTATTTTTGTTTGTCGCAGGATATAAATCACGATTATCATCTTGAGGTGATTTCAGTATTATCAAAACTAACCTTAGTATCAGATGAACTACAAGAAATGATTCATTTTGATAAAAAAAGAAAATACAAATGCAAAACTATGTAATTGAACTTTTCCTTCGACAATTACCTGCACAAGGTGAACGCTATATATCAGAAACTAGTAATAGAGCTCGTCAAAGGCAACAATATTTCTCAATCATTTTTTCCGATCTCTCAAGTTTTTTTGGCATTTTCATGCTGATGATGGTCAATAATAACCAAAACTCAGTCATTCCGATAACGATTTGCAAAAAATTGCTTTAAGGCAACCATAGAATGATGACAGCTCTCTTTGAAAACAAAATACACGTAATGAAAAATACTATAACCAAAAAGAAAATGTGAACCTGCTGTTTGTCATTCATTCTGGTTTGCAGTGGAGAGAAACGAGGATGATGAGTGTGATTGACATCCAGGTGAAATTATTGACAATATCAGTTGGAAAACGCCTGTAATTCAATCAACTAAATTGGATTAGAATTTCATAAAATATTGGATATTAATTCTTTGATATTGATCTGTGGTTTGAGTAGAACATGGGATGATTCTAATTATTCCAAATTGCTTTAGATGAAGATATTTGTATTCCGTATGAGTACTGTAGCAGGGAGAATTCAATTAGAAATCTAACATAATATTAGTAGTTGTACCATTGCTAATCAATGGGCCTTATTTATATAAGTTTCTTGTAATTTGTTATCATGGATTGAGAAACTGCATTTTTTTCGAATCATTACAAGAATCCAATTTGATTATCAACCATTATTTTTCCTTCTGCGATACCTACTCTTATGAAATACTGATATCTCCATCTAAAGCAATTTGCAATCATCCCTTAGTAAACATTCATGCTCTGGTTACACCAGAGATCAATATCAGGCAATTGATATCGAATGTAATATCCAATTTTTGTCCAATTAAGTTAATTGAATTACACGCGTTTCCCAACTAATATTGTCAATAATGTCCCCTAAATGTCAGTCACACTTATCATCCTCGTCTTCCTCCTCTATTCCTCTCGTCGAATATCGACCACAACAATCCCAGATAAAATAATTCCTGTGTGACCTATAAACCCAAAACCTACATCGCGTATTCCACGCTCATGCGGCAATGGGAACAGTGCTACCAGCAGACATTAGTTCACACCGTTGCCACACGTCTCGCTAGTGCTGGCGTCGCGACGTTGATGGAAGCAGGTTGATGTAAAGTCTAGGTAATGAACGTTGTTGAGAGACGAATTGTATAAGGAGAATGTGGAATTGATTATTTCAGAACGATTTGAAATTCATGATGCATTTGATGGTTAAGGAAATTAGACTATAATCTTGACGGCAATTTTTGAGGTTCATTCACCTTTTCTGCCAAATGGGTGTATGGAAAAGAGATGATTGATATGATTGATTTGTAGCAGAAGCAAAAAGCAAATGAGCTTATATAATGTACGAAGAATATAATTCAGTATTTTAGAGCTCTTCTACCACTGAATCTATTGACTGAGTGCTTTATAGTTAGAATAAGGTGTCTATTTTTCTGTTCTTGCTATTCCTGCCCGAGCTGATGAAGATACCGATTTTGAATTTCAAGATATTCACAAGACATCGTCAATATCCAAAATAAGAGTATTATTGAGGGCTTCAAAATATTTCTTTCTCTTGCACGTGTTTTCTAATTTGGAGAAATGTTATTCAGGAACTTCGAAACGTTCTGCACCAGCGGAGTATAGACAAAAATTTGTGGACGCTGATGATTGAAAAATTTGAGGACAGTTAGGAATATGGACAGGGACATACAAATTATAGATGTAATAATACTATTCGGGCACTGTAATATTCTAATCCTTTGCTTATTATTCTGGAAGTATATCAGAAAAATTCAATCAGATTCAGGGCACTCCACCAGCATAGGGATTTTTTTTTCGGACATTGCGCAGCCATGTTTAAAGTTATTCCGTAGAGCAAAAGAAAGATAAGCAATATTTTTCATGAAACTCTTTTGACAAATCATTTCATGACAATATTGAAATAGTTAGGTCCACAAATATAGCCCCCTATTTGATTTTAGTAAATAGATTAAGCTAAGATTTACTGTCATTCAATTTAGCAAGTGCACTAGAAGTGTTTGCCACACTCGTATCGCGTGGAAGACTTGATTGATTTGTTCTTATGATTTACTAATGTGGACTCTATTTCCGGACATATGATAACATTTTAACACATTTCCTTTTCATTACAACACAATTTTATCTGCAAGAAGAGCAGTGAGTGCCTAAATTTACGAAATTCAAGTGTGCGCGTCAGTGGCGGGGCAAGACCAAAATTTGATGTGGGCAAGGTATATTTTGCGAGGCCCTCTGGTGACACAAGAAGCAATATTCTTGGACTAAAATTGAAGAAATAGAAATTTCTTGCTCTCAACTTCACTAAACTTCCTGATAATTGTACTGTGATTCAGCTTAGATGCTATATCTGCTTCAATAGATATAAAACTGCCATAGCTGAAAGTCTTTCCAGACCCATCGAACTTCTCAAATAATTTTTTATTAGTTTTTATTTCAAAAAGCTTCTTTCAGAGGAGGCTATATTGTGAACAAAATCAAAAATAGACAATGTAAATATTTGGATAAATTTCTTTGAAGTTATTTTCCATTATTACTGAAACTGTTCTTTCACATCTTTAATGAAGTCTGGTAGATTCAGAATCATAGTTTATTATTCTCCATACAATTCGTTAGATTGAAAGTCATTACTTCCACCCACTCGCAGGGCTAAATGTGAATCTTAAAAGTTTTTTATTATTTGCTCTTTCTGAAATCACAAATACTTATTGCTTAATCTCTAAAATATGGAACCTAAATATCCTGAAATGTGTATATTCTAGGATAGAATATATCAAGAAGAACCGATTCTGATAATTTTTGTTTTTATAAACATCATAAAAATGCTACGATTGCACGCTGTATTTCTTGAGTAACGGACGAAGGAGAGAATAGCCGAATCAGAAGCACATACTTTTTGACTCTATATCTCCTAAACGAATTGAAATAATTAAAGTTTGTAAAAAATATCGTATTTTGCACGATTCATTCTAATGTAATAAGAATTATTATCAAAATATCTCAAAGAATACAAATACCATTACCTGATAAATAATATTTAGAGTTTGTAGCTGTATTTTTCGACTCAATTGAGATAATCAAAATGTGTGAAGAGTATTATGATCTAATACTTAGATGTAACGCGATGGAGAGTTTCATTAGAATATCTTTAGAAATACAAATATGATCGATTGGAATTCGATACTCAATAATATTTTCAAAATCGACTATTGTAGTAGCACAATGTTTGTTGTTATATCTTCTGAAGATAATTAAAATTTAGAACTGAACTGACAAGATATTTCTGTTTTAAAAATTAGAATAAAGGATTATTAATAATAACAAAATTCGATAGACAATGTAAATATTTGGATTATCATTCAAGTTATTTTCTATTATGTATTTAAGTAGTTCTTTTACATCTTTAATGAAGTCTGATACATTAAGGATCATAGTTTGTAATTTTTCATACAATTCATGAGATTGGAAGTCACTACCTAAACTCACTCGCTGGACTTCTTTTTTATTATTTGCTCTTTTGGTATATTTTTGAATTCTCTCAAATCATATAGGAAACCAAATTTTTCATAATGTTCATTTAATGACATTAATCTCGAATCTATATTGTAAATCTGACGCAGGGATCCCCGGATCGCTAGGCCGTAGACGGTGGCTTACGTGGCCCATGCCTAACGCCACCTTTGGTGGGCGTGAGAGAACCGGCTTAGCGGAGCCATTGTAGCAAGCAATACTATGCTACTTTCTAGCAAGTAAAGTGAAGTCATTGTAGGGTCGAGATTGAGAAATAATATGCTATCAGGAACGAATTTACAACCTCCTTTTTGTATAACTGCTCCCAATATCATAACTATTCAACAAATTTCAACTTTTTGTTCTTTGAGTGTATTGTATATTCTTGTATTAGATTTAAAAATATCAAAAAGACTATATGAGTACCTCAAACTGTTTCTGCTACGTTTGTGGTCAGATTATTTTATCTATAAAAGAGGATCTGGAAACGTGAGCGACGAGCGCGTTGAATGTTCTTACCAGCACTTTGAAGTTTTGAGCAAAATTATCAACAAATTCGGTCGAAACTTGGAGCAATTCTATTTTTATTATTAGTAACACAAACCAATGTTTGATAATTTTACGAACGAATCGAAGTATCATTTATTCAAAATGAAATTATTTATGTCACCTCGCTTGGATGTGGATTTTTAGCGCATTTTTCGGAAAAAAGCGCTATTATATTCACTTTGGCTGGCTGGCTGGCTGGCTGGCTGGCTGGCTGGCTGTCTGGCTGGCTGGCTGGCTGGCGTGACGCTGAGAACTCAGCAACTATACTATTCACAGACTTGAAACTGGTACTAAATAAAAGCTGCTGTTTCGTACGTTTGCACAAATTGTTTTAATTCAAGCTTAGTGATTGTGAAAGATTAAATTATTCAATTACTTGTTTCAAGTAAAACAATGCCCATAGATATATATGACTTTAGGGAAATGGCAACTAAAGTTTATTAAAGCAGATAAGAATTAAGTTACAACTTTCGCCGCGTGTATCACTATTATTATGTACAGTTGTCAAATCTGTCCGGGATTCATTCGATGATTTGTTTGACGTGAATTTAATGCTTATTAGAATGAATTATTATTATTGGATGAAAATAAGTTCACTTTTGATGTATTTTTTTTATATAGCTTTAATAAAGATCCAATTATCATTTTAAGGTACAGCACTTGACCTCTTGTCAGTCAAAAAATAAACAATGAAGATTGAAAGGTATTTTTGAGTTTGTACATGCATAAATCATGTACCTATCAAATAGTCAACTTGAAACTAGTACTAAATGGAAACTGCTGTTTCGTAAGTTTGCCCAAACTGCTTGATTTCAAGCTCAGTAATTGTGAGAGATGGTAATTTGCGAAATCTCTGGAGTGACAAGCATTCATGAGCTGTCAAAAATGCGCTTTCATCATCTAGATGATTCTTCTATTTTGTTCTTCCATATACATAGCTTAAACCATGATATATTCCCTTGATTGGAAAATTTTTGCTATTTTTATATATTCAAATAATCAAGGCCCGTCTTTAACCTACTGGAGGCCCTGGGCACATCAGAATAAAAAGGCCCTATGACCTTGACAGATCACTATTCTGTTAAAATAAACATATCTGACTACATTTGACGACTTTCAATCACAATCTCATCAACCTTGATAGGCTCTCTCAAAAACACTCCACTTATGAGCAGTTCAGTATCCATTTTGTCTCAAACCACCATCAGCGAGAAAAGCGAAGGAAACAAGTTCAGTATGTTTGATTTCCGGACGAAGCTCTGGGAGTGAATTGATCTTTTAAGAACAGTAGTAGTAGACCCTCAAAATATGGCCAGAGGCTTATATGCTTACGTATTGTTCCCAGCAACTTCGCCTCATACTTAGTCCAAAATATGTCGATTGTGGTGATCTTTATCTTTTTGATCCCACCATCATGACCTCAAAAACACTTTATTGATTGATATATTCGCGTCAACCATCGCGATAAGAGCGAAGAAATGCAACTGAATGTCTTCCGTCGCTCTTTTCATTAATCGACAAGCGAGAGCAACGCTGTAGCTTTCCTCAATATAAACACTCACATTATGATCAATCGCTTGCTTCTCGCTGCTTCGCTCTTATCATAACTGTTATCATTCATCGTTGCTCCAACATAAACGTACCCTAATGAATATCGATTATCGTTTGGTGATCTGGTAGAAACCAGGGGGGCCCTATCAATCACGGGGCATCTAATCCAATCATCACTTTGGAGGAAGGGGTCATTATTCCGAATCTTACTATAATTATACACTGCTACTACATAGTCTGTTAGTGGTGTATTAAATGACTTATTTGGTGCGATTTTGATCCTTATTGACATTGAATAGGACGTGATAACGAATTAGTAAATGATGCTTATTTCTTTGAATTATGTGTGCTTTTTAGTATAGCCTTCACAATAAACATCCATGGACGCGATTTTATGAAGTAGCGCAAATACCTATGGCTAATGGTGAAAAATTATGCTCATTTCAATTCAGAATAATAACATTCCAGATCATTCTTCCTCTGTTATTTCCGGTGAATTGATATCAAAATAATGATCCTACAAATGTGCACATAGCATTCGTAATTGCATTCGTTTATTAGAACGAGCAAATATGAATAAGCAATTTACACTTTTCTAGTTTATTAACATGCTAACATTGGCATCACAGTTCACCGTTTCCTTCAAACACCAGATTTCAATTATAGTCTGCATTTACAAACAGCGCAAAATTGAAAATGGGTAAAAACAAAAATGAAGAGAACATTATTTGCAAAGTTAAACATTGAAATCGCAACAGCTTTGTTTAATATCAAAGGTGGAGAGTAGAATCTGTGGATAAATCCTTTTAATGAAAATGTTTTTTGGTGGCAACAAATATCAAAAGTTCTTTTTGATTCAGTCCGCATCCGAAGTCAGGAAAGAATCGAAACCGTTTTTCTTTGAACGCCAACTTCAGAAATGGATCCATTTCGGTCTCGTATAACCAGTATTCAACATGATAAGTGAATTGAAGAGGAATGTACATAGTGCTTTAAGAGGAATAGTGAACCTGCAGATGGTGATAGCATTTATGCTAAATGAGAAAGTTATATGAGTGAATGTTTCATTTTCTAGATGTGGATTTTATTAAAAATGCGATTGTATATTAAAGTAGAATACTGTATCATTCTTTCAGAATATTTGATATGCGAACAGCTTGCGCACGAAGAAGCTTTCAAATTTTCAACTAAGTATATTTTTAATTTCATTGAAATGCTGATATAAAAGATACAGAAAAACTATATGAGAATATGACACATATTTATTCTCACTCTTCCTCAAATTAGGATAGTAAATCAACAGATTTCGGATCTCTGATGTAGCAAAACTCTACCACTAACGACAGAATCCAATTCACACTGATTGCAGACAATTTGCTCACTGTTCAATCGAAGCAATGTGTCTATTAAGTCCAAATACCCGATCACTAAGTCTCTGAAGTCCTCGCCTCCTTTCATCCACCCTTTCAAATTTCCTTGATGTTCCTTGTAGGCGGATCTCATTTTAACCTGAACTGCAGATGTTTGCTCAGAGAAAACAGTCATCACAATGCTGTGAGAAGAAATAAGGAAGATATTCTTTCATAAAAATAAAATGGGAATATAATGACAGAGATAATTGAGCTTTTCACTCAGTAAGAAGTTTGAAGCATTGAATTATATTGAGTATTTCCGATAATGGGCTGCTTTAGTAGCTTTTAAGAGCACTTGAGGTAAACAATTATATTAAGAAATAAAAGTAATTCTGTGAGAATTTCTATCTGTGTCCTCTCGTATTTTCAGTTCGTGCACGTGAACATGTTGATCATGAGTGCAGGAAGTCTAAGCGTTCGTTCAATCTGACGTGGAGAAATGGTGGTATTACGGTTTCATTTCAGTGCGAATGTTTCGGTTTGTTGCCTCGATCTATTGTGTTTTATATAGTTCTCTTGTTTTACTATCGCCAACTTCGTTCACATTTAGATTGATTTTTTCCGGGAATGTAATTGATTCGTTCAGATTGTTGGTTAGCTTACCTTCATTTATATCAACTATGTTTTATATTTCTTTTTGCAGATATAGTCACAGTTTATTAGATTTTGCGGAACAAAGAATCTACCTTTACATCCAGAATGTTGAATTTTTATCAGACCATGAAAATCTAGTTGTTAACTTCAGATTTCTTGTAATAAGAAATAGATTGGACAATTTGAAGTTGATATGAAGAACGACAATTTTTATCCTTTGTCAAAATACTTCTACTAATCCAAGTGTCTTTATATCATATTGGAAGTTAACGATATGTCGCTCAGTGACCAAAAATTCTGGTCTCATATCGAATATTGAATTACCATCCTCCTGCGAGTTAAACTAAAGTGTATCAGCTATGATAACTTCTTATGATTAGAATGATCCGTGGACAGATGGGAATTTCTTTGGTATTATGGATAATCTCAAGTTTTTGGCGTCTCATTTAACATAATATTATCACTCACTTCCTAGTTGGGAAGCAGAATAGAACTATGTTATGTATTAATTGAAGTATCAGTTATAATTAGAGTGATATATGGAACAATAAACAAACAGGAATTTTTGAAATATGATGAAAATTCGCATGTTTCTGATCTCACATTAAACATTGGATTGTCCACGCCCTACGAGTAGAGGAGCAGAATTAAACTATATTAGATGTTCAGTGAAGTATTAGTTATGATGATGTGACGCACAGAATCCCTTCATAATAGACTTCAATGCTAACACGCTGAATAAATAAGTGATAAACGCAATTGAGTTACACGATTCAAGAACGTAGTAAAGTCTGGAAACTCACTATAAATTTCTAGAGGCTTCGAGAAACTCTAGATGGTGATATGAAATGTCGGAGTAGGTCGAGCCAGAAGATTATTGGTAGTCCAAATACGGAGCCAGTAGGATAAAAAAATAAAGTGAACCAGTTAAAATAAATAAGAAGCAGTAGAAATGAATACCAGACAGTATTGAGGGGGTCCAGATGATAATAATAATCAGTATAATATATAATAGAATATAAATAGAAAATATAAAAAACCTATGTTTGACTGATGAGCTGTTTCTAGCCTTGCCGGCAGGGGTAAGGGGCTGGTCAGTTGTTAGGGCGTAATTAAGCGGAATTCTCTTTAAAGTAATATGAATTTGAGCCACAATGCTAAGTGAGATGTTATCAGAGAGTCACACACGTCAATTTCCCGCCAACGGAGTATTTTAGGTTCGCTTTAGGTAACTAGATCGGATATAAAAATGACACACCTGTCTCAGAGTTTAGATGGGATATCTGATTAACAGATAGGCCGTTGAGTTTATCAAGTTGGTCGATTTACCTACTCTTGAATCAACCCCGTTGCCTGCAATATCATACAGTACCTGCGGTCAGCATACACATATTTCCGTGCAACACCGAGAGAATAATGTAGTACCCGTGGTACTAGCTCCTGAGCTAAATTACTAGCATTATTTATCTCACATTTGACGGCTTTCAGTACCGTAATGCTGCATCGATGCCTGCTACACCGCAAGTTGGTTTATTTACCTTAGAACAATTTCGTTGCCGCAATAACACACAGTACATACGATTGGCAACAATCACCGCTGTCACACGGTCAAGGTGTGTGCACCGATAGTATTGGTATCCCCAGGTAGCTAAGGATATTAACACTTCAAAGGAACAGGAACATACCTCACGCACACTCAGTGTGGCATCACCATATGTGACGCTAAACATACCAAACTCATAAAATTGAATGACAGACAAACTCACCAATTGAAAGAAGCTCTCAGCTATTTCACAACACTGATTTGGATAATATGATGGCTAATTAAGCTCAAATAATTGAAGTGAACAATGCACCACACAGATAAACGAAACACTCAAAGTTCGACTTTAAAGTGATGCAAATGTGTTCACAGCACACGCTGCCTTTTGGACCTTGGAAACGATCAGGGTTGTTTGCTCTAAATTAGGTTTTATGTATACGACGATTTTTGGGTCATATTGATGTAACAGGGTGTGTCGAGAATATGTTCTTATTCTGAAGACAAAGAAATCTAAAAAAATATTTGTGAATTATTGTATTTCAAAATTGTCATAACAGAATGATACATGGAATAATGGACAGATAGGAATTTCTTCAATATGATGTATAATTACATGCTTTTGGCAGCACATTAAACATAAGATAACTCACCTCCTAGGAGTTATAATATTCATAGATCATCTGAAAAATATTTCAAACGTGTTAGTCAGCAGAATACTGTTCTATTATGGCTGCAGCACACTGAGAAAAACTTTTGAATTCTGAAGACAAGATACTTATTTGGAACAATTGAATATTGTGTAGTACTGTTGTTTATATCAAGAAAATGATCCGTTGTATCTAGGTCAAAATACATAAAATTTAGGATTATAGAATCACGAATAAATTCACGTAATAAGCGATGCCAAATTGAAATCTATATATACATTCTTGACATTAATGATTCTTGCAGTATCAATACTGTAATGTTCCTAGAGTTCGAATTTTTTTGTGAATAAATAAGAATTGAAGATTATTTAATAACATTGAAGACTGAAGCTAGAAATATCTGTATCACTAGAATTGCTTCTTAATCTTATCCACTCTCTGACCGTTTGATTTATCCTGTGAAATCTCAAGTGAATGATGCGGTCCTTTATATATGCAGATGGCGAGGTTTCTTTCCTTCACCTGCGATGGCCTGGAAGAATTCTACATTCTTTCGAGAGGCTACTAGAATTATCTCGAATCTTCCAGACTTTGCAATTTGAGAAATCCGTTGCAATATTATGAATGAAAAAAAAATATTCATGTTATCCTGGGGCCACACTTACGCCTACCGCCATTAATTAAGGTGCTATTTGACATTAAACGTAGATGTCCTCACGTCTTAGCGCGATAATTTATTCACAGCGTTGATAATGACGTGAGGCGTTAAGCGATAGATCGGTTGGCGGTCTAATTCGACACATCAAAGTGATCAGATGCATTATTGTGGCTACACTAGCGTTTGTCTCTGTCAACTGTCATTGTAAATTTTGAATGCGCAAATTAAAATTCAGTTCGTTTTTGACTGAAATAATAGTATCACCAAAGTTATACAATGGAAGGGTGAGCTGGGAGAATCATCGACTTTTTAGAATTATTTCAAAAGGAACCTGTTTATAGGGTAATGCTTTGACGGCCAATTTAGTGACATTTATCACTGAATGTTAGTGTGGCCCCTAAATTCAACGCACAACTTTGAGTGTTATATTCAACGCGATATCTATTGCAATAAAAAGCATTAAGTGTGGCCTCAGCATTACAATAATTCATCAATTTCAATAGTTGATTCAATGTACCAGAATGGAATAGCTAGAGCTGATTTTATATGACCATAACTACATTTAATGTTTATTGTCATGTTTTGGGACATTCAGTTTTCAATTTTGAATTCCAAATGTATCTTTCTCATTCTAGTGTACGCATAGTGAACACATTTTCTGGTACTACAAGCTCTGTTTTTGGCTTTCTAAGAGAATTGTTTTAGGACAATTTTGAGGCAACATAAATATTTCAAATTATTGTAATGGAAAATATTCAGATAAATACTGTAAACAAAAGTATCTCCCGTAACTTGTACCTGTAAGACATACTTTAAAGTAACTGAAAAATTTTTGATTGCTTTGAAACATTTCTTGAAACAACGCACAAGTCAATAACAGAGCTCGTGGTACCAGCCATTGTACCTAGCCTTTTTCCTCGGCATATTTGGAAAATATCAATTAGAGGCAGATCTAGTCGGAGGGTACACATGTTTTGATTTCCCTATTAACAGTTACGTTTGAAGTATTCTATTAAAATGAAGCTTTCGGAACATGATGTACCTGAAACAAGATTGAAATTTCCAAAAGTACAAGACCAAATTGTCCAGGATTCAAAGCGATGATTTGCATGTCGTGGTTCACCTGTTTTAGGTAGTAAAAATGTACCAGTTGAAAGGTTAGTTGTCGTTGATAATTCGTCTTATATTTCATTATGTTGTCAAAAATTTCGATATATTATGTTAATTGTATTATCTATGTTTTGGTTTTTTCGAAATTGAGGGATGTATTGTGAATGGTAGGTAATGGTAATTTTTTTCCTTTACTTTTACTGTTCCTATTGATAATTAGATTTGAATAATTCTCTATATGATGATGATAAATGACTTCCTAATTGTGGAAGCTGGAAAGCATAGCAAGTAATTCTCAATTGTGACTCAAGATTAGCAAGATCTATTTATTGTGATCTTATGCATATCAATTCGTCTATCAATTGCAAAACAATCAAGGTCTGATTTATTTTCCGTAACAAATCGGAATCTATTCGAAATTCGTAGCGATTCTTTCATATTACTCCCTAGTACGTGCTGAAACTGAAAATTGCCATATTCAGTTATCAAGCGTTCCTTCTATGCTCACTCTGCAGTCAAGTGGGAGCTGTGACGTCACAACATGTCTATAAATTTACAACATCTACCCATTTTTTCTCCACTAGCCTACATAATTCACTTGGTAGAAATTCTGCGATACATAAAGAATATCTATTCGTGACATATAGCTCTTCAGTCGATCATATTTCTTCAATAAAAATACAGCAGACAATCGCTACAAACTCAGTGAGAAAATTGTTTTCTTCAGTTCCAAATATGTATAATTCATGAAACTTTGCTGGATATTTTATTATTCACTATGCGTCCCACTTCCTGTCATATGCAAAGTAAGGAAATCATGTTGAAAATTCATTAATACGTTTTTTCATGAACTAACACGTTTTTTACTGAAGAAATATTCTCAAATTGTTGATAGAAATCTTTGAGATTGTTTTTCCCTTCCTTTGATTTCAGGAAACTTGAAGGAAATCTCACACTTGAATTATTTTTACATCATCTTGACTATCAAACTTGCGGTAAAGAGAAAGGAAGTTTTCTTGCTGTGGCAACAGGGCTAAAACCACGCTGAGAGTAAGAGATACGTTTTGCAAGAAAGCTTTTAGAAGTTACAAAGATCTCGAAGGATATTCCTTACTGAAGTTGGAGATAGATGCTTTAGTAGCAGCAAAATATTTTGGTTATATTGTGGTAAATATTGTTGGATTTTAGTTGAGTAAGGTTTATATGGTCGTCGATCATTTTCTGCTTTTTTTATGTATATAATGGAGAATTATACTTCAGGGCTTATACGCTTTATTTTGTATACAGTAAGAAGATTATATACAGAATTAGCATTTAGAATTATTCAACTAGAACGGCGAGTATCATGATTAACATTAGTTTATTGTTACTAATGACGCAAATATCGAAGAATATGTACTGATTATTCTCATATTTCCACTAAGCGTATCTCTCCGAGAACTTTGAATTTGATACCAAACACGATAGAATCGAACTGAAAAAATAGCCTTTTTTCGACATTTAGGATAAGATCCTAGATTCATGAAGTCTGGCACACTATTAGCCACTTCATTCCCGATCGATTCATCTGTAATTTGGTCACAAGTCCGATCAGAGAACTTTCGAAACGGACTTGTAAAAGCGATTTCCCAAATTCTTGATCGTTCGTGGTTAGATGAAATTAGATCATTTCAAAATGTGCACTTTCAACAAAAAAATAAACATAACTTCAGTAAAATAATGTATAATGACAATCACAAAATTGTATGTCATTGCTACATACATTGAAACAGCTATTAAAATTTGAATTGTACGAAGAGTAACATGTTTGCTGTGGTTTGTTAATTCATGCATTCTAACGTCTGCATATCAGTTTAAGTTGGACATTGGTGAATAGCAGATACTTTTGTGGCTGCAATAATGCAGTTATTGTGAAGATAAAATAAATTTTGATGTGAAATTGTGAATTTTGTGTCAACTCAACGAGAAACTTGAACAATAGTTCGTGAAAGAACTGCAAATGAAAAAGTTCAACATGAATGATAGGTAATTCAAATTTACAACAGTGAGAAGTATGCTAAAAATAGTATATTACAATGTAATTTAGTTGAGATAATATAATAAATTCAAAGGAAGGATTAAAATGCTACTTTTTTATTAAGGCTATTTACATTTCAATAATCGATAAATTGATATTGTACGTAGGTGATCATAAATATCGGTATTAGTTTCATTAGGTATTGTGGTACCTAGTTGAGTATTTGCCACATATTTTGATTACATAATATTTCATAGCTAAGTTTTAATCTATGTTTTATCAAAAGTATATCAAATGTTTTGTCAGTGCCATATAATAAACCATATTAAATAAATAATAGTTCATGCAACAAGAATGTAAAGTTTAGTATTTTGATATGAGACCAAATATTGTTGGCCGAATGTCATGATGATTGTTTATAGAATTCAAGAATCGTTTCAAAAATATATGTTCGTATTTCGGCAATATTTGGAGATGCTTCAAATTTTGAGGTGTCCCAGTAAATATCTGTGTATGTGCTATAGATTCTTTTCCACTTTTTTCTGTGATTTTAAATCTGTTCATCTGAATCATAGATTTCAATATTTTTTTTTTTTGTTTCAGGTAAGGTTTTCTGTTCCTCCTAATCGATCGAAATATACTTTTTGCAGCATATGAGTAAGTAATTTATGAACTATCAAAATAATTATCCAATTATATCTTGCTTCATCACTTTGATAGTTAGAGAAAGTACTATCTAGATTGCACAGGATTATCTTGAATTATATAGACGCACTGTGAAATGAGAGGGCGATGCTTTGAGAATTAGAGAACATTATGATCTGGTAATCCTCAAATTTAGTATTCAACTCTATTTAACAATTTTATAATAGAATTAACTTAATCATCCGGAGTGAAAATTTACCTATCTTATATATCAAGATAGGACAATGTACCTATTTCTTATTATTCGTTTCATTTAACCGAAGTGCAAACGGACATAACGTTTGAAACTTTCAATTTGTTTGAGTGAAACTGAATGTTGGGGTGCCCATCTTTTTCATGATTTTTGTATGAAAATGTTGGCTTTCAGACAAATATTGTTGAATTTATGGGACAAAATATATTCTGGGTAAGGCAAGCTCTACAATAAAAGCAAACCCACAAATCTGATGTCTGAATTCAATTTTCCTACTCGATATATATTTTTTTTTTGTTTCATTTTCTATTCATAAATTCAATTTCAAATTTGTCATTACCATTTGATATCATGTATATATCTACATTTTTTTAATATACGCACATAAGATTGAAAAATAAGTGCAACACATTCTCAAATATGGTGAAGTATGCACAATAAATTTTTTCCAATAAACTCATCCGAAAACGCATTGCCCCTGAATTACAGGCTCTTGAAGTTGACGTGAACCATTCAATTCAATCATTAATTTCACTTTTCTGCCTCTAAATGTCGTTTTACACGGTGCATTGAATCCTGTATTTTAGTCTGCATCTGGATGCAAATAAAAATGCCTTGTGATATACACAAAATGTGCATCTAAAACAGATTCTTGGATATTTTGTTGAATAACTGGATTCATTCTTCTTCCTTTATATTCGTGTAGTGCTTCATATCCTTGAATAATGTTAAACAGATTCCTCAATGACAGATTCCAATGCTTGAAGTCTTTCAAATATAAGAAAGTGAATTTTTGTATATTGGTATGAATAAAGTTCCTGAATTTTCAGGAAGGTTTTATTATAAACATTCTATGGAAAAATGTGGATTATGGAAGACTTTGTTCAAGAGATCACCAAGACGCGTTTATAAAATGAGACCTTGAGCATTCGCGAATTCTCCTAAACTCCTAAAACCACTAAGGGATCTCCTTTGAATTTCATGGCGACTCTTTTTGGATATCTTCTCAACCTTCCATTCAACTGAATGAATTTTGTCTTGACTCGATTTTTCAAGCTTTGACTAAATTCTATCCAAATTTCATTCTAGGTAGGATTTTAGTCATAAAGCCGTAATTACCAACAAAAAATCTCCATTCACATTTGTTTTATAGCTAGATATTTGACTTTAGATACTTAAAGTCGCGTATCCTGCAACTAATTGCATAAAAATTGTTTCGATTTTTAGACTAATCAGATCTTATTACCGATGCCATTACCAATCGCTGTCAAAATTATTGTGATTATTTCACAGATGTCAATCATACTAATAAATTTTGTATAATGAAGGAAAAAACTTTTCAGAACTCATTTTATAAATAAATATGTTTTATTGGGTATAAGTTCTGTAATTTATTAGAAACACAACGTTTCAACAGCAAAGTGCTGCCTTTTTCAAGTGAAAAATAAATATAAATAAATATAAATATAAATATAAATAAATTAAATTAAATTTTGTATAGTTACAGTGACAATTATTATTGTAACAAATCGCTTGCTAACGGGAATTTATCGGTGTATATTCACAAGACCATTTCATCGCGATAAATTGCCTTTACCATGGAGAAACAATACAAAAATCCAAAGACTTTTTGATGAATTTTGAACAAAATAGTTGCGGATTCTGTAGTCATCCAGCTCACAACACTAAATTATAACGACGTTGGTCCTGTAGGTCGTAGTTTGATATACTGCTCAATCTTTGTAGTGCTTCGGAAAGCTGGAAGTCCAATAAATGACACCCTATTTGGCACAAAATTATTAGATCTACATGAAAAAATTGAAGAATCATCTAGATCTAGATGATGAAAGCGCATTTTTGACAGCTCATGAATGCTTGTTACTTCAGAGATTTCGCAAATTACCATTTCCCACAATAACCGAGCTTGAAATCAAGCAGTCTGGGCAAATTTACGAAACAGCAGCTTCCATTTAGTACTAGTTTCAAGTTAACTATTTGATAGGTACATAATTTATGCATGTACAAACTCAAAAATGCCTTTTAATCTTCATTGTTTAGTTATTGACTGACGGGAGTTCATGTGCTGTACCTTAAAATAATAATTTGATCTTCATCAAAGCTATGTGAAAAATGTTTACTTTAGGACGAGTACACTGCAATTGTTTATTTGATGAGGGAAATGACACTATGCTGCGAGCTCATTTGGGAATGAGAAATGGTTATTGAAGTAGTATATGGAACGTTTGAGGTCTTATCGTGAATATTCATATATAATATCATAAGTGGTTAAATTTTACCGGAAAATTTTTTAGATTGTTACGAGAGCTGGTTGCTTAGCAATTTATTGAGTGATATTGACAGAAAAATCACGAGCTGTCAAGCGAGTGATTTTTGATCAATATCATGAAATAAATTGGTAGCAAGCTCTCGTAACAATCTAAAAATTTTGCCAGGTTAAATTTAATCACGAATGGTATTCGGAAGATTATTTTTCCCATCCAAATTCATCAATAGATTCCAGAGACTCAACTCCGAATCTGTTCATATTTACATTCAATCTGTCTGTCAGTTTGACAGATGCTGAATCAACGCGGCTAAATGTTCTTTGTTTTGTATATATAACCAACAGACAGAATTTCCAAAAAATTTCCACTTGAAAACCGTGTAGGTTGTATGTACCACATGACGTCGAATGGTGCAATTTTATTGGTCGAAATTTGGATGGTAAAAATAATCTATGAAATTGCACGATAGCCTCATCTGAAAATAATATGTATCAAAGCTGACACAGGCTCTTCTATCCATTCTATCGATCTCCATTTATAACAGTCACAAATAGGTAATTTAAAATTTCAAATAATTACTTTTTCAGATAGATAGATACATAGTTTATTTGTCCCAAGATCAGAACATAAATTATGTACGAGTAGCACAATCAATTATCACTAACGTAATCAATGACAATCTCAGTTTACTTACATAACCAAACTTTGAATTAATAGAATGTAATACATATTAAGAGAGCTATATCAACTTCAATCTAGAATAAACATTTTTTTTTATATAATATGTTCTACAATTGCTGCATAAACTTCTTAGCCTCATTAAAAATGGGTAAGTGTAATTCAATGGGTCACTTACTTGTATTGGTATCTTTTGGTGAGCCAAATATTGCAAGCTACGGCTTATGCTGGATTTTAGAGTTATTAAGCTGACTACTCGATTAACAGACAAGAAAATACACCAAAAGTAAACAAATTTTCACCCAATGATAATAATTCATTCTAATAGGCTTCAAATTTGCGCCAAACAAGTCATTGGATGAATCCCGGACAGACTTGACAACTGTACATAATAGTAGTGACACGGACGGCTGAAATTGTAACAAAATTTTTATCCACTTGAATAAACTTTAGTTGCCATATTCCAAATGTCATATATATCTATAGGCACTGTTTCGCCTGAAAAAAGTAATTGAATAATTGAATCTTCCACAATCACTGAGCTTGAATTAAAGCAATTAGTGCAAACCTACGAAACAGCAGCTTTTATTTAGTACCAGTTTCAAGTCTGTAAATATTATAGTTTTCACAAAAAATGCGCTAAAAACTCTACCTAATTGGCATGTAAATTTAAATTATGATAGGTCCACAATCAACGTAATAATGATAATTGTTAAACTACTGTTTCCGTTTTCATTTATATCGCATCTGTGATCACAGCAAAACATCCGTCAGCCGATTCAGTAGTAGATAATGCTGTCACTGGCATTCACAAAAAATTCTGATACCTTTGTGCTTACATATGCGGTTCTTTATTTTTTTGATGATATTCATTTATATTTTGTGTATCAGAGGCAGAGCTTGGTAAAAACCTCTTTCAAACAGACAGCTTCATTCACCCGACAGATTACTAGCAAATATCTTGTGGTGTGTGACATCAGGATGCGCAGTAGAATCGTGAAAATTTTTAGTGGGGACTTTAGTTTGATACAAGTAACGATAGTGTTAACTTCGACAGAAAGTACAATCTGAAGCAGAGATATGAAGTTAAAAACGCTATACGCCTGCCACATTTAAATCCAGATTAAAACTTCATCGAGTATGGGCGTCTTTAAGCTGCCAAAAGAAAGTTACTTTAAAAATAAATGACGTAGAATAGTGGTGCGAGGATTTTTTAAATAAAAAATTGCAATATGAAGTACGGGAAACACGTTGTTCACATGCAAAAAAAAATATAAAAAAGAATTATTAAATTGAGAAAGAAGCATTGAAAATAATGTAGATATATTTTTAATTAATCTTGGAAGCGGATATGAAAATTTTCCACAGATGATGTTTTAACATTTTCGTCATGAAATTTTGATTAGATGTTATTTGCTTTATATACATCAATTCTTGCTTGATTTTTGTCGTGTATTGTACACACCAAACGTATATTCCATTTTTCTTCCGCCTAGTGCATTCTGTCTTTGCGCAGTATCCATCCCCACACGCCACGAGATATTTGCTGGACTGTAAGCATATATTATTTATTATCTCTTCATTTTGAAGCCATATTCATAAAGTACTATCAAACCATTCAAAAGTGCTAAGATATGAGTATTTAGCTCACGGATTAAAAAAAATAGTCATGTATAAAAGGAATCAGAACAGCTGACACTATTTGCTCATGATACAAAAAAGCTAATATGTTCCTGATGCCTTTTCGAAGGTTATTTAATTCCAATTATAATGACTATTACACTGATGATTAGCACCTCAGAATTATCAATTCCAGCTTCAACACTACATACTTGAAGATCGTTGTCAAGAACAAAAATGCACACCCGGGTCATACATTTATATTAGTTAGTCCACACCTGATGATGTTCGAGATATTGAAACGCGTTGTGACCAACATTATGATGAATATAGTGATTGATTCAGTATTGCGTATGGTTTGCAACATCCAATTATGCTTTAAATCAATCTTTGTCTCAAATACTACATTTGACATGATCTCAAGTCAAGTACTCTCTGGCGAGTTCATAAAAGGTACGATTCGAATATAAATTTGAAAGATAAGTCATGTTGGATCTGTAGACAGCTTATTTTTGCAAAGATGAATAAATCAATTTTCTTCAATTCCTAGAGGAATTTTTCCAAACGCTCTGACGGCTACTGGATATTTATCGTTCAAGAATTTCAAATTTGTATAAGAAAGAATAAATTGAAAGAATAATCTGATAGTGTTGGTATCAATTTTGTATCGATATTATAGGGCACCTAATTAATAACATAAGGTTCCATGTAGTTACTTCTTGTCATGTAAGACAAATAATCTGTATGAAAACCAAATCAATTTCACAAAAACCATGTTCCAGGAATCACACAGTTTTAATTGCAATGCAGATTCCTTTTGATGTGCATTTATCATTGTTTGCGATGCAATTATTGTCTGAAGTGTTTTGTTTGGGACTCTTTCATCCCTTGTTTGTGTGTACTAGAATAGCTACTGGTGTTTGATGTTCACTTCTTCATTAGGTTTCTACTCTACATTGCGGAAAGAATTGCGAAGCTATGTACCAAAAGCCACTTCATTTGACAATTATTCCATCCTCTCGTTTGTGTGGGAAGATATTTCCTTTTTATTTCTTGCTTTCGTATTTGAAGTATTGTGATGAATCAAATAAATAAAAAGCTTCAGTTTGTTGTCTGTTTCGTTCTATTGTATTTTCATTATTTATTATATATATATCAGTATTATTTTTCGTATTTTTGAAGAGATTTGAAAATTAAAATTATTAGGTTCAAGTATCGAATACTGAACATAGGCTGAATAATTGCTGCATTTCAACTTTTATATATGATTCATCAAAAATGTTGTCCATTGAAATCACAAATATTTCACTGTTTTTTCATATTAACCGCAATGGAAAAGGTGTGTTGCTCTTTTATCACAATAGCAATTATTTTGACTGCCAGAAACAAAATAAGCCTGTGATATTTGATTGTTTGAATATTTTAGTAGAAATATTAGTTCTTTTTAATCGCTTCATCGATTGCAAATTGAATCAAATTAAAGTTTCCGCATCATGTGAAATCACAAATACTTGTTTGCTATTTTTAATTTCAAATATGCGAATATCAGATAATTTTTCATTATTAAAAATCCGTTAATACTATTAGTTGATTGAATGATATAATCAAATAAATCATTTATATTTAAAAATTAAATTAATTCATTTTGATATGAAATTTTATTGATTTCATTTTATGAGTGAATCTGTCAATTTTTGTTATTATTTTCCAGCTTCTTGCACACACAAAATCATAATGAATATCCAAGACACGTGAATAGTGTTTTAAAGTTTCGATGATAGAAGTGATTATAACTTGAGAGTTGTACAAGTAATACACCTTTAATATATCTTTTTGGAAGAAGGAGATCTTCGTCTAGAAAATGATATCATTTTTGAACTTTCCTAGAGATTTATTTTGACTTTAATTTGCCCTACAAAAATGACATGCATCTTCATCCTTCGGTCTGTTCGTTTGAAGATACGCTTCTAGTCGTAATTCTTGACCGATTATGGTGGACGTTTTCTCTTGTTTAGCTGATCACCAGAATACATGATTTGCAGAATGGTTGAATTCTATTGAGAAAATAAATGTTACCATTTCGCCTTATCTCATATAAGGCGTGGGAAGTTCACTTCTGGTTTTACCTACGATTATTTGAACACGATTCCTTGTTGTACAAAATCGCACGTTAAACTGGATAGGGCCATAGGCAAAGTGTTCTCGACTAACATAATTTTTTGAGTTGCGTTACCGTTTTTGTTAGGTCCTTTTTCTGAGACTGAGTGAGATATCAGCATTCACAAAGCTAGGGGTGTTACCACTTTCACAAATTCCAGTTTGTGTCGTATATTTGAAGAAAAACTCTGACGTGAACATCACGTGACTTACTTGTACATCATTGGATATGTATATAATACCATGTGATTCTGTGTTTGATCATATATATCCTTGGTTATATATAATCAAACACAAAATCTTATCGTTCCACAGTTAATCGTTTTGGATTTACCCAAGAGATTCTAAGAATCTGTCAAGTGAAATGCGCCTTCAGCCAAGTCGATTGCTATGGAAAAAGTAGGCCATTATTCTTATACTACAAAATTCCTAAATACTGATTCCCAAAATTCTACGACTACCAACAGATCTGAATTCATGCGCAAAATTGAAAAATAAATTCCTACTGAAGTGCACTTCCGGTTCAGTCTATTGTTATGAAAATAGTAGGCAATTATTCAGATGCTACAGCAGACTGAAATACCAAATTTCAATATTCTACACCTGATCGTTCCGAATTTATGCGAAAAATTCCAAAAGACTGTCAAGTATAGTACACTTCCGGCTAAGTGGATCTCAATAAAAATAGGATATGATCATCTAGACAATATAATCGTCCTAAATACTGAATTTCAACAATCCACGTTCAATCGTTTTGGATTTATGCGGAAAATTCAAAAAATATCTCGAATAAAGTGCTCTTCCGGCTTAGTCGATAGCAATCATAATGCAAGGTGTACAACTAGATATTATAAAAGTGCCTAATACAGAATTTAAATATTCTACGACTGATTGTTTAGAATTTATGCGAAAGATTCAAAAGGTCTGTCATATAAAGTGCACTTCTGGCTCACCCATTTTTACAAAAATAGAGAATGATCATTTAGATGCTACAGCAATTTCAAATTCCAGATTCCAGTATCCTTTGGCTGATTATTCTGAATTTATGCGGAAAATTAGAAAAAAGTTTGAAGTAAAATGCACTTCCGATCGCAATCATAATGCAAGATGTATTATAAGATGTTATAGAAGTTCTTTATATGAAATTCCAATATGCTATGGCGGATCATTCTATATTTATGCAAAAAATTCAAAAAAAGTTTCAAGTAAAGTTCACTTCTGGCCTGGCCGATTCTCACAAAAATAGCAGATAACCATTCTGATACAATATCAAGTTCAAATACTGAATTTCAACATCCTACGGTTGATCATTTTGGATTTATGAGAGAAATTCGAAAAAAGTTTTAAGTACAGTGCACTTCCGATACAGACGATTGGAACCATAATGCGAGGTTTACAACTAAACCCTATACCAGTCTCCAAAACAAAATTTTAACATTATACGTTCAACCAGTTTTGAGATTTGCAAGTTACGTACGCACGCACGAACATATGTACATACCAACATCAAGCAAAAAATAGTCAAAATGGATTCAGGGATGCTCAAAACAGATATTTTCATCAAAATCTCGATAGGTGAATTTTGTCGGTTTCGCAATACTTACTTGTAAGTAAGTAAAAATTACTGTGAGATTATTAATAGGATCTTTTCTATGACAGCCTCTATTTTCTAATTTTGTGCAACATATTTTCACATATTTTGTCATTTCAATTTCAATATCTTTACTGTCTCATAAAACGAATTGGAGTTATAGAATAGATCCTCTGAAACACGAATCTCTTAAAGGATAAAATTTATGTCCTTTGCTTGTTCTTGTTCACCGATCTTGCTAGAGCTTTATAGGTATCCCGCTAACGTCACTTAAATTGAGATTTATCCTTTGTGTTTTATTTTCGAGATATTAAATTATGTCCTACACCTGTAGCAGGAATTTTCAACGTAATTGAATTTTGTTCAAACTGATTAGTGTCTTTTGACAAGAAGATAGGATTAAAATAGAAACGGGGCTTTGTTCAATGAAGTTCGCTTGTTTATCATGGAATATCATGATCTTAGACATCCAATATCGTTTGATGATGATTTTTTGAATAGATTGATTAGAAATTCTTCGATCTTATATGAGCTCCAAACAATAATAATCATTTTTAATACAAGTGTTAAATGTCAGTGTTTGATGCAAGACTGGCTTGATATACGAGCAAAGCGAGTGTTTTTGAAAGCTTGGTGAGAACATTAAATACTTTTTGCACGATTGGGCGTTTTCATGTGTTTACCGACCCTCTATTCGGGATGGTATGTTGATTTCACCAGCAAACTGTGATTACTATGGTTATGCTGACCAGAGCTGGGCAGTATTTAAATACTTTTGTAATTAATTACTAATTAAATTACTTTTTCCCAAAAAGTATTTGTAATTGAATTACTTTGTAGAAAAAAGTAATTGTACTCAATTACTTTTTGAATTTTGGAGAGTATTTGAAAAAGGAATTGTTTTTTGATAATTTAATTACTTACAGTAATTTAAATTACATAAAGTATTTTAAATTACTTCAAAGTATTTGAAACTATGGGTATTTGAATTACTTGAATTACTTTCAGTAGTTTCAGCAAGTAGATATGCGTAAGCTTACGTGTTTGTAAAAGTTTCATGTGAGAGAAATGCAACAAATGCGTCACATTACTCTCTGCCTCACAATTTTATTCAGGTGGACATGCATAATTGGACGATTTGTTCGAGAAATTGGTAGTATCAAATGAAAATAGAAATATATTATTTAAATGATAGTTGCTTACTTTGTTATAGTCATAATTTATTTGCGTTATGTTCGTGTATATGAAGATATATTTTCTTCTTAGTTCAATAAGTATTTGAAAAAGTATTTGAAATTACTTATTAAAATTACAAAAGTATTTAGTAATTCAATTCCTTTTTTTCTTGTAGTATTTATTCTTGAAGTATTTCAAATACTTTTTGTCAAAGTAATTAGTAATTGTAATTAATTACTTTTTGTAAGTAATTTGCCCAGCTCTGATGCTGACTTACCGCCCATGGGCAAAGGCGGTAAGTAAAAATTTGTGAATTTTCACAAAAAAATATTCATCTACTTATCATTATTTGTAATTGAATATTCAGAATAAAATGTCTAACTTGACAGCTGACAGTGAATTAACAATAATCAGAAGTAATTTAATTTAAAAAAAAAATCGGACCCATATTTTGGATCTCCGAACCGTGCAAAAAATTTTGTAAGCATCACGGTCAATAAGTACAGTACCGATTTCGTATAATATTTAGAAACCTCGCCAAGGCTCGGCCTGCAAACTATTATTCTTGATCGGTAAACTGTACTTACTGACCTCAATACTTAAATAACTATTACAATATTTTTTTCTTCGATCGTCCTAATTTTCGTGAAACAGTCATTTATATTTTTTTCTTTTTCCATGAATGTCACTTTGATGACTACTATGGATAACTAAGAGAACGATATTATGAATTGAACTGTTCTCGTTTAGAATTTGAGATTATGAATCTCAAGCTATGAACATTTGAAGAGGATTTTAAATTATTCTACTCCTGAAAAAAATTGAGAGAAAATATATAGTTAGCAGGACCTTCCTCAATTTAATCATTATAAGACTTTCTCTTTATACCTTGACTCGGTGAATAGTAATCTATAATTGATCCCTGGAGAAATGAGATTAAATACAAGTTTTTGAAGAATAATTAACAGTAACTGTAATAATGATTTTTTCAATAATAGTGCATATACCATGATTCGGATCCAATCCTACAAATGTTGGTTGAACTAGTCTAGATGTTGATTATTATTGTGTAAACAATTATTCCCCTAGTAATTAGTCTGCAATTAAATTTATCATGCTATGTTAGAATCGAATTTTCCCTCTAGAATTGGCAAGAGATAATATTTACTTGGTTACCTATTTATTCATGTCATACAAAAATGAGAAGACTGCGATATTAAAATTTATTTTTTATATTAGTTTAGCTTATCAGTGGCTTTAACATTGAGTTGGCGAGAGAGAAACTAAATTTATATTGTATAGGATGATGTTACGTATTGAAAGTGGAAACTTTTATTGCTTAGTATCTGAAATCTTGAGTGAAATATTTTTAACGGTTATTGCTAGTTTCATTACGTCAAGGAAGGTGTTGAATGGCCGATTTGAGGTGGAGGATATCCAGCGTTCACTGAATCTACAATTTGCTTCTATGCGCTTCAAAAACACGCTACCTCCTATATCTCTGCTGTTCTAGTTCAGCTCCTGTTAACTCACCTGAACAGAATAGGAAAGGATTCTTTTGAATGATGGAGCTCTGGGGTATTATTCAGGTTGCTATATTGTAACAAACAAGAATAACGTGTATCAGACTAACAGATGTATAAACGGAAGCGAAAGCTTCATAAAGAAATAATCGAGCTAACGTGACAGACCAAGATTAGCTCTGAATTAAACCATCAGTGTCACAGAATTTAGCCAGACGGTCTAACCGAAACAGGCTGTGCTTGATTTATTGAATTAATTTATCAGCGGCAGCGTGATTTAGCCACGCTTGCTAAATAGTCGAATCTTTAGGATTTTGGTGCTCGGAAACGACTTCTAGTCTCCAACACCCTCGCTGTGGAGTGATCCGTAGGAAAATTAGCAAGAGCTCTTCAACATGAACTCATTGATATTTTTGCTTGTGAAATAAATTTTTCAGTTGATGTAAAACAATATTTTAAAACATGTCACACAATTCCATTTTCTATTTGAATATAAATTATTCATTCTGTATTAACAGTCGCTGAGTGTCACTACAATAATTCATAGAAGTCGGCATCTCAGTGACTCTGCAGTACGTAATGTTCGAGTTTGTTGATAGTTTTGGAGTCCTTATAGAGATGTCAAAGTAAAACAAGATATGCAAAGAAATAAGATAATGAATTCAAACGTGCTATCATAATGATTCTATATAAAAGATTAACGTGTTGAACCCATTTTTCAGGTGATACGATGCATTTGACAACTTTCAGGAGATTGCAAAGATCTTTGATCATTTTTATCAGTTGGCAAAACGAATAAAACAACAATCACTTACTTTATTTTACTTGAGGTGTTAATGAAAATAGTAACAAAGCAACCGCTCCGTCACTCTATTAATTCGATTCCCTATATTTATCTATAGTATTTATTGTGAAATGGAAATAGTAAGTAAGACCTTGAATATTGTGTGTCTCTTAGTTGCCTTCTCCACGATTTTCAAGGGGCTGACAGATATCAGTAGAATTGATTCAACTTGTCAGATACTAATTCTCATAATCTGCAAGGTTTAACCTTTCAGTCGCTTTTTTCCCAAAAACTCGAAAAAGGTTCATACGATTTCAAAACGAATCCAGTTGATTATGAGAAAGAAGAAATTGAATTGAAAATATTGTGTGGAGAGAGGAAGAGTTAGACTCTAATTCCATCATCATAATTGATGAAAATATCATGGCATTTGATGTATTCTCAATTTTTGAAGAAGCTTCTTCTCTTAAAGTTCGATGCACTGACTTTTCCATTATTTCAAATATAGCATTGTCTTAATAAATTCCAATTCTTCACTCAAGTAACGGAACCTTTGCAGATGAAATTGATTTATTCTATAAGACATGATTATTTCCTTCTAATTATCTAGGAATCATACTATGAAAAATATAAGGATATTCATTAGAATCATAACATGAGCTGGTTAGCAAATAATAAGCACTCATTATCGTCGAGAGCTCAAGGATATAGGTCTCTGCAATTTTAAATTGAATTAATTGACAAATAGATCAAGTCTGGTTTTAATCAAAGCATATTTTGTCCACTGGCACATTTATCAACAATAAAAAGGAATTTTTCAAGATAATTATTCTTGAGCATGATATACCATTAATCTTTACAAAAGATTAATCCCAACAAAAACTTATTCTTGCTTTGCTTCTTCACTAATTAAATAACAAATGAAGATTTCGATGTCTTGAAAGCAAAAGACAAACTTGGAAACTCATTTGTTTCCTGAGAAATAAATCATCAACAACAAACTAAATATGAAATGCATTATGCGAACGGCTTCTACAAAATTCTATCTCAAATTTATTATCACTTTTGTTGTGATTGTGATTAAATTCAAGACAAAATATGGACGAATAGAAAGCCTGACCGAGATAAATGTAGATTAAAAGAATTTTCGAAAATTACTATTCTTAAGCCTCTATATAATAATCAGTAAAATTCGCGATGACAGGTGCCAAACTTAATTAAATTTTTGAGATGCTTTATATGCAAATCAGATTCACAATTTAACAGTCTTATATACAAGAAGTTAGAGTTCTTTGGGGTTCAGATAAAAATTTTCTCCTCTTTCAAAAGACATCTGATGTGAAAGCTACTACACCAAATATAAAAATGTGATTCATTTAGACCGTCAAATAGTCGTAGATTTGAGTGCCCCATTTTGTTTTCTCTGCCTTCAAGAGTTTTGATGAGTATGTTTATTTGAAATATAATAATGCCAAAATTGAAGCTGGACCGTGTGGCCAACATAATAATAATTAATTTTGAATTTTAATAAAAAAAAACCTGTTTTGATCCAATTTTCTCGTTTCTGCCATGCTTACGAAATAAAATTCAGGGAAAAAAGAGTCAGCGAAAAACGATAGGCAGAAGTGATCCACTTGGCCAAGGATTTGGAATGAAGGCTCGATTATGCAAAAAAATTATATCAATTGTTCACGTTCTTCTCGTTTCGGCCGTTTGGCCATATGAAAGTTGATATCATAAGTATCTCGTAAAAACGAGTGACATAAGTTGTTCGAATGATCAAGTCAAGATATGCACGAAAACATTTAGACTTTCGCAAGATGTTTTCGTACATATCTTGACTTGGTCATTCGAAAAACTTATGCCATTCGTTTTCACAAGATACTTATGATATCAACTTTCATATGGTCAAACGGCAGAAACGAGAAGAACGTGAACAATTGATATAATTGTTTTGCATAATCGAGCCCTCATTTCAAACCCTTGGCCAAGTGGATCACTTCTGCCTATCGTTCTTCGCTGACTCTTTTTTCCCTAAATTTCATTTCGTAAGCATGGCAGAAACGAGAAAATAGGATCAAAACAGGTTTTTTTTATAAAAATTTAAAATTGATTATTATTATGTTGGCCACACGGTCCAGCTTTAATTTTGGCATTATTATACTCCATATATTCATACTTATCAAAACTCTTGAAGGCAGAGAAAACAAAATGGGGCACTCAAATCTACGACTATCTGACGGTCTAATTTAGAGGTACTTTTTTTTCAATGTATTTTTCGACCGATGACGCGTGAACCATGACAACTTGTCATTGTATTTTTGTTTATTATTGCTTGACATTTCATCGTGGAGAGACTTAGCCTGGCACAATCCCTACAAATCATTCAGTTGTATTTCGAAAATCAGTGTTCTACGAGAAATTTGCTATATCATCGAAAAGTATGAAGCTCAATTCTCATCATTAGATAATACGCGACCCAATATACCACATCCAGCACGTGGTGAACAAAATATAGCGGCGGTAGCTGAGAATAGCCGGCCAGAACGTAACTGTCGATGATACTTGTATTGCGCCTTGATAACGGACTATATGCTGCTTGAAATTGAAGCCCATGATCTCGAGAACATTTGGTGTCAACAAGATGACGCTATTTGCCACACAGCCCATGAAACCATAGCTTTATATCGAGAACAATTCGATGAACAATTAATTTGATTCTTTGGACCAGTAGATTGATTGCCTAGTCCGTGTGATATCACATCTCAATACTTTTTCTTTGGGACTATTTAAAGTCCAAAGTGTACATAGATAAGCCTGCTACGATTGAGGATTTGGAAGCCAGCACCACTTGCGTTATTCACCAAATACCACTCGAAATACTCGGACACGTCATCGAAAATTGCAGAATGGACCATGTTAGTCGAAATTGAGGCCAAGATTTGGAAGAAATAATCTTGAAAAAATATATGTAGAGATTAATTCTTCAGTATGATGATAAAGAAGACCCAATAAGATTGATTTTTAGATGATTTCTTTCATTTTGAAAAAGTACCTCTAAAGGTTACCCATTACTCATGATATTAAAAAAATCTGACGTGAATATCACGTGACTTACTTCTACATCATTTGATATATACACAAATTCATTCAATAAAGTTTTCTGTCACTTCAGATTATAATTAATATAATTTTAATATTTCGACATGCGAAATGTCAATCAATATCAAAGAATTGACAACAGATTATCATTATCTACCTTATCATTTCAATTAAACTGATTGTTTCATACGGCAAATAGAGTATATTAATGAATTTATTAATATATATAGTCCAATTCCCTTTTACCTTTAAGTTTACGGATTTAGGTCTTTATTCTTTATTCGTGCACAAACTCTGCCCACTGTTTTCTTTTTTTTGCAGTCTGCTTGGCTTCGCGTAGTGTGATTTCTTTCTTCTCCAGGAGTTTTTCTATGATGTTATCCCAGTTCTCTCTCGGTCTTCCTCGGCTTGTCTTACGTATATTCCTTGATGTTCAAGTCCTCTTTACAGGTCTATTTTCCTCCATCCTGACCAGGTGTCCCCACCAGCTCAGTTGTCTTTGCTCAATAAATTCTACTATACGTTTCACTGAAAGTTCTGATCTTATGTCTTGATTTCTTATTCGGTCCATTCATGTTACTCCTTTGACCCTTCTCAAATATAACATTTCTAATGTCTGGATTCCACTTTTGGCTCTTCTCGGTATAACCCATGACTCACAACCATATGTTAGAAATGATCTTAATATTGTATTGTAAACTGTCAATTTTGTCTTTCTGCTAATTGAATGAATTCATTTTATATTTTTGATTCACTGTTTACATCGTTATAACGTAGTGAAAAATATAAATTATGTTTGAAAGTGCTGTAATCAAGTTTAAAAAAATATTTAAAATTGAGAATAATTTTGAGCTGTTTAAACGCCGCCATTTCCGCGCGCTCTATTGATGACGTCAAATACCATGTCCAGTAACATTACAGTCCATTGTTTACTACAGGTGTTTCCATCCTCAACTTATTTCAGTATTAAGAAAGGTCAAAAGTCAGTTTTTAAGTATTGCATTGTGCCTGAATGCAAAATACTATCAGAAATATACGTGATGAAGTATTTTTTCCAATCCAGACAGATTTTAAAATACGTAAGAAATGATGTGAGGTTATCAGAAGAAATGAAGTATCATGATTAACTTGACAGATCATGAATAACATGATATGTGATGAGTTTAAGCAATAAAATACAGTGTATGTATGCGGCTTCGTCTAACATTTGCTCGTTTTAAAATAAACAAAAATTATAGGTCATGTTCACTGCTCATCATATTTCGGATTGTATTTATTTAAATAGCGTACATAATGTGTTATTATGGAATGATTACTTTGTAGTGTTCACTTCAGCGAACGTAAAATTGGAATTTGAAAGAAAATAAGACGGCATCATGAATAGATCTATTCTTGACAGATTATCCGATTGTTTTTTCACAAAACCACTGTCTTAAACGATTTTTAATCTCACTAGGATGCTAAAATTACACTTAACTAATAAATGAACTCGCAACACACACGTTATTACTATGTTTTCAAATCAAAAGCCTGCAATGCCATACAAATGTAAGCAGTGCGCATTTGTTGGCATAGTATTTGACGTCACGTTTCTCTTCAACCAATGGTACTGCGTTTCAGAACTCTAAATTTCCCTCGCCTAATTTGCACTTTTATTTATTAATTTTAAGCAATTGAAAAGATATTAAGTACCAAAATGATGGTTTAGTACAAATGTCCGGCCAATAAAAATTCGGAATAAAAATATTTGAACCAAATGCAAATTTCATCCATATTCCCTATTCTGAATGTCTTTTATACATATAAAGTGAACTTCCGGCTCAGCCGATTGATACAAGAATAGTAGATAACTGTTTTGTTGGTACAAGTTCCAATATGCTATGGCTGATCATTCTAGATTTATGCAAAAAATTCGAAAAAAGTTTCAAGTAATGTGCACTTTTGGCTTGGCCGGTTCATACAAAAATAGTTGGTAACTTTTCTGATACTTCATCAAGTTCAAATACTGAGTTTCAACATCCTACGGTTGATCATTCTGGATTTATTATATTAAATTCGAAAAAAGTTCCAAGTAAAGTAACTCAGTAACTTCCGGTACAGACGATTGGAACCATGATGCGAGGTGCACAACTAGACCCTATATCAGTTTTAAATACAAAATTTCAACATTATACATTCAACCAGTTTTGAGATTTGCGAGTAACGAACGCATGCACAAACGAACATCAAGCTGAAAATAGTCAAAATGGGTTTAGGGATGCTCAAAACGGATATTTCCATCAAAATCTCGATAAGTGAATTTTGTCGGTTTCACAATACTTTCTTGTACTTAGTACAAATAAGTAAAAATTATGACTATGTATTACAGTTTCTCATTACTTTCTCATACAATATTCATCATTGTCATTAAAAGTTGTACGTAATTCTATCTTTACATCAAGAATAACGCGAACTAACTTCAAGCTTTGTTAATGAAACATCTAGAATATTTGTGGAAGTTCATATGAAATACCTTTGTAAAATCTTGGAGCTCTCAAATTTAGTTTCTCCGAGGAGGGATCTTGGTTATCTATAATTAAAAGATGGTTAACCAACTCTTAAATAATATAGTTGCATCCTTGCGAGTTGAATCCATATATACTATAGAAACCTATCTTAAAAGTTCCAACACTGTAGAATAAATTCAAGGAAAATAAAAACAAGAGCTTCAAAGTTTTGTAATATGTGCTTTTCAATTACTTCGAATTCTATATAGAGTTCCATAGATGAGATTAATTAGGTTCCATTTGTCAATTTAGATGTACTGAGTATTTTGATTTTATCAATATTCACAACTGCTAAAAGACCTTCTATTTGATTCAAAGATATTCTTATATGATAACTGTTTTACGAAAATTAGGACAAGCAAGGATAAAACATTGTGACATACGTGTAGAAAGTCTAATGCACTTACGAAAATCAAGCATCTTTTGGTAATCATATAGATCCGTTGAAATCTGTTTCAGTCGGTGGAAGTTTACAGGCATATTGTTCAGAAAGTGCTACAATTCTTTATCTTATCCTCTATGAAAATCATAGCTTCATGTGCCGGTTTGAGAGAAAAAATATTTAGAATAAATTAGGATTTACAGAATATATGACTCTTGATTCTTGATTTGAAGAACGCGCATGTGTGAACCACTTTGGACACCCCTCACTATCGAACCGGTCCTGCATCTGATTAAAAATGCAGTGAAGATTAAACCGGAAGAAATTAATTACGCTTCAAGTGCAAGATAACCTTAATCCGACTCTGTTCACAGACAAGAGTTTTCTTCAGCTTTCGGAGCTTTCATACGAACCGTCTGTAAAATTTAATATCTGCATAACTTTGCATTACTGAGAAGGAAAGGAGTTATGCGCAATTAAGCTCTGAAGTTAGCACAATGCCAAAGAAGCAGAATAAGAGCTGCGGGACGAATTGCTGTCATAAAGGGTCAACAAATGTAGATTGGTTTATTACTAATAAAGTGTTTAGCTTATGTACTTATCTTTATAGAAGTGTTGATGGAAATAAATTTAATTGAATTTACTACTACAAAACAAATCAAATCAAGTATTCCTGGAAGGAAAATCAAGTAGTTTTGTAATTAGAGGTAATTATTGTGTCTTCAGTGTGGGATAGTTAAATATTTACAATTGATGATTCCCAAGGCGAATTCCCATTATATTAAGAATGGAGCATCATTCGAATTTGATTTCTGGACCAAACAAGCCATAAAACGGCTCATAAGACTTTCGATACCTGTTTGTCTATATTATGGTAAAACAGGTTCTTATGAACTGCGATGCATTATGAACGACGCCCAATAGTGCGTCTTGTGTACTGTATGACGTATAATCATCCAATACTACGTTAACTTCAAAATACTGTCCATTTAGGATCAATATTGATACGCAATTGTTTTTACATCTTCATGGAATGATGTTTGAAAACAAAGTTTAAATTAGAGGCAGAAGCTGAGAAAAATAAATTCAAATTAAATCAATCAATACTTTCTGAGCAAGAACTATATTATTTTATATATTGTTCTCAGTAGAACAACTCGAAATACATTTCTAATCCAACAAAGAAATTACCCACCCTTCTTGCCTCGTGGTAATCAGTTTTGAATCGTCTATTATCTTGGAATGAGTCCGTAGATCCAGTCTGGCCTACTCTCCGCAACATTCATTTACGAAATTGGCCCGTTTCCTTCAGCTATTTTCTTCAGGAAACTTGACTCCGATGCCCGTCCATCCCTTTGCCAATGGTTGGGATCAGAAAGCGTGACATATAAGAAGGGACCCTTAAATTTTAAGACAGAGAAAATTCTGTTTAGATAGGGAGGGTTTATGTTTTATTTCCGAGAAAGTTTCTTTTCATATTTTTATGGTTTCTGGAAAATGTTTACTATTATATTCAAGAGATAAGTTTGTGTTTTGAAAAGTAATTTTGTAAATCAGAAAGCGGAAACATATTTTGTGGAATACTTTGTATTCATATGTGTCAAATTTTATGACGCTCGAGGAAGTAACGATAAAATATGATAATATGTAGTAAAAGATGAATTCGATCATAAATCTTGCTTGTTGGGTTGTAAAGGCAAAGAAGTGATGCAAAAACATACTCTCTGATACTGTCAAATTTAAAATACTCGTTACAAATTATTCCTACCTCAGATATCTTCTACCAAACATCAATTGAGATTTGTGGATTCACATTATTTCGATTGGAAATATTAGGGAACTTGAGCACCATTTCTATGAACAATCATGATCTATCTAATTGTAAAGATTTCCAAAGAATACGTGAATCAAATGAAAGATAATATTTTGAAATTTCATATTTTCGAAAGTTTCAGGAGCCAAAACTCGAATGAATTCGATGATTTCTATTACAGTTGTGTAGTGGTCTGGTTACACATAATCCTCTCCTTCACTAGCTTTGTTCCATTTTTCTTCCTTCTTCACCTCCTAATATTTATTTATTTTTTTCAAGAATGTCTATACTATATACTGACGGATCCATTCTAAATACGACAGTTCATCGTGTCAAACTTAATTTTTGTTATTTTGTTCTAAAAAAATGATTTTTGTGTCTGTCGACATATAAACTAGGGTTTTACTGTCAGCTCACGGTCAGAGATATGGTACTTTTCCGGCTTAAGCGAATTTCAAGTATCGCTTGCCATATATCACGACGTTTGCTAGATGACATGACGCTTGCAGAAATTGCCTTCGAAAAGTGCAACTGTATGAAATAGGTAAGTTGAAAAAATTCTTTGCTGAAGAAGAAAATTATGCGAACTATATTCATGATGTATTTTTCAACATCGTACATTTGGAAATCAAATAATTTCATCCGATTCTTGTAGTCCTCTTTGGAGTTAACTCTCTTCGGAGTACTAAAAATAGCTGTGCACTGTACCTTTTCCTATTTCCAAGGTGACAGTAAGAAATTAAAAAAGGTAATGTTTCTTCACTATTGTGAGGACCCAGGCTAGCTATTAATAAGGGCACCGAGAATATTTTACCTGAAAAATAGGAAATGTGCGCCACTCCCAGGAAATGATTAAAGGTGAAAAAGGTACTTTTCTGGGAGACAATAGCGACAGCAAAAAAAGAAATAAGGCATAGACGTCGAAATCAATTATAAACAAAATTATTATCAATTTAAAGCAAATAATTTCAAATATTATAATAAAAAAATTTGGTAACTCACGAAAATGGTTAAAGCTATAATACAAAAAAATCTCACTGCAACAGCCAAAAGAGAACTGGAGAGCACGTCACAGACGTTCAAAATTACGTTACAAAAACTAGTCAAGTATCCTCTTCAGGCGGAAATCAAGACTAGTATTGGCAGAGAAGGTAGACGACGAATTGTTAGCCACAAAAACAACGTCAGACAAGAAAGTTCCCTAAATTAAGTAAAGTTGATCTTGCGTCTTATAGGGCTTTGATGAATACCCAACGGTCTTTGAAGGTCTTGAGGTTGGCCGTGCGCCTGATAATCAACTTCGGGACGTATTAATGTTCTTCTTAACATAAATTTGGCCAAAAACTAGTCTCAAGTGGCCACGAGTTCCTAAGATCCCTAGCAGTTCACACTAAAAACAAATAACCCAACCAGTCTCCAATTCAACTGAAACAGGAGGTTTCTATGAAATAACTGGAGAGCTCTCTTCAATCGTGAAGCGTTGAACTTGAATAAATAAATCTAGACTCAAATTAAAAAACGAATAAACTGTAAATTCAGTAAAAATTTAATCAAATAATCAGTTCATGTGCCTAATTTTAAATTGTGCACTAAAAATTTACAAAGTTAAAAAAAAAAACTACGCTAAGCATTGAAGAGAAGAAGAACAAAGAAAATACAAAGTCTAGCTAGACAAGAAAAAGGATTATTAGCGACGAGTCGACAAATTCACGAACGTGGTTCGTTACTAGATAAATTGGATCAATCATCACAAACTCGTAGGATTTCCGAGCTTAATAACGGGAACTAAAGCCCACAACAAAATATTTCAAGCTTTGGAAACCAAAAACTACACAAACAACGTGAGAAACTAAACTACGAGTTGTTGAATGACAAATCCGCAACGCGTTGGATCCAAAATATAGTTAAATTATGTATTATCAACCAGTTTCACTAATCATTCATACATCAAACATACTTAGGTGAGGAAAGGTAAAGGGAGGAACGAAGATAGCCACAAATCTCGTAGTTTTTTCTTCGAGTATATATATAAAAAAAATCGCGTATCACAGAATCGATAACCACCTGATCGCGTTTGGTAGTGAAAAAAATTTAAAACAGAAATACGAACAAAAAGTCGCTAAATTACAAAAAAGAAATGTCTACTCTTGTAGACGGAATAGTATGATAAACCATGGCAAGTAGCAACTAGAACATGTGTACGAAACACTCTCAATTGTAATGATTGTCAAACCGAATCTGAATATAAAAAATCAGAAATAATTAAACGTATCTTCCCAAGGAAGGACAAAAAGAAAAGGCCAGCTCCTTCGACGGGAACGGCTATTGCATACGCTGCTGTAAAATTTAGTAAAAAAATAAATTTAGAACAAAAATATTAATTTAGTATGAAAGTTTCAAGGTTGTAAAAAGGTTTTGAGCACCAAAAACTAACAAAGAATTGAGGATGAAAGAGATTTTGGAAATCAAAAGGTTAACCACGCGGGTCGCTTTCAAACGAAATCACTTGCAAAAATTATACTTAATTTGAAATAACGTGAACAAATAATAAACAAAATACTTTCAAAATCATAACACTGATTTTGATAAGATAAAATAACCACAAAATTAAAAAAAACTAGAAAAACTGCAAGACTGCTCAAAACAAATACGTCTGCAACCACAGCTAAGGAACGAAAGAGGGCGAATGTCATGCTCTCCAAATTAGCGCCCTTCAATCAAGAGTCATTAGCAAGTACTAGTTCACAAAATTATTGCAAATTGTTATAAAGATGGCTACATAGGTATGGAATGAGAAAAATATTGTACAAAAAAGACGTAAGACGAAATTTTTGTAACAGCACAATAACTCTGTCGCATTTCCATTAAACTAAAATCACTTTTGACAAGCTTCAGAAATAACGGAAAAACTGGTCAAGTCAAAACAATGGAAGAAAACTACAACGTATTGTCACATACATAAAATATCTTAAGCCATCCACCTGTTCGCACTAATATTTATTGTACTTTCCATTCTAGTTGGCATTTAGGAATATTCCAGGGAATTTTTCTGTTAGTTGTTGAACATTTCAGTGATACTTCATTGTTGCAACAAAATGTATTCTATTGGTCCGTCTGGCAACGTTCTGATTGGTTAAGAATGTTGTAGGATATAAAAATATGGTATATATACCCACGTGGAGAGCTAATAAAGAGTAGTGGCATGAAAAGTAACAGAAAGCAATTTTGGAACGTTTACATTTTGCGATAGTTTGTAAAGTGAAAAATATGTTTTCTTTTCATAATAATGGATAGTTTCTATACTGTAATCTGTGTTTGATTAATTATTGAATGGAGGGCTGCATTATCCTTTCAGCTACTCCAAATTTGTTCAAGCACTGACTACTGATTAGTAATATATTATTGAATTTGTTGATGATTCCTCATCAAAATCCTCTCCCATTACTCCGAAGGCTGATTCAATTGTTATCTTCAATAGTATTATTCTCATTGGGTTGAAATTTCAAGTCCAGATTACACGTTGTTAGCCAGAATCTGTTGGATTCTCTTTGAAGTTTTTCAAAAACTCATTTGAACATCGAGCTCAAATGCCAACTTTTTTAAAATGGAATTGTTGGGTAAAATGAAAATTTTCCGGTGTCAAAGAATGCTCAATTCTTCCACAATTCCAATTTACCTTCAATTTAATCTCAAGTTGAAAGAATGCTACAAGGAAGGATTTCAGTGGAAAAATTAGAAGGTGGATTTGATTTTACACTCTTTAATTGACTGTGGATAATCAATTTCATCTTGTCAATACTTCACGCGAGTTTAAATGTAAATTCAAAAGCATATTCCACAGACTTTGTCGCTAAGTTCCCGTCTCTCACAAACCACACACATTTAATGCTTCATTACCTTTAATGCCGCTCAACATCTTTTGAAAACTCCACGCACAGCCGGTTTCATTACAGAAGTCTTCATCCATATAATCTGTACATAGTTGCCAGCTCTATACTGACAGCTGCTAAGCAAACAAGCTAAAAGCTCATAACCTACCAGTCTACATTTTCCAGCTGCTGAACTTTCATGATTGCCATTGCTGCCTAAACTTCAATGGTCGCCATGTTGCAAAACGTCTAATGAAAAGTAGATTAAGTACTTGCAAAAAGGTGACGTTCAAATGTTAGTTAGAATGTTCATATATTGTGCTTGGCAACCATGCTGCTATTATTATCGTGCAACATTTGCATATCTTGTTCAAACTGTGGTGGAGATAAATAAAAGAGCGGGAAATTTCTTGTTACATACGTCACGAGTAATAACAAATAAATGTCTGCATACAGCTCTGCTCGTGAATCATTTTGATGTTCATATTTCATAAATTTTATGGAATTTCAATGTAATTTCATGTTTTAGAATATATTCTCATAATAACATGAGTTATGTTGAAATCACAACATATATAATCTAGTTTGAAAATTGTAACATCCATTACAAGTTTACTGTTATAATACATATCATTTGAACAATTCCCTGTAGTTCATACGATTCATGAACTATTACCGGTTGTATATGATTCATTAAATAATTTGCCAATCATATCCGATGAGCTTGAAGCCAGTAGAAATATTATATCCCTCGAATAGTTATGCTTTCCCCTAATTCTGTGAAGTTAGTAATTTTATGATTCATACGACTGATCTTTGAGAATATCTAAGGTTCAAAAAAATTAATTATTAAAAACTCTGCCCCAGCTGTGATCTGTGGTAATGCAATAAACTTATGAACAAATTGTTATGATGAGAGTATTACCTATCTAAAAAAATGCATGAAATCCTTAAATGAGAATGAATTCACATGAAAGTTTGCTGGTAAAAGAAGTCAGTGAAACTAGCCACATTCGCACTGGAATGGTCTGCAATAGTCTGCATTCAATATTCCATCATTTTCTTCAGTCGTGGAACAATGTTATTCAATGTTACTTTGATAACCATTTACAGATGGCTGCACAGATTTTGACTCCCTCCTCCAGCTGAGATCTGTGAAAGTGCAATCAACTTGCGAACAAATAACTACCTATCTGAAAAAATACATAGAATTCTTAGATGAAAATCTGACATGGACATCACGTGACTTACTTGTACATCATTGGATATATATAATCAAACACAACATCTCATCATTCCACGGCTAGTCGGTTGCTATGGAAACAGTATGTCATCATTCTTATACTACAGCATTCCTAAATACTGATTTCCAGGATTCTACGGCTAAACAGTTCTGAATTTATGCGCATAATTCCAAGATCGTCAAGGATAGTGCACTTTCGACTCAGTCGATCTCAATGAAAATAGGATATGAGCATCTAGACAGTACTATCATCTTGAATACTGTATTCTAATATTCTACGTTCAATCGTTTTGGATTTATGCGGAAAATTAGAAAATGTTTCGAATATCCAGAGAATTTACAGAAAACTATGTCTAACATCTGTTCTTCTGCATTGTATCCAAAATATGATCTCGAGTTCTCCAGAGGATACTCATTCCGTGGGAAGGTCTCCATGAAAGTAATATCTAGTTGATATTGTGTGGCATTGTCCGAATTTGTGCTGATTCTCATTACTATCAAAATTAAGCTGAAATCTAGTTTCATCATGCTTCTATGGCTCTATTTCTGAATCTCTTTTGTATTCTTCTGTAATCTGTCTATCGCTTACTTTTAATGTGATCACAAAGCTATCGTAAATTCTTAAAATGATCAAAACTTTGTAACCAAGATCGTATTCTCTTATACATACATTTAGATCTTTGTCCGCTTTGCCACCCATGATTCTATCTGTCAAGTTGTTAAAAATTCATCCTGAGAAAACTTGGAAAGCGTTTTCCATTTTTATCATTTTCTTTTCTCGAGGAAATTGATGGAAAACGTTCCACAAAGTTTATAATCCACTTGTGTTTTTTTCTGGAACGAATAATGTTATTGACGATGTAGAACAAACTTGCAAGTTAATTCTGGTAATAGCATTATGACCAAAAAGCCATGACCCGAAGATTATTTGTCCTCCGTATAGGTGCATATGTTAGTCAAATATTCTGTTTCTTCAGGTCAAAAGTGGAACCATTGTCGGATCTCACGTTACAGGTAAAACAATCATTCGATATACCATAGTTTTAGATTCAATAGGAACATGATTTCCATTCTTGTTGAAGCGAAATTTATCAACGCAAAAATACTGTGATGTTATAGTTCGCAATGAAACTTAAACACTATTATTCAAAAATAACTAAGAATTGAAGCTCATTTATCAAATAGTATACCCTAATAGCATCAAATTCATTTTGACCCGACTTGTTTACTTTCTGACCGTTCGTTTTACTCTGACCTCCTCACTAAATAGCATGGTCCTTTATATAGGCCTTTGTTTATCAGCGATGACCTGAAAATATTGTACCACATTTCGAGAGGCTGCTGGAGTAATCTTGAATGTTCCAGACGTTAATTGAGGAAAGTCGTTACAATATCATGAACATATCACGATGATTCAGAATGAAAAGCAAACATTCTTTTGATGCACACATCTCACGTGAAGTCTGTTTGATTTTCTGAATGAATAATGGATGAAACCAGAAGTTACTCTAATGAGCTTTTCCTGACCCGCCTTTCCGTTTCTCGTTCATTTTAGGCTGCCTTCAACCATTGTCTATTCGCGCTAGCATGTCGCTAAGTGCAAGATTTTTTCTAGACGTCAAGTACTCATTCGGAAATTGTGGAAAATCCTTCCAATTGCTTCAAAGCAAACTTGATCGATTTTTCACCCAGAAGTTTTTGTTTCGTCAGAGCAGATGATTCAATTGGAGGATTGAGTCTTTGTAGAGATGTTAAAAAAAAAATTATGAGGGAAATTGATGGAAATAGTTGAAAAACTCTAATAATCTAGAATAAGTCTTGTAATTGGGCTTCACAGAGAGGATGAAGTTTGAAGATTGTAATACTTTATAATCGTCTTCTCTCTCATCAATTTTCTGTTCTGCAAAAACTTTTTGTTTGACAAATATTTCTGAAAGGTACTGAAAATGTTAATAGCCAATATACTATGAGAAACTCCCTCAATAACATTCTAAATTTCTGTGAATTCTGCTTTCAGTTTTGAAATATGATCAAGCCGTGACACGCATTGTTCCGCTTCCTTTGAATAAGAGACGTGCAATTTTATTCAGATTTCTGTCCATTTTGTATAGCGTTTCTATTCAGGCTGGGAATGAAACAAGTGAACTAACAATTGAAAACCTCCCATTACAACCCATTCACACCATAAACTTGTCATGTTATAAATCACCCTCATTCTACATGCTCAGCCTCACTAGCGACATAAATGGTTCACAGAGCGGCGTACATTAGAACTACAGGAGGTTCCAATTTATTTGGTGCTACTAAGGATGATCCTAGTTATAATGAACTGCATTTGTTGCTTATCGTCCAAATTTAGAAGACTGCAGAATTTATAGCTTTGCGATAGTAATATCAATTTTGTTCAACCACTTCAGAAGGAACTATTTTATTTTGATTTTGTTTACATTAAAACTAGAAGATCTTTATTGAAATATTTATCTGGTAAAACAACAATTATTTGTGCAGTATTAAGAAATTTTTTGTCAAAAACTGGAATTCTAATTCCAAGGATTAATAGTTATAATACCGTGATGCTTGTTGAATGTACAGATATATTAAGTGCATTCTATTTGATTGATTTAACTGATTTCATCACTTTAAAATCATTTTCGTTCAGTTCAGTCAATACCATTTGTCGTAATCATTTTACCCCCATTCTTGCGCCAAATGACTGGATTAACATCAAATTAATTGCCGTTTTTCCTCTATCAGTTCGTTCAGTTCAATTAATTACGTGTTTTGCTTACGTTTTACAGAACGTAATGGCGCTGTTCTCAAAAACGCTTGTTGTATTCCGACAACTGATGTGAACAAAGTCATCTGATTTTTTTGAAGTGATTCAAGCGGAAGTGATTTTTTTATTGGCAAAAATGTAAGACACCTATTAAAATAGCTAGGAAGTTTTCCAAGAAAGAGCAGTCGGTCAGCTAATGAACCACTGCAAGGTTTTAATTTTGGTAATGCTAACTTCCAACAAATTTTTAGCAGAATATACAAATTTTGAAAATAACGAAGCAATTTTATGAGAAATATATAGGTGATGCCTCGAAATTATGGAGCTCATTCACTCTCCTGGGAAATTAACGGGATAGAGGAGTTTTTTTTTTTTTTGGAAGTCAGCAAGATTTTTTGCGGAGTACTAGCTTTTGGGGTCCTTATTAACGTATCAATATCCCAGCCAGAATTTGAGGGGTGCTTCATGGTTATATTTGCGTTTTCACGCGATTTATCTCGTTTTTCCACAAAGAAACGAAAATATTTTGAAGGCTTAAGGTTGAACGCCTACCACCACGAAAGTCATAATAAAATCAATTTTTTTTTTCTCAACTAAAATAAGAAATGTCTACATGTATATCATCCCATTGTTTATTTACTAACAACATTAAATAAATGTTTTTTGACTTGTATATTTTTTCGCAAGAAATGGCAACAGTGCAGCTAACCCAAGCACCATGCTTGTTGTCATTTAAAGTATTCTTCTGAGTGTCATTCATAAATTGAAGAAATGAATTATAAAACATCTCAATTTAGACATAACGGATGGTTCTCGAAAGGAAGAATTATAACATGGAAGAAAAGTACAAGTGATTTTATGAAGAAAAAACATTTAAAATGTAAGAACTCCGATACAAAATCAAAAATAGATGAATTAAATAAAAATGTGCAATAATTATTTTTCAAGTATTGTTTGTTCTCTCTTACAGATTTTGTATTATTTTCCTACATGCACAAACAAATAGTATATTGTGTGGCTAGGGACGAAACAAGACGATTTCAGCCGAGGGTGAGCGTTGCTTGCCCGAGCGAAGCGAGGGCCGGCATCACCCTCGGCTGAAATCATGTTTTGTCCCGTGCCACACACTGTATTTTTCATAATACCTGCATTGAAACTTTCCATATTACAAATTTGTCATAACAAAGTAAATATTTTTCTTTTGATTTTGCAGGTAACAAGTCGAGAGTAGCTGCTTGTGCTTAGTCAATAAGATGTTGTGATGTACTTAAAATTGTCGTATTAATACTTTTTTTCTTGAAACTAATCGTCTTTTTAATTCAATTTACAGTTCCGAATACAACAACTGTCAAATTAACTAAGGTTATATGATTTTCATTTAGAGATTGACAATGAACAAATGCGATTCTGCCAGGGTTAAACGATGAAAAAAATTAATTCAGCGGGCAGAAACAAGCTTGTTTCTGTCCGGCTACACTCGCATTTGTCTGCAATTGTTTTGTTTCGATTGACAAAACAGGCGTTGAAACGCACTGTTTCAATGCAGGTATTATGAAAATATTATTATTGTTATTATTCTTTTTAATTCATTTTTCATGACAATACCTAATTTATTAAATGACAACTGATTTTAAGTATTTAATGTATTTGATAATTTCTCATTTCCTACAAAATCACTTTATATACTGATCACATTTTTGTGCGCATAATAAACTTGAGTATTTAACTAAGAAAAACTGAACTCGTTAAAATAAGCAATAACGCTAGGATTTGAATACTCGCCCGTTTTTTATCCAACGTCGCCAAGCTTCCAATTTCAATATGGCTGAAAAATAATTTCGTGAATCTCTGATCATTTAGATTAAAATATCTACAAAACTGCACGTCAGAATTTCTCGTTATAGTTTAGAGGTGATCTACGAGAATAGGCAAATATAAATGACAGTTTTTTATATTTCTCTATACAAAATTGTGGTTGAATAAGATGATGAATGTGCGTTTCACAGAGCATAAGAGATGAGTTCCCATTGACTACATGTTAAATACACAGTTTAAAAAAAATTATTACATTAAAACTATACGTCAGATCTTTCTCAAAAAATTAGATTAGATGTATTTTATTCGATTGAAATATTCAAAAAAAGAACAGCTTCTCATATCCACCTTGCTCTAATGATCGTACTACTTCAAGATTTTCTGAGAAAATTTCGTAATTAAATTGTCTACAAAAGAATCAATTGTACGATGCCATTTTTCCTTTATTCTCTGAATATTCTATATTCTCTTTATTTCCTGAATTCTCAATATTCTCCAAATTCTCTAAGTTCTCCCAACTCCCTAAATTCTCTAAACTCTCTTTATTCCCTAAATTCTCTATATTCTCCCAATTCCCTAAATTTCAGAGTTCTTCTTATTCTCCAAATTCTTCAATATCTCTATATTTGAAATTCTCTATATATTCTCTATGTTTTCTAAGCTCCCTCAATTTTTCATATTCTCTGCATTTTCTTCATTGCTTTTATTTCTCAAATTCTTTATATTCTTAGAGTTCTCTATAATCTCCATATTCTCTAAATTCTCTAAGTATTTCCCAAGCTTCTTTATATTCTTTGAACTTTATATATTATCTTTCTTCTTAGAATTCTCAATATTCTCCAATCTCCTGAATACTCTTAACTTTCCTTATTCTCTAAATTCTCTATATTCTCTTAATTTTCTGGATTCTCTGAATTCTCCTCATTTTCCAAATTCTCTTATTCACTGTATGTTCTAAATTCTCTATATTCTCTATATTTTCTAAGCTCTCTTCATTCTTTATATTTTCTAAATATTTCCCAAGCTTCCTAAATTCTTTATATTTTTCAAACTTTCTATACTCCCTTTATTATCTGAATTCTTTATATTCTCTAATTTCTCTATACTCTCCATATTGTCTCAGCTTACTGAAATTCTCTTTCTTCTTATCAGCTGAACTATCCTAGTAGGATATGCGCTTCCTTCATCTTGCTTCTCCATACATTCCTATCTGTGGCTGCTTCTCTTCAATTTTGATCTTTTTCACGTCTATAAATACTTCATAATTCCATCGACTTTTTGGCTTTCCTTTAGGTGATATTGACGTTTTTGTACATTTCTTCTACTTAAAAATTCATTCTCTGTTTCCACTGCGGCAAAATTTTTTCTCAATATTTTACTTTCAAACACTCTAAATTCTTCATGTTTCCTGAACCCTCTTTATACTCCAAATACTCTTAATTTCCTGAATTCTCAAATTTCAAATTGATGTTTGTTAGAATTTGGATTTTTCATTAGTTGCAGAAAATTATTATTGTACAATCGGTTATTTTGTGGGAAACCTAATTACAAAACTTTCTCTCTCATGAAATTTTCAGATAAAATAAATAGCTCAAATTTTTTTTTCTTGCTAGAAAACGCGAATTGCCATGAGGACGAATCCTCTAACTAATTTTGACTGGAACATTGACTATTACCTCAAAGTCTTATTGCCTGCAATAAATCTTGCTGAATTTTGAATGAAAAAATGGACTGAAAATGGCGCCTTCCTCAAATCAGCAGTAAAAAGAATTTCTACGGTAGACAATGGATCTTATTGGAAAGGCTTTTCCTTAGCTACGCCCATAAATTTACATGAATTTGAAGATCCACTCCTTCTGTATATCTATGTTAAATAAATAAATGACGTACTTAAATCGACAAATATTGTCACACACTTTTGTCGAAATTGAGAGAGCCGAAACTTTGAAAGGAGAGATGTGAGTAAAGGAATTAATATGTGCGCTTGTTAGCTCATATCAGTTCGACTTGGAATTTTTGCCATAGAAATTTTGTTCAATAAAACGATGAGGGAAATAGCTTAGGGCAGGGATAAACTTCATTCATTTCCGGATTACTTCTATTTGTTTTTTCAACTTGTTTCAACCATAATACTTTGGGCATCTACGCACTGATCATCGCGTTAATTTTTGCAGCTGGATGTTTCAATACTTTCACATGGTATGTCAAATGTTTCACATGTTCTAAAATCAGATAATAATAAAATAATTACTGTGTGCGAGCTTATTCTCATGTAATGAATTTTCAGTTTTCAGTCAAAATACTATTTACATAATATTGTTCTATATTTATTCATGTTGAGAAAACAAGTTCGGAGAACTCAACTTTGTGCTTTTTCAAAACTCAATACAGTGCAGGACGCTCCACTCTCTCATGCCATTCCGCAAACTTGGTCACAGTCCCACAAATCGCAAATGACCATCCTATTTGCGTGTCTGACCTACTACGGTTTGTACGGTTACTGGACGGTATGAGATAGACTATAGCTATGGAAGCGACGCATTGCGACATCGCCAGCAAATTGAGACCAAAGAGAAATTTGGGGTGCGCAAAATTGGTCCACTTATGTCCATTAGGAGTTTGAATTTTAGTTGGGTGAATTGGTATCATTAACGGTTGACCAGCAGAGTGCTTTTCACTTATAACATTTTTAAGTACAGAAAATGAATGTTTGATAATGACATATTTCACTACAAGCTTGTAATTGATTACATTTCAGCAGCTTGCTTTCGGCATGTGAATACAATTTTCATACATTATTTTCTTTTGAAAAATCGAGCATCATCCCTTCATGGAAATAGGTGTGGCAATATTATGAAGGAAGCTTGTTTATACAGAATATCAGAATTGCAGAAATATTTTTGCTTGTTGTCATGAATATTTAGTTTAAAGCCAGTTACCCAATTCGAAATATGAAACATACTCCAGAAGGAAACGATATATTGACTCCTCTTTCTCCCTGGAAGAGGTAGGCCAAGTTCTATTAGCTATCAAAGAAGCTACATCAAAAAAAGACTTATTATCAAACTTCTTATGCTGAAGCAGAAAAGTTATAAGTTTCGGGAAGATAAACGAACGTATCTCATATCTTACTTCAAGTCAATCTCCACATTCGAAACTTATGCCAACTACACTAGTGCATCACAAACTTTTTCATATTGACCCTCTTGTAGAATCCTAACTAGAGTAGTTAATTATAACTGTTATCAAAATCAAGGGTTGGTTCTGCGCTTGGCTACACTTCATTGCCAAACTTAGTTGAACATTTGGGCGGAGTCAGGGTTAAAGTTAGCTAGATCTAATCGTATATTATGTTGACCTTATTGTAAGGGGACAATCTTGTCTTTAAGATAAATTACGAGACCGGTCCAAGAAGATGAAAATGGAGAGTTGGCGAAATTGTTAGTTACACTTTATCGAAAGAAAAAATATATTAAACATCCTAATCCAGGATTATTGAATAATTTTCTCATATTCTTCATATTATTCTTTTAAATTCAATTTTTTCTTGCTGGTGTCCTCCCAAAATACTGTTATAGTACTAGACAACTACTTCCTGCTCAACCCGACGATTGTCAATATGTTAAAAAACATAATCTCACAAAAATATATTCCGAAACGTCCTTAAAACTCAAATTCAGATTTACTTCTTTAATATGTTCTTACAAATCACCATACCTATGCTAATGATCTGCATTGTGTCTTCTAACATTATACAGTCCGAATACTAATTACTGGACACTGATCCTCTGAAATTCACATTCTAACCGGAAGTGATGCTATAGTATAGTTGAATTCATATTCAACTCGCACTGATCCTACAGGACATCACAAATTAGTTATGAATATCTAAATAATACTCGGAATATCGAACAAGAGATATTCATCAGGAACTATTGTCATTGGAGAGACTTACAGCTTGGTCTGGAAAGGTAGCGGAGTCTCTATAGCTGCAAATGTAGAATAATAGTAGATATAAGCTGGTAATAGTTTATTGATAGCGTGTTCTAGTTTCTCCTAGTGTAGTATGATATCGGAACTTCACCAATTTCAGATATAGTCGGATAGAATTAGCACAAATACAAGCTAAAATCAGAAAAATTGATAAGTTGATATAGTTTTTTTCAATTTGCTAGCATATAACGTGACGTTGTCAGAAAGACTTTCAAAAAAACAGTCAAAAATACAAAAATACTGCATATTATGCCAGGAAAAGATGTTCTGGTAAAAAAATGAAATCAAATAAAATTCTTTAAGTTCCGATCAATCAAATAGCTTTTAGGTGAATTTCTAGACCGTACGTTTTGACCATGTACTCGCGTTCTTTTCAATATTGAGACCCAAATGGAATGTGGGCTCTGTAGCTTCCAACATACGGAACAAATTTCAAAAAGATCGGCTGTAAACTTTTTGAAAAATATCAAAAAAAAAAAAAACAAAGAACGGCCCTTCCGAAAGACGGCCATAAAAAAGTTGTTAGCCAACGTAGACCTATTTTACAGAATGCCTCTCCTTTGCCAAGACTCAAGAGTTACTCTACAACGTTATCAAATGGCGTCTCTTTTGAGCAAGTGTAAGTATTGAAAAAATTGATTGCAACAATCGCATTTTACCAATACATGGAATATTTTCCTGAATTTTTATGAAAGGCAATGTATTACTCATATGTGATATACAATTGTGAGTCAAATAAGCGTGACTAAAGCAAAAAATGTTTTTTTCTCTCATCAAAAAATATTGTCAAAATATAAACTATATTAAAGTTTGGAATACGATATGTTATGATAAATTACGAGAAAGCAGTATCATTGCCACGCGTCCTTCACTTGTAGTACTAGCCACTTAGGTGAGAGGTAGAAATAAAAAAGAACGGCAGTTAGCAGCAATAGTAGAGGCCGTTTGGGTGGCGAGAGAGAGAAAAGAGCTAAAGAGCAGCAGCAGCAATTGAGGCTGTTTGGTGAGGGGAGAGTCAGTGCCGTTCGAAAATCTGTCGGTTCTCGTTATTTCACTGTTCATGTGGGGAATCATAATGTCGCGATAGAAGTTTCGCTTCAAAATCCGTTCTTCTGCGCTCTGGTCGACGACCAGTGGTAGGAGGCCGCAACGCTCGAGAGGTCACATCCAATTCACCTGAACCTGCTACGCACATTTTGACCGTTGGAAATATTGTTGAAATGGTGAATGTATAATAACACTATAACTAGTCATGATACTTTTTCCATAATTTACACTTGCTCATAAGGGACGTCATTTAAGTACGTTGTAAAGAATCTCTTGACAAAGGAAGAGCTTAATGTAAAATTGGTCTACTATGGCTAACAATTTTTTCATGGCCGTTTTTCGGAAGGACCTTCTATTGGTTCTTTCGATATTGTAACGTTATTTATTTTAATTTAGGGAGCAAAAGTTACTAAACACTACTATTCATTTTTATGATTTATTAAAATAATAAATTGGATAACTAACACTATTTTTAATAACTAATTCTAATTTAAACTAAAGATTATTATACACTACACTATAACTTAAATTTAATTATTCATTAGATAAAATAGATGAAGCTGACTGGATGAGTGAATTTGAGTGAGTAAAAAGTCTTGGGAAAATTCAGTCAATATTTCTGTTTTAATTTCTTTCCTACTTTACAGTTTCGGCTGTACCTCAGCCATCTTCAGAAACTAAAAGAACTCCATATTGTGAAAAATTGAAAATGTACATTGAAATGTGATGTCGAGTTCAAAAAAAAAAAGGAAAAGGAGAAAAAAATAATTTTTTTTCCGCTATTTTATTAAACTCGACATCACATTCCAATGTACATTTTTAATTTTTCACAATATGAGTTCTTTTCGCTTCTGAAGATGGGTGAGGTACAGCCGAAACTGTAAAGTAGGAAAGAAATTAAAACAGAAATATTGACTGAATTCTCAAGACTTTTTACTCACTCAAATTAATTATTTATGTCAATGTTGATTTATTTTGAATAACACAATTCATTTTCATCACTAGCAATCCATAGTATATGGTAACTGAGCCAAAAATCAATCATGCTCCTCGCTTAGTGAGCGAGTATATACCGCCGGTCTCTCCCCACTACATTGTTCCTGCAAACGTCTAGGTGTTTCTATAAAAGCGCTAGAAGGTACCAGCAATTTGCCAGAAAACAAATATTTTCGCCTCTATTTCTCGATGTAAAATAATTCCACTATAATTGTAAGCACCAGTAAAGCCGAAATGACTGATTTATAGACTTAAATTCGCTACAATATTTTTCCAAAAGTTTACAGTCGATCCTCTCGAAATTTGGTGAGCATGCTAGAAGCTACCAAACCCACGTTTTATCGAAATTTCAGGTTTTAATATTTAATAAAACGCAAGTTATGACTTTCAAAAAAATGGTAAAATTGACGGTCTCTTTCAATCTACCCAAAAGCTACCCGACCGATCTGGGCTTGAAAGAACTCATTCGATTTGTTTATCTATCCAGATGCATAGTTTTTTTGTAAAACACGAAAAACCGTTTTTGGCAGTTTTCGACAATTTTTTGACAGCCTGCCTGACAGCATAGCTGGGTGCAAATAGGATATGCTGTTCTTCACGTTATAAGCTGACAAAACAAAAAGAAAAATTTGAGTTTTCAATTTTTTTTCTGGAATATGCTAATTTTATCCGACTAATACCCATAATTTAAGTTGTCTTTTGGATGAGCATACAGTTTTCTAAAAAATTGTTATTGAAAATTTGCTATCACGGTTACAGCAAATGCAAACACTGTAACTAGTACATCCTATAATGATTTTTAGTGCATTTTTTGACGTGACGCTGAGTTCTCAGCAACTACAGCACTTACAGGCTTGAAACTGGTATTGAATTAGAACTGCTGGTTCGTAGGTTTGTTCAAACTGCTCGACTTTTTTATTCATACATCCAGTTTTGGGTGAAAAAATAATTACTGCTAAAGTATGTATAACTGAAATCTGAAAATTGCTGCACAGTATGAGCAACATTTCAGTAATTGAATTTCATCTCTTAAATTTTTAACTGATATTTGTTCTCATTTTAGGTTAAAAATTATTTATCTCAATATCTCGCGAATTATGCAAGATATTGACATGCAGTTTTCCATGTTAGTATCAGAATGAATTAATAGTATATTATGCTACAAGGACCGAATGACTGTCATTTTTGTCCAGGATAGATTTGGCTGCATTCGGTGAAGACGAGGGCGAAGTACGAGACGAAGGCAAGGGCGAAGCACGAGGCGAGGACGAGGGCAAATCCCAAGGCGTAGCTCTGTGCAGACAAATTTGTCCGTGACAATAATGACAATCGTTCAGTGTCCGTGTTGCATACGATACTTTTTGTAACAAGTGCACCGAAGTACCCCATTACTAAATTTTTTAAATAAATTTGGATGTATTGGAACTATCTTATCGATTTGACAAACAGATTTTTGCAAATGCAATCACATTACAGTAAACTAATACAATGAAACACAATTTACATGATTTATTTTATTGATTGATATTTTTCACCTTCTCTGTGCTATCCCGTTCACAATAAATGCACATATTAAAACGAACACATTCTATAATACAAATTTCTTTTAAATATCAATCTGACATGATCAAAATAAAAAAATCCAACGGTATCCATGATCTATGATCTACAATTCCATTTTTACCCAGCGGGAAAAAATATCCATTAATTCCCAGTCAACAGAGAATTGATGGAAATTGTTACCATGGTTTGGAATTGAGAACTTTCGAAGAAGAAATCAGCTCAGTAATAGGGTACTTTCGGTGTACGTGTTACAAAAACATTTTTTCAATGATCAGTTTAAGTCAATACATGACCACCGCTACTCAATTTCTTAAATCTGCAGTTCTGGAAGTAATTGCGCCAAATTTTTAGGATATTCTGTTCTATATAACTTTGATAGAGATCAAATTATTATTTTATGGTACAACACATGACCTCCTGTCAGTCACTAACTAAACAATAAAGACTCAAAGTCCTTTTCAGTTTGTACGTGTTATGTATAAAATAGTCACAACTTGAAACTGGTACTAAATGAATGCTGTTGTTTCTACTACCCAATTGCGGGACGTCAAAATCTATGCGTAAGGATATCGATGGATTCACAAATGCTAGTAGGATGAGAATATGTTCAAATCCGGGTTGCACGAGATAAGTGAACATATTCATCATTGTAAAAAGGTAGACAGTCAGACATTTTTTCTTTACAGCTTCTGAAAACTTACCAGGAGTTATATTGAGTAATCATTGGATACCGTCTGAATTTATGATGCATATCTATAACAAAAAATGTATTTGTGATCAAAAATTAGCGAATGGTAACTCAGTGGCTCTATTCTATCTATTCTCAACTTTGAGCATTTGTATGGGAGCTGTAAAGTAACTTCAGACCTTTAAAATAGTGATTCATGTGTGCAACAAGAGTGTAAAGTTGAAAATTATGACATGAGATCATAATTCATCATCATAGATGAATATTATATGATTATGAATATTATGTGCTAATATTTCTGATTTGTTGTTCCTAGTTTTTACAATTTGGCATACTCGTGGAAACAATTTCCGAAATTTCTCGCTTAACCCAGTAATCAGCAAAAATTTTTTTAGATGGCGTAAACTTCTGTTTCGTAATGGCTCGCTAGATATATTTAGATGGACCTCAAAGTTTGAAAAATTGTAAATTCTCTAAAGAACAATTCGAATATAATGTTTGAAACTTTTATTTCAAAATATGGAAATATCTCGTATTATATTTAGAAATTTTGTATATAATCTGGTGTTGAACAAATAGAACATAACAAATCCATTGGAATTTTCAAGCTTCAACATATCACGTTCGAAACTAATAAATAATAGTGACATCTGTTACATTTCCAACAATCTGAACTAACATGTCGCACACACCACTACTAATTCACCGCCATAACACGTGCTCTGCGTCAATACAACTGGAAACTTGTCACCAGTTAACGAATGAAAATTCCTTGACAGCGCACAGCGCAGCGCCACTTCCGTTTATTTTTTGTACTTCCGGTGCCATTAATTCCCTTCCGCAGCAACAGTCGAACAGGGAGAATGCTAGATCGCGAAGCGTGTTTTAGTCCATTTGCATAATTGTTAAGACGATTTCAAACATGGCTGTCAAAATTAGATAATTAGAACACATAATTAATCTCTTTCGTCATGTTTATTCAGTTAACAAGAGAGAGTTCTGTCTGTATAAGTGTACACCTTTACTTAAGGCTATTTGGCGTATTCCTGAACTTTTGTGTCTTTGGTTCGAATGATATTCCAAGTCTAAAATTCTTTTGGTAGCATGTAATGTGATTTGAAGTACAAATTTTGTCGATCACTTATAAACATTAGAATATTGCTTATTGTTAAAATTTATCAAATGTGAAGCAAATTTATAAACTCGTTTTAATAAGATTTCCTTTGGATTTAATTACCGACTGCCAAATTACCACGTTTTATGTTGAATACATGAATGATAATTTTGGTTCGATTGTCACGCAGGAACTATGTAGCACAATATCCTGGCTATCTGCAAGAATGGTCAATGAATTTTTCAACAAGCATTAGTAAATATTGCATCTGTAACCCACTTTTAAAGAGCTTTCGCTAACATGGCAGACCAAACGGCAGTTTGAACAAGCACTATTGGAAATGGCAACATGCATCATTTGCCAACAGAAGCGGTAACGGAACAAATACCGAGATAGCATCGTTTAATTTAGGTTAAGTATACTCGAAACCACCGCAGCGCATCTCAGACAAACGGAAGTATTTCAACAATAATATTTCAGTGATATTATTTCAGCGATTTGGTGAATTCTCCGTCAAGTGGTTTTAGGCAGCTTCGCGTGTTGTAGTAGGATCAAAATAATTGGATTCAAACAAAATTGAGAGCAAAAGAGGAATGTTGCGATTGCGTGGAATATCTTAAAAGGTCAAGGAGTGAGGTTGCTTCATATTTTAGAACCAATTTTTCCGTATAACTATTCAATAAGTTATTCAATAAAGCAGTACATAATTTTTATTCAAAGAAGCTGCGTCGAAGTGGTGTAAAACCAATTGAAATAATATTACTAAAATACCCACATAGCTATACTCACCATACTCCTTGATTACACTTCGTATATTATGCTTATGATAATTGATTTATAGATTCTGATAAAATAATGTCACAAATTTTATTGTAATAGTTATTTATGTATCAAGTACCGAAAGTGCATATTTTCAGTACAAGCCCGAGGCAACGCCGAGGTCTGCAATCATGCGAGTGCTGGAAACGCACTTTCTGTACAAGATGCATACAATATTTTTTTAAAAATTGTGTTACTCAAGAAAATTTACACATTATTACCTACACAGTTTTTGATTGACGTAATTTGAATAAAATGAATTCATCGTTTCTAAGGAGACGAAAATTGAAAATGTTTATTGACAACAAGAAAAATAATATTTCTGACAGATGCTTCATGTAATAGTGTAAAAAAAGTAAAAGTTATCGATAAAATTATGAACGAAAAAAGTAATGAAAGTGATTTTGAAGATCCGGGTACTCCACCTGATATTGCAGAGGCTGCTAACGCAGCAACTTTAAATTTACCGCCTTCAAAATCGCGAGAGAAGTACGAGCATGAATATAAAAAATTCCAAGATTGGTGTATACAAGGAAAAATGAAGAAAGTGTCTGAAAATATTTTACTAGCGTATTTCTCAGCATTAGGTAAAACCTATAAAGCTTCAACACTATGGTCAAAATATTCCATGCTGAAGGCAGTTTTAATAGTTCGCGAGAATATAGATATCAGCCGCTTTTCAAAATTAATTGCGTTTCTAAAACGCAATTCGGAGGGTTACAAGGCTAAAAAATCTAAAATATTTTCGAAGGAAGAGATAGACAAATTTATGGTGGAAGCGCCCGATGAAGATTATTTATTAATAAAGGTTATTAATCTGTTACTTTTAGATAATACTTTATTAACACCCTTCTCTGTAATAGGTTGTAGCAATAATGGGTATTGCCGGTGCTTGTCGTCGACAAGAATTAATATCTAAGACTATAGATGATATTCAAGACCTAGGATCCTTAATAATAGTAAAAGTGCCGGTCACCAAGATTAAAATTGAAAGAGTCTTTACTATCACTGCTCCAGAAGATGCACCATACAATTCTATCGATATTTTCAGAAAATACTTGAGCCTTCGTCCTGGACATACTGGACACCGTCGATTATTTATATTTTATAAAAAATGGAAATGTACCGTACAGCCAGTTGGCTTACACACTATGGGCAAAATACCGACTAAAATTGCTCAATTTCTTAACTTAAAAGATTGTTCGATGTATACAGGTCACTGCTTTAGACGCTGTTCTGCATCTTTTTTAGCAGATTCAGGAGCAAATTTAACAACAATAAAGCGCCACGGGGGATGGAAGTCTTCAGCTGTTGCTGAAGGCTACATTGAAGATTCTATCGAAAATAAAAAAAATATTGCAAATAAAATTTTTTTACGTGAAGATTCAAAGGAATCTACCACTACTAGTTCTAAGCCGCTAGATGTTAACAACTGTATAAACGGAATATTTGGTTCAGAAGTTTCTATGCCATCTGCGTCTGGACTATCTGGACCATCTGTTAATAATTGTTCTAATTGTAATATTAATTTTAAAATTATTGTAAAAAAATAAGTTTCGAAATATCAACTAGTAATTATTATGCCTAATTAAGTCTCATATTCATGTAATTATAATTTCATCAATATACTGTTTGAAAAATTATATACCTAATCTTTGGGCTACCTATTTATTAGTACTAGTACCGAAAAGTAATTATTTTTCAGTACTAGTACCGGAAAGATTGATTTTCTGTTGATGTCTTGGTTACCATAATGTACATATTTTGTTTCAATTTTTAAAAAACAATTTATTATCACAGGTTACAATGCAACTATTTATTTCATACACTTGTATGATCACTATTTCGCTCACAGTTACTCGTACTAAATGAATTCCTCTCCTAGCTCGTGCTCTTATATACCTAATCCAACAATGGGCCAACATTAAATTGTCTAACAGTTGATGCCTGGCAACCATCGGACATCTAGTAACTGTAGGCTGTCAATCACGTCCGACAATTGAACATCGACTTGTCAATACTAATTAGGATTACAGTTATAGCGAATTCAAATGAATAATTATGTGAATCAATTACTTAAAATATTTCACATTTGTGACAATAAATTAGATACAAGTTAATGTTGGAACCACAACAAATTGACTTGATAATTATTGTGGATTTATGATGGGTTCTGGACATGTCCCTCTTTGGAATTTATCATAGGGACTTGACTAGGTCTAGATCAAGTTATTCTTTCATAAAAATAAGATAGAATTGAAAAGTTATCTCATAAAAAGATCCGGGAGATTGAGATTCTTTTTGTTTATCAACACCATTCGTCAAAGAGCCATTTAAACATCTCCGTGCATTTCTCTCGACTTTTAAACGTTTCATTCTATTTCAAAAGAGGATATAACAAACTTCAATTTTATCTCGGCATCTTCCACCTACTTCAATATTTAATTTGAAATATTATTACAATTTCTAGCGAGAATGTATCAAAAGAAAAATATGAAGCTCCTCTGCAACTTTAAGCTTCCATTTTAAGTTTTGCGCTTGTTAAAGTTAATTCAACAAAACATCGCCAGCAGCAAAACGTGAAGATATTCTCTAAAAGAATGTGATAAAATTCTTCATTTCACATCACGTCATAAAATTCAAGGGAACTTGAATCGCCGGAAATATGCAAATCGAATACTTTGTAGAGTTTTCAGTAGTAAAATATTTCAGCTGGTTTTGTGGTTTTTCTTGCAAGGAATAAGCTGTGATTTCAGAAAGTGGAATAAAAGGAGAAGAGATTTGTATAAACTTGAAAATATTATAATAATATATCACCCAATATTTGCAACATGTTTCCAAGTTGAATATTTTATTATCATTGCAAATGGAATCACATTACTTTCATCATAAGAAAATAACAATTGACAGCAGCTCATGTTTCAATATAAGGATAATTAAGATACTGATAAAAAGAACATGTATTCATCGATTCATCACGAAATGAACGAAGGCATTTATTGAAAATTAAATATGTACAATCCGTACACTCCGATTCAAAGCATTTTACGACCAACATAAACGAAGTTTCGCGAGAGTAATCGGTTGAGCATTTAAATCTATTTGATAAACTATCTCTCAAATGAGCTTCTCACGCTTCTGAGAGAGGTTTCTGTAGTAGAAAACTAAACCCATTTCTCACTTAATTTTGTTCGAATATAAATCGCGAGTTCAGATTTTTTTTCTATCGATTTTTTTTGAGATTTCCACAGAGGTTCCGGGATTAAAACGAGTGTCTTCTTTCTCAGTCCTATCTGTAACCAAGTCAATTTTTATATTAATAGCGGATGAAAAAGATGTGGATGGATAGAGGTGTTTGGTAAAGATTGATTGTTGATTGAATTTTGAATGTGACTCGTACCAATCTTATTTGAGGAGATCGCGTAACTTTTGCATATAGCATCCCAATAAAATTCATGTAGAAATATGCACTCTCTAATCTGCTAGTTATTTGCTGGAAAAATATTTTCGTCGTGGGAAATTTATGACCTCTTTCAAATTCCTATTATACAAGCAAGAAATTATATTCGATATTAATGTGATTCGGTGCTATTTCACCAAATAGTGTACGAACATTATATTATTAAAGTTTAATGAATATGATCAATACTATCCAGAATGCATGAATCCATTCGAGGTATTGGTCAGATTTCCATTGATATTTTCAAATTGAGGTAGACTGCAGTTGGATACATTCGATGAGTTGAACTGACATGCATAATTAATTATTGAACAAAAATGGTTGTCAATTCATATAACAAAATCATGGGCAGCACTGGATCCACGAATTTCCAATACAAAAAATTGATGTTCGTGTTTGAGTGTAGAATTGCACTAAATTTAGGACGACATAATCAATTGGAGTAATCGATTTTGCTCAGTAAGAAAAATGAAAGCGATAGATCTGTAACAATCGGAAGAAATGATAAATTTGTTAACCCTACGATAGGCACGTGGGCTACACTCGTAGCCCAGACCTCTTTGTCTCACTGTCACTTACACATAAATATTTTTGGGCACGCGCAACTTTAAGTAGCTGCCAAAAATATTGTCACAAATTTTATTGTGAATAATCAATTTACACAGGTAACAGTGCCAGTATTTATTTAATTGTATTGAATCACCGAATATCTCCCTCTCCTAGCTCATGCTCTTATATATCTAGACCGACAATGGCTCAACATTCAATTGTCTAACAGTTGTTGCCTGTCAACCACCGAACATCTAGTGACCGCAGCCTGTCAATCATGTCCAACAATTGAACATCGACCCAGTCAATACTAACTAGGATTACAGTTACAACGTACTCAAATAAATAATTATGTGAACTAATTACTACGAATATTTCACATTTGTGCCAATATATTATTGCTCGATAGTAATATACAACCACCAGTGGAAATGGGTGCTTTTGTGAGTTATTGATCACTAAACTGGTCTGTGCTACAATCGTAGCCCATGCGCCTAAACTAAGTTTGTGATATTTAACTACATTTTCACTTAAATCTCAAAGGAAACTAATGGAAAAAGTCTCAGAAGAGAAGTTGAACTTACTATGCCAAGAATATAATGTAGCTAGAAACACTGTTGATGACCGATGGTAATTTTTCATCAACTCTTGAATATTACAAGAACTCGCTGATCTTGCTCCTCCTTATAGACTGGGAGCTAGTGACAGGTGGGGTTCTCCGATTTTATACCGCTTGCCTTTTTGAGGGTTGATCATTTACCTCTTGATAAGAGAGATAAAAATGTTATTGAGCGATGCACGCTTTCCGGTCATAGTTCAAATTTCAATTGAAGGTCTGAAAAAAAAGTGCTTTTTTTCGTGATATCATATTGCATGCCTTTGTAATGTTGAATAATTGAAATCAACCTAAAGCCAAGTACTGAAAGGCAAACGATTCGAAACAGCCCAATTGGCTCAACCCAGATAGCAATAACGTCCTGAGAATATTCTCTAGTTGTCCTGTGAATGCCCTGGATATTCGAAATATTCATGGTATATTCCAACAGCCTTCTGGAAATATCCTATTTTGCTTATTCTTGGAATATTCATAATCAATATACATAGCATATTCCTATATACTATGGATCATCTGAGAATAGTCTATCCAAATTATTCCTAGAATATTTGATACAAATATTCAAAGATTATCACATTTTGTATATTCTCAGTAGAATATATGATAGATATTCATGTTATATTCTATTTTGCTTTGCTTTATAAACTTTATTCATAACTGAGAACGATTGTTGTTCGTGAGACCAATGGAGACTTTAATGATTGTGTTATCACAGGTTAGGATGAAAGAGATGAACGACTTCAATTGTAACCAAAACAAGAATTTAGATTTCAACAAACCTAATATAAAAACAGATCACAATTATCGCAAAATTTTATAAGAAAAATTATCTAAGTTTTATTTTCGTACTTTAGTACATCTCTCGTCGAACAAAAAAGAAAAAATAAATGGAATGAATTTAACATTTTTGTCCAGTGAAATATTGGGAGCATATGAAAATACTCAAAAAAAATTTTATGCTCCCAAAGTCTTTTGTCAAGATTTTAATTCTTTCATTTCTGCAAAAACTTAATTTCTTTATTCAAAATAGTTGAAGACAGGAAAATTTCACATCTATTTTATTTAAATATGCATGTTTTCATTACTTGATCATTGGAATATGGCTTGAATAATTGATTGAATATTAGTCTAAATCATTGACACATAAAATTTTCAAATGGATTTCTGTATCAGAGTAGTTTAAGACATGACTGAATGGAAGTATTTTGAAAATGAGAATTAAAAAAGCCTCGTAGTAATTAGGAAATTTTTTTTTAGGTTTGGAAATTTTCCGTGACGTCCAAATGTCTATTGTCAGTCAAACGGTGGTCTTATTTATCATCAAACATTTTGAGAATACACGTGGCGTTATTGTCTGGCTTGTTGAGCATCATCTAAATCATTTTTAAGATTTTTAGTTAGATCACGAGCTAGATAACTTATATATTTAACAAATTTACTTGTCAAAATCGCGCTTCTTTCGACTAAACAATATCCAGTACTCTGAAACTAAGCTTTCTCTTCTTGCGCATGCTCGTAAAACTCGGAAGTCTGTCAAAATGTTTCTAAATAGCATTCGAAAAATGATACAATGAATGATATATATGTCAACTCTTCCCATACATTTCCACTGATTTACAAGTACATCAAGTTATAACATAACATAATTTTTTCATGAAAAAGATCAAATTTTCTAGGAATTTGTACCCCTATGAAGCCCACTGTTTGAGAAACATAATAGATCTTTGGACGTCATCATGACGTCTTATAAGTATTAAATCGATCTTTCATTAGAACAAAGCAATATTGAATATAATTTTTATAACTTATACTTATTATTTATCCAATATTTTCATATTTTCATTTTCATTTTGATAGTAGTGGAGTACCTACGCCATTCACGCAGTAAAAGAAGATAAATAAATAATAATAAATGAATGTATAATATTTTCAGACACTACATTCAAGACGTGATATTTTAAAATGTTTTGGAATGCATGGAATATTTTTGTTAAATCTTGACCTGTAGAAGATGCACAAAGCTCTGCCGATTTTAGTGAAAGTTTTAAAGCAGGGTTATAAAGATGTGAGTCACCGTGTCGTACTTATCTCGGCCACATGGTATCAGATATTTCTTTGTTTGTGTGAATATTGGCTCCGAAAAATGTAAGTATTCTATATTATTTTCATTTTAGCTATTGATTGAACAAAAAATAAAGATTTCTTGACTGAACATTGAAATTATTATTCCCTTATCTTGAATCAATACTCATTTATTTCACTTGGTGTTTGTATGAAACCCTGTAAATATACAGAATAAATGTGTTTCCAGGTATCCGATAGCTCAAATTAAAGAGGAAAATGTGGTCAAATTAATAAGAAGAGTGATGACAAGAATTCTAGCGAATGAATTAGCCACTGGATATAGTTGGCAGGACTATAAAGAGAACAAAATATTCAACAAATTCAAATTGACTACTGCAATTATTGGTAAAGCATTGTTTTAATATAATTAATATTATCTGTTTCAAATGATTTCTCATTTAGGAATCTGCCAAGAAGAGCTATACCGCCAGGAATGTCACAGAGAAATAAATTGGATTGAAAATTACCAAACGGCTGAGCAAGGCTCCTGAACATATGAAAATTAGAGATCAATAGATTATATGATGTATATCTACATTCGTATCTTGTTTTTATTGCAAATATGGTTTTATTTTTTTCATATTATATATATTTCTTTAACTCTGGAAGCTAAGTGCAATACGCAATGTATTTTTACATTTTTGTGAATTATATGAGTGTAATTTTTTTTTTCTCAATTGTACTTATAAAGAATAAATGTTTCCTATCAATTTAATTTCTTGTCACAGATATGATTTTATTTCCCAAAAAAATATAGTTTTAATATGGTCATAGACCAGCCCAGAATATTCCAAGAATATGATTTCAATTATCCCTATAATATTCTTAGCATATATTAAATATTTACTTCATAGATTCATAGATTATTCCAGGAATATAACATCATATATTCATAGCATATTTCAGGATGATTCCTGGGATATTTATAGGATATGCAATATCGGGACATGGGAATATTCTATCAATATCCCACAAATATATATCGATAAACATAGGATATTCCAACAATAGCTGAATATTCGGAAAAAATATTCTCTGCTTATTCTTGGAATATTTCTTTGCTATCTGGGAAAGGGTTGCGGGAACTTGTGAAAAAAAATATGAAAAATGCCGTGTTTCCAAATTGCATGCCAATGGAAAGAATTGAAGTTTTAGTCATAAAACCCTTGTGAAAAAATTGGCAAGCATTCCTCGTTGGCGCAAGGGTTTGAAATTTGGGGGTAATCGTGCATAAATTTTGCACCAATTAGCCGTGATTTGAAATTGCATGCCATTTCAACTATAGGTAATTTGTTCGATGAATTGTTATTGAGGTAATTGGCATGCACCTTAGGCTATCCCAAAATGAAGGCATGCATTGAGGAAGTTGCAAAAAAAAGAAGTAAAATTTCCGTCATTTTATTTTGCATGCCATTGTGTATTTCGTTCAAAATTATTTTTTTTAGACGACACAAATAATGGCAAGCATGTTGCTCAGGCTCATCATTGATAAAGTTTGGAGAAAGGATTGAGAAAAAGTGCCCGTAAATTAATTCAGTAAAATTAACAGGAATTATTCTGCGAATTTATTTATTTAAATTTTTTGACGTATCAAAAAAAATAATGGCCTAGGTGAGTATTTTCCAAAATATTGCAGAGAGCTACAATTTAAATTATCCATAGTGTTTTCATAGCAACAATTCCAAAAATATTCATATATAATATCATAAGTGGTTAAATTTTACCGGAAAAATTTTTAGATTGTTACGAGAGCTTGTTGCTTAGCAATTTATTGAGTGATATTGACAGAAAAATCACGAGCTGTCAAGCGAGTGATTTTTGATCAATATCACGAAATAAATTGGTAGCAAGCTCTCGCAACATTCTAAAAATTTTGCCAGGTTAAATTTAATCACGTATGGTATTCGGAAGATTATTTGTCCCATCCAAATTCATCAATAGATTCCAGAGACTCGACTCCGAATCTACTCATTTTCACATTCAATCTGTCTGTCAGTTTGACAGATGCTGAATCAACGCAGCTGAATGTTCTTTGTTTTGTATATATAACCAACAGACAAAATTTCCAAAAAAATTCCACTTGAAAACCGTGTAGGTTGTACCACGTGACGTCGAATGGTGCAATTCTATTGGTCGAAATTTGGATGGTAAAAATAATCAATTGAAATCACTGGAAACATAAAATTTTCCCATTAATACCAGTATTAGCTCTAACTGGGTATGACATTACATTGCAACCAATATGGCACTAGAGTAATACTATATCAAAGAGACCAAATAAGGACAAAATACGTATGTACAGTTGACATCCCAACTTTTGAATTTGGGAATGATTAAGGTTTTGAATCTTGCTTTTAATAAAATAATAATCACACATATTAACAACGAAAAAAATAATAATTACGTTCTTACTTTTCCCCCGGAATGTGAATAAGTTATGTGGATGGATTATTGTAACAAAATATATTTTTGGAAGTTAAATTGCCTTCATCTGGAACTTAAGAGTAGGTATATCTTCATTATCATGCAAAAATTTTATTATCATTATGAAAAAATAAAAAAGCTAATTATCAGAAAAAAAAATTTATTATCATAGAAAAATCATACTTGAATAGCTAATATAAATGAATAGGAATGGAAAGGAATCTGAAATCGGCAATAATTGCTCAAATTTCCATTTCTTCATCATAATTATTGTCAATTTCAGGCTCCTCTTCAGCAGTTTCACCACCTACCTAAGAATAAGTGTCGCTGTCATCATCGTCCGATTTATCCTTATCATCCTTATTGTCGGCCCTTCTTACAATATCATGCTCTTTAATAATTGTAGGAAGAGTTAAGTTTCAATTTATGATTTTCTTCATTAATTTACGATGATCATTTCGATTTTGAATATATAATCTGCACTATTATAAAAGATTTACCTCCTGCCATGTCTATAATTACAAACTAAGTTGATTCTAGAGCATATTTTCTTGATTTTTTTTCCATTTGTAAATGTTTGTCTTATATCATATGCAATAAATTTTTTCATTTTAACTTGAAGCATAAGTATTTCTTTATTGAAATACTAAATAAAATCACGGAAATATTCTTACTTCTTATTGCCACTTTTTCCAAAGTTTTTCAATGATCGGACAGAGTTACATGCATGCCATTTTCCAAATGAATTTTAAACAGCATTTATTAATGTAATATGAAATGGCAGGCAGAATGAAGTCGGAGAAATTTTGCGTGTTTTGTATGCAACTTCCATTATCATTTGAAATATTAAGGGCTTGAGAAACATGCTTGCCATTTCCCAAATTAATTTTAAACAGCATTTATTGATGTAATACAAAATGGCAGGCAGAATAAAGTCAGAGAAATTTTGCGAGTTTTTTGTGCAACTTCTATTATCATTTAAAATATGAAGGGTTCAAGCAACATGCATGCCATTCTAAATCTATAATTATTTCACTTCAAAATTAAGTTTTGGCTCCATTTGAGGTAGCTTGAAATCACGGCTAATTGGTGCAAAATTTATGCAAGATTACCCCCAAATTTCAAACCCTTGTGCCAACGAGGAATGCTTGCCAATTTTTTTACAAGGGTTTTATGACTAAAACTTCAATTCTTTCCATTGGCATGCAATTTGGAAACACGGCATTTTTTATTTTTTTTTCACAAGTTCACGCAACCCTTTGAGCCACTTGGGCTGTTGCGAATCGCTTGCCTTTCAGTACTTGGCTTTAGATTGATTTCAATTATTCAACATTACAAAGGCATGCAATATAATATCACGGAAAAAAACACTTTTTTTTCAGACCTTCAATTGGAATTTGAACTATGACCGGAAAGCGTGCATCGCTCAATAAAATTTTTATCTTTCTTATCAAGAGGTAAATGATCAACCCTCAAAAAGGCAAGCGGTATAAAATCGGAGAACCCCACCTGTCTCTAGCTCCCAGTCTTTTAGCCAAATATTGTTAGACGATGTTCACTTCGCGACGGAAATCATAACAATTCATCCCAAAAACATGCAAAAAATGCCATTGATATGCGTGCATACATCATATTGTTGATATTTGCAAAGAATTTGCGAAATAATTTTGTGCCATTTTTGTCTGTTTCCTTTTTACAGTTTCTATTCCTCAATTTTTTTTTTCTTATTACAAGATAATCTCAAGTGTTATTCCGTACTATTGAACAATGAATAAATAGAAAGAGAATCATATTCTACATTCTTACAAAATTTTGGATTTCACTGCTATATTTCATTCAAATTTTGGAGCTCGAATATTGAATACTATTTTTCACTAACTACGAGTATATTTTATTGAAAAATTTTCACGTTTCTACCTCGCTTAGAAGTCAAACATTGTATATTGGAAGCATTTGCTTGACTTTGTATGAAATTTCCTGATAAAAAGCATGATTAAAATGGGCTACCATTGCAGCCCACGCTCCCAAGGGCGTTGTTAATATCAACGCGCCTAACGTACGGTTAATATTGAAAGCATCGCGACATAGTGGAAGCTTCCATCCCTGCAGCTATTGCCATGGTCATTATTTGTTTCGATCTACGCCCGCTGGCAACCCGAACATTTTAGCGTACAAAATTTTGGCGCGCATGTGGTTCGCCTACTAACAGTTTGTTGTGTTATATTTGAGATTGATGATGATAATTCGAATTTTTGTTGAATTGTTGAATATGAGTCTTTGTCCAGAGATTTAATTCACTTTCAAGCATATTTTGATTCATTATGTACATAATGCTAGTTGGACTACCCTTTTCACACTGAGAACAAACAAAAATTGAAGTCACACTTGGAAGAACATTTCATAGATTGCTCCATGAAATATGTAAATCCACCATTAGAGGATTGAATTCAACGAATATGTTATTTGAAAAATTTTATTAGAGGTATTGAAAGGATTTGATTTGGCTTCGTTTAGAATAAATCAAATTTTGGCATCCTTTATGTTTTTTACGTATAGACTGTAAGACTCACGACACGATCGATTTGAGCTCACAGTTGTTTGATTTATATCTAAGTAAGTATTTGACAAGAATTTGACGACTGAAACAACATGCGTAATCAACCGACTGACTCAAACTCTAAAGCCCGCCTGACACGACGCTTGTTTCACTTGTGGTTTCCCAGCACGGAGTTGTACTGGCACCGTGCTTGTTTCTGTGATAGAAAATGACAGTCACTGCTAGTTTTTATACATGGTTTCCGTGATAGAACGTGTGTTATTGTCCATACTTGTTTGTCTGATGGATTAAACGGTTATCAATAGCAAACTAGCTCCTAGTCACGTGAGTACTAGAAGTGACATTGACATTTAATTTTAAAAAAATGTCACATTTGCTTTTCGTTATTTTGCAAGACTTCTGGAAACATGTACAAAAGAGATCCTAGATGCATGAAATTTCTAGTCAATTGACATCATTCTGTTTTATTTAAAATCTGGCAGCTACATTTCATTCTTAATAATCTAAGCATATTTTGTGTGATTCAATGATTTGAGCAATGAAAACGTATGGATTGAGTCTTCCGAAAGAGCAATTAAAGGACTTTGGACCCACGATAGTAAATTTCAAGGTTTTGATCTAAATATCATAATCAGGAAATATAGATATCAAAAAATACAGCAACTTTTTCCGTTTGTGCATAATATTCCACATTTTGTATTATTTTTTATCTATAAATACTCTTTATTTCCATGCAAAAATTTCAACCAGCTTCATAAACGTTCCGATCATCGATGCTCGTTCGGCCAAGAATTCTTTCAATTAATGAACACGCAGTAATAATCAATTGTCGCTAACAAAAATTTTCTATTAGATCGTCTCCATTTTTCTTCACATTTCGAATAAATCGCTAATCCAACCTAGCATGATGTGAAGCCAATATCGCGTAGCACCTATCATAACATCCAGCGGCGCAGCCAGCTAGAAACCCATCAGCGTAACCAAGCAAGCAATTTAGCAGCGAAAAAAGCGTCTTGTGACGCGCGCTTGAATGTGACTAAAAATTAGAGAAAACTACATGTAATTTGAATAATTTCTGGATTTTTCGAATACTCCACTGTTCTTATTGTGAAAATCAATATTCTACAAGATTTTCAGCGCATTTTTTGTAAAAAAGCGCTATTATATTCACTTTGGCTGTCTGTCTGACTGGCTGGCTGGCTGGCTGGCTGGTTGACGTTACGCTGAGTTCTCAACAACTATACTATTTACAGGCTTGAAACTGGTACTAAATAAAAGCTGCTGTTTCGTAGGTTTGCACAAATTGCTTTAATTCAAGCTCAGTGATTGTGGAAGATTAAATTACTCAATTACTTGTTTCAAGTGAAACAATGCCCATAGATATATATGACATTGGGGATATGGCAACTAAAGTTTATTTAAGTAGATAGAAATTTAGTTACAACTTTAGCCGTCTGTGTCACTATTATTATGTACAGTTGTCAAGTCTGTCCGGAATTCATTCAATGACTTGTTTGACGCGAATTTGAAGCTCATTAGAATGAATTATTATTATTGGATGAAAATTTGTTTACTTTTGGTGTATTTTTTATATAGCTTTGATAAAGATCAAATTAGCATTTTAAGGTACAGCACTTGACCTCCCGTCAGTCAATAACCAAACAATGAAGATTAAAAGGTATTTTTGAGTTTGTACATGCATAAATTATGTACTTATCAAATAGTCAACTTGAAACTAGTACTAAATGGAAGCTGCTGATTCGTAAGTTTGCCCAAACTGCTTGATTTCAAGCTCAGTAATTGTGAGAGATGGTAATTTGCGAAATCTCTGAAGTAACAAGCATTCATGAGCTGTCAAAAATGCGCTTCCATCATCTAGATGATTCTTCCATTTTTTTCACTCTCTAGTCTTCGTCTGATAAAACTGAAATTTTCATATGAAAATTTGATTTGTGTTTCTTGGTGCATTTTCTTTGCTATCGAGTCAGGTGTGCTGAATCCAAGCGCTGTTCCAAGTCTCTGATCTCACTGTCGCCATAAGCTAACAAAGCGCGCAACCCGCCGGCTATACAGCACTAAGTTCGCTTGCATGCGTGCTATTATATTTACAATCACAGGAGTTGGATTGCGCTGCAAATGATCGCATATTGTACTGTTATCGGAAACCAAGCTTCCCTTAAAGTTTAAGTAAAGTGGCTGAAATTTCGACTACAAAATTACATACAGACAAGAAAGTGATTTGATATTGCATTGTCATCTACCAGTTCTGAACTGTATCTAAAGCTCTAAATCTCTAGTCCATCGGGAAGAGACAGATCAGAAAATGAGTTAATAAAAACATTATAAAATCATTGTGAAGAACCGAAGTAAATTTTTCATTCACCAATAGCAAGAATATAGGATGATGTATCAGCTCAACTCAACTCAGGTATTCTTCACAGAAGTGGTCCTTCTCATGATCAAACCTTCATACCTAAATTTTAAAAAACTCTATGATAATATTTGTTGTTGGTCAAGGTACTGGTAGAACAGAAAATTCACGTGAACGATTGCTGTTGACTTGGCATCACTTCTATTATCAACAGATTCTTCTCAAAGTAGTATTAGATTCGTGTATATTTAAAGCATCTGTGAAGTACGTGACCTCGAACTGAATGTCGAAAGAACTCTTCCAGTTGTCTTACAGATTTCTGTATCTCTATTTACCATAGATTGTTATTTCATGAATATTTACAGTTCTCAGATTCGATTCGATTGGTCTTATCCTTGTTCTTTTTGCAGTGATGCATCCTTTATCGCTTCAGAACCACTTGTTCTTCCAGTGTTCTCATGCTTTCCTTTTAAGTTACCGAAATTTACATTTTTCTCCTCCTGATCACTTTAAAGCCAAAGTGTATATGTTTTGTACAGTTGCAACTGACACATCGAAAAGTCAAGCCTCGATTATTTGTTCTATCTGTTGAATTTGTTACGTTGAATTTTCACCCATTGCTTAATGAATAAGACATTGAACATCTTTTATTTGAGCGATACTTAAACAGCAACTGGAATGAATGGAATAAGTGCTATAGAGGGAACTATAAAATGAAGAAAGACGGAATTTTTGATTGAAGTGCGCTTTTGAGAAATGAGAATAGAGACGTTTTGATATTTCAAGCAATAAAATATTTGGAGCAAGACATTTTAAATTAGTCTTATATCTCTTATTCAATTTCATACTTAACTTGAAGCTGAAGAAATGATACACTTTTCTTGATCTCTCTCCCCTACAGAGACATATGACAAAGTAACATGGCGGTATATTGAAAAACTTCGCCATTATCCGTAAGTTGGAAACCATAACTTCAAGTATTCATTTCGAATTCAGAATTCATTATAAATATTTTATCAAATAGGTACATTAAATATTTGTCTATCTCCTATCAGAATTTCAAACTCCAATTTTGTAATAGATTCACCGTTTCTAGAGAAACGGGAAAGAGAATTATTCACTCATTACTAATTCCTATCATCTCTTTGTATCACCCCGACAAAATTTCTTATGGGAACTCGACATGGACTGAATTAGGTTATTCTCTTGGAAACGTCCAATAAAGATGACACGTCGGGATAAATTCATCGGCACTGAACTTTTTAGGTTTTTAAAATTTCTTTTGATGCAAGCTTTCCTCTGATTTGCATTTTCTATGATCCCGCGCCTTATACGACTCATATAAGACGACACCTTCAATTTATTTGCAATTTACAGTTCAATACCAGTTTTTACATATGTTTTGGCCAGTATTTTTATTGTTTCACTTTGACTGTTAAAAGTTTTTTTCAAGTTCTTTACGATGTCCCGAATGAACGTCCTTGCTAAATGCGTTCTCACGTTACACTAATTTATAATTTTACACAACGCTAATTCACAACAATCACGCGCAGTCGCTTACACTAGACCAGGCCCCCACAACTCTCATTGCCGGTCTACTATAAATGTGTCCGCTGACTGCGTCAAGCATGTGGACGTGAGAGGTGAGAGGAAATGTTTCAAGATGGCGGATATGTAGGGCCTAGTTGCCCATTAAAACGCGTTTGATTTTAGTGTTTGTGTCGTTGAATACAGTCAGATTATAGTAAATAAATAATAATTTAATAAAGTGATAGCCGTGTGACAAATGAACATTCAATTAAAATGCCTGGAAAATGTTTTGTCCCGAATTGTAATTCTGGATATGAGAGTTGTAAGATAAAATATAGGGTTTCTAGAGCTCCACTTGACATGATAGAAATTTGGGACAAAGCAATTGAATAAAATTATGTATACAAAATTACAAACACGTGAATTAAACTTCTTCATTTGCTCAAAGAATTAAAGCACTTGCGCTGAGCGCGCTCGTGATTTTGAACTTTCTTCTCGCAAATAAACTGTGGTTTAATTCACTTGTATAAATAACTATCAAATTAGGTCCAGTTTCATAAATGAATTTAATTCTCATTCAAATTTACTCACAAAGTAAATTTGTATCAAGTCATTCAAATGAGATCTAAATTTTGACATTATTAATGAATCAAGTATAAGATAATTTAAAATAACGTGTATTTGTTAAAAATAAATATAAGTGCCCTTAATACGGAAAAAACTATTACGTTGTGAAACATTATGTATAATATAGAAATATAATATTTTGAACTGAATCTAATTTTTGTTTAACTTATGTTTTCATGTTTCCTTTATTGAAAGTTCGAACAATTTTCTTGTAATTGAAAACATATCATCTATATGTATTCTTGAAGATTAAACACATTGTTAATGTATTGTTCAAATATTTCTCAATTATTGTTAATCGCATGTGATCTCGGAATTTATCCAACTGAGTTTCTTGCATAGGTAATAATTAAATATTAAATATTACTCAATGCAACACTAATTTAACAAGTATATCAATTTTTAATTAAAGTAAAATATATGCTGTAAACATTACATATACGGTTAACTTCAATATATAAATGATTTCGTAAAATTTTGTAAGTTTAGTGTAATTATACATTAAACACTGTTGTAAAACAGGCCTTACTGATGTAGGCGTCACTAGCGGCGATAGCGCGAACTATAACCATCTCAGCGGACGCATTTTCAAGGCGAGTTAGGTTACCTACTATGTCTTGTACCGTGCACTAGACCTACAGCACTAGATAATCATAGCTGACTCGTCCGCCATCTTGGAGCCCACTGACAAATCTGTGAAATGTTTAATATACTTATTTTCATGATTTTGTGTTAATTATGTAGGTTTCTAGATGAATAATAACATGATTAAAATAGCAGGCATTTGTGCATCTTGTTCTTTAAGAAATTTATCTGCTTGCATTAATTTTCTACACAAAATCTGTAAATGTTTAGTATTCAAATTATGAAGTTAAAGTAGGTAGTATAGTGATTTAAACAAATAGGTTCTTAGGTAAGTACCTAAATATCTGCTTTGGTCAAAGCAGGTTGAATAATAAATAATAATAAGCAGAAAAAAAATAGTTTTTCTTATAATATATCACTCAAGGTAATCATAGAAGATACTATAAAAATTTAAAAAACAGTTCAAATCAAATGAAACACAATTACTTGCTTCTTGTATCATTTTTTTGTTTGCTCATTTGGAATTGTAGCTGGTGGTTTCATTTTTGTTTGAAATTTCAAAATTCCTCATTCCCAAACCTCTCACAACGGTGTAGTACTCTAACAAATAATTTGCAATATTGCAAAACTTCGGGAAATTATGACAATTTAGTAGCAAGTCATCAAAAATATTACTGAAGGACAAATATTTTTGCAATAATGCTGACATTTACTCTGAATAATGCATTCAGCCTCTTACAATCGAATAGTTGAACTCCAAATTTAAATTGAGGTTGAGTAACTCGCAATATATTTCTCCTCATTCAAATGATGTATTGAGAAATAAAAATTACTCATCTGTAGAATCAGAACCCGTATCTTGAATGAATAATACAACTGGTCCTAGAACAGCCCGTCATTTGCAATTATTTTACTAAATTATATTAAAGTTCATACATCGGTAAACGGCAAACAACTGTTAGTGGGTTCAAAAATGGCGGACGAGTCTGCTGTGCTTTATCTAGTGCTATAACTAGACCGATGACGTCACGGACAAAACAAACGCTGCACGATTAACAAGTACCTACAGACATGCTATATCCATTGTGATCTCGACTATTGTTATTGCAGTATTAGTTCCGTAGCTATTAGCGATTGAAATCTGACAGTATTTTTCAACATAAGAAAGTTTGATCGGCTATCACTGTACTTAACGAGCGAAAAAACGTATTCACGTCAAAAAAGCTTTCTTGTAATTCTTCTTATACAAGTATATACAATCTGAGTTGGTTCTAAGAGTACTAGTTCATTTCTTACGTTACGTTATACCCTAACTACATTTCTTGGGGGAACCATCTTCTGTTGTTTCCAATTAAAATTTGAAACTTCCAATCAGATTCAGTTCTGAAAATGTCTCATTCCTAATATTCTAACATTATTTTATTTTTCAATGACATATCATGAACGTTCATGTTTTTCACAGTATTCCATTACATTAGATCGATATACGATATCGCGATATACGTAAAATGTAACATTGACTAAATAAAATAAGGCAATCACATCGATACGTCACGCGGAAAAATAATAACCGTGTATAAAAAAAACCTTCGGTAGTATATCAGAGATAAAATACAGCAGCGTGAGGTAAACATGTAAAAAATTTATCAGAAGGAGAAACTGGAGTGCCATTAGCAAAGGGAATAATGTCAATGGGAAGGATAAAATGTTATGAATCCTTGAAAGAGAAGGTTTTGTTTTTTTGTTTGTTATTCCCTTATTTATCAGAGGAATTATTATTCAGATTTATGAATGGAGTCTCCAAAAATAGCCACAGAACTAGGACAACTTTTGATCAGGGCGGAAGATAAGTTGATAAGAAGAGAAAGCTTTCCGGAACCTTGATAAATTACATGAAATAATATTGCTAGCTATAATTCGACATTTGGAAGGAAATATTTGTGTTAATATAAGTCACCCTTTAATACAACTAACGCCAGTTTTTTGAATCAATTTTTCAAATAAAATTTTGTGGGTGATTGGAAATGGGGCTGTACATTCAGAAAACTGTACATACCTATCAATTCTCTCTCGCGGTTAAATCTTAATCCTTTTTGTTGAAAGGGTCTTGGATTAGTTGGCTGGTTTTTTAGGAAAAACATGTAGCTGTCAGCGACGAGCAATTCCATCCTTTGTTCTTTCATGGACGCCTGGCGCTAGGATTTTTCCAATAAAGACCAGAAAAAATAACTGATAAATAGCTATGTAGAGAAATTTGATCATTTAATCTCGATTTGGAATACAATAATTGTTGTTTTTGTATGTAATTAAAATAAAGTTACATTGGAAAAAGAAATGCCAGTCCTAGTTATCTGTTTCCAAATGTTGAAGGGTGGAATATATACTTACATTAAAATCGCATGGCAGTTTAGATATATGCGTAATGAATATGTAAATGAAGAGGTGAAATGTATGATGATATTTCAGTTCTTAGGTTTTCTATTAGAAACCTCTGATATAAAAAGATTGTGAATCGTGAAAATGTTAGCCTAATTTTGCCAGGTTGATTCTGAATTGTGAAATTAGCTTACTTCGTAACTTTTTTATTTTAAATTGTTAATTGTGACTTCAAACATTAAATTTGAAATGGAGCCTATTATCTGATAATATTTGGAAAATTCATGCCCTTAATTTCTTAAAAAGAACTATTCTGTCTATTGAAATCTTTCTCAGTCAAGATCGAAATATGAAAATAGTACTAAGGTAAAATTATCATAATATATGAATTGAATACTGGCAGACAAGGCAATTCGGTCAATTTCTGAAAATTGGATATACCTAACATTAAAAATTGATATCTGTCAGTTGTCATGATTGTTCACAATACTAATTTTTTGTAAATAAAATCAAGCTCTTATTTCATGGACTATTGAAAAAATCTAAAAATAAGGATTAGTTCTCATCCTCTGAGCAAACTATTCAAAAAAAAGTAAAAACTCATAAAGCGAATACTTTCTTGATATTTTGAGAAACTTTTGTAAGGTAAAGAATAACGGAGAATTCAGTTCTTTGTGACAAATAGTTATTATTGTGCCAGAATAGAACTTGTTATTTTACTACTGTACTGCCACAACAGAACTTATATTTGTTGTTTCTCATATTGCTTCTGTAAGAATTACATTTTGTATTACTTCTAGAAAGAAGATCAAATTTCATCTTATCAGCTTATTGTAATCTTACGAAAAATCCATTGTTAAAGCGAGAAGTTTAGTGAGAAAACAAAAATTGTCTGCCGATATTTGTAAAGAACTGAGGATCTTGTTACCGGGAAGTGAAGAATCGATGCTACAAGAAAATTTAATTTACTTTTTTATTATGTTTGTTATGTGGAGTACAGATCAAAGATGCAAAAATCAGATTCTGAATATATTAAAGAATCATTGTTCGGAAAATTCCTGATAAAGTAGTACTAGAAACAAATTTATAATTATAGTGTTCGAGTCAGTATTGTAAAATAGTTCTTGTAACACGTGCTTCGAAAGTACCCTATTACTGAGCTGACTTCTGCTTCGAAAGTTCTCAATTCCAAACCATGGTAACAATTCTCATTAATTCTCAGTTGACAGGGAATTAATGGATATTTTTGTCCGCTAGGTGGAAATGAAATTGTAGATCATGGATCATGGATGCCATTGGATATCTTTATTTCATTGATATATGTCAAATTGATATTTGAAAGAAATTTGTATTATAGAATGTGTTTGTTATAGTATATGTGCATTAATTGTGAACTGGATAGCACAGAATATGTGAAAAATATCAATCAATAAATAAATCTTAATTTAAAAAGCTTTGTAATGGGAGTACTTCGGTGCACTGCTTACAAAAAGTATCGTATGCAACACGGACACTGAATGACTGTCATTATTGTCACGAACAAATTTAGCTGCACGAAGCTACGCCTTGGGCTTTGCCCTCGCCTTCGCCTTGTACTTTTCCCTCGCCTTTGCTTCGGTCTTTGCCCTCGTCTTCACCGAATGCTGCCAAATTGATCCTGGACAAGAATGACAGTCGTTCGGTCCTTGTAACATAATATACTATTATAATATTTTATTATTTCTAGGGCTCATAATGAAACACAAATAACTAGAAATTAAAGTTTATTTATTGAACAAAATACACTAATAACTATAACATTATTGCTTTTTAACACCTAATAATAATTGTGAGCTAATATCTATTTTGCTACAATATTTATGTCTTACCAAATTTATTTTGATCTCTGACTTGTTTACTCTTTGATCACTCGATCTACACAGACCTCTCCTGTATGACGTGGTCCTTTATATAGATCTTTGTTTACCTGCGGGGGCCTGAAAGTATTCTGCTGTATTTAGAGAGGTTACTGAAGCTCGAAAATTCCAGACGTTAATTAAAGAAATTTGTTACAATATTATGTTACTATTGATATTATGTTCCATGAAGAAAATATTCTTCCGCAGGCCTCATGTTCAAATGTAAATTTGAAATGTAGACATTTTTCAAAATATAGTTCACATTTTGAAGTGAACGCCAGCTTTTATAAATCTAGGTACTGTTCGCGCAAGATAACTTGGCAGTCCGAAAGAATGTAATGCGATTCAGTATGCTTACGATGCGCTGTGTCAAACTTCAACTTTTGCTCAAGTAATGCACTATGCAAAATAGTGAGTTCTACTTTTACAACCATTTATTGCTAGACTTGGCGGTTAGAGGGATAGGGCAGCAGAGAGAATGCATCATAAATGATCAATGAGGTACATTTGAATCTGTCTGTCCATTGGTGTAGACAATGAAAAAATTTTCATGTGAAAATACTACTCCACGCTAAAACATGAAACGTACAAATGATTTTGTTACAATAATTTCAAATTAACATTCTGCAAGATGATTTTCAGTGCCCTTCAAACAAACAAATTAGATAATCCCAGAAGAGCTATAAAATCTTAAGGCTAATGAAAAAAATAAGTACCTATTGATAAGTAAAAATTCATTGACTTCATAACATTCCCCTAAACTAGTACATATATAACAGAGATTTGGATTGGATTTTCCAATCACCAATAACAAGTGCAATTTATTATTATTCATGTATTTGTATGCTCTATGAAAATACAATTTTTTTGGGCATGCCTATGGTTTTTGTTGATTTTTCTTATATAATCCCTAAAAGTTTACACCCCAGGACTGCCAAGTTATCTTGCGCGGACAGTATCCAATTGTCACAAAAAAAAACAATTTCCAGTTTTTTTTTTCAGGGTCAACTTTCCTTATAAAACTTACAATTGAAACTAGTACCATTCAAAAGCGAAGATCAAGTACTCTAAGAAATAGGTTGCTACCCTTTGAACTGTCCGTGAGGGCGATAACCGCCTCTATTTGTAATTCATTGTTATTTCCGAAATTACGATTGTTGTGTTTTTTTGTACCGGACAAAATTGAAGGTGGCACTCTGGTTTTGTCTCTTGACCACTATATCTTCGACTGATTCATATACAATTTGACCGTGGAAGATGGGATGCGGTCGGCTCGTGGACTATTGGTAATTCTCCATCAAATTGAAATTTATGCACTCCGATAAAGATACGTTGAAAAACAAACAAGTGAAATAGAAAATGGTGTCATATGTTATGTACCTACTGATAGCAACGTGAGAATCGGTCAATACCAAAAGGGTTGATTATATAGCTAGAACTTTAATATCTAGCTTACTGACTTGTCAGGATAATATCAAAATTAAAATATTATTAATGGTTAGAAAAACACAATAATTGATGAGACATTTATAAATGATTAATTAATGATCAATTGCTCTTCTTGATTTAATATAATACGTAAGTACATATGGAAAGAGTATTCAAAAGAGTTTAGACAAAATCGTTGCTCAAAAGAGATTTTTTTATTATTAGTATGCGAGAAAAATATGGGATTATTTTGTTTTGATGATACTCACTATTTTGTACTTTAAGTATGTTCATAAGTCTTCTAATAGAATTATAGAATTTTATTTTAATTTTTTTTTCTGTTCCAGGTAAGAATTTAATTTCTGTCAATCAATATGGGCATACCTCTCGCAATGTCTGTGTAAGTAATTCATGATTTAATTCAGTCTTTGAATTTTTTTCTTTCAATATTCTGAAGACATTAGTCCGTGAGACAGCGCATAAATTTTTTGTTGATTACCGCTCACTTGAAACTTTGTGAGTGGTTTCATTGTGATGAGTCCGACAACTTTTTCATTTGGCAAAATTCTAGATTTGGGGGCGTTTACCCGCGAGGGCTAATTAATTGAAAGAATATTAACGTAATACTGATCTTTACACTAATTGAAAGATTTTTTGATAATAAAATAAAGGAAAAATATTGTCCGACATGAATATTGAGGCAACCGGTGAGTCCGACTTGTCATAAGTACCAACATACTTACCATTAGTACCAACATACTTTTGACAAGTGCGGCTTGTCGGATTCACCGGTAGCCTCAATATTCATGTCGGACAATATTTTTCCTTCATTTTATTATCAAAAAATCCTTCGATTAGTGTAAAGATCAGTATTACGGTAATATTCTTTCAATTAATTAGTCCTCGCGGGTAAACGCCCCCAAATCTAGAATTTTGCTGAATGAAAAAGTTGTCGGACTCATCACAATGAAGCCACTCACAAAGTTTCAAATGAGTGGTAATCAACAAAAAATTTAGGCGCTGTCTCACGGACTACATGTTCTCATGACTGAATTGTATTGAACTTTAAAAGGTTGGAATCGTTATACTTGATTTCCTCGACTTCAAAATAATTGTGCTGATAGAATAATGCCGAATAACGAGCACCGGAATGAGTTTATAGTTTCTTTCATCTGAAGGAATATTATCCATCCTATCAAATATTTTTTTATTTGATAATTTTTGTCCCTGAGTAATAACCACTCCATACCTGCATAAGTCACATAATACCAGTTTTGGCATCTCATAATTTCCACCCGAATGTAGAGATTGAAAAAACAAAGCTTTGACTTGATAAAAGAAGTCACAGTAACCACAAGAAAACAGTCAAAGCATTTGCAAAAATTGATTTTCAGGAGTATTTTAGATAGTGGCATCAAGGTTGTCATGAACGTAGCATGTATCAAGATAGAATGATAATCACCTTATTATCATGCAAATTGTTTTAAAAACGTCTCCATACACATCAGTTATGTAATTACAAGCGAACAATTCACTCACTCTACAGTTTGCACAAACGCAAATTAAGACAATTTGGATGTAGAAGAAAGATTCCGAGGGAAATTACAAATGTTAATTTCAAAAACGATTGAAGTTAGCTGCAGCCCATGTTCAATAGGTCTGTCTCAATTCCAGTTGTTGTTTGAAACGACCAAAGTTACGTGTTTGGCAAAATGCGTTAGAAATGTTATTTAGCGCATTGGAAACCAATCCGTTGAATATCATTGTAATTATGGTTATGGAAAACAAGCTGCATGAAAGCAAGTTTCACGTGCATCATTCCATTATAGATAAAACTACTCTATATGCTAAATCTATTCTGCCGCACATTATTAATAGCAACATGTGAAAAAGTATATACTTTTCCTTATGGAAAATGATTCAATATGAGTATATTTTCAAAAATTTCTGATTGATACTATCTCAAGCTCTACATTCATACAAATGATCAATAATTATAAATAAATAAGTAAAAAAATGATGCCATTTGTACATCAGTATCAGCATACGAAATGTCGCATTGGAGTTGTTTATTATGACAACGTGCACGAAGTATTTCGCGCACTAATCTTATCTGGACAACGTGCATTTTGTTAAGATAACAAACTTCACTAATTTTAAAAATTCAATTTGATTTGAATTTTGACGTCTGTAGAAAAAATGTTGTGTGCAACTTGTGCGCGAAATTTATTTGATGCCTTCAAGTGATTTGTGTCTCGGCTTTATTCTTAAGCACTAAAGTATAATTTTGCGCACTAAATACATAAATAACTATTACTGAATTTTTCAAATAATCTATCACTCGTACAAAAAAATGCCTTCACATCATCATGACATTTCTAACTTGGTTCTTGCAATAGGATAAACCTTAGAGCATTTGTGGTTGTGAAAATAGTGATAACAAGAATGTATAGTTAAGTATTATAACATGAGGCCAAATATTTGAGGACGATGATTGCCGAGTCACTAAAGATTTTCTGCGGTCCTCAAATTACATGTTTTGACAATTATTGAGCACACAGCAAAGAAATTCAGAGTACAAGTTGACCTTGGAACTTAACATACTGAACGAATTGATTGATTTATAGATAATAAATAAGAACAATAAATGAAATTCACTTGAGCAGAACATATAATAATATATAACAAACAGATCTTTCACAATGCGAATTTCGTCAAATTACGATTTCAACTCACGATATTTCTGCCAAATATTGATATTTTTGTATGAAAATTCACCACAATATTCCTCAATCCTTCTCTATTCTGTGAAAAGCATGGATTAATGTTTGGACATATTTTCTCCCGAAGCATGATGCAAAAATTATGTGACGAATTTTTCGTATTCTAAAATTTGAAGGACAAAAAATTATTGCAATTTCAATGTAGTATCTTCCATGCTTTACCACAACAAATCAAGGACGATTTCAATGAAACAACATTGAGACCCGGACATATTTGAATACCTTAGACAATTCCTGAAAACTGGCTTAGAGTATTATACACAAATTTAAAACTAAATGTAATATCTAGAGTAACAAATATGACTAAAAATAAAATAGATCGGCTTGTTTCCAATAGGGGTGGGGTAGAATTTTTTCCCAATCTTTGCTTGACTGATTCACGAATTTGCTGTCTTATTTTCAATTATCCTGTATGTTTTATGATTGATATTGTAACGAATCCAGGTCCATAAATTAGTCATTTCGGCCTTACTGATGCTTAGAATTATTGTGGGAATATTTTACATCAAGAAATAGAAGCAAATATATTTGTTTTCCAGAAAATTGCTGGCACCTTTTAGCGTTTTTCCAGAAACGCCTGGACGTTTGCGGGAAGAACATAGTGGGGAGAGACCGACGGTATATATTCGCCGACTGAGCGAGGAACATTATTGATTTTTTAGCACAGTGACCTTATACTATGGATTGCTAGTGATAGAAATCAATTGTGTTATTTAAAATAAATCAATATTGACATGAATAATTAAAGTTAAGTTATAGTGTAGTGTATAATAATCTTCAGTTCAAATTGGATTTAGTTATTAAAAAATTAGTTATCTAATTTATTATTTTGATAAATCATAAGAATAAATAGTAGCGTTTAGTAACTTTTGCTCCCTAAATTAAAATAAATAACGTATTCAGTATTCTCTTCTCTGACCAAGCGTTAGAATTTGTGAGTTATTATTCAAATTTATCATAATATTCTTGTACACATAAGTGAATTCTGCTTGACTGATATAGGAATCTTACTCAAACTTTGTACGATGTAACTTTGGCCAGTTCATCCACCGACCTGTCCTTCCATTTGAATCAAAATTTAGTCCAGTAGCCCAAATATAATCGTTGTAGAACAATCTGAGATCGAGGCCATTCGAAGGGTTTTTATAAAATAATTATACTTTAAAATATCGCTCAATCATCTCAGCTCCGTAACTGTTTGTTCTTCGAAGAAAAATTCGTATTTGAATTATTTTTGATTAGACAAAACCCTTCTTTATGTTTTCCATTTTCTGCTTTCGCATCGTTTTTAGCAATTCAGATGAGTTATCCTCGTTTTATTCATAATTAGGTCGAGTGAAACGTTTCTTAGAATTGTGTTCCCTTGAAAGTTTTAACAGTAATTGAAATACTGAAGAGATATCATTCCAGGCGATTAGATAACGTGAAATTTGCTCTGGGTAATCAAAATAAATATTTGTGAAATATGTTTCATAAAAATTTTATATCAGAGGAATACTTCAAACAGAAACAGTAAATGATGCAATTTTGTGCTTTTAATGATGTTATGCTCGAAAGAGAACGAGGGAGAATTCAGCTAACAATGCATCATTATGTAGAGCGTTTTTTTCTTTTTACTCATTTGTAGGTCACTATCTCGGTAGCTCTTTTAATCTAATTATTGGACTGGTTTTAAACGCTCTGCAGGAATTGCGTGAATTTAAAAATTCCAATAGCAAATATTTGATCACAATTTGATAAAATATGGGAAAGAATAATTATAGAAGTTATGACCAATTACACGTACAGCACTTGAATATTTGAGTATTCTGCAGACTGAAAATATATAATAGGTGTTTGGAATTTATCATTAGGCAGATATTCTTGTTTTGCTCTCATTTATTCAAGATAAAGCTCATATTTGCTTTCACTCATAGCTATTTTTGCACAATGATAATTTCGATATAAACTCATATTGATAAAGATAAGTTTTAGAAATAATTGCTAGGATCGAAGAGGCATGCTTGTGGTTTAACTTATGATTCAATTTCTATATGTCTTCAGGAGATGAAAATAAAGATCTGAATAGGGTAACTGTCAACTCCTTGTGGCTCTAGATCAATCTGGCTGTACTCTCATCCACAGATCTCCAGAAGGTGGTAATGACGTGACTCTTGCACCGTAGATTCGTATATACAAAATTACTCGAAATTATGAACAAATGCTTGGTAGCCACGATCGATTAAGTTCATAACCAGTATTCAAATTCAAATTATTGAGTGGATTTTTTTTTTTCTATAGCTTCTCTTATTAGTCTCTTGAAGCAATTGTTTTCTTTAGCCAGAAGCTTTCTATTCTTAAAATCAATACCATGTGATTCTTGAATAACATGTTCAGCTACCGCAGACTTTTCTGGGTTGTTCAATTTTATACGAAGAGAATGCTCTTTGAATCTTGTTTCTACGGCTCTCTTGGCTTATCCAATATATAATTTGCCACACTGACAAGAAATCTTGTGGATACCTGGATACTGTGGAGGAAATCTGTCTTTAACATTACCAATAGAATTTCGAATTTTTAAACTGGAAGTATATGTGTTTTTTATGTCATATGTATTTTATCCATTATATTAGTTACGTAAGGCGACCTAACCGATATTTTTTTTCAATTAGATCTTGAAGAGGAGGCATAGAATTCTACTGTCTAAGTGCTCTCTTGATCTATGTTTTATTATAACCATTCTTCAAGAAAACATCATCTAAAAGTTCGATTTCAACCTATAGTTTACTTGGAGGACATAAAGAAGAGGCTACCTGATATAAAGTTTTTATAGAACAAATTTATTCAGCAGGATGGTGATTTGCGGACTCATGTTAACATTGATTTGTATGGGTAGGCTCCCTATATACTGAGTGGATGATAATCTTGTTTCTCCAGGTAAACGTCCAGAAAAGGAAGACAATTATTTTCTTTAACCTCAATACTGAATTTAATGTTTCCGTGTTGCATGATCAAATGATGTGAAAAAAAAACTTTCAATTCATCTCTACCATTAGACCAAACAGCAATGAAATCATCAACATACCGTAGCCAAACAGTAGGTTTCTTTATAGCTGTGCTTCAAGCTTTTTGTTCAGAATTCTCCACTTAAATATTAGCGATAGAAGAAAAAATAGAAGAACCCATGGCGACACCATCGATTTTTTTGTAAAAATTACTAATGGAGACAAAGAAGCAAGAAGACAAACAATGACTGGAACTACAACGACTTGACATTGACATTGATTTGACTTTTACTGTCAATTTGCCATGCAAGTTGGACATGTTTCCAGTTAATATTTATCATGGGGACATGACAGCGACTAGATCACGTTATTCTTCTAGAAAAATAAGATGTAGATAATGATGAAAAGGATTGGGAGATCAAGACAAGATCGGAATATGTTAATGTCGACTCGTTGTGGTACCAGCCAATGTTTGAAAAGCCTGACAATATCAGTTGAAACATGATTTTCTAATAATTTGAAAGAATCAATGATAGGTACTTCTGTGAATAAAGCCAAAACGTCAAAACTGACAAGTAAATCATCATCTGTCAATGTCATATCACTAATCGTATCCACCCTTCAAATATTTTGCTAATCAATATGTTGTCGAACCTATTGAATTGACTGTAGGTCTTAGTGGAACATCATTTTTATGAATTTTTGGAAGACCATAAAACTTGGAAACGACATGATCTTGAAGAATAAGCTATTTCTGAATATCTTGGCCTACAGACAATTCTTTCAAAAGTTTAGCTGTTTGATATTTTGAGGAGTTTAGCGGATTATTATTAGCTTGGACGTAAGCTGCATCATCTATAAATGTATTATATGTTTAAAAAACAGACAAAATGGAATTCTGATTCTCTGAAGTCAATACTTCCTATTTGGCTCTGGGCGCGATTATTGCAAAGCGCAAAGCGTTAAACGTTACTGCGTAGGAAGAAAAGGAAAGCCACATTGATCATTATAACATTTTCATGCATCATTTGTATCGAGTTCTAAGTAATTTTGGCCTGAATATCAGTTATCGTTCGTATGTGACTAATTTAGTTTGTTAAATATTTCGTATCTTGGGTAAGTAAGGTGGGAATAAGAATGGTATAGTTCCACTATTTGTTAATCGAGAATATAGTCTATTTAATATAAATAGACATACGAGGTGTGTGAGGGAAGTAATGAGAACTTTTTTATCTACTAAACTTTTTAGTTTTGCTAACAACTTCTTTAAATTAGTGTCCTTCGGTAGCTATACATCTGTGGAGTCGTTATTCTCAATGTTGGTAGCAGCGCTGAAAGGCTTCTACTGGTAAGGCCTTCAACATGTTGATCAATTTCTCTTGGATTCTCTCCAGAGTTCGGAAATGACGTCCTTTTAAGACATCTTCTAATTTCAGGAAAAGGACTAAGATTAGATGAATAGGGAGGCTAGGTCGTGTGACATGGGGCGTTGTGGTGACGAAGCATCCATTTGATGTATGATGAAAGTGTTTGAGTTTAACTGGTAACTCATCAGCCTCATTGTTGAACGACGGTCTGATCTCAATAGAGCCCTCACACGTTCGACGTTTTCATTGGATTGTGAAGTTAAATGCCTCCCTTGGCAAGGTTCATCTTTAACGTTTTCTTGGCCTTCCAAAAATGATTTGTGTCTGCGAAAAACTTGTGCTCTTGATTAGGAATGTTCCTCATAGGCCTTTACACTCGCGGATTCACCAAGTTTAACACAAAATCTGATGATATAATGTTGCTTCAAACTCTGTTGTTCCATTTCCATAAAACACAACAAAAACAGTATTAAAATGATGGCGCTCTCAAAAATTAGGTGATGGCTGTACGCAGCTGAAACTCAAACTGAGCATCTATACACTTGTATACACAAATAGAACAACATAGTGTTGCAAGATCACTCGCTGTGTTATCAGTCTCATTACTTCTCTCACAAACCAAAAGCTGAGAATAGCAAATACTCGCTCCCATTCAGCAAGAGTGTTGTAGGATTAATGCTCCAAGTGTAAATATTTCAATGGTTCAATGATAAAACTCAAAATAGCATTAACAGCGTACTTTATCGCGGAATACCAGCACCGAAATAGAGCAAAGGCTTTTATTATTGAAGTTACTTATTTGTATAACCTCAAATGTAACTATGCAACTATTATTCCACTCATTGTGCATTGAGCAAATTCTGTTATCTTATGAATTATCCGTTTGACACACATTCACCAAGTTCTAGTTAGGGGTTGGGGATAGACTTCCACTGTGGTTGAGGCAACATCGTACATTTGTGTGAAAGTTAAATTAATTTCGAACTCAAGTACTCGAGGCGCTGTCTAAACCATCTTAAATTACAGTAATGGTTAAGAAATTCATCTCCCGGTCGGAGATAAGTGCAGCTTGAAGACATCCACCATTATGTTCTGTAATTTGAATCCAAAGTGCACAATCAAAACTATTCACTAACATATCAGAATTGCGAGAACGCCAACTTTGTGGCACCTGCTTATGTAAAACATTAATTGAAATAATTTCCTAATTAATTGATTGTTCAGTTACTGACAAGACTATTTGAAAATAGTAATATTTCCGAGAGCAGGGTATAGTTTTGTTGCATGGATCTTATCTGGAGCTGCTAATTATAAAATCTGTCAATTGAGTTTGTTCCTTAAACATTTCTTGCTCCTCAATAATTTTTTTCCTAGAATATTGACTAGACAGCTTTATTACCTTTGTAATACAGCGAATGGATGTAGAATTAGTTATCAAATTTCGCACTAGAATGAGGAACAAAAAAAAGCGTCCAAATTTTTCTTTATTCATAATTTAACTTAAAGGCCGTAATTTTCTATCAAATAATGCTTGTTTAATCGTTCAAAGTGTTATAGTTTTACATAAAGTATGAAATATTCAAGCTTATTTCATATTTATTGGAAAAAGTTCTTGTTTTTCCTTACGGCTAGAACAAAGTAACGAACGGAACTAAAATTAATTTTGCCAGTGTTGGTTGGTTCAGTGGATTTATGTCGTTGGTAATTATCGCGTTTGAATTATTGCACTACGTTTACATGAGCTAAGATGACAACGGTCTGATTTATAAGTCCACTTTCAAAATATATCATGGCTATTGTGTGCGCTCATACCCTAAATTATAAACCTAAATGTTCCATTATACCAAAATTATCATAAATGAATGCTCTTGAAAAATAATCTCTTGGAAAAAATACCAAATACGTTCTTGAAGGTTATTATTATCAGATTGAAGTCTTATTTGAGCTAAATCTAAGCTTACTCTGTTTTCGATCTTTTGCTCTGGATGATACATGATAAATTTGATCTAGAATTGTGCGAATACCGATCTCTGAATTAACCTTGGATCACAAGCCGCACATTTTAATTTATGAACTCCATTTTTATTGTATTTGTTCTATTTTATTGATGATTTGATTATGGATACCTGAATATTCAAAGAAGTTATTTTCAATTCAAAAATGCGGAGGAAAAAAATCTGCTCTTTCGAAATTTCAGATTCTATTTTCAGTATGACGGAAAATTGTAGGGATAATTACAAAAAAAGTAAATCGAAGTGAAAATTCACATAACAAAGTGACAGAAACGCATTATTATTGAGCTCTTTAATATTTTAAAAGTGAATATTATGAGTAAAAATTGTGAATTAGTTTTTTCAAGATTTGTACTTAATCATGATTAAAATTTATCAGAGCATGAAATGCTAGAGCTTTTGTAGTCTCTGGAAACTCACGATTTCGCGAGAGCTTTGCAACCACCAGTTATTAAACTAATACTCTCATCACATATTTCAAAAATCATGAGTTATAAATACTCAGAACATTGGAACAAAAATCCACATTTGAGCGTTATTTTGGATTATATTTGATAATCCTGATTTACACTGGCCGATTTAGCAAATGCAATTGGAGAAGCCTAACATTAATTCCAATTTTTTCTAGTTTTAATGGATTTGTTCTGTTAGGCTTTTTTTAATCCACCTATATTGAGAATCTGTGGTGATTCATACAATCGAAACTAGTCTCACCACCGATGACCGTAGAGTTTATAATAATTCTCGTAACGTAAAGCGCATGTTCAAGTCATAAATAATAATTAACTTTTTGTACAGTGATATTATATTTCACTTTGATCAAACTCGACGTGCCATGTTTGATGTTTATAAACAAGGTTTTTGTTTTCAACCAGCGGTGCTTCGCATCCAACTAAGGAGTGAGCTTCGCCCGCTATGAACAAGTTCGACATGTCATGTTCAATATTTATCGATCCGCTGGTACAGTCATTTCTTCTCAACTCCACCCCTTTCTCATAAGCAAATCATTTTCAATTTCTAAAGACAATTTGTGGCCGTATCCACCTGGTCCTTTCAAAATTATTAAGGGTGATGATGGAGGAATTGGGCTATCAGATTATTGTTCCAACCTTACGATCGAGGATTAAAACAGGTAAAAAATAGTAATTAAGGTATCAAGAGTGTTAAAAGGACAATAATGCCTGAGGTCAACAGTGTATTTTCTGAGGGCCTCTGGCTCGAGGTGTGTACGTTGACCGTAGGCATTATTGTCTGTTCAACTCTCGTGGTGCCTTCAATATTTAATGTTCTACTTTTGTTCTATTTCAGTCAAAATTTTCTGCAATGTATGTCCTGTCATTATGATTTCTGTCATAGAAATTACTCTAGTTACTTACTGTAACTAAGAAACTTGTTTGTTATTTTTCAAAATAATGCCCGAGAGTATTATTTTGAGACATAATTCCCTCGGGTATTATTTGTTACGTAATTACCCTGGAATCAGTGTTCTTATGACAACAATAATAAACTTGTCTGACATTGATATAATAATTCTTGTGATGAACTTGGAGTCACCGTTGTAAATGGTCTATCTGATCTTCGATCTTGTATTAACTAAAAAGTTGTAGAGGAGCAAAAATATTAAGTGAATCTGGGTCTCTGTTATATAATAAGAATAGAAAAAACCTTCAAATTCAAGACAGTGGGCGAAGTAACATCCCCACGAACATAAAAACAAATCAGGTATCTAAATCAATCCTTTGAACAAACTAGCAAATAAGTCTTTCCAGATGAGCAATATGGGTACTCAATATTTTCAGTTGGCATTACCTATAGCACTGTCACAAATTTTATTCGGAATAATTCCTTAACACAGGTTACAATGTAAATTTTCACTTTATAAACTCGTATTTTCACAATATCGCCCAAAGTCACTCTTACTGAATCTCTGAATGATTCACATTCTCTCCTAGCTCACGCACTTATGTACCTAGGCCGACAATAGGTCAGCATTCAATTGTCTAACAGTTGCTGCCTGGCAACCACCGAATATCTAGTGACTATAGTCTGTCAAACATGTCCGACAATTGAACATCGACTTTGTCAATACTAACTAGGATTACAGTTACAACTAATTTAAATAAATAATTATGTGAACTAAAATATTTCATATTTGAGACAGCTCTTTTTATTAGAATATGGAACTTATTTTTCTCATTTGATGAATGATCTCCTGAAAAATCATGAACTACAATTGTTTCATTCAGATATATCAGGAGCCGGTATTTCTACATTCGATGTACATCTTTTGGTTGATATCAATGATTATAAAAAAAAATATCACCGCTGATTTCAAACATTCAAATAAATCTAACAGAGGGAGGAATAATCGACCCTAAAACCTATTTCAGCTGAATAAAATCCCCCTTTCTATGCTTTACGTTTATATCTCCTGACATGTCACTCAAATCTGCACATTAAAATGCCAAGCATAAAGTGGTGGTGATGCTGCTGACTTTGAGATGTCAGTAACGCTACAGCGAAGAAAAGGAAAAATAGCTCTGCCATTTTCAATTCAATTGCTTGGAGACTTGTTGAAGACAGGTCTTCTAAATGTTTCTGTTGGTTCACTTTGTGAATTTTCTCATGATTTGTAGGAATAAGAATCTATTGGAATTCGATTCATGATCTATGCAACTTCAGTTGCAGTAAGGTATATGATGCTATTTTTTATTAATATTGTTCCATACATTATCAATAAGTATTATTGATAATCTTAAGCTTTACCCTAATTCTTCCAAATGTGACAATACATAAAAGAGACTACAAAATCCAAATTAATCTTTATGTCCCTCTACTTCTGCTTCGGATTTCCAATTGACGTTTAATCGTTCGTTCTATAATTTCCAACTGAGACAAAAAGTTGATTGAAAGCGACAGATCTCCTTTATTGAAAATTTTGATGAATTCTTTCCATCCTTTGGAATAACAATTTTTTTCTGTTTTTTGCTTCCTGTGAGAAATTTCAATGTTGTCTCCAATATGGTTTAAAACTTGCAATTCCAACAATTCACCAAAGGAATTTTAATCAGTGATGGTGTTAATCTTTAATGGTGATAATATTACGATTTTATGATCCAATGGTCATTCCATTAATATAGAACGAACATTAAATTTTCGTTAATACGATTATTAAATTGATATTAAACTTCTTTATCACAATGAAAATTCATTTTGACATAACTTTGGTTTAGTATTTGCAATAAGAGCAAATTTATGTTCTCCGAAATTGTTAAAAATCTTTTCGTTAGGAAAGAATAGGAAACATATTTTGAAATTCTCAATCATGTCTTGAATGAAACGCTATGGCCAATCTCAAACACGAAATCTTGGAGAAAACAAAGCAAATTATGATTTATTAATTGGCGGTAGTTTCTATGGACTTATCCAGCTCAAAAATGAGAGAATTTATCTATCACAATAATGCTGAGAGGTAACCATCAATTTTTTGCTTATTCATGCTTGTATATAATAGTTCGTAAAGTTCAAAATAAGCAAATTAACATTGTTCTTTCTAAATCTGTTAAGTTTTCTACGGGCTGAACTAAGCGATCGCTTTGAAAAATACTTGGAAGAGAGAGAAATTCAGTTGAAGAGACGAAAACTTCAACTCCTTTAATGGAGTTTCCACAGTTCGGAAGTTTGATGAAGCCAATGCCATCGGTGCCTTAATAACATTCAGACAAACTGTTTACTAAGCTAATAAGACACGCCACGGAAGCAACATAGAATTTCGCTCGAACAAGACACAGAAGGGAGTAATTAAAGTAAATAAGTTCAGGATATTGGTTTCTTGATTGAAAAATTTTATAGTTCGTAGTATAAACTCTCAACAGGATTTAATTCTGAGCTTTATTCAAGAACGAGAATATTTTTCGTATTCCTTATTCATCAAATATTCGCCTTTCTGTATTTCTTATAGAAAAAAACAAAATGAGAGAACCAAAAATAGTATTTTAACTTAAAGACCAAATACTGAAGCAAAGAAAAATCACAGTTTTGGGTCTCCATACTGGTTAGTTATGGTTGTTGCAATTTTTTGACTTAGAAAGCTTCTATATTTTTATTAAAATGAGTTAATCATGTTTCAACGCATTGTTAAACATATAATTTTCAATTACATACGCACAAATTCTTGGAGTTCCTGAGGATGGTTCAGGTGGGACCAAAATTCTAGAGTAAAAAGAAAAATCAAAACTATGTTAGTGAATTTTCTTATTCGATACTTACATTCAACCTAACAGTCAGTGTTATCGACCATATTCACAAATTATTTATTAACATGTTTTAACAAAATTTGATGATTCCGAATTTCTCGCGGAATCCACTTCTGGAAGAGCCCAGAAGGAAAATTATCGTGACAATATAATTGGCAAGAGTAGAAAAATGCACTTATTTAATCTTGGAGAAAAAAACGTCCCTTGAGATGATGTAAAGAATTACCAATTAAGAGCTATTGAATTTAAACCCAAAAATATCTGTAGCTTAAATTAATCACTGAATTGAAATCAAATCAACCCGAATCAACCAAAATCATCTTTTAGCATTAATCCCGAATAAAAATTGGAAACCGATGTTCGAAAAATGACAAAAAACTAAATTGACACGTAACATTGTTTGTTATGGTATCACATAATTATTTCATACCTACGGGACGTTTATAAATTTCAAATACAATCTGTTATTTGAGATTATCCTCCAGAGGGAGGTAAACGAATATAGCTTGTGAAATTAACCTCGTGCTCTGCTAATGTAACTTGCTCGTAGTGTTGATAATTTTGATCAACAATTCTTGACTCTTCTATTTTGCAAAAGCACTATCAAAACAACAATTGAAATAAATAGAGAGAGTACTATCATAAAAGCAATGAAATTAAAAGAGATAGCGCATCAAATTTCCCAGACATCAGGAAACGGATCATAGATTCTTATGTCCTTGTGCTTGAATTTCAAAGCTCGAAATATCCATACACCAAGCAAACCTAATTTGGGAATTATTTAATGAAGCTAAACACAATTTTGGTAACTGTTAAGGGCTCAACTGATAATCTTTATAAGCCAATTTCTGACGATTGTTGAGCCACAAGGAAAGATATTCAACAGTTGAAGCTGGTTTGCACAACTTTTAACTACAGTTTTATAATGTGCTAATATAACTTGGGTAGTACATTTCCACTTAACAAAGTGAACAAGGTTCGTTATCCACACTCAATTCTATTCAACTATATTATTCGAAGTTCTGAAAAATTATAAAAATTTCATTTATCATGATGAATATCCAGTAAGCAATAAGACTTGAGGATACAATGAACAGAACTAATGGAAATATTGAATTTACTAGTTCCAATTATATTGCTAGTTATTATTAATCTTAAAGGATATATGAAGAATCAAAAATTTGAAACACCTGAATATTCCGCAAAAATTGGAATTAAAGTACAGTGTAAACTCTCTATAACGTTATTCCTTATAATGATAAACTCCTTAGAACGTAGAAGTGAACACGAATTATTCTGTCTACTTTAAACCCACACATTGATAAACTCCTTATAGCGCTACAGCCACTCTCTTTTACAAGGAAATTTGTTCGTATTCACACAATAAATATTTATTATTGATATTATTGTTTATGATATCTTTCAGGGTACAAAAGACGTCGCTAAACCTTTGAAGCCTCGGAACTTCTGAGGTCGTAAACAGCCGTCTTGTTTTTGTTATTGTTGATTGTCTTGAGCACGTGCATCGTTATATTTGATATGCTCGGAAATAATGGTCTAAGCAGACTAGGTACCTATCGTAATATCAGTACTCTCTATAACGATGAAATATGTTCGGTGCCTTGAGTATCGTTAGAGTTTACACTATATTAGTTTTTATACTATATCATTTGGACGGTAATTGTAGACACCTTGTTTAAATTCAATCGAGATGATAAATGGCATTTGATATTTGTTCAATGTGACCGTCCGATTGGAAATGATAATATGAATTTGAGTGTTCGTGAAATATTTTGGTGTTTCAAATTTTCGATTCTTCTTTAATTTGATTGCATGGATCTACTGGAATATCCCTTAATCGTATCTTGTATTTTTGACAAAGGATGTAAATGGATACTCCGCTGGATAGTCCTTGATGAAAACAACGTAACATACTTATACAGTTGATGGTATAGTTTGGTTGACTTGCTAATGCGGAAGGCTGGATCTACTCAATTGGTATTATGTCTACTTGTGTTCAGGAGCGGATAATAGTATATTGTACAACAAGTATAGAAATTTACCTATTCCACACGAGGTGTGTAATAGGTGATTCTATACATGTTGTACACTATACTTTTTGTACGATCACAGTTTTTAATGAAATATGCAGATGAATCATTCGTATAACTGAGATTTTAAATCTATTTTCACAAATATAAAATAATTTAGGCATTTTAATTGTTTGCTCTGCTTATATATTGTGATATTAATTTTAGTTATGATTTGAAACATTATTGATATATTTTCTATCAGTTGATTGACATTGCATTGTAGTGTAATCTAATTGTTGCAAACTACGGAAAGATTGTATCTGATTGGCCCACTCTCACCAGGCGACCTTCTAATTGGTTCATTAGTTAGAGTTTTCTGTGATCTCGGGTAGCGTGTTTTCTAAATTTTCGTCACTAACCATTTTCCAACTGCAGTAATGATATTTGTGGATATCCAATTTTGGTTATGATACAATAATTACATACATAATTTCTCGATTTCAAAAGAATGTGATGGAACGTGTTTTGTCTGTTTCAATTAGACAGTTGTGATTTGTAGTGTTGCCAACCTTCGGAATATATATTACAAGAATAAGAAAATAATTCCAACAGAACTTAGTGCAATTTTGTTATTTAAATGTGGCTTATAAAAGAGCAAACAGAGATTTATACCAAGTCCGTGATATTTATCAATAATCTTGCTAAATATATCATATATATCACCTAAAGAATATTCAGAATGAATTATTGATATATGAGTTGGTCAAACTGGTGTGAGAAATCATTTCTCACGACTTTTCGCACAGTTGTGTGAAATTGTAAGTTTTCTAGTTGTGTTTTGTATGAGAAATATGTTGTTTTCTATAGTGATCGTAGAAAAAAGTAATTTCTGCACTTTCTTGAGCTTTTTTATTACAGTTGCTTCTATCGCAATGATTTCAATCAATAAACTGCTTCATAAACTTCATAAGCTATACTTTTGATACCACTTTGACCAATGTCAGTTAAATTTATCCGGGTGTTATTTTATACAAGAATCACTATTGATACAATTGGTATAGTCCAAGATCCCAGACCCGCCAGACCTCACTTAGTTTCTGAGAAACAAAATTTGTGGATTGGAGTGGTGTTGGTCGGTACTTTGATCTTACGCACATTTGCTAGTTTATGCCGACGGCCAATTTAAAGATACGAGATGCTATAGGTACGTTAAGACATTACATTTTCTTAAAGTCTTAGTGCTAATTTTTATGTATGTTCTAGAGAATATTATTGAAAATTGATAATCAACACTACCAGACACTTCTCACTGGCAGTAATTCCTGCTAAACGCTCTAAAGCTAGTAAAAAAAATAACGTAATCTTATTTATAATTTGAGTCCTAACTTTTATATATAATACTCAGGCAGCAATTTCAATACTTTTTGTAAGTTGCTAGACCAAGAAAGAGTTGGATGCCCTTAGATACTTCTCTTACTATCAAACCTACAAATAGTGACCTCACGCTTTCATTCACAGCGATATTCTAATTGTGTCCGAGGGATGTTTAGCCCTACGATTGATCTGGCTGTTAACAAAAAGTATTGAAATTGTACTCTGAGTATCATATATGAAAATTAGTACTCAGACTAAGCAAGCATTCTTTGTGAGCTTTAAAGGGTCTAGCAGAAATAACCACCAACGAAAAGTGTCTAGCAGTGTTGATTATCAATTTTCAACACTGTGCTCTGAGACATATATCAAAATCAGAACTCAAGACCTTAAGAAAAGTGAGTAATGCCTTAACGTACCTCTAGCACCTCCGTATCTGAAAATTGACCGTCGGCACAAACTAACAAGTATGCATATGATCAAAGTACATATTAACACTACTCTATTCCACACATTTTGTTTCTCAGAAAATAAGTAACGTCTAGCGGGCCTGGGATCTTGCTCTATTACATTAGTTACAAACTCAGAATAACCTGCGGATAGATGAAACTGCCGTCGGTGAAACAGGCCCTTGGATAAGTATATTATTAGAATTCCGTACGACACAAGGTACATGAGTGAGTTCTTACAGTAAGCCTTTGATACCTATCTGTCTATCTGTATGTGCGTCATAGTCCTTACATGAAGCTGCCAACACAAGCCTTGGCAATAATGTAGCTATAAAATAATGTTAAAACTATTAGTCAAACTGGTTCAATTAATCGTCATGAACTCCGATATATTTCGGGAAAATATTTCCTCCCGTCCTAGAATTCATATCAATTACGAACCTTGAAGCGGTTTGTAGATCAGAAACTTTGAATCGGTCAGTCCGTAGATCTACGATAGGATTTGAATCAGTGGTTGATATTCTATCTACTGTTTAGATCACAGCCGTTTGATCTTACAATTAAACTCGCATCCCAAGCAACAATTTTGTCGGACTCTGGACTTCAAAAGTAATGATTCTGCTCCAACAGACCTTTATCTCTGCTAACTACGTAAAATCTATTCGTATGCTCTTTCCATTATTATATCAGTTGTAGCATCGTTACCAATCGGAACAATTCTTTTGTCTTATGAAGTTATAAAAAATATTATCAAGATGTATTTTTATATAGTTCTTACTTGCAAACCAAATTTCTAGAAGAGTACGATACGTTGACCTTAAAATATTAAAACAGTACCTTTTAGTTCAAGAGCCCGCTCAGAAACGCTATCTTGAATCGTTAGAAGATTTTGATTTTGATTCTGCCAAAAGCAATTGATATTTATTTTTCATTATGGGAATTGGAAGCACAAATAACCTTTTTGTCTAAGACCTGTATTTTTTTTGGGCAAAATAAAAAATACTCACGATGCCTAGTCCCACTTTGCCACAACCCTTGGCACCGTGGCTTCAAAGGGGCTGCAAATATCGATGAGGGACCTTTTTCTATTAGACGAAAAAGTCCTATTCAAAAATTTTTGCTAGAGACCTGACTAATTCAAAGAAACAACGGTGTCGACTCTTCTGTTACCAGAAGTCTTCTGGACCATGGATCAAATCAGCACTCACGCGGGTGTATTTCTCCATGGCATATAAAGGGTTTTTGAGGTGACGGTACGTTTCGACAACGAATAGGTATCACAAACTCTTTAGAGAATTAGAAGATGACGATATAAGTATTAACAAATATTGCACAATGTTAAAATATCTATTTCATTATCAATAGTTGCCGTTGCCGGTCCAGTTGTACATTCAGACTCGTAGAATAGGACTGGCAGCGTCACGGACGAAAACGTCGAAACATTCTTTGCGAGAATGCTAGACGTTATAAAATATTTTGACGTGACGGCTCTGTGCCTTGACATCACATTAACGTTCCTTATAGTGTAAATCGACCTTCGTTCTTGCCCTGTCTCAGAGTTAGTGTCAAATTCTTTCCAAGCTTCGAAGACAGAAAAATCGCATTGCATTCATCTAAATTTGGATAAAATGCCGTGTTTCCTGTGCTACGGCAGTGATTTTCCGCCTCATCTGGAGTCCCTCAAGGCTCTAATCTTGGTCGGTTGCTATTCACAATATTCAAAAATTGACTTCTCTCTTTCACTTGTCTTGTCTTAGCCTAAGCAGATGATTTGAAAATTTATTGCAAAATAACTTCTCTTACTGATGTTGATTTTCTCCAAGAAAACATTAATACTTTGGTCGAATGGTGTCAAATTAACAAGCTGAGTGCTAATGTGAGTAAAAATCATTCTGTATCCTATACGAAGCGCCAGAGCTCTGTATCTTACACTTATTGTTTAGATAGAAATACTTCAGACAAGAAACTCTTTGTCAATGACTTAGGTGTTATATTTACTTAGAATCTGAGCATATTTGATCAAATTGAAAATGTGTGCGGTTCTGCTAATCGAACACATGGTTTTCTCACGAGAATATCAAATATGTTTCATGACATCTCTCTTCTCAAAACTTTATATTATGTTCTAATTGTCTGCAAACTGGAATATGCTTTTCTAGTCTGGTTTCCATTCCATGAATTCCAGCGCTTATCTCTAAATCGCATTCACAGGAAAATTTTGAAATTTTTGTCTTGTAAGATGGATCATATTCACCCGGATAGAGGATGCGACCAAAATATGCTGCTTGAACGACATAATCTTTCATCTATAAGTATGAGGCGCGAAGTATCTACTGCAAAATTTTTGTGGATTCTACTTCATAATAAAGTTGATTGTCCGTTTCTGCTATCTCGTATCACTTTTCGTTTACCCCGAATTGCGTCAAGCAATAATACCATGTTCTATCTGCCAATGTCCAGAACTGATATTCTCCGAAGATCACCAGTCCAAACAATATGGTGGAATGCCAATTTCATTATCAGGATATATTCTTGTAGCCTTTTATATGTTATTCGTATTTTTTTACAGAAAAATCATCATTCCATTTATAAATCTTTGCAAATTCAAATTGGACTTGAAATATCCACGCGAGCGCCGATTTAATCCACGGTGCCGAGAACTTCTGGCAACATGAGAGTCGGCACTATTGGTTCTTTGAATTTGACAGTTCTCTAAGTACAATTTTTGTATAGGACTTTTTTGTCCAATAGAAAAAGATACCCCATCGATATTTCCAATCCTTTTGAAGCCGCGATGCCGGGGATTGTGGCAAAGTGAGACTCGGCACCGTTTTTCTTATTTTACCCATGATTATACACGTTCCAGTATAATTTTCTGAATGTCTTGGATGAAAAGTCTGTGCGTTCAATTCCCATAATAAGTAATTGATATTAATTGCTTCTGGCAAAATTAAAAATACCACCGTTAACTTTCTACAACGAATCGTTTAGAATACGTAAGAATCGTCTAACGATTTCAAGTAACATTTCTGAGCGGGCTCTTGGACTATTGCGTAAATAACATATATTTAACAAGCCGTTGCATATATTGTTCAATTTTTCTCTTCACACTAATACGTTTCCTGATATGTAAAAATGCTCTCAAATTTGTCCTATCTTTAAATTGGATAATGTACATAATATAGTTGACTACAGATCTATCTCCATCGTATCTAATATAGCTAAATGTTTTGAGATGATACTGTATAGATACATTTATAGAAATGTCAGTAATTCTATATCAGATAGACAACATGGTTTTATGAGTGGAAAATTAACTACTACGAATTCAACAAACTTCACTGAATTTGTTGCTACGTCACTGAAAAAACACACGCAGATCGATGTTATCTATATAGATTTTTCAAAGGCCTTTGATACTGTTAATCATGATATCCTACTGTATAAGCTTAAACATCAATTTCAATTTTCCCCAAATCTTCTCCAATTTATCAAGTCGTACCTTACTAACCGTCAGCAGTTTGTGAATTGCAATAATTACACGTCAGAATATTCCCCTTCCCCTCCTCTGATATTCCACAGGGATCTAATCTTGGACTACTCTTTTTCTACCTATTTATCAATGACATCTGTACTGTTGTGAATTCCTCTGTATTATTGCTATACGCTGATGACTTGAAAATATTCAAACCAATCAATTCACATTATGATTTTGAAAACCTTCAGGTAGACAATCTTCAAGTATGGTCTAATTTCTCATTATTGTATTTTAACATAAGCAAATGTAAATGTATGACATACTCAGTGAAGAACAGTCCTTCAATATTTACGTACTGCATGGGCATTGTTACACTTGCAAGAGTCGATAAGAATGAAAATTTGGGAGTCATTTTGACCCTAAACTGCATTTCACTCATCATGTTGATTTCATTTGTAACATTTCAATCAAAACCTTGGGTTTCATTATAAGAAATTCAAGGGATTTCTCAAACATTAATACTCTCAAGTCTTTATTCTATTCTTTTATTAGATCCAGACCCGAATACTGTCTTGTTGTATGGAATCCGATATACGCTAGATATAGTGAGCAAGTTGAACGAATACAGAGAAAATCTGTTCGTTATTGCTCCAGAAAATTTGATAATTCGTATACTAGCTCTCTATTGGAATATAACATGATTTCTTTAGAGAAAAGGCGTATTTTTGTTTCCTGCATATATCTTTATGAAATAATACACAATTATATAAATGGCTAATATTAATTTCACTGTACCACGTGCACCATGTAGAACGAACAAAACAATGAGTACTTTTAATACGGGCACTATTATGTCCAATTATGAATTCAGAGCTCCAATAAGAAGATTGTGTTTCATATATGGTCAGTGTGAATCTAATATTCAATTAGATATCTTTCACTGTTCGCTACCAGTTCTGAAACGGAATCTGATCGAGTATTTAAGGTGAATTTTGTGAAGTTTTATTATTATTCTTTCTGTTTTGTATTATTATTATTATTTTTGTCATTATCGACATCATCCATGTTGATTCATATGTATTTTTGTTTGTTCAACCCTCTATAATTGGGATGCTCAGCATCCTGGTGGGTTGTTGTAAATAAATAAATAAATAAATAAATAAATAAAGAAGATAAGCTGATTGGTCAATTATAGTGTTGCCACGAGACTCGAGACCAGTCTCGGTCTTGTCTCGTCTCACCTCAAAAAGTCGAGACGAGACCATAGAATGGGTCTCAAGCCAAAAGTCGAGACCAAGACAAGACTTGAGTTGAGTCTTGGCGAGAGTCTCGCGAGACTCTCGACGAGACTTGTATCATAATCACTTGAAATTCATTTTTACTTCTTTTAAAAGCAATTTCATAGAGGAAGTAGGTGAATACTACCAAACTGCAGTAATAATAGTTGAATTAATATGATTACTGATAGATAAGTTTCCAATTGAGACAATCATCTTTTCTATCGCTCTTTCAGAATATTTACTTCATATTTAGCCTATATAAGAAAATTTTTTTGTCGATTGTTTTTTTAAAGTAAGTCATTTGGTTCTATCATGTTCAGTATTAAATTACCTAAAGCTCTTGCGAGAATAATTCTAGTAGAAGTGTGAAATAGGATATTCAAACGATTGTCAATTTTTTTTTTTGACAAGTTATTTTAATGATGTTTAGTTTGGTATCAATCTTAAGCTCTCAGGGAGATAGGCTTTGTAGAAATATAGAATAAATAATTAGTGGAATTCACGTTATGATATTACACTTCCGGTGATCTAATGTCCAAACTTTATTTTCCAATGAATTAAAGACTCCGAAAATTTAGAAAATTACTCCTTATTTTCAAAAATACTTGTTTTATGTAGGGACTTGAATATAACCGCCATTTGTCATTTCAACAATGACAGCCGTCACTTTGACAATGACAGCTGTCACTTTGATAATGAATTGATTGATGCGACACTCTAAATCTATGAAACAGCGATGAGACCGGCCATGAAATTTTTGGTTAGGGAAGCACTGTGTGACCGCAGCAGATTTTATATGATAATATTGTGCAACAGGACGAGCCTCAATACTAACGCAATACATTTAATTTCACAAAAAACTATCGACATAATGGAAGAAAAAATTATCATACTAGAACTGATTTTCACTGAAAATATGTTACATAAATCGTCCCTTATATGATTCCTGGTGATATTCTTGTATATGTCATCCAATTTCATTCAAAATTATTTTAGATTAAGCTGGACTGGGCCATAGGAAGAGAAAATCAATATTATTCTTTCATAAATTTCAGTAATTTGAATCATATAGCTCGTTATTCACAGTCAATAATATAACCTCATTTGAAAATTTGCCTTTTCTTCATTCACTTCTGAATTTGATGGTTTACACATCGCAAACAATGCATCTTAGATCTATACCATTAATTCATATGGACGCTTTCGTAACCTGAATTTAGTTTAAATAAATAAATCTTGAGAATCGGAGAAGAAATATCGTGTGGCGTCAAACCCATGGGCGAACTTCTATTATTAAATTCGGAAAATATTTTTTGTAACTCAGTGATTTTTGACTTGAAATATGTGCTCTTAACACCGTCATAATGCTTAAGTTTACACATTTGTTGCACAAAACTATTACCTCTTTATTATCTTGAATCCTCGTGTCTCTAGAGATCCTATTCTAGTTCATAGAGACAGCTTGTAGACAGATCGTAGTCTCTATGTCAATATTATGATGTCATAGTAACATTTATAGAGACTTGAATATTGTATGTTGGTTGGCAAATAATATGATCAACAACTTTATGCTGACAGTTAGTTAAGAACGATGTTTGGAATCAGATTCGAATAAAGATTAATCATTCTGATCTATTATTAAATATAATAGTATAATTTTATTCCATTGTTACTATTTTATGACATATAAATGTCAAATCTGACATCGAAATAAGGAAACTGATTTAACCCTGTCTCTTACTTCTGGAAGACTGTCTTCAACAATGATGACATTAAATCACTTATCTCATTTTCCGATAGGTGGTATAGGTGTCGAAAATCTATAAAATGGCGTCAAAGGCAATCTTCACAAATTAGAATCAGACCCCAGAGCGACTTTGCACACCAAACACACAAATACATATTTTTGGTAGAATTCATAGCAAATAATAATCAGATAGAACGAATTGATTCCCGCATTTAAGAATATGTAATTTTGAGAAATCATGGCGAGACTCGAGACCGAGACGAGACTGACATACTCGAGATCAAGGCGACATCGAGACGAGACTCAGCTAAACGAGACCACCACGAGACCGAGACGAGACTCACTGAAGTCTCGGGTCGTCTCGTCTCGTGGCAACAACTAGTCAATTATAATATAACTTGTATGTAAAAACTATCCAAGTTGAATCTTGAGCTTCCATTTATCCCAAGTTATATGCTTTGTGTGAATAATTTGATTCTTCAAATTCAAGAAGTTATTCTTTCAAATAGCAAACCCTATTGTAGCAGACAAAAAAACAAGAAATTTTGTTTCAAATTTGTTCTACAATGTTTGTTCTTATAAATGAATTTCAGGATTATCTACAGAGCTTCGCACCCATTTAAACCTCAATTCTTTTGCCGGCGAAGTCGACAACTACACATACTCTTAATATTGAACTTGGGTTCTATTTTCACATTTATATTTTGTGTAGGATATAATACACGCGACTTCAGAACATCCTAAACTACATAAACACGCAGCGTTCGAAAGCTTATTATATCGTCTTCATACCGTACTCTTGAACAAAGAAAATGATGAACAAGAGTAGAAACCATCCATCAAATCGCGACTAACAACGGATATTCTGATAATATGATATATAAAACTTATAACCGAATGAAATATGAACTGAATTATAAAAAAAACCTATAACCAATGAAGAACCGGATTAAAAAATTTGTGAATTTACATACATCGGCAAAAAAACACATGCAATAGCCAAATAATTCTAAAACCAAAATATAAAAATAGCTTGTAAAACTGCATTTCTGGATTTGAAAAACAGAATAAATTCAATCATGCAGAATAATAACGAATACAATAAAAGCTAGATCTATGAACTAAAATGTAAAACTTGTGATTTAAATAACAGGATTTTAATTTAATGATAGCTATAAAGAACCTATTAACTCATGTAAAAATTGCAAATTTGACTCTACATAATTACGCTGACCACCTCATCGACCATAAACATTCAGCAAGTAAAATTTAAGACATGATATTAATATGGAAACAACAAAGTTGAAGTAACAGACTAAATATAACACACAATTCAGAGATTTTTAAACGTTCAAATAAATAACCAATCCGATATATTCATGGCTGCCTTTATGTTGCGAAAATATCAATCTTCTTGTAAATAGAGAATATTGAATACGGTACATTAAAGTTCATTCAAAACTAATCTATTCCACCAAACTTCGTTCAAAAATAAATTTCCCTGTTGACAAAATCAACCCTTAAACTTTTGCCTTAAAACCAGGTGTTACATCACTCTTCCTTTACACTTTCTGAACTCTCCATTGGCGTAGCTAACATCATGCTCGAAGGGGCATCCTTTTAATCTGCACGGTTGACAACATCCCAGAGGGCGTTGAGAGTGACTTACGACGTTGTGAGTCATGACTTGAAAGAGTGCAAAAGCAATATACACGTGTAGAGACGTGTCAACCGATCTGGGATCAGCGGGAACCAAGAAGCGATTGACTATCCCAGCCTCGGGAAGGAAGATTGATTGAAGTCGCCGCAGACGCGACGCGAAAAAGTCTTCTAAAAAAAGAAAAGAATTAACTATGAAAATTTCATAGAGATTTTGTTGGGAATATAATAGAATATTGAAATCTTGTAGATACACTTCAAAACATAAGCGTTTGACATCCACTTGAATTTATATCAACTAACTAAGTGTAATCGTATAATTGTCATTTTTGTCTTGAAAAATAGAGATCACAAATCGTCTCCTAATTTGATTTTTTTTTATACTCGCACCATGCTCCTCAAAAATTACCATGTTGTGGAAAAGGTAAATTAATTGGGAGAATTATGCAAATAATTTTAATTTGAATCCTTATGTACCTTATTTTTGCATAAATGTATCCTCTTTTCTATAAAAGAAAAGTATAGAATACAGAAGGCTCCTCTGATGCCTGAATAAATTTTTAAAATGTTGAAAAAAAGCACATTGCATGAAAATATCATAAAGAACCCTTTCCGGATTTCAAAACAGTTTTCACTTCAGAAATTTCTGCAACATTTTCTGTTTCGCCTCTTCCATTCAATTACTGACTAAATCCGTTTTTAAATTTCTTTTACCAACAAAAATTAATAGCGTAAAAAATCAAGTCTTTCGTCGAAGAATTAGCGGAATTCTTTGAAAAAGGAATTTAAAATTCTTTCATCAGACGAAAACAAACCAGTTGATTTCACTGTTGAATAATTCATGGCCTACTGCAATTTTCTTCTGTAGAGGATGTACAGGATCGGTTCAGGAAAATACGCAACTTCTGGGAAATTTCCATATCTGTGCATTAAAATAAAACTTACAACGTTTGTTATAGTTTTTACATTGCAATGAGTTTTGCAGCAAAATATTTGTAAACTATGCTCTAATTATGATCAGATCCAGCCATATTAACGTATCAAAGATATACTAGTCCAGTATAAATATGGCAATAACATAATTTTCTGTTGAGCTAATTAATAACGGTGCCATGTTCAACTACTGAATGAATTTTGTCAATGTGCTTCAATAATTTACCTTGGGATCCAAAATAAAAATATATAGTCTCTGAAATAAATCATAGTTTTGTTGAAGAAGTAAAAGAATGCTAGATTCGTTAGGATCACTGTACTCCGCTTCGCGACGTACTGCAAACTTTCTTACTCTTCCTTCTGTCGTTAAAAATTCTAGTAGTACTATATAATAATCCTATGTTGATATCAGGAGATTCAAATAGTTATTTATGTAACCAGTGCGCGAAATTATACTTTGGTGCTTGAGAATGGAAGTTTTTGGTCGAGGTGGTAGCCGAGACACAAATCATTCGAAAGCTCAAAAGAAATTTCGTGCACGTGTAGCATACAACATTTTTTCTACAGACGTCAAAATATTTAAAAAATATATTAAAATCATATTAAAATACGAAAATTAGTAGAAATCTTTTTCTTGAAAATGTGCACAAAGTATTTTGTGCACGTTGTCAAGATAAAATCAGTGCACGAAATACTTCGTGCCCGTTGTCATGATAAACAACTCCAATGCGACATTTCGTATACTAATATTGATGTACAAATGTCATAATTTTTTGACGTTTGTAGAAAAAGAATTATTTTACGCATGATGTACATGAATAAAATTGATCTGTAATTTCATTTTTGATTTGATATAATTAAAGAATTAATTCATTACCTATTTTTAAAGTAAGACATCCTACCGACCTTAAATTATTCAAGTGACTTGAATTCCATGTGCTTGGTATTGTGAATAAGAGATTCAATACTACCAACATGAGCAAAAGTGCTCCATTAAAATGACTGACGCATTCAATTAAATATTAATCTTCAGATTAACTAGTAGATAGGAGATATCAACTATGGAATTTACTTTTTGTACTTGTCCAAAAAAAAATCTATGCTTCTTGTACAGTTGCTATTGCAACTTGTTGAAATACCAAACCAAAATGGACTTCTTTTGCATGTAGTCCAGTGTTACAATATGGCGTCTCATTCAGGCCATAGAAGAAAAAATTCATCTGAACTACAATATTTTTTAGCATCGTGACATTTTTACTGTCTCTTACTTTTCGCGCAAATGGTTCACTGATTAATCAACTATCTCAAGCTAAAATTCTCGTGATTTTTCAGAACCGTGTATATATATATTTAATAGTGTAGGAAAATTCAATAGGGTTTCTTGATTTCAACCAAAAATAATTTTATAATACATGCTATTACGGAAGTGAGGCTTTGTTTGCAAACTTCTCATTTAAAAATATGGATTTTCGAGTATTGTAAAATATATTCAATATTTTTTGGGCCATCAGCCATCTTCTATTGTCGTCATACTCAATAAACTTGATTATTTTTCTAAGCTAGCTCTACAATTTATAATTATTGTGACAGTTTTCATTTTCTTCTTTATTAAGGATTTATGATTGTATCAAAAAACTTAATAATAGTTATTGACATTCTACATGTTAGCCGTTGAAACTACATATTCTATTTCTTACTTACCTGTTAAAATCAAATTGAGAATATAACTGACTACCGTCAGTAACTTATGTGAAAAAATAGTATATTAGGTTTCATGATTCATAAACCCCTCTTGTTTTTTGGATAGGAGCCAGGGGCATAGCTAGGGTAGGGCAGGCAGGGCTTGTTTCTAGAACACCATCAAGGAAAGGGCGCAAAAAAATTAACTATCTATTTAAAAAAAATACAATACAAATTCGCAAATATGATGAAATAAAAGTCTTTTGAGAATCATTTAATTCTCATGATATATTTCTTCTAGAACAGACTGCGGATGTTATGTATAGTACATACATCACATTACAAAATTAGTAAAATTTGTAAAACTTGATATTTGCACGTGAAATTTTGATCCTAATTAGTTTTGTGGAACTGAATTCTATGTCACTAATTCCATTTAGTTATGTTAGTCGGACATCTTCCCTACCAAACAATTGAAGTCATCCGTGATTTTCGCGCTTTGTGTTTTGGCGCGTAATAGGGACGCAGTTTTGATTTGCTTGCCCTGGGTGCCGTTTTACGTTGCTACTCCCCTGATAGGAGCAAGACGAGTGTTTAGAATAACGCGCGTCAAAAGAGCTCACGAGAGCTCACGAGTGTGGAATATGTTGTGAACTATACTTTCTCTGACAAGATTTCCGAAGAGACTTTTAAAATTATGAATCGTCAAACGCAAAACCAGGGATGAATATTGAATTGTTAAAAAGTAACCTTGATAACCAAACTAGCAGCTTCTATTTCGTCGAAAATGATGATTGAATGATTCTAAACGGCATACGGAATTATTCTAAACGACATGTTGGAATGTCACTTGTTCCAACATAATTTTTGGTTATGGAATATGCAAATTCCAGAACAGTGTTTAGGAAATGTTATTTAGAGCCATGGAAATCATTTCGTTACATACCATTCTACTTACGATTGTAGATTTTATTTTTCTAATAATATCTCATAAGCCTTGACACAAAAAAAAACAATTCATTCACTAATTTCAGAGAAAATAGCAGGCTAGTAGATTGTAAGGATTGATTTTGAAGGTTAATACGTATGTGGTTTTAATAAATGACAATGTACAAGTTAGTGACAAGTTGAATTTTTTTTTAATAGAGTTGGTTGTTCTGATGGGATCTAGTACCTAATTGCCTTGCTTAAACTATAATTGTGTTTCAAGCAAAAAAACTATATGAAATAATCACTTGAATAAATCCAGAGACATATACTTCACTCGCAAGGCTTGAATAATATACTTAATGTTACTTGACAAATTGAAATTCTTGACGTAATTAGAGAACCACTGCTCTTCAAATAATTCCAAGAGATGGAGTGGTTTGCGCTTGGTGAAGCATAAAATAATTTAGGCTGAATACTTATTCATTCATTCAAGTTCCTCAAATATGATTTTTTCTGATATTCATTAAAACGTTGCAACCAATAAACTCTAATCTTGTAGTCATTATCAATACCAAACTAATCTTTTTTTTTTTTTTACAGGTAAGTCCACTATAAAAGATCTCGAAATCATCCAATGTGAGTAAATTATACTATAATTAGGCAGGTCTCTATATTTAGATGGTATTCCTGATTTATGCAACAAGAGTTTAGAAAATATCCGAAAATACAGTTGAAAAGGCGGAATTAGGAACCACAATGACTCAGTAGCTGAAGTTGTATTAATGTTTCGGTATCTTCGTGTAATTTTTTATGTCCATCACAGACTATATAAGCCAAATTATTCATATTCACGGAATATTTTCCTTATACTGAAAAAAAAAATTGGATATCCTTAGCAACAACATCTTTATGTGTCAGGAAAACGCAACTAGTAGTGTTCGCGCAATAAAAGATCATTCATATTTTACTTCAGCTGTAAATGTGGATGTATATTCTTTGAAATTTTACTAGTTCCTCCTTATTCCTGACCTGTATCGACGTCGTTTAGTTCAGCGTGAAATGTGAGTCAAGCGTGGTGCAATTACAGAGGAAAGGAGATAGAAAATGGACGCCTTCCACCAGAATAAATTTCTTAAGTGATTCTACCATTTTGTTGATTCTCTATTAAGTAAATACTTCACTTAATCGCTTTATTATGATATAGTTCTTGTTTTGGAATCTATTAAGCTCCTGTTTTTTCAAATAAATTATTTTTTCATAATTTTTTCTCACTTTCTCACTATATTTTCTCTCTGTTATCGTCATAGATTATTCAGCTTTGAAAAATGAAGGTAATTCATTGCGCGAGAAAAAAGTGGGAAAATTTTTCTCGTATGTTTTTTGTTCGTCCGTAATTTTTAAAACAAGATTTATTTTAGAATGATTTTGAAATTTAATTGCTGTGTGGTGTCTATTTTAGCAAAATAGTCTAATATAGCTCGATAAGCAGCACAAATAAAAAAATATGTGGAAATTTTTTATTGCTAAAGATATTAAATGTCTATAGAATTTACTGGAATGGTCAATGAATGGTATCTACACATCGTATGTTTTGAAGCCAAGAATTGTTTGAGAATTTGGTTCATATTTCTCTTTTTAGTTTCAATTAATGTTTACCAACATGGACTAAAATTGCTCTTAATTGCCAGAGACGAGCAGGCAGCTTTCACATTTCTCTTGCTGACTGTAATCGGAGCTTGTTCACGTTAAATCTGATGGTTACGATAGGCAAAAAATCTAAACTATTAGATTCCCATTTAAAATGGAATATTATATATAAGTCCATTCCTTAAGAATCGATGTTCATATATAAGATGGGAAATAAAATCAAGTGTTAACAAAAAGTGAAGTTGTTAGGTATGGTAACAAGAAGTGAAGTCGTTCTGTTTCTTCAAAATCTAAAAACCGACATCGCTTGACCAATTGAGTTGAAACCTTTTACAGTGATTGCTGCTACTTTCCTGGATGTTTCTAGTATAGTACCATCATTGTACATTAAGTGGAACTCTATTTGTCCGTTTGCGCATCGTTCATTTAATTGAGTTAGAAATTTCCTATACTTATTGTATATACATGAAAGATCTTGACATGATATCATTAACGTACACTGAATGGTGCATAAGCCATATTTGTTCGTTCGAGCATCGTTCATCCGATTGAATTGAAACTTGTTGTTGGCACTTGCATAAAGGCTCCAAATATAGACCTGTCAACGTTCTGTGAGTGATACACAAATTATATTTGTTTGTTCGCGCATCGTTCATCCGATAGAAGTTGAACTTTTCATGCATGTCTAGTTGTTGATGCTCACATGGAAATTTTTGTTTAACGTAAAATAGGTGGCACGCGAACCGTACCAAATAATTTTTGGAGTTTACTGTTCAAAAATTGATTCTCACATATCTCGCCGTACGAAAATTAGTCGGGCAGCAAAATCAAGAGTTCACAAAATGTGAAGTTGGCATGTAGCCCTCCACGCAACAAATTCGTTGGATATATATAATCAAACACAAAATCTCATCGTTCCACAGTTAATTGTTTTGGATTTACCCAAGAGATTCTAAGAATTTGTCAAGTAAAATGCGCTTTCAGCCAAGTCGGTTCTATGGAAACAGTAGGCCATTATTCTTATACTACAACATTCCTTAATACTGATTTCCAAAATTCTACGACTACCAACAGATCTGAATTTATGCGCAAAACTAAAACAAATTCCTACTGAAGTGCACTTTCAGTTCAGTCCATTATTATGAAAATAGTAGGCAATCATTCAGATGCTACAGCAGACTGAAATCCCAAATTTCAATCGTCTCGAATTTATGCGAAAAATTCCAAAAGACTGTCAAGTAAAGTGCACTTCCGGCTCGGTGGATCTCAATAAAAATAGGATATGAGCATCTAGACGGTATAATCGTCCTAAATACTGGATTCTAACAATCTACGTTCAATCGTTTTGGATTTATGCGAAAAATTCAAAAAATATTTCGAATAAAGTGCTCTTCCGGTTTAGTCGATAGCAATCATAATGCAGGGTGTACAACTAGTGTCTAATACAAAATTCAAATATTCTACAAATGATTGTTTAGAATCTATGCGGAAAATTCAAAAAGTCTGTCATATAAAGTGCACTTCCGACTTAGCCGATTGTTACAAAAATAGAAGATGATCATTGAGATGCTACAGCAATTTCAAATACTGAATTTCAGTATCCTACGGCTGATCGTCCTGGATTTATGCGGAAAATTAAAAAAAAATTTCAAGTAAAGTACACTTCCGGTTTATTCTATCGCAATCATAATGCAAGATGAACAATAAGATGTTATAAAAGTTTTTTACACAAAATTTTAATATGCCATGGCGGATCATTCTATATTTATGCAAAAAATTCAAAAAAAAGTTCCAAATAAAGTGCACTTCTGGCCTGGCCGATTCTTACAAAAATAGCAGATAACCATTCTGATACAACATCAAGTTTAAATGCTTAATTTCAACATCCTATGCTTGATCATATTTATTAGAGGAATTCGAAAAAAGTTTCAAGTAAAGTGCACTTCCGGTGCAGACGATTGGAACCATAATGCGAGGTGCACAACTAGACCTTATACCAGTCTTAAATACAAAAGTTCAACATTATACGTTCAACCAGTTTTGAGATTTGCGAGTTACGCACGCACGAACGCACGCACGTACGAACGCACGAACATACGTACCGACATCAAGTCAAAAATAGGCAAAATGGATTCAGGGATGCTCAAAACGGATATTTCCATCAAAATCTCGATAGGTGAATTTTGTCGTTTTCACAATACTTGTTAATTTGTACAAGTGAGTAAAAATTGAGGCCTGAATAGGCAAGACTTGACGTCGTTTACTTTTGTGAAGCTCCTGTAATTTTATTGTTCTCATCGGTAGTCTAAAGATGGTCATTCAATAATTGAAACCAGTACATAACTACTTTTCTCTTTTATTGGAATTAAATTGGTTACGATCACATGTAACAAAAAATTCCGGAAATAAAATTTCTTTTATATTGCCCCTTTTGAAAATAAACTACTTCGTTTGAAATATGAACTCTTAAAACGCTGTCAATTGAGTTTATCAATACTGGAACGAATTCCCCTTCAACATTCTCCAATCATGTTCCTGTTCATCATGTGTGAGTGTGTCACGTACGTTAACACATCACACGTCTGTCATTTGTTGAGATACCCGCCGTTTCCTTTTATTATTAACTGAAATTTCGATTTCCCGCTGTCAAATATGATTGACGAATTCCGCTTGATAAATTTAACATTTCAATTATATATTGAATCCAATTTGAACTGCATTGCAAAGAGTTTTTTTTGAATATTTATCAATGCAAATATTGATCAAATATGCACCGCATATTCGATTGATTTGAATTTTAAATTTCCGTGTTCATACTTTTGTTACGTTCTGTGAATCCCCAATTGATTTATTCCATCGAAACGTGGGGAGGCAAGTAAAATTTGATTTAATTGATTGTTAATGTAGTGCTCCAACTGAAAAACAAGATCATCATTGGTACAAGCTGACACAAATCCTAAATTTATTTTCACCTACAATGAGAAGAATTTAGGAAAATGACCTGAACACTAACTGCTCATAAATATTGTTCGTTTGTTTGAATACCTTACTCAGCTGTATTTTTATTGCATATCTCACTTGAAACATTTAGGTATACATCTTGATTAATCTTGACCTAATATAGCCGCAGTTTCCTTCTGGGAATTGCAAGTGAATAAATTAATGTTCGTCTCAGTTTCAAATGCCACTTATGAAATACTCTAATATTTTCTATAAATTAGTGAAATCAATTCAAATTATTCGAAATTCAATATCATTATAAATTTTTTGGTAACAAGGGATGAAAATATCGTTTTGAAATTCTTATCATCCTCCGCATTATCCCTATTTAGCGATTCCAATCATGAACACAATCTTCTGCCCCTCGCTGATACGCCTGCCATCTGTTGTTCTCCAACACAAAATAATAATTAGCTCAAGCTTGTAGCGCGGATTTACGACACATCGTTTTCCATTCATTTGCATTACGATGCGTCACGTTCACATCTAACACTCTCGCTAGTTATGCGTTATGTTGTTACGTTATTTGCTACGTGCCATGTTGCGTTACGTGCTAGATAAAAGTTATACGTAGACAAGGTTAGCTGAAAGTGGAGCTGGAAAATGTACTGTTGTGAAGTATGTATACTGATCATGCACTACAAGGACTTATGTAGTGTTCAGTATTAGAGTTAGACTAGGTGGAGTGATATTTAGAAATGATAGATGCATTTACTAAAAATGATTGCGAAGTAGATACCTATCGTACAAGAGTCTCTTAGGATGAGACATTTATGTATGTCCTTATTTCACAATCGGTTCTTTTCAAAAATAAAATATAGAGTATATCATGCCTGTCCACATTCAGACAAAGGGACATAATTTGACTTCTGATCTTGATGGTTCACACATCTCAAAGAATGCGTGAACTAAGCGTATACACGTCTCAGCTATATCACTGAAGATATAAATGTATAACAATAGAGTTTTGTTATCAGCGTTCATGCTGGTAGCACAGTGCATGCAATTGGTCACTGATCCCCTTACTACATGTTTCTTAATGATAGAAGATGGAAGTGCAGGTGCTTTTTGTAACATTTCGAGATACTTGGCTCTATGTTATAGAGCTTAGGTGTGATTGGGAAGAGAATACTCCTCACATCATCAAATCTGATATCATTTAGAAGGGAACAAGAAACCGCCATTCGATCTCTCCCTGTGATCTTTGAAATTCCCTTCACTGGTAGAAAATCTAGTGGAGACTACAAGAATAGTGAAGTGTCATCAACTGATATATTTTTTTTTTTCAGTATCTGGTATTGCTGCATTATCAAGAACTACTTCAGCTTTGTAGGTCTGAACACAAAATTGACAACTTCCAACTGTTTATTACTTCACTGACTATTCATTTGAGTTTACAGACTACCGCTGCTGCAGCTGAAAGCTGAAAGCTTGATTAAAAGCTTTTGAAAATGATTATGGTTGCTTGCATTACTTATTTGGTGATTACACTGCTGACATATATATTGAAATCACAAAATGCAAATTCGACAATTTCAATCGAATGTCAGTTAATGTTGTAATCACTTTCTTCTTTTCTTATTGAAAATATATAAGAAATCATCTGCAGCTGTTTATTTAGATAAAAATTTCCTTCGAATTGTTGATCCCAATCAGGTTTATTGATAGAGTAATAGATTATTATGCAGAATAATTCTAGTTGTTTGTCAGTCTAGTGGACTGTAGTCATTCGCTTTATGATCAAAATAGATTTCCGCGTATTATGTATTTTGGTAATTCGATTATATATGCTTATACTGCGTTATTGTCTAATTCTGATTTGATCATAATAATCGCAGGTCACCACCCACTGACTTGGTGATCAATCCAGAATACTACGTTATACTAAATTCCATGAAAACAAATCAGCAAATTGATATGCTACAGCTACATAATGAAAATGTCTGCATGTAATATTGGAATATTTCTGAACAAATCGTTTCTGTTAATGAATAAAAGATGATAATGATTCTGTCAAGTTTTTAGAAAACTGTAACCAGTGCCAAGTGCTCAGGAAAGCGATGCCAAATGTACAAAATTATCTCTTAGTTCAAATCCTGCAGTGCACATTGAACAACTAAACATTAGATTGGATTACTGAAAATATTCAAGTGTGCTGTGTCGATTTTCAGGCCGATTAGTCGTTATTAATAATTGATTGAAAGATCAATATATATTTTTGATTGATAGAAAATGTTATCAAATCTTATGAAACTCCGTCACTGCAAATCAAGGAAGCACAAAAGGTATGCTGTATACAAGTTCGATTTGATTTCCAGATTCACTTCATTTAATAAAAAATCGGACGTGGACATCACGTCACTTACTTCCGGTTATTATTATTGTTATGAAAATAGTAGGCAATCATTCAGATACTACAGCAGACAGAAATACCAAATTTCAATATTCTATAGATGATCGTTCTGAATTTATGCGAAAAATTCCAGAAGATTGTCAAATATAGTGCACTGCCGGCTCAGTCGATCTCAATAAAAATAAGTTATGAGCATCTAGACAGTACTATCATCTTGAATACTGTATTCTGATATTCTACGTTTAATCGTTTTGGATTTACGCGACAAATTCAAAAAATGTTTCGAGTAAACTGCAGTTCTGGTTCAGCCGATCGCAATCATAATGCAAGATGTACAACTAGATTTTATAAAAGTGTTCAATACAAAATTTCAATATTCTACGACCGATTGTTTTGAATTTATGAAGAAAATTCGAAATGTCTCTCATACAAAGTGCACTTCCGGCTGAGCCGATTGGTACAAAAATAAGAGATGACCTCGGCGTGAATTTTCCAATAACGGGTAAATTAAAAGAAAAAGTGATGGGGTTTGAACCAATAAATGAAATATTAGCTTATGTGAGAGTAGAAACAACTCCTTTCAAGTTGTCAATAATAAACGTATATGCACCAACAGAAAACGCAGACAGAAATAAAAAAAAAAATCCATGAGAAATTAGAAGAAGTACTAGAAAAAGTACTAAAAGAAGACACCCTATTACTATTAGATAGCAGAAAAATATGCAATACATGAAAACACAAATGACAACGGTCAATGACTATGTGGAATAGCGGCAAGAAACAACATGATTATAAGTAGTACCAAACATGAACATTCAAAAATACATAAAATAACTTGGATATCGCCAGACCAAGTAACCCAGACACAAATACACCACGTACTAATCACGGGAAGTAAACAATCAGATATAACAGATGTAAGATCATACAGGGAAGCATGCGCGGATTCAGACCACTTCATGGTAATAGCAAGTCTTAAACAGAGAGTAAGAAAAAATCGGAAGTACAGAAGCAAGAGAACTAAATGGGACATAGAAAAACTCAGCAATGAAGACACAAGGAAGAAGCACGAAGAAGAAATAGAGAAACACACCAAAGAAAAATATGAAGAAGAAGACGATGTAGAGAAAAAGTGGCATAAGATACAAAACTGTATGAACCAAGCTGCAAAAAAATGGATAGGAGAAGGAAAACAAGAAAATAAAAAAACATGACTCAACGAAGAATGCCAAGAAGTAGTATTAAGAAAGAAAAATGCAAGACTGAAGTGGATGAATACAAATAGGATAGAAGACAGAGAAGATCATGAAAAAATAAGGAAGAAATGTTGTAAAATTCTAAGGAAAAACAAGAGAGATTGGATAGACGATAAAATAACAGATATTGAAAAAGAAAGTGTTAATAGAAACTTAAAACAATTCTATAAAAAAATTAATCAACAAAAAAGAACATACAAACCAAAAGTCTACTGTATAAAAGACGCAAAGGGCAACAAAACAGAAAACGATGAACGATATAAGAAAACATGGGTAGAATACTCTAAAAACCTGCTAACAGAACCGCAACAAAACATGGATATTACAACACAAGATGAAATTGCGGACGAAGGAGTATTAAAAAAACCAACAAAAGAAGAAGTCAGAGAAATAATAAGAAGCAGGCGAAATGGGAAGACCCCAGGCAAAGATGGAATAAACACAGAACTAATAAAATATGGAGGAGATGAACTACACGAATATATCTATAAACTTTAATGAAGGTGTGGAGAACAAAAAAGAATGCCAAAGGATTGGGAAAGAGGACAAATAGTCACAATACACAAAGAAGGAGACCAACAGACATGCAAAAATTATAGAGGGATAACGCTACTGAACACGACATATAAAATAATGTCAACACCGATACAAAAAAGAGTCCAGAAAGAAACAGAAAACATAATTGGACAGAATCAGTGCGGATTCACGCAAGGCAGATCAACAACAGACGCTATACATACAGTTAAACAGACAATGGAAAAAGCGCATGAATATAAAATGAATATAGATTTATTATTCATTGATTTCAAACAAGCGTTTGACTCGATCAAAAGAGAAAAACTTATGACAACCCTAGAAGAATTTGGAATGACAGCTAAACTAAGACGATTGATCTTGATGACATTAAGTGGAACAACAACCATAATCAAAACACAAAAAGGAGAAACTCAGGAATTCGAAATAAACAAAGGAGTAAGACAAGGAGATACACTATCGGCAACTCTGTTCAACAAAGCGTTAGAATATGTGATGAGGAATTTGAACAAAGGAACACTCAGAACTAAGGGCGGGCAAATAATAGCATATGCAAACGATATAGGATTGGCATCAAAAATTAGGAAAATATCGAAAGAAATGGTCAAAGAAATAGTGATAAGGAAACAAAATGGGCTTAAAAATCGATGAGAAAAAAACGAAAATAATGAGGATAGGAAAAAAAGCAGGAAGTAGAAATATAAAAATATGTAACCTACAGTTTGAGGAGGTGAATACATTTAAATACCTAGGCATTATGCTATCAAATAAAGGAGACAGGCAAACAGAAATCCAAGAGAAGATATCAACAGCGAACAGAGCCTTTTACGCGAATAAAAAATTACTCAAGGATAAAAATCTAACAGAGAAAACAAAATTGAAAGTATATAGAACAATAATCAGACCAATAATAATGTACGCTGCAGAAACAATGACAATTACCAAAAAAAAAAGAAGAATATTTGCGAATAGTAGAAAGAAAAATAGTGAGAACTATTTCAGGACTGGTAAAAACGGCAGAAAACGAGTATAGAATACTAATGAACCATGAAATGGAACAAGAACTACAATTAGAAGATATAGTAAGGAAACTAAAACAACAGAGGACGAAATGGTTAGGACACATAAAGAGAGAAAGAGAAAAAGACACAGTAAGGGCAATTCTACAATGGGAACCAGGCGGAAACAGAAGAAGAGGCAGACCCAGGTCGAAATGGCTACAAGAATTAGAAGCAGATCTGAGTATTGCAGGAATAAAGAAATGAAAGGAGAAAACAGAAGATAGGAAGACATGGAGAGAAATATGTCAGAAAATTCAGAACAAGGCGATGAGGACTGATGCTCCTCAAATAAAGGATCTAGAGAGCTTTAGTAGAAGCGGCGCAACCCCACCTGGAGTGTCCAAGCCACTACATATATATATATATATATATATATATATATATATATATATATATATATATATATATATATATATATTAAGATGCTACAACAATCTCAAATGCTGAATTTCAACATCTTACGGTTGATAATTCTGGATTTATTAGAAAAATTCGAGAAAAGTTTCAAGTAAAGTGCACTTCTGGTACAGACGATTGGAACCTTAATGCGAGGTGCACAACTAGACCCTATACCAATCTTAAATACAGAATTTCAACATTATACGTTCAACCAGTTTTGAGATTAGCGAGTTACGCACGTACGAACGTACCGACATCAAGCCAAAAATAGTCGAAATGAATTCAGGGATGCTCAAAACGGATATTTCCATCAAAATCTCGATAGATGAATTTTGTCAGTTTCACAATACTTTCTTGTACTTAGTACAAGTAAGTAAAAATTAGCATAAAAACTCTAATTTCAGATATTTTTTGATTAATGTGCAAAATTTGTGATCTGAATCAAAGTGGGTTATGTATACTTATAGAAAAGCTCAAGAGATAAAATGAATGACAATTGTATTTGAATCTCTCATGGCCAGCTGTACGATTGTCGCTCAAAAGTAGATCAAAGACAGTTTCTTTCAAACTTCTCATGACCAAATACAAAATTTTTGCTCCAAGAATATAATTCAAGAATGCTATGTTCCTCTTTTTGAATATTAATATGAATAATAATATCGTGAATATATGGCTAACACTATCACATCTGACTTGTAATTAATCTTCTCTTCCTATATAATATTTTAAACTGAATCATAAAAATTACTGTCGTTACTACTTGATCACAGAAATTATCTCTTGCAACCACTTCCTATGAGTGAACAAAGGAGAACCGGATCAATTTGTTTCGCCGGTAGTATTGGCTTCTGTGTCACGCACAAGGTAATTGACCCACCAATTACAACATCTTTCCCAAACGATACTTTTGAGCGAAACCCATTTTCATCAGCTGTATATCCCTGAATATACACAAAACCTTCTGGACTGTCATATGCATATGAAACTTGGACTTTTAAACTTTCGATTCCTTCAGAATTTTTTGATATGACCCCATTTTCATCCCTTGTATTAATATTTGAAGTAGAATAACTGGAAAAAAATATATGCACAATCATAATAAAGAAAATAATTGCAATTATTGTTCAGCCGTTGAAACTAAGTTTGGATCTATTTTATTCAAATTTGTACGTATACCAAATATTTTGAACATAGTTTAGCAAGACAATAAGTGATTTTAAACTGGAGGATATCTCATCAGTCTATATTTTATGATGCGATGTATAATTTTATCGTATAACTTTTTTGAATTCAAGTATGCATCTATTTTTCTGACACTACTTGTCTGAAAGAACATATCTGTAGTATGAAGCTTGACTCCTGGTCTATTAGTGAATAACTCAAATTTCAATTATAATTTTAAAAATTGTTCGTAAGTATTAGTGAGATGGATTTTGTTTAAAATATTGCTTCTTATAAGTCATCTGTATTAGGAAATGAAATGATATTTATTTCAGTTATAAATCATTTTAGAATATTCAGTCTTACGTCGGAGCAAAAAAAAAAAACAGAACGGAAGATAATGCTTACTAAAACGAATAATCCTTTCCGTCCTTCCCAAAATTATATTTATATACAGCAATAGTATCATCTTCTGATTGTTTGGATGGGATATCATAACGAACTTCTACTCCTGTTTCTTCATTTCTTCTCGTATAGATACCATATTCTATTTCTTGTTCTGTTCTGAATTGAATGTTGTTGTCAATAAACTCCATTAGTGTGGTAAAATTGAGTTTGTCACCATGATTTATGACAATTTCACAAGAAACGAACGGTAGCAGTAAAATCCAGGTGGAAAACTGCAATTTTTTGCAACAAAGAAAAATATGTTATTATCTTGACTAATGATAAAAGCTTGATCTCTCATTCTATCAATATTGCACGGGATATTGATTTTAAAATTAGTACTATGTTTCGCACATAAAGTTAATTTTTACTCCACAAATTATGATGTTATAGTTACTACTATTTCAAAAGTACTTACAAAATTCATGGTTGGTGAAGATCAGGTATTCACAGTTAACTGAGTTTGGATTATCTCTCTGTATTTCATAAACCGGTATATCAGCAATTTCCTTGGCTGATGTCATCAAAACATTGCTAAATTATGAATGACTAAATTACTATTAACTGCACAATTACAGTACCTTTTTACTAAACATTCCTACCGCAGAGTTGAAATTATACTCCATGGAGTAATCTTAGATTAAAATCATACTTCCGAATCAATTTTTTACAGCAAAAAAATATATAATGTTTCTTTCAGAAATATAACTTGACAGAAAAAATAAAAGTTTTTAGTTATGGATGTGTTGGATGAAGCTGACTAGTAAGTTGATTGATGAAAAATGAAGATATGGGAATTTAGAAAAAAAAAACTTCCTCCTCTACAGTTTCGGCCCCACCTGGGTCATCTTCAGAAGTGGAAAGATCTTATTTTTTGAACAAATTGAGCACAAGTATTTTGGGGACGAAAATCCTCATGGTATAGTTTCTTATCGCAATTTGTCATTTATTCCATCGATTCTTTATCCTATTGATTGAATAAATACTAGAAATAGATTCGTTTGATTTCAATTGGGATTTGGTAGATTATCTAGTTTTTCTTAACAATTTCTTACAAAACTGCATTATACCATGTACTGTCACTGATATTCATATCAATTGGGTATACACTTCAGATTTCACCAACGAAGAAAATTAATGCTAGATTCTGCAAATATTCCGTTCAATTGGAGTATGGTAGCTAGAATTGCTCATACGTACGTTAATATAGTAGAGTGAATGTTTTCCTAGTTCATCTATCAAACAAAATGCGACGCTACGAACGCGGAGAGCAAATTTCTTGGTATAAGAGCGAAAATTGAATGCAATATTTGTCTTGAAAGCTCAATCTCATAATTTGTTTGTAGGTATCAATCACGATTATGAACAAGCAAAACTAAAAAGAATACTGATCACGAAATCTTATGCAACTACTACCTTGGAGCATTTTCCTTGAGCAAGTCCTGTTTTAAAAGTAAACGCTAACTTATAAAGACCTACTCACTTCTTTTAAATAAAATTTGGAAAGATCACATGTGACTGAGGAACAAAGAGCTAGATATTTCTTATATTGCCCCTTTCGAAGATAGACTACTTTTTTTTAAATAAAAACTGAAACGGTGTGGATTCAGTTCGTCAATTACTAGAAGATATTCTCTGTCAATATTCTCTAACCGTGTTTTTGTTCATCATGTGGGTGTATACGTAAGAACACATCACACGTCTATTATTTATTGATTTATTTTTTGTTTTTCTTGTATTGTGAACTTTATTTTCGATTTCTTGCTGCAAAATATGATTGACGAAATCTGCTCAATATAATATTTTAATGTCATTATCGATTTCCATTTGAACCCTTCTTGATAGATGGAAAACTCTGAATTTCTATCAATGCGAATATTGATCAAATATGCACCGCATTAGACTGATCTAAATTCTAAATTTCAATGTTTATACATTTGTTATGCTTTGTGAATTCTCGATAAAATTAATTCAGTCTTGTGAAACATGAAAGCGCAAGTAAAATCTGATCCAATTGATTGTTGATACAGTATTCTAGTTTAAAAAAGGGATCTAGGAATAATCTTCGAAAGCAATTCTTCTAGAGCAATTCTTCGAAAAACAGTTCTTTAACAGTGAAATTCTTCGAAACTGCATTTCTTCGAAAATAATTTTCCGAAAGTATCATCTTTATCTCGAAAATAATTTCCAAAGTATGTTGATTTGAATTTTGTTACTTTGTTACCTGAAGAATTCAAAATTTTCGTATATAATATCACAAGGGACTGTAATTTTATCAATAAATTTTTCTTGAAAACATTGATTACCTAGCAACATCATGAGAGTCATCTGTCCGATCAAATCACGAGAGCGTAGCTCGAGGGATTTTATCTGAGCAGATGACTCGACTAACCTTTTTTATTGAAAAATGCACTAAATTGTCTCCATATACTCTTGTATTTTTAGATTTTTTGTTTTCAATTCCATTACTTTCGGCGAAAAGTGCATTTCCCAAACGATTAAATTTTGACATTTCCGAGAACTGATTGTTTGTTTATATTAGAACTGTGTATTGTTTCTCCATGACAAAGGCAATTTATCGCGATGAATCGCTTGCCAACGGGAATTTACCGAGGTAATGGAAATCTATCGCGGTAAATTCCCGTTGGCAAGGAATTTATTATTATAATTGTCATTGTAACTATGCAAAATTTGTCAGTATAATTGACATGAGTGAAATAATCTCTTAAATATATTGTATTTTGACATATAAAAGGGCAGTTAGGTTATCTAGCAACTTAGCTATACCAACCTAATGAAAATTAGGTTTGAGTTCTACAAAGAGGCACTGGACGATACCCAAACGAGTTTCATAAAGTTCATTTTATGGCATCCAAATAGAAAAGTCATATTATATTTCCAGTGTGTTCAGGATAAACTGATTTTCCAGGTTAAAATCCCATTTCCGACGTCTTTAAAAAATTCCGGAAATATTTGTATGAGAATGGAAGCAAATGTGAGAGCTCAATGGTGTATTTGGAATAACAAGGAACAGAGTACCTACAAATACATAGTAAAGTTTTGATATATATCCAGTACAAATGATATTACATTATGATTACATGTGTCAATTATCTACATATATTTACAGGCATTTATAGCTAAAAAAGAGAACTAGAAATTGCAATTGAAATAACTTTGTCAAAATTTCGAAGAACGATATTTTAGAAGAATTGGTATTAGAAGAATTGCAGTTTCGAAGAGTTGCATTCTTGAAGAACTGTTTTTCGAAGAATTGCCTTCAGAGAATTGCTTTCGAAGAATTGCTCTTGAAGAATCATCCGGATACCTCAAAAAAGACCTCATGTTTTAAGTGAAGATTATTAATGTGAGCTGCACAAATCTTGGAATAATTGGCACTCTCAATGAAAAAAATGTAGAACAGTAGATTAAACACCAACTTATAAGTGACTTGGCCCAAAATACCCACAGTATTCTTTTTGTAATTGAACGAATCAATGGTAGTCTTCATTGCTAAAACCGCTTATAAATCATCACGAACCATTTGATTTGATATTTAGATGTATTTTGTTTGAAATTGAGTTACATTCAATTAACTGTTATCACTGTACGATAGGAATTTTATCTTTAATGATTAGACTTGATCAATTTCAGGAATTGAACTTTCATGTCGACACCAATATCTTCCAAAAATTATTGAATTCTTTTGATCTCTCCCTGTGATCTTGAGAAGAAAATCCAAAATTTCCTTCACTGTAAGAGTAGTACATAAAATGTTATCAACTTGTATAATTTTTTTTTTTTTGTTGCATTATATCTATAATTTCTTACATTTATTACATATTCTTTTATTTCAACAACTATTTCATCATACTTGTCTTTATAGCTATGCCGTCATTCAATGCATAATTAACTCTAAAATTGCCACCCACACAAAACTGATTTAGCTTTTGTAGATCTAAGCACAAAATTGACAACTACCAACTGCTTATTACTTCACTGACTCTATTCATTCCAGTTTACAGATTACCGTTGCTGCAGCTAAAAGCGTGATTAAAAGCTTTCGAAGATGATTATATTTGGTAACATTTCTTATTTGATTAATACACTGCCGACAAACATATTCAAATTACAAAGCGCAAATTTGACAACTTCAATTAAATATCAGTCAGTGTTGGAATCACTTTCTCTCCCAATTTTTATCTGATTGAAAATATGCGAGGCAATATTTCCAAGTATCTGACCCTTCACATGGAGAACAAGCAGATTTGAAAATTTGAAATAATGTGTTCAACTTGATCTTCATCCATCACTACACTTATCACTTCTTCATTCAGATGAAATTCAAGAAAAAAATATCTATTGCTGATCATTTAGATCAATTGTTTCGAATTGTTTATTTCAATCAGGTTTATGGATAGTGTAATAGATTATTTTGCAGAATAATCCTAGTTGTTTGTTAGTCTGGTGGTCTGTATTCATTGGCTTTATGATCAAAATAGATTTCTGCGTATCACGTATTTTGTTAATCTGATTATATATGCTTATACTGTGTGATTGTCTAATTCTGATTTGATCAAAATGATCGCAGGTTACCACCCACTGACTTGGTGATTAATCCAGAACACTACGTTATACTAAATTTCATGAAAACAAATCAGCAAATTGATATTGCATTATGAAAATATTGAAATATTCCAGGACATGTCGTTTTTGTTAATAAACGAAATATGACAGTGATTCTGTCAGGTTTTTAGGATATTGTAATCAGTGCCAAATGCACAGGAAGGCGTTGCCCAATGTTCAAAATGATCTCTTAGCTCCCAACCTGCAGTGCATATTGAAAACTAAACATTAGATTGGATTACTGAAAAAATTCAAGTGATGTCGATTTTCAGGACGATTGTTTCTATTCTGTAGTTATACTGTCCAGCTGTCTGAACTGAACTTAGAAACAATAATATAATCAAGTATATATCTCGAAAAAGTTTCATCTGGAAATAAGTCGTAATTAATATTTAATTGAAAGATCAATATATATTTTTGGTCGACAGAAAATGTTATCAAATTTCTTGAAACTCCGTTACTACAAGTCAAGAAGTTCCATCTAAGAGGTATGTTCGGAAATAAGAAGTACAAAAGATATGCTTTATATAAAGTTAATTTGATTTGCAGATTCACCTTATTCAATCAAAGATTCTCATTTATTATACCATAAGTAGTTGGAGTATTATCGATTATTTTTGTGGTGCTATCACGAATGTTTATTGTGCTTGCGTTTGAATACCACTCGTGCTGCACACACTCGTGGTATTCACAAGCACAATAAACATGAGTGATTGCACCACAAAAATAGTCTATAATACTTTAGCTACAAATGGTATATGAAGGACTATTCCAGGAGTCAAACCATTTCTTCAAATTGGTTTTCTATGAATCTAGTAACAACTCACGTAATTTTCATAGGAATAAGTAAACAAACTTCTGTCAAACTGAAAAATTAGAGTTTCTTGCATTTTCTTTGACGAATAATAGAGAAATATATTGCGTCTTGATATGGAATCTAGTTCAGAAAGGTTTGGTGATGGATCAGAAGATAAAATTGTCGAAGATATTCAGAAAAATATTCCATTAAATACGAAGAAAGCACAAATTGGAGGTATCCACATCTTTGAGTAAAATACTCACTCTGACCACTAGTGTAATACCCGATGGTATTTCTACACGTCCAAATACCCACTGATATGCACCGTTTCTATGGCGATTTAGCATTGTTAACCTTGTTATAAATACTACAAAAATTCCAATTTCAGACTGATCTGCAAATTTTGTGATCTGGATCAAAGTGCATTGTACATTAATATAAAAGCTCAGTAAACAAGACAGTTTTTTATAAATTAGTCATGGCTAGTTGCACGATTTTTGTTCAAATTTCAAGAGTCATTTAGTTGAACAATGTTCGGCATAACGTCAAAATGTTGCTGATTAATGTGAATACAATGATGAATATGAATATCGTAAATATTTGGCTAACTCTATACTATCCCTCCAACATATCAGAACCTTGGACTGATAAGCTTTCGATTCCTTCAGAATTTTTTGAGAGTACTCCATTCTCATCCCTCGTATTGATATTCGAAGTAGAATAACTAGAGAAAAAAATATTTACAATAATAATAGAATACCGTTAAGTCTTAGTTTGGATCTATTTTATTTAAATTTGCACGGTGAATGATGAATCATTTCAAGCTTTGTTCTCTTGTTCAATTTGAAACTACCTATATTTATAATAATTTTATCAGCGAATATGATTTTTCTTAATGTTTATTGAAGTATCCTCATAATTTATTAGGCTATGAATTTTAAATAAGAATTTCTAAATCTACGACTATTATAATACATCTTCAAAATAAACTAACTATGCTTTCTACTCCTGAGCTTATTCCATCAATAGGGTAAGTGTTTCTAATCCTAGGATTGGTTAAATGTTATGTACAAAAAGTTGATTCTTATTCCACAAATTAAGTTATTGTTGCAACTATCTCAAAAATACTTACAGTATTCATGGTTGCTGTAGATCAGTTCACAGTTAACTGAGTTGGATAATCTCTTCTTATTTCATAAACCGGTATTTTGATAGTTATTCACCTGGCTGATGTCATCGAAACATTGCTAAATTATGAATAAATTAATTCTGTACAATGTACAAATACAGCACCTTTTGATGAAACCCACTCCTACTACAAGAAATAATTTTCTTATATTGACAATGTATCCTCGAATCAATTGTCCTATCAGGAGAAAAATTTAATGTTGTGTTGAATGAATATATTTTCACAGAAAAAATAAGAGTTTGATATATTATTTCATAAAATTTTATTCTATTATGAGTTATGACTGATGTCCTAAATTCACCTTTGTAAATAACGTACAATACTGTTTTTATTCTTGTTTACTTGAAGGCACATTACAGATCGCAATTTGTTATTAATTTAATTGATTCTTCATGTATCGATTGACTATTATAAAAGATTTTTATAAATTTTCAACATAGTTTGGTAGATTATCCACAAAACTCCGTTATATCGTGAGCTGTCACTATGAAATTATACCAGTTCAATTAATATTTTAGTGTGTTGCACTTCTAGTTTTTCCAATGATTGCGCTCAATTGAATTGAATGTTAGTCTTTACAGTTTTGTACCAATAATAGCTCTAAACAAGCAACATTGAGAAAAATACAAATCACGGAGTTTTATGCAACAACTACCTTGAAGCACTTTTCTTGAGCAAATCCTGTTTTCGAAGTGAATGCTTTATCACAAAAACCTACTGACTTCTATTCAAATGAAATTTGAGAAGGTCACATGTGGCTGAAGAACTAAGAATATCACCAGGAAATAGAGTTAAACATTGCTTATATTTCCCGTTTTGGAGATAAATTACTTTGTTTAAAATATCAACTCCTGAAACGCTGTGGATTGAGTTTGTCAATTACTGAAAGGTGTTCTTCGTCAACATTCTCCAACCGTGTTTCTGTTTATTATGTGTAAGTGTGCCATGTTCGTAATAACATATCACACGTCTGTCAGTTGTTGATATATCTGCCGTTTTCCTTGTTTTGTGAACTTGACTTTCGATTTCCCGCTTTCAAATATGATTGACGGATTCCACTTGATAAATATAACATTTTCATGGTGTATTGATTTCCATTTGAACTCTATTTGACAGATAGGAAATCTTGAATTCTTATCAATGCAAATTCTCAATTAATTTTGTTCTGTGAAACGGAGGGCGGCAAGAGAAATATGATTCAATTGATTTTTGATACAGATCTCCAGTTGAAAAAGTCCATATGTTTCAAGCAAAGTCCATTTATTGGTCTGAGTTGACACAAATATTCATTTATTATATCTTCAATACAATGATAAGAATGTGGGAAAATAACCTAAACACCAACCGCTCCTAAGTAAATTGTTCGTCCACATCACAGCTTGTGAAATAAATTCAATAATGGGAAATGAACTTCCATGTATACACTGGAATTTGATGTCTTTATGTATTTTTTGGTAATGAGGAATGAAAATATCGTTTTGAACTTCCTATCATCCTCCACTCTACATCATCCCTATTTAGTGATTCTAATCATGAACACAATCTTTTGCCCTTCACTGATACCCCTACCATCTGTTGTTCTCTAACACAAAGTAATAATTAGCTCACGCTCATAGCGCGGATTTACGACACATCGTTCTCCATTTATTTGCATTACGATGCGTCACGTCCACATCTAGCACTCTTGCTACTTACGCGTTATGCAGTTACGTTACTTGCTACGTGTCATGTTGCGTTACGTGCTAGATGAAAGTTATACATAGGCAGGATAGCTGAAAGCGGGGCGGGAAAATGCAATGTTGCTCAATATGTATACTAATCATGGACTAGGAAGATTTATGTACTGTGCAGAATTGGAGTTGGATTAGCTGGAGTAGTATTTAGAAATGATAAATGCATACACTAAAATGGATGCGAGGTAGATCTACCTATCATATAAAAGTCTCTTATGGTAAGACATTTATGTCTGCCCTCATTTCACAGTATTAAACTTGATAAAGTATATCATGTTTGTCCATATTTAGTCCAATGTTCATAACTAGATTTCTGATTCTGATGGCTTACACATCTCGAACGATGCGTGAACTGAGTGTTCACATACCTTAGCTTTACCACTGCAGGTTTAAACTGATTGCATCGCGGAAAACTTGGCTTCATATTACTGTTGAATGCTCCTCACATCACCAAATATGATATCGTTTAGAAAAGAACCCTTTGTGCATAATCTTCTGATAACTTGCTCCAACAAAAAAACGTCAATTGGTCTTGTCACTAGCCATAGGCACGTATTTGGAACGTTCCTATTACCAAAATGGGGAATAATTTTTGGTTCTGGCTACGTTCCAACTACGTTCCTGGAGCCTATTCGGCTACGTTCCAGAAATGTAATGGCTCCGTATTAGCGTCGTTGCTGTGTAGTTTTCGCGACTTTCTTGGAACTTTCCTCCCACTATTCCAAATTTGTTGCTTGCTTTGTCTTGCAACTAGTTTCATCTTTCCCATGCTCCACTCTAGTATAAACCTGTCTATAACATTTGTTCAACTTAGAAAGAAAATGAAATACTCTTTGAAAGGAATATACGAGCGTAATACATTTTTGATAATTCCCTGTTATCTGATCTGAGTGACCAAAAAATTGAAACAAATGCAATTTCGCTGTTAAACATAATGATTATAAATCTAAATCTGACACGCGCCCTCAAATTTCTCATTTTTCAATTAAAATATTGTTTATCAAATATTTTTTTGTGAAAGAAAATGACGCTTAAATGCAAAAAATACTCTTCTCCATTCATTATTTAGAGCATATAATTAATTATTATCCATTAATTTGTTGTACGTAGTGCTAAATTTATGAGCTCGTCCAAGTTTTTAGTCATTGTGGTGTACAAGTTCTCGTTTTGTAGTAATGGCGTCGTTTATCTTGCTAATAAAAATGGCGAAGTTTGGGAGAAATTACTTAAGTCAGAGTTACTGAAAAATGCAACTTGAAAGTAATTACGACTAAGCGATAGTTGTAGGAACCGAACGAAAGCTGGAAGTATGGAACTTTAAAGTTTATTTACTACAAGGTATTGCTGTGCCACTTCCAAGTTGCGACAAAGTTGTGACTATCACTGTGTCTGCTCAGTGTTTTCAGGTTCTGAAGAAACAGAGCATGAGATTCAGAGAAAAGAGATATGAAATTGCACAAATGTAGCCCTAGCTTCTAGCAAAGTGCATTTTTGATCCAATTTTAAATATTTTGGTGGATCTTCTATGAGAATGTTACTATGTTCTTAGCTGATCTACTGGCGAAATTGGGGATATGATAAAATTATTAGGTTCTTCATCATCATACGAGGCAGTAACGTCATCTTCCGTAGCATATATGACTCATGAAGAATATTGATTTTTGATGGTGACGATTGCACATCAAAATATTTTTTTAGTACACCATTCGCTCTCAAGCCTTTTAATTTCCCCTGAAATGCTGTGGAATGTCAATTTTTTTTTCATTCTATGCTTGCTTCCAATAACAGATGCCATTATGAACCAACGAACCCTCATACAACTATACGAACACTAAGCAATGATGCAGAGCATATGAATGTTTTGGGAACTATATGGTGAAGTTTTTTTCATGGTGATTTTAAGAGATGATACAAACTTTGTAGTAGCCATGCACAATGACGTTGAATTTTGCAGGTCGCAGTCACGTTACTTACACTTATAATTATCACTTCAAAGTTTCAAGAATTTGAAGTGATCCTAAAGGTTCCCAAAACGTTATGGCAACTTTCAAAGTAACTTGAAAGTAGTTGCAACTTTTAGGTTGCATTGTAGTAGCATTGAATAGTCGCTGCTACGATTGTTGTTGCTGTCAAGTTATTGGAGCTTTAAAGTGGTACCATTGGTAGCTACGACGTTCCCAATACCAAAGAAATCACATAGAAGTAATAAAACTATAAAGTAAATATTAGTGGTAAATTTTACGTGATTGCGACTGTAGATTTGTAAAATGAAGTTATCCACACATTGAAGTTGAAAAATTAGTGACAGTTACGTAACAATTACGCATTCGAAGTTTCCGTCTCGGTTACGATTACTTTCGTGCTAGTTGGGATATTTTAAATTTCTTACATTTATCATATATTCTTCCATTTCAACTACTAACCTCATTATTCTGTTGCCTCAACAGCATGATTGTCTTTAAAACTAGCATCCACACAAAACTGATTTAGTTTCTGCAGACCTAAGCACAAAATTGACAACTATCAACTGCTCATTACTTCACTAGCTCTATTCATTTAAGTTTTCAGACTTCAGCTGCTGCAGTCAGAAGCGTAATTGAAAGCTTCTGAAGAATGGTTATGTTTGGTTGCACTTCCAACTTGATTAATACACTGCTGACATACGTTTTCAAATTACAAAATGCGAATTCGACAACTTTAATTAACTGTCAATCTTATCTAACTGGAGATATACGAGAAAATATTAATAAGATTTTGGTTCATCACAGGAAGAACAAACAGATTTCCAAACTTCAGCTCAATCTCCATTTAGCACCACATTTAATTTCATAACATTCATTACTTTATTCAAATGTTTAAGAGAAACCATCTACAGCTAATAATTTAGATCAGACTTTGCTTCAAATTGTCCCTCTCAATCATTTTCATGAGTACTGAATTATTAATATACATTATTACACAGAATAATTCAATTTGTTTGTCAGTCTGGTTATCCGTAGCCATTCGTTTTATGATCAAAATATTTTCCTTCGTATGAGGTATTTTCTTAACCAAGCTATAAAGATTTATATTGCGTAATACTATTGGATGATTATGATTTGGTCATAATATTAATCATCGCAAGACACTACTTTCTAAATTGGTAATGAATCTAGAACACTCTGAGATACTCGATCACTGGAATGAAAACAAATCTGCAAATTGATGATATACTTATGGTAATGCGAATAAGCACCAACATGAAATATTCTCGGATAGATCGTTCCTGTTAATGAACAAGAGATGGCAGTGATTCCGTTAAGTTATTAGGAAATTGTATTTGGTGCCAAGTGCACAGGAAAGCGTTGCCAAATGTACAAAATGAGCATTTCTCAGTTCCAAATCTCCAGTGCATATTGAACAACTAAATATTAGATTGGATTACTGTAAATTTGCTGTGCCAATTCTCAAGCTAACTGTTTTTATTTAGTAGATATACTGTCCAGATATCAGAAACTGGAGTTTTAATCAATTATTTTGTTTAGAACCATAAAACCTGATAGAAAGTCGTAATTAATATTTTATTATAAAAATAATATATACCTTGTTTTACATGAATCTCTTTCATCCCACATGCTACAATTACAATCCATCTTGTCTTAGAACTATGTAAAGAAATAAAAAGTACGGAAGATATATCGTGTGTTAGGATACTCGATTTCTTATTCCACAGTCCAAATTTAATCAAAAAATTTCATTGATTTCCACATATGAAACAAGGTACGTTATGTACACCAATATAAAGGCTCAGTTAACTAGGTTAATGATAGTTCCTTTCTAATTTATCATAGCCAATTGCACGATTGTGTATTAAATTGCAAGAATAATTCGGCTGAACAATATCCAAGATGTCGGATACTATCTCTCGATCACACTTGATAAATATCTTCCCTTCCCATAGAATGTATTCTAAATATGAAACCCCAATATGAATATTTTATTCTATCAACTAAATAAGTTCAGTTCACAAAAATCATTTCTTGCAACCACTTCCAATGAGGGAACAAAGGATAACAGGATCAATTTGTTTTGGCGGTAGTGATGGCCTCATTACCCTTTCCTCGGACAAAAGAAGTGATCCACCAAAAGCAACATTTTTACCAAAGGACACTTTGGTGCGGAATCCATTTTCATCAGCTTTATATCCCTGAATGTAAACAAAACCACCTGGACTGTCATATGAATATGAACCCTCGACTGTTAATCTATCGATTCCTTCTGAATTTTTTGAGAGGAATCCGTTTTCTTGCCTCGTATTAATATTTGAAGTAGAATAACTGCGAATAAAATACTTATAATAGTAAAAGAATAAATCAGTTCTGGAGTTATTGTACAGCCGTCAGAGGCGAATCTATATGTGTGCTTTTTGGTCTGCAACTCAGGGCCCTGTGCATATGGAGGGCCTCAAGTCCCAATTAAAGACAATGGACAATATTGCAAATTATAAAAAAATATATCTAAAATTTTGGAAACTCTAATCATAAAATTGGCAATCCTGAAGTCTTTTTTTCTGTGACAAAATGGCAATCAGTTTGAATAATTAGATAGACTTTCAAGTAATGTTAGCCCAGAATCTCACAAATTCACGGTGGACCTATTTTATTCAGATTTTTACATAAAAAAAAAAAATAATTTTCTCTTTGGTAGAGCAGCGAGAATTTTGCAATTATAAAGTGCAAAATGATTCAACTAGAATTGACTTTGCCCAAAAACAAGAGTTTGTGGTTTTGAAAGCTCCATCCTGTCTTCTTCTGGATTTTGTACTGTTTTGAAACTACTTTCTACCCTTAGTATCCTTCAACTCCATTTTGCGTAAATTATGAAGGAGAATAATATTTCTCATGTCCTTGTAAGCATCTGTGCTCTATTTTTCATTATAGAAGATTTAGGGCTGTTAATTTGACATCATTTAGTTAATTCTATGATTAAATGTAAAAATAAAGCCCATCCAATTTTCTGAGACTTTTTGATGTGAAACCAGTCATACTGGAAGCACACCTGCTTCTAGTTCTAATGCCATAAGTTAAGATTCAACAATAAATACATTGAGGAGTTTCTGCATTACGTACGTTTATTCATACACTAATGTTAGGCATGAAATAGCGTAAATATTCATGAATTAGGAAAGTTTTTTGGTTCTTGACGACAGTTAACTTACATCATATTTTCGACTACGTATACATATATTATTAGAATCCCAAGACACAGAGTAAGTTTATATCGAAGATCTAAATCGGATTTATTTTAAATCGGATTTAATTAAATTTTAAATGTCTACTGTTTACATCGACAAATTTATAAACCGAGTTAGTTCTATCGGATAAAATTGGATTTATTTATTTATTACTGGTACCATAGAAATTCTTTTGATTTCGATTCATTCTTTAAATATTTGATTCCCTTGAGTCATTTTTTCATCTAGAAAACTCATGATTTTCCTCTCTTGAATTCATTTTAGAAAGTATTCAGTTACTTTGATAGTCCAACAAACACCTAGACTTATTTCTACAACCTCAAATTATTATTTAGATGACTGAACTGAATAAACCAACGTCTGTCAGGTGAAACAATTGTTTCAGTACCTATTATTAAGTTTTTTATTCAATCGCTGTTTATCTCGATAAAGTAAATCAGATTTATGGACAAATCTTGTTCATAAAATCGATTAGGAATCCGATTTTAAATCTAATTCAGACCGTTTACATCATTTCTATGAATCAGATCCATAGTCCTAATTCCAGTTGAATCCGATTTAGGTTCTCGATATAAACTTACTCACAATGTCTCAGTATCAAATTATTTGTCATTTGTGTTTCTAAATCTTTTTCTTCAAATAATTCTGCTGAAATCTCTAATATAGTTCCAATTGAGACAGAAACTCATATATATCATAATCACAAAATATGGCAAATTAATTTTTCAATATGTATTATCACAATTTTATAATGTCAAAATGTGTTAAAATGTGGAAAAACTCTCATCACATATAAGATTTGACGAAATTATATATTTTTCCAATTATTTGAGCTGTGAATAATATGTGTAGACAATGACAACGTGGTAATCAGGATATTATTACTTTTTTTGATGTTACTATCGCTCCACATGTCTGAACCAACCAAATAAAAAAAGGATTGTATCAGTTAGATACATTTATGAAAAAAGAAATAAAAATAAGACCTTACTAGAATTCATAATTCTTCCCATCCTTTCCGAACTTGGATTCATATACTGCAATTGTTTCATCTTCTGATTGTTTGGCTGGAACATCAAAATGAACTTCTACTTCTGTTTCTTCATTACTTCTGGAATGGACACCATCTTCTAATTCTTGATCTATTTGGAATCGAATGTCGTCATCAATGACTTCTATTGTTGTGGTGAAATTTTGTTTGTCACCATGATTTATGACAATTTTACAATAAACGAACGGGAACAGAAAAATCCAGGTGAACAGCTGCAATAAGTAGAAATATAATTTTATCATATTATGCTGTATTAGAGTATCAGTTGGAACATTTATTGTTCCTTCAGAGATGCTTCTAATTTTTTTGGGATATCGTTCACTTAAAACTAAATACCACCTCCAAAAACTGTCTCTTTCGCACTTTGAAGTATCTGTGTAATTCAGTACGTTATAAATTTGGAACCAATGTGTCATATTGTACAAATCATTGAGAATTCAAATATAAGTGAAGTTTAATGAATATACAAATTCAAACTGATGGTAGATGTGCGCATTTTCTGAAATGAGCATTGAAGCAATACGTATCTCGTATCTCAGCTAATGATTTTTATTCTTATTTTATCTGTATTTCACGGAATGATGATTCTGATGCTTAGAATGTCATTGTTATGCATAAAAAGTTAATGTCTGTAGTACGAATGATGAAGCATACTCACAATATTCATAGTTGGTGTAGATCAGGCATTCACTGTTATAACTGTGTTTGAATCTTCTCTCTGTACTTTATAAACCGGTATATCGACAATACTCCTAGCTGATGTCATCAAATTATGTATAAATTATTTCTGTAAACTGCAAAAATGCAGGACCTTTTGGCAAGATACATTCCATAGTATGATATTCTCAGATAAACATTATATCTTCAAGTCAATTGTTTTTACCAGGAGAAAAATTATAATGCTTATTTTAGAAGAAGAAATCATTGGAAAAAGTTATTTATAACAGAAAAATAAAGAATATGATATATTCTTAGATCAATTTATGCTGGTCCGAATGTACAATATTTGAGAAAAATGTATTATGACTTTAATTCATCTTGAAAAAGTAACGTACAACTCAGTATTTAGTTTTGTTCGCTTCAAGACGCGTTACAAATTGCAGTTTCACATTAATTTTGTTGACTATCCATTCTATCGATAAATCACTATTAATAACTCTTATCCCGAGCTGGTGGCTAGTCTACAAAACTGTATTATATTGTGAACTATAGTAGCACAATTAATATTCCAGGGTATGCACTTTTGGTTCCTCCTACGATTCTTCAATGTCTTGGAATAAGAAAAATTATTGCTAGTCTCTATGAATATATCCTTTAATTGGAGTAGGGTTACCATGGACTAAAATTAATAGATTTGTCAAGAGAGGATGCAAATCGCAATGTTTAATCTTCACATTGGATACTATCCTATTTATTGTTCCCAAACATAGAGTTCCAAGTTATTTTTCTATTCATGTGACATTGTTTTTTATAATTTTAAATTTCAGATTACTTTTTCAGGTCGGGCTCTTAACAGAAGAAAATGAACAATTTTTCACAGGCTGCCATTTATAGGATTGATACTCATTTCTATTAAAATGAAATTCCGAAACATCACATGTGGTTGAGGAGCAGAGAATTTAACCCCGAAATAAAGTTAGATATTTCTTATATTGCCATTTTTGAAGAAGGACTACTTTGTTCAAAATATAAACTCCTGAGACGATGTTGATCGGGTTTTAGTCGAAGGTGTTTTTCGTCAACATTCTCTTACCGTGTTTTTGTTTATTATGTGTGCAAGTACGTAATAACACATCACACATTTGTCATTTATTAATATATTCGCCGTTTTTATTGTATTGTGAACTTAGCTTTCGATTTCTTGCTACCAAATATGATTAACAAATTATGCTTTTGAACCCTATGTGGCAGACAAAAAATGTCGAATTTTTATCACTGCGAATATTGATCAATATGCACCGCATATTGGATTGATCTAAATTCTAGTTTTGAATGTTTATATCTTTGTTATATTTTGTGGATTCAGCCTTGTAAAACATGGAAAGGCAAGTCGAATCTTATTCAATTGATCGTTGATAGAAAACTACAATTTAGAAAAATTCTTATGTCTTAAATGAAGCCCATTATTATTGCTCTAAGCTTCAAGAATTTTTGAATCCATTGTAGTGTTTCACAAGAGTCCTACATTTTTCTTGCTCTTGTCTTGTCTTACGCAAGAAATGCAAGACAAGAAATGTCTTGCATTTTCTTGCCTCTCTTGCATTCTTGCCAGAACTGCAAATCAATGAGTCCGATTTTAGAGTTTCAAGAGAAAAATGAGTATCGCGTCATTAGTGATGAATAGGTTGATCAACTAGAGCAAGTCGAAAAGTAACATTTTTTTTAAAGAAGCGTTCTCATTAAAAACAGCATATGGAATATTTATTTCTTTAGATGTACATAAGTAGGAGTGTAAGATATAAAATATAAATTTTCTCTACAAAAACATTTCCTCAAATAGAAAAAACTTCTATAGATTAATAGAAAGAAAAAATGAAAACTTGCATTATTCTCTGTCAAATTTTGATCAGGTGTTCAGGCACAGAAGACTTCTAATAGATCAAGATTCAAACGGTTTCTGTGCTTTCTTATCACTAAAAATCGCCTAGGAGAAAAGTCGTTCTGATGGCACAGATGTAGCGATAATATTCAAAGAATCTCCAGTCATTTTAGATAGATTAAGAAATATAGAAATATGAGCTGATGACCAAGCCAAAATATTAGTGTCTTCGCTTACTGTTCGCTGCTTCGAAGATGATTATGTTTGGTTGCATTTCTTATTTGATCAATACACTGCCGACATACATATTCAAATTACAAAGCGCAAATTTGACAACTTTTATTAAATGCCAGCCAGTGTTGGAATCACTTTCTCTCACAATTTTTATCTAATTGAAAATATACGTGGCAATAATAATAAGTTTCTGGCCCATTACATGAAAAACAAGCAGGTTTCAGAATTCTAAATAATGAACTCAACTACATTAGATTATATAACATTTATCACCTCTTCAGCCAAATGAAATTAAAAAAAAAAAAAACATCTACAGCTGATTGTCTAGACAAAAATTTTCTTTAAATTGTTCATCCCAATTAGATTCATGGATAGTGTAATAAATTATCATGCAGAATGATCCTAGTTGTTTGTCAGTCTTGTGGTTTGCTTTATGATCAGAATAGATTTCCGCGTATTACATATTTTGTTAATTTAATTATAGATGTTTGAACTGCGTTGTTTCTAATTTTGATTTGATTATAATGATCGCAGTTCACCACCTACTGAACTGATGATCAATCCAGAACACTCCGTGATACTCGATTTTCATGAAAGCAAATCAGCAAACTGATTTGATGTATTAAGTAAATATCACCATGTAATATAGAAATATTCCTGGACATAACGTTTCTGTTAATTTGCGAAATATGACAGTGACTCCGTCAAGTTTTGAGAAAATTATAATCAGTGCCAAGTGCACAGGAAAGCGTTGCCGTTTTCTTAGTTCAAAACCTCCAGTGCAAATTGATTAGATTGGATTACTGAAAATATTTAAATGTGCAGTGCCATTTTCAAATGGAAAATCAATATACATTCTTGGTTGATTGAAAATGGTATCAAATTCAATAAGATTTCACCACTGCAAGTCGAGATGTTTCTTTTTAGAATTGTGTACTGAAATAAGAGTCACGAAAGGTGTGCTGTATGTAAAATTGATTTGATTGCCGGATTATTTAAAATTCGGACTCAAAGTACGGTATGTACACTAATATAAAAGCTGAGCAAACAAGATGAGATTTCTCATGCCCAGTTTCACGATTTTCCCTCTAATTTTGAGGTTCATTTAGTTGAACCATATCTGAGATGATGATCGTAGATGTTTGATTAGCACTATATTATCCTTCCAATATACCAGATTTAATATGCAACATTTAATTCCATAAAATTTATTCTTAATATAGAACTATAATATGAATATTACATTTTGATAATTATAGAAGTTACTATCTTTTCTACTTAATAACAGAAATTATCTCTTGCAACCACTTCCAATAAGTGAACAGAGGAGAACAGGATCAATTTGTTTTCCTGGTTTTGGTGGCTCTTGTTCCTCGGACAAAATAATTGTCCCACCAATGTAAACATCTTTCCCAAATGATACTTTTGTGCGAAATCCATTTTCATCGGCAGTATATCCCTGAATATATACAATACCCTCTGGACTGTCATATGAATATGAACCTTCGACTGTTAAGCTATCGATTCCTTAAGAATTTCTTGAGAGTACTCCATTCTCATCCCTGGTATTAATATTTGAAGTAGAATAACTGGAAAAGAATATCTACAATAATAATAGAGTATAATGGATGTAATTATTGTTCAGTCGTTGAATCTCAATTTGGATTTATTCTATTTGCACGTTGAATGATGAATCTGATTGATAAGGTGGCTCATCTCATCCTCTGTTATCTTGTTGAACTTTAAACTATATTGATGAGTGAGTTTCCATCACATTGAAGTCGTTCTGCTGATGCCACTATCAATGCCGATTTCAATACCATGATTTTCAATCACTCGAACATTCATATTGATTTTCCGTATTAGAATTATAATTTACAAAAATGAGAAAATACACACCTCTCATCCAGGACTTATACAAATTCAACTCAATTTTGATAATTTTCTTCGATACTCAGCGACCAAATTACTTGTTCCTTTAAAATACAAATCTATATTGAATCAACCTTCAAAACTAATTCTCCTATCAGGACAATGTATTTAATCATAAATCTTAGTCCTGTAAATTGATATTGTATACAAATCTGAAATCATAGTCTTTTCATAATAAGGTCATACTGCCGATGCTGTCAAAACTATCACAATGAATCTTTGCCTTTCATAATATAATATAATTTTTTTTTATTGTTTCAACCAACAAAGCAACTTCATTCACACTATGAATCTTATTTATTGCACCAATTTGAAAGTGGTATCAGCTGTATGACCTCATCGTGGATGGACCTCTATGAATCTGTAAATAATTCTTAGAATCATAATAAAGTCATCTTGATACACTTTAATCGATTTTCCATGAATTAATAGATTTATAAAAAGTGTATATTCGCACAGAACTTTTGGTGATCTTAAATACTGCCAGCTAGATATTCTGATTCAAAAATTTTTAATACCAATTTCAAATCGTACTGTACTATCCCAAATCTGGAATCGAGATATGAATACTACCCTCAAGTATCATGACAATAAAATGTATATGTTGGTAGCATAGAATTATATTTTATACATAGTTTAGCAAGACAATAAACGATTTTAGTCGAAAGAATATCACATTTTGCCAGCAGTACCCACTTGTCAATTCGCTCTGGAAAGGCATATATCTCGTATTTTGCCTACGTGATCAAAAAAAATGTTACAAGTATAATAATTAAATTGAAATATCTGACGTGAACATCATGTGACTTACTTGTACATCATTGAATATATTTTTTACATATACGATAATCAATTACAAAATCTTATCTTTCCCCGGCTAATCATTTTAGATTCATCCAAAAAAATTCAAGAATCTGTCAAGTAAAGTGCGCTTTCGGCCCACTCAGTTGCTATGAAAACAGTAGGTCATAATTTTTATGCTACAATACTCCTTAATACTGATTTCCAAGATTCCACGGATATAAGGTTTAAAATTATGCGCAAAATTTTGAAAAAAAATCAACACTTCTAGTGCAGTCGATTGTTATGCGAATATTAAGCCATCAGTCAGATGCTACAGCAGATTGACATACTAAATTCCAATACTCGTTTCGAATTTATGCGAAAATTTCCAAAAACCTGACAACTGAAATGCACTTCCGGCTCACAAAATGGAGATGGTCAGACTATGATCATAAAGCTTCTGGTTAAAATCACCTTCCGATGTATGGATCCAGAGAGTATAATCCTCATTATTTTTTACCTACGTGGTCTATTTTAAATTCACTCAAATTCGATTCAAATTCTAAAAATTTTTTGTGAGTAATGGATTTTGGTGAGAATAATTCAATACGTCAGCCATTTGTTGAAGCAAAAAAAAAAAACAAAAAAAAAGTGCTCACTAGAACGAGTAATCCTTTCCGTCCTTCTTCAAATTAGATCTATATACTGCAATAGTTTCATCTTCTGTATCTTTGGATGGGACATCATAATGAACATCTACCTCTGTTTCTTCATTTATTCTGGCATGGATACCATCTTTCAATTCTTGTTCTAATTGGAATTGAATGTTGTCATCGATGATTTTAATTGTTGTTGCGAAATTGAGTGTATCACCATGATTTATGAAAATTTTACAAGAAACTAACGGTAGCAGGAAAACCCAGGTGAACAACTACAATATTTTGCAATAAGTAGAAATATAATGCTATTTTTGCTGTTATGAAGGTGTTGCTGATTCTATTGGACAAAGGCTCCCAAAAATTTTCAGATCAACGTTCATTTTGACTTGAATTTCATCATCAAATACGATTTTTCTCAATGTTTAATAACTTCGTAATTCATCAGGCGATAAATCTTAAATCAATCCAGAATTTCTCAATTTCTCTCAGTGAAATCTATGACTATATACACCTTTAAAATGAACTAACTATACTTTCTACTCTGATATTAGATGTGCAGCCGATTATTTGAAATGAGCCATAAACCGATCCCAAGCTCGATATAAGTTCTTTTTTCTACAGTCACTATAGAATGATACCCATTCCACACGCTGTAGTGTGCGGCATAGGGGTTCTTAAGAAATCCGCGTGGTGTCGCGAAAAAACAGCTTCATTACTGTCATAATTTTAATTCTTCTTGATTTTCTTTTAATTCCTGTTTAAAATAGAGCCAATATAAGTAATTTTATCAACATTTGATGAATTGGAATGAGATCAATGAAGCAAATTCTTTCTCAGAAAATGGTATATTTTGATTATAGATATTCACGCGGACACATTTGACTATAGAAAAAATAACATCCGTCACTCGTGCGAATCGATCATACCATGCTCATGTGAATTCTGCCACTCGACTTCGTCTCGTGGCTGAATTATTCACATTCGCATGGAATGATCTCCATTCCGCACTTGTATCGGAATATACTATTCCCTATTCTATCCATAGGGTTAATGATTCTAATGCAAAGATTGGTACAATGTTATGTACAAAAAGTTATTCTTATTCCAAAAATGATGCAGCTATAGTTACAACTATTTCAATAATACTTACTGTATTCATGGTTGGTGTAGATCAGACATTCACAGTTAACTGAGTTTGGATAATCTTTTTGTATTTCATAAACCGGTAATTCGATAATTCACGTGGCTGATGTCATCGAAACATTGCTAAATTATGAATGAATAATTTCTGTTAACTGCACAAATACAGCACCTTTTGATGAAACTAACTTCTACTACAAGAAATAATTTTCTCAGATTGACAATGTATCCTCGCATCAATTGTCCAACCAGGGCAAAAAATATAATGTTTCGTTCAAAAATATAACTACAGGGAAAATTATAAGTCTGATGAAATTTTTCATAGAATTATTGCTGGCTCGAATGTGCAATTTTTTTTTTAATCTATTATGACGTATGTCCCAAATTTACCTTTTTAATATAACGTGCAACCCTGTTTTCATTCTTGTTTACTTGAAGGCACGCTACAGATCGCAATTTGTCATTAATTTATGAATTCTTCATGCATCGGTTGACTATTATAAAAGATTTTCATAAATTTTCAACACATTTTGGTAGATTATCCACAAAACTCCGTTGCATCGTGAACTGTTACTATGAAATTATATCAGTTCAATTAATATTTCAGTGTGTTGCATTTCTAGTTTTTACAACGATTGCTCAATCAAATTGGATGTTAGTCTTTATAGTTTTGTACCAATAACAGCTCTAAGCAAGCAAAATTTAGAAAAATACAAACCACGGAGTTTTATGCAACAACTACCTTGAAGCACTTTTCTTGAGCAAATCCTGTTTTTGAAGTAAATGCTTACTCACAAATACTTACTCACTTCTATTGAAATGAAATTTGGAAAGGTCACATGTGGCTGGAGAACGAAGAATTTCACCAGGAAATAGAGTTAGACATTGCTTTTATACCCCGTTTTGAAGATAAACTACTTCGTTTAAAATATCAACTCCTGAAACGCTGTGGATTGAGTTTGTCAATTACTGAGAGGTGTTCTTCGTCAACATTCTCCAACCGTGTTTCTGTTTATTATGTGTAAGTGTGCCATGTACGTAATAACATATCACACGTCTGTCAGTTGTTGATATATCCGCCGTTTTCCTTGTTTTGTGAACTTGACTTTCGATTTCCCGCTGTCAAAAATGATTGACGGATTCCACTTGATAAATTCAACATTTTTATGGTGTATTGATTTCTATTTGAACACTATTTGACAGATAGAAAGTTTTGAATTCTTATCAATGCAAATTTTTAATTAATTTGGTTCTGTGGAACGGAGGGCGGCAAGTGAAATCTGATTCAATTGATTTTTGATACAGATCTCCAGTTAGAATAATCCATATGTTTCAAGCAAACTCCATTTATTGGTCTGAGTTGACACAAATATTCAATTTATTATATCTTCAATTCAATGATAAGAATATGGGAAAATAACCTAAACACCAACCGCTCCTAAGTAAATTGTTCGTCCACATCACAGCTTGTGAAATAAATTCAATAATGGGAAATGAACTTTCATGTATACACTGGAATTTGATATCTTTATGTATTTTTTGGTAATAAGGAATGAAAATATCGTTTTGAACTTCCTATCATCCTCCACTCTACATCATCCCTATTTAGTGATTCTAATCATGAACACAATCTTTTGCCCTTCACTGATACCCCTACCATCTGTTGTTCTCTAACACAAAGTGATAATTAGCTCACGCTCATAGCGCGGATCTACGACACATCGTTCTCCATTTATTTGCATTACGATGCGTCACGTTCACATCTAGCACTCTTGCTAGTTATACGTTATGCTGTTACGTTACTTGCTACGTGTCATGTTGCGTTACGTGCTAGATGAAAGTTATACATAGGCAGGGCTAGGTAAAAGCGGGGCGGGAAAATGCAATGTTGTTAAGTATGTATACTAATCATGCACTAGGAAGATTTATGTACTGTGCAGAATTGGAGTTGGATTAGCTGGAGTAGTATTTAGAAATGATAAATGCATACACTAAAATGAATGCGAGATAGATCTAACTATCATACAAAAGTCTCTCATGGTGAGACATTCATGTCTGCCCTCATTTCACAGTATTAAACTTAATAAAGTATATCATGTTTGTCCATATTTAGTCCAATGTTCATGAGTAGATTTCTGATTCTGATGGCTTACACATCTCAAACGATGCGTGAATTAAGCGTTCACATATCTTAGCTTTACTACTGTAGGTTTAAACCCATTGCAGCTCGAAGCACTTGGCTTTATAGTACTGGGTTCATGTGTAATTAAGAATAGAATGTGTCTCACATCACCAAATATGATATCATTTAGAAAAGAATATTTTGTGCATAATCGTATGATAACTTGCTCCAACAAAAAAGCGCCAATTGGTCTCTCTCTGTGATCTTTGTAATTTTTGGGCTGGAAACTCCTTTCACTGCTGGGAAATCTAGTGGAGATTACAAGAGTATACTTGTTGCATCACTTCAAATTTCTCACATTTATTACATATTTTCTCATTTCATCTACTACCTCATTATTATGTTGCCTCAACAGCATAATTGTCTTTAAAACTACCATCCACACAAAACTGATTTAGTTTCTGCAGACCGTAGCACAAAATTGACAACTACCAACTGCTTATTGCATCACTAGTTCTATTCATTTAAGTTTTCAGACTTCAACTGCTGCAGTCAGAAGCGTAATTGAAAGCTTCTGAAGAATGGTTATGTTTGGTTGCACTTCTAACTTGATTAATACACTACTGACATACGTTTTCAAATTACAAAACGCAAATTCGACAACTTTAATTAACTGTCAATCTTATCTTACTGGACATATACGAGGAAATATTAATAAGATTTTGGTTCATCATAGGGAGAACAAACAGATTTCAAAACTGGAAATAATTTATTCAGTTCGATCTTCATTCAGCACTACATTTAATTTTATAACATTCATCACTTTATTCTAATGTTTAAGAGAAACCATCTACAGCTAATTATTTAGACCAGACTTTGCTTTAGATTGTTCCTCTTATTCATTTTCATGAGTACTGAATTATTGATATACATTATTACACAGAGTAATCCAACTTATTTGTCAGTTTGATATTGCGTAATACTATTGGAAGGTTATGATTTAATCATAATACTAATGATCTCAAGACACTACTGTCTAAATGGGTAATCAATTTAGAACACTCTGAGATACTCGATCACTTGAATGAAAACAAATCTGCAAATTGAAGCTGTACTTATGGAGAAGCGAATAATCACCAACATGAAATATTCCCGGATAGATCGTTCCTGTTAATGATCAAAAGATGGCAGTGATTCCGTTAAGTTATTAGGAAATTGTATTTGGTGCCAAGTGCACAGGAAAGCGTTGCCAAATGTACAAAATGAGCATTTCTCAACTCCAAATCTCCGGTGCATATTGAACAACTAGATATTAGATTCGATTACTAAAAATATCCAAGTATGCTGTGCCAATTCTCAAGCCAACTGTTCTTGTTTTGTAGTTATACTGTCCAGATATCGGAAACTAGAATTTAAATCAATTATATTTGTTAAGAAAAGAAGTTATTGTTGCCGTAACATCCAGAGCAAAGTCGTTATTATCATTTTACTCCAAAATTAATATATCCTCTTTCCACATGGGGTTCTTTGAATATTCTTCAATTCCAACACTGCAGAATGAGATTTCTCATTCAGTACTTATGTTAAAGAATAGACAGCACGAAAAATATGTCGTATGTTGAGATACTCAATTGCCAATTCCACAGTCCGTATCCAATCAAAAAACTTCCAATTTTTTCAATTTCAAACTTTTTTTGAAAGTTCATCCCGCAAATTTCATTTTCTGCGTTATGCTGACTAATATAAAATATCAGTAAACTAGATAAGAGGCAGATCATTCTAAATGTCTCATAGGCAATTGAACGATTGTACCTCCAGTTTCAAGGATCATTTAACTGAACAATGTCCAAGACTACGTAAAAATGACTTGGTATACAATTTTTTGCCCATAGAATTAGTGTTGCCACGAGACGAGACGAGATGAGACTTCAGAGAGTCTTGTCTCGGTCTCGTGCTGGTCTCGCCTAGCTTAGTCTCGTCTCGGTCTCGCCTTGGTCTCGAGTAGACCAGTCTTGTCTCGGTCTTGAGTCTGGACGAGAATCTCACTATGATTTTTTAAAATTATATATTCTTACATGCGTAAATCAATTCGTTCTACCTGATTATTATTTGCTATAAATTCTACTAAAAATATGTATTTGTATATTTGATGCGCAAAGTTATGTTCCATATCTTGGTCATAGACCCCCAAACGTGAGCTTCTGGCTCACTTCACGATCGTTATGGATACCTCTAATTTATAATCTCGTGCTTTCTTCGTATTCAATGAAATATTTTCCTGAATATCTTCATCAATTTCATCTTCTGATTTATCACCAAACCTTTTGGAACTAGTTTCCATATCAAAACGCAATTCATCTCTCTATTGTTCGTCAAAGAAAATGCAAGAAATTCTATTTTTTCTATTTGACAGAAGTTTGTTTACTCGTTCCTATGAAAATTACGTGACTTGTTACTTGATTCTTAGGAAACTAATTTGAAAAAATGGTTTGACTCCTGGAATAGTCCTCCATATACCATTTGTAGTTAAAGTATTATAGACTATTTTTGTGGTGCTGTCACGAATGTTTATTGTGCTTGCGTTTGAATATCACGAGTGTGCAGCACGAGTGGTATTCACAAGCAGAATAAACATGAGTGATTGCATTACAAAAATAGTCTATAATACTTCAACTACAACTTCAACTATTTATGGTATAATAAATGACTATTCATTTTATATTTCTACTAAGCTTTAGATTGATACCAAACTGGACATCATCTAACTAATTTGTGGAAAAACAATTAAAAATCATTTAAATATTCTATTTTACACTTCTACTAGAATCGTTCGTGCAGGAGAAATCCAAATGACTTATTTCAACAGTAGAGAAATTGACGAAAAAGTATTGTTATATAGGCTGAATATGAAGTGAATAATCTGAGAGAGCGGTGAAAAAAATGATTGTCCCAATCGGGATCATAGCTTTCAGTCAACATCTCAATTCAACTATTACTACTGCAGTTTGTGGGTATTTACCTTTGCTTTCGAAATAAATCTATTGGATTTGACTTAAAAATGAATTTCAAGTAATTATGATGCAAGTCTCGTCGAGAGTCTCGCGAGACTCTCGCCGAGACTCGACTCTGGTCTCGTCTTGGTCTCGACTTTTGGCCCTATGGTCTCGTCTCGACTTTTTGAAGCGAGACGAGACGAGACCAAGATTCGTTTTGAGTCTCGTGGCAACATAGAATGTATTCTAAATACGAAACTATAATATGAATATTTTTTTCTATCAATTGAACAAGTTACTATTATGTACTTAAATACATAAAAATCATTTCTTGCAACCACTTCCAATGAGGGAACAAAGGAGCACAGGATCAATTTGTTTTGGCGGTGGTGATGGTTTCTCCATACCTTCCTGGGACAGAAGAACTGATTCACCAAAAACAATATTTTTACCAAAAGACACTTTGGTGCGAAATCCATTTTCATCGGCTGTATATCCTTGAACATACACAATACCACCTGGATTGTCATATGAATATGAACCCTTGACTGTTAAACTATCGATTCCTTTAGAATTTTTTGAGAGGAATCCATTTTCTTCTCTCGTATTGATATTTGAAGTTGAATAACTACGAATAAAATACTTATAATAATAATAGAATAGATCAGTTCTGGAGTTATTGTACAGCCATCAGAGGCGAATCTATATATGTGCTTTTTGGGCTGCAGCTCAGGGCCCTGTGGATATGAAGGGCCTCCAGTCTTAATTAAAGACAATGGACAATATTGCAAATTATGAAAAAATATATCTTAAATTTTGAAAACTCCTATCACAAGGTTAGCAATCTTGAAGTCATATCAAATAGAGAAAATATTCTAATGTCTTAATTTTTATCCTGTACCTTATACATCATCATAAATCATTATTTTTGAAAAAATGGTAATTAGTTTGGATAATCAAGTAGACCTCCAAGTAATGTTAGCCCAGGCCCCACAAATTCACAGTTGTTTCTTAGTTTGGGCGTATTTTATTCAGATTTTCAGATAAAAAAAAATTATTTCAATCTCTTTGGTGGAACAGCGAGAGTTCTGCAATTATAAAGTTAAAAAAAAATCCACCTACTAGAATTCACTTTTTGGATTTTGGGCTCTTAATCTGACATCATTCAATTGATTCTATCATTCAATATAAAAATGAAGCCCACATAATTGTCTGAGACTTTCTCGATGTGAAATCAGTCATACTGGGAGCACACCTGCTTCTATTTCTAATGCCATATGTTAAGGCGTTATCCAACAATACACACATTAAGGAGTTTCTGCATTACGTACGTTTATTCATACGTTAATGTTAGGCATAGAATAGCGTGAAAATTCATGAATTAGGAAAGTAATTTGATTTTTGACGACAGTTAACTTACACCATATTTTCGAGCACGTATACATATACTACTAGAATCCCAAGACACAATTTCTCAGAGTCAAATTGTTTGTCATTTGTGTTTCTAAATCTTTTTCTTCAAATTATTCTGCTGGAATATGTTTTATAGTTCCAATTGAGACAGAAACTCATATAATTCATGATCACAAAATACGGCAAATTTAATTTTTTAATAAGTTCAAACACAATTCTAACGTCAAAATGTGTTAATATGTCAATAAATTTTCATAACATTCAAGATTTGAGAAAATTATTCATTCTTCCAATTATTTGAATTGTGAATAATTTTTGTGGACAATGACAACGTGGTAGTCAAGATATTATTACAATTTTTATCAATGTTACTATCGTTCCACATGCCTGAACCAACTAAGTAAAAAAAGGATCCTATCAGTTGGATACATTTATGGGGAAAAAAAAATGAGACCTTACTAGAATTCATAGTTCTTCCCATCCTTCCCGAGCTTGGATTCATATACTGCAATTGTTTCATCTTCTGATTGTTTGGCTGGAACATCAAAACGAACTTCTACTTCTGTTTCAAAATTTTTTCTAGAATGGACACCATCTTCTAACTCTTGATCTATTTGGAATCGAATGTCGTCATCAATGACTTCTATTGTTGTGGTGAAATTTTGTTTGTCACCATGATTTATGACAATTTTACAAGAAACGAACGGAAGCAGAAAAATCCAGGTAAATAACTGCAAATTTTTGCAATAAGTAGAAATATAATATTATCATATAATCAGTATCAGCTGAAGCATTTTTTGCTACTTTACAATTGATTATCTAGGACAGAAGCTTCCAATTTTTTGGGGCCACTTAAATCTAAATATCACTTCTAAAAACTGTCCCTTTTGTGATTCACTAAATTATAATTTTGAAATCAAGGTATCATATGTACAAAACATTTGAAATACGAATATAAGTGAAGTTTATGAATATTTAAATCCAAACTGATAGTAGATGTGCGCATTTTCTGAGCATTGAAGCAATACATATCTCGTATCTCAGATAATGTTTTTTTTTTCAATTTTATCTGTATTCAACGGAATGATGATTCTGATGCTCAGAACGGTACAATGTTATGCATAAAAAGTTAATTTCTGTAGTACAGATAATGGAGTATACTCACAATATTCATAGTTGGTGTAGATCAGGCATTCACTGTTATAACTGTGTTTGAATCTTCTCTCTGTACTTTATAAACCGGTATATCGACAATACTCCTAGCTGATGTCATCAAATTATGTATAAATTATTTCTGTAAACTGCAAAAATGCAGGACCTTTTGGCAAGATACATTCCATAGTATGATATTCTCAGATAAACATTATATCTTCAAGTCAATTGTTTTTACCAGGAGAAAAATTATAATGCTCATTCTAGAAGAAGAAATTATTGGAGAAAGTTATTTATAACAGAAAAATAAAAAATATGATATATTCTTCGATTAATTCATGCTGGTCCGAATGTACAAGATTTAAAAAAAATGTATTATGACCTAAATTCATCTCAAAAAAAGTAACGTACAACTCAGTATTTAGTTTTGTTCCTTTCAAGACGCGTTACAAATAGCAATTTTACATTAATTTTGTTGACTATCCATTCTACCGATAAATCACTATTGATTCTTATCGCGAGCTGGTAGATAGTCTACAAAAATTTATTATATTATGAACTGTAACTATGAAACTATAGTAGCACAATTAATATTCCAGGATATGCACTTTTGGTTCTTCCTACGATTCTTCAATGTCAAACAAATAATTGCTAGTCTCTATGAATATATCCTTTGAGTAGAATAGGGTGACTATGGGCTAAAATTAACAGATTTGTCAAGAGAGGATGAAAAACGCGATCTTTAATCTTCACATTGAATACTATTCTATTTATAATTTCTAAACACAGAATTTTAAGTTATTTTTCTCTTCAAGTGAAACTGTTTTTTATAATCTCAAATTTCAGGTTACACTTTTAGGTTGGACGCTCGTAGCAGAAAAAAGAAAACAATTTTTCATAGGCTGTCACTTATAGGGTTGATACAGCTGTAAGCTCAAAATACTTGCATTTTGAAATGTAAAATCTCCACTAGGTGTTAATGCATTTTGAAAAATTTATTCAGCTCAGCAACTAGATATAGCTTCTTTGTATAACTTTTTACAGTCTGCCATTTTTTGGAACGTGAGGCAAGTTTCCTTAATCGACTGACAGGTTATTGGCAGACGGTCTACATGAGTCTAAGAGTAAAGCATATTCAGGTAAATTTGTAAATTTATTATGTATCTCGAAACAATATTTTACATAATCTCTTAGTAGATTTTGTGAACTTGCCTTACGTCCAAAAAATAGCAGACTGTAAAATTTAATTCAAAGAGAATACTTTTTGTTGCTAATTAAAATCAATTTTTCAATACGCATCAACATCTAGCGGGGATTTCTCAAATACAAATATCACAAGTTTACAACGATAAGTATCTTCTCTATAAATAGCAGCCTGTAGAAAATTGTTATCTATTTGAAATTTACAGCAGATATGTGATTATTGTTCTCTAGCACAACTGCGGCCTGATATAGAACTCTTTCTTTCAAATTGCATATATCTTGAAAAGAAAAATTATCGTTATTTTATCTTTTTATTCATATTATTTTTATATCACACCACCAGTACGTTTCACTAGGCGATCGCAATGATTTACTCATGACCGCAGTTTTTTCCGTCCTACTAACGTATGATTGTTGAGGTAGGTGCTTCAAGTGGAACGATGCGAGTGTCTGTTTAATGTCAAATATACGGATAATTCGTGGTTCAGACCGAAAATTTAATCATTAATGAGAATAAACTGACCTGTAGCTTCAACTGAATAAATTCGATATGCCTGTATAAATTAATCTCTCATAAATAATAAATAATGATCATAAGAGACTGTGAAATTATCTGTCATATTGACAAACAAAAAATCTGAATTCGAAAGTACAAATTGGACAGACCCCTCTTCCATTAATTCAAATTTCACCTTTCAATTGCGGGCAATATGAGCTTGAAGCAATCGCGATCGATGAAGTCATCTATGACATATTGATGTTGAACGCAAAGACCACGATCGTCTTGTGGAACGATTATTTAGGCGACATGAGTGTTGCGATCACCTAGTGTAACGAATTCCATATTAAGTCATTACAAATTGATTATCTCGTCTATTTTTGCTTTTGACCGCTTTTAAACTAACTTAAAAACAAACAACCAATGCTCCTTTTCTAAGGCTCTCTTGATGAATAATATTTTTCGTAACACTCCTTCTGTATCGATTGTGTATTTGTTTTCACAACCGATACTCATTTCTCTCTCTTCGATTTCATCAATCCGTACTAAGTTACTTCCTTCGTAGAAATCTTAACATTTTCTTCCGTAACTTCACCATAATTTTTCTATATTTACATCTGCTCTTATTTTATACAATTTTAAATCGATATGTTCACTTCTTTCATTGATTATTTTGTTTTCTACCATGCGTTACGTTGCCTTATTATCAATATTTATTGTCCATGTATCATTTTCGTTAATTTCACCCAATTCTGTCAACAAATTTCTCTGTCATTACGTTTCTTTAAATTCATTCGAAGCATTTAATTCGGCTTCAGCTGTGCTATATGCTACGCACCTTTGCTTCCTTGATGATCTTGACTTCCTTTTAGACATTTCAATGCATATGTCAGTCCATTCCAATGTTCTTTCGTTGGATTCGATATGAATTGTGCTAGATAGGCAATACTGAATATATATTTTAGTGATGCATGTATTATATGAAGGAAAGAACTTCTCAGAACTCATTTTCCAATAAATATTTTGTATTGAGCAAAGTTCGGTATAAAAATAAAATGGAAGCACAACGTTCCAACAGCAAATTGCTGCCTGTTCAAGTGTAAAAATGTATAATAAGTAAATAAACAAAAATTGCCAAGACAACAAAAATATACAAATAGTGACTAGATAAGTTTTAGAATTAACTCCTAATTTATAATTCAATGTCTACAAGTCTTCAGGAGATAAAAATGAAAGTCTAAATAGCGTCACTGTCAACGCCTTGTGGCTCTGGGACAATCTGGCTGTACTCTTTCTGGTTTGGCGCTTAGCTAAATCATCATCCACAGATCTTCAGGAGGTGGTAATGAAGTAACTCTAGCTCAGTAGATTCGTATATAAAAAATTACTCGAAATTATGTACAAATGCTTAGTAGCCACGATCGATTAAGTTCATAACCAGTATTCAAATTCAAATTATTCGGTGGAATTTTTTTTATTTCTACAGTTTCTCTTATTAGTCTCTTGAAGCAATTTTTTTCTTTAGCCAGAAGCTTTCTATTCTTAAAATCAATACCATGTAATTCTTGAATAGCATGTTCAGCTACCGCAGATTTTTCTGGGTGGTTCAATTTTATTCGAAGAGAATGCTCTTTGAATCTTGTCTCTACGGTTCGCTTGGTTTATCCAATATATACTTTACCACACTGACAAGGAATCTTGTGAATACCTGGATACTGTAGAGGAAATCTGTCTTTAACATTACCAATAAAATTTCGAATTTTCAAACTGGAAGTATATGTGGTTTTTATGTCATATTTATTTTATCCATTATATTAGCTACGTAAGGCAACGTGACAAATATTTTTTTTTTATTCAGATCTTGAAGAGGAGGCATAGAATTCTACTGTCTAAGTGCTCTCTTGATCTGTGTTTCATTATAACCATTCTTCAAGAAAAGTTCGATTTCAACATATAGTTTACTTGGAGGACATAAAGAAGAGGCTCCCTGATATAAAATTTTTATGGAACAAATTTTTTTTAGCAGGATGGTGATTTGATGACTCATGTGAAGATTGATTTGTATGGGTAGGATTCCTATATACTGAGTGGATGAGTTTACCATTATCTTGTTTCTCCAGGTAAACGTCCAGAAAAGGAAGACAATTATTTTCTTCAACCTCAATACTGAATTTAATGTATCTGTGTTGCATGATCAGATGATTCGAAAAAAACATTCAATTCATCTCTACCATGAGGCCAAACAGCAAAGAAATCATCAACATACCGTAGCCAAACAGTAGGTTTCTTCATAGATGTGCTTCAAGCGATAAAAGAAAAAATAGAAGAGCCCATGGCGACACCATCGATTTTTTTGTAAAAATTACTAATGAAGACAAAGAAACAAGAAGTCAAACAATGGCTGGAAGACATTGACATTGACTTGATTTTTACTGTCAATTTGCCATACAAGTTGGACATGTTTTCTGTTAATATTTATCATGGAGACATGACAGCGACTAGATCACGTTATTCTTCTAGAAAAATGAGATCTAGATAATGATGACAAAGATTGGGAGATCAAGACAAGATCGGAATATGTTAATGTCGACTTGTTGTGGTACCAGCCAATGTTCGAAATGCCTGACAATATCAGTTGAAAAATGATTTTCCAATAATTTAAAAGTATCAATGATAGGTACTTCTGTGAATAAAGCCAAAATGTCAAAACTGACAAGTAAATCATCATCTGTCAATGTCATATCAGTAATTGTATCCACCATTCAAATATTTGGCTAATCCATATGTTGTCGAACCTATTGAATTTACTGTAGGTCTTAGTGGAACATCATTTTTATGAATTTTTGGAAGACCATAAAACTTGGAAACTACATGATCTTGAAGAATAAGCAATTTCTGAATACCTTGGCCTAGAGACAATTCCTTCAAAAGTTCAGCTGTTTAATATTTTGAGGAGTTTAGCGGATTATTATTAGCTGGACGTAAGCTGCATCATCTATAAATGTATTATATGTTCAAAAAACAGACAGAAGGGAATTCTGATTCTCTGAAGTCAATACTTCCTATTTGGCTCTGGGCGCGATTATTGCAAAGGAGGGAGAAAAGGAAAGCCACATTTGTCATTATAACATTTTCATGCATCATTTGTATCGAGTTCTAAGTAATTTTTGCGTGAATATCATTTATCGTTCGTATGTGACTAATTTAGTTTGTTAGATATTTTGTATCTTGGGTGGGTAAGGTGGGAATAATAATAGTATAGTTCCACTATTTGTTAGCTAAAAGTGGAGCTGGAAAATGTACTGTTGTGAAGTATGTATACTGATCATGCACTAAAAATATTTATGTAATGTTCAGAATTGGAGTTGGATTAGGTGGAGTAGTATTTAGAAATGATAGATGCATTCACTAAAAATGATTGCGAAGTAGAAACCTATCATACAAAAGTCTCTTAATATGAGACATTTATGTATGTCCTTATTTCACAATCGATTCTTTTCAAAAATAAAATCTGATAAAGTATATTATGCTTGTTCACCTTCAGACAAAGGAACATGATTTGACCTCTGTCCTGATGGTTTACACATCTCAAAGGATGCCTGAACCAGGCGTTCATACTGGTAGCACAGTGCACGCAATTGGTCACTGATTCCGTCCTACATGTCTCTATTCTTGATAATGCGAGATGAAAATTAAGGGCCGTTGAAGAATTGTGTATGCAATACATATCTATAGAAAGATTATGGCTTTCAAACAATGATTTTTTGAACATCTCGGGACACTTGGTTCTATGTTATAGAGCTCAGGTGTAATTGGAAAGAAAATATTCCTCCCATTATCAAATCTGATATCAATTAGAAGGGAATCTTTTATGCAAAATCTTCTTCTTATAACTTGCTCTCTGTGATTTTCAAAATTTTCGTCAGTGGTAGGAAATCTAGTGAAGACTACAAGATAATAAAGTGTCATCAACTGAACTGATATATATTATTTCTACGATCACTATGGAAAACAACTTATTTCTCATACAAAACATAACTGGAAAACTTACAATTTCACACAACTGTGCGAAAAGTCGTGAGAAATGATTTCTCACACCAGTTTGAACAACTTATATATTAAAAATTCATTTTGAATATTCTTTAGATGATATATTCAGCAAGATTATTGATAAATATCGCGGACTTGATATAAATTTCTGTTTGCTCTTTTATAAGCCGCATTTAAATAACAAAATTGCACTAAGTTACGTTGGAATCATTTTCTTATTCTTGTTATATATACTCCAAAGGTTGGCAACACTACAGAACACAACTGTCAAATTGAAGCAGACCACAAACGTTCCATCACATTCTGTTGAAATCGAGGAATTATGTATGTAATTATTGTATTCTAACCAAAATTAGATATCCACAAATATCAATACTGCAGTTGGAAAATGGTTAGTGACAAAAATTTAGAAAACTCTATAGGCTTGTTTATAATGGATGTAAACTTAATCTGTTATCTTATGATGCAAGATGTATGATGCTATTTTCAACAGCCTGGTTCATAATCAAACGTCAAAATTGTCAGAAATAGATCTAGAGAATGATTTTCAAAATCGATTGACAGTAAAATATTTTTGTCATGTTTTCAATCATTCTGTTAAAATATAAGACAATCATTGTAGAGAAGGAGGTACCATGAAATGTATTTTCATTTCATGTCATTTTTCACTTGGTATTTTTAATTCATGAGCTATGTATTCCCATGAATTCTTATAACATAATTTACTTTTATAGTCCACGTTACATTTGTCATATATAGGTATGCGAAATTTTTTAACAAGTCAAATTATTTTTATGTCAGAATCACTCTTTCGTGATGTGAAGACGAAATGTCAGTGTCAAATATGTCTACTGAAATACAAAAATAAATGCAACGCATACACGTGATACAATGCTCGCTTGCTATTGGTTGGGAATAAGCTGTATGATGTTAAACTTGAAAGTTGGTGAACTTTACGGTTACAGCATAAGTTAACATCATATTTCATGTCATTATGAACGTCAACGTGAAAATGTGTATAGTTTAATTTTAAAGACAACACAATAAATCACCGGTTACATCTATTATAAACCAGCCTTAACTAATAAGCCAATCAGAACGTCGCCTGGTGAAAGTAGGCCAATCAGATACAATCTTTCCGTAGTTTGCAACAATTAGATTACACGGAAAAAAATAGTGTTGGTTTTCATTACAAAAATCTGTTTGCTGAGTATTTTTTCTATTCTTAAGCGATTGTGACTCATCTCCGTCTCGTGCTGAAAATTACATACCTCGTGTGAAATAGGTAATTTTCTATACTTGTTGTACAATATACAATACCTGGTATTGCTGCATTCTTTCATTTCAACTACTACTTTATTATAATGTTGCCTTGATAGCTACGCCGTTATTCTATGCATGATACTCTCTAAAACTGCTAATCACAAAGAACAACTTCAGCTTTTGTTGATCTTAGCACAAAATTGACAACTGCCAACTGCTTATCACTTCACTGACTATTTATTTGAGTTTACAGACTACCGCTGCTGCAGCTGAAGGAATGATTAAAAGCTTTTGAAGATGATTATGTTTGCTTGCATTACTTATTAGATTAATATACTGCCGACATTCAAACGTATTCAAATCACAAAGCGCAAATTCAACAACTTCAATTAAATGTCAGTCAATATTGTAATCACTTTCGCTAAGTTTCTGGAGAACAAGCAGATTTCTAAATTTGAGTTAATATATTCGAATTGATCTCCATCCAGCATTCCACTTGATTCTATAACATTCATCACGTCTTTATTCAATTGAAATTCAAGAAAAAACCATTTATTGCCGATTATTCAGAACAGACTTTGCTTTGAATTGTTTATCTCAATCAGTCTAGTGGACTGTAGTCATTCGCTTTATGATCAAAATAGATTTCCACGTATTACGTATTTTGTTAATTTGATTATATATGCTTGTACTGCGTTATTGTCTAATTCTGATTAGATCATAATGATTGCAGGTCACCACCTACTGACTTGGTAATCAATCCAGAACACTACGTTATATTCGATTCCATGAAAACAAATCATCAAATTGATACGCTACATAATGAAAATGTCACCATGTAATTTGAAATATTTCTAGACATATTGTTTCTGTTAATGAACAAAAGATGACAGTGATGTTGTCAAGTTTTTAAGAAACTGTAATCAGTGCCAAGTGCTCAGGAAAGCGATGCCAAATGTACAAAATGATCTCTTAGTTCCAAACCTGCAGTGCATATTGAACAACTAAATACTAGATTGGTTTACTGAAAATATTCAAGTGTGCTGTGTCAATTTTCAGGCCGATTAGTCGTTAATAATAATTAATTGAAAGATCAATATACATTTCTGGTCGATAGAAAATGTTATCAAATTCTATGGAACTCAGTCACTGCAAATCAAAGGAAGCACAAAAGGTATGTTGTATACAAGTTCGATTTGATTTACAGAGTAACCTCATTTGTTCAAAAATTAGCACAAAAATTCTAATTTCAGATATTTCTTGACTAATGTGCAAAATTTGTGATCTGAATCAAAGTGCGTTATGTATACTTATAGAAAAGCTTAAGAAACAAGATGAATGACAATTGTTTTTGAGTTTCTCATGGCCAGTTGCACGACTGTCCCTCAATAAATAAATAAATATTGAACAACTGAACATTAGATTAGTTTCTGTGCCTATGTTTAAAGTTATATTGTTCAGTTGTCCACACTGAATTCGGATCAACTATTTTTGTTTATGAAGAGTTATCGTTAAAGCATATGTCCTAAATTATCATTCGATTAATAATTTATTCAAAAATTGATACACATTATTCTTTTACAGAAATCCTCATTCCACATTCTACAATAACAAATTTTTAAAAATGTTCTACGAATTCATGAATGGTATGTCGCATGTGAAAATGATTTGATTCGCAGTTTCACCATAGTATTTATTCAAAAAATTCCGCCAAAAATTGTAATTCCAGACATCTTTTGACTAGTTATCAAGAAAAATTTATGATCTGAAACAAAGTGCGTTATGTACACTGATATAAACGCTCAACAAAGTAGATCAAAGACAGTTTTTAACAAACTTCTCATGACCAAATGCAAAATTGTTGCTTCAAGAATGTCGCTAGAATAAAAGAATGCTATGTTTCTCTTTTTAATTATTAATATGAATAATGATATCGTGAATATATGGCTAACACTATCACATCTAACTTGTAATTGATCCTCTCTTTCTATATAATATTTTGAACTGAATCATAAAAATTACTGTTGATCACAAAAATTATCTCTCGCAACCACTTCCTATGAGTGAACAAAGGAGAACAGGATCAATTTGTTTCGCCGGTAGTAGTGGCGTCTGTGTCACGGACAAGGTTTTTGTCTCACTAATGACAACATCTTTCCCAAACGATACTTTTGTGCGAAACCCATTTTCATCGGCTGTATATCCCTGAATATATACAAATCCTTCTGGACTGTCATATGAATATGAACCTTGGACTTTTAAACTTTCGATTCCTTCAGGATTTTTTGATAGGATTCCATCCTCATCCCTCGTATTAATATTTGAAGTAGAATAACTGAAAAAAAAGTATGCTCAATAATAATAGAAAAATGTAATTGCAATTATTGTACAGCCGTTGAATCTTAGTTTGGATCTATTCTATTCAAATTTGCACGTTGAATAATGAATATCTCTTGTTAATAGGGCTGCTTATTTCAACCTTTGTTATCTTGTTCAACTTGAAACTATATTAATAATCTGTGAGCTTCATGTACAATGGAATCGTACTGCTGATGCAACTATCAATACCAAATACTTCGAACATAGTTTAACAAGACAATAAGTGATTTTAAACGAAAGGATATCTCATCAGCCTATTCTATATATAATTTTATCGTATAACTTTTTCAAATTCAAGTATGTATCCATCCTGCCAAAAATACTTGTCTTAAAGAATCGTCATTCTTTTCATTCCATTGCTATTAATATAATTAATGATTGAACAAAAAGTCGAGATAACGTTTCTTGATATTGTAGGTAAAATAAGTTTATATTTTTAGAACGGTTTGATAGACTAGCAAAATGGGGTTGACCCGACCAAATTATAATAACATATAATCATAGACCCTCTGGCTAAAATAACTTTCCAATTTATGGATCCAATGTATAGTCTTGAAATAGTATCCTTGCAACGTACAATTTTTTCATCGACTTCGTTTGTGAGTGTAGAATATGGAGCTTGACTCCTGGTCTATTCGTGATTAACTCAAGTTTCAATTATAATTTAAAAATTGTTTGTAATTATATTAGTGAGATTAATTTTGATGAGAGTATTGCTTTTTATAAGTCATTTGTAATAGGTAATGAAATGGTATTTATTTCAGTTATAAATCATATTAGAATATTCAGAAAGGAAAATAATGCTTACTAAAACGAATAATCCTTTCCGTTCTTCCCAAAATTATATTTATATACCGCAATAGTATCATCTTCTGATTGTTTGGATGGGATATCATAGCGAACTTCTACTTCTGTTTCTTCATTTATTCTGGTATAGATACCATCTTTTATTTCTTGTTCTGTTCTAAATCGAATTTTGTCGTCAATAAACTCCATTGTTGTGGTAAAATTAAGTTTGTCACCATGATTTATGACAATTTCACAAGAAACGAACGGCAGCAGTAAAATCCAGGTGGCAAACTGCAATTTTTTGCTACAAAACAATATGTTATCATCTAAGACTAATGATGAAAACTTGATTTCTCATTCTATCAATATTGCACAGAATATTGATTTCAACGCTAAAATTGGTACTATGTTTTGCACATAAGGTTGATTTTTACTCCAACAATTATGAAGATATAGTTACAACTATCTCAAAAGTACTTACAGTATTCATGGTTGACGAAGATCTGGCATTCACAGTCAACTGAGTTTGGATTATCTCTCTGTATTTCATAAATCGGTATACCTGCAATTTTCTTGGCTGATGTCATCGAAACATTGCTAAATTATGAACAAATAAATTCCTGTTAACTGCACAATTGCAGTATTTTTTCATTAAACACATTTCTACCACAGAGTTAAAATTATACTCCATGGAATTATCTTTGATGAGAATCCTACTTTCGAATCAATTGTCCTACAAGGAGGAAAAATATAATGTTCCGTTCAGAAATATAACTTCACAGAAAAATAAGAAGTTTGATGTATTATTTCAGAAAATTCATGCTGGGCCGAATATACGACAACTTTTTTGATAATGTCTTGAATCTACCTTTGTTACATATCATACATTTCTATTTTCAGTTTTGTTCACTTGAAGGCATGTTTTAGATCGCAATTTGTCATTCATTTCCTTAATTCCTCATTCTGTCGATTGAATAACTATTAGAAAAAAATTCTATTGATTTCCATTAAAATTTGTTAAATAATCCACTTTTTCTTAACCATTTTATACTAAAGTCCCTTATATCGTGGGTGTGCACATCTGATTCCACCTACGATTTGTCATTTTCTTGGAATAAGAAAAATAAATGCTATAGATTCTTCGAATAGTTCTTTTAATTGCTTATACATATAATAATATAGTTGTGGAGTGAATTTTTCCCTGGTTCGTCTATCAAATAAGATGCGGTGTTACGAACCCGGGGAGCAACTTTCTATGTGGAAAACGCAAATGATATGAAATATTAATCTTGAAAGTTTGATCCCGTCTTTGTAGGTGTCAATCACGATTATAAAGAAGCAAAATTGAAGAGAATACTGATCACGAAATCTTATGCAACAACTACCTTGAAGCACTTTCCTTGAGCAAGTCCTGTTTTCAAAGTAAACGCTCACTCATAAAAACCTACTCATTTCTATCAAAATAAAATTCGAAAACATCACATGTGGTTACGCAACGAAGAATTCAACCTGGAAATAGAGTTGGATATTTCTTATCTTGCCCCTTTTGGAGAAAGACTTCTTTTAAAATATAAACTCCTGAGACGGTGTGGATTGAGTTTGTCAATTACTCGAAGGTGTTTTCCGTCAACATTCTCTAACCGTGTTTTTGTTTATATGAGTGAGAGTACGTAATAACACTCTACACATCTGTCATTTATTAATATATTCGCAGTTTTTTTTGTATTGTAAACCTAACTTCCGATTAATAATGGTAGGAAGAGTTAAGTTTCAAATTATGATTTTTTATTATTATACGATGATCATTTCGACATTTTAAGATGACTCAAAATGTCGAAATGATCATCGTAGAATAATAAAAAATCATAACTTGAAACTTAACTCTTCCTACCATTATTAACTTAAAATGTTTCAACTCTTCCACAATGAAAAAACTAACTTTCGATTTCCTATTGCCAAATATGATTGACGAATTCCGCTGGATGAATATTACATTTTAATGATATCTACAGTATTTTTTTGGTAATTGAATGAATCAATATGGAATTGAGCTATGGGATTTAAAACATCACGAATAAACTTTCATGTAGACACCAGTATCTTCCAGAAATTATTGAATTCTATTGATCTCTCCCTGTTTTTGAATTGAAAATCCGGAATTCCATTCACTGTTAGGGAATTTAATAGAGATTATAAGAGTAGTACAATGTCATCAACTAGTAGAATTTTTTTTCAATACTTGCCATAATTACTGCATTATATTTGAGATTTCTTACGTTTATAACATATTCTTTTATTTCAACTACTATTTTATAATCCTTGCCTTTATAGTTATTCCGGCGCCGTCATTCGATGCATGATTGTCTCTAAAACCTCCAGCCACACAAAACTTATTTAGCTTTTGTAGATCTAAGAACAAAATTGACAACTACCAATTGCTCATTATTCCACTGACTATTCATTTCAGTTTACAGACTACCGCTGCTGCAACTGAAAGCGTGATTAAAAGCTTTCGCAGATGGTATAATTTGGTTGCATTACTTATTTGATCAATACACTGTCAAGTGCCAACATATATATTCGAATTACAGAGCGCAAATTTGGCAACTTTAATTAAGTATCAATCAGTGTTGAAATCACTTTCTCTTACAATTCTTATTTTATTGAAAATTCACGAGAAAATATTGATGTCTCTGGACCATCCCATGGAGAACAAGCAGATTTAGAAATTTGAAATAATGTATACTACTCGATCTCCATCCAGCACTACACCTAATATTACTACATTTATTACCTTTCCATTTCAAATGAAATTCATGGAAAAACCATCTATTAATGATTATCCAGATCAAAGGTTTCGAATTGTTTATCTCAATCAGGTTTATGGATAGCGTAGTAGATTATTTTGCAGAATGATTCCAGTTGTTTGTCAGTCTAGTGGTCTGTATTCGTTGGCTTTATGATCAAAATAGATTTCCCCGTATAACGTATTTTGTTAATTTGATTATACATGCTTATACTGCGTTATTGTCTAATTCTGATTTGATCATAATGCTCGCATGTTACCACCCACTGACATGGTGATCGATCCAGAACACTAAGTAATACTAAATTCCATGAAAACAAATCAGCAAATTGATATTACATTATGAAAATGCCACCATGTAATATTGAAATATTTCTGGACATGTCGTTTTTGTTAATAAACAAAATATGACAGTGATTCTGTCAAGTTTTTAGGATATTGTAATCAGTGCCAAATGCACATGATGGCGTTGCCAAATGTTCAAATTGATCTCTTAGTTCCAAACCTGCAGTGCATATTGAAAATTAAACATCAGATTGGATTACTTTAAAAGTTCAAATGTGCGGTGTCGCTTTTCAGGACGATTGTTTCTATTCTGAAGTTATACTGTCCAGCTGTCTGAACTAAACTTAGAAACAATAATATAATTATGTATATATCTCGAAAAAGTCTAATCCGGAAATAAGTCGTAATTAATATTCAATTGAAAGATCAATATGTATTTTTAGTCGGTAGAAAATTCTGTAAACTGAAATGAAAAAAAGTCTTATCTAAGAGCTATGTTCGGAAATAAGAAGTACAAAAGATATGTTTTATACGAAGTTAATTTGGTTGCCAGATTCACCTTATTCAATCAATGATTCTCACAAAAATTCCAATTTCCGACTGATTTGCAAATTTGGTGATCTGGATCAAAGTGCATTATGTACATTAATATAAAAGCTCAGTAACAAGATAGTTTTTCTCAAATTAGTCATGGCTAGTTGCACGATTATCGCTCAAATTTTAAGGATCATTTAGTGAAACAATGTTGGAGATAATGACAAAATGTTGCTAATTTATGTGAATACAATGATAAATATGAATATCGTAAATATTTGACTAACACTATAATATCCCTTCAATATATCAGACTTAACAACATCTATTTCCATGAAATTTATTTTTAATATGAATATTATGTTCTAATAATCATAAAAGTTACTATCTTCACTACGTAATCACAAAAATTATCTCTTGCAACCACCTCCAATTAGTGAACAGAGAAGAACAGGATCAATTTGTTTTCCCGGTTTTGGTGGCTTCCGTGTCTCAGACAGAATAATTGACCCACCAATGTAAACATCTTTCCCAAATGATACTTTCGTGTGGAATCCTTTTTCATCAGCAGTATATCTCTGAATATATACAATACCCTCTGGACTGTCATATGAATATGAACCTTGGACTGATAAGCTTTCGATTCCTTCAGGATTTTTTGAGAGGATTCCATTTTCATCCCTTGTATTAATATTCGAAGTAGAATAACTACAATAAAAATGCACAATAATAATGGAATATTGTTAATTCTTAGTTTGGATCTATTTAATTTAAATTTGCATGGTGAATGATGAATCCCTTTTGTTGATAGGGTTGATCATTTCAAGCTTTGTTATCTTGTTTAATTTGAAACTATATTCATAATCTGGGAGCTTCAATTACATTGAAGTTGCCGTTTTTAATGCTATGATTTTCGATCACTGAAAGACTCTTATTAATTTTTCAATTAATTTTCTGTATTAGAATTATCATTTTCAAAGATCTGGAGTAAGAAAAATACACACGTCTCATTGAGAACTTGTACATATTCAATTCAAATTTGATAATTCTCTATTCTCAGCGACTAGATTTGTTATTATCAAAATGACATATTTTGATCATATAGATAAAATAAGTTAATATTTTTGAGACAATTTGATAGACACCTCCAGCAAAATTGAGCTGGTCAGGCCAAAATGATAAACCTTCTAGCTATTGTTATATAGAGTATAGCCCTGCAATAGTGATATCCTCGTAACATAATTTCTTTTATCTACGTGGTTTGTGAGATTGGTCTGTTCCAAATTTACTCAAATTTTACTTTTATTTTGAAAATCCTTTGTATTAATAAGATGGATTTTGGTGTATTGGTCGAATCAATACATGAGTCATTTTTTGGAACAGAAAAATATTTAAAATAGTGCTCACTAAAACGAGTAATCTTTGCCGTCCTTCTTCAAATTAGATCTATATACTGCAATAGTTTCATCTTCTGTTTCTTTGGTTGGGACATCATAATGCACATCTACCTCTGTTTCTTCATTTGTTCTGGTATAGATACCACCATCTGTATCTTGTTCTATTTGAAATCGAATGTTGTCATCAATGAATTCCATTGTTGTAGTAAAATTGTGTTTATCACCATGATTTATGACAATTTTACAAGAAATGAACGGCAGCAGGGAAATCCAGGTGAACAACTACAATTTTTTGCAATAATTAAGCTAAAGCATTTTTTGTTGTTTTGAAGGTGTTGTTGATTATATTGGACAAAATCTCTCAAAAATTTTCAGATCAACGCTTATTTTGAATTGAATTTCATTAACAAATATGATTTTTCTTAATGTTTCCTGAAGTATCCTCGTAATTTATCAAGCTATAAATTTCAAATCAACTCAGAATTCAAATGAGAATGGAGTTATAGTTATAATTATCTCAAGAATACTTACAATATTCATGGTTGGTGTAGATCAGACATTCACAGTTAACTGAGTTGGATAATCTTTTCGTATTTGATAAACCGGTATTTCGACAATTATTCACCTGGCTGATGTCATCAAAACATTGCTAAATTATGAATAAATTAATTCTGTTAACTCCACAAATACAGCATCTTTTGATGAAACCCACTCCTTTTAGAAATAATTTTCTTAGATTGACAATGTATCGTCGAATCAATTGTCCTATCAGGAGAGAAAATTCAATATTTCGTTCAAAAATATATTTTTACAGGAAAAAAAAGAGTTTGATATATTATTACATAAAATTATTGCTGGTCCGAATGCACGAAAACTTTTTTAATCAATATGTTCTATTGGGTTATTGGTCCTGTATTAATAAATTTGAGACACAACGCTTCGACAGCAAAGTGCTGCTTTTTTCAAGTGTAAAGAAATATGAAAATAAATAAACAAAATCGTCAAGACAATAAAACTAAAAGTACAAATAGTAACTAGATTAGTCTGGAATATCAACTATCAAGATCGTGGAGCTCTGCCTGTGGTTGATGATTCCATACCACAGATCTTCAGGAGATAATAATGATGGTCTAAATAGGGAAATCATCAACTCCTTGTGGTTCTAGGTCAATCTGGCTCTACTCTTTTTGGTTTGGCGCATAACTGAACCATCTACAGATCTTCAGGAGGTGGTAATGAAGTAACTCTTGCTAGTAGATTCGTAGATAAGAATAACTTGAAATGATGAACAAATGATTGGTAGCCATGACCGATTAAGTTTATAACCGGCAAATTATTCGGTGATTTTTTTATTTCAATTGCTTCTCTTATAAGCCTCTTATACTAATGATCTCAAGACACTATTGTCTAAATGGGTAATCAATTTAGAACACTCTGAGATACTCGATCACTTGAATGAAAACAAATCTGCAAATTGAAGCTGTACTTATGGAGAAGCGAATAAGCACCAACATGGAATATTCTTGGATAGATCGTTCCTGTTAATGAACAAAAGATGGCACTGATTCCGTCAAGTTATTAGAAAATTGTAAAACATGTTATTTTGTCGTAACATCTAGAACAAAGTCGTAATTATTATTTTATTTTAAAAGTGTAATATCTCCTTTCCACATAAAACTCTTTGAATATTCTCCAATTCCAGCAATGCAGAATAAAAGGTCTCATCTAAGACTTGTTGAAGAATTAAAAGCATAAAAAATAATTTCGTAAATTAAGATATTCGATATCCAATTCCACAGTCTGTATTTAAACAAAAATTTCCCATTTTTCAGAATTCCAGACTTTTCAAAAGTTCATCAAGCAAATTCCATATTCTGCATTATGTATATTAATATGAATTTATTTATTTATTTATTTATTCAAAGTACAAAACTCAACAGGCAAAGCATAATAACAGAGTTGCTAAACTTGTAGAAAACACATGTTTAAAAAATTTAAAAAATGTATAAAAAGTAATCAATGTAAAATTATTCTTCTGAAATTCACATAGTCAAGGAGAAAAATATCAACATGAGAAAATCTACTCTCATAGAGAAGACACATCACATCCTCAATTCCATTACATGTTAAATGTTCAGTTAACTAGATAAAAGGCAGATCCTTTTAAATGTCTCATAGCCAATTGCACGATTGTACTTTAAGTTTCAAGGATCATTCAACTGAACAATTTCCAAGGTAACGTGAAAATTACCTTATATATATTTTGCCTTTCCATTGAATGTATTCCTAATACAAAACTATAATATGAATATTTTATTCTATCAACTATACAAGTTACTACCATGTACTTCAATACATAAAAATCATTTCTTGCAACCACTTCCAATGAGGGAACAAAGGAGGACAGGATCAATTTTTTTTGATGGCTTCTCTGTCCCTTCCTCGGACAATATGAATGATTCACCAAAAGCAACATTTTTACCAAAGGACACTTTAGTGCGAAATCCATTTTCATCAGCTGTATATCCCTGAATGTACACAAAACCACCTGGACTGTCATATGAATATGAACCCTTGACCGTTAAACTATCGATTCCTTCTGAATTTTTTGAGAGGTATCCATTTTCTTCCCTCGTATTGATATTTGAGGTAGAATAACTGCGAATAAAATACTCATAATAATAATAGAATAAGTCAGTTCTGGGGTTATTGTACAGCCATCAGAGGCAAATCTATATATGTGCTTCTTGGGCTCCAGGGCCCCGTGGATATGAAGGGCCTCCAGCCCCTATTGAAGACACTGGACAATATTAGAAGTTATGAAAAAATATATCTAAAATTTTGAAAACTTCAATCATAAGGTTTGCAATCATGAAGTCATATCAAATAGAGAAATATTCTAATGTCTAAATTTTCATCCTGTACCGTATACATCATTATAGATCTTTCTTTTTGACAAAATGGCAATTAGTTTGGATAATTAGATAGAACTTCAAGTAATGTTAGCCCAGGCCCCACAAATTCACAGTTGTCTCATAGTTTGGGAGTATTTTATTCAGATTTTTAGATAAAAAAATTATTTCAGTCTCTTTGGTGGAACAGCGAGAACTCTGCAATTATAGAGTGCAAAAAGATTCTACCTTCTAGAACTCACTTTGCCCAAAAATAAAAGTTTTGTAAACATCATCCTGTCTTCTCCTGGATTTTGTTCTGTTTTGAAACTACTTTCTTCCGTGAATACCCTTCAACTCCATTTTGCGTGAATTATGAAGGAAAATAATATTTTCTATGCCCTTATAAGCATCTGTGCTCTATTTTTCATTATAAAGGATTTTGGGTTCTGATTTGACATCATTCAATTAACTCTATCATTCAATATAAAAATAAAGCCCACTTAATTATCTGAGACTTTTTCGATGTGAAACCAGTCATACTGGAAGCATACCTGCTTCTACTTCTAATGCCATAAGTTAAGGCGTTATCCAGCAATAAACACATTAAAGAGTTTCTGCATTAGGTACGTTTATTCCTACACTAATTTTAGGCATGAAATAGCGTAAAAACTTATGAATTAGGAAAGTAATTTGGTTTTTGACGACAGTTAATTCACACCAAATTTTCTAGCACTTATACGTATATTACTAGAATTCCAAGACACTATTTTTTAGTGTCAAATTGTTCATCATTTGTGTTTCTAAATCTTTTTCTTCAAATTATTCTGCTGGAATATGTTTTATAGTTCCAGTTGAGACAGAAACTCATATAATATAGCATAATCACAAAATATGGCAAATTTAATTTTTTAATATGTATGAACACAATTTTAACGTCAAAATGTATTAACATGTCGAAAAACTTGTATAACATTTTAGATTTGGGAAAATTATTCATTCTTTTAATCATTTGAATATTAAATAATTTTTGTTGATAATGACAACGTTGCAGTCAAGATATTATTACAATTTCTATCAATTTTACTATCGTTTCACATGCCAGAACCAACCAAGTAAATTTTGGTGACCGTATTTGAATTCATATTTGAGAATAGAGCTTGTTTGTGTTTTCGACCATATAAGTAAATTTCAGCTTTACGAGAAAAAAAAAACAAAGACCTTACTAGAATTCATAATTCTTTCCATCCTTCCCGAACTTGGATTCATATACTGCGATTGTTTCATCTTCTGATTGTTTGGCTGGAACATCAAAATGAACATCTACTTCTGTTTCTTCATTTCTTCTGGAATGGACACCATGATCTAATTCTTGATCTATTTGGAATCGAATGTCGTCATCAATGACTTCTATTGTTGTGGTGAAATTTTGTTTGTCTCCATGATTTATGACAATTTTACAAGAAACGAGAGGGAGCAAAAAAATCCAGGTGAATAACTGCAAATTTTTGCAATAAGTAGAAATATAATATTATCATATAATCAGTACCAGCTGAAGCATTTTTTGTTACTTTGCTATTAATTATCTAGGACAGAAGCTCCCAATTTTTTGGGGCCATCGTCCACTTAAAACTAAATATTACCTCAAAAACTGTCCCTTTTGGACTGTTAAGTATGTATGTGATTCACTAAGTTATAAATTTGGAATCAAGGTGTCATATGTACAAATCATTTAAAATACGAATATAAGTGAAGTTTATGAATATTTAAATCCAAACTGATAGTAGATGTGCGCATTTTCTGAGCATTGAAGTAATACATATCTCGTATCTCAGATAATGTTTTTTTTTTCATAAATATTATCTGTATTTCACAGAATGATGATTCTGATGCATAGAATGGTACAATGTTATGCATAAAAAGTTAATTTCTGTATTACAGATAGTGAAGTATACTCACAATATTCATAGTTGGTGTAGATCAGGCATTCACTGTAATAACTGTGTTTGAATCATCCTCTCTGTACTTTATAAACCGGTATATCGACAATACTCCTAGTTGATGTCATCAAATTATGGCTAGATAATGTATAAATTATTTCTGTAAACTGCAAAAATGCAGGACCTTTTGGCAAGATACATTCCATTGTATAATATTGTCAGATGAACATTATATCTTCAAGTCAATTGTTCTTACCTTGAGAAAAATTATAATGCTTATTTTAGAAGAAGAAATTATTAGAAAAAGCTATTTATAACAGAAAAATGAAAAATATGATATATTGTTAGATTATTTCATGCTGGTCCGAGTGTACAAAATTTAAAAAAACTGTATTATGACCTAAATTCATCTCAAAAAAAATAACGTACAACTCAGTATTTAGTTTTGTTCCCTTCAAGACGCGTTACAAATTGCAGTTTTACATTAATTTTGTTGACTATCCATTCTACCGATAAATCACTATTGATTCTTATCGCGAGCTGGTAGATAGTCTACAAAACTGTATTATATTGTGAACTGTAACTATGAAACTATAGTAGCACAATCATTATTTCAGGGTATGCACTTTTGGTTCCTCCTACGATTTTTCAATGTCTTGGAATAAGAAAAATTATTGCTAGTCTCTATGAATATTTCTTTTAATTGGAGTGGGGTTACCATGGGCTACAATTGACAGATTTGTCAAGAGAGGATGAAAAACGCGATCTTTAATCTTGACATTGGATACTATTCTATTTATAGTTCCCAAACACAGAATTTTAAGTTTTTTTTTTTTGTGTTCAAGTGATACTGTTTTTCATAATTTTAAATTTCAGATCACACTTCCAAGTCGGGCGCTCGTAACAGAAAAAAAAGGAACAATTTTCAATAGGCTGCCATTTATAGAGTTGATACAGCTGTAAACTCAAAATACTTGAATTTTGAAATGTAAAATCTCCACTAGGTGTTAATGCATTTTGAAAAATGTATTCGGCTCAGCAACAAAAAATAGCTTCTTTGTATAGTTTTTCACAGTCTGCCACTTTTTGGAACGTAAGACAAGTTTCCTAAATCGACTGACAGGTTACTGGCATGAGTCCAAGGGTGAAGCATATTCAGGTAAATTTGTAAATTCATTATGTATCTCGGAACAATATTTCACATGATCTCTTAGTAGATTTTGTGAACTTGCCTTACGTTCAAACTGTAAAATTTAATTTAAAGAAAATACTTTTTGTTGCTAATTAAAGTCAATTTTTCAATATGCATCAACATCTAGCGGGGATTTCTCAAATACAAATATCTCAAGTTTACAACGATAAGTATCTCCTCTATTAATAGCAGCCTGTAGAAAACTGTTATCTATTTGAAATTTACAGCAGACATGTGATTATTGTTCTCTAGCACAACTGCGGCCTGAGATTAAACTTCCTTTGAAATTGCATATATCTTGAAAAAAAATATCGTATTTTATCTTTTCATTCATATTATTTCTATATCAAACCACGAGTACGTTTCACTAGGTGACTAGGCGATCGCAATGATTTACTCATGACCGCAATTTTTGCCGTCCTACCAACGTATGATTGTTGTGGTTGGTGCTTCAAGTGGAACGATTCAAGTGTCTGTTTAATGTCAAATATACGGATAATTCATGGTTCAGATCGAAAATTTAATTATCAATGAAATCAAACTGACCTGTAGCTTCATTCGAATAAATTCAATGTGCATGTATAAATAAATCTCTCATAAATAATTAATATTGATGATAAGAGACCGTGAAATTATCTGTCATATTGACAAACCAAAAATCTGAATTCGAAAGCAATCGCAATCGAAGACGTCATCTATGACGTATTGATGTTGAACGCAAAGACCACGATCGTCTTGTGGAACGATTATTTAGGCGGCATGACTGTTCCGATCACCTAGTGTAACGAATTCCATATGTAGTCATTAAGAATTGATTATCTCGTCTATTTTCGCTTTTGACAGCTTTTTACCCAACTTAAAAACAGACAACCAATGCTCCTTTTCTAAGGCTCTCTTGATGAATAATATTTTTCTCAACACTCCTTCTGTTTCGATTGTGTATTTGTTTTCACAACCGATACTCATTTCTCTCTCTTCGATTTCATCAATTCGTACTATGTTACTTCCTTCGTAAAAATATCAACATTTTTTTCCGTAATTTTACCATAATTTTCCTATATTTACATCTGCTCTTATGTTATACAATTTTAAATCAATATATTTACTTCTTTCATTGATTATTTTGTTTTCTACCATTCGTTACGTTGCCTTATCATCTATATTCATTGTCCATGTATCATTTTCGTTTATTTCACCTAATTCTGTCATCACGTTTCTTTATATTCATTCGAAGCATTTAATTCGGCTTCAGCTGTGCTATGTGCCACGCACCTTTGCTTTCTTGATGATCTTCACTTCCTTTTAGACATTTGAATGTATGTGTTAGTCCATTCTAATGTTCTTTCGTTGGATTCGATATGAATTGTGCTAGATAGGCAATACTGAATGCAATATCGGGTCTTGTATTAGTAGACAAATATTTTTAGCGCATGTTTACAAAAAAATGGAAGAATCATCTAAATGGTGAAAGCGCATTTTTGACAGCTTATAAATGCTTGTTACCCAAGAGATTTCGCAAATTACCATCTCTTACAATTACTGAGCTTGAAATTAAGCAGTTTGGACAAACTTACGGAACAGCAGCTTCCATTTAGTACTAGTTTCAAGTAGACTTTTTGATAGGTACTTAATTTAGGCATGTACAAACTCAAAAATACCTTTTAATCTTCATTGTTTAGTTATTGACTGACGGGAGGTCAAGTGCTGTACCTTAAAATGATAATTTGATCTTTATCAAAGCTATATAAAAAAATACACCAAAAGTAAACAAATTTTGAACCAATAATAATAATTCATTCTAATAAGCTTCAAATTCGCGTCAAACAAGTCATTGAATGAATCCCGGACAGATTTGACAACTGTACATAATAATAGTGATACCTGCGGCTAAAGTTGTAACTAAATTTTTATCTACTTTAATGAATTTCAGTTGCCATATTCCTATTGTCATAATATATCTATGGACATCGTTTCACTCGAAACAAATAATTCAATAATTTAATCTTCCCCAATCACTGAGCTTGAATTAAAGCAATTTGTGCAAACCTACGGAACAGTAGTTTTTATTTAGTACCAGTTTCAAGTCTGTAAATAGTATAGTTGCTGAGAACTCAGCGTCACGCCAGCCAGCCAGACAGCCAAAGTGAATATAATAGCGCTCTTTTCTAAAAAATTGAAGAATCATCTAGATGATGAAAGCGCATTTTTGACACCTCATGAATGCTTGTTACTTCAGAGATTTCGCAAATAACCATCTGCCACAATTACTGAGCTTGAAATCAAGCAGTTTTGGCAAACTTACGGAACAGCAGCTTCCATTTAGTACTAGTTTCAAGTTGACTATTTGATAGGTACATAATTTAGGCATGTACAAACTCAAAAATACCCTTTAATCTTCATTTTTTGGTTATTGACTGACAAGAGATCAAGTGCTGTACCTTAAAATGATAATTTGATCTTTACCAAAGCTATATAAGAAAAAAATACATCAAAAGTAAACAAATTTTCATCCAATAATAATAATTCATTCTAATAAGCTTCAAATTCGCGTCAAACAAGTCATTGAATGAAACCCGGACAGACTTGACAACTGTATATAATAGTAGTGACATAAACGGCTAAAGTTGTAACTAAATTTTATTCCAATTGAATAAAATTTAGTTGCCATAACCCTAATGTCATATATGTCTATGGGCATTGTTTCACTTGAAACAAGTAATTGATCAATTTGATCTTCCACAATCACTGAGCTGTAATTAAAGCAATTTGTGCAAACCTACAAAACAGCAGCTTTCATTTAGTACCATTTTCAAGTCTGTAAATAGTATAGTTGCTGAGAACTCAGCGTCACGTCAGCCAGCCAGCCAGACAGCCAAAGTGAATATAATAGCGCTTTTTAGCGCATTTTTCCGAAAAAAGCGCTATTATATTCACTTTGGCTGGCTGGCTGGCTTGACGCTGAGATCTCAGAAACTATACTATTTACAGACTTGAAACTGGTACTAAATAAAAGCTACTGTTTCGTAGGTTTGCACAAATTGCCTTAATTCAAGCTCAGTGATTGTGGAATATTAAATTATTCAATTACTTGTTTCAAGTGACACAATGCCCATGGATATATATGACATTAGGGATATGGCAACTAAAATTTATTAAAGTAGATAAAAATTTAGTAACAACTTTCGCCGGGAGTGTCACTATTATTATGTACAGTTGTCAAATCTGTCCGAGATTCATTCAATGACTTGTTTGACGCAAATTTGAAGCTTATTAGAATGAATCACTATTATTGGTTGAAAATTTGTTTAATTTTGGTGTATTTTTAGCGCATTTTTCCGAAAAAAGCGCTATTATATTCACTTTGGCTGGCTGGCTGGCTGGCTGGCTGGCTGGCTGGCGTGACGCTGAGATCTCAGCAACTATACTATTTACAGACTTGAAACTGGTATTAAATAAAAACTGCTGTTTCGTAGGCTTGCACAAATTGCTTTAATTCAAGCTCAGTGATTGTGGAAAATTGAATTATTCAATTACTTGTTTCAAGTGAAACAATGTCCATAGATATCTATGACATTAGGGATATGGCAACTAAAATTTATTAAAGTAGATAAAAATTTAGTTACAACTTTCGCCACGGGTGTCACTATTATTATGTACAGTTGTCAAATCTGTCCGGGATTCATTCAATGACTTGTATGACGCGAATTTGAAGCTTATTAGAATGAATTATTATTATTGGATGAAAATTTGTTCACTTTTGGTGTATTTTTTTTTATATAGCTTTGATAAAGATCAAATTATCATTTTAAGCTACAGCAGTTGACCTCCTGTCAGTCAATAACTAAACAATGAAGATTAAAAAGTATTTTTGAGTTTGTACATGTATAAATTATGTACCTATTAAAAAGTCAACTTGAAACTAGTACTAAATGGAAGCTGCTGTTTCGTAAGTTTGCCCAAACTGCTTGATTTCAAGCTCAGTAATTGTAAGAGATGGTAATTTGCGAAATCTCTGAAGTAACAAGCATTCATGAGCTTTCAAAAATGCGCTTCCATCATCTAGATGATTCTTCCATTTTTTTATATAGCTTTGATAAAAAGCAAATTTCAATTTTAAGGTACAGGACTTGACCTCCTGTCAGTCAATAACTGAGCAATGAAGAATAAAAGATATTTTTGAGTTTGTACATGCATAAATTATGTACCTATCAAACTGTCAACTTGAAACTAGTAAATGGAAGCTGCTGTTTCGTAAGTTTGCCAAAACTGCTTGATTTCAAGCTCAGTAATTGTGAGAGATGGTAATTTGCGAAATCTCTGAGGTAACAAGCATTCATGAGCTGTCAAAAATGCGCTTTCATCATCTAGATGATTCTTCCATTTTTTACAAAAAATGCGCTAAAAATGCTATTATATGCACTTTGGCTGTCTGGCTGGCTAGCTGGCGTGACGCTGAGATCTCAGCAACTATAGCACTTACAGACTTGAAACAGGTACCAAATGAAGGACGCTGTTTTGTAGGTTTGCACAAACTGCTAGAGTTTCTTATTCATGCACCCAGTTTTGGGTAAAGATTGAAATGGTAATTACTGCTGAGCTATGCATAGTTGAAATCTGAAAATTGCTGCATAGAATGGATAACATATCATTAATTGAATTCCATACTCCCCAACTTCGAACCGATATGGGTTGATACCCATTTTAGGGTAGAAACTATTTATTTCAATATCTCCCGAGTTACACAAGATATTGACATGCGGTTTCCGATGTTATTAGTATCAGATTGAGTTTGACTTTTGTTTCTACGATTAATTTAGGCCAGTATGTGACCACCCGTTACTTATTTTCTTGAATCTGTAGCTTTGAAGGTAATTTTCAGGATTTTTTTTTTTTTTATAAAGCTTTGATGGATATCAAATTATTATTTTAAGGTACAGCACATGACCTCCCGTTGGTCAATAAATAAGCAATAAAGATTGAATGGTATTTTTGAGTTTGTACGTGTACAAATTACGTACCTATCAAATGATCAACTTAAAACTGGTACTAAATGAAAGCTGCTGTTTCGTAGGTTTGCCTAAACAGCTTGATTTCAAGCTCAGTGATTGTGGGAGATGGTAATTTGCGGTATCTCTGAGTTAACAAGCATTCTCCAATTTTTTTTTTTTTTTTTTTTACATTTTGAATCCACTTCTTCATCGTATTTCTCGTATTTTGTTCCGCTCTCATGTTTTCGCTGGTTTGTAATCTGACATTTTGAATTCTTCTAATACTTTTGTCAAATAGTCTTTTAGATCAATGCTTATTTTGATGAGGATCGCATTGATGAGTTAAATGTTTCTGCTATGTTTATAGTGTTCTATGATTTTTCGTATGAAAATTAAGAGATCATCAATTTGCAAGAAAATTGTTATTTTATTGAATATTACTATTTAGTTGCCTGAAATATTAACTCTCCAAGACTCTGATCTTCGTGTTGCATTTGTCCATTTTCTTGACCTACAATCTTTTCGAAGCTTTCGTCCTGCACATCATAATGCAGAATACAACCGCATACTCTCAGCTGTCTTTGTTGAGCTTATGTTTTTATCTAGTCTTGAATTTTGTATAACGCAAGACGAAGTATATTGATTCCTATGTTTTCTTGTGAATCTCGGGAAGAAGTGGATATATTTTTATTCTTGTTCTGTTGGTTTGTTTTCTTTTGAGATCTTTGATAAGATGTTTGTGTGTTTATTTTTATTTGAGAAGATGAAGCATAATTTCATATTGTTACTTTTTCTTGTTGTAGAGTGATATTTTCTCTTCAACCATCTGTCAACTTAGTTGTTTGCATATTGCCAACACTGCGTAAGCTGAGTTTTTACATATCCCAGCTCTACCACAGTATAAATGCTTGGCAAGTTATGTGATGTAAATGAAATTCTCATGGTTGTAGCATTATGCGCAACACATGTCTCCTAGCCATTTGTCATTTGTAGAATTTGAGTGCCGTAGAAAAATCTTGAATTTGTGAACAAACACTAATTTTCATAATTCGGCAAATCTTGGCTATAAATACTTGATCCTTTTTTATGAATCATAGGTAAACTTGTTGCTCAAAAAACTATTTCAATAAAAATTATTGTATATGTGAGCGCTAGAATCATTATACAACTTGGTGCTCAAATAATATTGCTGCTGTTAGCTTGATTTTCAATTATTATTAGTTCCGCAAAGTCAAACTTTCAGTTGCTTGAACAGAAATAGATTGAAATTCCCTTAACCTAATTCAAATTATCATGATTTCGGAATTCCCCAACAGATGGAACTATCTGGATGCAGACTTCAGTGGCCGCATGGTAATACTTTTGGAAGTAGGACGAATTTCCAAATAGGGCAGCACTTGTGCAGCTGAACCTGCAGATGCTATGCAGCCATGACACAATTCTATAATAAATGCAGTGTAGTACTGTCTCGATCGGAAATTTGAATTTGGAATGAATTGAGTAGGAAACAGATTCAAAGGAGTGGAGTTATATGCTGTGATATTTTGTTATTTCGGATGCAGGATTATCCTGAACTTGCATTTCTACAACATAGCGTAGCATCACATGTGAAACATTCTTTCAAAGTTCATGATTCAATTTGGTGTGTCTCAATAACAGAATAAACATTCAATAGGTGAATTGAGTATTTGGAGTGATTTTTATTGGGCCAATATCATTTTTTGAATAATACACTTTTCCTGCATTCAAGCAGCAAAACAAACATTTGTGAAGAATAAAAGTGATCAGAATGAACATTTTCTACTTCTGGATTATCATTTTTTCTCTTACTGTTATATTGTTTTATCATCCTGAAAATAAACGAAATTATTATAAGCCCTTACAAAACCTAGTTTCATGCTCCTCATTGCCGCAATGTTTCCATGGAATCTCAGGTGGCCTATTCGGAGCCTTGTGATATAAAATATCCCTGCAGAAATGGAACAAAACAAAAATAATTACAGAAATATTTTGCGCACATGTGCACGGAAATTCATACTTGAAAATTTCATAAGAGTCGCCTATTCCGAGAGATGGCGGTAAACATGTTGTAGGCGTGCGATGTTGAAGGAAAAAAATGAAAAACGTTGATGCAGTCGCAGCAAGATTCTATAGAAGTCTTTATGTGGAAAATTCAAGGCAAAGACTGCATTTGAAAAGGCTTTTTAGATTTCTAAACATGATTTACCAAACTGTTTATCTCAGTTTCATTTATTTTATTTTTCATCTTCATTTATAGATGTTTAATGGTTAGATTTGCCTTAAACGACGGAAAACAGGTGGCAAAATTATAACTTTATGTATTTAATTGGTTTCTGTGTATTATGTTTGTAAATGAATACAGAGCCTTGACCTGAAAATGTCAATAAACTTGGAATCGTGAATAAAAGTTTCAGAGTTACCAACATGAGATAGCCAGTTCCACTAAAATGACTGACGTATCAAATCAATAGTCAATTAGATATCAATCTTTAGATCAACTAGTAGTTAAAAGATACGAAATATGTAATGTGTTTTACTTTTTGTACAGTTACCATGGCAATTTATTGAAACACCAAGGTGATCCACCTTTGCCTGCGGTATAGTGTTATTATTTAACTATTTTTTCGTCACAAATCTCATGTTTACGTATGTTGAATTCAATGTCAGTTGCTGAACCCTTCTATGAGTGTTTTAAACATTTTTACGTTTTAAATTTTTGAGTTCTGTTCAAATTTGATTATGTACAGAGTTTTTGTATGAGCTTGGATCTTTTTACCTTCATTCAATGAACTTACCTGTACTAGTCCCGCTCCTAGCATTTGTTAAAACAGACACGTAATGCAGCGACTGGAACACGAAGTGGAGTTTGATTGTATCTAATAACGAGTAGAAATTAATTTATTCATGTTTTTGAGTGAATCGTGCGGTCTCTTATACAGAATCAAATTGTTTGAATCTTTAAAGAAGAATATTCAGCATAGTGATTTTATTTTTCAAGTTGAGGAAATATGAGAGAAATATCTCGCGATTGCTCAGAGAAATGAGAAATGTCAAAGTTTGATATTTATCATGTTAAAGTGTTCTCTTACTGTCATTTATCCATTATTCCATATCTTTCTTGAAGTATGTAATTTGTCAATGTTCAGACTAATATTTCAAGTACAATTTATTCCAAGTTCGTATTTTTCTTCAGTGTCTTGTAACATTTTTTTAATCCTTAGATAAATTTAATTAATTTATAGCATGTAAATCATTTACAGCATGATTAATACCTGGAATACGGTAATTAAATTTGTGCTGCGGAAGAGAAACCTGAATCTGTAATCTGAATTAAATAATTGAACCACAAAACGCTAATTATGAAGAGGATCCATTTGAATTTGCGTAAACCAGAAGATAAATTAAAACGTCTTGAAATGGGCTATGAAATTTCCAAAATTATGACTTTAATAAGCCTGTGTTTTGCCTGATAAGAGGAATGAGGCTTAGTCATTTAAGACGAAGAAGACTCGTTGTACGATTATGAGGGAATATCAATTTTAACATGCTGATGGTAGAATGAATAAAATGAATAAAAGTTCCATAAACTATAATTTCATTCCGTGAATTAGACATCGTGAATTAATATATCAATATGATCGAAGGTAGTCATAGATTATTCCTTTTTTCTGTGTTCACCTCTGAGTTCGATGTTTAAATTTTATATTTTTTGTGAATAAATGTTAGTAACGCTTAGTGCAACATCTCTCATCGATAAAGTCAAGCTATGTATGAAGCCTTGAAATCAACGTATGCTGTGTGCTCATTTGTGTGTACTCGATAATTATAATAAATACCTATATGAAATTTGAAGAACCTTCATAATAAATACATGCTGCATGAATAATCATTCCATATTAAGTAGTACCTAGATATGCTAGAAGAAAAATCATCATTTCAAATTATTTATGTTGCATATTTTAGCACGCAATTTTTCTCATGTAACAAGTATATCATTTATTGCTGTCAAATTGCATATAGTATTTTCGTTTCAGTTTGTATTGATACAATGAATACTATGCGAATTTCTTTTTATGAGTTCTTATTGATTGTTTCATTCTACAATTTAGCTCATGGATTTTTATTTATGAAGCCGACAATATTCACATTTCGAGATCATGATGAAAATATATGTTTTGAGCTTCCTGAATCCATTTTGACTTTTTTCGGCTTGATGTCGGTGCGTTTGTACGTTCGTAGCTCGCAAATCTCAAAACCCGTTGAGCGTATGATATTTAAATTTTGTATCAAGACTGGTATAGCGTCTAGTTGTGCACCTTGCATCATGGTTATATGTATAACAAACATTCAGAATTTGTCGTATAAAACAATCAGTTCAATTGAAATGATAAGGTAGGCAATGATAATCTGTTGTCAATTTTTTGATTTTGTTTACATTTGCCATTTGTTAAAATTATATCAATTATAATCTCAAGTGACAGAAAACTTTATTGAATAAATTTGTGTATATATCAAATGATGCACAAGTAAGTCACGTGATGTTCACGTCAGATTTCTTAATTTACCGCTTAAATCCAGAATGATTAGACATAGGATACTGAAATTCAGTATTTGAAATTGCTGCAGTATCTAAATGGTTATCATGTATTTTTGTATCAATCGGATGACTCGAAAGTGCATTTCATGTAACAGACTTTTACAATTTTCCGCATAAATTCAAAATAATCAGCTGTAGAATATTGAAATTTTGTACTAAGCATTTCTGTATTTTATAGTTGTACACCTCATATTATGATTGCAATCGTCTAAGCCAGAAGTGCACTTTATTCGAATTTTTTCCCATTTTTCCGCATAAATCCAAAACTATTGAACAAAGAATGTTGGAATTCAGTATTTAAGGTTGTTGAGAAGGAAATCAAATTATATGAGAATTCATTCAAATTCTCACAGTATATTATTTGTTTAGTGAAGAATATTCTGGCAAAGTTTGACCTCAATCTTGTTTCTAGTTCTTGAGATAAAAAATGTCAAAGTTGCTGTTCAGTGACATGTTATTACATTGCGTTAATGCACGCGACGTGTTTCACATTGATTTATACGTCATTATCTCGACTACCTGAAATAACAACATCACAAAAAATCGTCAAAATATCTACGAAAGTCTTATAAACATGTGTACCAAGTTTCAAAAAAGTCTTGTTTATAGTTTCAGAGAAAATTGGATTATTACTCAAAAAAATTGTACAAAAGCTACTGAAATTTAGCAAGTTATCTTACGCTTGGCAACGTCGCCGCATGAGATGAAATGGGAAGAGTGTGTGTGATTAAGTAAAGAAGATTTTCCATCATTTCCCTAACTTGACGATACACTGATTGAGTAAACCATTTATTCTTCAATCGATATTATTTTTTTGATGTAGATGCATCATTAATAAGTTTGTTTGGTTATGAAACGCAGTACCACTACTAAACGTCAGATGTCAAAAATACTTTTTTCTACGATCACTATAGAAAACAACATATTTCTCATACAAAACACAACTAGAAAACTTATAATTTCACACAACTGTGCGAAAAGTCGTGAGAAATGATTTCTCACACCAGTTTGACCAACTTTTATATCAATAATTCGTTCTGAATATTCTTTAGGTGATATATATGATATATTTAGCAAGATTATTGATAAATATCACGGACTTGATATAAATCTCTGTTTGCTCTTTTATAAGCCACATTTTAATAACAAAATTGCACTAAGTTCTGTCGAAATTATTTTCTTATTCTTGTAATATATATTCCGACGGTTGGCAACACTACGAATCACAACTGTCAAATTAAAGCAGACAAAACACGTTCCATCACATTCTGTTGAAATCGAGAAATTATGTATGTAATTATTGTATCATAATCAAAATTAGATATTCACAAATATCATTACTGCAGTTGGAAAATGGTTAGTGACGAGAATTTAAAAAACACGCTACCCGAGATCACAGAAAATTCTAACTAATGAACCAATCAGATGGTCGCCTGGTGAGAGTGGGCCAATCAGATACAATCTTTCCGTAGTTTGCAACGATTAGATTACACAACAATGAAATGTCAATCAACTGATAGAAAATATATCAATAATGTTCCAAATCATAATCAAAATTAGTATCAGAATAAATAAGCAGAGCAAAAAATTAAAATGCCTAAATTATTCTATATTTGTGAAAATAGATTTGAAATCTCAGTTATACGAATGATTTACCTACATATTCCATTAAAAAAATGTGATAGTAGAAAAAGTATAGTGTACAACACGTATAGAATCACATATTTCACACTTGTGTGATTCCAGCACTCGACTTCGTCTCGTGCTGAAAATTACACACCTCGTGTGAAATAGGTCATTTTCTATACTTGTTGTTCAATATACTATTGAAAGTCTACAGCGTTACGCACTATAATATCATATTGTAGCTTTGGTAAAATATAAAAAAATTATATTTCAACGGATGGAAGCTCTTTAAAAGAATAGAATAAGGAACCAAATTATTCCACCGAAAACAAACATTTCCATTAGTTTTGATCATTGAAATTTTGTTTATTTGGAGTTGACAATGAATGTTTATCCTATGTAGTTAGCATAAAGCAGGGTTGCCACCATAGCTTGACCCCACTCCTCTTCTTAACAACCTTAAGACGATAGTACCGTTTAAATACTTATAAACTATTTTCATTGAGACCGACTTGACAGTTTTTCGGAAATTTTCGCATACATTCAAAACGATCGGCTGTCGAATATTGAAATTCAGTATGTCACTGCTGTATCATTTTAATGATTGCCTGCTATTCTCATAACGATCGACTGAACCGGAAGTGCACTTTCACTTGAATTTATTTTCAATTTTGTGCATAAATTCAGTACTGCTAGTCGTAGAATCTTGAAAATCAGTATTCAGGAATGCTGTAGCATAGAAATGATGACCTACTGTTTCCAAAGCAACCGACTGGACCGAAAATGCACTCTATTTGACAGATTTTCAGAATTTCACGATTCGTCGTATTACTATAATATGCAGAAAATATATCCAATGATGTAAAAGTTATTATTTTTTGCATCAAATTTTTCCTGTCGCTTACGTCTAAAAACTTTTATCTAGTACAGACCTACACAAGTTGAAAATGAATACAGTTCATGAGTTTATGTTCAACTTCAAAACTAAGTCTGTTTCTACATATGCGAGGATGAAGCCGCCTCTGCATTTTACTACAGACACCACGAGTACATTAGGTTTCCATTAACATTTTTTCCAAACGCAAAATAAACTCCTGTGATATGTAAATCGGGGTATCTGCAAAGCCCCATGTAGCACAACCTTCTTAGAATCTCAATGCCTGCGAGTTGTATATTCTCCAAGTTTACCTACGACGTACGAACAACAAAATCTTTGCCATTATTTAGTAACAAAACAACCTGACGAAGATAGGTCTTTGTTTTTGCTATTCTTATCTATAGTAATTTATTCATAATAGTTTTATCCATCACAAATCATACAGTATATTTACGAAGAAATGCCAATATTTATATCAATAATTATATATTAACATTCGTGATGATAGTGTCACAAATTTAAGTCTATAAATTGGTAATTTCGGTTTTACTGGTGCTTAGAATTATTGCTGAAATATTCTACATCAAGAAATAGAAGCGAATATATTCGTTTTCTGGAAAACTGCTGGTACTTTCTAGCGTTTTCTAGAAAAGCCTGGACGTTTGCGGGAAAAACGTAGTAGGGAGAGACCCACGTTATATATTCGCTGACTCAACAAGGAGTATTATTGATTTTGGCTCAGAGACCCTATAATATGGACTGCTAGTGGTCGAAATAGATTGTGTTATTCAAAGTAGATCAATATTGATATAAATAATTGAAGATAAGTTATAGTGCAGTGTAATAATCTTTAGTTTAAATTTGAATTATTTTTTAGAAATAGTGTTAGTTATCTAATTTATTATTTTAATAAATCATAAAAAGAGTAGTAGTGCTTAGTAACTTTTGCTCCCTCAATTAAAATAAATACCTCACGTTACAATAGGTACAAAATTTTTGGATTATTTCTACATTCAAAGGACCTGAATTGTTATCATAAATCCTTTTTCAAGTAGTATGAAACACTTGGCGAACAATTGAAAATAAATGTATTTCTCACAAAGATCTCCGTCCATCATTTCATAGTTCAAATGCTGTTCAACGAAGCGTTCAAATGTAAGGAATTCAATTATTTTTATAATAAATGATGGCGTATACTTCCAATCATATTTCATATACTTTTATTTTACTCTAATTAACTTATCCTCGCTCGAAATAATAACTTTTCTTCGAACTTTAATTACGAATATACGATCGTACGAAAATCCCGTCCTATATAATTCAACTTAGGTCATTAATTATTGTCAATTGTTATAATGAATGATTGTTTTTGTACCAAAGTTGAATTTCATACCTAAAATTTTCAAATTGATCTCTTTATTATTTCTTCGTATTACCTTTGTGTCTCTCGACTCTTAATCCTAAAATTGATGTTATTGAGGAAGAAGGTGGCTTTAAACCATAAGCTAAGCAGCATGGTCAATTTTCGTACACATGCGAAAACATCGAATTATTGTGAATCAAATATATTATGACTTGTCCACAATAAATTAATTTCATTTGGAAAATCACAGCATTATCAGTTTTTAACAACATCGTCTCTAAAGTAGCAAAAATGTTAGTTTATCATCAAATCAATCAAATCAAATTATTGCATTCTATAATTCCAGGGAGAAATATAATATCGCTGCTGAAATTGCTTGTTTATTGATCGAAATTTAATTGCTTGTCATCAATTTTGTTTGACAGTATATATTCGTAAATATTTGTTGCTCCAAAATTTAAAGGCTGTATCTGTGTGATTTATCAGGAATATATTAATATCTAATAATTGCATATTGATTTTATGTCTGTACCAGAAATTTCAATTTAACGAAAACTGTTTTTAGTTTTTGTGGTTTCAACTGGAGCTCCCATAATTCTGGGAAATATATTTGAAGTATATAGATTGTTATTCTAGCATACACATTATCAAAAGTAACAAAAGATGAAGCTTCAATGCTGTTGTTCGTCACATGATTGTTTTTCCATCTATTTGGCAATTTATTGAGTATTTTTGGATTAAGTTTAGGGCAATAAAATCAGTAGACTCTTTGAAGTTGTCTAGCTCTCGGTATATTTTTATACCTTCATCAGGACAAATCCATGAGGCATCAAAAATTCAGCCAGAGTAATTAATAATAATAATTGGAATCATCAACATAAATGAAATCAGACTGATAAATTAATCAATAGAAGAATCAGGTTCAAAATGATATTAATAGAATCTGTAAAAATATATATGATCAGTCAAAATATTTTGCAACCTTGTAATTACTTACAACTTGGAAATAAGAAAAAATCTAAGAAATTGTCGTGCTCATAGCATAAAAATAATCCTTATGTCGAAAACAAAGATCTTCATTTAACGTGTGATGAAATTCCTTTTAAAAGTAGTAGCACGCAAAAATGTATGAATAGATTGAGACAAGTGGACATCATCTGGAAATTTAGCAATTATTCACTGCCCATAAACGTCTAGACTCAACAAAAAGAGATAATATCTGAATTGTTTCTAGTAAAAGAGTTGAAGTTGGATAAACACTGATTCAATCATCGAAGGAAATTGACTCTACCGTAATGAGTCTCATCCCTGAATTGTTTCTTGTGAAATTGTACAAGCGACAGTACAACTCAATCAGATATACAAAATACATTCGTAGAGCCGATAATTCAATAGTAGTTCATCACTTGTTTTTCTGAACCGAGATTATTCACCATGGCTACAATAATTCCACAAATTTATTGTAACTATAGTGCATAAATAAAATCAACTTGAGTAAATGTAGATATGTGAACTTGAACTAAATTTATTATTTAAACATCCGGACCTTCTTGAGCAATGAGCAGATAACTATCTGCTTTTTTTCCATGTGGAACTGTATTTGATGAAAAGCTCTATTAATCATAAGATAGAGGCCGGAACAAAGAAGTGGTATGAAAGACTTCTTGTAGGAAAGATTATTCAAGGATCAATTTTATTTTGACGGATGCTTTGATGGAATAAATGGTTATCTGCAACTCATATTGCTTAGTAGCTGTGATATTCAAAGTCTTTTTGTAGGAGACAGGATTACGAGAGGTTCAAATACCAACCAAAAAACAAGTGAATCCAAACTTTATTTTTGTGATCAAGTTTATATGACATACACTATACCATATGAAAAATTTCGAAGCAGTAAACGTAGATAATACTGTCATGAGAATATCAAACGCCACTTTATTTCTTTTTCAACATAACAATAAAGGATGAGTTATTTAGGTTCCCCTTTTGAAAGAGTCTGTCACGCCTATGTATGCGTTCAGGACTGTATTTGATCATTTCATATCTCACGCTTATACAGGATGTAACTGAATCTTTGCAACAAAATTTGATGGTATATAGTATTGGACGTACTGATCATGAATCAAAAAGAATTTCGCTGAAATTCGAAAATTGGGAAATGACTTCAATCAAATGAACAGTTTTGGACCACTGGGCTGATAATTTCTTTTAGAATTACAACATTACTCGTAACCATTATCCAACAACTAATCACAAATTAAATAGAAATTGCATGATACATGAATGAATCAAATAATTTCTTATTAATTTCTGTCGTCAAAATTCACAAGTTTGTAACGTAAAACAGTGTTTGATGCTATTGTTATTAAATTTGAGAAAAAAAGATGCTAATGGGTATTGTATTTAGTGATTTAGAACCAACTGATATGATGATAGTATACGTAAAAGTGGGGCAAAACGGGAAAGCAGCGCAGCATTTGTATGCAGAACGATATCCAGACAGATGGCATCCCAGTCATCGAATGTTTGGAAGAATACTACAACGTCTTCGTGATACAGGATCACTTCGACCTAATCCTGGTGGAGATGGAGGACATCAAAGATACCGACAAAATTTTGAGAATGTTTTATCGGATATAATGGATGTTGACCCTACAATTAGTACTCGCCAAATTTCACGCAACTTGGGACAAGAAGTTTCTCATATGACTGGGTGGAGAATTCTTCGAAACTTAAGATACCATCCGTTCCATTACCAAAGAGTTCAAAATCTGATGCAACGTGATCACATCGAGCGAGTTGATTTCTGCCAATGGCTTTTTCACCAACATGCTCAAGACTGAAATTTCACATTAAATGTAATTTTTTCCGATGAGTCCTTGTTCCCTCAAGATGGTATCCATAATTTCCATAATTCACATTACTGGTCACGAGAAAACTCACATGTTATTAGAAGAAGTAATTTCCAGCATCGATTCTCTTTGAACGTTTGGTCTTGAATTGTGAATGGTACTCTACTTGGTCCATACATTTTACCTGCGCGTATGAATGGTAACGATTACTTAGGGTTTTTACAAAACACTCTACCAGAATTGTTAGAGGACATTCCGCTAGATGTTCGGCAGCATGCATGGTTTCTCCATGACGGTGCACTTCCGCACTACAGCAGATTTGTGAGAGAGCATTTAGATACTGCATACGAAGGTCGTTGGATAGGGCGTGGTGGTCCTGTACCATGGCCTCCGAGATCACCAGATCTTAATCCTCTTGATTTTCATTTTTGGGGTCATTTAAAGTCATCAGTTTATGATAACCAAGATGCGCCACAAAGTATTAAAGAACTGCAACAGCGTATTTGTTACCGTGAACGGCGACAATTTTGAGCAATTTTTATAAATTTATAATCTTCCAATTCTTTTCTATTTATGTGATATCTTGTGTAGTACAAATTTCATTTAATCTGCAGTTGATGAAAATATTATTATTTAATTAATTTAATTGCTTTACTGATAGTAAATTACGCATGTGAATATTGTGTAACATTATTTATTTTGTATAGTAGTACCTATGACAACCCGCGGTATCCAAAATACTATATATCTGCAAACTACTGCTGTTCTTACGAATTTCAGCGAAATTCTTTTCAATTCATGATCAGTACGTCCAGTACTATTTACCATCAAATTTTGTTACAAAGGTTCAGTCACATTCTGTATATTTATCTCTAATCTCACGGAGGCGTTCTTCTGCGTTGTCGAATATACACAAAACGATATCAATCTTACTGACTTCTTTGCCTTTCAAGGGAAAGTCTTCAAGGAAAGACAGGTCTGTACTCAGGGGAATAGCTTTCAGGCAGACAGACAATATAGAACATTGACACGCAGAACATATTTTTAATTTGGAAGATATCCGAGAGGAAGAGACAGCACAATCACTCCTAATTTTCGATAAACATATTTTTTCAAACTCAGTTGGATACAGTTAAAATTTATCAAATATGATTTCAGCTTGTTTTTCCGAGATTTCATCCATGATTTTGAAGCCCGGTTCTCAAAATAATGAAACGGAACCATCATGCCTCGAAATTCTTGGCCTGATGGTATAATGCCTAGTTCATACACTTGTTGCTCAAATTTTTAGTATGTCCATACTTGTGAGCTTGTTCTAACGTTTATCCTTTTTTTTTCAGGTAAGTCATCTACAACTCTTCTTAGTGCATTTTCATGAAAAACAACATACTGTAAGTAAATTTAGATATTTGAATACAGAATTTAGCTGCCAAAGAAATGAATGATATTCATAGTGACTGGGGCTCGGACTTTACCAATAAATTTTTTTGGTTCTGAAAGAAGTAGTCTTCTTTTCGAGGCGTACCTGTACCGTGCTATAAGAAAATACTCTATATGTGTTATAAATTATATCATGAATCTTAAGGTGAAGTACTATACAAAACTATGAAAAAACCCTTTTTAAAAATTAAATACGTATTCGGAGAATGAAATTCTCATTGTCAGTAGTTAATTGACCAACCGCAAGCTGCAGTTTATTGGCTCAGGAATTTTACTGGAAATATGCTTCGAACAAATTAACTCTGTTTAAACTTATTAACCCTAGTTGAGAGCATGTCTTTAGCAGAAGAACTCTTCAGCCTACATGATGAAGAAAATATCTCTAGAGGAGACTTCTTGAAGAAAACGGAATAGGAATGTTCCAGATCGCTCCATTGTCCGGAACAAAGTCATTTAGAAAGTCCAGAGTTGCATTTTAAAGAGCATATAGATTGCAACCAACAAGCTGCGATAATTAAATTCTGAGCGCAATGTGGTCTGAGACCTTCCAAATCCGATTTCCATTTCAGATATTTTTAGAGTAGTTTTAACTTCGCTTATTTGGATGAACAAACTGAAATTATCGTAATATTCTAACGAAGTTCATCTCAAGCTTCGAAAATTTGTTCATTTCTAAAATAGGCAGCTCCAGAAGTGAGTTAAGCTTACTGTGGACTGAAATCCTGACAGTGTTCATTCAGCCTTTTTTTTGTGTACTACGTCGTTCTTCAACTATGCTTACCATGAGAATACAGTGAATCTTGGATAGAAAAATGAATTAACTGCACTTTTATTTGTTCTTATCTGGTCAGAGTTTTGTTAGTTACACTATGGAACCATCAGTTATATTTTAGTTTCCGCAATTAATTGTGAAACTCTATAACAGCCTCCATATTGGTTTGTGGTAAATTTTTAGATACATGATCAACAGATAAACTAAGAAGCATTATAGACTTTGAGTGCACATTCTAAAGTCTGAAATGTCCATTTGTGTAACTCCCTCAATGTACAAGCATATTACGTTCAAATTGTAACAGTTTTATCTAAATGGTCTTCGTGATTCACGCTATCTTGTATTTTGTGCCATTATGAGCATAGCGAGAATAGTTCCGAGTTTAAATAGCAGAATAGATCTCTCTAGAATGTCACAACTAACTTTAACAATTAATGATTCTAATTGGAGAAATACGACGTTGTTATTCACAATTTCTTGAAAGTTTTATTTGTTGATAATTGAAGATAAAAATTAACGTAATATATATTTCAAATTTAGATGAACTCAAGCGATATCAATCATTATTCCAAAAATAGTTATTTTTCTTTGCGTTTTTGTTCAAGTATATTTCGGCAAATTCAGTAATTTCGTATATACATTCTAGTACAGACATTTGGTAGTTTCACATGCAAAGTTTTCCGAGAGCTTTGAAAATGGGTCTTATGAATTTTGATGAGCTCTTTCCGAATTTCAACTTTGCCACCTCATATCATTGCCGCTCGCGCCTCCATAATGGAAAAATGGCGCCCAAAAGCAGTTTTTCGACAATATCTCCTTTCCGACTCATTTCACGGTTCAAACATTTATATACAAAATGAATCTAGGGAAAATTTACTACAATTTCTGTAGTATTTTTTTACTCCTAAAATCAATAGTTTTGGCGTACGAGCGTGGCAAAGTGTAGTTGGGCGCGTAGATCGCAGTTATGGATGAGAAGTCGTGACATAGCTTCCTCTACGCAAAGATGCAGCGATCAACTTTTCATTATTATATCGTTTTCAACATACATCGTGAATCACTATCGATGTCAGTTCCACCAAAAGTTCATCCTTGTTGTCCTTTCTTATAATACTTTACTTACAAGTCTCCAAACCTTTTTCATTAACTTCAATCACTTCACTTTTATGCAATGGATTTGCACAAATAAAACAATTTACTTCATTAAGAGCCATGGCTCTATAAATGCAAACGACACTGTTAAGGGAAAGAAGGGTGTCCGACACAAAGGTGACGCATTTATTGTTAGATTCAAGTTCACTTTATAATTCACAAATTTCAGTTAAAATTAAATGTCACGGGTTGGCGTAGATGTATGATGGCTTGCGGCGCTCGTATGCCAAAACCATTGATTTTTCGAAAAAAAGGTCATCACATAAATTGTAGGGAATTTTTTCCAGTTCCATTTTGTATATAGATTCTTTTATCGTAAAATGAGTCGGAAAGGAGATTTTGTCAAGAAACTGCTTTGAGGCGCCATTTTTCAAATATAGCGGCGCGAATAGCAAAGATATGAGGTGGCAGAGTTGAAATTCGGAAAGATCACATCGAAATCTATAAAATTGCCCATTTTAAAAATTCCCAGTAAACTTTCCAGGTAACCTATTCTTCTAGAACCAAAGGACTGTACTATTCTGATACTTAATTCTCCTGGAGCTGGATGTGAAATATAATATCAATAACAATTATCCTCAGCTCCACCCGTATACAGATGTACAGATATGAAATTGATCGCAGCCTCCGGGAGAGCCGATGGCTGCTCCCTGTTTCTCTAATTTTAGGATTAATCGATTTAATTGACTTTCTCATAGAAATGTTATAACTGAAATATAGCACTCGGAAAACCACGTGCACTGCTGCGGTATCCCTGTGCTGTTAATATTTTTTGATGTTTTAGTTTAAAGTGACCCGACACAATTAACTTTCCTATCCTTGGAAGCATTGTTCATGCATCAACTCATTTTCAATTGCAGTGTGAAATAGGGAAATATTAAAATCCGTGCAAATTGAACGCACGAAGAAAAAATTATCAGATTGGTATCACATGAAATATGAAACATGAAACATGATTTCAATCCGTGTGATTTAAAAACATTATTGACTTGGATCATTTCAATTATTTTTCATTATTTCATTCATATTTTACTGTTAAATGGAGTCACAATTTTAATCAAGTAATTATTCAATATAAGAGTTTCTGTAATTGAAAATATGATGAGAAAAATTGCTGATATTAAACTTAACATATAATGCAACATGAAATTACTTTTTTCGGGAGACTCGCATTTATTAACGTATCTTTAGTTTTATTCTGAATTTATTTGGATACTTACATTACATATCTGAATAATTATAAACCAATTTTCGAAAATAAATCATGTTCGAGAGTGCTTATAATAAATCGGAAAACTTTTTAAAGCTAATTGATTTGCTATCAACTGACTATATTAAATATGAATAAATCTTGGGGAAAATTAAATTTTCTTCTGAGAATTCAAGGTGGAAAAACTTGCCCGTCAGAGACCATAATTAAGTAACTTTATCAGCTCAAAATCATGTCAACTTTATTCTCTGGAGATCAGTTGATTAAAATTGGGGACACTTTTTCAGTAATATTTAATTTATTACTTTCTTGTCACAGTTCTCTAGAAAAGAACAGAGCTATATTCCATTAAACTCGTCGAGGACACATCCAAAATAAATTGAATTTTCATTATATTAGAACATATTTGACAGCAGAAAAGGAGGAGCAAAACTGAAATAGAAATTTACGATTGCGAATTTAGGTTTTTAGATCGTAAGTAAGATATAAAAATGGAAGAACGTATCTAGTTTTCAGTGTATGTAGCAGCTAGCTTCTGTTCTAGGAAATAGATGTTTATTTATTTTACAGTTTGGTTTATGTGGGCGTTACTAGTACATAAAATGTGACAAAGTCGTACACAATCTATTTTGTTTCGTGGTAGAAAATTGTGTAGCTAGGAGTTTCTATTTATGTTTCAATTTTAGATTCTAATGAAATAGTGGTGAGACTATTGCAGACTCAAAGAGCTCTGCGCTTGGACGATTATTTATAGAAACACTCACTATTGAGTTCGTATGTGTGTATGTCATATCAAATTTTGAATATAATTATTTTTTTGAGATCTTTACACCTCTGAGATCTTATCAGTCCAGGTTCAAGAAAAATACTGTATCAAACTATTAGAGAATTTGCATAGAAAACGGAATTTGAAAATTCATTGTATCTGATCTGCAGACTTATTATTAAAATAAAAATTCTTTTATAGATAGCTCTGGATGTATAAAATGATGTTGAGGAATACGTCACATGCATGTACGTAAATATGATCCTCTTATTGTTCATACTTTGAAGTCCGGAACACATATCTTTGTTGCTTAAGCATCATAAAATAAAAGCTACATGATGCAGCAGAGACGCCTGCAACAAAGTGATACTTGAGATTAATAAAATAAGCTTGCTCTACTGTAAACTGTTGTAAACATTAGCGCCGACATGAAATGTACACAAATTACTTACTAGAAGCTCAACATTTAATCTAACCAAAAACTCAAAAATTTTAATCAATGGATCTCTTGTTTTTGGGTAGAATTTATTGAGGCTCTATTGATTGGAACACGGATAATTGTTTTTTCGTGACCTATTTCATTAATTGAGAAATTTCGGCTATTTGCGATATAAAAAAGAAATTAAAATTATGCCATTTGTTTTTCCTGGCTTGCGCAACGAAGAGACAATTCCTCAACTTCACTTTCCATCTTGAAAAGGCAGAATCAAATCTAATCTTGTGTCTATGGAGTCGCTATCTCACGACATTGAGTACCTCTTTTGCTTCTTGTCCCTCCTTCTTTTCTTGCGATGAATGCTGCTCTCACTCGACAACAATGCGTCAGATGCGTCAGGTTTCAGTAGATGGTTTTTTCTCTTTCACCAGTCTCTCGGCATACTATTGTCAAACTGAAAAAAACTTTGCCTGAAATCTGATGAAAACCTTAGCGGTCTCTGTCACATGAACGGAGAGTGAAATTCTCAACTTATTCTCATCATGGGGCAGATATTGACAAAAAAATATCCTGAAGAGTCTGGGTTCATGACAATTCATATTTCTTTACGACATTAAACAAAAGATACAAAGGTCAATTATCTTAAATTGGGGCGCAATTATTTTCCTCTCTGACAGCATGAATAAAGCTAGAGTAAGACTAATGTTGCAATTCTGTGTAAATCTATAAGTCTTATAAATCTGTATATTATAAACAAAATCGCAATAAACTTGTCTTCCGTATGAACGTATTGACTTAAATCAATTGAAGTCGATGCGTTATCATAGCTTTTTGATGGGTTTATAGATCTGTAGACCTATGGATTTGCACAGAATTCTGCATAAATCTGTTGCTAAATTATTGTAAGAATTTTGCACCTCGCAGAACCAAATATGTCGCCAGATGAGTCAAATACTTATTATATAGTTATGAAACCATGATATCTTCTGGAATTTTTGCCGTAATAACCAATACGTTCATTAAACTGCCCTATCTGTGAAAATTTTCTTCGCACATCTATGCTTTCATACCTATCGTTTGTAAAAGTTTGCCTTGGGATATTGCGTACCCTGTGTTGCGAGTTTGAAAACGAATATATGAACTTATTTTTCCAACAGTATGAAAGTGGATGTTGAATCCAATGGGAGCTGATGAGGGCTGCCATATTTTTATGTTCGTTCGGCAATCTTTCTACGATGATAAAAAAGCTGTGTAAACTTTTGTTGTTCAAGAAAAGTTATATGAAACTTCGGAAATATGGAATTCCCGCTATAATAAATTCGAAAATACAATTTTTTTGAATGTGAAAGTTTGACGAAGAGGGAAGTATTTGTCGAGCGATAAATCAAATACTTCTGGATATTTTGCAGAACATGGACAGAAAATAATCCAAGTAAATATCTTGAATGGTTTATCACTTGCATCTTCGATAATTCATCTCATCAACGATTTTTGATGAAGATTCGTGTTATTGAAGGATTCATTTATCCAATGATTCTGTACAAAAATTCGTATAAAATTGACACTCTCGAATTCAACTTGTTTATCATTTCTGGTTTTAGTTAATTAGTTGTCAATTATCATATGGGTAATTATAATCAATAACAACAATGAATTATTGAATTTATTGTCATTCTTTTGTTCAAGGCGTGTTTTGCATGAATAAATTATATGATTAATACGAATATTATTAAAAATTGCGTTCCGAAAACCATTTTCAAATAAATATTTATATTCTGTATGTATCGACTAGACACATTCCAAAAGTATCTGATTTTGGAAAGGAACGGAACTTGTTTTGGATTTTCTATTTGACCGCAAATAAAATTCAAAGACCATATAAAGTTGTTCGAAGACGATTGCACTTGACAAATCGAAATAGTTTTCTCTCGGCTTAAATTCCAAACTTGAAATGAAAAAATTTATGTTTAATATAGCTGAATTTATCTACAAAAAAAAAAACAAGTCGATTGTCACTATTTTAGAACTGAATATTCTGGACGTTAATTAAGGAAAATAAAGGAAATTATCTTGATAATTGGAACTGAAATTGAATACAGGGATCGATATTTATAATCAAATCAAATTAGAAATTTAGATGACGCGTTTTATTTATTCTGGAACGATCCAACTGCAGGACTCCCTGATATCTATTAGAAACATCATATTCTATCACCATCAAAGCCTAGAGATATTTTATTTTATTTTTTGAATTCGCCATTCTTTCCTCTCTGCAAAAACCATTGTATGTGTACTATTATAACATACACACACACACATATAGTTCTTTTATATCAACTTCACATGTACATAACCACCTTCATACACTGTCTACACGTATCATATTACGCTGATAATACTTGCCATAGCCTGCTACGACGTAGTAGCTTCTGTTCATATGCTTGTTTACATCATATAGTCACATCTTCACGACGTTTTGTAGCTTTAGAGTAGCTACTTCATTGTTCTTGGTTTGTTGTGCAGTGTTTCTTAAGAGTGTGTAATAGTGTAAGAGTTTGTAGTATAAATTTGGATAGTGATAGATGGGTATATGGTGTGGAAGATAATGTAATAACAAGTGGAACTTCTGTTGAAAGACATACATGAAAAATTCAGTGTACTTTATATCAGATCTTGAGCTGGTTTTAAAAGGTGAGCATCAAATTGATACATTTTTCATGTACTAATAGTATAGGTAATATGGAGGACCACTATTCATTCTGCTTCTGTATAATACGAGTCCCACCGGGTGTACATAGCTCGAGTTTGGAATCAAATATTTGACTGAATATCAAATACATGTACATGTATAAAATAGTATCTAAAATTTCAAACATTTCAGGCCGGGAAGTGATTAAAGGATGAATTAAACTGTAATACACCGCTGAAAAGATTAAAGCTTTAATATTTCCAAGCATGCTATAATACAATCATGAATAGTTTATCGATAATAGTTGACAAATAGCAATAAATAATCTATTCGTTTTGAATAAATTAGTTACTGATCGATGAACAGCCTTAATATCGGTACAGCTTTACAATAGCACACTCCTGGTGTTTTCCACAATTTTCAAGAGGTAGTAATATCAGTGACTCATTAGTGAGATGAAATTGTATCACTGGCACTGAAAGAGTATTTTTTTCTTTATACAGAGTGATAGGTTAGCTCGCATTTCAGAAAGAAATCCCTGAATTGTACTGAATTGCACTGCCCGCACCTTTGGGTCTAAACTTGTTGAATCTGTCAAAAGTACTATCTCCTTGAAGAAGTCCAAGATTGCTTTTTACTGTAAAGTGCAGATATGGTCCAGACAAGATAGACATAAATTCCCAACAAGCTGAATTTGGTATAGGTCTGGACTACGTCATTACAAATGCTATGTCAAAAGTTCCCATCGATTTTGCTTGTGCTTTGTTTTTTATTGCAGGTTAAGGATCACTTATTTTCGTTTTCTGCATATATCTTTGAAACAGTGAAAGCTATTGGAAAAATAGACGAGGAAAGTTTGTGGAACATAAAATTCTCCACAAAAAAGATGTCAATATTTTTTTCTCTACGAAGCACCATTTTCTAGCTATCACGATTTCAGACCGTTGGTATGCATGCACACATTTCCGCACTACCTATGAGTAGTGCCTTTTTTAACGTGGTTTCCTCATTAGGAATACTCCACGATATATTTCGATCCAGGGAATTTAATGAGACAATATTTTATTGATACAATGAAAATTGTGGCAGCAAAAAAACTACATTATTCATCATTAAATTCTACATGATCACTCGTTTCTTCTTCCTCGCTCTCTTCTTATTCTGCTTGCTCAATTTGTGTTGACTGCTCTAAGAAGAGAGATATATCAGTTCGATCCTCATCGATTTTGAAAAAATTTTCATTTGTTGCATTTGTTGCATTTGATTTAGCATAAGTGCAAGAGTGGCCTTGACAATTGGTGAACATAACAATCCAACTTTTCTGCACTCACAATTGTTTGTTCAGCTTTTGTTGCAATTACAAAAAAATTGTATTCAGCAGTGTCTCTGGAGCCGGTGGAAGTAAAGTCTGGATTGGCTACAAACTATTATCCATCAATTTCCAGTCCAGTCTTCAGGATTCAGTTCATTTCCCAGCCACATTTGCACTCAGTAGAATACACGAAACAAGTGTTGATAAGCAAAAGATGTTGGAGGGAGATAAGATAATTGAACTCTTTTATTGCTCCATGTATTTTTCACAAAATTCAAAAATCTATACTCGCCAGCGATTCCAATTTTTTCGGAGCTTCATATAAAGAATGGAGATAGCGAATTCCGAAGGTGTAAATGACGTCTCCTGGAGAGTTAATGTTTGTAAATATTTCTGCCTTATCAATCAAATCATTAAGTTTTTCAAACAACTTAAATACTGCAGTTTTGCCCCTATTAAAAATTGCTGGCAGTTATCGCATTCAGGAATAAAATATAAGCTCGATATTTCAAATATGCATTTAAACTTTGTAAATAATATATTTTTGTTTAAATATGAGCTTTTCCAGGTTGTTTGTGACACTCACTCACTCACTTAAGAGGACGTTGTGAGGGACAAACTGCATATACCGCAATTTCTGTTCGGGCCCGTAATTCGTGATATATTTATAAAACGTGAAATTAAGTTTTGTATTTCCTATTTAACACACGTAAATTATTCAAAACATTACTATCTCGTCAGTCGTCTTACAAAAATATGAATAATTACTCATTATTACTCATCAGCCATAAATTGTTGTCGAATATTGTTGGAACAGTCAATAATGGATCAAAAACAAAGTCATAAGATAAAGATTCTCTTATAGTTTGACGACGTTGTTATTCGTATTTTCTAGGTTTAAATTCGCGATTACTTGGGAAAAGTGCTTTGTAGAGAAGGAAGTATTGATATTTTTTTTGTAGAGAATTCTACGATCTACAAATTTTTCCTGATGCATTTTTTCGGTAGCTCTTACGATATACGCAGAAAACGAAAATTTGTGATGTTTGACCTCAGATATAAAGCAACGCACAAGCGGGATTGATGGAAACTTTTGTAATGATGTATTCAAGACCCTGTACAAAAATCCAGCCTGTTGGGAATTATGCCAACCCAAATTCGTCTATTCGTATATATTTTTATGTTCGACTGCATCATAATCATGTAATTCATGGTTGCATTTAGTGCCCATAATGTGCCACTTGATTGGACTAGGTCTTTTAATTCATATAATTGGACAAAACTGTCATTGTCAAAAAAAGTCACACAAATAGATTTTTTTATTAACATGAAATTGATCCAAACAATTAAATCAACATATTATTTGTTATGGGAATGAATACTTATAGCACAATTGGAATTGTCGCGAATATTCAGACCCGAAGATGAATTTTTATTGTTACAAAAACATTTTTCTTTCAATGTGATTCTTTGGCACTTGCTGCCAACACATCCATGCTTTCTGGAGTATCCATTTATTCTTTCCTACACTTTCTGAAATAGCTATCCATTCTTTTCTAACATATTCAATTTCTTCTACACTTTCTGAAGTATCTATTTCTTCTATTAAATTGTATTTAATATTTTTTCTACGATCACTATAGAAAACAACATATTTCCCATACAAAACACAACTAGAAAAATAACAATTTCACACAACTGTGGGAAAAGTCGTGAGAAATGATTTCTCACACCAGTTTGACAAACTTATATATCAATAATCCATTTCGAATATTCTTTAGGTAATATATTCAGCAAGTTTATTGATAAATATCCCGGATTTAATATAAATCTCTGTTTGTTCTTTTATAAGCCACATTTAAGTAACAAAATTGCACTAAGTTCTTTTGGAATTATTCACTTATTCTTGTAATGTTATATTCCGAAGATTGGCATCACTGCGAATCACAACTGTCAAATTGAAGCAGACAATACACGTTCATCACATTCTCTCGAAATCGAGGAATTATGTATGTAATTATTGTATCATAACCAAAATTAGATATCCACAATCATCATTACTGCAGTTGAAAAATGGTTAATGACAAAAATTTAGAAAACACGTTACCCGAGATCACGTAGTCCTCTACTTAATAAGCCAATCAGAAACTTGCAAGAGTAGGCCAATCAGATACAATCTTTCCGTAGTTCGCAACAATACAGATTACACAACAATGAAATGACAATCAACTGATGAAAAATATCTCAATAATGTTCCAAATCATAACTAAAGTAAATATCACAATAAATAAATAGAGCAAACAATTAAAATGCCTAAGTTATTTTACATTTGTGAAAATAGATTTGAAATCTCAGTTATATTAATGATTTACCTACATATTTCATTAAATACTGTGATCGTAGAAAAAGTATAGTGTACAACACGTATAGAATCACCTATTTCGCCTCCGTCTCGTGCTGAAAATTACACACCTTGTGTGAAATAGGTAACTTTCTATACTTGTTGTACAATATACTATTTGACATCTGCAAACAAACAGTAAAAAACATTTGTAACAATAGCAACACTAGCAAAGCCCACCAAGTTATACTTACCGAATAAAAGTATAGGGAAATTTAGGAATATTTTTAGAAGGTATCCTGCGTCTTTAGAGCAGTCGAACATGAAGCTCTGTATGTAACTCGTATATAAACGAACTTTATAGACTCGCCTTCCTTATTAGACTCGCTCGCGCTGCTCGTTCGTCCATAACCAGCGGCTCGTCCAATAAAGTTCTATATTACATTCTAATTATATAAATAGGTATTTTGTAAATGGAATGTATATATCTCATAGGAACACAGGTATTCCAGTAAAATACAAGTATTCAAGAAAAAATATAGGTATTTCTCAGGAGTGGATAGAAATTTTCCACAGAAAATTCAGGTATTCCGGTGGTAATCCATAGGTAAAATGTGTACAAGAAGTAGAAGCAGACCTAAGTGAAGCAGAAATGAACAAATGGAAGAAATAAAACGAGTATAGAGAACTCACGAACCATGAAATAGAACTAGAATTGCAAAGAGAGGATGTAGCAAGGAAAATAAAGCAACAAAGGATGAAATGATTAGAAAACATATGACAAGAAAAGAGAAGAAAACATTTTTAGGGCAATTCTACAATTTAAACCAGGCGGAAAAAAAGTAGAGGCAAGCTCAGGACTAAATGTGTACAAGAAGTAGAAGCAGACCTAAGTGAAGCAGAAATGAGCAAATGTTAGAAAGAAAACAGAAGATATATAAGAAATATGCCAAAAAGCAAACCAGGAGGATGGTCAAAGAATTCGAGAATCCTATACTCGGCCACTGCCACCCGAAGGCCTTCACTCTATCCCTGGTGACTCCTGACCGAAGTGTGGGTGTGGAAGTGCTTGAAGCATGCAATCACCTAGGAAATACAGGTATCAAATAGAAAATACTGGTATTTCACAGGAATTACAAGTATTCATAGAAATGTAGGTATTTGGAGAAAATACAGGTAACCCATAGGAAATACGACATACACCAATTATGGTGTATAAGATTTTCCCTCTGGGTAACAGTCAAAACAGGAAAATATATTTTCATAATACAATTATAAAGGCTATTATATTCGCGCGACGAAGTGCTTTCTAAGCATTTTAGGTTTCTTCTATCACCTTGCTGAAAAAAATGTTTGACCACAAATCACTTTTGTCCGGGAAAAACTCACTTCTCATTATTCTTACAGGAATAAGTTCCGAGAACTCAGCCTTGCATGATATCAAAGACTGGCACAGGCTTATTATTTTGTAAGTAATTTCAGTTTGTGTGTGATAAATTGTTATCAAAAACTGGCAAATGCAAATAAAATACATCAAATTGAAAAAAATAATAGTAATTGACTGAACAAACGGCATTGAGAAGTTAATATGCTGTTTTTCGAGTGGAGAATATGATTTGTTCCAAAATAGATGATACTGAATGTCTTTTGATGCATTGCTTCTAAATATCTATTAATTTATGCAATGTTAGTATAAATTGAGTTTAATATTTTGATGTCAGCCAAAATTCATGTTTCTGGCTCAAAATACACCTATTTTGTTTTTTTTTTTAATCAGGAAAAAAACGATCACCGTTCTGAGACATGGGAAACCTAGTTTCAAAGAAATATTCGCTTTCTATACGTGTCGACTACACATAATCCCAGACCATCTGAAAACGAAATTGGTAATTCAGTTTGTGCGTTGGAAACATTAGCTTTAAAAGAGTAGCACAAAATTCATTCGGAACGGACGTACCGAAACGTTAATAAAGTCGTCTCTAATCACCGCTATATGTTCTTTGAACTCCCATTTCGGACATTTAGTATAATCTTATCACGGACGAATAATCCGAAGCATATTTCATCTTTTTCAGAATCGCATATGCCCGGATTGTGTGAAGTCGATATTATGAAGACTAGAATTAATTACTTAGAATACGGATTGCGTACATCTCGGAAGTGGAAAGAAACTGATGGACGTAACAGCCCGAACATTCGGATTATGACTTAAGTGATTGCTTGATAAATTGAGATACTTTTTTCCCGCAAGCAATGAGGTCGAAAGTATTCCGAATTGGATTCCTCTCAGCACGGAAAAAGATCTATTTGGCTCAGGCGTTATGATACATATTATTTTCACATCAACTAATGATCTATCCAGCATAATATTGCAATCAAATTCACATATTAAATTATCACATACCTAAACTTCCAACATTGAATAATGGAAACTCAAGAATACTGTTTCTTGAGATTTTTTCACATTCCTCACAAACTCCGTAAGGTAAAGTCAGCACTAACTTCTAATATTTCCTGTAAATATCTAGAGAAAACTTTCTTGAAATTGATCCTGGATTAATCATACTCATATTGCCCTTGGGACGAGATTATTTTAGAGTTGAGAATAAACTTTCACATATTGTTCCCAGAAGATATCTTATTTCATATATCGGTTCTAGGACTATGATTTTAGAGTCAAATCTTGTTTTTCAAACTTCCTTGTGGTATTCATTGCCACAAATATTCGAAATGTTTGTAATTGAATACCAAAATATGAATTAAGCTGAAATATTCAAAATATTTAATTGCTCTCGATACGAATGAGAGCAAAACCATTTATTACATACACAAATATAGAACCTCAATCACGTCAAAAAGCCCGTGCAAATTGGTAAATCAATATTTCCACTACTGGAAGAGTAGTAATATTGAAGGTAGAATTTTTTAGCTGTAAAAACTGAATGAAATCCTACCCTTCAAATCAGGTCATGAATGCTCTCTACCAAAATCAATTTTCCTGAAGGAAAATCTCCGTTGTTAGGAGAATATTGATAAGAATGCAGGAACAGTTTTCAGTTCTATTAGGAAGTTCGATAAAGAGCTCTTCGAGAAGAAATTTGTTACAATAAGACCATAAAGTGAAGTTAATAGTGAAGCTTACGTGCTTATGATACTTCCTAGGGAGTCGGGAATATTAGTTTGCGCCACATGTAAGGCGAAACTTATTTGTAATAGATTTTCACTGTCGGATAGAATAGTGTCTATAAACTATTAACTTGAACTTTAGTTTATATCTATGCTTCGTATTGTATATAAGAAGAAAATAGCTTCGATGAAAACTTTAGAATCAATTCTCCATGAACTGTTGCGATATTTGACAGATAGTTTAGTTTGTTGATTGAAAAAAAATCAATAAATCCTGAAAATCATGATTCATTAGAAAAATTACGACTCATTGAAAAAATCCATGACTATTGTTTTTTTTTTTTAATCCATGATTTTTGCCAACCCTGCAATAAAAAGACAAAATAAATATTGAACATTGCAATGAATTTCTCACAATAAATCCTTGCTTACATGCGCATATCAAATAGTGTGTCTTATACCAATATATCATAATAGCGCATTCTTACGTTTCCATTTTGGGATGATCGAAAGTGAATAAGATAAGAAACCTTGGGAAATATGATTTCTCATTATTCTGATTGCTAACGCTATGTTAGTTGAATAAGAGTATTATGTTTTTGATACAAGAACAAGCTTTTCAGATAGGAAATTCATTAACTTTTCAAGATATCTAGTAGCCTTGCTAAGTTGTTTGATAATTGTTTACTATTTATATGTTTGATTGAGGCAGAAACACACGTCCTATGGTACATTGTTTGCGATAGTTACATAGTAATTAAAATCAAAAATAAACTCTGAATAATTCCAGTTGTAGATAGTTTTATTAGAATGAAACTTATCTTGAATCGATTTGCTTAATACAACTTGAAGGATAAACTTCATGTGTGAGTTTCAGAATATGTTCCGCCATAGCGATTATATTTGTATTTGCATACCCACAATGTTCTTCTTAAGCTGAGTTCAATTACCCGAGGTAGTACTGCGGTAACTTTACGAGTAGTATTATTTTTTTTTGCTGTTCTCACATCTGTTTTTCATTTACTACTTGAGCCATCATGATATGATTTGTTATCTGTATATCATCCGGAGTTGTGCTGAATCACTTACATCCTTTCCAATAAACCATAAAAAATCAAATAACAAATCTGTCTTCTTTACTGACAATCTCTACTGTCGAAAACGGGTTAAGGGCTGGATCAACCCTCTGGCCTCCAATAAGCACAAAAAACAAGAAATAACATCAGATATTCGTGTCACGCTTGTGACCTCACGACTAGCTATTGACCTCATAGTCCAGTTGGACGGTAATGGGGTAGCTTTTTGCTTTGTTGACTCCTTCTTGCTGGCAACGAGCTGCCACTGGACTGGGATACATGGTGAATATGAAAGAGCCTGCTAGATTAGGGACATGCACTAATATAGAGCGAGCAGTAGAGCCGTTTTTGTATTTGATTGTGTTTGAATTAGCTGCGGAAACCCAAACGTATACCCAAACGAATATTATGTTTATATCTTTTATATCAGTATATATCTCTCATTTCTTTTATACTTCACTCGGCTATCGAAATTCCTATTGTAACGCTACGTACATATAACTATACATAAAATCACAACGTCTTTTTGATTGAGGGTGATATGATCTCTATCAATATTCAACCAGTAATCAATCGATGATAGTCAGCTTGATCCAAATACTTCTCTTTTTGTTCATTTTTCTTAGCGGAAAACACTCTCGTTCGTATTAAATTATCAACTATTATGTTTCTAGGTAACTGAACTAACGTGATAATTGTGACAGTCTTCAAGAGAACGTTATTTAGTTCACCTGGAAACAACAAGCATGAGAAAACTGTCAAAGTTGATATTAAAATAGAATATTAGGCACGAATTTTTTTTTGTCCAACCAAATAATATAGTCGGAATGATCAATCGAAAAAACTATCAATTATACAATTGGTGGAATTCAAATCAAACGAACATTATTTTGATACTGTGGTTATTTAGGAATCAAAAATCGACTTCAGTATAGTCTTAATTTCGTCGATTTTACACACATACATATTAATTACACGTTTTCTTCATTTAACATTTTACCAGCAAGCTATCAACTAGCACACACGTATACAAATAAAAGAATCAGTGGTGGTACCACACCGAATAGACATTGACATAATCCCATCTTGTCTTGAGTACCCTATCCTTGTCATCCCGATTCAGATCTTATTTTCATAGAAAAGTGACCTGATTTGGTCCATGTCAAGAATCTACGATAAATTCTAATCGGAAACATGTTGAGCTTCCAGAGTAATTTCATTTCAATTATCAAGAAATTGAAGAAGATGATTACATCATGAATTTGACATGAATCTTCCGATTATGTCAGTTCATACCAGGCGTCCTCAATATATTCTTTCTGTAGAGGCCTTCCATTCGATATTTATTGCATTTGTCTTAAAAAACGTAACTGACTCATCGCACTTTTTCTCAAATTACATTCACACAATCAGTCGTAGAATATTGAAATTTCCTATTAAGTACGACTATAATATCTAGTTGTTTCTAATAAAACTAGAAAGGAAAAAAAAAAAGAAAAATTACAACTTTACCCGAATGCGATCCCAATCTGGTACCTGTCGAACCATAGACCAATGCTCTACCGTTGAGTATTCTATTTACAAAATATTATGCACAATTTTCTGCACTCAAGTCGAATGAAATGTAGTATTGAAATATGGTAACACTTTTGAGTTTATTTATAATAGTAGGGAGTTCGAATATGTAATTTTTGATGAAATTAGTGATTTTAAAGCTCTCCTAACATAACGGCAGCATTAATAAAGCCTAAAAGGTGAGAATAACCTAAAAAAATGATCATTAAAATATTTTTGACGAAGAATTCAAATATGGGAATTCAATGAAAAATAAATAATTTCTTTTCCTCTACAGTTTCGACCCCAACTGGGTAATTTTCAGGAGTGAAAATATTTTAGTTTTGAAACAAATTAAACACATGAATTTTTGAGGACAAAAATCGTTCTGATATATTAACTGATAATAATAATTAGATAATAATATTTTCCGCCAACTGTCAAAAAAACATGATATTTTTGTATTATTATGGATACGCAAAGTTCGTGATTTTTTCACTAGTAAAAAAATGAAACATATTTATAACTATGACTTTAATGAAGGAAAAAACTTTTCAGAACTCATCTTCTAAATAAATATGTTTTATGAAAAAAGAGCTCTGCCTGTGATTGATGATTTAATATCCACAGGTCTTCAGGAGTTTCTAATTATTGTACATAACTTAAACCCGATTTATTTACACTTGAAAAAGGCAGCACTTTGTTGTCGAAACGTTGTGTTTCTAATTATTGTACAGTACTTATACCCAATAAAACATATTTAAATATGAATTTGTACACAAAACTACTTATTTTTAAATATAAAAATAAATTGTTGACAGCTCTTTATTTATCAAAAACAATTGCGCATACTTTTGTTTACAATACCCAGATGACTGCAAATTAATTATAGTTTATACTTTTTTCCTACATTTCTGAATAAAACAATAATTATTGTTGATCTATTATTTTTTGACATTTGGCGAAAAAATATTGTTTTGTATTTCGTGCGCGAAGTGATTGTATTTTGTTGCGCTTTCGAATGAATCTGTTACCTTAACCTTACGGTCTCGCTTAAATTTGACATTCTCACGCGCAACAAAAAAACAATCACTTCGCACACTTAATACAAAAATAACTATTTTGTTCATACTCAGAATAATGCTGTACTAATGATAAAAGCGTAATCGAACCGAGGAGAGAACATTTTGACATTTTGAATAATTTTTTTCCAATTTTTAAATTCTTGAGCAATTTAAATGCAGTTTTTTCGTGATTTCCAGATAACTTTATATAATTATCATCGATTTAGTTCAAATTTGTTGCAAAGATATGAAAAATTAGCCCAAAAAATGGCGTTTCAAATTTGTCTGTTCTGACAACGTATAAGTATATAATGAATTTTCTTCTGGATTTGATATATTCGTTCGATATTATTGGAAATTTTTGTTGGTTGTCGGCTAGTTTCATCTCAACTTGTTTATCCACTACCACTAATAGGTGGAAAACATGAATGATCTTGATTATTTTAAATCTGCAATAATGTTACAGAACATGAATCAATTTTAAAGCTCGTACCCTCTGAAATTATAATCATAAAATAATGAGCTAAACGCTTATAGGAAGCTTATACAGTACACTTCATATTGAAATAATTTTCAACCTTCAACCGTCTAACCCTGTCTGTATAAAACAACAAATAATGCAACAAAATAGGATGACTCTGTTACACTTTAAAAGCTTTTATTTTCCAAAATAATAATCGTAGAATAATCTGTCAATCCTCCGGTCCGAAGGATTTTCTGAAATTGGCATTTTGGCCCGCTTTTAAAAGTATTTGCTCACTCCTGGTCTAGATGCTCATATCCTATTTTTATTGAGATCGATTGAACCGAAATTGCACTTTACTTGACAATTTGAAACGATCGGCTGTGAAGTATTGAAACTCAGTATTTCAGTCTACTGTTGCATCTGAATGATTGCCTATTATTCTCATAACAATCAACTAAACCGGAAGTAAACTTCAGTCATTTTTTTTTTATTTTGCATATAAATTCGGAGCTGCTAACCGCAGAATTTTGGAAATCAGTATTTAGGAATGTTGTAGCATAAAAATGATGAGCTACTGTTTCCAAAGCAACCGACTGGGCAGAAAGCACTTGACAGATTTCTAGAATTAGCCGTGGAACGATGCAATTTTGTGTTTGATTATCGTATTATTATATGCAAAAATAAATCCAATAATGTGCAAGTAAGTCACGTGATGTTCACGTCAGACTTTTAATGATTGTTATGAATATAATGAATTTGTAGGGAAGATTAAATTATTTATCACATGCTTCAATATGAAATTCAAAATGCTCTTATTCAAGAGATCAATTTTAGGTACAATATAAAACTTGGAAAGTATCCTTGTAAAACATTTTCCCTTGCCACTCTAGTATATTAATATGTCCTATCAACACTTCTTGTTCCATTTTTTCTGTTTTTCCATTGTTCGAGATTAAATTGAAGGCACAAATAATTTTTTGCTGTTATCACTCGATCGATGAGGTATTTATTTGGAACAAAAACAGCTCTAAATTAGTAGTAGTAAATGATGTGCTCGAGAGCAATTTATTCTCTGAATAAGAAACATTTTGAGAGTATAATATAAAGAGTTTTGCAAAAATAGGGGTCACGGATTCAAAGGTAGATAAAGCATCTCAAAATAATAAAAATCTGACGTGGACATCACGTGACTTACTTGTACATCATTAGACATATATAATCAAACACAATATCTCATCATCCCACGGCTAGTCGGTTGCTATGGAAAGAGTATGTCATCATTCTTATGCTACAACATTCCTAAATACTGTTTTCCAGGATTCTACGGCTAACAGTTCTGAATTTATGCGCAAAATTCCAAGATCGTCAAGCAAAGTGCACTTTCGACTCAGTCGATCTCAATCAAAATAGGATATGAGCAGCCGATCACAATCATAATGCAACGTGTACAACTAGATGCTATAAAAGTGCTTAATACGAAATCACAATATTCTGCGACTGATTATTCTAAATTTATGAGAAAAATTCGAAAAGTCTGTAATATGAAGTGCACTTCCGGCTTAGTCGATTGGGACGAAAATAGGAGATGATCATTTGGATGCTACGGCAATTTCAAATACTGAGTTCCAGTATCCTACGGCTAATCATTCTAGATTTATGCAGAGAATTCAAAAAAAGTATCAGATAAAGTGCACTTCCAGTACATACGATTTCAACCATAATGCGAAGTGCACATCAAGATCCTAGATCCTATACCATTCCTTTATACAAAATTTCAGCATTATACGTTTAACGAATTCTGAGATTTGCGAATTACGCACATACACACATACATACGTACATACGTACCGACATCAAGCCAAAAATAGTCAAAATGGATTCAAGGATGCTCAAACGGATATTTCCATCAAAATTTCGATAGGTGAATTTTCTCGGTTTCACAATACTTCCTTGTACTCAATACAAGTAAGTAAAAAAGTTCATATAAACATATATCCGTAGGTGCCCAGTTTTAGAGCTATATTGATTTCAATATTTTATTTCTGTCATATACAACTCATACATTCAACATTACAATAAAATCATAGTGGCCGTTCACAGTATGGTAAAGAAAGTTTAGATGTTCGGTCGTACTCGGTGATTCGGTAGAAGCTAGATTTTTGTACGAGGAAAGTTTTCCAAACACGAGTATACCAAATTCTTTGTTAATTGATCGTCGCCTTAGACTCTTAAAGAATTTGAGAACTTCATGATTCATTCAGGTAACAGAGGAAGACCTAGAAGTGTTTTAACACTCCAGATGGAAAAAAATAGATCCGTGACCTCTATTTTTTGAACCCTCTATATATTCTGATTATTGTATGAGAACTAGAATGCTATAAATAATTCCGTAGCCTTGAGAACTATTTTCGACTTTTGAAGATACATTTATCAAACAAGCATATGAGCTTTCTGAACAGCTGCTTCGAATTTAACATACTATAATCACTTGGACGTAATATTAACATATTCACGCTCATCACTGATTCACTGATTATTGCAGCAGTCCATGGCCAGAGGTAGAGCGTTGGATTATGGTTTGACAGGCACTAAGTTTGAATCGCGTTTAGGGAACGTTAGAATTTTGTATTTTTTTTCTTCTATGCAGATAACTATTTCATCAATATCACTCACCTAAAGCATCATCATTCACATTTAAGGTATTTTATGTTAATTATTATGTGCTAAACATATTTAACTGGCGGACCCATTATTTTTCAACTGACGCCTTAGGTGCCTTGCATACCCCTAGTTGTAAATATTCAAGAAACATATTCAAGGCTACTCTATATAATAAAACACTTCTGTAAACAAAATAATAATTCTCAAGAAATAAGTCTTTATTGTCATATATAACTCGTATTTATCTTTTGTAACAAAAACGCATCAACCATTGCCAACTTAGATTAACTTCGAGACAGCATAATGTTCCAGCTAATAATGAGCGGTTTTTAGAGTTTTAATTAAGTGCTAAGTACAAAAGTAATTAGCAAACTTTGTATTACGATCCCTGTAAGAGCACCAGAAACCGCACGTTGCACATTCCAAATCGCTCTGGATGCTTTGGTGGTTCAAATTAGTAAAGTGTAGTCCCAGGTTAATGTATAGAGTGCACTCAGTAGAAATGTATAGCAGAAGGTATTTGTAGTTCTTAGAACTCTTCAAAAAAGAAGTTTGAGACATAATTATTCAATATTTATATGATTGTCCCTAGTGATTCCCAAACAGAATCTAATGGAACTTATTGGAGAAGAAATATTTTCTGACTAGTGTCCCAATTCTATTCTATTGGTATGACTGACCCGTTGAACAAAAAACTATTCCCGATAAAAGAAAACTAAGTAATAGAACGCTACCAATTCGTAAATAAAATTTCTTATTGGGTCGAAATATCTACATTTTATTTTTTGTTACAATTTGATGCTCGAAATAATTTAGCGAAGCCTTTCTCTTGATGAGTAGCGTCTGTTCCTAATTGTTACCCCAGGTAAAATTAGAACCGAAGTTTTCGTGTAATTCGCGACGATTTACGATTCGGAAGTTGTTTAGGTGCTTTAGAAGCTTTAATGCTCGAGGTTGCTGGCAGTTAGTGTCTGCACCTATTCGAACCCTCTTCATCGCACCTTCCCATGATGCATGTCTAACAGCAGTGTTATGAATAAATTATTACCCAGAAAAGAAAAAGGGTCTTTAAAAACAATTGCTTCTCTTTCTGGGTGAACATTTGGTTGGAATATTTTTGTAATTGAGAGAAGAAAAAGGAATAAAATATCTGCAGCATCTTTTTCAGGACGTTCAGAGCTAATAGCAACGTTGCTATATATGGGTAATGAAATAGAATTTAGAGCTATTTTAGTATGTGGGTCTAGGGACTACCCGCGGTCCCAATTCGCACTACGTCAATCGTGTCTCATTCTATACCATTATTTATATTTATCCTATCTTTTGAATAACCGAATAAAATTTCAAAACTATGGTCAAATTTCATATTCGATCACCGTATTTCTTCAAATAAATACAAGGGAACTATATGCTGATGTTTTCCAAAATAGACCATTCATTCCTCGTACTAGAAACTAGATAAAATTCGAGTGACCCGTTTTAATAATAGATTTCATGCTTTACTTCATTTGAACAACCCTCTACTCTTTAGTTTATGCTTCCAGCCATCGTCCTCTTTCTCTCACTTCATCAGAACGAACGATAAACGAACAGAACAAGCCTCAAGCGTGAAAATGTGAAGACCCAGCTTGCAACACGCTCCACTGTCATTCAGAGTGAGATAGTGGCAAATATAAAGACAGTGTATAAGGCAAAATAATCGACGGTGTCAAGACTTCGTATATTGCTACATCTCCCAGATGAGATGCGAATTAGGCTGCGAGCAGTGTCGTCACTTCGTTAGTTCTTATCAACGCCAACAGAGCGCAATGGTGAAAGTGCTGACCGAGAGAATTGAAACGAAGCAAAATTGGGTGACGCACACATAGTGCCGTCTTAATTTAGACTGTAATAAATTCTTTTCACGACTATAAACGGGAGTAGACCATTTCATAAAGTCTCATTACCGTGTAAGGTGGCTCAGTTTCTCACCGGTAGAACAATATTAATATATCGATCAAGTATCAGACCTATCACCTTTGAAAGAGTGATGACAGTCTATACAATTTGATATTCTGATATCCAAAGTCATTCTTGAGATTTCCTTTTCATTTGTTTCAGTATGGTCAAAATATTGTTGTAGAAAACAATAAGAAAATTGGGTCTGCGCCAAAACTAAGACTTCAAGAATTGCATCTCAAGGTGCAAGGCTTTAGACCTTGATGATCTCTATCTATGATGCATAAATTATTCATTACTCCTAAATTTGCGTTAACAATGTGCACAACTGTTTCGCGAAACTGTTGCGCGCAGTGAAGACAGCCTCTGAAACTTTTTGCGCGAGACTGCCGTCCCTAGTCAGTTCTTGATGCAAAATGAAGCTTTTCGTGAACCAGTATCTCGCCCAGTTTAAATCAGTTTCTGTTTCATTGTTCAATGAATCAAAAAAAATTTTTTTTCCTTATAGTACCTTTAGTGAGATCCACTGTCATTTTTATCATAAGCCAATTTTATTTCTCTTTGTTCTCCAAATACAGCATCGTTATGACTTCGAACGCAGACGCAGCACCCAGAGGTATGACCAATATGGTTGTTTCACCCAAACTGACGGCTCACCTCCTTTCGGGCAACGTTTCGCTCAGTGTTTGAAAAAAGCTAGACAACCGTCGAGCGAAACATTCTCGCGAAAGAGTTGCGCGCATCGTAATCGCAGTTTAATATTCGAATCTTTTGCAACGATTTTGATATTACCTCTGATCTAATGAGCATTTTTATCTCCAACTGTTTAGGTTCATCAGGTGAATACTTGAAAGCCATGCCAAAAAATTAATTTTCCGTAAATCATTGCTCCGCACTACAGCGTTGATAATTCATCCGTATTCAACTGTCAATTTAGTAATTTTTTCAAAGCATTTTCAAAAAAACTGAGAGAGTTGTTATTAGAAATAAAAGTTCTGGACATTGACATATTCTGACAATCTGGTATCCTTTGCAAAAATGAAACAGAAATGCATAGAATTTTGACAAAATTTAAGGTGTACCAAAGTTAGAAGAAACTGTGTTTGAATACAGAATAAATTGAATAGGCGATAAGAAGAAAGACGAAAAATACCAATGTAAAAATAATTATATAGAGAAAGTTACTGGTATAACAAAATTCAAACTCATTCGTAGGTTAATAATTTATTTTTATCTCAGTTTACACTTATATGATCAAAATTATCCATTATTTGATATTTTTAGTTTTAACCAACGCTAAAATAGTCAGTAACACTACACTTGTTTTTTATTTAACCAAAAACACTGTATTTTCATTAATCTCAACCGCTGCTCATTCATTTCCAACTGTTTCTTTATTTATTTATCACTATTCTCATCCATTTTTACTGGATCACAACGACTAGTTCACTTTTGCGTGCTCTGTAATCGACCTACCAATGACATTACTTCTACGCGCTCCAGTTATTCCCAATTCACTAAATTCACTACTTATTTCCTTACTCACTCATTTACTGTCCAATTCGACTCAGTTTTTTGGTTGCGGCTCTACTCTGTAGAGACACTATTCGTTACACGTGTGTCAAATATCTGGACTATAATTTTTAAGAGTAAATAGAATGAACTTATATCTAGAATAAATATAAAAGAAGACCACATTTATACTGTAACAATACCCTTGGCTGATGGCGGGGTTGTTACCTTTGGCGTCGCGGTCAAAACTGCTTACGGTGTGCTCGGACGCCAATACGGTCGGTGACGCAGTTTCTAAGGATTGTTAAAAAATAATCATCAGGAGGTAGGTGTCACAATGAGATTTATTACACAAAAACGATGACGGTGAACATAGAACATATATGTTACAGGAACTTGCACGGAGATAATTGGCTGACGGTGACGGAACGGCTGTACATGACACTCGACACCAGCGGTCGCAGTACGGATCCAGGCGGTCGCAGATGACGAGAAACTTTAAAACAACTAAATCTTGAAGCGATTTCCCAAACGGTGAAATCACTTTACTACTCGTTCTATGCGGGTGGAATCGAACTTGCTCCCCCGCAGTGATTCTACGTTAAGTTGTTTCGATACTGTGAAGTCACCAGGTGACCCCTTCAGCAGTGATTCCACGTTAAGTATTTCAAACACTGTGAAGTCAGCAATGACTTCGCCAGCGGTGCTTCTACGTTAAAACAATCATACGCTGCGAAATCACGAAGATTTTGTCAGCGGTGCTTCTACGTTAATTCAATCAAATGCTGGAAATCACGAAGACTTCGTCAACGGTGCTTCTACGGTAAATTATTCAGAAAATATTCCAAGTTCAAAAACAGCAAAAATATTCTAAGTTCCTTCTACGGAATTAGAAAAAACAAATAAACTCACAAATTGTGTCAGACAGTTGTGCTAACGGACTTAGCACAAAAACTTCACTTGGACGGTTAACACTCTGAAAATGACACTCGGTATCGGAACTGGAAGCGTACTTTGGAATGGCTGCTCAGAAGACTGGACTTTCAAAGAAGTGACTCAAGTCGGCCAGAAGGCCTTTTTTATACCCAAATTTCAATGAAACCTTACTTAACATGTTTTTAGATTAAATTCATATTAGCGCTAACAGTAATGTAAAGAAGACATACAGGAAAAAGAAGAAGTAATTTTACAAATACAAATTTCATTACAATAACAAATTTCCTATTACTCTCCTTTCAGATACATCATTTCTTGATTTTAATTCCTTATAATTGAAATTGTCCTAAATATTCTTTTAATCGGTCGGTAATATAGAAACTGTCAAGTGTCGGATCTAGTTTATGTATGGTCAAAGGTCACGCAGAACGTCAAACAAAAAAAATATACAATATACAACATATTTACAGGACAACGGTTGATTACATTCAGATTTTATTACGGTAAGACACAAAACATAAATACAGATCATACAATATCGGTTGCTTTCAATTTCAGGTGTTTTTCAAAACTTAACCTCATTCCACCACATGTGAGATATATTAAAACGGAATCAAAGCAGTTGATGACTGATGAACTAACGGTAAGCGATGTGGTATGTTGAAGCAGAATTACTAAATTTGAAATTGACAGGGTGTGCAAGAGATAAATTAATTTTGATGGGCTTTAAAATGTTTAACGGTAGCAGAAGGCTCTGAGATGTGCAATTGTGACGGATTTTGGGGCATAAATCGTCACAATACTGGCACCAATATGGAAAATTGTAAATTAGAAATTATAAATACAGAATACATTTTTTTTGACTTACTTGTGTGGAGAGTGTAATAATGTACATTGCAATACTATGAGACTTGGAAAAATAAGAAGAGACTTCATAAATACTTACAATGGGCTAAAATATATCATACTGAAGGGGTCCAAAAGAGGCCAGATGAAAGAAGAGATTGGAAAATGAGCAACAAAATATAAAAAATTAGTGTACGGAATTCTATATTTGTCAAGTGCTGGGAAGAACACTGAAACGGACAGAAACCTAAAATAAAGAGCATAAGAATAACGTAATTAACACAACCTATAATAAGAAGTACAAAGATATAGCAGCCCTTATATTACTTAACGAAGGGGAAAAAAAAGTACTCAATTGGGACAAGTTGTGGAAACGAAGGGAATGTGTCTAAAATATTTTATCTCCTCTACTTTCGCACTAAGTGAATAAGGAATTCAACTTTGAATACTTTAGGCCACCTATCATGCAACTTTTCGAAGTAACTCTTTTTCTTACTGCTATAGCTTACAGATGAGTGAACTGATAAGATAAATTTGATAAGATTCTTCACTTCCACTACATAATTTATTTTAGATAAAACTACTAATACTATGGCTTGCATCTCCAAAAAAAAAATTCTCATATTACATTTTCACGGTATTTTGTTTGTTTTTTTAGAAAAGTGAGAGCAAAATAAAATTTAAAAGGTTTATGTCCATTTGGGGCTGTCAGAAACGATTTTCGAGTGTACCCTCTTCCAATCGTGGCGATTAAGCCATTTTATTTTTTGCTGACGTATACTGCTGACTCAGCAAATTCAGTTGTTGCTAAAAGAACAATATATATTCAGGATTAAGTGGCTTTTTTTTATCTATTGTACTTGAAACTTCAGTTAACTCGGTTAGAAAATTCAAAGAGCTTGATCAAAAAGCTAAGTGGAAGAGGTGAGCTTGAAAACTCTTCAGATTTTGAATGAATATTTACAGAATCTTTTATGCAGCAGGTAAATAGAATATGTAACAAGGAGTTTGCAATAGAACTTCATGAAACTTTTAATGACCGAAGAAAAATGTATAGACTGTTCCAGATTTTATCGCTGATTTTGACTTGCAAATTCTTGGTTGGAATTTGAATAGATATCATACAAAAAAATTCAATAACTCATATACCTATATTATGTTTTGCTGTGTTGCATGTAGACGTCGTGGTTTTGAATTTGATACGACGGTAATTGTTGAACAAACTATCAGCATATGGAGAAAATAATACAAACAGCTACAGTTTTTCAACCAAATAAAAGTGTCTAATACATGTACAATGCGAACAAAGAAATTTTTTTCAATATTTTTGATCAAAAAAATACTATGTTCAGATGCATGTCACGTAACATGAAACAAAAATCTAATCCAGGAGATTGGTTTTACATAAAAACATAGATGAATTTTCTGGAAGCTTCATCCTAAAGTCAATGGATACAAAAAGACAATAGAAAAGGTGTTTGCTCCATGCTCACTTTAAACCTTGACAGAATTCAAGAAATAGAAAACATATTTCATGAGATTGGTTTTCCTTTAAAATACGGGGGAACTTTGAAATGTAACCATTTACAGGACGTCAGCAACATGTGTTCATGTGTAGGTTGCAATACGTGACAAATCATTATGACGCCAAATTAATGTTCGACAGTTGTTTACCTATATGCAAATTACAAAAGCAGAATGAATTGTATTTTTCTTACAATTCTGTGCAAATCTATAAATCCTACAGATCTATGAATCCCTAAATCATGAATAATTTATTGTCGATCAACAAATTGTATGACCAAGGCTTGGTTATACATTCTAAGTTTATTTACAGTGTACTATGATTCATAATTGCTGAAATAAACTCAGTTTGACTAAACTGTAGATAAGCTTAAATCAGACATTTAGGATTTGCACAAAATTACAGCACTTGAGTCTTATTTTCATAGGAGAGAACATTGAATTAAATTAAAATTAACTTGTCCTTTCCGTGGAAAAATATGACTTGAGGTGAACAAATCCAAGTTCAACCGGATAAGTATTAAAGCGTCACTACAAACTGGAGTTTCAAAAATCGAAGTCATGACAGGATTCATCGATCACATTGATCACATTGATAGACGAGTTAAGATATACAATGAGCATTAGGCGAGCTTGTCCGATTTTTCATTATAAATTGCGCAAAATTAGTACCATTCCTGTTCACTTTGAAGTAAGAACGGATTTACATACAAACATCAGTCGACTGTTTCTTACAGAATTCCAATGTTTTTTTTTTATCCAACCTAAGATAATAGCTTATCAACTAATATTACGAGTGAATATGTTATCTTTGGCAAGTGCTATTTTATCAAAAATGAATTTCTCTGGTCGATTTTTGACTTATCCTACTTCTCTGATAGTTTTGTCGATGTACGAGATCCAGATTTTTCTACGACCAAACTATTGTGAAGGCTTTAAGTGCATTTTCTCTATTCTCAGAAAACACTGGCTCCGTATTCCCACCTTTTGAGGAAGCAATACTATTACTACCAAAAATTCAATGCGCTACCTTTGTCTATTTTATTGTTTCCACAATAGTACTATCTTTATTGATCCCAATTTTTGTTCAAGAAGCGCTCGAAGAGTTGGAATACAAGCCAACATCTTCTAATCTTCATATCCTACATCTTAATTTCATAAAGAGCAATCAGAATGACTGTAAACTTATGTTTCTCCAAGAACAGAACAAAAAATTATTGTCTTAAACATCAAACTTTCTTATTCCATAATCGTGGTGCCGAGGACCATAAAATGTATTCAAGTTCAGCATAATCCTTTCGCAACTGAGCTCAATGATCATCCAAAAAAAATCGATTTTTTGTATACCCATTTCTCATTGCTTGATATTGCAATGATTATTGCTTTAAAAGGAATTGTTTGTTGTCAAATAAAAGCCACTAATATTTATTTACAACAACTTATTAATTTATTATACTTAGCTGATCACGCTCTGGATATTCAATCCTTTTGATATTCATTATTGTTAGTCAGGTTATTCACCCTTATATTTACAGATGTCCATAAATCTCGAAATTTTCACATCTTAATTCCAATAAGCTACTCGAATGTAGCTTGTATAGAACGACGCGACGCAAAGATATAAAAGGCTTCGCCCAGACAACAAAGTCGGACTCAGGGCCTATTCAATTTTTACGAATAATGACACTTCCGCACGTTACAATATCTCTTCTTAATAGGAATAGGAAAGAATGTTCGCAATAAATGTGTAAATAACTCTATAAAATGAGAGAAAATAATGACATTTAGAACTGTTGATAAGATGGTAGTTTTCGGGTTTGCTGGGCGTGATGCCCACAATTCTTCAATATAATTATTCTTGATGTTTCTTTTCCTGAATATTGTACAGTCCCGTATATTTTTTATGATCTCTATTGACAAAATACGGAACACTTTATTCGCAGGTGGAAAGACTGTAATTTTATTTTTGCATACTGGCTCATATAGATGCCGAAAACAAAAAATAACTTCTATATATATTCGAGCTAAATCCAAAGTACTACGATACTTATGATATTTTAGCTATAGCTAATTTTCTAATTCCACAAATTATAAAAAATATGGAATTAACTCCAAGAAATCTCCGCGCAATAATTTTTCACATATTTCCAAGTAGATTATCTCAACAAGAATACCTTGCCAAGTTGGTTTCTGTTTTCGGTAATGAAGTTTCTCGATGGTGTGGAGAAATCAAACGAGGACGAAAATGTCTTATATAACAACGAGCTAAGTGCAGATCCCTCAAGAAAGTCAGTCATTCAAAAAAATGTCAATGCAATGCGTAAGCTCATTGATGAAGATCTGCATGTGACATATCGCGAGATTGAGACATCATTGAGGACCGCAATTCAGAAAAAGTTGCATGGAAAATCGTGTGTAAAAAACTCTGGGCCGAATCAACGCAGGCAAGTTTAAAAAAATGTACAGCATCATCAGTGGTAATGAATCGTACATTTACTCATTTGAACCCAAGAATAAATTCCAGCTGTCTGTTTGGGTGTTCCAAGGTGAAGAAAATCTGACAAAAGTCATCCGTTCTCGAAGTGTGTTTGGAAAGATGGTCGCAACATTTGTCTCAAAATCAGGTTATATAGCACCAATTCTTCTGCAAGATTGAAGAACTGCTACTACCGATTGGTATACAATCATTTGTTTGCCGGAAGTAATTGCTGAGCTCCAAAAAACCAACTCTGAACAACGAATCATCCTCCAGCAAGACAATGCGAGTTCGCACACAGCTCGCAAAACTATTGTATTTTTAGAGCAGCAAAATGTCGAATTGTTAGTCCATCCTTCTTACAGTCCCGACGATTTTTACACCTCTCAAAAATAAAAAACGGACTGCGTGGCTTAAGGTTTTACTCGCCGGAAGAAATTGACGCCTTCATAAATGCAATTTTGTCAGTCCCAACAAACGAATGGAATAAATGTTGGTTTGAGCGAATAGTCCGTGAGACAGCGCATAAATTTTTCGTTGATTACCGCTCACTTGAAACTTTGTGTGTGACTTCATTGTGATGAATCCGACAACTTTTTCATTTGGCAAAATTCTAGATTTGGGGGCGTTTACCAGCGAGGGCTGATTATTTGAAAGAATATTACCCTAATACTGATCTTTACACTAATCGAAAGATTTTCTGATCATAAAATGAAAAAAAAATATTGTCCGACATGAATATTGGGGCTAGCGGTGAGTCCGACTTGTCATAAGTACCAACATACTTACCATAAGTACCAACATACTTACCATAAGTACCAACATACTTATGACAAGTGCGGCTTGTCGGACTCACCGGTAGCCTCAATATTCTTGTCGGACAATATTTTTTCTTCGTTTTATTATCAAAAAATCTTTCGATTAGTGTAAAGATCAGTATAACGGTAATATTCTTTCAGTTAATTAGCCCTCGCTGGAAAACGCCCCCAAATCTAGAATTTTGATAAATGAAAAAGTTGTCGGACTCATCACGATGAAGCCACTCACAAAGTTTCAAATGAGCGGTAATCAACGAAAAATGTATGCGCTGTCTCACGGACTAGAATGCATTAATGTTCGTGAAGAATACTTCAAAAAACAATAAAGTCACTAGCATCTATCTACTGTTTTTTCCATCTCTGTATGGAATACTAAAAACACAGCCTCGTATGAATTCATTCTTATTGTTTTGCGTTGACATTCTGTACATATTAAGCACATACTATGGTATCGTATAGCTGCAGAGTATAGAATGGAGAAGAATTTTATACAGAAACTGTAGGAATGTAATATATTCTTTCAATCATACGAATTCGAGCATTTTATTGTAATCAGATACAGTTCCAGAATATACTTATGCTTGATGAGTAGAATAACGAGAATATAACAAGGACTGTTTGACCTCGTTCCAAAAATAGTATATAAGTGGAGAAACTCAAGATTTCTATTTCATTTTATCTATTTAGGGATGATAGTTTTGAAATAGTCATTGATGAAAACCATACGTGCTCTCAGAAAAGAAAGCATTTACTTCATAATGGTGATTTCTTCTCGCGACAAGATAGTCATAGACTTTTATTGGCACAACCTCTGGAAGAGAACTAAAGGATCAGAGGCCGCTCGCTTAACGATGTCATTACTCTTCATATTTTGTGACCTAATGTAGCGTGTGAACTCATTTTGATTGGGAATTGAATGCTACATTGTTTTTGGATTCAATTCTCCTCAATTTTAAATAGAAATTTCGTTCTTATAGTGTCGCGTCTAGAAGTGACTACTATGTCGCTTAAGCGCCAATTGCTGGTCCTATTTCCACTTATACACGGGAAATTATTCACCCTGTCTGCACGATATGAAAACCCATTATTGGATTGTCTAACCTTTTCAAGCTGAAACTAGTGGAATAATGATCGAATGCAGGCGACATATGCAACATTCCTAATGTTGCTCCAAGTGTCAGATTCGTCTGAATAATACTTAAAGAGATTGGCAGGACAATTAAATGCAATTTAAAATTTTTTTCCTGGATTTTTGTTACAAATTATATATTTTGCTGTGAGTATTTTGAATGTGAAGTAATTTTCGAATTTCTGATTGGGAGCTTGCCGATAAACTATGTTCTTTTTAGCACCACAGCGTGTCATTGCTCTTCGACGTTTGGTATAAAGCCCCAAATTCCAAGCAACGGGTATGTCATTCAGCGGAAAAGTGCACTGATAACTCAGAATCAATATCCACCAATCATTCATGAAACAGCGGATGTAAGAACGGAATCGTGATACAAAATGGCTGCCTCTAGATTGTCGAGGAGAGTGTTTCTTGTCGTCACCTATTTATACCAGAAGATTTTATCTAGCTGACAAAATATGGCCCACAATCATCCTTTGCTTTGTGGGATGTCACAATCACGCGCTGTTTTGCTCTCACATAACGCTCAAATTATACTCTCCGAACTTTTGTTGCTGGCAGATTGTATTTTGTGCTTGCTCTTTCAACCCATGTTGACAATAACAACGTTTTCGAATATACATTTGGAATAAAGAACATTTTTTTTGTACTTACTTTTGTATCTTGATCTCGCAGTGCTAAGCAGTGAATTTTCATTGATTTTTCAAGAACTTTCTTTCAAAACATCCATTTTTCACTCTTTTTCTGCAATAAATTGTAGCATTTCGACATTCCGTTCGGTAATGTTACAAAATACATCGTGTTTGTCGTCGTTTCCAAAGGATAAACTATTTATGTTTCCGGTATTACCTGACAAAAACTTTTCTCTTTCAAACCATTTGACAATGGCCTCGTGCGGTCGCTTAGCTGTCCTGGCAGAAAACCAGAACAAAGCAAAACTTTTCTACCCCAATCTGAAGGAAGTTGTGGGAACTAACTAACTAATCTGAGGTAGAAGCTCTCCAATTTCCAAGTGAATCTAAAATAAATTAAGGTGCCTAATTTATCCATCAATCCCTGCTAAAATAAAATATAACTGGATATATACGTATGTTTTCAGTTTCAGTCTTGTTTTATTGCGGTCATGTCCCTTGTTTCATGAAACTAGAATCACAATCAAATTTATTATGGTACGATCTTTGTTTGATTGCTCTATAGGATAGAGAAAATCGATATCCTATTCTTGTTTCCAGCTCTCAATCTTTGCTACCGTTGTGCTCTCACAGAAACAATAGAATTCTATAAATGTAAAATAATTGGAAAAGAAAGTTGAGATGTGTGCTGTTTTGTTTTCCACAAATTGCATGCGAATGTTTCTGTCAGCCTCAGAGTCAAGAGTTTCCATGTTTTCGCAGCAAAGGTCATTTGACTTACAAATCAGTGTTGAGGCTCCAACAACATGAGTGTAACAAAGTGCGATATATTCACACCCTCAAAAGACAAAAAGAGAAAGAACAGTATACAATTGCGGGTTAAGAAAATGTGGAAACTGCTTATTTGTGTAAAAGCCTTTGTATACAAAGAGGAGTGGAAAATACAATTGTGAAACCACAGGAAATATCAGAAATAGAACTCTAGGGAAATGAGAGATATACAGTCTAAATTTGCATACTTTTGTTTTGATGGATGTGATATTTGTTCTGATCCGATGAAGCTCGAACGAAGAACATTGTCTCAAAAGCTCATACCCTGAAATTTATTGCCAATGCAATATGTTCAATCGTATGTCAAAACATGAAAAACTGAGTCAAAAATAGAAATTACACCACTTAAATCAATAATTAATTCTTTGTACCAACATACAATACTCATGTATCTTTCAATGTAACTATATCACGATTACATTGATATAGAGACTGTGACCTAACTGCCTCTAAGAATAGGGCTTCTGAATACGAACCGTTAACCCTCAAACAGTTGCATGATGTTTATATAGAAAGAACACCCCGAAACGTTGAAGTTGTTGTCTTCTAACAACTTCAAATTACAAATCCAAATATTTGAATAACTCCAACCAGAGCATATGCCTTTCTTTTTCAGAATCGGATCCTTTTGAACTATGTATAGTCAAAAGGAACACAATACAAATATTTTTTTGAAACACATATTGCATATATCTAGAAACAAAGAATAAATCTCTCCGGACCTGATAAGAACAGATGAATATAATTATCTTTCTACTTCAAAATGAAACCTCGGGCGTTCAGATGTACCTTTCAGTGATGGAGCTATTACAATATGTTGTTCTATTACATCGGTTCAGCCGAATTCATACTTTTCATCTGCTGCAATAGTTCAGTGAATAGAGGTATTTTTCTCTACAAATGGTCCAGTAGTCTTGAATATGTTGTTTGAATCCAAGTTTTCGTCATCCTAGCCCCATAGCAACTTACGTTATACGCGAAAACCATGAAGCTTTGACATTTTGTTTAGAGGACAAAATTTGCAGCAAAGCTCTCCCACGTTTTTTTTTACGACCAACGGAAAGTGAGATATAGGGCAGCGAAATGGGGGTAAAAACTCACGTTTTGCAAAATTTCCACTTGCTTGCCACCTTGACTCACGAAAATTCTATGAAGATTTTATTTTAGAGCAAAGTTGCTCAAATAAATGTTCAAGAGCATTAAATTATCCGCAAAATACATATCTAGAACATTCTTTAACATGAAATTCTGAAGAGTGGGAGTTCAAAAGATAAAAAATTGGGAAAATGTAGTTAGTGTTGCCACGAGACTCGAGACCAGTCTCGGTCTCGTCTCGTCTCGCCTCAAAAAGTCGAGACGAGACCATAGAATGGGTCTCGAGTCAAAAGTCGAGACCGAGACGAGACCAGAGTCGAGTCTCGGCGAGAGTCTCGCGAGACTCTCGACGAGACTTGTATCATAATCACTTAAATTTCATTTTTATTTCTTCTGAAAGCAATTTTATAGAGCAAGTAGGTTAATACCGACAAACTATAGTAATAATAATTGATTTAAGATGGTTACTGATGGATAAGTTTTTGATTGAGACAATCATTTTTTCTACCGCTCTTTCAGAATATTCACTTCATATTTAGCCTTCATGACAATATTTTTTTGTCAATTGTTTTTTTAAAGTGTCATTTGGTTCTACCATGTTTGGTATCAGATAACCTAAAGCTTCTGCAGGAATAATTCTAATAGAAGTCTGGAAAAGGATATTCAAACGATTGTTAATTTTTATTTGAATGATGTCTAGTTTAGTATCAATCTCAAGCATTTGGGGAGATAGGCTTAGCAGGAATATAAAAAAGATGATAGGTGAAATCCACGTTATAAAATTATACTTCCGGTGACCAAATGTCAAAACTGTATGTTCCAAATTAAAGACCCTGAAAATTTAGAAAAGAACTCTTGATTTTCAAAAATACCTATTTTATGTAGGGACTTAAATATAACCGCCATCCGTCACTTTAATAATGACAGCCGTCACTTTGACAATAACAGCTGTCCCTTTGACAATGACAGCTGTCATTTTGAAATATGCAATTGATTGATGCGACACTCTAAATCTATGAAACAGCGATGAAACCGGCCATGAAACTTTTGGTTAGGGAAGTACTGTGTGGCCGCAGCAGATTTTATATGATAAGATTGTACAACAGGACGAGCCACAATACTAGCACAACACTTTTAATTGCACAAAAAATTATCGACATAATGGAAGAATATATTATCATACTATAACTGATTTTGACTGAAAATACTTTACATAAATCGACTCCTATAAGATTCCTGGTTATATTCCTGTGTCTCATCGAATTTCATACAAAATTGAATCAGATTAGGCTGGACTGGGCCATAGGAAGAAAAAATCAATACTATTCTTCCATAAATTTCAGTAATTTGAACCATATAGCCCGTTATTCACAGTCAATAACATAACCTCATTTGAAAATTTGGTTTTTCCTCATCTACTTCCGAATTTGATAGTTCACACGTCGTAAATAATGCGTTAACTGAGCATGTAGGCATCTTAGATCTACCATCAATTCAAATGAACGCTTTCGTAGCCTGAATTTAGTTTATATGAATTAATCTTGAAAATCGTAGAAGAAATATCGTGTAGCGAACTAACATTATGAAATTCGGAGAATTTGTTTTATAACTCAGCGATTCTTGACTAGAAATATGTGGCCTCAACCGTGTCATAATGCTTTAGTTTACACATTTGTTGCATAAAACTATTGCCTCTTTATTATCTCGAATTCTCGTGGCTCCAGTGGTTCCATTCTAATTCATAGAGACTGCTTGGAGACAGGTCGCAGTCTCTATATGTCAATGTTGATATGTCCTAGTTACATTTATAGGAACTTGAATATTGTATGTTGGTGCAAACAATATGATCGATAACTTTATGCTGTCATTTAGTTAAGAACTGTATGTTTGAAATCAGATTCAATTTATTTTTAATCATTCTCCAGATTTATTATTAATTATAATGGTAAAATTTTATTCTATTGATACTATTATATAACGTACGAATGTCAAATCTGTCATCGAACTAAGGAAAATGACATGACTCTGTCTCTTACTTCTGGAGGACTGTCTTCAACGATGATGACATAAAATCACATCTCTAATTGCAAATTCGACGTAGGCTGAGATTATCCAATACGCAAGCGCGCTGTACGTGATCACGTGATCACAATTTCCAGAGCTGCTTAGCAATGTAGGAATAATTGTGTAATGCAAGAAATTCAAAAGACACATTATTTGTAGAGTAGTGTTTTAGTGGTTCTTAGCGATTGTAAAGTGAGCCAGAAACTCACGTCTGGAGATTTATGACCAAGCTATGAAACATAATTTGGCGCACCAAACACGCAAATACATTTTTTCGGTAGAATTCATAGCAAATAATAATCAGGTAGAACGAATTGATTCCCATATGTAAGAATATGTAATTTTGAAAAATCATGGCGAGACTCTCGTCGAGACTCGAGACCGAGACGAGACTGACCTACTCGAGACCAAGGCGAGACCGAGACGAGACTGAGCTAGGCGAGACCATCACGAGACCGAGACGAGACTCACTAAAGTCTCGTCTCGTCTCGTCTCGTGGCAACACTAAATGTAGTAGCTCTTGTCATTCTGGCCCAAGATTGTTAAAGGGCTCATTCCTCTGATGTTCTTCGAATTCCGGTAATTTGGTACTGCTGATAATATACATCAATCAAACTGTCAATTTTTTCTTTTGGAGAATTCACCACCCACCCCCTACTCCACTGTAGCTTGCCGTGGTTCAACCGGCCTTGCACGGGATTCGCCCTCAAGGGGCGTAGTAAGTAATTTGGCGCCCAACGTGGGGCCCGACTTCTTTTAGGAAGGACTCGCGGTTCTATTCGACAAAGTGTATTGTTAGCTCATCCTGTCACCAGTTAGATATTCTAGTTGGTCTTTTTATTCTTTCAGTATTATATTTAATATTCAGGGTTGATATAGTTATTCTTTTTTTGTTATAGCTCCCTTTTGAGATTGAATTATTCGTTATTAACTTATTCAGTTATTAGTTCAAGTCCAATCGTATTACGTTCTCTTTTACGACCCTGCTGATCATTTTCGCAACCAGTCATGGATTCGAAAATGGAGATTAATCGGTTAAATAAAGAGGAGCTTGCGTATGAGCTAAAAGTTAGAGGAGTTGATGAGGAAGATAATACAGTTGAGTCGATGAGACGATCTTTACGGTCACTATCGCAAATAGAAAAAAATCCGTCGTATATACCGCCGGCCTATCCATATACATTTGAGCAGGACTGTATCGCTTTAGAAAAACAAATTAAAGATATTTCGGATTTGATAAACACCTTTGCAGATTTGAAATCTTCTTCGGAGTTTAAAAAGATTTCGACCAAAATAGGTCACTCTATCGGTCGAGTGAATCGTGCTAAGCCTAAAGATGACGCTCAAAGAAAGAAACGATCGGACTATCTGATCAAATTAACGACTTTAAATGCAGAACTTAAATCTAAGGCAAAAAGTACCAAGTTGTTTTCGACTCTTATTAGCCAATTGGTTAATGATACCGTTGATTTAGCTAATGTTAACCTTTCTGATACCGAATCTAACTCTTCGGGTAGCGATCTCGATAACCATTTACCAAAGACCCAAGTGTTTGTCAAACCTGTTCCCGTAGCTAAATGGAACTTCAAGTTCAACGGTGATACTAAGTTTATGTCCTTAAATTCATTCTTGGATAGAGTCGAGGAGCTACGTTTCGCTCGTAACGTCTCTAAAGCTCAACTTTTAGCTTCAGCGATTGATTTGTTTGACGGTAACGCCTTATTATGGTACCGAGCGAATCGTCATTTATTCACTTCGTGGAATGATCTAATTGAGGGTTTACGGGAAGAATTTTTACCCACTAACTACGAAGAAAAATTATTTGAAGAAATTAAAAATCGTACTCAAGGTCCGCAAGTACCAATTGGTATTTATATTGCGAGCATGAGCTCTCTTTTCACTAGACTTCGCTCGAAGACGATAACTGAAGAAGTTAAAGTGAATATTTTAATGAGAAACATTCTTCCGTTCTACCAAACTCAGTTGGTTCTAAAAGATGTTGAGTCAGTATCAGAATAGTTAAAGTTATGTAGGAAAATCGACAAGCGGAAAGAGTCGGTAGAAAATTTTGTTCCGCCGCCGCGACGACATCTTACGTTAGAGCCTGATCTTGCTTACGTTCAAGCGGGATCCTCTTCGCATAGAAATCCTCTCTTAGCGCCGATTAATACAGTGGAGGCTGATAAAAACTGATGGAATTGCGGCAGACCCGGACATATTGGCAAAAGATGTACCGCACCGCCTCGAAAATACTGTTATCGCTGTGGCATACCTGATGTAACTGTTAGAACTTGCCCTAAATGCTCGGGAAACGGTCGTCGGATGAAGTAACAGGCCGTGTACTTCATCGTGATCTGTCTGCATCGGCCAGCACCAACAATGCACGACTCGATTTTATATTAGCTCATGCGGAAGGCGATGAACGCCCATACTTGGAAATTTCTATTCTTGATAAGCCATTTTTCGGACTTTTAGATTCAGGAGCTTGTAGAACGGTAGTCGGTGGTCAAGGTTTTAAAATTTCAAGCGATTCAGGTTTAAAGCTGATTAAAGGTATTAGTACTTGCACAGTCGTTAATGGAGAACGCTGTCTTAGCCCCGGCGAGATTGTAGCCCCTGTTAAATTACGTGACCAAGTGAAAGTAGTTAGGTTTTTGGTTGTACCATCTTTATCTCATACTTTGATTTTAGGAGCTGACTTTTTAGTTTTCGCTCCCATATTATCCTGTCCGGACTTCAGCCGAGAGTTCACATGCGTCAGATTTTGGTCTAGGTGCTGTTTTGACTCAGCAATATGATGATGGTGAGAAAGTAATATGCTACCTCTCTCGTTCACTCACCCGTCAGGAGAGGAACTATTCGACAACGGAGAAAGAGCTCCTTGCGCTTCTCTGGTCAATCGAAAAACTTCGTCCTTATTTAGAAGGCATGCGATTTACCGCTGTTACGGATCACTACTCGTTACTGTGATTAAACAGCCTCCAAAATCCATCCGGTCGTTTGGCACGTTGGGCGCCAAATTACTTGCTACGCCCCTTGAGGGCGAATCCCGTGCAAGGCCGGTTGAACCACGGCAAGCTACAGTGGAGTAGGGGGGTGGGTGGTGAATTCTCCAAAAGAAAAAAAAAACTGGGCGCCAGCTGATCAGTGCCGGAAATGCTCAACCTTGAGGGTCGATCAGCAGACCTGAAATAAATTGTTATCTTCTAGGAAACAATAGATCAACTTTAGTATCTAGCTTGAATCCTCTTGCAAACCCAGACAACGAAGGTGCTTGATATAAGTTCTTTTAGCAGTCATGATCAAATCCAAATCTTGAGGAACGCGAGCGATTATTTCTTTAGCTTATTAGTCCGCTTGTTATATAGCTGCTTCCAAAAAATTATCTCTTGTTTTGTGTTTCTCAACCAAATGAGCTGGGTTTCTCTTTAAGGGGATGAGTCTCTGTTAAGCTCTCTTATAATGCGGAGGTATTTCTTCCCCACATAAGAAGCAATGTTTCCTGAAGGCAAAAACTGCAGCTTCCGACCTAAGCTGTGGTAGTAATGAAGTTCTTCTGGACGGCCTAGCTTTCGCTTGTTGAAGTGAATATGAATTTATCCTTCTCTCGTCGCCGTAAAATTTTGAGCAAAAACTGTGAACTTGGATCTCTTCTTTGTTCTTCAACAATTTGGCATCATCCCTGCTGCCCCTTTTAAGGCTTGCTCTCTTTAAAGTATCCAATACTCTTTTCTTCACAGTTACTGTGATTTCTTCTTCTAAACTTTTCCCATATATAAAACACTCACTCTCTGACGTCCCTTTGCTTTTGTAGTAGCCCTTGTTTACACATGTATCAACCAACTCACACTACAGTCATTTTGAACATTCAAATTCAAGACTCTGTTAGGTACGTAGTAGACTCAGAACGATCCGAGCAATCGAAATAATATCAGTAAAATAAGGTAGGAAGGACCTCTAGGGCCTCCCTTTTCCTATTCCACCTTACAAAGGTTGCTTGGGCAGATGGTCTTTCGACAGTAGATAACGGTAACAAAGAAGAGCACCCCACCCACTCATTATGTCTTTATATCTGAGACGGGTCCACTCGGGTAAGAGTTTTGTCCCAATTTAATATCTTACAGTACAAACATTAAACAGATAGATAGGAAACGTATATGAGACATTCATATCCATTATTAACAATGCTAAACCACCTGAGTTTAGTAACTATCACAGGAATGAGCCCTGATAATCTTGGGCCAAAATGACAAAAATACATTTCTCCGTTTTTCTTTAAATTCAATTCCTCTCTTCAGACTTTGACGTGAAGAAAAGTTTGAGGCACGGATTTTGTAGATAATTGAATGCTCTACAACTTTTATATAAGCAAGTTTTTTTTTAAATGAAGTTTTCATAGAGTTTTCGTTAGTCAAAGTGGCAAGAAAGTTAATGCAGAGCTAGATATTTTATTTCCAACTTGCAGCTACAAATCTCGGTAACCGTTGATCGTACAAAAAAACGTAAAAAAGCAAATTTTTTGAAAATTGGCTTCTACTATTCGGTTGTTATAAGGGTATATACGAAAATGCACAGAAAATAAGTTAGAAACAATAAATTGATAAGAGTGCCAAATTTTCACGGTTTTCGCATAAAACAAAAGTTTCTATGAGACTAGGATGACAAAAACTTGGAGGACTTTCGGACCTTTTGTAGGGTATGCACCTTTTTTGAGTCTCTATCCACTGGATTACACATGAAGTCGTAGTTTTACGTTAAAAAAAAATGAGAATGGTTTGGGGACAGGCAAAAGTACAGTCAATTTGCCTTGTTCGAAAAATATTCGGCAGAATTTTGAACAAGGCACAATGTTTGTTTTCTATGGACACAGAGCTTCTGTATAAAACTCAAAGCACAGGAACCTATACAGAGAACAAATTATATGCATTATTCATATAATCACATCTACACGCATTCATATACTACATAATTAAAATCAGATGTAATGCACAAATTCATTCCTATTCCCAATTTGAAGCAATTGTCCTGTTTCTCCACTATTCAATTTTTTGCTGTTCAATTAAGCCCATTACCATCATTAATTGAACTAATTGATTTACATTTGGGATTATCAATACTCCTGCTGAGCTGCGAGTATACTCCCATCTAGTGGCGGCACCAGGAATTAACGAAGCTTCAAGCTTTCGCCCGGAAAGCTCCGGTATTTCAACAACGTAGCGTAGTGGCGCTAGCGGTTGGTGCAAAAATCCCGCGAGAGATGGCGCAATGTGCATCATTCTAGTTTATTGCTGAAACAATTATAATGGAATGATTTCATAGAAATCTATTTGTTCAGTCATCAAATTCTCTTATTGTTCGAGCTCTCGATACTTCGAAAACTGATAACATATTGTTATGTCAAGAAACAAGCCCCAAATTGATGCTCAAATATTTATCACAAACAAAGATCCTCGCTAATTGATTAAATCAATCAACCCACTTAAACATTCCATCCATTAAGGTCGCCCTGAAATCGTTCCACTCCAATTTGAGTAATCATATCTCATAAAGTAATCAGAGTTATTGCTTCCCTGCAAATGCCTGTGGGTCTGCAATTTATCGACGTCATCTGGTGACAAATTTGTTGCTGGTAGCATTGGAGCTTCTTGGTACTGCAGTCTTATTGTAGCCCATGGGTAAATAGCACTATGTCAAGATTAATGGAGCTGATTGCACATTTAATTGTGGATTGCAAATTGATGGGACATAATTGTGGTACTTGATTCTGATATTCGGGATTGAGATTCAATATTGAGGATTGTCATATTCATTATTCTGGAATGGATACTCTGAGATCATGGTTTGATCCTCTGATCAGACATTCAAGTTTGAATGATAAACTCCATTTAATTACAGGAGGATTATCATTCTTTTCTTATTCAGTAGTAGAGATAGATCCATAATAAATAAAACTGATAAAGTCGTTAACATTATACAACTAACAAACTCTTGAATTTAACCTATACATGAACAGAAGATATAACAGCATATGATATTGTAACAAAATTCGACTTATTTGTGAATTCAATAAATTCACTAATAAATACTTCTACTCATAATCAACGCAAAACTAGACACTATCACTACACTTATTCATTATTTACGTATTAACACTGACTGCTATTTATTCCTACTACTTCTTATTGATCTTAACTGGTTCGCTTGTTTATTTCCTATTTTTTTTCGCTCCGTATCTGGACTATCAACCATTATTGTCTTAACGACTCCTGGTTTTATATCCCCGCCTAGAATTTCTCGAGGTCTCTAGAAAATTCTAGTGATTTTCAGAGATTCCACTAGATGTCACTACGTCCTTGGCGCATATATGACTCAGTAGCGTTTGCCACTCGTTTACCTGGCGTGGCGAAATGGAAGTTTGTTCTGCAGGGGTTTGGTATGTTACAATATGAGAAAAACAATGAAAACTTACTCCTATGGACAGTACATGAATTATTTGCAATAGAAGGAGAGAACCGAGGGGCCTATCAAGCTAGATTTAGAAATAATAGAGCGACTATTGACCAAATTAGTTTCGATATCATTTAATATCGATTTTTCTTTTTTTTTTGAGAATCGCAACACATTTATCAAATCCACTGTTGAAAATGAATGCGTTCCAATGCGACGGAATTTCAAATTGAATATTCCAGCTGAAAAGTTGTATTCCTCTTCTAAAATTTCATTTCTCCCATCTTAATATTCCTAATGCAAATTCCATTCCGCCTTTTAATAAATAACTTCTCTTTAATATGGCATTTATCCTACACCCTGAAGTAAAATCACACTAAATTTATTTGAAAATTCTCGACATAATATGATCGTATTTTCTCTCTGATTACAGCGAACTCAAGAAGATCTCCAAGTGTCATAAATTATCATGCAGGCGGCAAATTTAGTTCAAATTTAGATTCAGAACAATCATTTTTTTTTGGTTTTCCGTTATTCTCATTTATTCACTTTGTGATTACAAAATGACAATTGCCTCACTCTTCTGAATAAGTTTTTTTTTTATGTTTTCTGTGATAGCTGCAATAACAGAATTATTTTTACTTTGAAAAGAGGTGTGGATCATTGGCGTAGTTAAGGAATTTTTCTAGGAGAGGAAGTCGACCAGCTAATCAGCCCCTACATGGTTTCAGTGTCGGTAATTTCAAACAAATTTTCAGTAGGATCGACAAATTTTGGAAATGACGAAACAATTTGATGGAAAATACATAGGTAATGCCTTAAGTTCATTCATTCTCCTGAGGAGTTAGCAGAAAAGGAGTTTTTTTCTTCAGATGTCAGCAAGACTTTTTTCAGAAGTTATATTCGCGTTTTCCACAATATCTCGAAAACTATTGATTTTACAAGAAAAAATTATTAAAAAATATCTTTCTAACAGAAGATACCGATTTTTCTCACAATTTTTCCGCGTATGATGAAAAATCATTATATCATCAAATAATCTATATTTAATCTTAGTTTTCTCACTTTCCTGAATTCTCTAAAATTTCTATACTCTCTAAATTCTCGAAATTCAGTTTATTTTGTAGATACTCTTCACTTCCTGAATTCCCTATGTTCTCCTTAATGCCTAAATGTTCTTCATTCTCTAAATTATCTATACTCTCTTTATTCTCCAAACTCTCTATATTTTCTATGCTCTCTAAATTCTATATTCTCGTTTTCCTCTAAATCTTTCTCGTTCTTTAAATCCTCTATATCCTCTTTATTCCCTAAATTCTCCAAATTCTCTTCATTTTCTTAATTCTTCATATTCTGGAAAGGGTTTAGTGAATGTATGATGTATATTGAATTGAAATATTTATTGACAAAGTTGCTTCAATGCGATCGACTTCGGTTGTATAACCATCTGGTGGTTAAACAACCGATATCGATCGCATTGAAGCTACTTTGAAAATGAATATTTCAATATATGCTATACAATATTCCATAATTACGATGTGTGCATATTTGGAGGCATTATTCTTTTTATTCTTTGGATTCTCTATATTTTCTAGGATCTCTAAATTATTTCTTTTTTCTAAACTTCTCACGTTCCTTTCATTCTCTCAATTTTTCTACATTTTCTTCATCCTCCATATTCTCCATATAGTCCAAGAGCCCGTGACAATGAAAACCAATGAGAATGACAAAGACTGGTTTTTTTTACAGTCGATTTCCTTAAGGGTATAGATTCACAGGCTTTGGTCAGTCAGGCGACAAGTGGGACAGGAAGATATAGCAGGTGTCTGAATAAACATTTTTTCGAGTTTTCCGCATAAATCTAGAATGATTAGCCGTGGGATACTACAGTCCAGTATTTGAGATTGCTGTAATATCTTAATGGTTATCTTCTATTTTTGTATCAATCGGCCGAGCCGGAGGTGCACTTTATATAACCGACTTTTCGAATTCTCTGCATAGATTCAAAACAATCAGTCAAAGAATATTCAAATTTTGTATTGAGCACTTCTGTAACATTTAGCTGTGCACCTCGCAATATGATTGCAATCGTCGTACTTAAGATGAAAGTACCGTCTAGATGGTCATATTCTATTCTCATTGAGATCGACTAAGTCGAAAGTGCATTTTACTTGACAGTCTTTTTGAGTTTTTCGCATAAATTCGGAACGTTTGGCTGAAGAGTATTGAAATTTCATATTTCAGTTTGCTGTTGCATCTGAATGATTGCCTTTTGTTCTTATAACAATAGACTCAACCGGATATTTCAGGTACGCAACAAACATCAAAATTTTATTCTGTCATTAATTTTGTATGTCATATTCATAGAATTTTTTTTGTAGATACTTGATCTGGAACCTCTAAAATTTATGATCTTAAGAGTGACCTGAATATCGAGGATGAATACGATGAATAATGGCACCAATCATCGTCGTTCAAATTATATTTTCTGAATGGTTTTTTCATTTTTTTCTCCTCAATTTTGATTCTCATAATGTAATATGAATATATATTGTTTTGAACAATCATGATAAAAATGACTGATAAAAGACTGTCAAGTAAAGTGCACTTTCGACTCAGTCGATCTCAATGAAAATAGAATAAATGCACTTTCAGTAGAGACGATTGCAATCATAATGCGTGGTGCACAGCTAGATGTTACAGAAGTGCTCAAAACAAAATTTCAATATTCCTCGACTGATTGTTTTGAATTTATGCGGAAAGTTCGAAAAATCGATTATATAAAGTGCATTTTCGGCTTGGCCGATTGATACAAAAATAGAAGATAATCATTTAGATACTTCAACAATCTCAAATACAGGACAGCGTTCATGTTCTTTGAATCTAGTCATGAATTTCCTCCCTGTCTCACCAATGTATGCTGCGTTACAGCTAGCACACTTCGATTTGTAGACTTCAGACTTATGTGTCAAAATTTGAATATCGATTTTCTTGCAAAGTTCCTTCTTCAAATCACTTAATGGTTTGAATACTATTTTTATGTTATAATTTTTGAAAGAATTTCTAATTCAAATAATAATAACATATGTATTTGTATTAGTTTCAAATTAGAATTCTAAGTTTTTATGTATCTTCTCATTGTTGTCTCCCAGTTCTGAAGATGGTTACTCAGTAGTCGAAACCGGTCAACAAAATAAAAAATTTTGAACAGTGTGATATAAGACTTATATTCCTTCAATACTCGATACTTTCCATATTCTCTAGATTCTCTGTATTTTCTACAGTCTATAAACACTCTTCACTCCCTAAATTCCTAATACCATCTTCATTCTCTCATTTTTGTTAAATTTTCATATTAGGGTATAATGATTTTTCATTAATTGTGGAAAATCTATATTGTATAGTAAGTTATTTCACGGAAAATCTAATTTTAAATCTTTTTTATATAAATTTTGAGGTAAAATCAATAGCTCTCAAAATATTTCTCATTTCTTGCTAAAAAATGCGAAAAATCACGTAATAACTCCAATAACCATGATGCACCCTCAAAATATTTATCAGTAGGTACCTCAAAAGTTAACTCTTAGCAAAGAATAAAGGAACAAAATTCATAGGGTGGGCAGTGCCTACTACTGCTCCTTCCCCTAGCTACGCTCATGAGCCATATAGATTGGAAATTGAAAATTGAAATATTCTTGAAAGATCTGTTTGTTAATTTGGAGGAGACATGGATTTCATACAAACAAAAAGTAGAAATGCTTCATTATAAGCGTTGCAGAAAAGTATATGAGGTTATGGTATTGAAAAATGTTTATATTCTAGAATTGTTATTTTTTCAGAAAATAACAATCCACTACCTGAACAAAGCTCAGCTAGAGAATAATGGAGACGGTGGTTTATAGTCAAAACAAGAAACCCTTGATTGAATAGAATTCTAATCATATTCAACTCGTACAACGACCTTTGTTCTTGAATGTATCAAAAATATTGTTATAAGCAGTATTTTCATGTACAGGCTGTGAAGAATAACAATTGTCTGCATTGTCGTTCCAAATATTTCCATTCGAAATAATTTGGAATATTCTTATTGCCATCAAATACTCTTCTAAGCAACGCTTGACAGCTTGAAACAGCCATTGATACTTATTGAAGTACTTTGTCTTATACAAATACAAATGCAGCTGATTTATTTATTTCTTACAATGATGTTTGTACAAGTTCAATATCCATATAATACTGTATATCATACGATTCAGGGGTCTCTGACTCGAATCCCAGCTGGCATGTATAGTTTATTGTGCTACAAGTTCATGAGACTCAAATCATATACTCATGTACTTCTAGGACTGTCGTATAACCAAAGTAGAAGGAAGATTGTTATGTTTAGGATTTTTTTTAGAAACCTCGTTTGATCCAAAATGAGCTCTCTCACTTTCATATCATCTAGTATCTCGTAATTTCTGTTACCTCTCTTGATGAACGTAAAAAGCAATGTGTGTTTTTAGAAGCGACTACAATGTAGATTAACTCGGTTTTTTAGTCACACCCAACTGTTTTATGCTCACGTCGGAAGCCGTTCATTTCACCAAAACAAAACACTGCTATTATTCAATTTTATGTCTCATTTTGGGCGGCAACTTATTTTATAGGATCAGGCTGAGTTCACTCCATATCCCACATTAGTGGAATATATTTTCTTTAATTTTTTCACCTATAATTTGTGAGAACCGTAAATTGGATGACTTTTAGCGATGTTAGCAAGAATTTTTATGAGATATTGCATACGTCATGAGTTTGAAACTGAGTTGTTAACTAATCCGACCTTTCTGGCACTCAAAAAATGCACGGAAATTATCAATATTCAAGTTTACTAGAACCAATTGTTTCCATGGGGATTAATTTGTAGTTTAGCGCTATAGCGCCGTAGGCGCGTGGTATAATTGAACATCAAATCAATAATCAAGTGTTAACCAACAATGATAATAATAATCACTATGACAATGGATGTCGATCACAGCCACGGTCGTATATACAGGTCTGGGAATAAGTACGGCTGTTCAACTCGAGTCTCTTACGTGTCGTCAGACTCATAGTCACTCTCTTAGCTACCAAATCTTACATGGTGGCTTACAAGTCAGCCATGACAGTCGCTTGACTCTTGCGCCATCCGTGATGATTTTTGATACTACGCGACAGTCGACACTTAGCGAACTCACTTCTCCAGACCTGTATATACGATCGTGGTCACAGCTGACTATTGGCAGGTTGTGCTTAGATCATGAATAATATCTAGATGGAAGGAGTCCTACACCACTCAATACATTTTTGCGAACGGATATGCTAGAAAGAGAGGAAAATATACGTTACGTTAGAGGAACAAAGAAATAAAATATAATGAAAGAGAAATGAAGTGAAACGAACTGCGCATGTCTATCAAATTTCATTTGCTGTTTATAAAAGTAATGCTAAGAAGATATACTTTGCAACTAGAAAACGGCGAATGAATATAAATATTTTCAGATATAAGAACTTATGTATTTGTCATTTTGCGGGCTTGACAAACCGAAATTTGATTATTGTCATGCTTGCGCAGTTCATTTCTCCAGTTTTCTTACAATATATCTTCCATCTCTTTCCGCCGTAACCGTTCGCAGTTTCTTCTATCTAGATATAATTTATGATCTAAGAGGTTGTGAGACATGAAAATAAATAGTCGTGTGGCTTAGAGGTATTAAAATTTATAATTTCTTTGAAACTAACAACCGCGAAGAAATGCTTCCGATAAATGTATCAGAACTCATGCTGGAACAGCATTCAGATATACGAAATAAATCTTGTCATATCGTCTGATGTATCAATCATATTTTGTCTAATAAGTTCACAACCTGCACAATGTGACATGTGAAAATTATTGATTCGGACAGTTATTCTTCCCAATTACGTTCACTTCTGGAGAGACCTGACTTAATTTACTTGGTAAATATCAAGCGTCAAAAATATTTAACGTATTGTTGTTGCGAATGAAAAACAACTTCTTAACAGCAAAAAAATTAAATAATGATAACATGGAGCACTTCAAATTTGGCACCTAGCTCATAGTACCAATCTGCTTGATATTATCGCATGTAAAAGGCATTTTGACGTGACTTCAAGAGTATATCTTGAACTAAAAGTTCAATGCTAGCGTATTATTAACTTCAACATTATTTGCTTTATTTTCCTATGAATATTAATTATTTGAATTTGTTCTAGGTAAGTTCCGCTTCCTGCTAGAGGATGAGAAACTCAATAATGTAAGGAAACTCCTAAATTCATATTTATAATTATAAGAAAAGTTGGAGGGTTCTTGTATCCATAAAAGCTAGCATTTGCTAATAGTCCAGTCAAAATAGACATTCACCCTTGCATAAATTCCCAAGAAGCTGAAAATTGACATAAACGTCAAGGATACCATTATAATGAAGTTGTGAGAAGTCCTTAACGATCCCGTGTGTGCAAAAATTTTTATGCGAGGTCAAAGTTCGTAAAAATGGGTTTTTTGAATTTTTTAGCGAGACAATCAGTTTGATGATATAAATAGCTCAGACACAAATGGTAGATCTTTCAATTCTCCACAAAAATGGTCCTAACTTTTTTTGCCTAAGATCTACCATTTCTGAGAAAAGCCATTTTTAAGTTATATTCTCCATATTATGCACACGTTTCCACGCTACCTATGAGTAAGTGTACTTGGCGCGTATTTTTCAATGTGGTTTTCCCGAAAGACCTACTTTACGGTCTTCTTATTGAAGTTTGATATAATATTAGGTCTTCTTATTAAACTTCTTCTTCATCTTCATGTTCCTGAGTTGACGTAAATTGTTCAAATAGCGATTCAACATTTGTTTTATCGTTGATGTAAGGATTATCTTCTGTTGAAGATTTAGTATTTTAATACGACTGGCTTTGACAGCTAGTGCATACTGATGAACAAAGTCAGCTTACTTTTTTGCAGCCGAATTTTGAATTATTCCCCTTTCTGCAGTTATAAAAAATAGAATTAAGGAGCTTTTCTGGTGCAGGTGGAAGTAGAGTGTGGATTGATTCCAATATAGCTTCCAACCCCATTCTTTTGAGTCCAGTTGATTTCCGAGCCACACTTGAAGCTGCTAATATACTTGATGAAAATGTTGATGAGCAGAAGCCGAGGTTGGAGGAAGACAAGCTAATTGTACACGTTTTTTATCACGTGTATGTTTTGCAAAAGATACGTGACGTAATTTATCTATGCAAGTAATTTAAAGTAAGTAATAGACGGACACTGCTACGTTGACAATTAAACAGCAAACAGATGCTGCTTAAGGCCACATGGTCACTTAAAATGGGGGACTGAGTTTCTTTTCATTTCATATTCTTAGAATTATCATTCAATATCAATGTACGAGTGCTAGTTACGCGGACCAACAGTTTAACCTATATTATACGTACACAATGTACGTAGGCAGCGTAGTCATGAATATTATTAAGAATATAACTCTAGATTGGCTTTTTCTCAGAAATGGCAAGTCTCAGGAAAAAAGGGGTAGAAACTATTTTTGTGGAGAATTGAATGATCTACAATTCTTATCTCAACTACTTTTATCATAAAATCAACCGTTTCACTTGAAAACCCGGAAAGCCCATTTTTGTGAACTTTGACCTAGTATAAAATTCTTTGCACACATGGGATCGATGGGGACTTTTCACAACTTCATTATAATTGTATTTCTAACGTTCATGTCGATTTTCAGCTTCTTGGGAATTTATGCAAGGGTACTCCTATTTTTAAGGCTAACTTGACTGGACTATAAGTTCAATATGTACGGCTCTTACAATTTTACTTTAGGTTGTATTTGAATTCTAAAAGTTGTAATTAGACGAAATATAATCTCCTGAACATGAAACAATCAATGGTATCGCACAAGAAGTGAATTAGTTTGTAATATGAAAAAATCGAATGAAATATAGAATAACTGAAGCCACTACTTCATACTTTAAATCTTTAATACAGTAAATAGATGGCTTGTGATAGTGAAATCATGGTGCCATGTGATTTAAGTTGCCATACGCATGTCAATAATTAGTCAGAATTTAATAAGACTCACTGATGGCGCTCAAAAAAAATGTGAAAGTACTCTTGTATTCTATTTTTTTTTCATTCCAACTACAGTAGAATCCCGTTTATCCGGACCTCTATTTTCTGGACATCTGGTTAATCCGTACTAGAAAAGAAGATCTAAACTTCATTTTAAAATAAGAAATTATATATTATAGTGAGAGGATTGAACAATAACAAATAATATTGCTATCAATGCTTCAGAAGTCAACTTTAAAAATTTAATTTACCGCGAGGTAGGCTCGAGAATCAGTTGGCTACATTGTTTTTTTTTTTTGTAGTACTGTACAATAAAGAATATGCTTTGTTCTGTATTTATGACAGAAAAATCGCTATTCCACATGAGCGTTTCACAGCGAATTCTATTTAAGCCGGATTCTCGGTTACCCGGACGATGTCCGGTCCCATCTAGTCCAGATTAGCGCTTTATTGTATAAAAAATTTTCAATGTGCAAGAATCACTCATTCTATATTACACAGAAAATACTGGGATCAAAAATCTCCTATAAGTTATAATTACTTATTTTAACAGTGATAAATTGGACGATTAGTTCTGATAAAATGTTCTCCAAACAAATAGACGGATATTATCATGGATTCATGTTGAGATCTCTATTCGTCTCCTTAGATTCCTTGTATTCCTACAAATAAAGTGAAGTGAAATTTGATTTTTTTTTTCGACATAATTGAAATGATTGACATAATGACCGCAAAACGCAGTATTTTATTCTAGTTAGCGATTCAAAAAATAACTGCTTCAACTGTGAAAAAAATTATCATATTGAAATGGGCTGCTTTTCTTGATCATAATAGCTATGTAATTAGGGACTTTCAATGAGTAAAAAAATGAAAAATGTCAAAGTTGTTTACTGCATATTACTTGCGCCTATGCTTTGCTGAGCTCTAATTACTCCGCTGACACGGCCTCACGCATGTTCTCATTCTAATAACTGCACTGACATGCTGTATCGTCAAAATAGAACACAAAGTTGATTTTGTTATGTATCCTGAAACAGCCTTTTGAAGCGAATAATGGAACGTGCCATACACAACATATTGTGCATTGAAATCTTATTTTGTGTAAGCTATAACGCACTTTTTTGCATCGCAATTCTGCAATAGAATGCAGCATGTTTGCATCGTGAAAAACGGCTCTTGTAGATTTAACTCATTTTTTTCGCAGTGCAAACTATCTGTTTGAAAAATGGCATGAAGAAGTTCAATTTATCTTATTCAAAGAGTGATCATCTATGTGCTTTTTTCTCCATGTCTTACATTTGCTCATTCGATTTCTATTCTATCCAGTATTTCGTCAATTGCGCATAAATTAATCTTATAAAACATATTTTTGTAATGAACAATAACGTCCACAAGTACCTTCTACCCCTAGCATTCGAAAACAGTTGAAGTAAAGCTGTGAAATGGCTAACACCTACAATAATCTAATATATTATATCTCACACTTATACAACTAGTCACTTACTCTACACTCATCGATTATTTGCACCGAACACTATCCTCTTATTTATTTCAACCGCTTCTTACTTATTTTAAACTGTTTGTCTATTCTTTTACCAATTTTTTCATTCATATTCACTGTGTCACCTCGTTTAGATCACTTCTGTACGCTATCGTAAATCGTTTCACCGACCACAATAACTTCTACGCGCTCCGACTGTTCTTACTATTATTACTCGGCTTTGTCTCCCGGTTCATTTTTTTTGTAGTAGGCTACCAGAAATTTCTATAATGTCATCCGTTCTTGACACATATCAGTTGTTAGTAATCAATAATCATATTTACGTCCAGTACCCGTTCAACATTCTTGTTGAGATGAAAGGTCTACTTCGTAGAGACACTGTTCGTTAATGTCTCTAAAAATCAATGAATTATCTTGATGACAATTTTCAATTATTATAGGGATGTGTACATGTTTTTATTCAGAAAAACAGATCACAGTCATTTGTTAAACATATCATGACATAATTACATTTAATAAAAACGACTTTTGATTTCAAATTCTGTATATTTATTTAAAACTTTGACGGTTCGATCCTTTGACCAAGAATCTTCTTAAGAAAACAATGATACAAAATAAAACAAGGCGAGTAATTAGATACTAAAAATATACAGAATACTAAATATGATAACGTGGATACCACATCTAAACAAAATGAATAAAATCCTATAGCATTCACCCAAGGCTTGAGGAAAACCATGTGAAAACCCCAAACAGAGGAATATGTCCTACTTGGAACAGCTTCGCAGACATCCCAAATCACAAAATACACGACACTTCAACAAGACAGCGTAGCGCTACTCTTTGCTATTGGTTTGGCTCACAACTGCAGTGTCAAATAGTCTTCAGTGTACTTTATAATCCAAAATATACACAGAACTACACCAACTAAAACAAAGTCATTATATATGTGTGTTATTGAATATAGAAAGCCAAACATTTGATAATTCAAAATCATCAGTATGGTTGAAGTTATTTGGATATTTTAGTATTTCAATTGCTTCTCTGATCTATCTACCATGAATCGATGAGCATCTTACGACTATTCTTGTTTCTTCAAACTTGATGTCATGCAAAAACTCGATGGCATGATCTGCTACAGAAGATTTATTTGGATGGTATAATCTTATGCATCTTCTATGTTCAGCAATGCGAGTGTTCACAGACAAACGTAGACTTTCCCACAGGTACAAGGGATCTTATAAATGCCCGAAGATTGTAGGGAATCACGTCCTTTACAGGTCTCATGAACTTTTTGATTTTCATTATCGGAGCGAAGGAAACTTTGAAATTATATCTTGACAAGATCCTTCCGATCTTCTCTATAACATTGCTCACATAAGGTAAAGAAACATAATTTTTACTAACGCTAGTATCCTCAACAGTAGCATTGGTAGACTTTAGTCGAAGAGCCTTTTTAATGGAGTGATAACTGAAGCCATTCTTCTGGAAAATCACTTCTAGATTATTAATTTAATCTTCAAGTTCATCAGGATGACAAGTATCATTAGCCCTTCGGAATAGACATCTAATTGTTCCGTACTTTTGTGAAGGATTGTGATATGAATCAGCATGAATATATTGATTCGTGTGTGTAGGCTTTCTATAAACAGTATGCAAAAGTCTACCATCATTGGTTCGTTTTAAATTCACATCAAGAAAAATGTATAGATTATAGTTACATTTATTGGAACTTGAATTTTTTATTTCAGTCCAACTGAAATTTATGTTGGTAGCAAGTGAATACGATGCTCGGAATCATGGTAGTTGAATTATTATGCTCTTTTCGAATGATTTATTGATATCGGAAAATTTGCATAAAGTTGAAGAGATTGATTTAACCATTCCAGTCACTTCAAGGAGACTGTCTTCAATGGTGTTGATATAAGAGCATTCTGAAGTCATCTGCTAGATGCCACACATATCAAGAGTTTCTTATATAATGTCAGAAGTTTGCTGTGGCCCCGATCATGAATTTCATGGCCAGTTTCATCGCTGTTTCAGAAATTTAGATTGTCGCATCAATTAATTGCATATTACAAAGTGAAAGCTGTCATTTTCAAAGTGACAGCTGTCATTGTCATTGTCAAAGTGACATTTGTCATTGTCAAGGTGACAGCTGTAATTGTTAAAGTAACTGATGGCGGTTATTTGTTAGTCCTTACATAAAATAAGTATTCTTGAAAATGAAGAGTTCTTTTCTAGAGTTTTAGGGTCTTTAGCTCATTGTAATATACAGTTTCAACATTTGATCGCCGAAAGTGTAATTTAAAGATGGCAACGTGCGATCCACTACTTAATTATTTATTTTTGATATCTATTAAGCTTATCTGCCCGAGAGCTTGAAATTGATACAAAACTAGACATCATTAAAATGATTTGTGTAAGAAACAATTGACAATCGTTTGAATATTCTTTTTGACAATACTACTAGAATCATCTTCACAAGAGCTTCAATTTGATACCAAACACGATAGAGCCAAATTACTTATTTCAAAAAACAATTGACGAACGCTTGCATGTAATGTCAAAATATGAGTGACAATAATTCTAACTCCATATTAGGATTCTCATTATTTCTTATGTTCAGAAAAATATAACAAATCTTATGATAATTTGAATTTTGATAATAACAGATGAATCGCTGATTATTTAAAAAAATGTTTTCCGTGAATATTGTGCCAAATCATTGAAGGATTAGTTTTCATTTTCAATTTTATGATAAATATTACCGTTTATAAGATAAACGCAAAAAACCAAAGAGTTCTATCAATAAAGTTTCAGTACCACTAGTTGAAAAAAGCTCATTGATGAACTTGAACTTAACTTTTTGGTGAAAAACATGAATATAAATTTTTGGTCTGAAATTCGTAAGCGTTCTCAAGTTTTCGTGCTTCCAGATCAACCGACTTTTTTGAAATTATGTTCTCGGGCTCAGTAGAACGTGGAGATTCATCAAAATCTTGAACTGTCAAAAAGCACGACTTCAATACTTCCTCTATTATATTATAGGTTGGGGAAGTAAAAAGCATTCTCGACGAATTGATGTAGGACCGCTGGTCTTTCAGCAGATCTTGATTGAAACAAAAATCTGTGAGAAAGAATTAATTCATATTTTTGTGATATTCTAGTGCAGAATGTTTCAATTTTTTTTATACCTGTAGGAAATCAAAGATAAAATTACATTGTGATGTTCGCAAATAAATATTATGGTCGATTGAATTCTACGTAATTTTACCCTCAGTTAATCAAACAATCAAACACCGTGTGAAAATAACGTGCTCTGATTTATCACCTATCAAAAATAGCTATGAGATATGTCGAATGAAATATGATAAATCAACAGTCCACAAAAATATAATATCTATTATAAAATATATTTTCGAAGATTGAGGGCTCTGATAATTGCTCAATTTACCTTATGCTTGATTTTGTCAATGTATGTGATGGATACCGCAAATATGTATAAGTATTCCAAATTTGTGTCTTTAATTTTATGTTATTAATTTTCATATGAGTAATTTTTTGACTGAATTATACTGACGTACTAAAATTTTGTAAATCCTCGCAAATTTTACTTTCTTTGATATGAATATCATGCCTAATGAATCTAAATATATTCTGAAGAATAGGCACTCCACCTCAATCAAATTACAGTGAACTGGTTATGAAAACATCAAGTAAATGTAAAACTGTGGCCAATAATGCAAGAAGTTTTTAGAACAATTCGTTTATTTTTAAATTATTTATAAATTAAAACTACTGTGACGTCTGTAGTCTTTTGAATTTTTGCCGGCAGACATGCGCGGAGCGAACATTAACCAACTATTAGCTGTCACTTCTATCCGCTGCCATTTTGTTTGTTGTTGTCTTATCGTTTTTTGGTTAAAATTTGTTATTTGAAAGAAATATTATTCTATTTCCTGGTTAAAATTTATTATTTGAGAGAAATATAATTTTATTTCCATTATTGGTAACTGAAATTAACCCATAGCCACCTAGCGGTTATAAGCGAAACTATATTGTAAAGTGGATACAACATTAATTTCCATATGATCATATGGTATGTTAATGGCTTTGTTAGCAATATTTAATGGCTTTTTTGAGGTTGTTTATATGTAATTTTATACTACAATATAGTTCATATTGGATTTGTTGCAATTAATTCAGTGAAAAATACTTTGCTTTCGACTTTATTGTTAAATTACATAACCTCATTGCTATACTGAAATAAGTCTTTCTCAAGATTTTACTCTTCAAAATATGGAATCTGATTTGAGTTTCCATAGATTTCCTAAAAGGGGAAAAGGAAAGTGTCGGTAGTAAATAAATTTGGAGACTACGATCCAGTTCAAAAACAAGCTATGCGGATTGGAAAAATTCGTACAGGGAAAGCTGAAATGTACAATACAAAAATGTCATAAATACACCCTACTTATATTATTCTATTGTAAGCTATGAATTTCATAACCTCATTCAGTCTTCCAGTTGCAACTAAAATTCTAAGATTCATATATGAATAAAAAGATTTTAAAAGAAAAAATTGAATGTTATAAAAGGAGAAAGCCAATACTTTCTCGCACAATTTGAATTAATTTGAATTATTCAACGGAATATGAATATTTCTTTGCTGAATATCAACGTATTTACATTGTGAACAGATTACAAACTTGCCGTAAGCCACTTTTGATCCACCATTTCGTAAGCACAGTGCTGCCGCCAACGGTAATTTCAGTTGCCAATATTAGCTTATAAATTCTTATAAGCTCTCCTCACAGAACAAAAACTATTTGTTTGGCACACTAGCGCTACCTTGAACTGTTTTTTCTACATAAATATTTTTTAATAATTACTTAAATTACCGTATTTTCCCTACTTCATCATGCAAATACTATAATATGGAATGTATTGATCAATAATATTTCAGTTTAATATGAATACTTAATTTCTTTGCGCTTCTTTCAGACGATAATCTGGAACAAAAAACATTAGCTTTACTGACGTCATACTCGAATTTTTGAACTTTAAAAATTTATATCTCGCTAAATAAATAAAATTTTGGAATAATTATTGTTCATATCTTCTCAAAATAAGGATGAAGAATCATAAAAAAAAATTTAAAAAATCGTGGTGGTGCCTATTGAGAATAACAACCAAGTCAAATAAATTCAAATAGGTGTTCAATTGGATAACTTTATTTCACTTTCAATTCCATTAATCATAAATATGATGAAACAAGAGAATTGAATAATAAAATTCCAAGTTTCGTGGAGCATGAAATTGTTTAACAATGTACTATAAAACTGTAGAATTTTCCAAATTATGCAAATTCATGAATGAATTCACATTTTTCAGATTATTTTACATGTATTTTAAACAATCAAATAATGTGCCCATATAAATACACTAAATAAATAAATTTTAAACTGAATTTATCGAAAAAAGCTCTCTATCGCTTTCTGCAAAGTCACAATGGATCAATGAATATGTAATTAGCAGGATTGAATAACTAGATAAATCTGAAAAATTAGGAAACTCATATAAATATGGAAAATTAAGAGTAACTGGAAATTTATTATGAATTTTTAGTTCTCGTACGACATAACTTCACTTTATATATTCTAATGAAAAGTATTGTTTGTAGTTTCTCATGAAAATGTCGAGGATTATGCTGTTTATGGTGAAAAACTGTGTTTCCAACATTTTTTCGCTCTGTTTCATACCGTAAAAAATCTGAATACTAGTACAATGAAGCTAGGAGTCGGGGAACACTTTTTTGTCATTATTATTAATATGTATAATAAACCATTCAATAATAACTCACAAGATATGAAAATTGTCAAACAATATCATGAAAACACACTGTTAGTGTCAGTTGAAATTGCAGAACTGCTCACGCTTGCAACAATCGAAATATTGTCATGAATACAATCTGATAAAATGGTACATCCTGCTGACTATGCCTACCACACCATCAATACCATCCTGAAAATAGTCCTTGAATATATTGATATATGAATATAAAGCTCATTATCCCATGTAAGGTGAGAAATACTTCTTTTCTTATTTCATTCCATTTATTGTGAAATAAGATCGGAAAAAAATCTACATTCAGCTGGGAAGACCTGGAGAAGTCAGAGAATTATGAATAGTGCAAAGCTCCAATAATTGACTACAAATTTCAATTGCCGGCCTGTTCTGATTTCATCTTTAAAATCAGTTAGAAAAAAAATGTCGGAATAAGCTTTTTGTAAAGAAAAACTTCTTCAACTTGATATGAAACACGAAATTGCAACTAGGATGCTTCTTGTAACCGCTTATTCTCCTCCCCATGTCTACTAAATCTCATCCCTACCTCCATGCACATTTCAATTTCCCATTTAATTAATCACAACGTGTTGAGGAAACAGGACATCTACTTATTGCAGATAGTTGCGGATAGGTGGCTCTGTATGTCGGTAATGCAGACTATTCTCTGTCGGTAATGATAGAAGCTCGCGAATTTGCAAAATGAATTTGCATGGAAATTGTTCAAAATGTTTATTACTCCAGTGAAAGTAGAATGCTTCCGTAAGGCGGAGCAAGAATTTAATAATTTGATGAAGAGGAATAGTTCTGGGAATATTCAGATCAGGAGCAGCTGTGAAGATTTCATAAAATATTAGAATGTTCAATAATTGAATAGATTCTAAATTATTACAATAACATCTCTTATGCCTGTCAATACTAATTATACATGCAGATATCTTAATACAGGAATTCAATTGAAAGTTTGGTTTTATTTTTCCACTCCACAGTTTCGGACCATCTGGATCATTCTCAGGAGCAAAAAGAATTAGTGTGATATATTTGCTTTTGACCGAAACTGTATAGTAAATGGAAAATCAATCTTCTTACTGAGCTCTCGTATTTCACCTGCACTCAAAGTACCAGTCATCAAGCATTTTCATTTATTATTTGTGTGCGATTCTGTAGAACCGATAGTTTGCGCAACATTTTGTTAACCCTGCCGCTGACACCATTAACTTCAATAATGACGTTGTGTGGTATGGCTCAATCATAAAATCCGATTCCAGGGATTATTTAATTACCAAATTTGTGGTTTCCATAAACTCTTACCTATACTGCAAATGCTTATTTACATATTAACTTGTAGTGGTCATTTGGTTCTAAAAAAAGAGGTTACCTAGAAAGTTTACCGGGAATTTTGAAAATGGGTAATTTTATAGATTTTGATGTACTCTTTCCAAATTTCAACTTTGCCACCTTGTATGTTTGCTGCTCGGGCGGCCTTATTGGACGAATGGCGTCTGAAAGCAGTTTTTTGACAATATCTCCTTCCCAACTCATTAAACGATAAAAGCATTTATATACAAAACGAGACTAGTAAAAATTTCCTACAATTTATGTGATAACCATTTTCAGCGTAAAATCAATCGTTTTGGCGTACGAGCGCCGCAAAACATTATATATTCATGCCAACCCGTGATATTTGATTTTAACTGAAATTCGTGGATTATAAAATTAACTTTAATCTAAGAACCATACTAACAATAAATATCTTAAAATGCGTTGAAAAATCGGTTTTCTGTGGCTCGTCCTCTGCATTTATAAGAGAAAGTGTCGCTTCTGTGTCGAGCACCTTCCTCTCTCTTCACAGTGTCGTTTGCAAATATGGAGCCATGGCTTCTAATGTAGTAAATTGTATTATTTGAGCTAATCCATTGCAAGAAGTTAAGTGACTGAAGTGAAAGAAAAAGGATTGGAGACATTTCGTAAGTCAAGTACTAAAAGAGGAGACAACAAGGATAATTAAAAAAATTACCCATTTTTAAGACTCCCGGGAAATTTTCCAGTTAAAATCACCAAATGATTTATCTACTATTGAGTAACTTTTTCTCTTCATCATAATATCCGATTTTCCAATCGATTTCGCGATCTAATTGTGCAGTCAATATCAATCCCATGAAAGTAATTTTGATTGAGCCTATTCTCACAGTCTCAATAAAATAGTCCGAAACAGGATGTCCTGTTTTATTCGAACTCCGAGATATCACATATTTGCACAAAATTGAATTTCTTGCGCTGCAATAATGTAGCTATAAAATCAAACTTTACTATGCAATATCCACGAATATTATAATATTATCAACCAATAAAATATTATAACCCTAGCTTTATTGGTAAAGTTGAAATGGATGAAAAATTTCATGTTCAGATGAAGAAAAATTCATTAAAAGCATGTAGGTGTAGGCCATGTATTAGGGGCTAGATTTTTTTTATTGAAGTGAAACTTTTTTTGGGACGATGTGAATTGGATTTTATGAAACTAAAAATGTAACGGCCGTCGCGGCGCTCTCTGCATCCTCAGACTGCACGCGTTTCTGGATTTATGAAAGATTGTGGATCAAATCAGTGCTTCACACTTGGTTTTCTATCTGTGATCTTGATTCAGGGATATAATCAAGTAACGTCGGAGCCGGCACTGGTCGATCTTTCTATAGGTTTCAGGTGCTAATCTTGCCTTTCTTAGGTTTTAGGTTGCGATCCATCAAAATGTGTGTTAGGTAGGGCTAGCTAATGAGTTAGGAAGGCACTTTACACCTCGAACTTTGGAGTTGTAGGGTCGCTCTCTTCCTCTCTCTCTCTCTTTCTCTCTCTCTCTATTTATCACTTCCATAGTGTATTCATCTCATTCACTTACAAATTAACCAGAATACGAAGTTTCACTTCTACCGCGTGTGAGCTCACACTCGAATTTTATAATTTTGAATCCGAAGAATATTTTGCTGGTTGTAATATTTTGGATGCGTTAGGGATTCTCGCTCGAAATGTGTTTGTTTCAAGAGATGCATGATGAAATGTACATGGTACCAACCATCTTCATTTCCCTAGACTAAATTAGTTTTTTTCTAAGATGACAGGATCAACTGCTTTAATCTAAGCCAAATAAGGTCATTACTGAGTGCATTACGGCTAATCAGTCAAACCCAGGAAAATCTACTATATCCTAGTATGCTCGTGCTCTAGGATAAACACTAATTGCACAGACAGAACTGGTTTAGCTTTTTATTCTTGTATAAAACAATCTCCTCACTAGGCAATGTTCAGAACTGAATTAAGAGCAAGAGTATCGATTTCATCGTTGCCGCAAGAAACCATGAATGATAAACAGATAATCTAGAAAACTTCATCTAATACAAAACATAAATGTGAAAATGGGAGCCAAGTTCAATATTTAGAATATGCGTGGTTGTCGATTTCGCCGAAAAATGGATTGATATCTAAATGGGTGCCAAGTTCTGTAGATAATCCTAAAATTTATTTATTAGTATTATTAATCCCGAAACTCTTTTACCCTAATAGGGTGTCGAGTTATTTTTTAGTTCATTTAATTTAAGTATGATTTCTAGTAAGTGCACTTTATTTATTACGGTCCTTTGTTAATTCTTTTAATTCTGCTTTATTAATGTTTTTCGAGTTAAAAATTTCATCTATTCCCTTGTCCCAAGATTTGCTAGGTCGTCCTCTTCCTTTTCTTCCGTGCTGTTTGGCTGTCCATATTCTTTTGACTTGTCGGTCTTCCGGCATTCTCATTAGATGCCCGTACCAATTTAGCTGTTTTTCTTCTATTGTACTTAAGGTTGACTTGACATTAAGACTTTCTCTTATTGTTTTATTTCGCACTTTATCTACTCTGGTTACACCTTCTATCCTTCTTAAATACCTCATCTCCGCTGCTTGAATTTTACTTTTTTGTCTTCCGTTCAATACCCATGATTCTGAATCATGTAATAAGGTTGCTTGATAGATTGTTCTAAACACAGTAGTTATAGTTCGTTTTGATATATTTTTATTATTAAGTACTATTCTACATGCTCCAAAATAACTTTTACTTGCTGCATGTATTCTCTCATGTATCTCTTCTTCGTATTCCCCTTTCGCGTTTATTATTGCTCCTAGGTATTTGAAGGATTTTACTTGTTCTACTGACTCAGAATTTATTTGTATTTCCACTTTTATATCTGTCTTTGATATTGCCATTACTTTGGTTTTATCGATGTTTATTCCCATATTGTAGTCCAATAGTTCTTCGTTCCATATTTCTAGTTTTAATTGTAGGTCTGCCTCCGATTTTGCGTATATGGCCAGGTCATCAGCAAATGCACTTTCTGCTACTGAATAACTTTGTAGTCTGTTGTATACCACTACCAGACTTTTTATTTTCCTATGTACTCTTTTTGTAGTTTCATCTAGGTATATGACAAATAGAAAAGAGTTTAGTGAACCACCTTGTCTTAATCCTTGATTGGTATTAAATTCATCTGTCATAAGATTGTCTATTCTTACTACGTTTCTTGTTGTTGTGTAGATACTTTTAACTGCTCTCATGAGTTCTTCCTCAACTCCTCTACATTCTAGGATATTCCACAATTTATTCCTGTTAACTTTATCGAAAGCTTTCACCAGATCTATGAAAGCTACATATAACGTTTTATTATAAGTCTTGTATTGTTGTATCAGTTGTCTTATAGAAAAAATGTGGTCTTGGGTGCTGTATCCCTTTCTGAATCCACTCTGGGATGGTTCAATAGTCGTTTCTTATTTATTCTTTAATTTATTTATAAAGACATAAAATATTCTAAAATGGATTTGAAACACAGTTGCTCATTTTTTTTTGCTGCAATAATATTTTCTATTTGAAAATTCAACTTCTCACATTAGAACAGTCGAATTATCTACACAAAGCAGATAACTTAATATAAACTGAAGCTTAAGGATTCATTTGGCTAGTTTTCACATACAATTTATCTTATATTTGGCTAATCGACTCATCTTCATGTTGCACCCAAGATACTGTTTTTATATTGTGAGGTCAACATATCTTACTCTTCGAAAAATTTGGTTTGCTGGTAAAAACTAGCCAAGTAAAATCTTAAGCTTCAATTTATCTCAAGTTATCTTTTTTGTCTAGATAATTCGACTGTTCTTATATGAGAATTTATATTTTCAAATAGCAAATATTATTGTAACTTGGCATCCATTTGGATATCAATTCATTTTTCGGCAGAGTCGACAACTACGCATATTCTAAATATTGAACTTGGCTCCTATTTTCACATTTATGTTTTGTATTAGATATCACAGCTTTTTGTAGAGAAATATTATAATTTATTCCAGATAAAGATTATAAGTTAATATCCGGGATGGTAAACAAAGAACTTGCGTAATAAATCCTAATGAAAATAAAACTACATTTATACCTTGACCCTTTGATATGATATAAACAAATTAATTCTTCGCTGGCTATCTCTGTCTCCCGAAGTCTGATACTCACTGCTGTAAAATAGAAGAGAACAAAGCTAATTGAAATGGACTAATTAAAACACCGTAACACACATGTAAAGAAGAAATGCATACGAACAACTTGAGGGAGCGCAGACCAAACGGCCTGCTTCAACTTCTGCCGGGAACGCTAAAGCTACGTCTAGCTCGACCTGCTCAGTCCTGAGTCGCTGAGTCCTCAAGACGCGTCAGCCCCGTAGACTCGTCCGTCAAGGAGTCGGGAGTAACTCAGGGTGAAATCCTCTGCCCCTACCGTCCAGTGGAAAATTTACACGAGTCGTTATCCTGGCTTGCTCTCTCACACGAGTTGCGACCGAACGACAACACGAGGAGAATTATCATGATGACTTTGGCTTAATATAGATACAAATAAAGGCCCATAACTACTCTACTTACCAATACGCAGAACAAAGATCATACAATCCTGAGCACTTTAACAATTTAAGAGACTGAACAAAACTGACGGTACTTATAATTGATATTATCTTATTACATAAAAATTCATTCTCCAACATAGATTATTATTATCCATCATCCAAAAGTGATCTGTGAAATTAATAATTCCAAAAAATGAGTGGTTGGCACGTGGTGAAACATGATTAAACAATAGAAGGAATAAAAACGCTTGATTATCTCTCAAATTAATTATTACAACCATGAATTCGTTTCGACCTGCCGGTCATCTTCAGGTCAAATATTTGTTGTATTCAGCCTGAAGATGATCGTAAGATCGAAATAAACTAGTCGTTGTTATAAATATTTGAGATATGTTATTAAAACGCTGTGTAGAAGAACAAGCGAAGGTTATGATCTTTTTTTATCATCAGGATTAATTGGCTTGAGTAGAACTCGAAAACATTTGGCAAATATACCAAAGCTATTATGTTAACGTGTAAAACAATAAATTGTAGAACTGGTTGCATTATTAAGCGCGACTGCCCCTCACTCCAAATTTAAATCGTAGAAATAAGATTTTCAGATTTTTTCTTTGGTATACCAACAATTAATCAGCTGGAGGCCAAATTTCAACTGGAAGTGGGTTAGGTTTTTGATCTATATGTCAGTCAGTCAGTGAGAAAAATGCTGATCTTTAGACATTAATACCTCAATAACCGTTTGAGCTGTAGTCATGAAATTTGGTATTCCAGTTGATCTTGGGAACTTTAATAATTAAGCCAAATTTCATGTCTTCACGTTTTGAGTTATTGAAGGGTCAAAAGTAGCTTCAAATGGTTCGTGTAATATTACACATGGCTGCTGCTGAACTTGGCTTGACACGCTGCCGCGTGTCTAGATCGCAGATAATTGCGATATTAAATTCATAGAAAGCAATAATGATTAGGTGATAAGAAATACAGTCAGAAATGACGGTTCTTCGGCTGAAAATTACATTCAAAAAAACTAGAAAAGTGGTGATATGTAATTTGACAAAAAAAATAAAGGTTACCTCAAAAATTGGTTTTCCTCAAGTGCTCGTATTCATACTAGAATTTATTAGTTTTTTTAGGCTTGACTGTTTATTCTGACGCACGTAAGACAAACTAGTTTGGCCTACGTTAAAACAGTTGATTCTGTCACGTGTAGGAGGACTTAGTTTTGCTCAGGAAGAGCTGATTACTCCTGAAATCGTGTTTGATCGGTAACATGCACAGTGTCCTTGGATTTGCATTGATGTGTAATAGTGAATACTGCGCCTGGCTATAAAAGCTTAAACGGAGAGTGACTGTTCTAGAAATAAGATTCTAGCGCCGTATTCGAAACGATCAGCCGTAGAGTATTGAAATTTGGTACTTGGTATCTGACTGATGGCCTACTATTCTCATAACAATCGACTGAACCGGAAGTGCACTTCAGTTGATTTTTTTTCAATTTTTCGCAAAAATTCAGAACTTTTGTAGAATCATGGGAATCAGTATCTAAGAATGTTGTAGCATAAGAATGTCGACCCACTATTTCCAAAGCAACCGACTGGGCTGAAAGCGGATTCTATTCGACAGATAGAATTTTTTGGATAAATCCAAAACGATAGAATTTTGTGTTCGATTATTGTATTATTATATGCAAAAAATACATCCAATAATGTACAAGTCAGATTTTTTCCATGATAATAGAACTGTACGTTCAACAGGCATCGCTGCTCATATCTAGGAGGAACACGTCTTGAAACTATATATATGCCAGATTGTTTGGAGTTGAACAATATTATTTTCAATATTTATTGAAAATAAAATATTGACGTGCTGGTGAAGAACTTTTCCAACAACCATATATCACTATAATAGCAGCAATATCGTATTATATGTATAGACTTTAAAGTCTATACTTGTCTAAAAGTTTCTTCAATTCCTTATATAAGTACAGCAGACACCTGATATCTGATGCTCTCCAAAGAGGTAGCGTAGAAACGTAGATTACTTTGAGTTTCTGGCATATTTCCGATGGACGTGTTTGACGCGACCTGAGTGCTGCATTTTTTGCAAAGTGCAGATAGAATATACGGAAACAAAAAAGGAAAGAAAGCCTTGTTTTCTTTTTATCTGTCGATGAAGAGATTTTATATTCACCTGCATGCGCTATTTTATATTGATTTTCCGTATTTCATTAAAGGTATAGTCTACCTGTAACGATTTAAATTTCTTTCCCATCAAGTTTGCAGAAAAGTAAATATTAATGTATGATAAGCATAAGTAACTTAATGGATTATCCCATGAATACCTGACAAAGTATTTATTTCAGAAGCTCCAACAAAATAATCATAATAATTTTTCTCCAAAACAGATTACCCCTTTTGTAACCAGGAGATAGAGAGCAGAACTAGTGCAATTATCGCGATCAAAATGTCTTCTTTTTGATACACATAGCAATGAAAAATTTACTTTTAGATTGGTTGAATGTGTGACATATTATCTCCCAAAAAGCAGATATAGAAACGATGTATTGTATTCACAAGTAACAGATGAATGATGCAATCATGAACCGTACGTGTTAGCATACATTATTCTGTGATATTATCGAGATAATCTCATTTTCACATAATAATAACGGACGAGCAAATCACACTGAATAGTGATATTTGATTAGACGGGCTGTGGGCCAATTATACAATGACACGAGTCTGATCATGAATTCATCATTAGATGACTGTTCAGATTTCAAAATAGTAGCATTGTCTTAGTATTCAAAATAAACACAAAACACTACTATTCAAAAATAAATAAATTGGGAGAAAATAGGTATTTTTTAATAGTCTTCTCTGCTAAATTCTATGTGGAAACTGCTAAAATTAAAATTCATATTATTACAAGGGATTTCAAAGTTTACAACTTCATGAAAACTAATAACTCAATAAGAACGGCACTAAAATCAGACTAGTATTGATTTTAATCACAATATAGAATCGAATTCCATATTGTTATTATGTGGAGTTCCGTATTATTGGATTTGCACAGCAAGCAAACAATATCGTATCACAATTTAATGTATTAATTTTATTTCCAATATCGCGCTAATCTACTATTCTGCGCTTGGAGACTGCGCAGTCAAACAGTTGAACATCGCAATTTTCGTTTGTTTCGCTCAGTGTCGGGCGGGTTGCCGCACCGCGACCGTCAAGGGCTATCGCTCGGGCCCGCGATTTCGAAATTTAAATCGGAAGTTACGATCGGCGAATTGCTACGGGAAAATTTTTCGTGCGGGAACTCTAATGAAGTGTTGAATTCAAATGTGGAATAATTTTGATACTTTAATTATTGCAGTGAGATTTAAGTTTGATAGTTTGAATAAATATATACACCTATAATTCAATTTGGTTCATCAATTAAAATATCAAATAGTTATTTTTCCATACCCTCTTGTGAAATTTAGGTACACTAGTTCTCATATTTGTATTTATTATTCTATTTATGTGCGCGATAATCAGTCGTAAGTTTGTGAAATAACAATTCTTAATTCTGATTTCATGTAACATATAACCGAACCTGTGAACTTAAAGCAAAGTTTAGACAAAGAACTATCGGATCTACATGGATTTGAATTTGAATCATAGGAAACAACAAAGTATAAAAATATTATATTGAAGCGATACAATATTAGCGAAAATATTGATGAAAATTACTGCATTTCTCTCATTTGTTTATAGTTTTTTTCATACAGTCATCTTGTAAAATTTTTTTGTACAGACAACGGTCAATTATTGAATTTTATTTATGAAGGCCCATAATGGACACTTAAACTCCTTCATTAAGTCAAGCCTTAATTGTCAGAGACAAATAAGGCAACATATATTATTTATTCTATCAATTTCTCATGGCCACTAATTGTACTAAAATTGTAGAACAATTTATTAAGAAGGTCTAAATCTTGGAAATGTTAGTCGAGTAAGTTTTTGAATCCAACATATCCAATTTTTCTGTGACAAATACATGTCGTTACTTTTTTTCATAGCTATACATAAAATATGTATCATATATAAATAGAAGTATTGTGATCGTGATTTTTTGGCAATTCGAGATTTGATGAATTTTCGCGATTTAGATCCCACTAAGCTTAAGAAATATAATTCTAAATGAATAATTTTCGTGATTATTGATTGTTCTTTCACAACTTAACAAGATTATTCCAAGTCTAGGATCAACTGAATTCGATCGACAATGACAGCTGTTACTTTAAAATACTTTAAAATAATGCTTTTAATTGATACGATACTCTAAATTTATGAAACAGCAATAAAACTTAGCTTATAAACCAAGATGGCCACCTGAAATACGTGACGTATTCTACTTGATTTTTCACACGTAAAAAAACTCTTCTTATGCTGGGGCCACACTTACGTATAATGTCATTAATTAAGGCGTTATTCAAAAATGAACATATTGTCAATGACAATATGTCAATTGTCACATAACGCCTTACTTAACGGCATTAGACATTAGTGTGGCCCCTGCATTACTGTGAATATTTTTTTGATATTCCACGTGAATGATGTGAAATATTCAAATTATGCATAAACGCTTACAAAATAGTTATTTTTGTATTAAGTGCGCGAAATGATTGTTTTTTTTGTTGCGCGTGAGAATGTCAATTTCAACCGAGACCGTGAGGTCCAGATAACAAATTCATTCGAAAGCGAGACAAAATACAATCACTCCGCACACGAAATACAAACAATATTTTTCGCCAAATGTCAAAATATAATAGATCAACAATAATTATTGTTTTATTCAGTAAAATGTAGGAAAAAAGTACAAACTATAATTAATTTACAGTCACCTGGGTATTGTAACCAAAAATATGCGCAATTGTTGTTCGATAAATAAAGAACTGTCAACAATTAATTTTTATATTAAAAAATAAGTAGTTTTGTGTACAAATTCATATTTATTTTTTGTTAAATACCTGTTTGCTTCTATCCTTGCAGCATTACTAAACTGAATTATATTGGATTAGGTGTAGAATTTATTTTTTCACTAATGAAAAAATATGTTTATTTTTTCACTAGTGAAAAAATATGTTTCATTTTTTCACTAGTGAAAAAATCACGAACTTTGCGTATCCATAACATTACAAAAATATCATGTTTTTCTGACAGTTGGCGAAAAACAAATTCTTCCTGTGAAGTTCAATGTTATAGACCAAAATCTCAGGCCCTCCAGATATTACTCATTTTCTGAGAAACAGAATGTGGGGAATAGAGTAGTGTTAGTATGTAGTTTGATCGTATGCGTACTTGCTAGCGGGGATATACCGTTTGCGCGCGGCGGTCAGTTTTGTCCTAATCCCATAGACCATTTGAGCATTTTTCTCCTAATCTCTATATACCGTTTGAGCCAAGTTTATTACTTTAATCTTTTGATCCCAAATAAATGTACCTTCTCTAAATGTCAAAAATTGTGAGTTAATATATAATATAATAAACAAACTTGGATAACAATTAATTTTATTTTATCATAAACAAATAACGACTGATAAAATCTATATGGGTAGGAAAAATATAACATATTTACAAATATTTACACTTTTTTACTACCAAAATAATTCATTTTATTGAAAACTCGTCATATATACATATTTACATTTTAATTAATGAATACTAATGTGAATGTTATATTTTGGTGTCAATTTATATACTTACCCCTAGATTATTCATTCAAAAAATTGTCCAGTCTTTGTTTATGGTTAATCCAATAATCTGTTAAGCTTCCGCCGTGCTCAAGTGGTACATAGGGATTACGGCAGACCCTGCTATACGGATTGAAAATTGGACCGCCGCGCTAACTTGGGTCGATGGAAAATTAACGGATACCAGGTGTTAGAGGTACGTTAAAACATTACTAATTTTTCTCATAGTCTGAGTGTTGATTTTTATATATGTTTTAGAGAATATTGTCAAAAATTAATAGTTAACACTGCCAGACACTTCCCATCGGCGGTAATTTCTGCTAGACACTTAGAGCTCGCAAAAAAACCTCAATCCTACTTATAGTCTGATTCCTAATTTTTATATGTGATACTCAGAGACCAATTTCAATAATTCTTGTAAACAACCAGACCAATTGTAGGGGCCAAACATCCTCCAGACACAATTAGCATGTCATGTTTATTTCACTCATTATCAAGCGTATAAATAATTACCTTGCGCTTTTGTCTGAAGGATGTTTGGCCTCTATGATAGGTCTGATTGCTCACAAAAAGTATTGAAATTATTCCCTGAGTATAATATATAAAAATTAGGACTCAGACTATAAGTGAGATTACTTTATTTTTACGAGCTTTAAAGCGTCTAGTAAATATTACCGCCGATGGTAAGTGTCTGGCAATGTTGATCATCAATTTTTAATAATATTCTCTAAAACATACATAAAAATCAGCACTCAGACTTTAAGAAAAATATTTTAACGTACCTCTAACACCTGATATCTTCAAATTGGTCGTCGACTCAAGCTAACACGTATGCATACGATCAAAGTACATAATAACACTACTCTTTTTCACACATTTTGTTTCTCAGAAAATAAATAACGTCTGATGAACCTGAGATCTTGCTCTATTACTCATAGAACGTTTGCATTTTAAGCAGGAAGCAGTGATTTCTCTGTGTTTTTCAAATATATAGAATATAATTTTGGAAAATTTATGGCCCTTGACCACCCTTCTGACATTAATATTCCACAATATTCCTTTAAAAGTTTTAAAAATCAGTAGCAGCTTATTTTGACTCCCACGTTTGTAAACTGATAATATAAAGTACCACCTTACGGCAAAATAATGAGTTAATATTTTACATTAATCAGGTTTCCACATTATTTACAGAATTTACACATTTTTTACACTGTACATGTGAAAAACACTTTTTTACGAGTAAATGTCCATCGCTGCATATAATTCATGGTCGAGGAAGTACTGTAATAGCCACTGCAGACTTTTTCTTTATCAGTAAGCATGGCGATAATTTATATTTTCTGCGGCCTTTTCTAAACTTTGTCGTTTCGTTTCTCAATTTATTCACACATCCCAGCGCTACCAATAATATTACACGTTCAGTTCAATTTTTCTGCGAATTCATAATAAAAGCACAATGCATAGCTTCTGTCACCGACTTATTCGTTATGCTATATGCAAAATTCAGATGTCAACTTGTGCGACGTGATGTGTTTCATATTTGTTCTATACTTGGACAAAACTCGTCATCAAATATCACCAAATATACTTGGCCTCATGTCATGTATAATGTTGAATTTTCACACTTGTTGCATTAATTCCTCGAAAGACTAATCTTATTTTCACAATTGTATTTTATATTATTCTATATATTTTGATACTTTTATGCCGGAAAGAAAATAGACTATAAGAATTTAAAATTTCAAATTACCGATTTATAATATACTATTTCCATCATGTGACTGTTGGTAGCACAAAAACTAGATTTGCGATTAAACTATTTTGCTTGGAAAATTTTGTATTTTGACATATAAACATGACTGTTATGCTGTCAACAATCTATGAAAATTAATGTTTCGAGTCCTTTGAAGAGGTACTGCATGAAGCTAGAACGAGTTCCATATAGCACAATTATCAAAGAACTCAATTAAAACAAATAAATCAGTAATATGTTCATTAATAGAACACGGGCACATATTGGTGCCAATCATCACGTTATTAATTTTTTCTAATAAAAAAACTTTTGGTAGGTCCCATCAGGCTTTTGTGCCAAAATGTTTTTCTATAGTTGCTATAGAGAGTTGATAACACTTTTATTTATCAACATAAAGTTGTTATTTTTCACTCCAAAGCTAACTTGCCGCACGTCTCCAATACCCTCGACGAAATACTTTTCAGCTTGTTGAGTAAAATATCATCATGGATACAATTGGAATTTGTTTTTTACTTCCTCGCAAATCTCAAAACCCGTCTAACGTATAATACTGAAAATTTGTAAGGGAAACTGGCTTAGGGTCTAGTTGTGCACCTCGCATTATGGCTATAATCATCTGTACCGCAAATGCACTTAACTTGAAACTTTTTCTGAATTCTTCGCATAAATCCAGAATGATTAATCGTACTTAATGGTTATGTTTTATTCTTGTGCCCAATCGGCTGGGCTGGATTTGCACTTTATATAACAAACATTCCGAATTCTCCACACGAATTCAAAACAATCAGTCGTAGAATATTGAATTTTCGTATTGAATACTTCTATAACAATCAGGTTGTACACTTCGCATTATGATCGGCCGAATCGAAAGTGCAGTTTACTAAACAGTTTTTCAATATTTTCGCATAAATTGGAATCTATTAAAATCACATAGAGTGCATGTTTTTATAATTGCAAATGTTTTCTAAATGAAAACAGATTATTCGGTTCTTTATTAATTTTAATTTTGTGTGAGTATTATATAAATCATTTTGCAAATACGAATTGGTTGTAAATTAATTTACATGAAGTTCATGATTCATAACGAGAAAGAACATATTTCCACCATTTGAATAAATTTTGGTGTACTAATATATCCAATGATGTACAAGTAAGTTACGTGATATCAGCGTCAGGTATTTCCTCGACGTTTCATTTAGATCAATTAGAAACTTGTGAAAAAAATCAGCCAAACGAATGTCAAACCACGCACTGTGCAAGATATCGTAGGGAAGAAGAACGTTCATTGTTTCATAGTATATTTCTCAAAGCCATTGTAAAAAACCAAGTTATTTCTGCGGTCGCTAATAGAAACTTGCGAATAATCACGTACAACCTTCAAATCCATATTAAGAGTTGCGAGATAATATTCTCGAAATTTTTTTTTGTCATTGAATAAAAGTAGATGAAGCGTTAAGGTCTTTAAAAAAAAGTAAAGTTAAGAATACTTCAAGCTTGTTCTATTCAGTTGTCGGTGAGCAAAAAAGTTCACATGAAAATTATTTCAAATTTTAATTACTGCGAGCCAATCATTTTCTTCCATTGAAATACCAGATATTCGTATTCAATTATCAACCAAACTTCGAAGTACACTTTTCTATCTCGAAAAATTCTGACGTGAACATCACGTGACTTACTTGTACATCATTTGATATATACACAAATTCATTCAATAAAGTTTACAGTCACTCCAGATTATAATTAATATTATTTTGACATGTAAAATGTCAGACAGAATCAAAAAATTGACCACAGGTTATTATTGCTTATCATTTCGATAGGGAATATGCATAAAATTTGAATTTAGCTCAAATATTTTTTTCCGAATTTATATTGGCCGGACTTTTGTACTATACCATCATTTTAGTATTAAATATCTTTTCAATTGCCTAAAATTAATAAATAAAAATGCAAATTAGGCGCAGGAAATTCAAAGTTCTAAAACGCAACACCATTGGTTAAAACGAAATGTGACGTCAAATACTATGCCAACAAGTGCGCACTGCTTACATTTGTATGGCATTACAGGCTTTTGATCAGAAAACATAGTAATAACGTGTGTGTTGTAACTTCATTTATTGTTTAAGTGTAATTTTAGCATCCTAGTGAGATTATAAATCATTTAAGACAAAGTGGTTTTGTAAAAGCACAATCGGATAATCTGCCGAGATAGATCCATTCATGATGTCTTATTTTTTTTCAAATCCAAATTTTTCATCTGCTGAAGTAAAGAGAGTGAACACTGCAAAGTAATTATTCAGTAATAACACATTATGTACACTATTTCAATAAATACAATCCGAAATATGATGAGCAGTAAACATAACCTTTAATTTTTGTTTATTTTAAAACGAGCAAATGTTAAACGAAACCGCATACACTGTATTTTATTGCTAAAACTAATCACATACATATACATGATCTGTCAAATTAATTATGATACTTCATCTCTTCTGATAATTTTACATCATTTCTTACGTATTTTAAAACCGGTCTGGATTGGAAAAAAGACTTTACCAGGTACATTTCTGATAGTATTTTGCATTCAGGCACAATGCAATACTTATAAATTGGCTTTTGAGCTTTTTTAATATTGAAATAAGCTGTAGCTGTAGTAAATAATGGACTGTAATGTCACTGGACATATTATTTGACGTCATCAATAGAGCGCGCGAAAATGGCGGCGTTTAAACCGCTCAAAATTATTCTCAATTTTAAATATTTTTTTAAACTTGATTACAGCACTTTTAGACATAATTTATACTTTTTACCATGTTATAACGATGTAATCAGTGAATTAAAAATATAAAATAAATTCATGAATATACCCTATTAAACTGATTGTTTTATATGGCAAATTCTGAATGTCTGTTATACTTATAAACTGCACTTCCGGCTCAGCTGATTGGTACAAAAATAATAGATAACTATTTTGGTGCTACAACAAGTTAAAACATTAAATTTTAATATGCTATGGCTGAACATTCTAGATTTATGCAAAAAAATTAAAAAAAGTTTCAAGCAAAGTGCACTTTTGGCTTGGCCGATTTATGCAAAAATATCAGATAACCATTCTGATACAACATCAAGTTCAGATACTGAATTTCAACATCCTACGGTTGATCATTCTGGATTTATTGGAAAAATTCGGAAAAAGTTTCAAGTGAAGTACGTTTCTGGTACAGACGATTGGAACCATAATGCAAGGTGCACAACTAGACCCTATACCAGTCTTAAATACAAAATTTCAACATGATACATTCAACCAGTTTTGAGATTCGCGAGTTACAAACGCACGCACATACGTACCGACATCAAGCCGAAAATTATCATAATGGATTCAGGGATGCTTAAAACGGATATTTCCATCAAAATCTCGATAGGTGAATTTGTTTGGTTTCACAATACTTTATTGTACTTGGTACAAGTAAAAAGGTCGAGTTCAGTTTTTTCGCTTTTTCTTATTTTCAATCAAATCTCGTATATTTTTTTTTGTAGCATATAGTTGTACTTCGGTTATTCCAACAACTGCAGCATTATACTACAATGAATTGTGGAAGTAAAGTCCGGATGTTTATTATTGATTCTCCACTAAAAAATAATTGTCTAGTTATTTCATAGTGTTCTCTACAATAAACGATTTAATGTCCGACTACATTATTGTTGTTATAACAATATTGATTTCAGGGTAATTACGTAACAAATAATACATGCGGACGTTATTTTGGAAAATTACAAACCAGTCTCCTAGTTACAGCAAGTAACTAGAGTAATTTCTTTGGTAGAAATCACAATGACCGGACATACATTGCTGAAATTTTTGATTGAAATAGTACAAAAGTCAAACATTGAACATTGAAGGCACCACGGAAGTTGAACGGACGATAATGCCTACGGTCAACGTATACACCTCGGGCCAAAGGCCCTTTGAAAGTACACTGTTGACCTCAGGCGTTATTGTCCTTTTAGCACCCTTGTTACCTTTAATTACTATAATGCACTCGTTGTTCAATTCTAATCGTTATTTAGATTTGCATAACCCCGCAAACACAAGTATTTTTCATCAAGTTAGTAAAAACAGCATTTGTAAAACCGATCTCAAAGTTGATTTTTACTGAATGAATCTGCAGTCAGTTCGTATATTGTAAAATACAAAATAGAGAAATGTAGAAATCAGTACCAGTATAATTGAAGACATCATGTTGCATGTAAGGGCGCACCTTTCTACTTTAATCAGATCCACGGAAAATACTATATGAATCGATCGGGGACATAGTGGTCCTGTCCTAAGTATTGACTAAATGGCCATTTCTGGTCAAGCTCTTCAGGGTTAACTTGAGAATAGCATCAATCGATAGCGTAGGTTGAGTACTTCAGGACAAATCCAGGATGTCACCCCCTGTCCTATTTGGGACAGGAAAAGAACCACAATCATAACTTCGATAAAGAACTTCATTCAGGGGTGACTGTTGCCCTCCCGGACAGAATAGGATTGGCATCCTGGTTTTTTTTCTAAAGTACTTGATCTTCGTTAACGACTGGTACTAGTTTTAATTGTAGGTTCAATCAGAAAAGTTTACTCCGAAGCAATTGACAGAAGTAATCGTTTCTCGACACTTAGAACAGGATCCTAGATTTATAAAGCCTGACACCTCATTGATTACTAGATGCCCGATCGATTCTTATACAATTTGGCCATAGGTCCGATCAGGGAACAAAGATGCGGTCGGCTTTGCGACTATTAGACGTATTGAGCTGTTTTTTGAGAAATAAGTGTGCTATAAGGCAACGGTATAACCTGAACTCACTTTTTTACCTCCTAGGTGGTGTAGTAAAGTTATATTTCGATTTGCTAGCCAAACAATCAATTGAAATTTGATTATAAAATCCACGAAGCTGTTGATCTAGAATGACACTATTAAACTACTGATCCCTGATTTTCTTTCACGCATTAAACTATATTTGTATTATGAAAATCTAGGACAATATAAATAAAGTTGGAAAGTAATTTGAATTCAAACTAAACAGTTTCAATCAACTGTTATAATGGATCAATTCTTCAGATTATCAATAGCGTACGATCCAGTTGAATTTTTTCAGTGCAAGCCCTTAATATTTTGCTATATTATGCTATAATCTTCCCTTGTTCGAGATACAACAATAATATACTACAAATGAAAATCGTGAATAAGAAAAGAAGAAAAATTGAGTTCAACCCTTCTCCAAGATAATGACATACGCACACTCTTCTCGAAGTGGAAAAATGTGCTCCGTAACGAAGAACGATCTTTCCTAAGAGACTAAATTGGACTAATTTTTCAATAGATTGCCTGCTTTTTACTCCTCGTTGACTGGACTATTAGCTTCTGAATTCATTTCCTATAGTAACAATATTGAGCTCGGTATAATTAAACTATAGATATGCCTGAATTGTACAAGCAAACCCATCACATACAATTTTTTTTATTTTCATGTGAGAATCCATAGTCTTTTATATTTAAAATTGTCTAGTTGAACATTATTCTGGATTTTTCCAGCACTAATTTTATTATTTAGCTTCTTTCAACACCATTAGTATAGTAAATCACATTTTTATATCTCTGTTTTGTGTTTCCAACACTATTATTCTCATAGATTAGAGACAGTTCCTCTGTAAATTTATCGTTTTTGTACAATAGTGACAAAATATGAACTTGGGAAAACTCATTCTTTCTCTTTCAATCCATTTCCTAAACACATTTAAAATGTTACATTTCCGTATACATATTTTTTTCATGTGTATTTTGTATTCTTTTTGGTAATGTTCACATTTATAACTCTACGCTTGGATAAATCTTGATTTGGGCCGGAACATTAGAAGTCCGGCGACATTTCAGGCTTGTAACAGTGACGTTATAGTCGGAATAAGAATGGGTAGTAATAGGAAAAAACACTCGTGCTTGAATTTGAGAGATCAATCTGCGAGAGAGAAGAAATAATCAGCTGACACTATTGTTTTATCTTTTCCGAAGAGAAAATTATCACTTGAGTATAATTATCGTCTTCAGTATCTTGAGTACAACCAGTCCTAAGTATTTGTGAGAAACTGAAATGAGAACCTTAAATCATACGTAAAATGCATCTATTTCAAATCATTCATGGTTATGATGCCATGAATATCAACTTGTTCACTTCACCCACTTGAATTTTCAGGTGACTTCAGTGTTAACCTGTCCTGAATTTCCTACTTCAATTTGATGAATCAAACAACCGCAAGTCGATTTTGATGAAAATGGTAACAAAACGAATAGATTCCAAGAATAACAGTGAAAAATTGCTTAGAAAACCCTAGAGAATAATTCAATTTGCCAACATTGAGTCGCTTTTATTTCTTGTTCTGCTCTTGTATTGCTATTTTCACTGATGTTTATTCTACGTGCTCATTGTTTCAAAACATTCAACATATTCAAGTTATTCGCAAGTGTAGCTTCAATTAATTTCAATGAACAACAAGAATGAAAAAACGCAATGGGAGATCATTCACTAAAAACATCAGTACATTTCCACATTTTAATCAACACAAAATTTCATTCCAACAGGAATAAAGATAGAAATAAGTAAATTCCATATACCTCTGAAAGGATCGGATGAAGATTAGAAATGGATTCGAGATTATACAATTATTTCCATCAAAGTAGAAAGAACTAATAATGAGATGTAATATATGTAGCAGGAACAAGTAGAAGGCGCCATAATAAAAGACGCTATGAGTGGATTTGAGCACAAGTAAAATGGAAAGAGATGAGCTCAATTTAAACTTGTTTGGCGCGAAATTGAATAGAAATATCTTTGAGTGTGTCCTGTATTCCATTTCTTTATCACCTTGAATTTACCATATTCGTCTGACTCAAAAATATATCATTTTGACAGTGTTTATCGTTCGAAAACACTTACTTTCTCGGACTAGTACTATCTACTTCTTGGGACACAAAAAAAGTCTTAAAAACTATAATATTATCATATTCAGCGCGCTGAACATAACTTCGTATATTGAATTTTATCTGTTTAGTATTCTGTCAAATCTTTTTGAAAATTTTCAAAACCATTATATTAGCAAACACAGTGGAATGATGGTATATTATTTTTAGATGAACTTACAACCGTCATTATTGTCCTAGATGAAGTTGGCTGCATTTGGTGGAGGAATGTGCGTGGCTTCGTACAACCAACTTCATCCATGACAATAATGACGATCGTTCAGTACTCAAGTACCATATTACTGAACTATTTAAATAAATTTGGATGTACTTAAATTATCTTATCAATTTACAAGCTTTTAGCAATTTCTATCTCATTTACAGCAAACTATTACTACGAAACACAACTCAAATGACTTATTTTATCAATAGAGTATATTGATGAATTCATTTCATATTTTTAATTCACTGTTGGCATCGTTATAAAATAGTAAAAAATATAGATTATGTTTAAAAGCGCTGTAATCAAGTTTAAAAAAATATTTAAAATTGAGAATAATTTTGAGCTGTTTAAACGCCGCCATTTTCGCGCGCTCTATGGATGACGTTAAATAACATGTCCAGTGGCATTACAGTCCATTGTTTACTACAGGTGTTTTCGTTCTCAACTTATTTCAGCATTAAAAAAGGTCAAAAGTCAGTTTATAAGTAAGAAATGATGTAAGGTTATCAGAAGAGATGATGTGTCATAATAAACTTGACAGATCGTGAATAACATTATATGTGATTAGTTTTAGCAATAAAATTCAGTGTATGTATGCGGCTTTGTTTAACATTTACTCGTTTTGAAATAAACAAAAATTGTAGGTTATGTTCACTGCCCATCGTATTTCGGATTGTATTTATCCAAATAGCGTACATAATGTGTTATTATTGAATAATTACTTTGCAGTGTTTACTCTTCTCACTTCAGCGAATGTAAAATTTGGAGTTGAAAGAGAATTAGACGACATCATGAATGGATCTATTCTTGACAGATTATCCGATTGTGCTTTTACAAAACCACTGTTTTCAATGATTTATGATCTTACTAGGATGCTAAAATTACACTTGAACAATAAATTAATTCACAACAAGCACGTTATTAACATGTTTTCTAATCAAAACCCTGCAATGCCATACAAATGTAAGCAGTGCGCACTTATTGGCATAGTATTTGACGACACATTTCGCTTTAACCAATGGTGTTGCGTTTCAGAACTTTGAATTTCCCTCGCTAAATTTGCACTTTCATTTATCAATTTCTAGCAATTAAATTATTAATTACCAAAATGATGATTTACTACAAATGTCCGGCCAATAAAAATTCGGGATAAAAATATTTGAACCAAATTTGAATTCATCAATATTCCCGATTGATATTACATTATCTTTTTCACATTTTCTGTGGTATCACATTTACAGCAAGTGCAAACACAATAACGAACACATCTCATAATACAAATTTTCTCCAAATGTCAATTTGACATATAATAGCGGAAATAAAAATACCAACGATATTCATGATACACAATTATCATTTTTCCTCTCTCAGCAGGAAGTTAATAACCGTAAATTCTCTGTACAGGTTATTAATGATAACTGTTGTTTTGGTTTGATATTGAATACTTTCGAAGCAGAATATGGTTGAGTAATAGGGTACTTCCGGTGAACAAATTGCAAAAAAGCTCACTGCAATTCTTTTGTCAATTTCATTTGTCAAATGAGAATGTTGTTTTGAGCAAATAAAAAAATATCTATAATACATTCGGACATAAAGTTTTGTATGCAACTCGTACATAATCGGGATTTGTATTTTGTCCTCATCAGCCTTGCTGGCCCATAAACTCGCTTGCTCGTCCAAAAAAGTCATAAATTTTGTATTTGTAACATAAACTAGCACTCCAACTTAATTAGAAATATTAAGATAGTTGTTGACTATTATTTTTTGTGAAAAGAACGTGAAAAGACGTTTAAATTTGAGTGTATCAAAGGATTTACACGTTCGTCATTCATGATATTACTTTCATAAATCAATTTTAAGTAATTTATTTTGTTTGAACTCAATTAACAGGGAAACATGTGTAATTAAGGAACATAAATATTAAAAACTGAACTTATATATTAAACAGAAGTGTAAATAACTATGAGAATATTTAAAAATCTAGTGACAAAATGCTGCGAGTGTTTAAAAGAAGTGAACACATAAATACATTTTTCTACGGACATATTTCCCTTTTGAAGAAGTTTCCCGTTGAAAGCTGAGCTTTATCGACTGGATAGTCAATAAGCACATCATGTAGAAGCTTTAATGTCCGTCGACAGCCGCAGCCATGCTATGTTACGTAAGTTCTTATTGTTAGATTATATAAGATGATGGTGATTGCGGAGATATTCTGAAGGAATCGCTAATGGAAGAAATATCACTTCAAGATGATGATGCTTTCATTGTAAACTGTTTTTCATATCTAAATCAATCAGTTGGTAATCTAGATAGTAATTCCATCCACATGTTTTTTTTTTTCATATTTTTTCGGATTCAAAGTTTTTCATAAAAATTACTGCCATGCTACCTGAAAGGGCAGAACCTATTTTAATTTACATTGATCCAATTCATGTGCGCCAAACTTATAAGTTACATTTATCTATTTTTTTTTGTTTGACTACTCATAAACTATGTTCTCAGACTCCCTACATATAATTAATATGTAATTAACAAAGGCTGGATTTTTGAGTTACCCAATTATTCAAAGATGGATGACAGAAAGCAAGTTTCTACCATGGATTTATCTGGTCTAATACATCTGCGTCAGGATTCACAGTTTTCTCTTCATCACTCTGTAAATTTCTGTTATACAGGAATAAATATTGAGATTGCCTGTATGTATAAGAGAAAAAATCTTTTCGGTCATGATGTTCCAGCAATATTTACATCATATATTGCTCTGAGTCCAGGGTAAAGAAATATGTATCATATTTTTTACTTCTGGACTAACATTGGAGTGAAGCCTTGTTATGGTGAGAAGAATAAAATTCCAAATTTCAAACTAATTCTAATATTTCATATACACCATATTTTGAGTTACCTGAGGCTATTTGTTCTTCTGTAAATATGTATAGAGAGAACTGACTCACCCATCAAAATCAAATTTTAAACATGGAATCCTTAGGGCATCCTTTCGAGGGAAATTAGTTTCTGTCTCTCTAAATAATAGTTGGTTCGTTAATAAACAGAACCTATGTTTCTATAGAACTGTAGAATTCGCAATTAGAACTGAAACTCTAATAGTTTCTTCCATTTCTATATTAAAATCATTAACTTGTACTCGTACAATTAGGTATAAATTGAAGTAAAAAGTCTCAATAATGACAATGGACGACAGGTGCCATTAGTTGCTGCTTGACTTTGGTTGATAACGTGAAAATAAATTTTCAAATTAGAATATTGAACTGGAATTTAATTAGGCTCTTGATGAAGATACCATTTTCATTCTCTAAATCGCCCACAATTCCACAAAATAGACTACAATGTACCAAATTCAATGCCAGCGATGCAATAAAAAATGTAATTAAGATTGAAATTTTTGACATGAAAAATTATAATTATATTTCCAACGCACTATTGCTGATGCCAAGCGATGCAATGCGGAAAATAATCATTAATTGCTTGAAAAATTGAATTAAAATGTGATTAAAATCAAAACTTTTTGCTTGCATCCTACAACACACGACACTGTGGTTGACGAATAACGCAAAATTCGAAATTATGTTGAAGCAGGAGTTTATTCACTGTGAAAATAGGTCGAGTTGATTAAGAAACGTGCTTCCCACTCACATTTAGATATTAAGGTGGTATTTCAGATTCTACTTTGCGATTTAGTGAGATTGTGTTGTTTGATGAAACTCGCGTTCTCCTTATTTCTGTCCTGATTTTGTAGAAAATACAAAACAAAAGTGAAATAAGTCGCTCGCAGCAAGAAGACAATGTAAAAAACTGACTTCTAGGAGAATTGCAAGAAGTTTCTGGATTTTTTTGAACTCTGGAACTTTCAAATTGATTTGATAGCGATAATTGTATCAACTTGTGATACAGAACAATTTCTGGCAACGAACTCATAACTCTGTGTATTATCAATCCAGAGGATGTATGGATGCAACTGGATAACTTCTTTCTTTCGTATTTTCCTCCCATTCTTTTGCTTTATTGTGGCTGTCAACAATTAATGTGAACTATTCGAATAACATTGATGAAAACTATTACTCTGGAGTCAACAATCCAACCTCACAAAACTAGTTGTGTAAAGGATGAAATATGTAAATCTTGAGGTATGTTGATAGTCTTACGTTTGCATAGAATCGGAACCTCTTTGATTGGTAAAACGTACAGTGACTCCAGGATAAACTTAATTATGATGGCAATCAAAACAAAAGGTCATTGTATCTAGTAAAATTAGATTGCAAGGGTACTATTTTATTTAACACTTCCAAATTTTTTTATTTCATCCGCATTACAAAAGATTTTTATTTAAAATTCTGAATAAAATATGTGTAAGCATATCTTTGAAAAAATTTTTATTGTATTCAACTTGAAAACATGCTGAAGGCTAGAATATTATGCAAGGGACGAAAACATTAGATTCAACCCTATTTCATATCAAGAACTTAGATGTCCTTTATGAATGAAATTGAGTAAATACTCTTTTATATTAAAGCTGTTCTAATTCCATGAATTCAACCAAAAAGTACCAATTCTTGAAAAAGATAAGGTTTTTATTTATCAGAGATAAATAAGTTATAAGCTTTCTGGATATCTCATCCCATTTCTCAAGCGAGACTATAAATTCCCGAGCAAAGCAAGCAAACTTGTCTTGTGTAACACTAATTTTTACTGCGTGTGCGGTTTAGAGAATATAAAACCTGCGATTCCAACTTCGTACCTACTCTCGGTGCTCCACTCTGTTTTTTACTTTTATTACTGTCCTCCAGGGGTAGTAAAATATAATTAATTGTATCATATTTTACTTTAGCAACAACTTCGTTAAGTTGGGTGTATAAAATTAGAATTGTGTTACTTTTTAGTATACATTGTACCTTTTCGTGCTCCAGTTTCCTAACAAAGTGATATGGATATATAGATATTTCAATTTTTATTAGCTTCTTCAAAGTTTGGGTACTACAAAATTAACGACACTACTTATAATGGTTGACAATTTTCCTATGTTCAAAAATTCACTTTACCATGAAAATTTATATCCTCTTGCTGTAACAATTTCAAACCTCATTACATTGTAAATAAGTCAGGAAAGCTGAGGCTGGATTCTCGGGCGACAGTTTCAAAATTGTCCGTAAAAGAAAAATATATATCGCAATTTATCAACAAAATAATCGAGTTATATCAAAGATTTAGTGAATCAAACTTTTCTCATATAATATGATTTATCATAGGAGTTAACAATAATATGTGCAATCGAAGTGGTCAATATACCAGTACATCCTTTTCTAATTCGTTCTATTTGATGCTAGGCTTTCCTTTTCTGTGTACTTTATCTTTTACTTTATATCTGTTATAATAAGTTATCATTTTTCTCGTATTTTATTACACAATCATTGACTTACTGCAAATAAATAGAATTTTTTACATTTCTTTTCCTAAGAATTCTTGTCAGCTTATCAATTATTGTGCTACGGAATAGATTTAAATAATAATGATTTTTCATCCTAAATACAACCAGACAAATAAAGTTATCTCGAGATAAACCAGGCTGAAAAACTAGCTTTTATAATCGAGTTCTCATGAAGGAAGAATAATGATGATTTTTTTGTAACACGTACAGCAAAAGTAAATTGCTTTCAGCTTCGGAAGCTCTAAATTTCAATCCATGGAATTTCCTGTTGACGGATAAAGTTGGCTACATGAAACTACGCCTTGAACTTGCCTTTGTCAAATGCAACCAACTTCATCTTGAACAATAATGACAAGAAATGCATGCTAATTTTCTCATCAGGATTTTATGGCTGAAACTTCCATTTCTTCATTGGCATGCAAATTGAAAACCTGGAATTTCATATTTTTTTACAATTTCACGCGACCATTCGAGCCCTTTGGTCTATTAGGAATTGCATGCCTTTCATTTTTAGACTTTATATCACTCTCAACTATTTCACGTTACAAAGTTTTGCAAAATTTTATCATGGAAAAACAAATTTTTTTTTCCAAATATAATTGGAGTTTGTACCATGACCGGAAAGCGTGCATAGGTCAATAACCTTTCCATCTTTCTTATCAAAATGTAAATTTCAAACCCTGAAAAAGGCATGCAGCATCAAAACGGAGAGCTCCAATAATCACCATCTCCCGGTTTAAAAATCTAGTGCTGTGAAGAAAGTACTTGCAAGATTTTCCTGTTGCTTACAAGCCGTTTGCTGCTTTCTTAATTTACTGAATGATAATTCAGTTATCAGGTTTTTTGGTGATTTGCTTGTGCTCCAATTCTAATCTATAATACCGAGAAATAAACTTCGCCTAAAATATTGACTACAAACGTTGACAGTATGTAGAGAAAACGATCTAAATTCTCCCACAGAAACCTAAATTATTTAAATAATACGACATGAGAATTATGATAATATTCACATACACACGATCACAATAAATGTCAGCTATAGTTAATTTTTAATATGCGTCTCCATGTGTCGTGTTTGGCGCCGCCAGTCTTATTTTCATTTGTTCATTTTTGCATTGTATTTCACATTAGAACTGGAATTTATTCCGCAATGTTGTATGATGACATACATACTAGTTATAAATAGATCTGACTTTTATGGAAATGAGAATTAGAGTTTGGCAACATTTATCTCCGAATAATCTAGAATTATCCTTTCATCGGGTGAATACGTCATGGGTTTGAACCCATTTATCCCTCTGCAGCAGAACCGTGACTACATATTTGAATGAGTCCCTTTTTCCTGAAATGAGTAATAATTAGATTACTTCGTGTTTGAAATATTGGAAGGTGCGTTACAAGCTGCACTGCTCGTTGTTCCTATCATTCACTTTCGTCACAATGTAATTTTATGTTTTGTCTTCGGAATCTGTGACTATGTTTTTAATATTCTGCAAACGAGAATTATCTTCTCTCGTGAGCCTTTTCAGCGAAGGGAATGTCCAGAAGCGTCAAATCAGAGATTTTTGTGATTACGGAACATAATCCTTCCTTACTGAGAAAAATACCGACTTCTTGGTGATTAACAAGACACTAGGACGACAAGGTTTCAAAGATCTACGCATGCACATACTGCATTCAAAGTCATCGCAGCAATTCCTCCTCAAAAATTAGACGAATTAATTAATTATTATGAAATTAACATAATGTGAAATTCTTCAATGAATCCTCTCTTTCCACATCAGTTTTAATTGTGCGGAAATAGCACTGATCTAACGATAGTTTCTCTCGTTCGTTCATTGAAAGTGTAAATTTCCAGGAACTCGAATATTTATAATATTTCTGTAGAACATTTATGATGCTCGCGCTATGGTACTAACCTACAAACAATAATGGATTAAAACAATTAGTCGAAAAAAGATAGAATTACTCACGTGATACACTTCACTGAGTGTCAAAGTGTTAATTAAGTATTAGAATAACTTTCAATACCATAATTAAGTGCTCTAAATAAGTTACAGTTGAAATTATTGAATATCTGTCAAATTTCATACCTCTTATATATACACTGAGAAAAATTTCTACTAACCACTATGTGAATTCACATACTAGTTATTGGAATATTCTTTTACAAAAGTGACAGCAAGCCTGTTTTATAAATCTTAATGAGTCCGTTTTTTAGTTATATTTGTATGAAAGTTAATAGATCAATTTTATATCCCTCTATCTGAAAACTTGAATAGATTCTACAAAGCTGTGCAATAGTACCTATAAAACTGAACCATAATCTGTATTTAGTATGTTTAATGATTCATAACAGTTGTATTTTATAAAGCTCATTATTCATGTGATGGCAAATATTAAACAAAGTCATTAGGAGTTATATAATATTTTATTTAAATTAAATAATTACATATTGATGAAAAAAAACCTATTGTATTGACAGTTTGAAAATAACTATAGATAATAATAAATAGAAATATCATACCAATACATATAGATAAAGAAGAGAACATAAATAATATATAACAGTATCCTCCAAATAATATTACTAATCTTTAAAGTTAAATACATGAAACATAAGATAATTCATCGGATCCCACTGATTTCAACAAGGCTAAAAAAGGATGTAAATGTTCTATGTCTATACACATATAACTCTGAGTTTCATTCTCGTCTATTTACACATTTTTTTTACACAAAATACATTTGTTTTACTAACACTTTTTCTGAATTACGCACCAACATACACTAATACGCTTCGAACACAAGCCGCACTCCCAGCCTACTATACTAACTTGCACTTTGAGAATGGAAGTTGGCGGCAGGAGCACTCGGGAGAGGTGCATGTTTTATAAAATGTCTATTAGAATCTACACAATTGATTGTTAGAGATGAATTCTATCAGCTTGTTTTATACAGGTGAATATCGACGGTATTTAATTTGTATGCATTTTTTTTTTATAATATGTATTGTATAAAAAGACTTATTCAATAACTTATCATGTATTAAGAACTAAGGAAGTATTGAATAAGTGTTATAAATGAGGAATTATGGGACATATTTTTATGAAATTCATAAAACTAACAATTTAATACAATTAAATCTATAATAATCTTTATGGAAAGATCATTACTATGTATAAAATGAACTTTAATGAATTTGTTGTATAAGATCTTTTTTCTCAGTGTAGAGGCGCCACTGAGCTGACGCTTTTGTATCAAAGAAGGCGCTAATGCTTGTAAGTTATACTCTTGTTATAAGAGATGACGCTGATAACATTTTTTAGTTGTGAAGTCTCGGTAGATTCAACTGGTATGCTCGAATTTTTCAATTAATTTGAAGAGTTGCAATAATACTCCAGGTATACCGTATGCACTTTTCACTTTCCTGAGTCTGTGGTGTCAGAGGATAGAAGCACCTCTTTGTGAACGCTGCATTGTCCAATTTAACCCAGACGCTTGTATTTAAATTAGATTTTCCGGATTCATCCTTCTTTTTTTAAATGTGGACTGGTTGTTCACGTTGTTGGCTTTGAATTAGCACCTTCCCTTAAGCGCTTGTTCAACATGAGCTTTTATATTTCTTCTCTGCACTAGTTCTGAAATAATTCAATTCATTTAATCGCCATCTCTCGTAGAACTAAGATTATGTATGTTGATAATCGCCTTGATAGTCAATATGTTATAAGTAATGTTTTGTTCATGTTTAATTTCTTCTTATTTTATTCAAATAAAATTTATAGAACTCTGTGGTCTTATTTCGAGAAGGAAGTCAATTGTAAATTGAGAAATATCTTGAATTGAGTGTCTGGATATTTCTACAGTTTTCTCTGTGCATTTGGAGTTTTATTGATAAATTCTGTTCTGCCTTATGTTGATGAGTAAATAGCGTGTAGTTTTAACAAAACCGACATCGCAAGATTTTATAAGCTCTACCAAGTATGGCTTATGGCAATATTGAGTAAGTCAAAAGTTCGAACCAATGAATAAAGTTGCAGTAATGGTTACAGTGACGATGTTTTGATCCAATGAATTTAACCTCAAAACATAATATTGGTTTTTACATCATGATCTTAAATCAGGCGACAACTAAGGACACATGTTTCGTCCTTATTGGAACTCATTAGTCACAGATGATTGGAATTGTGTGCCACGAATATTATACTCATACGAACACAAAAAAAATGTGTATGGTATTGCTTAAAGAAAAAAAATGTCATCACTGATTTGGAAGAGAGCTTCTCGTTACTTGATCTAATATCCTAGAAAAATCTTTTAGTGATCACTTTCATTCATCAAAAATGAGTGTTTTAAATTATTATATTCATTATCCATTATATTAAGTTATTACGTGATTATCATAGCAGCAGTTAATTTGAAAAGGCGTATTTACCCCATCTACATATTCTTCCTATATAATGTGTTCGCAAAAGAGAAATTATCTCGTTGGAATATAAATTCATATTTATATATGAAATATCGCCATTAACAAAATTTATAATGGATCCTGTAGTTAAAATAGATTTGATAGCATAAAATAATACTAGAAGCTTAAGAATGGTCCAAAATGTAACAAGGCTCAACAGAAATTGCCTGGCAATATTATACAGAATGAAATTATATATTCTAAAGTACATACATAACAATTTTTCTTCTGCCAGTAATAAAAATGAAAAAAAAAAAACACTGCGTGTTCTTCATCAGATACTGGTGAGACTGCAAAAAAGGAGAGAAGTCAAAAATAAGTAAATTTTTCATAAGTGAACGAAAATTTAAAACAAAAATAACTCACTCAACAGAATAACAGGACCTTCACAAAAAAAAATCTGACTTACTTGTACATCATTGGATATATATATATATATATATATATATATATATATATATATATATATATATATATATATATATATATATATATATATATATATATATATATATATATATATATATAGATACATATATATATATATATATATATATATATATATATATATATATATATATATATATATATATATATATATATATATATAAATATATAATTCGATATGATTTTGTGTTTGATCATGAATATCATTGGATATATATAATCAAACACAAAATCTCATCGTTCCACAGTAAATCGTTTTGGATTTACCCAAAAGATTCTAAGAATCTGTCAAGTAAAATGAGCTTTCAACCAAGTCGGTTGCTATGGAAACAGTAGGCCAATATTCTTATACTACAACATTCCTAAATACTGATTTCAAAAATTCTACGACTACCAACAGATCTGAATTTATGCGCAAAATTAAAAAATAAATTCCTACTGAAGTGCACTTCCGTTTCAGTCTAAAATAGTAGGCAATCATTCAGATGCTACAGCAGACTGAAATACCAGATTGGTCAAGACTGTGAAGTAAAGTGCACTTGGTGGATCGCAATAAAAATAGGATATGAGCCTCTAGACGGTATAATCGTACTAAATACTGAATTCTAACAATCTACGATCAATCGTTTTGGATTTATGCGGAAAATTCAAAGAATGTTTCGAATAAAGTGCTCTTCCGGCTTAGTCGATAGCAATCATAATGCAAGGTGTACAACTAGATATTATAAAAGTGCCTGATACAAAATTTAAATACTCTACGACTGATTGTTTAGAATTTATGCGGAAAATTCAAAAAGTCTGTCATATAAAGTGCACTTCCGGCTCAGCCGATTGTTACAAAAATAAAAGATGACCATTTAGATGTTACAACAATTTCAAATGCTGAATTCCAGTATCCTATGGCTGATCATTCTGAATTTATGCGGAAAATTGGAAAAAAGTCTTAAGTAAAGTGCACTTCCGGCTTAGCTGATCGCAATCATAATGCAATATGTACGATAAGATAGAAGTTCTTTATACGAAATTTTAATATGCTATGGCGAATCATTCTATATTCATGCAGAAAATTCAAAAAGAGTTTCAAGTAAAGTGCACTTCTAGTCTGGCCGATTCATACAAAAATAGCAGATGACCATTCTGATACAACATCAAGTTTAAATACTGAATTCCAATCTCCTACGATTGATCATTCTGGATTTATTAGAAAAATTCGAAAAAAGTTTCAAGTAAAGTGCATTTTTGGTGGTGGTGCACAACTAGACCCTATACCAGTCTTAAATACAAAATTTCAACATCATACGTTCAACAAGTTTTGAACACGAACGCACGCACGAACATACGTACCGTGATCAAGCCAAAAATAGTCAAAATGGATTCAGGGATGCTCAAAACGGAGATTACCATCAAAATCTCGATAGGTTAATTTTTTCGGTCCCACAATACTTCCTTGTACTTTGTACAAGTGAGTATAAACGGCGTCAAATAACTTGGTAGAGCAACAAAAAAAAATATCATCAAAACAATCAGCCGTAGAATATTGAAATTTTGTATTAAGTACTTTCTTAGTATCTAGTTGTAGTGTTTCATCAAGACAAGATTTCTTGTCTTGATGACCATTTCTTGTCTTGTCTTGATTTTCAAGACAAGAAAATAAATATTTCTTGTCTTGTCCATTTCTTGACGACGCATTTCTTGTCTTGTTTCAAGAATTCTTGATACTTCTTGATCTTGACTTTTAGGGGGAATCCCCTTTTTCTCCATTGTTCTATCCAATCTGAACACTCAATTTAGCGTTAGTATCTACCCTTTATTCTCCCTGTCAGTTATGTTATAAATCGATTCTAGCAATGTTCTCCAAGATTGCCACTAATAGAAATAAATGAAAAGTCTGTTATTTTCATGTTTTAATCAGTATTTGCAGTTATTATTGTTATATGATATAGCAATGTTGCTAAGAATTAACAACTTTCCTAGAGTATTGGGGATTCTACCAATACATTTCTCTTCTACATAAACGATTTAATCCCCGGAAACCGACGACTTATGCTTTCGATATGTATCTAATATTTGTTTTGAAAATCATAGTTACCGATATTTTTTACTCCCCCGAATAGGTTTAAATTTGAAAATGATCTTTTTCAACTGGAAAATTTAGGAAAGACTCTCCATTTTCAAAAATACTTATATTGTAAGCCGCCATCTGTCACCATAACAATGACAGCCGTTACTTCGACAATGACAGCTGTCACTTTGAAAATGACGCTGTCACTTTGAACTGTCAGTTTAACAATGACAAATGTCACTTTGAAAGTTGGTATGATACTCCTAAATTCATGAAACAGTGATGAAACTGGCCATGAAATTTATTGTCGGCAGAAAACTGTGATGACCACAGCAGATTTCAATATTTTAATAATAGAATAATAAATATGCGGATTTGAATAATTAATTGTCAAGATATCAAAATTTCTTGACAAGAAGTCTTGATTCTTGATAGTACGTTCTTGTCTTGTCTTGGAAAATAAAACACACTTCTTGTCTTGATCTTGTCTTGATTTCAAGACAAGATCAAGACTATTTCTTGATTCTTGTGAAACACTATCTAGTTGTACTCCTCGCATTATGATTGCGATCGGCTAAATCGGAAATGCAGTTTAATGAACAGTTTCTCGATTTTTCCACATATATTCCAGACCGATAAATTGAAAAATAAAATAATAAATATCAATCATGTCTTTTATCCGCTACGGATGTGACAAGTGTGATAGACATTTATAGTACACTTGGTAGATTGATTGATATTTCCAGAGGCGTCAAATTAGTTCTTGTGGAGAGTACGCCCGAGAGTATATTATAATTCAGTGAAAATCTTACTTTCTTTTTGTCCGTCGGTGGGATTCGACCCCTCGGCTCATGGATTACAAAAGGAAGCATATTTCCACTAAGCTATGAATGTTCATAGTATCATTATTCTCATAAAAATGGTGTGAATGGTGATGAATAGAATGATATAAAAAAAATGTTTCACAATCTGTTAAACAAAAATGTTTAAACTATAACTGAAATTTTAGAGCTCATAGGGACTGTTTCTGTTACTAATTATATCAAGTAATCCAAAAGTGCGGTTTGATGTTTCGAAAATAGGCCAGTATTATTTTTTATTGACTTTTCCACTTGTAAATTCTCAAGAAAATCGAGGATTCTGTGTACCCCAGTTCAGTCTATAAACTCCAGAGTATGCTGTCAGTTCAAGTTTGTCCATTTTTATGCAGATTTCGAGCGATATCAATATCACATATTGAATAACTGAATTCTTAACCTTATAATTAAATTTCTAATAAACGATTATCTGAATTTCAGATTGTTTTTCTCAAAATTGAAGTCGTTATTGTACGCTTCTTTCAATTGGGGCTTGTGTGTCCTCCTTGTTATTAATTAGCTAGCTTCACATGTACCACAGTTCAATCTATAAACTCCAGAATGTGCTGTCAGTTCAATTTGACCACTTTTCTGCAGATTCCTCTTTTCTAGATTGTCATGGCTTCGAAAGATATATCAACATTATATTCAATGAATAAATTTTTAATCTTGCTAATAATTCAAGTTGTTTTTCTCGGAATGAAGGTCGCTGTTATACAGCTCCTTTTAATTGGAATTTTCATTTTTTACTTGTTATTAGTTTATCCATAATACAGAGTGATCAAAAATGATTGTCCGTGCCGCTTTGTTCTGATTTTTTCTTTGCCGCCTGCTTGAGATAGTGACATTCAAGTGACAGATGACAGTTCCTCTGAAAACACTATTCTAACCTAATAATTTGATAGAATAATTATAAATTCTCAAAAATCAGTCAATAATACAGCTATTTACTTACTTTTTTGTTTATTGAATCAGATTATGGATGAATCCGTCATAAAATATGCAAAATATACGCCATTATGTTCTTGAAATGTCGATAATATAGTTTTCAAAATAAATAAATTTATACTAACTTTATTCCATGAAGATAGTTTTGATCATAATGCGAACTTTTGCCTGTCACCTGTCAGACAATCATTATTGATCACTCTGTATTACAACAATCTTTGTGTTGTAGACAATGGTTTGAGCTATTATTGTCAGTTTTGTGGGTATGTTTATTGTTTCTGATGATTTTTAGGTCTAGGAAATTTGAAGAATTGTTAGTTTCCATTTCGATACTGAATTTCATGCTATTATTCTAGATGTTCAGTTTCATATGAAAACTGTGTAAAAGCTCCATGACGCCCTCCCAGACGACTGAAATGTCTTTCACATAACTAAACCAGAATTAGAGAATGAATCCATCATATCAGTCATATAAAAACTTCTTATAAAATATAAGTGAGGTGTTCTTTTGGATTTTGCCAACTATTCACTTTTATTTCCAAATAAAGCTCACTTATAAGTATATTCATATTCCTTGAAGACAAAATATTTATACTTTCCTGTATAAGCGCAAAACAAAATTTCCCTGAAATCATGAATAATACATGAGACTGTCAATATCTTATATTTATGAACATAAAACACTCAATTTTTTTATTGTTGAAAAACTGGAGAAGTTACAAAAAATCTTTCCGTTTTTTTCCAACGATTGCCAAATGCAGCTCTGGTTGCAGAGCATAGGTCATTTGGAAAATGCAAACTTTTGTTATGCAGATCTGAATGTGTAGAATTATACAGAATAGAAAACAAAAAATGTGCGAGCTCCAATTCTCACAAAAAAATTAAATTTAATTTTGGTACTTTGAGATTCGGTACATATTTGAGTATAAAAGCTATTTTTCTTGTGCTCCATAAATTAGGTCTGTGTTGTCATGTAAACGTAATTTACTATCTAAATGATGCATTTTCTTTTCCTCTTTCCTTAACTTCCTCTTAATAGCACAATGCTCTTACAAGAACCAGACATTCTTTCAATTTTTTTCAGAGCTAATATATCTGTTCTTTCTCAAAATGAAATATGACGCTATAATACAACATACAACAAAGCAAAAACATAGCTGACTTTCCTGTCCAGTAAACCATATTTCAGTGCACATCTGAAAAATTCAATGTGGAATGATATTTTTCAGGGAATTTATTATGTTCATAAACGGTGTTAGTGGTGAGGAGATGAGAAAATAAATGGAGAAAATTTTTAGACGAAGGTTTAAGTGTATCAAAATGTATCATCGGTGTCATTAAATGGATTAATGGATTACAAGTATGAATTATGGAACTAACTTTCAACTCTGTAACCTTTATAATTGCTTTCAAATAATATTTTCGAGAATTCAGTCTAATAATAACGCACATTTGCTATCAATAATTATTGTGGGTGATTTTGTTATTTATCAAGCGTTCTATAATAATAATATTGAATATAATTTCAATTAGGTATTGTGAGACCTTAACTACGTCATACAAACTTGATACACACATGGCTATTGTCTATACATACTTTGTTGGATATACTATCACAGTTTCGATCATATGATGACCTATTTCCAGGAATTTTTGAAATAAATCTCTAGATTTGCCAGTCAAATTTTTTTTATGTGAATGCATTGTTTAATTCAAGATAAAAAAGTTATGAGCATTTTGTTGCGTAAAGTGCGCGTAAGAATTGAATCACGAAATATAATAAATGTGCAGATTTGTACAGGGTTCATCTTCTGAAAATTTAGTATGAAGCTAAGAGACAATTCAACTTTGTAACGGGATGTGAGTTTTCTTCGTAGTTGATTTGTAATTTGAACTTTATTGGATTTATAGTACTCTATTTTATATTTATATTTGTGGGAAGGGATGTTGAGTACATCTGATCCGATCTTTTCTCTGAAAATACAGAATTGTTTCCGGACAGAAATCAATTTGTGTTTTATTGCTTGAAAATATGATGCAGAACGATAGGAAAGTATTTGTTTTGTTGATCTATACATGTCGATTGGAGGGTTTATGTAAAGAACTTTGAATAAACAATTTTGTGGGCATTCAAGTATAGAATAGCATTTTTGTATTTAAAAATTTGAAGTCGATTTCAAAGCGTACGTTTTAAGCTATCTATGCGCATGCGTCAGTCATCACTTTCAGAACGACTGTTTCAAACCAGTCGTTTTTGGAAGCGACTGTTGCTTCCACAAGGTCATTGTTTTCCGGTTAAAAATGAGGTTATTGGAAACTTATTTTATTGAACTTTGTAGTTTGGATAGTTTTGCAACATTTCAAACAGATAGTTGCGCGCGTGCGCTCTCCTAAAACGTACGCTTTGAAAGCGACTGCTATTTTTAGTTACAAAATCAATACCCAGATACTTGTTTATTATTGATTTGTACAGCACTCAAATATTTCATTAGATTACGGTTAGCATCAAACAATTCTCGAAACAAATATAAGTCGTATAATGATGTTATGTCCAATTTTTTCTCTTAAAATTGCTTCTTGTGATGATGAAATCCAGTTCTCTTCTAATGAAGTTACTATTCTATTGTAAATCTTGCTTTTTGTCTGATAACAAACTTTCAAATTGTGGAACACAAATCCCTCTCGAAATTGTCACAACAATTACAGAAGAAAATTCATCTTGACTACAATAAGACCTGTGGCTGTCAAAAGCAATAACTTGCTGTTTCTTTCCCTAAAGTGAGCAGTAAAATCTTGAAGACTTAGCACGCAAATCTCGCAACAATAAAAGTAAAAAGCACCTTATTGTATATTTTATTCACATCCAATTTGATAAAATATTATGCTTGATATATATATATATATATATATCCCGAAATATCATTTACAATTACAGGAATATCGCAATATCTGAGTTCGTTTTATGAATCGCAACTTCTATGCTTTTGTTGACGTGCGTTCAGCGTCAGCGTAAGTTGCAATGCGTGACGCAGGCATTCTCTATTGAGTCAAAAAGAGCTCGTGAAGAACCAAGTAGAGATGACAAAGTCGTGCAGTAAAAGAAGTATTGTGTTTTCAGGAATTTGGTTATTTCTCCTGAAGAGCTTGTGCCAAATTTCAAATAGTCGTTAATTTCACAACTAGTTACAGAGCTCTACGATATATTTTCAATAAGCAAGAAACCGTCAATGTTCAAGAAATTGATTCAATGTATTGATTCTTATTTTATAAACGAATTTCAGTTATACACCTAAAATACTAGTCCCAAATCTGTTACAAAAATAGTTTGACGGAAATGGTCAAAGAATCACAGATGAACGACATGCAATAATGATTGACTTACAATATCTCTATACTTAGCTTTTCAGAAAAAGTATCATCAAAATAAAATAATAAATTACACTTCAGTGGACTAGTGATCATGAATTGGTCATATAACTTTTTTTAATTTTACTGCATCAATCATTTTCGCATTTCCATTCATATCAACCTGTATCTCTGTTGAACAGCTGAGGTAATAATGACTGGCATAAACATCAAAGTGGTGATATCATATGCAAATATTTGTTCGGTACTTGAAATACACAACATGTGGTTCCGAAATTTTAACATGAATAATTATGATACAAACAATAGATTAGTATAATACTATTGCATCAAATCGAAGTCGTAGTTCAAAGCTGAAAGATTATTTGTGTGTTAACGTACGAGCCCTGTCGCTAAACTCATTTGCCTATAAAATTAGACAAATACAAAAGCCAAATTATTTTAATTTATATTAATAATACTGTTATACCCTTGATTAACGTCTGCATTTTCTAGCAATCTCTCGAAATGCGGTAGAACAGGCCACCGCCAGTAGTGAACAGAAGAGATCCCTTGCCTATATAGAGGACGGCAATTACTCGATTGATCGGAGAGTAAACAAGTGGGGTCAAAATAAATAATATTCAAAATTAATTTCTTAAGAGATAAATATGAGTTGCAAAGTAATAAGACTCCAAGAAAATAGGGAAGAATCAATAAAAATTGTAGAGCCTCAATCAAAACCCCACTTTTCCTAATTTTAATTTATGTGGATTTCACCCAAAATATGTGTTATATCCAGTAAATACATTGCCAAATAACAGTTCATGTGCTTAAAATTTATTCGAAACTGACATTGTGAATATTTATGATCTTACTGTGAAATGTTGGTTCATTCCTTCAAAATCTGATTGAGAAAATCGAATACATCCTGCAATAGAGTACATAATTTTTCATTATTATTCAACAGGAGTCCACTGTGTTTAGGCTACAAGCAATTATTTTACCAAGAATCACGAGCATCACAAGAACTTTGAATTGAGATAAGAGATGTGAATACATGCAGAACAAACTTCGTCTATAATATTCATGGTTTAATAATGTTCTAAAGTTGATTTAAAATACATTTGCCTTCTGATGGCATAAGTCATTCACTTCTCGTGATGGATTAGTGTATGTTCTTCTAGAAAAGCATTCTACAGTGAGCAACTTCCAAAGCTTTAAAATTCTTTACTCGATCACAGAATATGTATTTCGCAACCAGCCAATGAGAATGTAAATAAGAGTTTTATTGGAGAATTTTTATGTCTTGAAGCCATTTTACAGCACATTCTTTTGTTGAAATTTCTAAAATTGTCAATAAATTCTCAATATATTTTCCTCTGAAATATATTTGCACTTTCCGCTATTAAGTGGCGAGCGCTGGCAATAAATACTAGTGTATTTTCTACTATCCGTTGTAAAATGGAATGTATATCTAGTTTCACATCAAAATTCAAAATAAAATGATTTGCAGTTATCATGCAGGTGTATGCAGTTTAAGTTAACATTAAATGCAAGTAAATGTGAAGTAATGTCTTATCATAAAACAAAAAATCCAGTTCTATTTTCATATCACATAGAAAATCACACTCTAGAGAAATCTGATCTAACTAAAGATTTGGGAATATATTTCGATTGCCCTCTCAATTTTATACATCAAGTTGATACCATGGTAAAATCTGCATTAAGAGTTCTTGGTTTCATTATCAGAAACTGTAAGAGTTTTTCCGACCCCAACACTTTAATTATTTTATTCAATACTCTAGTACGTTCAAAACTTGAATATAATGCACTTATATGGTACCCTATTTATAATCACTACATATTATGTATTGAGAAAGTACAAGAACGTTTTTTGAAGTTTATGGTTCACAAATATGACGGAATTTATCCCGATCAAAATACATCTTACGTAACTCTTCTAAACAGATTTAATTTCCGGTCTATTGAATTTGGACGCAATAATCAATCAATAATTTTTTTATCGAAATTAGTACAATACACTATCGACTGTTCCGATTTATTACAATATATACAAATCAATGTACCCAGATTAACTTCCCGAAATAGTTTGACATTGAGGTGTCCTGCCGCTAGAACTAATATAATGGTAAAATCACCAATTTATGTTATGTGTTCTAATTTGAATAATAAAGCTAATATACTCGATATATTTACTATGAGATCAAATCTATTGAAAAAAATCCTGTATATCACTTAATATGAGAAAATCAGTTGTATTTCTAGTAGAATTTATTGTGAAACTGATAAATTGATTATTTTTGTATATACATATATTTTTTTTTGCATGTATGTTTAATTTACGATTATATATATTTTTTTTTGTCCTTTAATTGGTGTACACTGTTGGGCGAATAAATTACTATTACTATTACTATTACTATTTATAACAGAGTACGTCTACTTCTATCAATCCTCGTGATTTCACCTATCTGAATATTCTAGACTGTATCAGTTGATTTCTAATCATTATCACTGATGCCAAAATACAATTTATGATAGCATTCATGTTCTGGAATTAGTTTTTGTAGTTATCTAGTATGTGTGATTTGTTGAGGAAGCTTCTATATCTTATTCCATAAGTCTAATATGCAATGGAAACAATTTCTGTTCCACTACTTTTACACATTTCTTGTCAAAGATACTCCCAAAATTTTCAATGATAGCGTGTCATGTTGCTCCGTTAGTATTTTCATCAAGTATTATCGATTCTGGTTGAATAAAACGGAACTGCGCATTTGAATTTGGGAATGAAAAATCACGGGAAGAATAAGAAGTTCACTCGACAAACATATAAATAACGTCAAGAGCAGTCTCTGGAAAAATATATGGGAAAAATAAATTCAAAGTACACATTCATACGATTTCCAGTCTGAGATTTAATCTCTTTGTAGAAAAATTGTGGAGGAATAGCTAATTCTCATGAAGTTTTCTAGGAATATATTTATTTGATGAATTACATGCACAAACTCCATTATTAATCATTCCGAATGTAATGCGCACCAAAATTTTTGGTGATAATAATTTGAGAAACGGGAAGATTCGAATATTCATTCTAAGTTTGCCGACCCATATTTTAGAGGAAGTATTATGATCGTGATTTTTTGACATTTCGAGCTTAAAACCTAAGAATATAATTTTTAACAATTAATCTGTCTTTTGGTCTGCCTGTCTTGAAGCCTTATAACTTGAGAACGCGTACGAATCTTTGACTAAATGTCATTTTTAAGCTTTGTATCTAAAACTTACTTCTAAGTTCGTGAATAAGCTTTTTTCAACCATTCTTATTGATGGAACTACTTAAATTCCTGGGTTTATTTCATGAGCGGTAATACTTTTCATAAAACATTTACCTGTAATATCATTGGCGATTTATTTGCTACTATTATTTGTTATATTTTTTTGAAACTACAAAAAAGTGAAGCGATGATAACCATAATGTGGAATTAGAATTAAGATTACGTATATTTGGACATCATATGCAATCGTTCGTCAATTGTTTTTTCGAAATAAGTTATCTGGTTCTATCGTGTTTGGTATCAAAGTAAAGCTCTTGCGGAAATAATTGTAGTAAAAGTTTCAAAAATTATATTTAACCCGTAGCTGGTATGGTACAGTTACTGGAACGTCGTCAGTCAGACCCCAGTCTTAATGCCTCAAAATATATGACGTCACAATAACCAACAGATTTCTTATAGGTACTTTATCAATATACTGATATATTTGAACGTTAGATATATTTGAAATGAAATATACCTTCACATAAAGAAAAGAATTTTATCAGAAATAAACTAATACCGATAGAGAAAAAGCTGAAAGACAAAACATTCTTTGAGTTCAGATCATTGTTACAATCTAAACATGATACTGTCGCAAATGTGAAATATTTGTAGTAATTAGTTCATATAATTATTTATTTGAATTCGTTGTAACTGTAATCCTAGTTAGTATTGACAGGATCGATGTTTAATTGTCGGACATGATTGACAGGCTATGATCACTAGATGTTCGGTGGCTGCCAGGCAACAACTATTAGACAATTGAATGTTGACCCATTCTCGGCTCAGGTATATAAGAGCTAGGAGAGGGATTCATTCATTCTGTAAGTCAGTACGAGTAGCTGTGAGTGATTTTGTGTCCATATCAGTATATAAAGTGAATATTGGCACTGTAACCTGTGAAAATAGATTATTGACAATAAAATTTGTGACAATACGTTTCTGAACATTTTTAACATGAAATATACATTCAAGTTCAAACAGAAAATTGAGTACAGCGTCATTCCTGTAATATCTAGTGAAACACTTCAAGGGTTCTTCTGGGCAATTTTCGCAGACACTTCGCGCGCAACTGCCACATACTGGAAGATGGCAAACAGCACAAATGCTACCTTGATTTTCTGGTCTAACTCACGTGGACACTTAGCACACCTGATTCGTGTCTTTAATTAATTTGCTCTACTCTCTTGTGCTTCAGCAACATCCTTTTTCAGAATGGGAACAATATTCTGCTTAGAGGAACAATTCTAGCAAAATATTTCAATTCTTATTTTCATATGGGAAACAACAAGTTACCTTGCCAATGCCTTTATAATCATTCATAAAACCGCGGCTTATTCATTCGCATTCGCTTCCATGATGAACTCGCTATCACAACGTGCAGAACGAGAGCACTTTGAGTACAAAGAAAAGTCACTCTATAGGTATGGTGCGGTCTCACAGACCCCAGGCGAACAAACGCTGTCAATAGACTGATAATTTAAAGAAGAAATCACATAAATAAGAATTTCACACAAAAACTGTGAAATATGTGAGGTGCTTGTGTTATTGAACATTCAAAAAATGAATAATTCTAAAAAAGAATTGTTTTCCATAGAAAATTCAAATCTAAGAGTCGGGGTTGAAGCTACCATCATCTTAGATCGGGGATGCAACTGTAGACATATGTTTCGTCCTTATTAATCATTACTGATGGAAATGAATCGAAAAATCACACCCTACCATTCAAGGCGCATTGACTGAGAGGTACATGGGCGGACAGCACTATCGATCAAAAATTATTTGAACTATCAATGAAAATAGAAACGCTGGGGTCTGATAGACCTCACCATACCAGTAATATGTTGAATGATTGTGAATTATTTTTTTTCACAAGTTATCAAAATGATGTCTGATTTGTTATCAATTTAAAGCGCTAGACTAGAGGATATGAGCTTAGTAGAAATCTAAAATAAATAATTTTTGGAATTGTTGATTGTTTTTTCACAATGTTACTAGATCATGACAAGTTTGGGATCAACTGAAGTGACTGGATATAAATTTTACGGCCATTGTTGGATAAAATAGTAATTTCATATAACCGCCATCTGTCACTTCAAAATATGCAAATAATTAATATGACATTCTCAATTTATGGAACAGCAATTAAATTGGCCATAAAATTCATGGTCGGGAAAGTACTGTATAGGCCGTAGCAGATTATCCTAATTGATGTTGAAGTCAAAACTTCTAAGAGTCAAATATTGTTGCATATTCTCGTATAAAGTACCCACTAAATCAGCTTCCTCTTTGCATGTTGCGTATCCATCGCTTTTGACATGACATGATATGCTTGTCTGCGTATAATGAAGAGCCTGAAGGATTTTCACTCGCAAAAGCTGTATGCAAACTTACTTACCTACATTATGTTATATTATGGGAAAGCTAATGAGTCTTTAGAGATTAAGGAATCAAACCGATGTTCTAAATATATAATATTACTATCGCATTTACATGTATAGTATTAAACGAAATAACACGATACGTAGAACAGTAGATATATTGTTGCTTGGTTTGGTTCAGCTAATTATGCTTCAGCCGGTCGACATTTTCTCATGTTCTCGACGCAAACAATAGATACATTTCGAAACATTTATTTTGGTGAGAAATTTATTCGTGAATTATAATCATATTTGGTAAACTATGAACTACTCCATGCATCGTTGCTTTACCATCCTTAAAAATATTATATCTACGTATGTAATGAAATATTGGATTCAAAAATCGTCCTAATTTTTTTGTTTTACTATTTTTGTGAGGAATAGATCTAGTTTCTAAATGTTGGCAGTATTTCAACTTCTTTAATATTCTTTTCGCAACAAAAACATACCTATTGTTTTCGTTGGTCAAACTTCATCAGAGTGCATGCTCCAAAACCCTGTCAATGGATTATCGCCTTTTTTGTATCAGCTGGCAGAAATGGATCAAATATATCAATGTCCATCACGTATTTGTAGCGGATGCCAAAAATATCAAATAGCAGGGACAAAAACACTTTGCATTATTTGATGGAAATATGTCAAGCATTTTCACTCTTAAGGTTTGATTTATAAAGCCGATACTTGTCGATTAGTGAAAAATAAAAGATTTGTTCTCATCCTGCGTCTTGATTTCTAACATCTCATAAAGATGCTACAAAAAAAAAACCAATAATATCTTGCTTAGGACAATATTCAAGCGGAACACACTTAATGTTCACTTCATTCACCTTTTTTTGTCATATATCCAGCAATTATTATCAGATGGATTACTACTTGGTGTCACCATCGTAGTCTGTTCATCAATATCGAGCAAATACTCCAACATGTGCCAATTCAAAGCGGAATCAGTAATGTAAACAGTGGCACACAACGCATAATTATAACGGGGTTGTTATTTAAACATCCGCACATCGATAACAAATACATGTATTTTCTTGTCATGCCCTTCATTCTAGATTTATCATTTGCTGTTGCCACTGAGTTTGCTCTCTAAATTTGCGAGCGCTTAATTAGGAGAATTGTAATTACTTTATTTTGACAGGATGCATATTATTTATGCAAAATTGATATAGAATCCGGCAATGAGCAGTTTGTTCTATCTTTTGTGTAGATGGTACAAACAATTCATTTTCTAAATAAATATGTTTCATTGGGATATGAGTTCTGTACATTAATTAGAAACACAACGTTTCGACAGCACTGCTGTCGAAACGTTGTGTTTCTAATTAATGTACAGAACCTATATCCCAATAAAACATATTTAATTTTACTATAAATAATACTACAAATGAGTCTGGTGAATTGCATTTTCAATCATTTTGATTTTTTTGTGACTCAATTCGTAATGAATTTCAAATCACGACAAATAATTATTCAACGAAATTATTGTCTCTTTGATCAAAGCAGTTCATAGAAAATCAATAAATGGTTCTATCTTAAAAATCGCATGCCTGGTCGCCTATTGCGAATCAGTGATGGAACCATCATATTAATCATAGTTTGGATGGTTGTGTCATATCCCTACTGATAAAATTGGGAGAGTAGGTTATGTCACTGCAGAAAAATTAGGACAAATATAAATTGACTTCGAGGATATTCATTGATTAAGTTTTTCAATTAAAATAAGATTCTCAATCAAGTATAGCATAGATTATGCTGGACGGTTTGATTCGTCATTTTTGTCAGTGAACATGTGATTGATCTCTCTTTGATTTGTTCACGAGTAGAAATTCACATAGTCTACGTTACATATTATTCAATAATTATTTTTTGCGAAAACTATAAACATTAAAGCAATTCCAAGAGATATGGATACTCTCATCTCATATAGATTAATAAAAAGTTATTAAAAAAATTGGTCCTCTAACCCATTACTTCATAAGAAAAAATATCAGGTAAATATTGATTCTTTCTATGTAAATTCAGTAGTGTTCAATCGGAACTTTAGAGTTTTACGAGCTAGATTATAGAATGGACTATAAAATATTCTTTTCATAATACCTGCATTGGAACAACGCGTTTCAGCGCCTATTTTTCATTTGAAACAAGACAATTTCAATCAAATGCAAGTGTAGCCGGGCAGAAATAAGCCTGTTTCTGCCCTAGGGGAGAAACAAGCTTGGTTTTGCTCGCTGAATTTGTTTCTTGAATCGTTTTATCCCTGGCAGAGTTGCATTTATTTGTTCATTGTCAATCTCTAAATGAAAATCATATAACCTCAGTTAATTTGACAGTTGTTGTATTCGTAACTGTAAATTGAATTAAAAAGACGATAGTTTCAAGAAAAAAAGTAATAATACGACAATTTCAAGTACATCACAACATCCTATTGATAAAGCACAAGCATTTACTATCGACTTGTTACCTGCAAAATTCAAAGAAAAATATTTACTTTGCTATGACAAATTTGTAATATGGGAAGTTTCAATGCAGCTATTATGAAAAATACAGTGTGTGACACGGGACAAAACACGATTTCAGCCGAGGGTGATGCCAGCCCTCGCTTCGCTCGGGTAAGCAACACTCACCCTCAGCTGAAATCGTCTTGTTTTGTCCCTAGCCACACAATATACTATTTGGACAAAGGTTTGCTTTGCTTTTACTATACACAAGTATGAATCAAAAATTTCTATCTCCTATACTTAAAAATATTCTAACAATACATCGCATCAGAATTGGTAAATATGTATTTTGGTTTCTTGAACTGTAAAATGGATGTTTTAATTGTTTATGCTTGATGAATAACTTAATTTTCATACACACAATATTGAAAAGAATCGAAAACATGCACTGGTCTTCTACACGCATCTAAATAATAAATTTTATATGAAACGAGAAAAATTATATGAAGAACGTCACTTTTTACAATCTTTACTGTTATAAATAGACTGAAGAAGGATACATTGTTATTTTTTGTTATCTTTTAACAGCTGTCAGTGGCTAACTTGACAAATAAAAACTCAAATACTCGAGATCGTAACCACTATGTTTGCATTCGCACTTCTGTAAGAATATCGAATGACAGTTGAATTGAGGTATGTGCTCATACAATCATAACGAATTAGAACAAAGAACTTGAAATATATAATCAAAGATAACCATAATCGAAGCAGAATGCAATAGGCTCTTTGCGAAAACGTTGGAGAGCGACACTAGCGCTCGGAGTGTTTAATTTTGAAAGTAGCTGCAGGAAAAAATTTGAATTGTCATTACGTGGAATAAGTGAATAAAAGCTAAAAAGTTTATATTGAAGCTTGAAATAAGTTTAAAAACACAAGTGAATGATGACTAATGGAGTTATAATAGGAACAGGATTCCAATTCATATAACTTGGTTGTATTCGGAGTACAATATTAGAAAGAGAAAAATTAGTGCAAGAAGTAAGCATGTGTTTAATGTTGAAGAAAAACTGTTTTTGGATAAGAGTTTGATTTCCGCGCTTGTTGTGAAGCAAATGTCGATTAATTCTTGTCCATTTGAAGTTTTATCGAAGTAAGATATGTTATTTTGAAGTAATTAATTATAAGCTGCTATATGTCTGTCAAACGAATCAAAATATGTCACATGAAAGTATATTTTTTCACATTGCCTTAGGTTGATGAAACGCGAGATATTTTAAACAAAAACTTATCCGATACATAAAAATAATACATACAAAATTGCAATAGCATACAATGATTCAACCTAACTTCTTACATAAATTTTTTAGTTTCATCAAGTAATTTCTACATTTAATAGATATTCTATAATTATTATTGACTTCTTTTTACTTTTTTTACTCGTTTAATAGCCTGAATCCATTTTTTCCCATTCCTATTTCATGTTCTCTGGATGGAAACTTGTAGAAATGTTTATGTTTTTTTTTGTATTTTCGTAACTGTTTTACAGTTTGAAACGCAACAATTTGTATAACCAACACGTAATATTTCAATTTAGTGTTAAACTGGCTTATAAATTGCTTTATAATTTAAATTTGATACATATATTCTGAAATCATGTACAATGATAACGTTTAGTTTTCCTGCTAGTACTGTCAAAATTAACCACTACTGGCGCTGCAATCTATTCGCAAAGAGCCTATAATTATGCATATTGATTTTTTCATCTGTAGCTAGACTGTCTTGAATGAGAAACAGCATCATTATTGTCCTTCATTGATTGGAACATGGACTTCGTAGCCTGTTGGTTACCGAATGAATAAATTAATTAATTAATATAGGGAAATATAGGTAAGAAGAAGTAATTGAAAAAAATAATTTGTGTACTTAAACCTCCTAGAACAAATCAGAATGTCACAATAAGATGATGTCAACTGGATCGCACCAAGTGATATTTTTGAACCATCTCATTTATTCGTTGAAATATAATTTGATACAAATTACATGCGCTCAATATTTTACAGCAGACTTCTTGAAGAACTCAAGCAAAACTATTGCGCTGTGAAATACTGCTGCCTCGCAATCGATTGTAAATATGTATCTATTTTTTGTTTGTGTTCACATAATGAATTATGAGAGTAATACAGATATGGAGATTCAGGCAATTATTTAATATTTCTTTTCTAACCCTACAGTCTCGGCTACATCTTAGCCATCTTCAGAAGCGCATTTAGTCAGCGTCGTCCATAGAAGTTGGTTGTGGCAATAGACAAATGAAAAAAAAAATCCGCTGTTTCATTATATTTACACAATTGCGATCACATGTACACATTCAATTTTACGCACAATAATTCTTGTCGCTACCAAATACAACTTTCAAGCTGTTTTAGACGACTCTTTCTTTTGTATATGAAAATCCCAAAAGAAAATTTAGACTATACTATTTCTCTTGTTCAAATATTATATTTGATAGTGTGAAATAAAAAATTTCGTTAGCAAGGAATTCTATATATTTTTATGAATGTTAACGTCCTGAAACTAATTTGGTATTTGAAATCATGTAGAACATTCAGATGTTTAAGCTTCAATTCTGTAATATTCATTTTGTCTGACAGACCTCTTATAATGGTCACATTTCAGTGACCTATATTAGGTAGTTAATTTTCAACAACTTCAGTAAATTTTCGAGTAGTCCATTAACAGTATAATGATATCAGAACAGAAAACTTAATTTAACAGACCCTTCAAACATTATCCTCTTCGTACCTTCATCAGTCATTTGTTTCGTAACATGTTTGCACCTTCATTAATATAACCAGCAAGAGCAAAAGTTCAGAAATGTAGTATGTGGGCTAATGTTTATTATAGCGCTATCTATAGCCATTAGAAGGAAATTCAGTGATATTTCGAGAAGCAAGAAGACATGGAATTACATCTATTATTTGTAGGTTCTAAAAAAATAAGAGAATGTAGTCATTTTGTTATTCAAGGATCGTGAAGAATCCTTGGGAATACTCGTTTCTGTGTTATCACAACATTTGTGCAGATGATTTCATTTTTCTGTGCTCGTTTTTGTAGCAAATATTCACTCGATCACAGAGATACATTTTTGACAAGTTAAAAAGTTATTTCACGTAATACGATACAATGTTAAGAGTAAAGGTTTGAGGTTAACTCGGAGAAAAACCTGCGTCCAAATACTTAGATTTCTAGGAACACTTATTACAGTGTTGTGTATTACTTTGCAAATACTGTACAAAATAGTTTTGGTCATTTGAAAATTAATTGATAGTGGTTAAATGTGGTTCCTAAACCACTCCAATCCAACTATGTGTTTTCATTTAATATGATGTAAACTGGTATAGAGTCAAACTTGGAAACTTGGATTTCAATTAAATTCACTCACGCGAGCTTTTGTGCTTATCTACACAACTTCAGTTGGCTGTCGTATATACTTGATGATAGGAAAATATTGCTGGAGCTTCTTACGAAATTCTCGGTACATTACTGTGATATCAAATTTTACTGTGTGTCAAATTTTTTTTTTTCATTGGCTTAAAAAAGTAACCCTGGTCTCTGCTTAGGTAATAACAGTTGATCAATATATTTTCAAACGTCACTTTACAGTGTCCTGCATATTCTCAGAAAGTAAACTGGATTATCTCAATAAGAGAAAATATCTTTGTCACAGGATTATTGCTTCGAGCAGCCATCAGCCCAGAGGATGCTTGTGTTAGCAGTGAAGCCTCTGAATTAAATATATTTTTTGGTCATTTTCAGTTTTCCAATTATCCAAGACTTGTGTTATTACGAATAACTATCAGCCGCATGAATAACCAGAGCTGGTGCTCTTGCAATTGACTACCAGAATATGTGAACTACCAACCGATATCAAAACTAAATTTCCTGTGCAAACCCTCTATCAGCCCTTCTTACTATCTCTGCAACCAATGCTAATATCTTTACAATTTCTAATAGGCCGAGAGATTCGACATTTCAGCAACGCAGCCAACTCGATCTAATATTACAATACGTTGCGATAACCCATCGGGAGCCTATTCCAGAAACACGAATAACGCTGGGGAGGGCGTTGTAAAGACCACTTATCGACACACGTTATCCAAAGACGGAAATGCGAAGCAGGTCCAACTTGGCAAAGATTTGTGGGAAATGGGAAAATAGTGAAAGATATTTTTTTAACGAAAGGATTCCATTGTTATTTTTCTGTTTGTTAAGGCTTTGTAAGATTTATGCTCTTCTATTTTGGTGGTAGAATGGAATTTGTTGTTTCGAATATAATATTTCATTTAGAATATGTATCAGTTGTACGGCATGGATTTGTTCCAAATGAAAATACAATTTCCGAAAGAGGAATTGTTCAATAGTAGATTTCACGGTTGAGTGCCTGCAATGCTTTGAACATTATACGTTTTTTATTATATATATATATATAAATATCCAATTCATAGAAATAGGGGTGAATTTGAACGTTATTATTGAGCATTGGTGCTGTGTAATACTTTTGGTTTTTTCCCGGTTTGCTTTCTAATTCAAGTAGGTACATGTTATATTCACTTTTCAGATCGAAAATAAGAATATTTCAGATAATTTTAGAACGTAGAATGGTCAATTTTTGCATTTTCGACTCAAATATCTGTGATGAAAAACAAAATTAAATCTCGAAAAGATACGTAAATTTCATCAAACTTCCATTCTAAGGAAGGCTAAATTCTAATTACTTTATCGAAATTTTGCCGAAAAATTACAAGAATGTAAATAAATTTCCCGAGTGCTCAGCTCGATAATTAAAACTCAATTTAGTCGTAATTTGAATTCATCTAACAGCGTAAAGTTGCAATCTGGGAGAAAATCCGAAATTTACCTTGGAAATTCATTCGTTAAATCAAAATTTAAAACCCATAAAATTCCATTTATTGCGTACATTATTTTAACTTATCTTGTGTAAAGCCTGACTTATGTACTTGGAATGCAGAGATTACTACGGCTCCCAGGGTTAGTGGCTCCATATTTCTTCATGTAGTTGGAGGTTTCTACGAAAGTTTTCTAACTTTAACTTCTCTCTTATCATTGTGCTACCGAATTAATTTTTGCCTAGCACGAGAGTGAATGCAGACAAAGATATGATGCAAAAGAATAAATAATAGGAATTAAGTGACTCTGGACAGCATCACATCGTTGTAGATCTAGAAATACCTTGATAAAATCCCGCATTTTTCTGTTTCTCAATGTTATAGTTATAATATCCAGACAATGAATTTACTTATTGCTATGTGTTCTCAAACGTATCAGCCCGAATCTCAGAAAAATATCGTTTATAATTACTCTTTTTGGAATAAACATTTGGAAATCGATGATTTCATGAATCACATCCGGACTAGATGCATCCAATAATTTTTGAACTGGAAACAATTTAACTTCATCACGAGACGTAGGTACTTTAATCGTGTTGCAGGGAGATGCATGAATTTGATACATTTCAAACACTAATAAAACTCAGATGCTGAAAAATATGTCACAACAAATTCTTCTCAGTTTTAGAATGTTTTCGACCACAAAGGTTTTATAGAGGATTATTCCTGTATTTCTTTGGAGCCCTATAAAAAAAAAACCTGAAGATGACTTCAAAATTAGAAATGATCATCGTTATTCAATAAAAAATCATTAAATTGAGACTTAACTTGTCCTACAATCATCAATTTAAAATGTTTCAACTCTTCCCAAATGAAGAAACTATATAAGAACTGATCTTTCCTGAATCAAGAAATATCAGCCTGATGCTCAGTTATAGATTTTTTATTGCCATTCCATTGCTGTTCAAATATAAATCTGTGTAGATACTATAGAGCCATTTATAAAATATATTTCAATTGCTGTTGATCTCTCTATTGAAGTTCGAGACGTCTCTTTTGTCTTTCGTCTTTCGCTTTAACCAATCTTGAAACATGAAAACTCACATGACTTTTACCTTTCTAGCACTGAGATCTGTCATGAGATTCACCTATATTTCTTATATATTCATCAATTGGTCTTTTAGATTGGAAAGACATATTTTCTTATCTTTTTTACTTATATTATGATCAGCAAAAGAAAATAATCTGGATTTTCTTTACTGTCCATTAAATTAATAAATATAACAAAGCTCGTCGCATCATTCGTTAATCTCTAGAATCAAATGTTTGAAATGGTATGTGAAGCTTCGAGTATCAAAATTCTTCATGATATTGAAGATGTGGGATATATTTCCTATAGCGGTTTTTTTTTTTCACGTGAAATTAAAATGGAACATCTTGTATATAATTTCAGCTTCCTGCACTCTTTTTCCACATAAAATTCAAGTATGCCAAATCTCATATTCCTTTGTGCTCGCGGTACAGAGTTTTCTTTTCGCGTGAAACTAAAGTGAGACACCTGTTCATAATTTGAGCTTTCTGCGGTCCTTCTTCATATAAAATTCAAGTATGCCAAATGTTATATTCCTTCAGGCGCGCGTCACATAGTTTTCTCTTCACATGAACCTAAAATGGGACAGCCTGTATATAATTTCAGTTTTCTGCATTCCTTCTCCATATAAACTTTATGTATGCCAGATCTCACATCCCTTTGTGCGCGTGTTACAAGTATATAATTCCAGTATGCCAAAACTCACATTTCTTTGTACATGCTATATATCCTAAGGGGACGGAAAGTTTTCTCTTCACTTATTCATAAATGAATATACAGGGTTTAGAGGATAAAGCGTATATAGAGAGCTTAGAGAATATAGACAGTTTTGAGAATAAAGTGAACATGAAGAGTTGAGAGAAGAGTCTAGAGAATGTTGAGAGTTTGGAGAATTAAGAGAATAAAGCAAGCTTAGAGAATGAATGAAGTTTAGAAAATAAGAGAATATAGGAAGTTTATAGAATAAAGAATGTTCAGAGAGTGAAGAGAGTTTATAAAATAAAGAGACTATAAAGAGTTCAGAGAATCAAGAGAGTATCTTCGAGCAGTGGCGTAGTTAGAACTATTGCCCCCTTCCGCAAGCATATCCAGAGAGTTCTCTAACTTGTTGTTGATTATGATAAAAATTAATAGCCATCCACATGAGTGATAGCTCAAAGATAGGTTTTTCGAATATAAGACATACTAGAAAATTGGTTCTAGTAAGTCTACTGCGATAATTGATAACATAGCTCGCGGTACGCATTTGGATGAGCGAACCGCTCAAAAATAGTGTATCAAGAATCTGAAACATTCATAGTACCTAATGAAAATCCCACTAATAATGCAATTTATAAATTTTTATGCTTAAAATAATGTGAAAATTATAATTTTGAATACTTAAGGACGTCAGATTTTTTACACGTATGTCTAACTTGTTTCAATTTTGTTTTAGGTAAGTCTTTTTCATTGATCGACAAGAACCAAAGTAGCTCCTATTGGAACAAAATATGAAAGGTAAAAGTTATCAATTCTCACTAATTTTTTGGCAAAAAATATCCAAGAATTCAGTTCAATTCATAAAATTTACGACAAAAGGTTCGAAAATAGTTGAAAATACAATTGAGAAGATAAGAGCAAACTCAACGACACTATAGGTAAAATTTTATCTTAAGTCAAACTTCGGGTCAATAAATTATATTCTCAAGGAATTCTTAAGTTGTATATTGAAATCATTTCTCGATTTTTAGTCGATATTAATGGCTGCAATACATTTTTATTTCAACATTAGTTCGCAAAATACAATTTAAGCTAATCTGTACAATGCGAGTTTATCTACAGCTTAATTAAGCAAAGTTCCTTTCTCAGGTTCACATTTATTCTAGCAATTCTAACCTTTAGTGAAAAGTAGAATTATACTATAGATAAGTTTAGATTGTACAACTGGGCCTTGCTAACACAAAAATATCTATTGTTATACAGCGTGCCAGGAAAATTGGACCATCTTTTTGATCTGTTCATTGATGGATCGTGTGATCTTAGGAATTATTCAAATAAAGTGTCAAATCAATTCAAGTCGTTAGATGAAATCACCACATAAAGTTTTTGTCATTAATTTGTACCAATTCCAAACAACATAAATACAATTCTCTGTACATATATTTTTGTTGGAGCTCCAATCTGTTTCGACAGTTAAAGCTATTTGAAATCCTACTCGAATTGAAATTCCTGGCGGATTTAAATCTTCAAGTCAATTCTTGGAGACAACAGAATTGATTTGCAGTCTTTTCAATTCTAAATAAATATCTCAGCTTTTTCAATGCAGATCTTCAATTTTACATCAGACTTTTTATCATTGTCACTATTTTTAATGCCATTTGATTAATTTTTGATAAAAACTCGAATAACCATAGGATACTTATACCGGATAACTTCATCCGTTACCTACTTCGAATAAATGAATGTCTTGAATTCCCGCCAGTTTCAGTTTAATAGGAAAAGTTCAACGAATTTATTAACCCATCATAAATATCATTAGAATTATCTGTAAAATTTTGTCTTCCAGATCCATAAAGACCCAGTTCTATCTTATATAAGATATTCATATTTCAAAAATATAGAAACTGTACGAATATATTTTATTGACTTTCTTTTCACTTGATTTTTCAATGATCAATTGCATCTTTCTAGAATTGTTTCAATTGGGTTATTCAATTGAAGAGAATTGTCAAAAACATCCCATTTCTCCTTCAAATTTCAAGTCTGATGACTTTCTCGAAAAATATATTTGTCTGACAGCTGTCAAGATGTTCAGTTCTCAAACGGCATTTCGAAAGTTTCATTTGATTTCAAGACAAAACTTCTGTTAGAAGCTTCACAATTGTCATAGAACGAATTTCTAATAAAATGTCACATTTTATGTACTCCAAATAAAATTTTAAAATTGATTGAACAATTGAAACTTGATAAAGTACACCAAAATTCATCCCATTCAACTCAAAAAAATCACAACGAGCCCCTTTTCAATGGGATTGGCACAGTAAACGGAAATATGATTTTTAACGAAATTTAGCCAGTTTCTGAAGAAAACTATTCAAATCATTTGCTTTCCTTATTCATCCATAGACTGTTCATTTCCTTTTCATATATTCACCTATATTTCAGATTACAAAAAAAAAGAAATCTCACGTGTTTGCTAATATTGTCAAAATAAAGAAAACCAAAATTAAATAGTAAATTAACTTTGCCTGATATCGTTTCCAATTGACTATCCACCACTTTTATATATTCAACATACTCATAACGAAACTCAAGAAACCGCGCATTTTTCTATCCTTTTAGAGAGTTACCGTTATATAGAGTGAAAAAAAAAAAAACAGCCAAATTCACAATAATTTTCAATATGAATTTGATAGAATAGATAATTCATAATATTTTACAACTAATAATACGATAGGTACATGATGTGCTTGGTTCGAGACCATCATTTCCAAGCAAACCAAGCATAATGATGTACGTGTTCAAGGCAATTAACAATAACAAAAGCAAGACGGTTGTTTATGACCTCAAAAGTCTCGGGGCCTCAAAGGTTCAGTCGGCATCTCTAGTAACCTAATAAATAACACAAGCAATACTTCCGATAGTAAATATTTGCTGTGTCTAAATATGAACAAATTTCTTTGTTATAGAGAATGGCTGTTGCATAAAAAAGGGTTTATCAATGTGTGTCTTCTAAGATAAACCAATCAAATTGTGCTCACTTCTATGTTATAGTTCGGTCAAGTTAGCTCCAAAAAGAGGGGTACCCTTGCATAAATTCCAAAGAAGCTGAAAATTGACATGAACGTTAAGGATACCATTTTAGTGAAGTTGTGAAAAGTCCTCATCGATCCCACGTGTGCAAAAAATTTATTTTTAGCGGAACGATCAATTTTATGATAAAAATAGTTCTGACAAAAATTGTAGGTCTTCCGATTCTCTACAAAAATGGTCTCCACACTATTCTTCTTGAGACTCATCGTTTCTGAGAAAAGCCCATTCTAAGTTATATTTTCAACAATACGTATGACTTCTCTGCTTATGTAAATTATGGACGTATAATATAAGTAAAACTATTACTCGGCGTGAATAGTGGATATTTAATGACAATTCTAAAAAGATTAAATAAAAAGAAACTCAGTCCCTCATTTTATGTGAGCATGTGATCTTGAGCAGCATCTGTACACTGTTTGTGACAGTGTCCATTTATTACTTACTTCAAATTATTTGCATTGGTAAGTTACGTTACGTACCTTTAGCAAAACGTACATATAATAAAAAAACGAGTTCAATTAGCTTGCCATCTTCCAACCTCGGCTTCTGCTCATCAACATTTTTATCGAGTATATTACCAGGTTCAAGTGTGGTTTGGTAATCAACTGGACCCAGAAGAAAGAGGTTGGAAGCTAATGAATAATTTATTGGAGCCAATCCACACTCTACTTCCACCTGCACCAGAAAAGCTCCTTCACACTATTTTTTGTTATTGCAAGAAGGGGTTTAATTCGAAATGCCGCGGCAATATAGTAGGCTCACTTTGTTTACCAGCATGCACTAGCTGTCAAGACCAGTCGTGTTCAAATACAAAGTCTCCAACAGAAGATGATCCTTACATCAACGACGAAATAACTGATGTATCGCTATTTGAACAAATTTACGTCAACTCAGGAAGATGAAGATTAAAAAGAAGTTGAATAAGAAGACCTAATATTATATCAAACTTTAATAAGCAGACCGTAGACTAGGCCTACCAAGGAAACCACATAGAAAAATACGCGCAAAGTACTTTACCCCATGAGTGGCGTGGAAACGAGAGCATATTATACGGAATATAAATTTTGAAATGGCTTTTTCTCAGAAATGGTGAATTTTAGGGAAAAAAGTGTTAAGAGCAATTTTGTAGGAAATTAAAAGGTCTACAAAAAGGAGAAACTCAGGAATTCGAAATAAACAAAGGAGTAAGACAAGGAGATACACTATCAGCAACTCTGTTCAACATAGCGTTAGAATATGTGATGAGGAACTTGAACAAAGGAACACTCAGAACTAAAGGCGGACAAATAATAGCATACGCAGACGATATAGTATTGGCAACAAAAAATAGGAAAATATTGAAAGAAATGGTCGAAGAAATAGTAACAGAAGGAAACAAAATGGGTCTAAAAATCAATGAGAACAAAACTAAAATAATGAGGATAGGAAAAAAATCAGGAAGTAGAAATATAAAAATAGGTAGCCTGCAGTTTGAGGAGGTTAATAAATTCAAATACTTAGGCATTATGCTTTCAAATAATGGAGACAGGAAAACAGAAATCCAAGAGAAGATATTAACAGCGAACAGAGCCTTTTACGCAAATAAAAAATTACTCAAGGATAAAAACCTAACAAAGAAAACAAAATTAAAAGTTTATAGAACAATAATCAGACCAGTAATAATGTACGCGGCAGAAACAATGACAATGACCAAAAAAGATGGAGAAGATTTACGAATAGTAGAAAGAAAAATAGTAAGAACTATTACAGGATTAGTAAAAACGACAGAAAACGAATATAGAATATTAATGAACCATGAAATAGAACAAGAGCTGCAAGGAGAAGATATAGTAAGGAAAATAAAACAACAGAGGGCGAAATGGTTAGGACACATATGGAGAAAAAGGGAAGAAGACACCGTAAGGGCAATTTTACAATGGGAACCAGGCGGAAACAGAAGAAGAGGCAGACCCAGGTCGAAATGGCTACAAGAGGTAGAAGCAGACCTGGGTAAAGCAGGAATAAAGAAATGGAAGGAGAAAACAGAAAATAGGAAGACATGGAGAGAAATATGTCAGAATATTTAGAACAAGGCGATGAGGACTGATCCCCCTCAAATAAAGGATCTAGAGAGCTTCAGAAGAAGCGGCGCAACCCCACCTGGGGTGTCCAAGCCACTATATATATACAAGTTTTGTTTGAGCTATTTCTATCATAAAACTGACTATTTCGTTGAGAAATTCAAAAAATTCACTTTTGAGAACTTTGACCTCGCATAAAATTTTTTGCACACACGGGATCGATTGGGACTTTTCACAGATTCATTATAATGGTATCCCTAACGTTTACGTAAATTTTCAGCTTCTTGGGAATTTATGCAAGGGTGAATGTCTATTTTGACTGGACTATTATAAGGAATTTATCGTTATAAAGAGTAACATTGTTCATCCCTCACGGTATTAACGTTCTCTTTCTTTCGTTCTACGTCCCTGATGATCGCTACTTCAATTAGTGTTTCATCAAGACAAGAAAATGAAAACTTCTTGTCTTGCCCATTTCTTGACGACGCATTTCTTGTCTTGTTTCAAGAATTCTTGATACTTCTTGATTTTGACATGTAGGGGGAATCCTCTTTCTCTATTACTTTATCCAATCTGATCACTCAGTTTAGCGTTTAGTGTCTACCCTTCATCCTCCGTGTCAGTTATGTTATGAATCGATTCTAGCAACGTTTTTCAAGGTTGCCACCAATAGAAATAAATTAAAAGTCTGTCATTTTTATGTAATTCTTCGTTTTGTGCGAATGGTTCTATATAATTTTCGGATTGAGGAGCGGCGTTTTCTAGAAATTCAACATCCCGAGAAATTTCTATCTTTCTTTCGTTTGGTATCCAGATTCTGAAACCTTTTGACTGATCTGAATATCCCACAAATATACCCTCTTTACCTCGTTCGTCGAATTTACTTTTATGTGGATTTCTGTTGAGACAAAATACTTTGCAGCCGAATTCCCGTAGGTAAGTCACCTTTGGCTTTCGCCTAAACCATGCTTCATACGGCGTCATGCCGTTCAGGCTCTTGCATGGGCAACGGTTTCGAATATGGTTGGCCGTATTAATTGCTTCGGCCCAAAAGGATGGTGGTAAACTAGATTGCATCAAAAGACATCGGGCAGTATCTAAAAGAGTACGATTCTTCCTTTCGGCCATTTCATTTTGTTGCGGACAATACGGAACAGTCAATCTTCTTCTGATGCCCTTTTCCTTGAGAAAATTGTCAAATGCTTCGTTTACGTATTCCCCTCCATTGTCGAACTGAAAATACTTCACACGTTTGCCAAGTTGGTTCTCGACCATATTCACAAGTTCTTTAATACTTCGCTTTTGTGATGAATGAATCGAACTTCGCACCATCTTGTATTCTCATCGATGAACGTTACCAAATATTTGCTTCGACCGTTAGACTCCACTTTCATTGGTCCACATACGTCAGAATGGATTACCTCTAGTGGTTCTGTAACTCTTTCAGATTGCTTATAAAAAGGTAAATGACACATTTTACCTTTATTGCAGATGTCGCACGGTACATCAACATCAGACTCTTTAATCTTCAATCCAATCATCAGTTGTTTAGATGCAGCTTCTCTTAGGTCTTTAATATTTAAATGACCCAGTCGACGATGCCATAGTTGAAGATCATCTAAGTAGGTTGAGGCGGTACACGTACTTTCGTTGACAAATTTTTCTTCAGACACGTAGTACAAATCTCCTTTGCGAGGAGCGACCAAAATTATTTTCCCTACTTTATCCACTACCACAGCATCATCCTGCCTAAAAATCACTTCGTTTCCGACGTCAGTAATTTTTGCAACCGACAATAAATTCACTCGCAAATCACCCACAAGTAAGGCATTGTTCAAAGTAATTGTCTTTGTTTTACCGTTGACGTTCGTATTAAACTTCGCAGTACCTTGTGCTTTGATTTCAGCAGTCGAATGATCAGCTAGATTTAATTTTCCGGTCGCGAACTGATCAATTTCCACGAATCTATTTGAATCATTACACAAATGCGATGTCGCGCCACTATCTAAACACCATTTTTGTCCACGATCGCGTAACTCGGTTTGAAGAGAGATTTCCGCGCACAAACTTCGTTTTCACCGATTTTTGAACTTTGAGAAAATTGTCTACTTTTGTTTGGACAGTTGACAGCTTTATGTCCAACTTCCCGACATTTGTGGCATTTGAATTTGAATTCTTTCGCGGAGTCCTTGTAACCACTGAAATCTCGTTTATGATTTGAGTTTTTATTCAAAAAACGATACCTGTTCGAATTTCGATTGGATAACATCGCATTTTGCACGTAGTTTTGCGTATCACTTTTTCGTGCTTCACTTTCTTCTATTATTTTCACGTGCAAAGTGTCTGGTTTCGGTAACTCGTCCCGTGACTCTATCGCACATCTAAAGTTTTCGTAACTTTTAGGAAGACTGTACAACAGCATTATTGCTAACAGATCACTGTTAATTTTAATGCTCATTTCATTCAATTTATCTACAGTATCAAAAAATTGATTTAAATATTCACGTACGTTACTATCTTCTTGCATACGTTGCAATGTCAATTTCTTCAACAATGTTGCTTTACGGGCAGGTCCACTAGACTGATAGATGCTTTCAAGCTTAATCCAGACGGCACGAGAAGTCTCACATCCTTTAATTTGTTTAAGTTCAGGAGGACTAATACTCAAAATAATATCAGATTTGGCCTTTCTGTCATTACATATCCATGCATCTCGAGAAGTTTGATCAGCATCAGCTCCTAGTTTCATGCATTCGCCACTCACATATTTTCACGCGTCGTTTTTCAACAGAAGAGCTTCCATCTGCATTTTCCACGAGTCATAATTTTCTTTGTTCAGTGTTTCAAAACGCACTAAACTTGACGAATTCATTTTTGTAACAAAACCCAAGATCTATAACTTCAATTGCCTTCTGGGCCCATAACCAATGTTAGAGTTTAAAGAAATAGAGAACGATAATCTTTGTATTCATACAAGATCATATTGAATTATATGTCAATATAAATTTTTTTTTTTATTATTATTTTTTTCAACTGACTAAATCTTCGCATTTGCCGAAATATCTAGCCGAGTAGGTCAATCTTCAACAATTTTAGTCAGTATTTGCAATTATTATTTGTTATATGATATAGCAATATTGCTGAGAGTTAACAACTTTCTTATGTCCGGTTTTATAGAGGGCAGAGTAATCTACTTCCAGAGTATTCGATATGTATCAAATATTTGTTTTGAGAATGATAGTCACAGATACTTTCCACTTCCCCGACTTATATATAATAGGGAAAGTATTGAAATTGTGATTCTCTGATAATTCCAGACTCTGATGAATTTTCATATTTTAGGTCCTACTGAACCCAAAAAACATAAGTTCAAATGAAATCAGTCGGTCTGTCTGTCTGAAAGTATAATAATTTGGGAACCCGTACGAATTTTTGACTGAAAATTAATAATACTCGAGTTTCTCATGAAAAAGCTAGGTCTAAATTTGTAAATTAGCTTTTTCATTCAGAAAATCTGGAAAAAGACTCGCCATCTCCAAAAATACTTGTATTGTAAGGACTAAAATTTAGCCGTTATCCGTCACCATAACAATGACAGCTGTCACTTTGAAAATGACGCAGTTATTTTGACAATGACGCTGTCACTTTGAGCTGTCAGTTTGACAATGATAAATGACACTTTGAAAGTTAGGATGACATTCCTAAATTCATTAAACAGTGATGAAACTGGCCATGAAATTTATTGTCAAGAAATAATTGTAATTGCTACAGCAGATTTCAATATTTAATTAATAGATTAATAAATATGCAGATTTGGAAAATTGATTGTCAAGATATCAAGATTTCTTGACAAGGAGTCTTGATTCTTGATAGTATTCTCTTGTCTTGTCTTGGAAAATAAAAAATACTTCTTGTCTTGGTCTTGTCTTGATTTCAAGACAAGATCAAGATTATTTCTTGATTCTTTTAAAACACTAACTTCAATAAGTTACAAAATATGTTTGAAAATCAAACTTTAGCTTGAAACTTGTCTCGCATCAACGAATCAGTACATTTTTGATAGAATAATGCTAATCATGTGATCTTCATAAGATTATTGCATGGTTCTCGTTTCTCGGTTGAAACAAAGAAGTTATTTGATGTTCTGCGATGAGAATACTGGCCCATAAGAAACTAATAAATTATTTCAAATGGTTTTGATGTAGATAGCATTATAAATGAGCTAACAAACAAATTTAGATATAATTTATTACATTTTCGGTGATATCTTTCTTTATATCTTTGAAAGATTTATTGTATTCAGGCTATCAAGAAAGACGAATGGATATTACTGTCGGTTTTGCTTACACATATCAAAAGTTACATCGAAGCTTTCGGATGAATTTCTCGTGTTTTCTTGATCAAATTCTCGGATTTTTTTTTTATTATTTTGATATGTTCTTTCCACTCATAAAAATCCCTTCCGGAATATTTCACGATATCCGTTCTATATATTTTTTTCCGATTCAATGGGACTTTTATAGTTTGTTTTGTTGAAAAATTCATTCCTTTGCATACAAATTGGGCAATTTAAAATTGATGATTTTTATGACCGTCCAATATTCAGATGGCTTTATATCTCCTGTTCTAAAAATTCAGAAAGAAAAATTTGTCCAAAGAACTGAATATTTAAAATAAGATACAGGGGCTTGAATAGATCGCATTCTGATGGCGAACAATATTAGCAAAAATCTTGCCAGATACTTTGCCTGAAAATTAGCCTTCAGAAAATATGATTTTCAATAAATGCTGGTAATGGGAGAAAAGAGTGCTTGAACATCAGATCGGGAGTAAGGTTAGTCTATGAGAAGGAATCAAAGGAAACGTATAATCAAGAGCAAATACAATCCTCTATCGTTATTAGCTCACTCAAAATTCAGAGGTTCTTTATTTGCCATCGTTCTTTGGCAACATCTTCCTTTAGTTACATTTAGGACTGATGATATATAAATATGATCCTCCAATGAACCTGATTTTCAAAAAACTGATAGAAGAAACGATCATGGAATTTCTTACTTTGGTCAAAAGATATTCGCAAATAACTAACTTTGAGCAATTATTCCGTGAATAATATAACATCAAAAAATTGAGTACTATGTAGATTTGTGTTTCCGATATTTTTTTGATCAGTTCGACTTTGTAGAAGAATACAAATAGGATATAAATAATTTTTTTTATCTGCAGAACATTTTGATTTTAGACGTGAAATCTAGCTAACTTTAAAGCAGTTTTTCAAGTGAAAGTAGCGCTTTTTGGAAAATTATGACCTCTCATCTAAAAGTCCCACTAAATATCCACATCATAAAAATTTTACATAGATCATGATAAAAAATTATTAAAATCTAACAACTTCTATCTTAAACTTGTATCATGGCCTTTTAAAATGACATTTCCAATGAATGCTGCAAGTGGAAGGGAGAGAGATTTGAAATAAAAATATTCTTCAAAAAAAGATCGGGAACAAATACAATCCACCATTGTTATTTGCTCAATCAATTCCACATATTCCTTATATGCCGTTGATTTTTGGCACCACATATTCATCAGGACGAATCGAATATTCACATCTCTTTTGTTTCTTGTGTATAGAACCTGGTATTATTGTTTAATTTAAGTATTTAGTTGATCGTTACACAGCTGAATGTGCGTTGAATCAAAATATAACAATCAAAGTAACATAAATATTGAAGTAATATGTTTTTGTAAACCTCAAACTTGAAATGGTCTGATTTGTCTTGTATACCCTTATAATATTCTTTAGCACTTTGCATGGAAGCTAAAATGAATTTGACATGACAGAGGAATAGAATAATGCAATTCATCATACTCTTTGGTACTTTGACCTAGAATAATTCAACTACCATGGAACTGGACATTAGTGTAGTATGTTCCAACATTCTAACAGAATTTTTTTCCGCGTCTTTTTTCCTAACGTAACTGCAAATTATTGCCGTGGCTGCTGTCAAAACTCTTGGGCATTTATACCATTTAAGAGTTCTGTTATTGCAACGCTTACTTATCGATTGAGAATTTTAACGGTCGCAATGGGACACATCGATTTCCGCAGTAATCAGAGATAACGTGAACGGTTATTTAACTGCCTAACGGTGTCAAGAACGTACTGCACTCGACTATTTCACCCTTAGACGTTTCATTTCCACATTTTTTACCGTGGAAGGGAAGAAATATATCTTGTTCTATTCAAAAGGTGGTGCAAGCTTTGAGGAGAAGCTAGTAATGATAATAATAATAATTTTTCGGGAGTTTTAACTTCAGTCTAAGTGTTAAGCAAATGAATAATTGAGTAATTATGTATATATTAGACTATTCCATTCGTAATATTTGTAACAAGGTTAACAATGCTAAATCGCCATAGAAACGGTGCAAATCAGTGGGTATTTGGACGTGTAGAAATACCATCGGGTATTGCACTAGTGGTCAGAGTGAGTATTTTACTCAATGATGTGGATACCTCCAATTTGTGCTTTCTTCGTATTTAATGGAATATTTTTCTGAATATCTTCATCACTTTTATCTTCTGATCTATCACCAAACCTTTCTGAACTAGGTTCCATATCAAGACGCAATATATTTCTCTATTATTCGTCAAAGAAAATGCAAGAAATTCTAATTTTTCAGTTTGACAGAAGTTTGTTTACTCGTTCCTATGAAAATTACGTGAGTTGTTACTAGAATCATAGAAAACTAATTTGAAAAAATGGTTTGACTCCTGGAATAGTCCTCCATATACCATTTGTAGTTAAAGTATTATAGACTATTTTTGTGGTGCAATCACTCATGCTTATTGTGCTTGTGGATACCACTCGTGCTGCACACTCGTGGTATTCAAACGCAAGCACAATAAACATTCGTGATAGCACCACAAGAATAATCGATAATACTTCAACTACTTTTGGTATAATAAATGACTCTTTTTACTGATACAATTTTTGTAAAGTAAATAGGAAGCAATGCGAAGTGCGAGGCTTGATTTTAATTTCCTCTGTTATTAATTCATGTTTGGTTTTCCATTAGAATAGGTGTGAATATTTATTAATTAATTCCAATCGGATATCGACAAAACTTTTTGGTTCATCTTCCTATTATTTCAATTCGTTTACTAATATATTAGTTCAAGATCCCAGGCCTGTCAGACGTAACTTGTTTTTTGAAAGACAGAATGTGTGGAATAGAATAGTGCTAGTATGTACTTTCATCGTACACATACTTGCTAGCTTGGGCTGACGGCCCATTTACAGATACCAGATCCTAGATGTACGTTAAAACATCACTAACTTTCCTTGGAGTCTGAGTGCTGATTCTTATGTATGTTTCAAAGAATATTGTTAAAAATTGATAATCAACACTGCCAGACATTGTCCATCGGCGATAATTCCTGCTAGACGCTTTTAAGCTTGCAAAAAATAACTTTATCTTATTTATAGTCTGAGTCCTAGTTTTTTTATATAATACTCAAGGAATAATTTCAATACTTTTTGTAAACAGCCAGAACCAAAGAAGGCCAAACATCCTCTAGACAAAATTAAAATGTTGCTGTTAATATGAACGCGAGGTCATTATTTGCACTCTTGACAGTAGCAAAATATCCCTGACCTATCAATTGTGCCTGGAGGATGTTTAGCTCCTACAATTTGTCTGGCTTCCACACATTTTGTCTCTCAGAAAATAAGTAACCTCTGGCGGGCCTAAGACCTTGCTCTACATTGTTTTCATGACAAAAGATTGAACGACACGATAATGCGAAAGAAATACTTGCTATCAAATCGATCAATTGAAGATAGCATTTATAACAGGCAGAATGACCGTGATTATATGTCATTTGAATCAAATATAGAAAATAAGATTGCGCTCTTGAATACATATTTTGACAACATAGCTCGAGAATAAGCCATTAAGTTTACAAAATGAGGAAGAGAGCGAAAACTTATAATACCCATTGTGTAATTCACTCTGAGATTATTTGCCAAATTTTTGACCGACTTACCTCTAATTTCCTGGCAAAAAAGTGAGCCCATTGGATAGGAAATATTGAATAATATAAACAAAATAAGCTCTGTGCCATCTCATGCAACGTCAAACGATACGAGAAGCTATCTTTGTGCCTTACGAAAGAAAGAGCCTAATTTACAAGTTGTATAGATTTCACAGGTAGGGCAGAATATCTACTGAAATGGACCATCGACCTCAGATTATGTTGAAGTGAAAATTATCTGCAGAAATAGTCAAAGTGTCTCCCAAAATCATTCCATAATAATCGCTGCTCATAATTTTGGATCCCAAAAATTGAACCTTTGACAGTCCAAATCTATCTTGTGTCTTCGAACATAGAAGAACAACTCTTGGGTAGGAGACTCACTGATGTTGAAAAAATCGAAGTAAAATGCATAAGCTCATTCGGAAAGTATATTTAGATTGAAGAATAATGTATTAGAATTGGAAAATATATCAAGTTTCTCACTTACTAACCTATCGTTGCTATCAATAATCATAATCATTAAAGAGAGTAATTGTATTCTGTAACATACGATGAGGCTGAAAGTATTTCATTTTTCCCCACTTCATACATGCGCATACTTTCTATCATTTCCATAGTTACGCTGACTTTATAAATCTAGGGCTGGCGCAGACGCAATGCATACAATTATTCATACTTTTATCTTCCCTGATCTCTGCAAGATATGGAAATAAGACATACACGGAAATCTAAGTTGAAATTACTATTTCAATCTCTGAAATTTTCATTGAAATCTTTTGAGGCGTTTCGAAGTCAATTCAAGATAAACTTTCTAACAGACAGATAGACAAAAATCCTAAAAATGGTCATTTATGACCGGGCATCGTTCAAATAGTTTAGGAAGGCAGAACTTAATCTTAATTCATAGAATTTGATGTGTACAAAAATATTAGCTTGTGAAGACAACCAATGTGATAAAGAACACCTCGATTCCAAAAAAAGATTCCAAATAAATGAGAAACTCCAGCGGATATTAACCACCAAGTCCTATCTCGGAAGAAGAATTTATCCAAATACTCTCTAATTAACAAAGAAACGTCGAAAGTTTTCCAATATTTGGAAAAGCGAAAGTGTGGTAGTGTTATCGTCAAATAGATCCGAACGAATTTATGAAAATGCCTTCATCTTTGGAAGCATTTAGAGAATTCAAATGAAGCTTCGAGTTTAAAGCTCTGGCGAAAACATTTTTCAGAAACACAATTTCGTTGAATCTTGAGTGGGAGTCACTCTCTTGTTTTAATAAAGTAAAATTGTCAAGAACTTAAAAGTATTTCTCACTTTAATTGAATGTAGGACATGTTGAGCTTTTCTATATTCAAGCCGACAATAATTATTATCAATATCAAAACGTCTGTATCCTCTAGAGAATCTAAATAATTCGAAAATCATAATAATCTTACAGAATTGCCTCGAATTCAACTCTTTTCATCATGTGAATGTGTGAGTTATGAAAGTGTCAGAACTTACTTCCATTAGTAATCCGCTTGTACTATCTTTGCTGGAAACAATGAACGTAATCGCGGATTAAAACTGGGCAGACAGACACAGCACAAACTGTGTTTTGTTATAATCTTTGATGGCAGAACATATTGACAAGATGTTTTTAGAAAGACATTATAAATGCGCCATATTCAAAAAGAATTAATCTGCTTGGGTGATCAAGTAGAGCTGAAAGGGATGTGACCTCATTTTATTATCACGCCTGTTCTCAATTTTTTCTTCATGAGCTTGCTCATTCATCCCATAATAAACTATCATATCCATCCTCTCACAAACTCTTTCTGCATAAGGTCTAGACTAAGACTCAAATGGTATCGGTATCAGTCTTCATAGGCAATCGCAGAATACAGACTTTGAAATAACCACAAATTACTATTAATCCATTCCATCATGTGGAGTGGCAGACAGCGCAATATCATCTTCAAATCCGTACAGTTGCTGATTTTGAGATTAAATTTCGGATTTTGCAGATTCTGTCTGAACAAACACAGTATCAGTATATCTTTTCAACTGGAGAAATATGTATATATGCTCCACTTCCTTTGACGTAAATTACGTATGTCAACAACATCTATTTTTGTTTACTCCGAAAACAACGATTCTGAATATCCCAATGGGAAAACGGAATGAAGACGCTTGCGAAGTTTTCCAAGTTGAACAGAATTCACAAAGAAAATACTTTGACTTTTAATCGTAAAGCTCAAAACTTGCAAAGACTGGATTTTGAAAATTACGACCCTTGATCAAGTAGTACTGAGAACAATGATAGATATTCTGTTTCAAGTATTTTGATATACATTTAATTGATATGTGTATAATATTGAAAGTTAGAAGAAAATCAAAGTCTTGTATCACACTGTTCAAAAATTATTTTTATATTTTGCTGACCGGTTTCGACTACTGAGGAGCCATCTTCAGAACCAGGAGACTATAACAAGAAGATACATGAAAACTTAAAATTCCAATTTGGAACAATCCTGTAGTTATATAGTGTGAGTATAATCATTAAATTACATATGTATTTTTGTTTTTTCCAAATTAGAATTTTAAGTTTTCATGTATCTTCTTGTTATAGTCTCCTGGTTCTGAAGATGGCTACTCAATAGTCGAAACCGGTCAACAAAATATAAAAATAATTTTTGAACAGTGTGATAAAAGACTTTGATTTTCTTCTAACTTTCAATATTATTCATATCACACTAGGGTTGAATCATTCTCATGGTGATATATGTATAGTATAATACAAGATGATCATTTGAAAATATTGAATAGGCATATTAATTACCATTTCACTAATCCTACATCAAATAAACAACAAAGGAACATGGAGTTTCTCATCTACAGTCCAGAAAACATTCCAAGTCCTTTTCTATTTCAATTGGAATTCTTGTTGTATTATTCGCATACTTTTCTTGTGAACTTATAAGATTGTAGACCGTTTGACGTTAGAGGTAAATATTTTACGCAAATGTTGGAGTGTAATAAAGTGTAGAGGAGTGGTGACGTCAGAGGCCTGATTAATATATAGAAACGAGTACTTATGCGCATAAGTGGTACGACGCTTTCTTACGTTTGAACATATCCAAGAGATTTGTCTGTTATGTATATGTTTTTGGAATATGTATATAATATCCAATAATTCTGTGTATTCATACAAGAATATAATCATCCCACACAAGATTGTAAGTAATTCTTGTTTCAAGCCCTGAAAGTAATTCGATGAGGAATCTCCATTTCAGCCGTGTGATCTTGCACATCCAGTATCTTGTTTCCTTCCAACCAGAGGAGAAATTAAGATACCCTTACCTAAGATAGTTTCACAAAGCACAGATATTTCGCACTTGGAATAAATTAGTATTGTCTTTGAGTTCGTATTGCTTGTACAGCGTAAATCAGTCCCTGTTCAACGTCATCAGAAACGTGATAACTCTACTGATTCAGTGGCCGAAGTATTCCTTGATTTATATTTGAACGTAGAACACAGAAATTCGAGAGTGAAGGCGTGGTTAAAAACGTTGTTATTTTTCCCCAACAAACTAGCGGTTTATGTTCTTTGTCATTATGTCACTCCAAGCCACTCCGATGTCCATTACAGGATAATTTTTTTTATGTTTTGCTATTTTGAGTTATCTTATATTTCTTCTGGATGTAATTTTGTTTCCTGTCTGTGTGAAAGTGGGAAGTATGATATATAATATTTCTGATTAAAATGTTAGATGAACTTTATATACTTACAGAAAATGTATGTGACTACTGGCATCGTTGCAGACTTTTGAGGTACGCACGATACATTCACAATTAGATTTGAATTCAGTCGTCCGCCAAAAACGTGTAGAAGAGGTAAAAGATCTTTAATTTTTTTATAGAAAACAAATGATGACGTATATATGAGGAGAGGTTGAAAAGTAATCTACCTTGATAGTAGATATGCTAGTACTTTGTTTTTTGGATGTGAAAGGTTTGCTTTCTCACAAGGAGACGATAACATGGAACTACTTTATTGAGGTTTTGAAAAATCTTGGAACAGCAACCCCGAACAATCTATTGACATTAGAAGATTAAAGAAGAACGGGTAAAATGTTTTAATTCTGTCATATAACTTTTTGTAGGAACTCTATGTAATTCTTATTATGGAAATTGCTAGTAATAGATAATAATTTGCTATGACCAATTTTCAAGATATAATATTAATAACTGTAACAGTTTTCATAGTCGACACTTGGTGTGAAATTTTGAACAAATTATTGAAATTTCAATTTTTCATAATCTTGATGTTAGATCAATTATAGTGACTTATTGTTCCAACAATCGACAGCTAATTAAGCCACATCCAGGATGAACCAAAGATCTTGCAACTAGTTCTTAGTATAAATCCTTCATACTTTTGTGTCAACTTTGTATACCCAATTGAAAAGAGTGATTACCCATACGATGATTATTCAGCACTGAATTCTTATTTTTATAATGTATGAAAAATAACAGAATGAGATGTGGGGTCTCGTAGCAGGCATTTTAATTAGGTAAAATTTAAATAAAATGGCTCGATATTTACTTTTCATCTACATGCTGTTTTCTTTCCTCAATTCCCAGGAATCGCAAAACGAAGTTTAAACTCACAGGATTAAAAATTGAAGCTTTTATTGCTTCAGGGATATTTGTGCTTCCTTTGGGTGTGGTATTTTGTTATATTGAGTCCATTATCATTAAACTTCCTGGGTTTTTTCCTAGTCTTTTGTTAAATCGCTCAGGACAACGATTTTATTACTTTCTCTCTAATGTCTTCTAACATAAATCAGGAATGAGAAATTGAGCAATTTAAAAGTTGACAAACTATGATGAAATTTCTTCTGGTGGGAGAATGCATTGAGCAAATTCTAAAATTGGAAACTGATGTTTGGGGGACAATAAAAGGAGTGATTGAGAACATTTTCAGCATATCTGGACAATTATCTGCTCCACACGAACTGCTAGAAATTTGTGGTAATGGTTATCACTTATCAAAGAGTAATTTTAAGTTTCCTTATTTGTCGCACATACAATATAGTTTTTAAACATACTGATTATGCAAGAATTTTCCAAGATTTTGCTGCATGATTATTATCTCTACTTGTTCTTGCACTAATAAGGAGAAGAATTTAAAGGTCCAAGAAATACGTGAGAGAAAGACGACTTTTATCACTTTGTTCACGTGCAAAGTATAAATTAACATTTCTTGTCAATATGGGGCTATATTTTATCTCTATTTCAATGATCCAAGATATCTAAGCGGTCGATGTTATAATATATAACTTTAAAATTATCTTATTTTCTCAATTAATTACCGTCAGTTACATACCATCCTCATCTTGGCTTAATGATGTGATATAATTAGTCCTCATTAGATTATAGCCTAATGATATTGAAGTCAAGATATTATTATGTTAGATCGGTTATAATTACTTCAAATCGCTAACGGTGGAGAAGTAATACATCAGCGAAGTAAAAAAATACGTCAGATAAAATTTACGATCCAATAAGCATATTATTTTTGCCATTCGTTGAAGATGTATTAAAAAACATCTCGAGGTACGGATTCAACTTTGTGTACATTAACCCTTAGAAAATGCGATTCCTGACAATTAGGCACCCTCAATACAAATTTTTCATGGAATGGCTGTTCTAAAAATTGGAGGGTTTCAAATCGAATAACATTATTACTCCCCAAAATAATTGCTTTTGGACTGAATACACTTATTTAAGAAGCATTTTTTAAATTAGGCAGCATATCCAGTTTTCGGAAACCACCAAAAAGCTCCTGACATTTTTAATGGCTGAGTAATACTAGCTTCTTCACACATAATTGCTGATGTTTTATCTATTGCAGTGGATTCGATGCCTACACTTAGCTGAAATTCCCCATGTATCACATTTTCATTTCCTCTCAGCAATTTATCTGCAGTACTAATGTTTTCAACACTAACAGCTAATACAGTCTTCCCAGATCTCTGTTAATCTTCCAAGTGACATTGTCCACGTTTAAATTCACAAAGTATCCTGTCAACCGTGGATCTCCAAGAATAATGATACCTCTAAGCTGCCATAGAATTTTGATAACTCCCTTCCACAACCGTACAAAATCATTGCATGACAAGCGGATCACAATTCTCTCATGATGTTAAATAATTAATGCCAAACTTGTAATATTGAAAACTTTGCACTCTGCTCACCTTGACTTTATTGTCTGGAAAAGCATATTCCGTAGACTTTCGAAACTCGTGTCTTCCTATGGCTTTTGGATGATATTATAAAAAAACATACAAAAGTTAATAAGGTATTATGATGTCCTTCCGAGCCTTATGCCGGATGGTACGAGCACTTTACCCTTTTTCAGTATTCCCTGGGCTGCTTTTGCTCGGGCGCCTTCTGCGGTACAGTCCAATTTTTATTCGGCGGTAGAACACTAAAAAAAAGATACCTAGGGGTTGCTGCAGTGGAGAAGGGCCAGGAGTTTCTAGGGTACACAAATAAATAAGTGACTATATATTTTGATACTAAAATAATATTTATTATTCAAAGTGAAGATGCAATATTATTGTAAATAAATTAAAAATGCAACAAGGAAATAATAATAACAAAATTGACGGAGTTTAATCGGGCTGCGGAATATGATAAAAATATTTTCATAATACCTGCATTGAAACAACGCATTTCAACGCCTGTTTTGTCAGTCGAAACAAGGCAATTCCAGACACATGCAAGTGTAGCCGGGCAGAAACATGCCTATTTCTACCCTAGGAAAGAAACAAGCTCGTTTCTGCCCGCTGAATTTGTTTCTCACATCGTTTTATCCCTGGTAGAGTCGCATTTGTTCATTGTCAATCTCTAAATGAAAATCATATAACCTCAGTTAATTTGACAGTTGTTGTATTCGTAACTGTAAATTAAATTGAAAAGGGAATTAGTTTCAAGAAGAAAAGTATTAATACGATAATTTTTAATACATCAAAATATCTTATTGATAAAGCACAAGCAGCTATTCTCGATTTGTAACCTGCAAAATCAAAAGAAAAATATCTACTTTGTGATGTCAAATTTGTAACATGGAAAGTTTCAATGCAGGTATTATGAAAAATACAGTGTGTGGCACGGGACAAAACACGATTTCCGCCGAGGGTGATGCCAATTCTCACCCTCAGCTGAAATCGTCTTGTTTCGTCCCTAGCCACACAATATACTATTATTCAACCAGTGAATGAGTATTTCACGGTGAAAGTTGAGGTTCGAATCTACGATGGCGGGTTTATCAGGAAAGGTGGTCCTGGCTTTCAGATGGGCCACGATTGCCAGGCCACCAACGGACACGCTAGTCGACTGCCATGAGAACCACGGCGGTCACTAGTGCAGTGGGAAAGAATTGGTATGTGGTTGCCAGGAAAATCACGGCTACCAGAAAGGACGTCCTAGACGACTGCCAGGAAATCCACGGCTGACACTAGCACAAGGGAAGGGATGATTGACAGGAAAACCATGCCTACCAGAAAGGACGTCCGAGATGACTGCCAGGAAAAACATGGTTGACGCTAGCACAATGGAAGGAACAGCTACCAGGAGAAACGTTTTAGACGTCTGCTTTAAGTAAACCACAGCTGACTCTAGCACAATGGACAGAACGGTTGCCAGAAATACCATATGGCTACCAGACGGGTAAATTAAATTCAGACACTTGTCCCTCTCGTTTCTCTCTCAAGCGATATCAGCGGACTTCTCAGAAACTGATCAGGAGGACCACGATCTAGACACTTTGAGTCGTTCACTGACTCTGCTTTCCACAGGCTCACGGCGCTCGTTTCATATCCGTTTCTCAATTGGAATTCAATTAAATAGATCTGAACTTGCCAAAAATTCGGATGATTGTTAGGATAAAAAATAAGAAGTTAATATTGAATCGGCCAGGATTTGAACTTGGGATACATGTATTCGTAGTCTATCATGCTTCATGCTACCACTAAGCTAGTGGTGTTCTCACAATATCAACGGTCGCTGTTGTATAACTTCGTCACATATGTATATGATAGATATAATCTTCTATTTTGTAGCTAACTGCTTTATTTGTTACTAATTACTACTAGTCGAGAAACCGACCGCATCTTATGTTCCCTGATCGGACTTACGGCCTAATAGTATATGAATCAATCGGGCATATAGTAGTCAATATGTTGCCACACTATATAAATCTAAGGATCTTATCCTAAGTGTCAAAAAAAGGCTACTTTCAGTTAATTTCTTCGTGGTCAACTTCCCTGATGGAACTTACGATTGAAACTAGTACCAATCGATAGAGAAGATCAAGTAGTTGAAGAAAAAACCAGGATACTATTTTCTGTCCTGTCTGGTTGGACGGCAGCCACCCTTAAGTGAAGCCCATTTTCGTATCTAACTTCCTCGATCGAACACAAGATTGTTGCTGTTCTCTCTGACACGGACAGGGCAAGGGGTGGCACCCTGGTTTTGTCCTAAAGTACTTGAACTTCATTATCAATTGATACTAGTTTCAAGTTAACTCCGAAAAAATTGACTGGAAATGGCATTTTTTTTGACACTTTGGACTATCAATATCTAACATCCTATTGACCACTATATTCCCGATCAATTCATATATCATCCGGTTGTAAGTCCGATCTGGGATGATAAGGTTTAGTCGACCATGGATTATACCTTACCATAAGAAAAATATGTCCGAATCACTTGTTCTCCATTCTCATTATAAATTAGAAATTTGCAATCTCAAGACTCTCTCATACTTGTAGTGGAAGAGAATAATATCGCAAATGATGCCTTGACAGAAATCTATTTATTGTAGCACAAACTCTCAAGTGCAGTGTTTGCGAAATTGCAGTTTGAAACTACAAATAGTGCAAATAGTTTCATTTTGTGGAGTAGTTTCTGTCAGCCAAATATATATGACCTACTAACTCCAATCTGGTTTCAGATTAACGAAAATTAATCATGAGGATAAGTTGATCTTATGTCTATATTTCTAAATTCCAATAAACTCTTCGAGAGTGATTCCAATATACTAAGATACTTCATTATAATAAAAGCTGATATTGTTTTATAAGTGTGCTATTGTCATTATTTTCTGAAGGGTTGAAGATAAAAACGCGAGCTGAAATACTACAGTTCATCTGGAATTATTTTCTATTTGGAATGTTTGAAAATTATTTCGAAAAAAAAACGGTCATTCATGGTTCAATCAAATTTAAATTATGTTCGAATAGAAGCTACTATTTTCGCAAGGCTAATATCAACTCTTCAACTTTATTACTTATTTGTAAGATAATGAGATTAAGTTATTCTAATGCTCTTCCAGAACATTGCAGATCGTGAGTGAATAGTTATTTTTTTTGTTTTGTTCCAAAGCGAGATAATGAGGCTCATTTTCGCTTCACAGTTAATTAATTATTCGTATTAACACAGTTTATCGAGAGAAGTAGAACCGCTGGTTTATTGACCAAAATGCAGAAGAGATAAAATGTAATTAAACCAAAGCATTAACTGGTTAATCTCTGAGTTTGAAAGAAATGACTGCAAAATTTAAGATAACATTTCTTAAAGTACTAATTTGAGTAAATACTGTACTTTGATTATTCTACTGTCTTATCTTTCGTTCTAATGAGATTGACTCAAACCCCATGAGATATTCAATTCGCAAACAATCTTTGTCAGATTATAGATTTATGAATTTATGCATAAAATTTTATTTAATTTCTCTTTCACGGGCTTGTGATCAACACGTAATTGTTCAGTTACTTCCGCATACATCCTCCAATTCATGAAGGAATAAAATATCTCAGTGAGACAAACTTCATTAGTTCTTTGAAAAGTATCACCATTTCATGGATCAATAATATCTTCGTACATTGGTAGTGAAATTTTTATTACAAGAAATGTGGATAAAGTGTTGTTTCCGTTCCAAAACTCAGCCTGGAGTTTGAACAGATCACAATCATATTTTGCTATAAGTTGAAAAATAGGATATTTAGAGTTATTTGTATATTTTGTAAGAGTGGCTGTTTTCAACCTGTCGAAGTTTTAAGTGGAACTGACCAATTTTGTTTCAATTTGTTTTTTTCACAAATATATCTGGCTGTTTTCTGCTGCACCACATACTTTAAGATTGGATTTCATGAGATTTCATTCACACTATTCTGTATTTTATATTCAAAATGCTGACCGGTTTCGATTTAGATGATCATCATCAGAGCCGGTACAAAATAAGAAGGGAAGACCGTGGAGAGTTGCGTTGTGATATACGAGAAAAAAAAATTGGAAGCCTATGATTTAGACTATTTGATGAATTAAACTACTTATATATTGAAATTCAAGGCACTGAACCCACTTATCTTTTGATTTGCTATTGGTAAAGGGCTCAAGGCAACTCAACAACAAATATTTTCTGCATCTTCTTTATCTTTATCCTCTCTGTCATCAACTCTACTTTCCTTATTAGTCTTCTTCTTTATTTTTGCATGCTTCTTCTTTTCCTCACGTGAAACATGCTTTTTCCAATTCTTTATCTTTATAAACAGCCCAAGGAATCCTGGCGAGATCACATTAGAAGTAGTGGCAAGAGGACTACGGGTTGTAGACGTGGGGGCAACGAGCTCTTTGGCGTTATAGCTCAAAGTAAAAAGGGAAAAGGGTTTTTTGCTTCTATATTAAATTCTGTGACAGCAATGTCATCTTTTTCAACAATACCGATAGTTGGATTTGGAGTGAGGGTTTTTTCTTCTGGGTTTGCCTCAATTTCTGGATTGGGCAAGATAGGATCAGTGACTTGACTAGGCATGAAATAGTGACTTCTTCAAAGGCAAGCTCATAAGTTTCGACACTATCTGTGCCCCTATAAATCTTTTGTTCATATTTATTTGGCATTCTGAGGCAAAAAATAGCAACTCAGCACGCAACATCATACCGCAAGACATGAAAAGAACCTTGTTCGAAAAAATAGTCAAAAATTCACAACTTGCCTAGTTGCAAAAAATTGGAAACCAGTCAGAATAATAACTCGTAATTTTGATATAAGATGTCAACACAAAAAAAAACAATATTACGCTATGAAACTTGAAAAACTGAAGTATTTGAGAAAAAATATCATAACAATGTATGTCATACACTCACAACCAGTGAATGTACACCGTTAACGCATCACAACTCTCTCCTGTCATAACTCTCCAAGGTCTCCTCTAAATCCGCCAGTTATTCGATCAGACAATCTCGGAAAAATAAATGTACCATAACAACCATGTCATGTCTACTTTGTACCTTGTTTGTTTTATTCTTACAAGTGTCAAGAAATAAATCAAAATATGCAAACGATTCATGTCGTTCCAAGAGAGGCGTTGGATAAAACTTTTTTGTAGATTTGTGTGAAATGGGATCAGTCACTCTAAAAATTTACTTCTTGCTCTTTAAGCAACGTTTATTCTTTCATTATTGGAATGAATTATTGATTGACGATGAGCTAGAATTGTTCTATCTTCAAAATTTCACTCAGAAGAGAAAGTCGCTTCCCTAAAAGTAGTATTTCACTGATATATGGCAGAAAGGGTGTTAGTTCTAATACCTGCACTCTATGAAAGCACTTTTATGAATTTGACATTCAGTCATAGCTTTATAACTCTATTTTAAATTCATATCCACGTTTCTTGAAATTAATTTGATTTTATGCTAAATAAGTACTTTTACGTCACTCTTTGAATGTAAAATCCAGAAATACTCACATATATACGAAACTATAAGCGATAAATAAATGTATGCATAGTAGTCTCAAGAGCAGCATAATATTCTCAATTTACTTTCATATGAATGATAAATTTTCGTATGTCTACGTTGATATAAGAAGTGAAAATGACTACGAACTCTAATTCAAATGAATCGCTCACTCCTTTTATTTCTCTGGCATGATTCTATCATTGTTCTTCCCACTAATAACTTCTCTCCAACAAAACTTTTCATCCCCGGCAATGGTCGCTACGTCCGTGCGTGAACAGCGGAAGTTATGCTCTCGTTTTGGGGTAATAATTAGCAGATGCTATTCCGAGATACAAGAAAAGTTCCTTTCCCATCTTTTGAAACTACCCAGACTAGCAAGGCTGGGATAAAGAAGCTCCAAAATACGCAGTAATTTATGGTAATTCATTTCAAGTGTTCGCTTTGAAAAAGTTAGGCTGTTATAATAAGACGGTTCAATAAAGTAGGTAATTTTAGACTTGAGTTTAATGTATCTTGACTTCTTCTTCTTGATGGAAATATCTGTTTTGAGCATTCCTGAATCCATTTTGACTATTTTTGGCTTGATGTCGGTACGTTCGTACGTGCGTGCGTAACTCGCGAATCTCAAAATTGGTTAAACGTATAATGTTGAAATTTTGTATTTAAGACTGATATAGGATCTAGTTGTGCACCTCGCATTATGGTTTCAATCGTCTGTACCGGAAGTGCACTTTACTTGAAACTTTTTTCGAATTTTTCTGATAAATCCAGAATGATCAACCGTAGGATGTTGAAACTCAGCATTTTGAATTGCTGTAGCATCCAAATAGTCATCTCTTATTTTCGTACCAATCGGCTCAGCCGGAAGTGCATTTTATATGACAGACTTTTCGAATTTTCTTCATAAATTCATAACAATCGGTCGTAGAATATTGAAATTTGGTATTAAGCACTTCCATAACATCTAGTTGCACATCTTGCATTATGATTGCGATCGGCTGAACCGGAAGTGCAGTTTACTTGAAACATTTCTTGAATTTTTCGCATAAATCCAAAACGATTGAACGTAGAATATTAGAATTCAGTATTCAAGACGATAGTACCGTCTCCTGGATGCTCATATCCTATTTTCATTGAGATCGACTGAGTCGGCAGTGCACTATACTTGACAATCTTTTGGAATTTTTCGCATAAATTCAGAACGATCATCTGTAGAATATTGAAATTTGGCATTTCAGTCTGCTGTAGCATTTGAATGATTGCCTACTATTTTCATAACAATAATAATAACCAGAAGTGCACTTCAGTTGGAATTTATTCTCCAATTTTGCGTATAAATTCAGAACTGTGAGCCGTAGAATCTTGGAAATCAGTATTTAGGAATGTTGTAGCATGAGAATGATGACCTATTGTTTCCATAGCAACCGACTAGGCTAAAAGCGCATTTAAAACAATTAGCCGTGGAATGATGAGATTCTCTGTTTGATTATAGATATCCAATGTTGTACAAGTAAGTCACGTGATGTCCACGTCAGATTTTTTTATGATATACAGGGTGTAACAGAAATAAGTACATTAATTTTAATCTGTAATGCAATTTGTCAAGCATAACAATTTTTCTTGATAACTTTTTTCCGTAAATCCTCTGGATTTAGAGTAAAAATTCATCAAAGTTTTGTCAAAAATTTCATAGTACGCCTATGGTTCAAACTGAATGTTTCTTATTTGTTGAAAGAATGACAGCTGTCGATTGGAAGGAGTATTTTGCAACTTCGAGCCATCGCAGTTTTGACAATCATTCTTTTGAAACTGAAAGAATATTAATATTTTAGCAATACATTGATATTCGCTCACCTCGATGATTCTAGTTTTGCATGTTGGAAGAAAGATTAAATTTGTCTCTGTGATCAACAATTTGGTCTTTTAGTCGTATTTTTATGTCATTTTTAAAAAAAATTGATTTTTATTCAGGGATTTCACGTATATTTTCGGACAGTACACTTCTTAAACATAAGATTGTCTGCACAAGTTCATTGCACTTGAATCAGCGATTTGAATTGTCTGAATCTGGGTCAGGAGTGTCAGACTGTGCTGCCATCTACGAGCAGTTCAAAAAGTAGTTACTGTTCCCAACTTAATTCATCAGAAACATCAAGAGAAAATCATTCAACGATTTATTCAAAGAAAACGGTGAAATATTAAATGGAATGCAATTCTAAATTAATTAATTCACTGAATAATTCAATAGAAATATTGTTACATGAAATTCTGGAGTTTCTATTTTTGAAGAACAGAAAATATAACCTATAAATGTATCAAACAGAATTTGATTTTAAATATTTTCTGAAATATATGATACAATATTTTATTTATTCAGCAGATCAATTCACGGGGCATACTTTATTGAAACGATCTGAGTGTGAAGTGTGAAGTTTGTAATAATATGAGAAAAACTAATACACAGGTGCTTCATTTATAAATTAATGTATTTCATTCATCTCATCTGCTTTTTAACGTTTAAGATGAACGTTAGGTTCTAAATATCCCATGGTATTCTCATCATAATGTATAAGTGCATAATATTTTGACATTAAATACATTAGCATAACCACAATGATTCAATTTTTAGTGAAAAATGACAATTCGAAGATCGTTCCAAATAAATTTGCTAAGCTAATCCTAAACTGCCCGTAAAATCGTAGACAGAATTAATAATTCATAATCGGTTCTACTCCACAATTTATTTGAAGGAATTGATAATTGAAAATGTCAAAATCAATAATTGTTCAATTGCAACTGCTACTGGATCCGATAACCATGCACCTGAACGACTCGTTAAATTATAGGCTACGTGCATGAAGTCTACTAGCGCCTCTAGCGGGCAATGGAGAACGATTGAACTCCATTTTATCCTTGTTTCATACCTATAATTTTTTAAATGTACCAATATTATTTAATTCAGCTGTGTGCGTATAATATAACTTGCGTAGCATAAAAGGTACGTTAAAATTATTTATTTTGAGTATTTTTTTCTTCAATAATAACGTATCTATTATAGAGAAAACGTATTAATTCGTCCAAATTGACAGGATAACCTCAAATTATGACGTCGATGATCTTGCAGATCGGGTTTGTATTTATCAAACACTGTATCCTTTTTACCGAGAAAGCATTGAAGAAAAACGTGAAATTAGTTTTGCCATATTAAACATGTTGAAGAATATGCTGCTGACAATATTAACAACAAAATTATTGCGAAGTGCATCTGACAAACTTCTATCACTGAAACATCTTGCAAATTAGAGATAGAGGTAGATTTATGAATCCCAAATCGATGATGAATATTTCCAATTTCACAACTGAATTACAAACATATTTGTTATATAGATTAATAATGAAAGACAATACTCTATTAACCGCTTCGATTCACTTCACTCGTTTTTTTATGTTATAACTGGGTACATGAAATCTATGAAACTATATTTCACTTGAATCATCCTTAACACAACAGCCTGAAACAGATCAAACGTTTTCCCATGTTTTATATGCAATTATTTTCACTTTTAAACTACAACGCAGAATGACAGCTCATCGACGTATTCTGAGAAATGGAGTTCAATGGTTACAATGGTGCTCACAATGAGCGCTCTCATCGATATTTGTTCAAACTCCGCCCCCTTGCACATAGCCTATTATAGGGGATAAAAAATGCTAGAAAAAGATGAGAATTCGGGAAAAAGTTAATAAGAGAAATTGTTTGGCTTGACGAGAACTATCACTGGTTAAAATTAATGTACTTATTTCTGTTACACCCTGTAGATGAGATGTTTTCGGGAGATTGGATTGCACGAACATTCGTTGCTGGACAGATCACTGAAAATCAAATGGAAAATATTCATGTAGTGTTTAGCATCGCTATCCAAATTTTTATTGAGTATTGTTAATTTTGTACAAATTGTACATTAATAAACACACAAGCAATTTTTATGACATTTGGTGAAGTTGTTAAAGTTCAATTCAATATATACTCCTGATGTTAGAGGAAAGGCCTAAAAAGTGAACAGACATTGTTCGGGCATTGCATGACGAAATTATGCTTTTCCTGCACAATATAAGCTTGATCATTATACGACTTTAGAAATTTATTAGGTCTCAATGAGTAACCTCAAGGCACAATTTCACATTTGGTCCTGTTGTGTTTCTTCATAAAACATTTCGCCGTCTCTTCTGCATTACTTAGTTATTTATAAGGCGCCTTGAGCGCCTGTTGAAAAACAAGGGATATTAGAAACACTCCAATTTAATACACACGAAATATTCATTCAAAATTCAATAGAATTCAATATTGTGCAATGAGCATGAATTCTTTACAAGTGTGAAAAATAAATTCGGTTATTTAAATTGATTTTCAGCGATAAATTCAGAAATATTTTGGTTAAGAATTTGATCAAATTCGAAGTATAAAAGCATGAATGGAAACTCGCAAATTCAAAAATGCTTTTCATTATCTTCTAGCACCATTATTTGTTTTAAATTGTGTGAAATTCTATGATAATTTACCTATGTGCATTTAAAATTTATGCGATGCTCCGCCTAGTGTCCAAGCGTTACAGTCAGTCAGTGAGTCAGTGATGAGCATAACCACAAGTGTATATAATATTCAAGATCTTTCTTGAAATATAACTATTGAGTATATTCATTGTGTGAATTGTTAGTCAAAAAGAGAATTTCTTTTCATGAATATGATTCTTGTAGCTGATACATTGTAGAATATTTACATTCCAATACAAAGCTCAGCTTCCAGGTACAATTCACACCTCGAGAAAAATTCTCCATTTTTCTCTTCGATGATTTTTTGTTAAGCTAACAGAATTTTTTATTCAAATGTCTTTTATTTCTGAGTTGCATGCAAATGTTATCGATTTTCACATCTTTAGTTGCTCTTCCAAATATAGGAATGAAACCCAAAAGTTATTTTCTTCAGAATTTTTGTTATTGTAGAAAACTACCTCTGGATATTTTCTCATATTAGCAATTTATTTTATGTTTCTGTGAATATTTATATACAAGGAAATCACTCACAGAAAAATTCCGGTAGGAGTTTTCTGTAGCTCAGAAAACATTTTGTTTGGTAAAATTTCAAAGGCAGCAAATAAATATATGTGGAAAGGGCATCTTATTTATTTTTGCTGCTAATAAATTTTCGGTAGATTGAATCATGAACTTCAAAGATTTTGATAATGATTCTGAATATTTCATAAACCGTCTCTTCAAGGAATTGATATTACTTGGAGTATAGAGTATAAATATTTAATTTTTAGAATATCGACTACTGCGAAGCTTTCACTCAATTTTTTCTACCAGGATTTTGTTACGTATTAACAAATAAAAGGTTCACTTATTCCCGTATCTTCACATTAAAATTTGTTTTTAAAAATTTGAGTTATGTTTTTTTTCTTAATTGCAGAACAAATCAAGTGTTTCTGTATATTTCGAACTGAAATAATTCTTTAGTTCTTTGTAGACGAAAATAATTTCTCTGTAAGTTTTACTGTTCTATTACTCTTGCGATAAAATATAGTAACAATATGAAAATATTGCTTAGATGAATGAACAAAAAATTATACGCTATCAAGACGATCTAATGAAAACATTTTTCATTATTTTGAAGAGTTATAGCCCAAAAACCAATGATTTAAAAAATCTCACAAGAGTTCATGTCTTTTTCTAGATCACGTATGCATAAGTCTTTTTCATTATTTATATCTTTGACAATGCAAAAGCTATTTTATTATACATACCCCGATGAAACCTTGGGTGAATCTCGCAGATTTTTACTTTTTGTTTTATACTCTGAATCATACAAAAAAATCAGACTCCACATGTTCAAAAATTTAGTTCGCTGACGAAAGAATCATATTGACCTCAATTTTATTCTCATAGCTATTCATTTGTAATGAAAAATATATGATTCAGAGAGAATTCGGCAGGAATATGTAAGCTATTCAAATTTAACTATTGGTCGAGTGAGAATTAGATGTCAGACATTTTTCTATTCGGTGTATATTTTTAGAGATATTCCAGCGAAAACTAATATTGTTTTCAGCAGTAAATTAAAATAGGACACCTGTATATAATTTCAGCTTTCTGTACTTTTTCTTCATACAAACATTAAGTATGTCAGATCTCACATTCCTCGTGGACTATTATTATCATTTATTTATTTCCTAATGATGATAATTCTTCCCATCAATATCATTATTATCATTCCATTTATTTTGCCAACTTAGTGTTTTTACCGAAAAAGTATTTCATCTGTTGATATTTTGTTATAATGTATATTTATATATTTTTTATAAAAAAGATACCTGAAGATATCTTTAAAAGTCGAAATGATCATCGTGAATTGATTAAGAAAATCATAAATTGAAACTTAACTATTCCTACAATCATTAACTTAAGATGTTTCAACTCTTCCCAAATGAAAAAACTATGCTTAAAAGGGGTACAAAGCTTTCTCTTCACGTATTAATATATGGATATACGATTGATTGAATCTAACCATAAACAGTTTTCAAGAAAATGAGGTCAAATCTCGTGATTACGTGGTGGTAAAATTTCATGAGATCTGAGACAACAATATTAAACAAAGTTTTCATTAGTAGAATCTGCACATTTCAAAACAGTGTCAGAGAAGATGTTTCTCTGGATACATTCCACTAGACGACCACAACACTCATATCGCCTCAATAATCGCTCCACAAGACGATCGCAGTCTTGGTGTTCATGATATATACGTCATAGATGACATCATTGATCTCGACCACGTCAAACTTACAACGCCTGCGATTGAAAGAGGGATCGAAGCGATCGTTGCGTTCATTTTTGCAGAAATCACCAATAAATTAAAATTAAATGAGAAGATCCCTTTCCAATTTGTATACCTACTTCCGGTGCCAAGTTATGTTAATTGATTCAAAATTTTTCATTCATCAATATGACAGATGAGTTCATAGTATCTCATTATTATCATTTATTATTTGTACAGGCATATTGGATTTATTCCATTTGTATATCCTTTTCGCTACAGGTTAATTTAATCTTGATAATAATTTACTATTCGATTCTAACCTCAAATTGTCAGTTTATTTGACATTAAACAGACAATCGCATCGTTCCACTTGCAGCACCATCCACATTGACCATGAGTTAGTCGTTAGTGGAACAGCAAAAACCTGAGTTCGTAAGCGTGAGCGTTGCGGTCATCTAGTGGAACGTACTCTTTATATGGATTATATTCAGAGGCTTCTGAAATAAATGACTAATGATATTCGAGATACAAGTGTTGAAAGTTAGTCTTCTGTATGTTATGTTGCAATAAAATTTGTAGTGCACAGTTTTCCATAAAAATCTGCATTTATTTCGAAAATATTGTGAAGAATTATTATTTTTATAAAATCGTAAATAAAATATATATGTATATATTTCAACACTACTTTGAACATCACATTTCACGAATCCATGCTCATTTCTTTTGAACTCTTTAACATTAAGAACGAAGAAGCTGGCTCTGATATTCAGTAAACTAAATGAGCCATGGCATTTTTATTTATGTTTTTGTGTTTTTCACGTCAAAAATTGCTAAGATAATTATAAAACTTTGACGTCGTATTTTGAACGTTGGAAATGCATACTTTAAATTGTATTGAATCAATATTATGAGCTATTTGAGGTAACTAACGCATACAACTGGGCAAATATTAATATTTCACTCAACAATAAACAAGCTGTATGTTTAATGTACGCTTCTCTGAATTTTTATATTTGTCCATTATCGGCTTATTCATTTGAACACGTTCTCAAAATTAGTCTAGTCTCCATATTCATGTTGAGAAGTAATCCTACAACTTTGAGCAAACTATAAAAGCAGAAACAGAGCTACAGGACTAGTAGTACCTCACAGGAATATTTAACAGAAGTAGGTTTATCAAGTTTGTCGTTTTGCCACGCTGTCACACTTGCGCTACAAGAGTTTGTTAACTTGTCATGTACGGATTAAGTTCTTATATATGCATAAAGCATAATTTGAATTCAGAAAGTCGACATTGTAATTCTAATTGTTCTAAAGTTTGTTGAATTTAATCCAATTATTTTGTTTTTGATTACAAATGTCGCTCATACATAACAGAAATATCGACAAATATGATTGCATGAATAATTTCTGTATAATACCTCTACAATTATAGAGCATTTGAAATTCAATCCTTAAAACATAAAGTATCAGTTTCTTAATTGATAAATTGGAGCAAGTTTGAAACAATCAAGTACACACTGGAGTGTGATCAGCAGGTATGTTGAGTAATTTATTGTTAAATTGTTAAAAATATTCAGAACTTGAATTCTTTCCAAAATTGTAAATTTAGGCAGTCGGTTTTTACACTATCTTCTTGAATAGGGCAGCAACTGTAGATACATGTTCGTCTTTATTAGGATTCTGCCAGTATAGCAATCCTCAGATAGTCGGACTTGTAGCCGTGAAGCTGATTTATTGTACTAGTGTGGAATATGATATATGTCACGAGAGAAATAGTCAAGCTTCAATGCCTAAAGGGATAATTCGATACTACGTTTTATGCAACATCTCTCTCAAAATGTCCTCAATCGTTTGCATAATTCGGTTCATTTTTTGACACTGACAAGACATCTGAATTATCAGTGAAACATCAAACTTATAAAAAAGAGTTGAAATGATCATGGTACTTACTGTTTCTTATCACTTCTGTGTTATTCTCTCATCAAGTGGTTTTTACTGAATACTATTCATTCCAAATGACTAATATGAATTGTTGACTGTATTTCAATAATAATTCTATTCTCCTAGGAATTATAGAACAAAGGAAGTTGAAACCGTACTTTTCTTCTGCATCAATATCACCAAAATTTAATGTATTCTCGCAAAATATGAAGATTTATAAAGCACATCTTCTAGTTGCTTAGAGATTATTCTTCTTCTGTCTCTAAAACATCTTTATTGCTTGAACACTACTCCAAACTCCAGAGTGCAAAACATTTTATCCCCAAGCTTAATGTCTTTGCAGATTGCACTAAAGAATTAAGATAAAGACGTTGAAAACGCAAATACAAGATATTCAGCGGAGCTATACACGAACGAGATGTCATGGAAAGTGCAGCAGCAAATTTCGCGTTTAACTGTTGCAGATTTCTTGTTTGCTTCTTCGTTTTATTGAAATGTACCAGATTATTGTATTCGCTGATATAAAGGCTTAACTCTACAAAAAAGTACTTTGTATATGATTATTTATTCTTTTTGAATTACAATTCACATTCAGAGTCATATAACTAGTTTTTTCTTATCTATGCGACGATCTTATATTACGTACGATCAAGCGACATCAGATAGACTTCTTCCTCTTTTATAATCGTCCCTTATCTCTACTAAAATGTATCTTTCCCTTTCTGTGCTATAATCCTTCATGTTCTATCAAAGTTAACTCACCCTTCAATCGAAATTTGTCCAAATTCCTATTATTGAAATCAATTGCGAGATACACAATAGAATGCAGAAAGACGTGAATATATTCAATGAACAATTTTAATCTCATATCCGTACAGCATAATGGAAATACTGAACGGAAATTATACCAAAGGATCGATTATTAAAAAAGGATAAAGAAGTGGATTCTAAATGAAACGTGATCCATATTAGATTATTTGAAACAAAATTGACTTGCAACTATATTCTGTGATTTTAGTATTGTGTTATGTGCTGAAAATATGAGCTTTTTTATGATGAGAGAATTCATCAGAATCTTGAATCATACTTGCGTGTTTCCAATAGATTCAATATGCAGAATAGAATTGAAAATACTTATGTGATTTTTTTAATTTATAGCATTACTGTATCTCGTACTTCTTGCATGAGCTCAGCCACACCTGAACCAAGCAAACAATTTTCATTGGAATAATGACTTGTCACAAAATTCTTTTTTCAAATTTTTGCAATCTATATTAATAACAGGATTGAACACAGGAAAAATCTTTGAAAGATCTTATTCTTCAGCTTTGTTAAAAATGACAATGGGTTTATCAAGTTCATTCAGTATTTGGGTTAATACTTTTCCTATCCCCAGATGTTCAGTTTGAAATAAATTTAATAAGAAAGAAGAGATAACATTTAATCATCTTGATGAAAGTACCACACTGTTACTGAAAGAACAAGAACTATCCGATAAGAAGATTAAAGCTGATCATCTATCAATATTAATGTAGAAGTAATCAATCTGATATCTTGTTAAATTCTAATTTTAACTAAAACAGTATCAAAAATTCTGAGAGATCTACGAGATTATGTGACAACAATAAATAATATTGATATCTCATTCGACACTGAACGTACTGATTTTGGATATAATTAAATTGGTTCAAAAAAATGGTTGTGATTATACAAAAATCAAGAATGAGTCAGTTCATGTTAATAAGTTAATTTGATGTATCCTTTCCTATGGGATTCTGGATGTCATATGGTGCGGAATATTTTATTCTTCAATTTCTTATGAATATAATCGTAAAGATAATTTTCCTTTTTGAATAATGTCGTAACGATAATTTCTCGCATTAGAACAATGAAAGTACCTTTTTGATGTGGAAAAATTGGGAAAAGGACGAAACTCCGAGTTTAAAGCCCTCTAGAGTGGTATAAATTTTCACGATAGAATTAAAATGTCAAAAATTCATATAACACGATTTTGGCCAGAATAAGGAAAATTTTATTTTTCCTATTTCACGTATGAAAAAATCTGACGTAAACATCATGTGACTCACTTGTACATCATTGGATATATCTATAATACGATGTGATTTTGTGTTCGATCATATATATCATTGGATATATATAATCAAACACAAAATCTCATCGTTCCACAGTTAGTCGTATTGGATTTACCCACTGATGTGAATATAACACTGGATTGGGTTTAGGTCGCTGGAGTGCGGCCCCAATTGAATGTCGCCATCTTGGCAAAAATGAGGTTCTGTGTTCAATTGGTGACATATGTTGGTGACAGTTCAGTATGGTGTTAGGACGCAATTTTTAAATCATGGTGTTCAAATGCATGTTCTGCGGAAATAAAGCCGATTCATTAAGAAATTTGACGCTGCACAAGTAAGTTATGATAACAAATTTGAGTAATATATCAAATTCAATATAAAATATCTTGCTCACAAAACTAATCGCTGGACTGCAAATTTGTGCTTACTTACGAACAATAAAATCTTGATTATTAAATGTATTATTATTCTCCTATCATGTGTAGTAGATATTTAAAATTATTAGTTTTGAATAGGCAATATTATCGCAGAAATGCACTTCATTTATTCATATAGGTAAATTCATAGTTTTAAATTTTAGGTAACAAAAATTTATAAAACTATTGAACGGATTGAATAATACTAAACTACAATGTTTAAAAAATAGTTAAAACACTGACAATAAAAAGTTTACAAATATTTTTAACTATTAATAAATATTTCAACTATTATAACAATTTTTAACTTTTGTTGATTATTAATGTATGTATTTTAATATATATTGAGAATAATTTCTTCATCTTACTTGCATTATACTTTGAATTTCATTGAGTGTTTTCTATAAGTGTTTTGAATTTTCCGCCGAATAGGAACACAAAGCCTCAATTTTACTGTCAAGGCCGCCGTTCAACCGGGGCCGCTTTCAGATGCCAGAATACGGTCTAAACCCAATCCAGTGTTACATAGAGATCAGTGGATTTACCCAAGAGATTCTAAAAACCTGTCAAGTAAAATGCGCTTTCAGCCAAGTCGGCTGCTATGGAAACAGTAGGCCAATATTCTCATACTACAACATTTCTAAATACTGATTTCCAAAATTCTACGACTGCCAACAGATCTGAATTTATTGAGATGCTACAGCAGACTGAAATACCAAATTTCAATATTCTATACCTGATCGTTTCGAATTTATGCGAAAAGACTGTGAAATAAAGTGCACTTCCGGCTCGGTGGATCTCAATAAAAATAGGATATAAGTATTTAGACGATATAATCGTTCCAAATACTGAATTCTAACAATCTATGTTCAATCGTTTTGGATTTATGCGGAAAATTCAAAAAATGTTTCGAATAGAGTGCTCTTCCGGCTTAGTCGATAGCAATCATAATACAAGGTGTGCAACTAGATATTATAAAAGTGCCTAATACAAAATTTGAATATTCTATGACTGATTGTCTAGAATTTATGCGGAAAACTCAAGAAGTCTGTCATATAAAGTGCACTTCCGGCTCAGCCGATTGTAAGAAAAATAGAAGATGACCATTAAGATGCTACAGCAATTTAAAATGCTAAATTTCAGTATCCTATGGCTGATTATTCTGAATTTATGCGAATAATAAAAAAAAAGTTTCAAGTAAAGTGCTCTTCTGGTTTAGCCGATCGCAATCATAATACAAGATGTACATAAGATGTTAAAGAAGTTCTTTATACGAAATTTCAATATGCTATGGCGGATCATTCTATATTTATGCAAAAAATTCAAAAAAAGTTCCAAGTAAAGTGCACTTCTGGCCTGGCCGATTATTACAAAAATAGCAGATAAGCATTCTGATACAACATCAAGTTCAAATACTGAATTTCAACATCCTACGGTTGATCATTCTGGATTTATTAGAGAAATTTGAAAAAAGTTTTAAGTAAAGTGCATTCCGGTACAGACGATTGGAACCATAATGGGAGGTGCACAATTAGACTATAACAGTCTTAAATACAACATTTCAACATTATACGTTCAACCAGCTTTGAGATTTGCGAGTTATGCACGAACGCACGCACGCACGAACATACGTACCGATATCAAGCCAAAAATAATCAAAATGGATTCAGAGACTCTCAAAACGGATATTTCCATCAGAATCTCGATGGGTGAATTTTGTCGGTTTCACAATACTTGTTACTTTGTACAAGTAAGTAAAAAGAACTTTGTGCCACTGTTTTTCTCGAAAACACTTGTACAAAACTCAATTTTGTGCAACTATTTTTAGTGACTTTTTTATTCGTGAAGTTGTCTAGTTATCAAACATAAATCTGTCATTTTGGCTGTCACTTTACATGCACCCGGTATTTTCCCAAAATAAAATAATAACATTGAACTGCAAATAAATGAAAATAATTATTTTTATAGTTACCATCATATTAATTGTCGCTCTAACCTAACCTGATCCAACCTGACATATTAGGCGCGTGCACGTGACGTCACGGACATTTAAAAATGTCAGCCTGGTGGACCAACAAACGTTCTGTCGTGCTCTATGTTTCTGTCATATGGAACACATTAAATAATACCTCAATTTTAGTGCTGTTGTCGGTTGTTTTTAGAAAAGTGAGGCTGTACAAGATTTATCTTTTCATGGATTTACTTCAGATAAAAACTTCGGAGGAAGAATTATTCCTCTAGTCATTAAAAAACAAGGAAAATGCTCTATAAAGGAGTGATTTAACTGACACCAAAATTAAGTGAAGCCGTATCTGTGACAGGCACTTTATTGCAGGTATTTTATCTATTTGAATCTTAAATTTAATATTTCAAGTGAATATAAGGTAATATTTGAAATTTATGGCTGCATAAGATAGTTAAAGTATCTGAAATTGAGACAGATTTTATAGGTTAGAAGTAACACAACAGGATAAACGAATTGTTCAACCTGAGTATAAGTTATATTTTGTTGTATAAACTGAAATTTTTGTATAATATCCTTTCAACAAATATTAGCATGATCCTAATTTAGACCTAACTATTACACTATATGTTTGTAAAATCGCTAAAAACTTAGACCGTAGAATTATTTCTAAATTATAGACAAACTAGCCTTTTGGACGATAGAGATAATCCTGATTGAGGACTGTTTTAAAATATAGGCAAAGCTGCAGAATTCTGCTATGTGCAAGTTGGTGAATTAGAATTCTAAATTTTTTTCCAACATTTCAAGCACATAGCTTAACAGCAAAATGAATGACAATCAATAATAATTACTTGGAATAGAAAATTCAATTTGAATTGTTTTAAAAGATGTTTAATTAAAAAACAAATAAATCATTCGTTTATTACAGACTTCTATAAATATTTTTGAAGATTAGAGTCATGTTGGTTAATGTTTATAATTTAAAGTTTCATGTGAGCTTTCAAAAGTTGTAACATATTCTAGTAGTATTCAGCTTCCTTCATAAGCTAAATAATCTTTAGTAATTACCATGGAGATGTCTTATTTCTTTCATCTCCGCCACATATGGATCTTCATAGATAATAAACGAGATATTTTCTCCAAATACCTATGTTTTATATTGTCTGACAGAGAATAATAATCATTGATTAATCGAGACATTATGCTAAAAATAGTTTTTAATAAAAAATTTCACTAAATAAACATTAAATTCACAATACGCGAACCAAGTACAATGGTTTCAAACGCAATGTTTTGGTTTGTTGGTCCACCAGGCTGGCGGGTTGCATAGATTCGACCACGTGATGCACGCGCCTAATAGAAACCAGTCATTGTAAAGTTCAACCGAAAACTCAAAACATGAAAAAACATTTTATTGGAAAATACAAAAATGACCATAGCAATTCACTAAAAGTAGCAACTACATGGTTGTTGGCGAACTAGTTACAGCTAAAACAATAAAACGTTTGAGGACTGTTGGTTTCATGGCTGGTTCAAAATTGCATATGCTTCCGAACTTTTTTACTTAGAATCATCAAACTGTAAAGCGATTTGGAAGTATTTATTTTTAATTTACATACTTATGAAATAACAACCTAGAATCTAACTTTTACAGGACAAACATAAATAGTAATAAATAATTCTACATAAATATAATTATTGATCATTTTGCATGTGCAGTGACTGTTTCATCCTAAATTTTTTTCGGTTACATTTAGCATATTTTTTTTTACAGCAGTGTGAGGAACAGAATTTGTTGATTCACAATTTTGAAACACCTGGGCTTGGGATGATTCTTATGAATGCACAGCAGCAAGAGTAGAAGGTTGTGATGAATTTGAGAACACTTGTGCTACTTCAATTTTCTTTTTTATTGACACATCAACGTATCCTTCTGCTACAGTTGAGGATTTCCGGCCTCCTTGTTTCTTAATTGTTAACAAATCACCTCCCTGATTCGCAAGATGTGAAGCCAACGATCTTCGAAAACAGTGACCCGTATATAATTCTGGATTGTCCAACTTTAGATATTTTGCAATAGTCTTAGGTACCTCCCCGATTTTATTAATACCAATTGGAGATGTTGTGCGATACGTAAGGAAAAATCGATTGTGTGTAACATAAGCTGACCGAAGTTTGACGTACTTCTTAATAAGAATTATCCATGAATTTTCTATCACGACAAACATCCGTGAAGTGTTATTTTTGGTTTTAGGTACATTTACTGTTATTATGTCAGATTTAATTTCAATATCGATCACACTCATACGTGTTAGTTCGTCTTTTCTACAGGCCCCACAGTATCCTATAATTAATATAACCTGATATAATACAGATATAAAGATAAACTTTTACATTAAAATTACCACAATGAACCTACCTTCATTGCCAAAAACCTATCATTATCAGCATCATTGATAAATTCAATAATGTTCTCAGATCCTAGTATTTCGGATTTTTTGGCTGATAGCTTTGAGAACATCGTTTTAAAAATGCAATTACTTTGAAATATTTCGAAATGTCAATATCTCTGTCGAGTGAAAGACAAGTTCGGAGCATGGAATAACGACCACATTGTGGACGCCTGTTTTGTTTCGCTCATTACAGTGAAATATGCTAGCATAATATTTTCCGTAATGGCTTCCACATTTTTTCAGTACACCAGTCGCAGAAGTAGATTTCTCAGGAAGTAATACATTAATTGCGTTCGCAGCAATATTTCTTGATTCTAGGGGTGTTGATGATAATTTTTCATCCATTTTCTGATGTAATAAACAATCTAGTAAGCGTGAAAATCGATGAAATTTAAGATATTCATTGAATTTGTCAATATTACTAACCTTGAATTATAATTTCCCAATAATTATATCCAGATTTACAGGAAATGGATGGGAAAAGACAGGGGAAAAGTAAAAATCGTTTGATTTGAATAACAAAATGCTGGTAAACAAACTTTGTTTCATTTATTTTGTTTATCGAATCTGTCAGTGGAACCAACTTTGAATAACACTTATTTCCCAATATTTTAATAATTTTTTAATTGAAATAAAATTCATGCGAAATAGGAAAAATAGTATGAAAAACACGTGTTACAATAACCAATTGTAATATTCGTACAGCTTGCGTAACTCGCCAACGGCTCGTTTACCCAAACTGCATTCATGCTACAACCACGGTCATTGTAACACTTGTTTTACAACATACTATTATTCATTAATTTTTTTTAAATATTTTGTAAGCGAATCTATTTTGAAGATGTCATTTGAATGATGTACACATGTGGAAATACCTTCATGTTCATGAATAATATAATACTATTTTTCAGAGCCATTTGCTCTATAGTATAAATGACATGACACTGAACCTTTGGATCAAGTAACCAAGTTAACAGTTGGGGTGCAGGATAAAAATTGCAAGTAATTTATGATAGACCGTTTCAATGAAGGCTCTCAGTCGCTGCCAGCTAGACAAGAGGATCGACCCCCGATAAAAATGACTCTAGATTGAAAAGGTGAAAGCTCAATCTTATACCCCTCAAAATGACCTGTAAGGTTTCTTAGGACGAAAGATATTAAATAATGGAATTCAAGTAGTGTGGAATGACGCTTTTATTATTATTGTATTATCAACTTTAAACCATGAATTACTTTTATTAGAAAAATAATATTGGATTTCTTGCTTTAAAAATTATCATCATTTGTTTCTGTTCAGGAAACTCCTTCAAGTCCATCCTTTTTTTAATTCTTCTCAACTTGATGAAATATCGGTTTGAACGTAGACAATCAATATTTGATAAATCACTTGAGTAGCTAAGATATTTAATTTTGAACATTGAGAAAAATCATGTCCAAAGGAATAATTGTATTTATGTCATGGTCAGAATTTAAGAAAAACGTAACAAATGTGGTAATCGTCTCCAAATTTTTTCTAATGATATACTCTCCACCACGTAGGTTAACGAGTTCTACTGGAGTTAGGCTCTCCACTAGAAGTAATGTGAATCACAATTTGTTTACGATTAAAGGGATTTTATAGTTTTGTATATCACATATTAGAGTCTCATGTTCAAAGTTTATACTTCGTATACACCCAATTTACAATTATTACTCACAGAAATATTTTTCAAATATTCCACTTTTCAGCATTTAAGCTGCATTTGATCCGAGCTGATGGTTGTATTCCGCTTTCATGATCTTTTTTATTGCGTACATGTATGAAATTAATTTATCACTCAAATAATCGTATCGCACTCGTTGCTTTATTTAAATATCAATAACCCTGCTATTCCATTAGGCTAATTTATTCATTTCATTAAATACATAAACAAACGTATCCATTTCATGCAGACTTTACTAAACAGATTAATTTCTACATCTGTTGTTTTTTCCGATAATTTTGAATACACCAGTACTTATATTTCAGTCATGTCGACTGAATAATATATATTTAGTTCGAAATTATTATTAGCATCATTTCAAATTCCACAATTATACTTCCGGTTTACAGGAGTTTAAACTTTACCATGGTCAATAAAATATGTGAGTAATGTATTTTATGCACCAAGGTTGATAGATAGTTGGTAGTATAATTATATCCTAATATAATAACAGTTTTGGCATTGGCATTGAAAACATTTTGATTTTATCTCTTGTGTAACAAATACACAAAAATGAGTTAGCCGATTTTATAATTTTCTCCAACATCATTTTTTGATGTTTGAAATTGCATCAGAAATGAGCATGCAAAATACACGATCTATTGTACTTTGTTCTTACGCGTTGAAGACTTTTTTTATCAAATAATTTCCCAACACTCTATCGTAAATAATGTAAATTCTGTGTACACAAAAACTAGACCAAATAGTACATTTTAGGCTTTTTTTTTTAAGTTTAAAATCTAATTTTGGAAAATTCATGTTTCTTGACCATCCCTCACACATTAATTTTCTACAACATTGTTTCAAGAGTTTATAAATTTGTAGTAGCTAATTTTGAATTGGACATTTAGCCGCAGCATAAAAAACCAATATTTCACATTATTTACATAATTTTCGCATTTTTGTCGCTGTAAACACGAAATAGTTATTTGTGCATCAAGGCCGTGAAGGTTATCTTTTTTGATCGAATCTGTTGTTTGCGGCCGAAGCGTAGCTGAGGCTGCAATTTAGGTGAGACCAAAAAAGAACTGTAGGCCGAGGTGCACACAACGTTTTTTAGGCGATCATTACGAAATAATTCAAAATCACATCATTTTATCTATTTATTTCTAAAACATTGCAATTGTAAATCTTAGTTGCCGTTGAAATTGTTTTATTTCATTGTCTTCTATCAAGTTGACATTTAACAAAATATGCGTATTTATTTTTTGAATTGCAAGAACTACAGAGGTTGACGGAAGAATATATGTACTATTTAAGCGAAAACTGTTTCTTAAAGAGTTCATCAAGCTGCCTATATAGGTAAATATAAAGTGTTTATGAAATATTTTTTGACAGATCAGTCCGAAAAAGTAATATTTGACAAATCAGTCCCAAAAAGTAAAATTTGACAGATCAGTCCCAAAAAGTAAAACTTCACGGCCGCAAAAGAAGCCATAAAAACACCTTTTTTGTCATGATCGCCTAAAAAACACTTTTTTACGCGTAAAAAAATGCCCATCTCTGCATTGCACATTAGTTCCAAATTTCTTGTAAAGTTAGTCAGAAAAAACTCAAAAAGTTATTTTTAAATCCATTGTATTGTACTAGATAGCTGCGTGCTTTAGTAAAAAGGAGAAAAAAATGGATGGCGTTCATGGGACGCCCGGTAAGTGTAATACACTTAGTGAATATTCAAATTTCCAATAAATAAAAATCAAAAACCATTTTGAAGTGCATATGCATAATGTATATTATTGTTGTATTCTCTTCTATTACTCTTTTTCCAGTCAGATGAGGATATGCCATATCACTTACCCCTCTTTATATCATACGAGTACTGCGTTATATTCGTGTTTGTTTCTATTTTTCATGATCGTAAAATAAACAAATATAATCATTATATAAACACAAACGTGAAAAATATTTTGATGCTCCACATTTTATATGCAAAATATTTTTTGCTGCCATAAAAAGTTATCCAATCTGATTTACCGTTTATTGCGTTTTTCATTTCTATTTCGTTTGTATTCATTGTAATCACAATTCACATTCATCCCTCATAAAAGCCAAATCCATGTTAACGAAACGGAGCGTGAATAAAAAGTTTTATAAAGGGGTTGTTAAATAATTTTCAACCTGAAACTTGTTTTGAAATACCTGACAGTCTTCATAGCACATCGATCGTCGAGTTTGTGAAAATTCATCTACAATCTTGTATTATCTTCAAGAATGTTCATCCTGCTGGCATGTGATCAATCTTTGTCGTTTTATAATAATTTTTGGAAATATCTCTTCTGTTTCTTGAAGATAAATGCTAGTGAAGTATAAATTTGGTGGGCTGTTGTGAAAATATCACGGTATCAGTTGTTCAAGCTTCTAGGAAGAATAGCTTCAGAATATAAAGCATATTTCTATTGTTTGGAATTTGTTATCAAGTTTTGATGTCAAAATAATATGGTAAATTGGGATCATCGGTGAAATAGTCTAGTGAACAGAAGAAGAATTTGACGTCTTTGTCCGTGATTCTGAAATTTTCAAGTAGATAAATTTGATGTGTAAGTAAATATTTTCTTCTAACAAAGAATCAGTTTTGAATTCTGAGTTACGTATTGTCACAAATATGAAATATTTGTAGTAATTGGGGCACATAATTATTTATTTAAATTCACTGCAACTGTCGGACATGATTTACAGGCGATGGTCACTAGATGTTTGGTTGTTGCCAGGCAACAACTGTTTGACAATTGAATGTTGGCCCATTGTCGGCTTAGGTATATAAGAACGCAAGCTAGGAGAGAGATTCATTCAGTCAGTGATTTCAGTACGAGTAACAGTGAGTGATATACGTGTTTATGAATTAAATATTTGTATTGCAACCTGTGATTACAAATTATTCTGAATAAAATTTGTGACAAATTGGTGTCAGAAGTGGTATCCTGAGAAATTCAGTGGAAATAATTTTGGCTCCGGACGACGAAGAGTGGATTAGGTTGCAGTGTTGTGAAGTGCTCAAAATTGTGTTGGGACTGTTGTAAATGCCCAAAACAAGAAGCATGGCCACCAACGAGATGCAAGAGCAACTGGGGATGATGATGGAGTTTATGAAGACGTCGGCGGCATCCATGGAGAAGAAGATGGCGGAATCTACGGAGGGTATGGAGAAGAGAATAACAGAATCTTCAGCCAAGCAAATGCAGTCCATGGAAAAGAGGATGACCGAATCTGCAAAAGGTATGAAGATGGCGGTGGCTGAGGAGATGAAAACTGTTAAAGAATCAACAGAAGAAATGACTACAGAGTTGAAGAAGATGATTTTAGTAGAGCAGAACGAAACGGTGTCAGGAAAATTTCAGGAGATTAAAGAGAAATTTGATGGAAGGTTTACTAGAGTAGAACTCCATGTCGTGCAAATTGAACATCAAGTAAAACAAGTTGAACAGGATTTAGAAGCGGAATTGGACTTTATTGTCCCTGAAAAGATGCAGAGCCTTAGTCTCAATACCGATAGCGCACCCCTACGAATAGAAAATGTTACCGCATCTACACCAAGAGAATGTATAGCTAACTTCACCTTGAAACCGACGCCGTTTGATGCCAAGACATCTTGGGATGAGTATTTTGCTCAATTTGAGCTAATTTCAAAGAATAATGGCTGGAATATGGAGCAGAGAGCTATTGTTTTGGCTGGAATGCTGCGAGCACATGAAAGAGTTACTTCATGGGCAAATACGAAGCCGAACTCAACTGCATAAGGAGAATTTGACTACGTTTGCGTATGTTATGCAGAGCCTGGCTCGGAAAGCTTCTGCAAATTGTCCTGGCTCAACACAGGAATACATAGCAGTGAGACAATTTATGGACGGCATCAGTGATGACAAGAAGACGAGATTGGGCGGGTTGTCCGGTTAGCGAATGAAAAGACGGTGAAGAAGCACTTACGAAGGCCCTGGAAATTGAAGCGACCACGAAGGCGTCAAGACTGGCGAAGCGAGTGAGGTGGCTTGAGCGTGATAAGGAAGAGCCCGAGGTGAGGAGGACTATGACTTATACTGAGAGTCGTCAACGTGAGCGATCTTCTTCTCGATTCATACCGACCTCACCTGGACAGAGAAGAAGAATGAGATGTTGGCAGTGTGGCAAGGAGGGCCATCTTCGCTCAGATTTTTGTGCCAAGCGAACCGTCGACTGTGGCACGAACACGTGGTCGGAAAACTGAATTTAGCCAGTCTTGGGGGGGGGGGGGCAGAGGCTGGCTGTATCTCCCATCGAGAGCCCCAAGATCATCAATCTCCATGTACTCAAAATAGAAAGTAGTCCAGCTGTAGAAGGTTTTGTGGGAAATGTACCATGTAAGATGCTGCTGGATACCGGGACGAATGTCACCATTTTACATCCAGAGGTTTTTGCAAAGATAAGACAAATTTCAAGAGCACGTGCCCATAACCAGCAAATTTTACTCAAAACAGCAAATGGGAAAAGAATACCAGTAATCAGTGTGGAGGAGCTTGAATTCACAAGAGGCAATTTAAAGAAGAAACATCAAACTCTCATTGCTGCAATCGTGGATGATTGCATTTTAGGCGTCGAGTTCCTGCGAGATCTTGGTTGTGTCTTGGATTTGAACGGTGATGTCTTAAGAATTGGTAATGAAGAAGAAGTACCTTTTCTTTGTCGACAAATGAAGATGGAAGTGACGGATGTTGTTGCTCCAAAGAATTTCCTGGTACCTTCTCGATCGGATAAGGTGGTTTATATATATACATATATCTTTGAGCCAGACAGGACATTGAGCTGGAATAAATCTGTTGTACTGGCCAGAACTCTAGTGAAGTCTTCACGGCTGGTGGTTAGGATACTAAACGTTTCGGATTGTCCAGTTCGAATTAAAAAAGGAACACCGTTAGGTAGATTAGAAGTCGTCACGTTGACTCTCAAGTTAACAAAAAGGATCCATTTACAAGGCAACTGAGTCACACAATTCAAGATTTATTCAACAGAAGCAGCGCTAACTTGACAGAAAAACAGAATGAGAAGCTATGCGATTTGCTGTATGAATATCAGAATATCTCTGCCAAGGATTCAAGTGATTTTGGTCGCACACATCTGGTTCAGCATAAAATCGATGTTGGAGATGCACGGCCGATAAAACAGCCCCCAAGGCGAATACCTATATTCCGGATTGACGAAGTTTAAGAACTGGTAACCGACATGTAAAAGAGAGGAGTCATTGAACCATCGACAAGTCCGTGGGCCTCTCCGATTGTCTTGGTGAGGAAGAAAGATGGTTCTACTCGGTTTTATGTGGATTACCGAAAACTGAATGAGGTGACAAAGAAAGGATCGATGACACCCTCGATGCTGTTGGAAATTCAAAATGGTTTTCTACCTTGGACTTGCAGAGTGGATACTGGCAAGTTGAAATGAACGAGAAAGATAAGGAGAAGACAGCATTCACGTCCTGTGCGGGTCTATGGCAATTCACAGTCATGCCTTTTGGACTCTGCAATGTTCCAAGTACATTTGAGCGATTGATGGAGAAAGTGCTACAGAGGCTGTCATGGAAAACTGCACTTGTCTACCTTGATGATGTGATAGTTCATGGGAGAGACTTTGAAGAAGAAATGATCCGACTGAGACAAGTTTTCCACCGGTGGAAAGAAGCTAACTTGAAATTAAACCCGAAGAAATGTCACTTGTTCCAGAAGACAGTCAAATATTTGGGACATGTGTTGTCCAGTGATGGAGTACAAACAGATCCAGAGAAAATTGAAGCTCTGAAAACTTGGAAGATCCCCAATAGTCTGTGCTTAAAAATTATTCTGAATAAAATTCGTGACAGTATTATAATTATTTCAGAATAAAATAAAAAGCATAACAAGTTTTTCATATATTGGCTTTTTCTGGAATGTCTCCTTTTAGGAGAATTTGATTGATTTCTGACCATAAAAAAGTAGCTAGTAATGTGATAAGTACTTCGTGAAATAATTATTAATGAGGTCCACAGCTAATATTTATTCTTAAAAATATGAACTTCATATACATCTCTTCTCATCCTCTATCTTTTTTGAGGTCAAACTTCTTATGATATTTTGGATACAGTTCAAAGTGTCACGAGAATCTCATATAAGAGAGGCAGAAAGCTCAATAATTAACACAAATCGTCATCCTGATTAGAAAACCTGTTAACTTCGCTTGAATATGAAAATAACATTTTAATGCAATCTTGTAGCACAGAAACGAACACATCGCTGTAGAAAACCATCGAATCTTCAAAGTTTAGAAATTATAAAAATACATAGTCTATCATTAGTTTCATGACAATATTACCTTACATTCAATCAATTGATAAAACCTTTCATTCTTGATTCTCCTTTAGAATAGTTCTAAGCTTATCTATAGCTTAGTTAAACAAAGTTTATACCCTATTGTTACGATTATTTCAGCAATTGTAACCATAGTAAATAAGCTCGATTTAACTGAACTGTAGATAAACTTGGATTGTATTACCAGGCCTCAGGCGAATATCGAAAATTTGATGCTATGAGATCTCCTAAGGTTGACGTCTTGTCAAGACAACTATTCCAGAAATCATGATCTGGTAATAAACGACAAAAGAATGAACCTGCATAAAATTGCTATACTTAGGCATTTTGCAACAACATTTGACATGAGTAAGCTCTCTACAAGATGAGTTCTTTGACTGCTGACAGTTAACCAAAAACATCGTCGTGTGACATATGCAAATAATAAGTTCACAGGACCTCAGACATTGTTATGACACTGTGTACGTAACGTAGATACACTACTAGGTATCTGAGTACAAAGAGCAATTCAAACAATGGACTTCAAGCGAAGAGTCTTGACTATATATTTGAAAAATGGTAATACCATCTAGGTGCAGATTATGCATCATTATTAGACCCCTTGAAAATCTAGCTACAATAAATTTGTCTATGATTGACCTACTAGGGAGTCTGTTTTCATCACTACAAACGTATTAGCTCCCTACTTTAGGGACGAAGTCCTATCCCGTTCCGCCTCCCTCTAACTTTTGAGATTTGACTCCCTCGGACTATCAAATGTCCTCTAATATTAAATTGATGTTTATTCTAAAAAACGATGTAATTGCGGATGTAACTAATTGGAGAAAGGAAACTGTAACAGGCAAACCAAACAAACATCGATTTTTCCAACGGAAATAACATTTTTTTATCTGAACATGAATGAACAAACAATTCGACAATGATAATCAGACATAATACAGCAGTTGTAATACCCTGATTATAATTTGGGCAAAATTTCGCGCATTGTCAAATTAGAGAATCAAAATTTATTCGAACATAAATCATAACGAACAATGTGATTTATGTCTCTGCAACTACTCAATATTTCTATTTCACGTTTATGATATATGTGTTTTTTTGGTGCTATACATAACTCACTAGTAGTGAGTCCATTGAATAAATACATACACACATATAAATCATACCGTCATCTCTTTCAATAAGGTTGGCCATGAACCTTCTTCAATATCCAACCAGCTTTCATTCTGCATTCCATTTATATCTATAATTCTTCTCACATAAGCTCATGCATTATCTCAAGGAAATTCTCTTGTCCAATTTACTGATTATTCTTCACATTAACAACCGGCCACTGGTTTTTGTGATTTTCTACTATAAACTGCATCAGCTATCGACTCCTGAGATTGTGTTCGGATTGCTTGAATTTCTCTGCACGCTTTATGGTAGATTGCAAATCAAATTGAAGTCAACCGATTTGTGTAACTATAGTCTGAAAGTTTATCTGATCCATTTCTCCAAAGTATTGTCTATAACAAGCAATATCTAATCTGTTGCAATTACAACCATTGTCCAAAGTGTTTCTGTGTGAATAGGAGTTATCCGAAACTTTTCAAGCATATGTGTAATGTACATGATAAATATTCCCTTGTGAATTTTGAGTAGCAACTTTCCAGATGCGCAGTTTGTGTAGCTATCAAATTTGCACTATTTCCATTAAAGTTTGAATCTTGTACCTAACTCCTTTATGGAGAGAGGAACATACAACTCTACTTAACTTACAACCCTATGAGTATTTCGCAACACTACAAAATTCTCTTGAGGAATTACCGGATAACCACTACTAAACAACCTTTATATTGTATGTAACAGTGTATTAAACTTGTTACTCTTACTTTCAAGCAATTTCAAGTATATCTTCTGGTCTCACGACAGACATTAAAGTTTACAACATACATTTCTGGAGTGACAGAAATTTTACATTCTCACATTTCATGGTACACAATTATTTGAGGAAATATGTATCGTTCTAAACTGATATTATGATTGAAAATATTTTTACTCCAAAAATTTCATACAGTACAGTGTGAGCAAGAAACCTACCTGAAAAGAAGTAACTGTTTATAATTTATGTCAACTCTCGTTGCATGTCACCGCCTTGATGTTATAGACGTAAGTACATATAAGTGTCTAAAATGCAAGCAGTGGATGTTTGCAAACGATTCTCTTTCCCAGACATGAATAATATAGAAAAAATTAAGCTGTAAGAAAATTAAACCAGTTCCAGAAAGCAAAGTTCAACACGATGTCAGTACAACCCATTAGAATATGAAAGTATATAGAAAAAATTCAATCCTTACTGAGAGAAATATAAGCCAAACAAATAAATCAAATTTAAGAAAATCTACTCAGCCCATAAGAAGCAATATAAAATTGAATAATTGAAAACAGCAAATCTTCAAAAAGTCAAATAAAACTAACGCTGAGCAAGTTGGAGCATGCAGCACAATACTAATGAAGAAAGAGAAGAAACAAGGATGTACGAAGCAAATATGATTTCAAAGCTCAACCAAAAAGCATCAGCCCTATAACAAAATAAAACCAACATAATTTCAAGCGATAAGTAAAATCCTATTCTAAGTAGAAAACTAGGAGAATAAACTTTGCAGTGTGAAAACAAAGGAGACGTAGATGCACACAATCATCGTGAAAAATAGAACTAAGGCTACGTCACTCTCAGGATAATGAGAAACAAATCCGTTCAAAATCGGATCAGTGGATATCAAGCTTACCGTGCACATAGGAAATCCTCATATTGGATGATGTATAAGCAAGAGTAAATAATATGTCTTTTTTTTAATATCTATTGAAGGAGTTTAATTCAAAAATTCTGTGAGATTATCACTGAACAAGCAAAATTTATCACAATAACGATAGGCGTCCCACATGAATGAATCAATTTTGTTGCTACTTTGCAATAACAAACTGATAAACAAAAGAAATAGTATATTGTATGGCTAGGGACGAAACAAGACGATTTCAGCTGAGGGTGAGTGTTGCTTGCCGAGCGAAGCAAGGGCTGGCATCACCCTCGGCTGAAATCGTGTTTTGTCCCGTGCCACACACTGTATTTTTCATAATACCTGCATTGAAACTTTCCATATTACAAATTTGACATAACAAAGTGAATATATTTTTTCTGATTGTGCAGGTAACAAGTCGATAATATCTGCTTGTGCTTTATCAATAAGATATTGTGATGTGCTTAAAATTATCGTATTAATACTATTTTTTCTTGTAACTAATCCTCTTTTTAATTCAATTTACAGTTATGAATACAACAACTGTCAAATTAACTGAGGTTATATGATTTGCTCTTAGAGATTGACAATGAACAACGATTCTGTCAGGGATAAAACGATGTGAGAAACAAATTCAGCGGGCAGAAACAAGCTTGTTTTCGCCCGGCTACACTCGCATTCGTCTGAAATTGCCTTGTTTTGATTGACAAAACAGGCGTTGAAACGCGTTGTTTCAATGCAGGTATTATGAAAAAGTAGTATATCATTCGCGATTAAATAAATTACTCTTTTAGACTACACAACGATGGAAATAATTGTTGTTTGATTGATCCAGTATTTTACAAATGACAAAAATATTATCGCATTGAGGTAAATGCAATTATTAAAAAAATTCTGTATCACTCAAGGAGCAAGAGATTTTAATCTGGGTAATAAATGAAGAACCTGTTTTCCAGTTCTAGGTTTCTGCGTGCTTGAAAACAACTAAATTGTAAGCAATACAATTCTCGTATTTCGCGTAGAAAATACTGAGGGCAAAACACTTTATGTGACGACAATGTTACCAGGTAATTCCGTAGTTGGCTAATAAATAAAATACAACAACGCAAGCATTTGTTTCAGTATAACGAACACATACCGAACTTTGTTCTGGAACAGAACAACAATGCTTGCTCTACAATAGATCCGTAGTAACCTGGATAGCCAACAATTTTGGGTGGTGCAATAAATTCTAATGAAATAGTTGTACCACTTGTATACTAAGGATCAATTAATAACTATATTAACGATTTTATCAACAGCTTTCTCCAGAATTATAAATATTAATCGAATAGACAGAAACAACAATGGCTAATTTATGATTTTGAATAACATTTTTGAGAGATAATAATTCTTGTTCCATTGTATACGAGGAGAATTATCAATTTTGTGCAACAACATTCTCTTTCCACTTTACCTTCAGAATTCTTTGCTAAACGCAGAAATTATCAAATTATAAGATAATGCCAAGAAATTGCGAAGGAGAATATTCTCATATTATGGAATTGATAATAGAATCCATGGATCTTAAACTAAAGATTACCCCAAAGAAAAATAGTCTAACAGTGTCGAGTCACAGGAACTTGCCGGTTATTCACTCTGTAATAAAGCCAATGTCCACAAATCTGTTGTTCATTCATTTAATGTTTTCTAATTCAATCTCAAGACTCCCTGATGACAATGAAAAACGGTACTCTGGTTTTACCGCAAGAAAAAGGCGTAAAACTCAAAAAATAAGTTCAATTTGAGACATTCATATTGTAATATATTATTTTCCATCCTTTTAATATTTCTTTTAACAACAAGTAATCTCAACCGCGAATTGCAAAAGAGACAATAAAAAGTTCAAGGTAAATCCACTACACTTCTGCTATCTTTATCACAATAGAATTTTTTATCGTGCTCTGGTGCAAATTGATCCCAGCATACTCATCCGCCTTGGACAAAGTTATAAAAGATTCTAATATTTTCAATTAAAATCCTGTGAAATTTCGGGATAGCATCTCATTATAAATATATTAAAAACGTGTTTCAAGAAGAATTGAAAATGTTTGCTCTCTCAAAACCTATAATCGAATCTTGCGGTAAGAAGAAGTAAATTTCTTGTTTCCACGAGACCTCGGCTTCAGTCACGTCCTCAAAACTATATCTAGCACAGTTGCATAAAACTTGTTTTCAATTTTGCATAATGCAAGATGTGTGATTCCAAGTTAAAAATACAAAATAATCCACGTATCCAATACAAATCGCTGTAGACATAAATGTAAATTATGCTATTGGAAACGGTAAAGGAACAGATGGTGGCTGATCGGACTGGTAATCGATTTGAAAGGATTGGCCAATCGGAACGAGGTTACTCTTCCGGTCAAGAGTTTTTCGGCAGTAATATATTGTTGGATTTTGATTTATCGTGGACCAGATGGGGATGTATCAAATATGATAAGTTGTTGTGGACAATATTATGGATTTGATCCATTTTGGGTACAAAATATTTCGCGATGTCACTCAGAAACTAGAAGATAGATTCTATGATAACACGAAAATTTTTATATAAGATAAGTGTGTCTGCAGATTTTTCTAAATTTGAATACCGAACTTATACGATGAATTCTGAAATGAATAAAAACAAAAAAAATGTAATGAAGGAAAAACTCTTCAGAACTCATTTTTAATAAATATGTTTTATTTGGTGAGGTTCTGTATTTAAAAATGATTAGAAACACAACATTTCAACAACAAAGTGCTGCCTTTCTCAAGTGTAGAAATATAATAAATAAATTTAGAAAAACTAAAAAGACAACAAAAATTCAAAAAATAACTAGAGAAAATATTAACTCCTAGGATCGTAGAGCTCTGCCTGTGGTTTAGCATATAATTCAATGTCCACGGGTCTTCAGGAGATAAAAAATGAAGGTCTATATAGGGAAATAGTCAACTCCTTGTAGTTCTAGGTCAATCTGCTAATATAACTGATAAAATTGGTAGACTTTTACATAAATATGACATAAAAACATCTTACATTTCCAATTTGAAAATTCGAAATCTTATTGGTAATGTTAAAGACAGATTTCCTCTATAGTATCCATGAATATACAAGATTCCCTGCTAATGTGGCAAAGTATATATTGGATGAACTAAGAGGACTGTGGAAACAAGACTAAAAGAGCATTCTCGTCATATAAGATTGAACTACCCAGAAAAGTCTGCGGTTGCTGAGCATGCCATTCAAGAATTACATGGCAGTGACTTTAAGAATACAAATCTTTTGGCTAAAGAGAACAATTGGTTCAAGAGGCTAATAAGAGAAGCAAAAGAAATAAAACAATCACCTAATAATTTGAATTTGAATACTGGGTATGAACTCAATCGATCGTGGTTACCAGTCATTTGTTCATAATTTCAAGCTATTTTTATCTATGAATCTACTTGCAAGAGTTACTTTAACACCATCTCCTGAAGATCTGTGGATGGTTCAGTTATGTGCCAAACCAAAAAGAGTAGAGCCAGATTGACCTAGAACCACAAAGAGTTGACTATTTTCCTTCATTTTTATCTCCTGAAGACCCGTGGACATTGAATTATATTCTAAACCACGGGCAGAGCTCTACGATCCTAGGAGTTAATATTTTATCTAGTCACCTTTTGTATTTTTGTCTTGACAATTTTTGTTTATTTATTTATTATATTTTTACTCCTTAGGAAGGCAGCACTTTGCTGTTGAAACGCTGTGTTTCTAATCGCTTTTATATACAGAACTTTACCAAATAAAACATATTTTTGAAAAAATGTAAATTTTAATTACATTTGTATAAAGGTTATGAAACAAAAACAAGGAAAATATAACACAAGGAAAAATTTTATTCTACCAATGTTATAATAATTCTATTTGTATTTTCAGTTATTAATACTATGTTTATTATTCATTTTGTATGAACTAATAATAATGAAAATGAAATTATAAAAGCAACAAACAATAAGTCCATTCATAATGTACATTCACTGAATCATTAATTCGTACTTTTAAAAATGGATGAATATTTAATTTTTACCTTATTCACTTGAGGTTATATGTGCTGGAACGTTAGAATTTTTTATTTAAAAAAAAAAACATTGGAACTATTAATATTAAGGAATCCGGTACTGGAAGGTGGGAATATTAGTCCCGAAATTAAACCACAGAATGAGTTTTATGAATTCAATTCAAATTAAGTAGAAAGGACCAAAACATAAACAAAGCATTACTTATAATGTATTGATTATCAAGACGATGATTTAAATACAGAAATTGGTCTTTGAGAGAGCTGGCACTTAAATGAATTCAATTATTTTGGAAATAATTTAGAAAAGAAATATAACAGATTATTCTTGGCTCTGGGTGATTCCGTTGTTAAACAAGTGCTTCAAGGAAGGTGTTTATTCAAACCAAACAACGTAAACAATCAATCCACATTTAAAAGAAGGAGTATTAATCTGAAAAATCTAATTTAGATTTAAGCGTTTGAGTTAAATTGGACAATATAGCGCTCACAAGGAAGTGATTCCATGATCTGACACCAGGTATAAAGAGTGCATACCTGAAGTATTATTGTAATTCTTGAATTTGAATAAAAATTCAAGCATACCAATTGAATCTATACCGAGATATCACGACTAGAGCACTAAAGAATGTTACTAGCGCCATCTCTTATCACAGAAATAAAACTAACCAGCGCCATCTTTGATACAAGCGCTTCTGCGCAATGGCGCCTCTATATATGAGAAGAATGAAATTTGACAGATATTCAATAATCACAACTATAACTCATTTAGAACACTTAGTTATGGCATTAATAGTCATTCTCATACTTAATTAACACTATGACACTCAGTAAAGTGTTTTACTGAGTTAGTTTGTTTTGTTCCATTAATTGTTTCAACCCATTATTGTTTGTAGATTATGATCACAGCGCGAGCACCAGAAATATTCCACAAAAATATTATAAATGTTCGGGTTGCTGGAAATTTATACTTTTTAGGGACTGACGGCAGAAACTAGTTTCGTCACAACTCATTTATTATTTATCAGACAACACTGTTCGATAGAGGACAGGAAAAAAAAACGAACAAAATTACAAAGAAAATATAAAACATAAAAATATGCAATATGAAAGAAAAATTAATTATTCAATCAAATTTTGAATAGGGGAACTAATCATATGAACTAAGAGTTGGGGATAGTGCGATGTTCTTTGCTGAGCACCATCTTGATAATTTATGAAGATCACTCTGTACATTCAGAAGAATTATAAATGGAATAAAAAAATTCTTGTCAATCCACGAATAAAAGTTGATCACAAATAAGTTAGAGGACCTCGACTAGACTAAGATGCGATTAATATCAGCTTGGAAGTCAAAACAGTTTTGGTTACTGTTAATTATTTTGAATAACTAATGATCATCAGCATGTAGTAGTACTTCAGGGAGCTTAACCGAATCAACAATGTCATCGATAAACAAGTTAAGAGGAACAAGATTCGACCCTTGTGGGAGACTGGGAGTAGGAAAATAAGGATTGAATGGATGATAATTTAGAAACGCAAAGTGTACGGTTTTAAACACACAAAGTGTGCTGTTTTCAAGTAACTGCGGGTGCTTCGCTCACCTAAGTATTTGCTATTTCTCTGTCAATGGAAAAAGCAAATGATTTGAATCCCAATTTTACATCTTGCCAGAGATCAATCTGATTGCTATTGCATTACTATAGCACTCTAGAACAATCTATTTTCGATCTAGGTAGATACAATGACATAAACCAGATAAAGGCTTACATTAATTTCATGAGAAAGAGAAGAAAATTAAATTACTCAAATCATAAATTGTCCAATTGATTGTTATCGATGGTTTTTCGAAGTGAATATGTCAAGTAATGTTATTTTGGAATATGAACATATTCCAGGTCTTGAAAAATTACTTAGACCTCTTTTCAAATGAAATTGTTTCGATTCGTAGACCTAATGAAGAAAAATTACAAATTTTGAAATGACGGCCAATTCTTGATCAGGACAAAAACAGAATTGAGAACACCATCATTTTGAGATTAAGACTCGTATTCAATCTTTTTTCTATTATTCCAAATGACACATTATATCAGACACGTACATTTTTAAATAATAATTTTGATAAATTTAGTGTTGCGTATCTAATTCACTTGAGTATTCTGTATCAGATACTCATACTGCTTCGTATTCAATTTATAATTTCAAGTTCAAAGCAATAAGGATTGAGTATTGAATATGTAATGCATTTAACAGAGGGGCCTTGAGAAAATAAGACCCTTCAGAACCTAAATCCTACGCCTAGAGACTTGTCTGTTCCAACAAGTGCTTTCAACTAAGCTTTGGGCCAATTATAAGCTTATAAGAGCTAAGCAAATCACTAGAAACACAAATATTTGCAGTTACCCTTTCTACTTAGCCGCAGAGGAACTCTGAACTCAATTTGATAGCGATTCAACGCAGGAATTCAATAACGTTTCCTGAAAATACACAAGGTTGACAGAGGCAGAAGCTTTTGAGGTGGGGTGACTATGTAAATAACAGAATTTGAATTCCGTTCTTTATTTGTGAATGGCAATGGTTCACGCTTCTTGATAGTTAAAAGCTAGGAGGTAGTTTGATAACATAAGTATTATTATTATCCATCATTACTTTAACATTGTGTCTGGGCGAAAGTTATAAGCTACTTTCGATCTGGAATTTTTCATTCAAATCTTGTCAAGCTTCAGAATATTATCTTAAGAGTCTTAAATTTCGTAGCAGACTTACTAAAAGTTCATACAGAAGGTACCCTTGAAATTTACTCTGAGTGCTGTAGGCTCTCCCTGGAGCTATAAAGTGATAATTGTCATTAGTAATTATCCAACAGTTAATAGAGATGGAAATGTATTGCTCATGCTAATTGCTAATGTATTCAATTTGTACTAGATTGAATTATATAGTGGAGTAGAGAGGTTTCAACCGAAATCAACAATTTAATCAATGTGGATAGTGTTTCAAAAGGAAATGTGAGCCCCTAATGACTTGTTGCACCGTTGTTCCTCAAATTCAAGTGATGCTCAACTAATTGATATTATAAATAATGAATATTACGTGAAAATTACTGTATTCATTTTTTTGACAATTGAAAATACCCACAGCGATGTAACTGACCGTTAGTTAGGAAGAATTTATGAATAAGCAAACATGTGGCCCACTTCTATAACAAAGGACAAGTTATTATGATTAATTTGCAATATTTACATAGATACTAATTGCTTTTTTGTATGTTTCTGTAGGCGCTGCTACAAGCTCACGACGTGGTCGCGCACGAGGTGTACGGCGAAGACGCAATGCGCGTGACGCCGCCGCCACTGCTGCCATATCTCAACGGCGGCGATGACCTGGACGGACCCAACGGCGACGTCGACATGGAAAACGTCACCAGGGTCCGACTCGTGCAATTCCAGAAGAATACCGATGAACCGATGGTCAGTTAAACCTTTTTTTTTTACAATTATTTTACAAGAGTGCATAGTTATTTTTAATAATAACTTATTTCAAGCATTGGGGTGTAACACTCAATTTTGTTTCAAACATAGCTCTGCGAAAAATGTTCGAAATTATCCAGGTTCTATAGATCCAATTGCTTGATCGATTTGATCACCCAAGTAGCTGCTCTCATTCTTATTTGATCGATCTGAACATTGGATCAATCAAAATATTTGATCTTTTGTTCATTAGGATCATTTGATTCTATTCATCCAATGTCTTAAAAGTTTCATTAATCTCATTGAAATTAAATAATTATGAGTCCTTTTTCAATCATTAGATTCAATAAGATCGATTCGCTCGAACATAAAAATCCAAAATCAATATCAGATTCAATAAGAAACACGCATTAAATTCTTGGCAAGCGTCACGCGTCTCACACAGTAAGCGCACACAAGAAAAAAAAAAATCTTGATTATCAAAGCGCATTTTTGACAGTTCATGAATGTTTGTTAGTTCAGAGATTTCGCGAGTTATTATCTTTCACAAACACTGAGCCTAAAATCAAGCAGTTTGGGCCAACCCACGAAACAACAACTTTCATTTAGTACCAGTTCCAAATTGTGACTATTGTTTAGTTTTTGACCGACGGAGGGTCATGTGCTGTACTCTAAAATAATAATTTGATCTTTATCAAAGTTATATGAAAAAAATCCCGGAAAATTTGATGTAATTACCTCCAATACTACAGATTCGAAAAAATGAGTAACGGGTGATCATGTACTGGTCTAAAAGTCCAGGATCCCAGAACCGCCAAACGTTACTTATTTTCTGAGAAACAAAATGTGTTTAGAGTAGTGTTAATCGGTACTTTGATCATACACATACTTGCTAGTTTGTGCCAACGGCCAATTTATAGATACGAGGTGCTAGAAGTATGTTAAGACATAACTCACTATTCTTAAAGTCTGAGTGCTGATTTTATGTATGTTCTAGAGAATATTGTTGAAAATTGATAATCAACACTGCCAGACACTTCCCATCGGCAGTAATTCTTGCTAAACGCTTCAAAGCTCGCAAAAAAGTAACGTAATCTTACTTATAGTCTGGATCCTAATTTTCATATATAATACTCGGGAAGCAATTTCTATACTTTTTGTAAACAGCCAGACCAAGGGAGAACTAGATGCCCATAAATACTTCGCTTACTATCAAGTTTACAAATAGTAGCCTCGCGCTTCTACTCAAAGCGATATTTTAATTGTGTCTGGGGAATGTTTAGCCCAATGATTGATCTGGCTGTTAACAAAAAGTATTGAAATTGTTCCCTGAGTATCATATTCAAGAATTAGCACTCAGACTATATGCAAGATTACGTTATTCTCTGCGAACTTTGAAGAGTCTAGCAGAAGTTACCATCGATGAAAAGTGTCTAGCAGTGTTGATTATCAATTTTTGACAATATTCTCTAAAACATTAATGAAAATCAGCACTCAAGACTTTAAGAAAAGTGAGTGATGTCTTAACGTACTTCTAGCACCTCGTATGTGTAAATTGGCCGTCGGCACAAGCTAGCAAGTATGCGTTTGATCAAAGTACATACTGGCACTACTCTACTCCACACATTTTGTTTCTCAGGAAATAAGTAACGTCTGGCGGGCCTGGGATCTTGCTCTATAAATTGATCATAAAAATAAATACTGAACTTATTCTGATACTAACATATGTCAATATCTTGTGTAACTCGCAAGATATTGAGATAAATAGTTTCTACCCTAAAATGGGTACTAACTCATATCAGCTCGACATGCTGCTCATTCTTTGCAGCAATTTTGAGATTTAAATTATGCATAGTTCAGCAATAATTATTTTTTAACGCGATCATAACAAAAAAAGTGTTTCTATGGCCCCTTTTGCAGCCGTGAAGTTTCACGTTTTGGTACAAATCTGTCAAATTTTACTTTTTGGGACTGATTTGTCAAATATTACTTTTTTGGGACTGATCTATCAAAAACCACTCATAAACACTTCATTTCAACAATATGAGCTGCTTGATGAACTCTTTAAAGAACAGTTTTTGTCGAAATACATATTATATTTTATGTATGAAATTCTCCATTGAGTATGTAAGTTGTATTGAATAAATAAATTCATTGTTGAAAAAACATACGTATATTTTTGAAATTTAATGACTTTTTGGCTATCGATTGGGTCTGATGATGGAAATATTTCCGAAATCAATAGCCAAAAAGTAATTAGATTTTAAAAATATACGTATGTTTTTTCAACAATGAATTTATTCATTTAATACATATTATATTCTTTCGTTAACATTTATAACTCGTGCAATTCAAGGCAATTATTGTATTCGGCTTACAAAACTGCCCCGGGGTAGAACAAACGAATATTGTCGATATTAATCGAAAAGAAAACCGAAAATCACCGATGTCGTTTGAATCTCGGATCCCGGTAAAAATTTAAGCTCTTCGGTTTGCTTTGTAACTACTCAACCGCCCTGCCCGCTGACAGTTTTGTAAGCCGAATACGATAATTGATACGCATTTTTCACGAAAGTCATTTTGATAGACGACAATCAAATAAAACAATTCCAACGACAACTAAGATTTACAATTGCAATGTTTTAGAAATAAATAGATGAAATTTTGTCATTTTGAATTACGTTGCGGCCGCAAAAAACAAATTTGACCAAAAAAGATATAACCTTTCACGGCCTTGATACACAAATAGCTATTCGAATTTTCATTTAAGTTTTTACCCAAAACTGGGCAAATGAATGAAAAAATCAAGTAGTTTGTGCATACCTACGAAATAGCAGCTTTCATTAATACCAGTTTTAAGTCTGTAAGTGCTGTAGTTGTTGAGAACTCAGCGTCACGCCATTTAGTCAGACAGCCAAAGTGAATATAATAGCGTATTTTTTTTGGCAGTACGACCTCATTGTGGATGGACCTCTACTCCCATACATGAATATAGAATTTAGGACTCATTTTTTTTGACATGTTGATAATATTCACACAAATTTTCACTATAAAGCATTCAAAATTAATTTCATAGTTACTGCTAACACAAGGGATCAATGTATCTCATTAAACACAATTTTTTTTCAATAATTGAATTCATTTTATGTCGACAGAGGGGCAATTACTGCGTACCCAATATTATGATATATCGGGTTTCATATGAGTATTTGTATCATTCAGTCGTTTCAGTTCAATAACTTGTTACCATTTATTCCATGATCAAATTATGCACTGTATTAATATTAATATAACAGTTATAACTAGAATAACATGTCATAAATTTCTAATACCCTCAAATTTTGAATATAATTTGGGATATAATTCATCCAGGGAGATTAGCATCATTTCCAGCTATCCATTTAATCAATCACAATAACAAATACCCTTTTATCTGAAAAAAGTTAAATAAAATGAATATAATTACTTCTTGCAAAAGATTCATACATTTTTCACAACATTTCCTTCTATCCTCACATCTTAATAGTGGTAGTAGATTAAAAATATTCAAATTTCAATATGCAGTACACCAAAACGAATCAAATCATCACAAGTTTGAGGGCTGAAAAAATGCTACTCTATTATGAATGTTATCTCGATCACCAAAATTTGATTTAAACTTATCTAGAAATAAAATCAAACCATTAATATCCGATTCCCCCAAATTTGAGGTCAATCACGTTCTATCTATACCTTCAATAAAATTTTCTCAATGACATATTCGGAATCATGAAGGAAACTGATCAACATATCAATAATAGGATCAATCATCGTGATTGGCACATAAATCACAGATTTATTATTGGAACAATAGATTCATAGATTATTGGAACCATAGATTCATCTCAAATATCGCCCTATTCTTCACATAGTATTAATACTTTTTGCTGCTCTTAGCCCCATAACTAAGAGTTGTTTCACATGAGTATCGTTCGGAGATATAAGTACTTGGAACCAAATTAAATCTCGGAATAAGATCCCTGCTCAATTATGTAAATGAAAAAACTTGATATTTTATTATGAATTCTCAATATAGCACATCAAAATTTTACATGCGCGCCAAAATTGCAGGCAGTGCAGCTTCCACGGCCGCTGGAAAGCTGTACCTGCGCTGATCTGCTAGTCAAAATGAGATATTGTTTATGACAAAACATGCAGGAGAGATGGAAAAAAATATAAAGAAGTTAATGACTATAGTTCCTTGCAATATTCCTAGAATCGACAATTTCATTTTTATCCGATTCCATCGCTGCTTTTTTTCAAAAACTAGTAGAATTTTCTGGATTTTTCAATGTTCATTGTTTTTGCGTCTTCGTCATTTATTTTGTTTGTATGGGGACACTCTACAAGTCCCAATTCCCGACCGATTCTATCATTTTCCCCAAGATTTGTTGGATAGCTCAATTTTCATATGCAATTTTACACAAAAATCTCTCTTTTTCATGATCGGTGACTAAAGCCGCCATACGCGAGGTAATTTTGTTCACTTGGAACTGCACTGGCTGCCACGCTAACTCCGATGCTAGAAACTTGATCCGTTGCTTGATGCTGTGCTTGCCACGCGACTTGTTCTACAAAAAAACAACCGGTGCTATTTTTTGCACTTGCTTCGCTGCTGGCTGCTATCCATGGCCAATCAGGTTATCGAAATCACGTGACTACATCAACATCAGCTTTATGTCGTCTTCACCATGCCATACTGACTTGTATTTCGTGAGATTTTGAGAATTTATTACTCTGAAGGCTTGCATATTCGGTGATTTTCTACAGTTAACTAGACGACACAGTGAGCTCAATTAAACAATGAAAACAATTTATTGTAAAGAATTAGTTCAAAACATGATTTGAAGATACCATCTAGATCAATGGATGCATTGCAAATATTTTTCAAACGTTAACAATTAAAATAAAAGGAAAAGGTAAACATCAGAAAATTAAGTGGTAAGGCTAATAATTTAAATTGTACGTGAGCAATTCAAATGGTATCCCCGACAACTAGAAGTGGTTAGGTGTATGTGATGGTATCTGATAAGATATTGCAGCTTTAAATTGTAAAATCTGACCACTTAATTGGTAAACGATATCACTTGCAATTGTAAAACAAAAAGACGTCCAACGTCAAAATTTTGAGGTTAGGAAATGTATTTTCATCTTGATTGAATTATATTTGTTTGTGAAAAATTGTCTATACTAAGTGCATCCATAAGATCTACTTCCAATTATTAAATTCAAAATATGCGACAATCGACTTTCAACTTGGAATTTCACCACTTATACTTGTAACCACTTGAGTGGCGCAATTCAGTTTTCTCAGTGTAATTCGTCGAGCATGTTAAAAACACCGCGGTCTTAAAACCCTTTCAGCGGCCACTATCTTGAACATGATTTTATTTTTATTATTTTCTGCCGGAATTCTAATTAATTCGCAAGTTATTACTGCTCTTTTTCGACGATTATTTCCGGTAGCATCCATATATGTAATAAACAAGTCCACGGTCTAGAGTCACATTAAGTGGCGCAGCTTGCTTTGTGTGCTGCGAAAACTAGTATCACACCAAGCGCAGCTCAAAGTAGCCCAAAGCACAAGAAAACTGGCTGCAAATTGAGTGGACAAAATTGCTTAAAAATGTTAGAGCACTGCATGGCCCTAACAGGTTACGACTTATCTGACTCACGGGCCAAGTATGGACCAATATTTTTTTCTCAGAAGCTGAGTTATTATGGAACTACAACGAATTGACATTGATATGGCGAGAATTGGGAGTTCAAGACAAGATGTGCTTATGTCAATGTCAATTCGATGGGGTATTACCACAGTTTTGATTCCATCGATTCATTCTTTCATCGCTCAGTTGTTATATTATTCTATTTTTATTGGCCTTTCCTTATGTAGACAAACAATCGAAAATACTCTTCCTGCATTCCAAAAAAATCGCTATAACTTTCCGATCTAGGTAACTACTATTGCCAAATTCCAAGTTGTTTTGATAATTTTCATTTCCTATATGAATATGTTGATTTGAATCTTAACTTAAGCTTGTATCTCAAAAACGAGTGCTAATCAATTTTTTATTCTTTCCTCTTTGTCCAATTTATTTTTCTTCATTACCCTGCAGGGTCCCCCTGGCTTTTTATTCTTTCATATAAATTATTCAATTCGCTTGCTGTTATGTGGAGCTCCATCAATTTGGGAATTCGCAGTACTTACGAGATTGTGAGGAATTAGAATTTCAAACTTAATGAACTTATTTGGAAGGTCTTTCATTCTTCCATGGATTATAAAAGCTATTATCAAGCAACTGAAGAATGATATATCATTTGAAAATAAGTACTTGTTCTTTTCCTACGCGAAATCTCAATTTTTAATAAAAAACTTTTAATTCCTTTTCCTTCAAGTGGAGAATATTTTAGTTATTTCTAAGTCAACATTTATTAGCAATTAGCTAATTTCATATTTTTTCTCTATATAATTTATCAAAGTATCTCAATTCATTCGCTTTACTTTGGTTCAACTGTTGAATTCATTTGCAAAGTTCGTGAGCTGAATTTGAGCTGTCCTTAAATAGAATTAAGTAATCACTGATGACAGAAGTCTCTAGTCTTGTTGAAATATCTTTTGACATATTTTGTGAGTCAGCAATCAATCAATAGAAAATTCTAATTCAAGATCTCAGAAACTAAAAATATCAATCGAACAATCTTATTTTCTGTTGTTATTATTTCTTTTTAGCGCATTTTTTAGAAAAAAGCGCTATTATATTCACTTTGGCTGTCTGGCTGGCTGGCTGGCTGGCTGGCCGGCTGGCTGGCTGGCTGGTGTGACACTGAGTTCTCAGCAACTATATTATTTACTGGTACTAAATAAAAGCTGCTGTTTCGTAGGTTTGCACAAATTGCTTTAGTTCAAGCTCAATGATTGTGGAAGATTAAATTATTCAATTACTTGTTTCAAGTGAAACAATGCCCATAGATATATGGCAACAAAATTTTATTCAAGTAGATAAAAATTTAGTTACAACTTTAGCCGTGAGTGTCACTATCATTATGTACAGTTGTCAAATCTGTCCGGGATTCATTCAATGACTTGTTTGACGCGAATTTGAAGCTTATTAGAATGAATTATCATTATTGGATAAAAATTTGTTAACTTTTGGTGTATTTTTTTATATAGCTTTGATAAAGATCAAATTATTATTTTAAGGTACAGCACTTGACCTCCCGTCAGTCAATAACTAAACAATGAAGATTAAATGGTATTTTTGAGTTTGTACATGCATAAATTATGTACCTATCAAAAAGTCAACTTGAAACTAGTACTAAATGGAAGCTGCTGTTTCGTAAGTTTGCCCAAACTGCTTGATTTCAAGCTCAGTAATTGTAGGAGATGGTAATTTGCGAAATCTCTGGAGTAACAAGCATTCATGAGCTGTCAAAAATGCGCTTTCATCATCTAGATGATTCTTCAATTTTTTCTGTTCCTAGCAGAATATTAATTCAAGGGCTTAATTTCGGATACCTGTTTGTTGTGTCATATACAAATTGTCAAACAACGCTACAAAAACAGCCTACAGAAACGTAAATTGTTTCCAATTGAAAAATCTCCTGAATATTTTGAGCTCAATATCAAGAAAGTTGGGGATGATATTTAATCCAAGAATTCAAACAGAATCAGCCTTATTCATAGTAAAACACATAAAACCAGGTTTAGTCTTGGTTTACTAGACCTAGTTTAAACCTAGTCTATAAAAATCAATTCATAAAGATATTTAAACCAGTTCTAAACTAGGTCTAACAAAATTCAGTCTAAATCAGATTCAAGAATTCTGACTCATAGGCTTTGATTTGTTTTAGATATGCATTGATATTTGACAGTAATTATTCACTAGGATTATCATATTTGCTGATTTGATTGGGTCAAAATGAATAAACGATTGGTCAGTACAACAGAATAGATATACGAACAAAAATTGATACTCGCTTTGAAAAGTATTGATAAATATAAAACTGAAAGAGGAGATGGAGCATGGAAATAATTTTAGACACAGTCGCTGCAAATTTTAAGTATCTGAAGATGAATAAACGGAATATTGATTATGATATGGTTTATAATTTAACAGAACGAGAACTTGACTACAGATAGAGCAAATTAGTCCGGAAAACATAGGTTATAGAGTCGGAGAAATCTCAGATAAAAACCCTCACTAATACATAATGAACAATCATTCATATAATTTTAGCTGTGCAAATAGATCCTAATCTTGATAACAATAATTATTATAATCGTCTTAGTGAAAAAGCAGAAAATCTTATGACAGAATTTTATGGTTTTTAATGTACTATTGATTGTTCCATTATTATAATCAGTGGAAAGAATTGTTTGCTTATTTGATTTAGTCCAATTCATAATTATTTTTGCTGATTTGATTGAAAACGAGAGAATATGATCATATCTATTGATTATTCTATTATCGTAATCAACCAAACTTATAACTTTTTTCATTTATGTAGGAACTGAAGGGATCTTTGTTGAATTCTTTGTTGTAATCAAAAGAAAACGTATCATCATCGTGAAGAAGATGATGAATAATTGATAGTTCTAGGTATTATTATTCTGAGTATTATTATTATTCATGAATAAACTATTATCCATCTCCATATCATTTTCTTATTTGATATATATTTGATCTTGTCAAGTACTTAATTATATTATTTCAAATCAGGATCAACATGCAAATGCTATAGATAAAGATCTTCTTCTTCTTGATATGCTGGAATTGTGTATATTGCATTCAAATAGAGTGAATTTGATGTTTTATACGAAATATTTTCCAAAATTTATTTTTGCTTCTTCTGATTTTAATGTAACTATGACATAATTTAACACAGTGAGTATCTGTAACAACAATAATCATCTTTACAGGATCTAATAAAAATAAATATACACTTTTATAATAACATGTCACTTCAGTTCTAGATTTTTGACAGATAGGTTAGGTTTGAAACATATTTAAACTAGGGTGCGAGAAGGTTTAAATATTTAAACCTGGTTCAAACCGCATCTATGAATAAGAGTTGAAACGGATCTAAAGATAAATCACGTTTAAACCCAGTTTATTCAACTATGAATAAGGCTGAATAAGTTTATAATGTAATATTAGACAAGGTGTAATGAATAATACGGAGATGTAGCGAACATTCAATGACATTATGCTCTACTAACTTCGATTTTTCTGAAAAATAACTCTGTAATAAGAAATAACGATTAACGAGACTGTCATTTCTGCGATTATTCTGAATATTTTCTTTGTGCATGTTCAGTCGAATGACGTTAATTCGATTTCAACCTACCCGCAAGAAAATTCAAAAAATATGGGATAATTTCAGTATTCATGTGCACAAAAATTCGTTCTTCACATTAACCTAAATTATTAGAATAGCTTCATTTTACAAAGAATAAAGTAACCAATATTACAAAGTAACAAATCAATTGTATAATTTGATACTCAATAATTAATTTGGAGTCAAAAACTGACTCTAGCGAATGACTTAATTTTACCATGCTCTGTAATTTAAATTACGATTAGAATTGTCTGCTCTGAATTACAAAATAACGTAATTTATTTATTAACATGATTTTCTTTGCCAAGTAGAACGCTTTACATGAGAACGAATTATTTCAATGATTTTTTTCCACTCAAAGCCAAATACAAGTCTCATTGGGGCAATCAAATTGCAAAAACCGAATTCAGAGGATGCTTTCAGCATTCACCTTCGATTATTCCGCCGAGAAATCAAGGGTTTTAGATCGTAAAAAAGAAAAAAACTATAAAGTTTGGGACTTCCACAAACATACGCCGCTGAAAGTTTTACGAGAGGAAGAAAATGTGTAAAGTTTGTAGAAGCAGACATTAACAATTTAGTGAAATAACAGAATATACTATGGATGGAAAAACAGTTTAGGAATAAATTATTTAGGTGGTTATAATTTCTTTTACAAATTTTATCTGAAACAAAGTTGTTATTTGTACAACTGGTAGTGAAAGCAATACTTTATTTTAAGAAACTGTAGTTTAATGCACGACAGCGAAATAATTCCACCATTAGACATAAATTTGCGAGTAATATTAAAATTGTATTAGGAGTTTGAAAATGCCAGAAAATCATGTCAAAAGTTTAATATTCAATATAACTGCATACTGCAAAATTTATTAGGCTCCTTATCTCCATATTTCTGCATTTGAACTGCAGAGCTTCCATAAAAATGCCTCAATATATTACTAAAATAGGTAAGAATATTTTCAGCCGCTCTACAAGAAAGTAGTGTAACCTTGCCCATCTACAAATCTTCCCCAAACTTCACTCGCATTTTCATATTTCAGATCTATACCTTCTTACTTTCAAAATAATCTCATTTATTATTTATTATCTGAATCAAGTGTCACTCAATCAATATCTATTTGATATTGATAATTTGCCGCTATAAAAACCGTTCTTCAAGCTTTTGTTGAACTCTAATAAGAATTAATTCACATTAGGTAAAAGAATACTAACATAAAACAAAGTTGAATTTGACTTATTCTCTGCTTTTGAGGATAAAAATCCTATTCAAGTTAATGCTCCTCTTTCCATTTGTTAAAAAGTTGTTTTGTCTGTGCAACTCCTTTGATAAATTATTATCTAGCATCTATACAAATGAAAAGAAGACGAAAAAAGAAGGGCGACAGGTAATTTAAACAGCTACTGTGCAAAAAGAGAAGATATTTATAAAGCTTTATCGTGTGATATTTAAATATAAAGCAGTAAAACAACTGAAATCAAGTTAGAATGTTGAAAAATTGAACTTTTTGACATCAAAATATTATAAAGAATATGTGATTATCATTCTTTTTTGTTCTGCTTACCACTTCACGCTAGAAAAAGAAGTAATTATTACTTCATCCCTTATTATCCTAGGGATTTATTGACGTCTTTTCTATACCGAAAAGTTTCGCATTACTTTCTGCCGTGATTGAAAAAGTTTTATTTACCGATTTATCAATAAACCCCATTGTTCAATAGAACTTAAGTTTTTGATTATTAAAATCATCCAACTCAGGAGAATTGTACTACACATGTTAGGCTTCGTCTCTAAAAACTTGAGGAGTCCAATATTCAAAATACTCTCACTGAATATTCAGATACCTCAAAATTATGAATCCAAATGTCAAACTTCAGATCATAATAATAATGATTATATATGTTAAAATGAACAAAAAAAAATCCGATTGTTTCACAAAATTCAAAATTCAGGAGTCGGTTTTCACACCATCATCCTGAATAGGGCGGCAACTGTAGACACGTATTTCGTCCTTACTGGGACAATCTAGTAAGTCACAGATAGTCGGACTTGTGATTCAAAAAGCAATGAAAATGGAGTTGATACATGGCAAGCTGAGATATAAATCTGCAGCAGTGCCATCTATCATAATACAGTCGAAGTGGCAGGTTTAAAGAAACACATTTCCTCTGAAAAATCATTACACAAGTTCACGCTGTGCTTTTCATCCCAAAAAATAAAAATTATAGATGCCTGGTGATTTTAGTTGATAACAAATTATTTAATTCAACTAAGGGCTTTTTGGAAACTGTATTTTTAATGATAATATTCCAGCATATACAGTGTGAAGTCTTCATAACGAAACTCAAGGGACCGAGTATTGTTATCGTTATAGAGAGTTAACTTTCAATATGTATTTGATAAAATAGGTAATTAAATAACTCTCACTGATTTACGACTAATAATACGTTAGTTACCTAGTGTGTTTAGTTTAAGGCATCATTTCAAGCAAACCAAGCGTGATGATGCACATATTCAACGCAATTAACAATAATAAAAGCAAAAGGGCTGTTTATGACCTCAGAAGTTACAGGGCTCCAAAGGTCTTTTGTTACTTGATAAGATAACATAAACAATAATACCGATAGTAAATATTTACTCTGTCTGAATATGAATAAATCTCTCCGTTATAGAGAGTGGCTGTTGCGCTATAAAGAGTTTATTAATGTTATCAAACTATGTTCACTTCTACGTTATAGGGAGTCTATCGTTATAAAGAGTTCACACTGTATGTCTTGTACTTTTTCAAAATACTAATTTTTCTCTTCATAGGGCATAACACTAAAGATGAACGAAGAGGGCAAATGCATCGTGGCCCGGATAATGCATGGGGGTATGATCCACCGCCAAGCCACGCTGCATGTGGGAGATGAGATCCGGGAAATCAATGGCGTGCCTGTCCAAAATCAATCGGTCAACACGCTGCAAAAGATTCTTGTGAGTATTATGAAACTTCTAACTACATAATATAAACTGAGAGTTTATAAGAGATATGAAAATTTATTTGTATGATGGCTGTTCGAGTATAGGATCAATTTTGTTGTCGTTAGACTGATAACCACTTACAAAACTTGTTATATAATACAATATTTGTCCATAGGTAGATTGAAAATTCATTGAAGTTTTGTCACGAATTTGGTTGAATCTAAATTTTTTACATTTGATCAATTAAATGAGTGATTTGTATCCCTAAAGGGTCGTAGATAAAATTGTGTAAATTATACCCGAAATTACGCTCAATTGACTTATTCATGAGGTTTAATATTCAGCTGATTCAATCATATTTTTATACCACTTATAACTGAAACAAAATGATCTTGCCATGTCACTTATCCATTTGAAACTGAAATAGTGCTAGTATCTTGACGATACATCTTACATAGCTTACCGTGCCTGGAATATTTTTTATGTCCGCGTGTGGACAAGTTAGGTTGGATTTTCCAAACAAAAGCACTGAAGTAAACTCAAATGTCTATGTCACACCAAAAATTGGCCATGGATGGCCATGAGTAACTCACGAAAAAAATACAATTAGCTTCATACGTATCATATGCTACTTTTCACTTTGTCGTTTTGTTTGACGTTTGTTGTGCTTGATTATTATTTTTATTGGAATGTATTAAATAGAGAAAGTGCGTTTTATCGTTTCATGAGTGAAGTCACTTATGGTCACTCATGGCCACTGTTTAATGTGTCTTAGGCATTAAGCTATTGGCCATATTGGCTAGAAATTAATTTTTATTTCAGTCTTCTATCACGCATTCATTTTAATTTCAATCTTCTGACGGTTTGATAGGCGCTTTGAAGATCATTGAATAGCTGTAATCACTTCATAAACTTACAATTTAGAGATGGCGTCATTAGCGACTTATTAGTAAAATAAAATTTGACAATGGGATTTAAATAGTGATTTCTCAATGAAGAATGGTAGATAAGTATTCCGTATGAAAATAAAATAACTATACAGTATCTGTGACATATTTTCAATCAATTTTATGTAATCACTTTCTGTATAGCTATTGAAACTGTATAAACTGAGAATTCAATGATGTGATGGTGAGGTTGATCAAACTAATTTAGTTTATGTACACCAAGCACCAAAATTAGCATTCACCAATTTAATTAAACAGGTCGCTTTTATAGAAACGAAGTAATCATGAAGGCAATTTATTTTCCAGCCGATTATGTTACGTCAATGTGTCAGTACTGTAAATAAATGGCCTGAACATATAATCATTTAGTAACTATACAATTCATCAATAGATTGACTAGAAGGCTCAATTTTTCTTGATAAAGTTCAGTTAAATTGGATATTATTGTTTTAATTATGGCCAAAATCTGAGTGAAAATAATTGCCTGATCATATGGCAACTAGGCAAGTGCTTAAATCATCAGAACATGAAACTTTTTCAAGTGGAATGGCATCTTCTTCTACACTCATAAGCTATTTCCCATTTTTTGTTATTGAAAAACTATCATAAATCTCTCATTTTCACACAAATCGATGCCGCCTTTCGCTCTGAATTGGTTTATAAGTACGCAACAAAGGAACAACGATTATAAAAAAATCATCATATATCAATCATCGATCATCATCAGAATATATGATTATTTTTGTACATTCAATAAAAACATTCGACATGTCACTAATCCGCAAATATATGAAAATGAATCTCATTGCAATTTTGTAACATTGTCACATGTAATACGGGTAAACTCCTGTTAATACTGAATGATGCAGATAGAATTTAATGCGTTTATACATTATTCTGTTTGAAAACAAACGCTGTTACTTTGTTTTTAAATTCTCTTCTATAAAATGATGATGAGTTAGCGAATCAGATTATTCCAGTCGGAAAGATATTCAGCTCTTGTTTTATTCATTTGGTTCATCAGTAATTCATTTTGCTGTAATGAAAGATATCTCAAAATTTCGTAGCAAGGTTTTAATTTGAAATATGAAATGAGGAGGAAATATGGCCGCACCTATAAACTTAAAAGTTTGTTCTTCATTTCAATAATTTTCAATAATTTAATATTCAACACTAACAAATTCTCTTTGAGAATCATTTTTAGAATCAAAGAGATTAAAAATATTCTCCTGTAAAATATAGCTGAATTATAATTAAAGGAAAGACGTCAATAACTCCAAAACAGTTCTTTCTCATTCACACATTGGAGAATAATATTTTACATTTGTGTCTTGAATATCTATATTGAATTAAATTTTTTTTAATTGAAATATCCGACAAACAATATTACACGTGAGTTTTACTCATCATTGAATATTTTTTCTGATATAAAATATCTTCTCAGGACAGCTACTCACATACAGATTCTTTCTCCAATATCTTGTTATATTTACTCCCAAATTTAGTTCACCCATGTATATACTAAAGCTTCAATCTTGTTTACTGTTTACTCATGAAATGAAAGTAATAAATTGTAGAGGGAACATATTTGCACAAATCAACCCCGATAAAATGCTAGAAAAAAATATTTTCCCGCGGCACTTTTCTCAGACAATTTCAACTACGCACCTGAACTCCGTCACAATTCAAATTCTTCAATACCGTATTGCAATAAAAAGTTGACAAACAGATTTGTTATTCAAAACTTCGAAATATACGAGTTGAAAAGTATGACGAAGGTATTTATGCAAACCGCATTCTTGAAAATATATTTGCATTTGAAACAAGAACAAAACTTTACAAGGGTTGGTTTGATCAAAGATTTACGTTACTTTTTCTTTATTTGCGAAGTCTGTCTTCTGCATATCTTGGAAACAAGTTGTGATTGCTGTAGTTAAGTTTTATACTTGCGAACAAAAAGTTCCTTGGATGATTGTGTCGCAAATTCACTGATCGTGAAGATTTAAGTTGACAATATTAAAATATGAGGTTAGTAAGTGCAATATGACAATATCGAACAATTATTTGAATGGATGTTTTTGATTACGCTGACTGTCAAGTTGGATGAAAATAAAAGTGGATCGTCTTCAGGAGTGAGAAAATTTGGTTCTAAAGAAATTGTACATATGTTATTTATAAGAACACAAGTCCCGATGGTCTAAATATTGATCAAAAATCAAGGAAAAAACGTGAAGATGACTCAGGTTGGGTCGAAACTGTAGTGAAGAAAAGAAATGAATTAAAGTTTTCACTGAACTCCCGTATCACTTTTATCTTAATTATTTGAATATTCGGTTTTTACGAGATTAGGGTGAATATTTTGATAATTATTGGTACTATTTGAGCATTATGTGCGTCTTTTTGTTGGGCTCTTTTCTGCATATGTTTGTGATTTGCATCATCTGGTCTATTCTAAATTTCAAACGGATACTTTTGCTCATCCTATTTGATCGTAATATTACAACATTTCACTGACAATAAGTCAAACATACATTTATCTTGGAGTAATTCACTAGGCCTCCATGAGGATAAAATTATTATTTCAACAGGAATGAAATTTGGGTCAAACCCATGTTACCAGCTTATGAATTGCTCGTGAAATGCTACCAAAGGGCAAAGTTAGCACATAACTTGAATATGTGAGATTGGGTTTGAAGATTCGGTATTAAGTCTGGATTGAATAAATTAATCATTAATACTATTGCCTGGAAATCTCTTGATGTGTACCCTTCATTATTATTAAGGAATAAGAATTTGTAAGTTGATAATTAATATTCGATCCTCATATTATTAGAATCCATCCTTGTCCCTTAGTATTTTTCTTATTATGGTATATTCGACGACGATGTGACCCGTTTGTTATATTTTTTACTTCCAGTAACAAATTCTGAAGTTAATTGAGAGTGGATTTCATTGCAGATTGCCAATACTCTTGCTATTGAATTCTTTGTTAAACAGATAATCCATTCCATCTCTATTATAAAGTGCAAAAACGAAAAATTGAGTTGTATGTTCTTTGAAAGCTTTCCTATTTCCTATTCTTTAAACCGAGTAAATCCATTTACTCCTTACACGCTCATGCAATTGTAAGTTTGTTTTATTCTCGTTTCTTCAACCAACTAGGAGTAGGAATCTAATTTGTTTCCATAATTAGTGAACTCTTATATCATAATGATGATGTCAGTGGAAAAGTATAATATTTAAGTTTGAAATGAAAATACTTCTTAAATGCAAAATTTTAGTCAACACCTATCTTAATATTGTGAGAGTGTTAGTCCTTTTGCTTCTGAACAAAAAGGTATGTTCTTACTGTTGTCATTTAAAATTTCAATTAGACTTCGCATTTCTGCCTACTTTCGAGTTAAATATCCTCACGAATAAAATTAAAAATTAGGATGCATTTGATGACTGTGACTGGATTTGATAATTCATCAAATCATCAATGAAGAGTCAATTCATTTCAATTCCAATATCTCTCCCAATTTATGGGCTTTCTCGGGCTTTCTTAGAGGAAAATTGTTTTGTTGAGTTTAAAAACTTAAGTAACACTTGAAGTTTTTTCTCGTCGCATACAAGGCTCCAACATTTTTTTTGTTGTATGGAAACACACGTTTCTTGATCAGAAACAAACATTGATTAATGATTGATCATAGTTTTTTTAAACTAGTTCTAATAAGCTCAAATAATTCTATTTGTGAAGAAACAATCTGTACAGGGACAGGTAAAAGATTTACGCAGTACAAATAACAAAAATTCAATAAATATTTTGCACAACTTCAAGAAATAAAGCAAGAAAATATGTTTTCAATTATTATATTTCAAAATACTATAACGTGATTAAAACATTTTTTTCCCAGAGGATGCCCAAGACATCAGGCAAAATATTGAAATTAAATTATATTGGCTTCTTATTGATGGTCTAATTCATCAAACCTGGTCACAGTCACCGAATGCTTCCTCAATCTTGATTTGATCTAACAACGAGTCGATTTGACTACCGTTTGCATTATCATGAATGTCCCCTGCGGCGAAAGTCCGTTGAGAAGAAATGACTGTACTAGCGGTTTGATAAACATGACGCGTACAGTTTGGTCGGAGCGGGCAAAGCCCGCTCTTTAAATGAATGCGTAGTAGTGGGGGTGAATTCGCCGCAGTGATTATTCGACGGTGTGGACTTTCGTCGCAGCGGTACGCACTCAAAAACAGCCTTTTACTTTGAGATACATAAGTTCACCACTGGCGCAGTTTTAGTCTAGAGTCAGTTGAGGTACGATCGATTGGGATAAATTTCATTCTCAATTTCGAATTAAAGTGTCGAGATAATTCTAGTAGTTATTTAAATGATATCTAGTTTGGTATCAGCTCTCGGGAGATAAGCTTAGTAGATAACAGAAATAATCAGTTGAATCAACGCTACTTGCTTCAAATTACTCTTTTGGCGATCAAATGTCGGAACTGTATATTCCAATGAATTGTAGACATCGAAAACTCAGAAAAGGGCTCAGTATTTCAAAAAAAAAGCTATTTTATGTGAGGACTAGAATATAACCGCCATCTGTCATTTTAAAAATGACAGCTATCACTTTGACAATGCTAGCTGTGACTTTGGTAATACAGCTGTCACTTTGAAATATGCAATTAATTGATGCGACACTCTAGATTTCTGGAACAGGGATGGAACTGGCCTTGAAATATAAATAGTCAGGGAAGAACTGGCCACAGCAGATTTTTATAGCACATAGTTCAACCTGATAAAAATATTTATTTATTACAATAAACTATTTTGTGTCTTCTTTTGATAAAATTTGAATAAATAAGCGATCATTTCGCAGGTTATTTTGTTTCTTAGTATTTTCTATAATCTATGATAATTTTTTTTCTTGTTTCAGAGAGAAGCAAGAGGATCAGTGACCTTCAAGATTGTGCCCTCTTATAGGAGTGCCCCTCCTCCTTGTGAGGTAAAAGTAAGATGTTATTTTTTTTATTTTATTTTGTAGTGTTGATCGCCAGTAGTATCTATCATTTTTATTGATTTAGTTATCATCAAAATCATCCGTATAAATAATAAATAAATTAAAATAATCTAAAATTTGTACATATAGTCAACACAGCAGTTTTTGTGATCCATGTTTATTCTTTTTCTATACCTTTTTCATATATTTAGTTGGGTGCAAAATATCGTATAGGACATGTCTTATTCATGAATGAATACTACTATTGAAGAAATAAATCGAGCCTATAAGGTTAATCGATAATGATTTGATTTTTGTATACTTCATTCAATCAGCATTTACTTAACGAGAAAAATATAATTTTTTGCTCAATAATTTAGCCTTACTTCTTCTTAAAAGCTCCTCTAAAATCCCAGATTCCATCAACTTTTCTGTGTCTCGTATTATTAAAATCGTATAAAATGTACTATTGTGTTTCCAAATTTACTTCTGAAATTGAGACGTCCACTTCCTATTATTTTGATAAGCGTAATATATCATCAAAATTCTGATTGTTACTTTACTATCGTAATCTTCTTACATTATTTCAGCCATGTGTTCATTTATTGTGTGGGAAAATTACTTCAATGTCTCATTAAGTCGTAATTAAATCCTCCCAAATTAAGCAAGTTAAAATGAAAGAGCTTTCTTTGATCAAATAGACTAGACTGCTGAGGTTTTAATTGCTCAGGAACCCTACGAACTATCGAGAAAATTAACTGCATTTTACGACCTTCTTTTTCTCGTTAAATTGCCGAACTTTTTTAAGTTCTGTTTCCTCACGCTTCTTTATCGATTCCAGGAGAATTTATTTGTTTAGTTACCAATTTGATATAGGAACGCGCCCGCGGTCACAATATTTTCAATTAAATTACGACAAACCAAACGTATGGAATGGATATAAGTTAATTGAACTTCGATTTAATGAAAGCTGATCAGTAATTGAAAACATATTTTTTGGCTTTATTTCTTGAAGTTGCGCAAAAAATTGATTGAATTTATTTTCTATCTTGCATAAATTTCGAATAGCCGTAATTTTACTTGTCCCCATAGAACTTGTTTTTTTATAATTAAAATTATTTGAAATCATTAAAACTAGATTAGGAGAGTAAAATATTCTATAATTATTTGATATAATTGATACATTAAAAACTTTAATTAGCTCTAATATCAAAATCAAAGAATTTATCAAGTAGTTGCTAGGACACTGTTAGATTATGACCGTATTTTTTGATTTATTATCAGAGTTTAATTAGTAATACTTCATCTTACAAATTCTTCAAATTTTATCTTTCTTTTTGCCATGTTATTGTTACTAGACTCCCAAAAACATAGATTTATAATTTTATACAAGTACTTTATTCTACTGTTGATTTTCATACTTGAAGACGTTGTTTCGCGACAGCGTCGCCAAAAGATCTAGAGCAGTGGCTCTCAATTCGTGCTTTGTGAGCTTTTTGCAAGTGCTTCGCAGAATAATGGTGCCAAAATTTAATACCAACTCATCTACACTCTCGCCGACAACATACGTGAAATGCTTCATCACTCCTACACACAGGAACAGAGATGCGGAATTTGATGCTCTGCGAGGTTTTCTCAATCAAAAGTACAAAAGTGTTACACAAATTGATGTAGATATATGAAATTTTTGTCGTAAAGTATCTCCAACGTACGTGCATTGCGGTATTCATAATCATTCGCCGTCAAGTTACTCACGTACAGACGCTTCGCCGATGAACGACTGATCGGTAAAATAATCGTCACAAATTTATCTCTGCGATCTTTTCAGTTCCATCCCCTCCAATATACCGAACACGCGCCGGCCACATAATACTTATGATGATCGCCCACCGCAAGCGTTATTGCAAGTCTTTTCAACTTTGTTGATGCTAATTGGGGCTACTATGCAACTCAATTGATAAGTTCTTATCAATCATTATCAATTCCAACTAATGAACAAAGATAACATCAACCAAAGTTGATGTTTGTCTTAAATAATACGGATAAATACCTGTAATAAGCGATCAATAATTTTTATGTTTTTTTGACGACTTCGTCAACTTTCATCCAGGCATGATTGAGCGAATCATATAAAAAACGATTTGAAATGTGCTTATCCTCATGCTACGCTAATTAAACACAAAATTATCACAATTTCTTCTACAGTTTTCAAGAGTTTTTTAGTATTACTATCAAATATAAACGACCAAAGTTTTGAGAAAAAAAAATTAATGTTCCAATTATTTTTAAAGTGAAACAAATATTCATATGACTTGAGATAGTGGTAATTTATTTTATGGGTCACCGTTCAGGATCCTTGTTATCCCGGAAAATGAAATGATTCCTAAATAAATAAAATCATAACTCGCTGCATGTCTGCGTCAGTAATATGTATCTCCACTGCTACAATGTCAGCATAATCACGGGAATGATACAACGTATGCGCATGCGTTAAGGGGGATATCATTTGCGCGAGCGACATGGTCGTGTGCAGTTCTGTTACATATTTAATTCAGTTGCTTGTAAAATTTTCATACCTTCAGAAATAATTATTGTTGACAATTATTTACGATTATTGATTCTGATTATGGTGTGCACGCATACAAAGCTTCGGGATCTCTCTGGTAACCACGTCAAACTTAATAATATTGTTTTTTGATAACACACAGAGTAATATCTTGAAAAGAATCAAACACTGGTACTCACATCAGTTTATCGGTGCGACCTAAATTCACTTTCATTATTATATGAAATCTATTATTCCTCTGATGAATTACTCATTCATTCCATTTGGACAAACGTTTCTGAAGCTAGTTCTATGTATTTAATGAATTTTGTTGTACTTAATAATAAGATTTACCTTGGATGTTTTTAATTTTGTCGGAAATAAAAACTAATTTCTGTGCAGTTTAACTAAATCTATCTCAAGTATATTATAATTCTTTATATAAGTAAGCAAAAAAGAAATACTTCATAATCAGATCGCTGAATAGATGTAATCTTATACAAACATGATGTTTGCTCCATTTCGACTACATAATTTCCTTTGATGGACGCTATTGGCATCATTTGCTTGGTCAGTTTTAATCAGTTCCGGTATACGGCACTTGAATTCAGGTCAATTTTGGATTGTATTTCTTCATTCAGCGTAAATTTGATTTTCTGCAACGTCATCACTACATGCCGATCAACTCCATGATCTGTTCAGCGGCCGAATATATTGTACAAATGCATAATTATGTTTGAGTGGTAGTTACTCTTTAATTCATATTATATCAATGATGTCACTCAATTTCAAATGAAAAATCCTTGAGATTCTGTGCAAATCCATAAGAGTTATAGATCTATCAATCTATAAATACTTATAATAACTATTTGTTGATTAATGTCAATTTGTTAATAAGGATAACAAGTTCATTGCGATTTCGTCCATGTTTTAGATTTATGAATTTATAGAACTTTAGATTCACACAAAATTGCAAGATTAGTCTTGGACTTTCATAGCTATCAGACGTTGCAAATTATTTTATTCATTTTTTGACTGAAAAACTTTTCAGTTCACGTTAAAGTGAACTTGATATGCTCTTTTTAAAGCATCACTGAATATATTATGTACAAATTCAAACGCACATATTCTTCTAACTTCAGAGGATGGTTCAGATGGGACCGAAACTGTAGAGTAGAGTACAGAGGAAAAATTGAACGTTCAAATGAATTCTCGTATCTTGATACCTACATACTGTTCCTCCATTATTAATGTTTTTTCCAAAAATATTGAGAGTTGTGTTTTACAAACTCTATTTAAAAGAAAGAGTAGAGCACAGATAATTCACGGAGCAATCGCAATTGTTTTTAGTAGCAGTGATGATCGCAATTCACAATAAAATTATGTTGCCGATGCCACTACCAATCGTTGTGGAAACTACCATCATTAATTTTTGTATCACCATTAATTTCTATCATTCATGACAAAATATCATCGAGAGTATGATTGCACCTTCAGTCCCATTTTTGAATGTCAAAGTGTATTTTTCGTATTGAAATATACTGTTGAATCCATATTATATCTTCAGTTACCATTCTAATAATCAATTACTTGGAACTGCATGAACAAATTTCAAATATCATCTTGTTTATGACCGCAATCTCAGAAGAAACATAACAAAGCGTTTCCTTTGCTGCGCAATGCTTTGATTGAAACCAAAACTTGCTTAAATCAGATGCAGTTATGAGCTTGAGATATTTGCATTTAAAAATTTCCGCTAGATGTTAATTCATATTGAATTTCAATTAGCAACAAAAAATAGCCTCTTTGTGCAACTTTTTACAGTCTGGAGTTATTTCGAACGTAAGTCAAGTTTGCAAAATCGACTGAAAGTTTATTGGCAGACGGGCTACATCTAGAGTAAAGTTTATTCAGGTAAACTTGTAAATTTATTGCGTACCTCGAAACAATTTTTTACAACAAGCTTTCAGTCGATTTTGCAAACTTGCCTTATGTTCAAAAATTGATTAACTGTAAAAAGTTGTTCGAAAAAGCTATTTTTTATGCTAATTACAATCAATTTTTCAGTGTGCATTAGCACCTAGCGAGGATTTTCAAATGCAAATATCTTAAGCCTCATCTTCCCTGTAAATGGCAGCCTATAAAAAATTGTTTTTTTTTTGTCACGGGCGCCTGGTCTAGAAAGGGTAAAAGAAGACAATACTACAGTAATCTCGACACAAAGATCTAATCTCAAATGTGAAACTGATATATTCTTTCTGGAAATCAATTATCCTTGAGCCTGTTCTTATTATTAACTGAGTGGTATATTCTGATCAAGAGTTCTTAATGGATTAATGTCATTTTCTGTTACACACTTTCATTAAATTTACATAAAATTATTTTAAAAGTGCGTGTGAAGATATTTATACATCAATTATGCATAATCTATAAATTAATTTCTTTATTTTATTTCATTTCTGAATGTTGTGTCTAGTGCTCGCAGAATAGTACCAACTAAATGTCACCAAATTGTCCATCACACCAGATATATCATTAATAATCAATTTTCTGTACATTTCTTATTCACAATATTGTCTGTCAATTCTTAATTAATCATCCATTTTGTTCCATTATATTTCTTTATCATTTTATAGTTGGCTTTAATTTAGTGAACAGACAGTATCACTTGAAATTTGTAGCTTAGAATTGTAATAAATTGGAAATCGTGGTGCAAAATTAATTGTGTTTTTTGTTGATGGTCTAGTTGTTCAGGATAAAGCCACTGCCAGTATTAGTAAGTACTTGAAATGAGTTATCTGGTGTGATGTGGACTGCTCAATAGTTCGATTTTGTGACAGTAGATTGCGACACTAGTATCTGCATTGCACACTTTTCTCGCATGAGTTTATTTTATTCATTATTCAATTCACGTTTTTAAGGCTGCATGGATTTTGATTATCTAATTATTTTTTGCTAACTAGAGTTCGTTTATTCGCAAACCATTATCTAATGTTTTTTTATGTTTGCAGATTGAAATTATCTATTTTGTTATTGAACTGCATGGCAGTTGTTGAATTATGATAGTTTTGAAGCAAATAATATTGATGGAAAGCTTGTACAAACCTTCATTTTGGCATTCTAAAAGTTGTCTCAAAAGTTTTATGCAATCTTTTGCCTGAGTCTCAAGTTTTCAAGGCCAAAAGTCGCAAAAATCGTTTTTTCCAAATATCTTGGTTTCTATAGCTCCAATAATTTTGACATTCATTATAAAAATTATGGAGCTTAAAATTTACGACGCATTTTGTCTAGAACATTTTTTCATGCGCCCAACCGTTTTTGACATAGATCGCGTAGAACGCACAGCGCTCAGCCATACATACTGTAACGCAAGGTCAACGAATAATATAGTTATGAACTGTCATGATACAATTATTCTTGTTATCAAAGTTTGTCTCTGTACTGAATTTATTGCTATTTTGATACTTTTTTAAAAGGGTAGGCATAATGTTTAAATCTGCATTTTAAGTGCATCATGCATGATATATCTACTAATTATAATAAAGATAATCTCAATCTTATTTAGATGATTCATGATAGATAAAAATGTTCTATTGAATTATCATATTTGAATTGAAATTTATTAATTCCCAATAAAATATGATAGAAACTCATTTTAACTGGTGATTTTCATTTTTAGTAGAATTTATTTTTTTTTCTTTCTATAAGTTGAATTCGATTCTTATTTTATGATGTAATTATGATTAGAAACTCTTTTACTCATAATCTACTCTTAAAATTCAAATCAGTGCCAATTTTATTATTGTGTTCCAGATTTTTGTGAGAGCCCAATTTGATTATGATCCGCTTGAAGATGAATTAATTCCATGTGCCCAAGCGGGTATCGCCTTCAAAACTGGGGACATCTTACAGGTTAGTAACAACAAAACATAATTTAAAAAGTCAATGCATAGGCAAATTCACATGACATATACCTAAATTTGCTTCTGATGAAAATGAAATTTGCTCTTTTGAAATAACAATCGATTATTTGATAGCAATTGATTTCTTATTATACTAAAACCCAAAAGATAAATGAATTAGAATTTGGAAAATAGAAACCTGTTTACCTGGTCTTCAATAAAGTCTGACATTATGAGCTCTAAAATGAGCTGAAATTTTCATCGAGTAAAAATTACTATGAGATCAAATCACTTTCATAAGAATATTGTAAGTACTGCAATCTCTTAGAAGCATCAAATTGGATTACATTTGTAGACCAATAGGCCTTTGAATAATTGACGTTTTTAGAGTTTCTATGTCTAAAATTCTACGTCACTTTATTCTGATCTCTTTTAAAATTCTTGCTTTATACAAATCATTTGTCCTATCCCGAATTCTTATTACATTCTTCCTACATTCTACAATTCTTACCTTTGTTCAATAAGGACCACCCATGTCTATTGAACTGTCACCTTCCTCGATTTTCGCAAATTGCTGAAATTCTCTTTTTCCGAATCCTGGTTTGCTTTCAAATTAAAATGGAAGATCAAAGAGAGAAGTAAACCAAAGGCCTATAGAATACCCACCTAAACAAATCAATAATACTTGAGTAGAATCAAGTTGAACGATGTAAAGGAAATAAAAGACATGTCAAATAACATAGTTGAGACTTCTTGTGAACATACTTCAAATTGATGAACTGTTGGAAGCTCCAATATTCCCAATACTACCGATTTATTTCCAGTTGAATTGAGCTGCAATAAAATGCTCACTAAAATTGAAGGGAGGGACAACAAAGCATTAATCATGGATATTATTATTCTTACTATAATATCCCTAGGTCTTCGATAATCACAGCATAATTTTAACAGTTTCCAAAAGCAACAAGTGATAATTTGATGCCAAAGCGAAGAGCAGTTAAAGTAAAAGCAACTTGCTTGAGGAATCTGCCAAAATTATGAGTATTTATCAATAACCGAGGAATATTGGACAAGAAAACTCCTTCACTGCTCTTATTTGCTGTTATATTCTGAATTAATAATTAAAATACAATTATTAAATGCACAATTCATTAAATTCGAATTTGACACAAATGACGTTCAACATCCTGATTATTAAGAGCAGAGGCTCCTAAAGTGTAGTCCGCGGGTCAAATACGACCCGCAAACTGTAACAATACGGCCGCGATCTCATATTCATTGAAACTTTAATTTTTCAGTCAACAAAATTGAATGATGAACATTGACAATAAGTGTGACGACTATATTCAACCGATTTAGAACTAAGACGCATTGTTGGTTCAATACTGAACACATGAATTCAGTACATATTGCGAGAATAGTGTTGCATATTTTCATCAGCCAGATCAGTAAATATTAGATTGCAATTGCAAATGGCACCACCTCATGTGTGTACGCCTGTCGACTGCCGGTAATCAAATATTCTTAAAGACATTTCAGGTATGGTCCAACGTTTTTATCGTTGTTATGTACCTCTCATTATCCTTTCTTCTTTGTATGAGCCTTGATTGGCCATCAAATCGCTAATTGCCTTGAAACCACTTAAGAAAATCAATTCTCTTCTCCTGGTTGCCTGCTACTTTTTAGTAAGCTACTAATTAGCAAAGAAATCAGGTCAATATTTTCAAAATTGCATCAAGAGAAGTAGAGATACCAGGCAGCAGACATAAATGTGCATCAAAGTGATTGCATTTGGTACTAGTCATCATTCTATTAGACTCCATTCAATTTATTCAATGAACTGGTCCAGGATAGTATATTCTATAACAAATATTGACACTTTTTTCTTTTGGCCCGCCAAATAATTCGAAATTCACCATTTGACCCATCAAGCCCCTGTTTAGTTCTAGAGACTGATTTAGATTCCTAAAGAGGTGTATAATAATAATTTAATTTTAAAATCACACACATGACTACAAATAAACAAATCTGAGCTGGAACTACAACGACTTGACATTGACATTGACTTGATTTTTACTGTCAATTTGCCATGCAAGTTGGACATATAAGTTTATATTTATCATAGGGAAATGACATGGACTAGATAAGGTTATCCTTCTAAAAAAATAAGATCTTGATAATGATGACAAGGATTGGGAGATCAAGACAAGATCGGAATATGTCAATGTCGATTCGTTGTGGTACCAGCCCTGATAAGATTCTGAGCTTGTGAATTTTTTTTTCAATGTAATCTCAATCTGATCCGTCATTGACATATCAAAAGTATATGTGGCCTCTCAAAATTTCAAATTCTCGGCTCTCTCCTCCATTAGTCCAGTCGGCATGTCGAAAAATAGGGGCAAATTAGGAAAAAATGCGAACTTGATGAAACTCAGGTATATTGTTTTTGATCACCTAATATTGTTATATGTATATTTTCCGACCAAAATTTCGCGAAGCAATTTCCAGGGGGAGGAAAAAACCACGAAATTTTGGCACTTTTTTCAGTTTTCGTCCTGTAACTTTTTCCCCTTCATTCCTACGCCTTAGCTCATCAAGTTCAATTTCGTAGAGCATTAAATTTTCGATAAGTTTGATCCGGAAAACTTGTTTGTAGACCCACTAAGTTCCAAGATACAGCATTTCAAAAAAGTGAAAAATTTCTTAAAATCTAAAAAATCATTAAAAATGGGGGGTTTTCGCTGGATATCTTTTATTTTTCAAATTTTTCTATAATACCTAGTTTCATTCTGTCGCAGAAGCGCAAGAGCACTACATACTTTTCTCGAAGAGCTTCGTCGTTTTTTTGAACCCTCATAACTTGGATTTGGATTATACCTACCAGATAAACAAAATTCTCGGGGTATAATGTCAATAGTGGACTTATCAAACATATAAAGTTTCAATTGCATAGTTCTTATACTTTGAATTTTATTGACATCTGAAAAAACCCCGATTTCGTCACTGACTCGCTCACTGATGATTATCAAAATTCTTGGGTTATTTCTTGAAGTCCTAGAATACTGAAATTTGGTTGTAAGCTAGTATTAGTACACAAGCAACAACAAAATTCTAAAACTTGAAACTTCTACTCTCAACCACTTAGACTAGGGGATGGAAATTTGTATGAGACTTCCACAAATTTTGATGCTAGAGGTCTGAATATTGATACAGAGACTCCTTGTTATGAATCATAGTGAAATAAAAATTTACTAAAAGAAGTGGAATCCCACTAAAAACATTTTCATGTGAAATGTTGCCAAGACGAAGCCATATGGCTCGCACTGTCAAAGAGTTATTAGATCCCATGTAGAGCCAAGCTTCTAACACGCTCTAATTCTACAAGCCAAAACTTCACAATTCTACACCTCAGACAAAATATGCGACTTGGTCATTTTGATACATTCACATGGGCATAAAGTGAGAAATTCATCCACTATTTATTAGTTTTCTGTTATACAATAGTCCTAATAGTTCCCTTCTAAATGAGTGGTGGCTAGACAGGTAGAAGGACAAGGAGGCTTGTAGAATTAGAGCGTGTAGGATTAGAGACTTGGCTCTCAATCTGACAATTTTTTGACAGTGCGAGCCATATGGTCTCGTCTTGGCAACATTTAACTGAAAATATTTCTGGTGGGATTCCACTTCTTTTAGTAAGTTTTTATTTTACTATTATTTATAACAAGTAGTCCCTATATCAATTTTTAGATCTCTAGCATCAAAATTTGCGGAAGTCTCTCACAAATTTCCTTCCCCTAATTTAAGGGATTGGGGAGGTGAAAGTTCCAATTTTCAGAATTTTGTTGTTGTTTGTGTACCAATACTAGCTTACATACCAAATTTCAGCATTCTAGGACTTCAGGAAGTAACCTAAGAATTCTGATGATCATCAGTGCGCGAATCAGTGACGAAATCGGGGTTTTTTTAGATATCAATAAAATTTGAAGTATAAGAACTATGCAATTAAAACTTTATGGCTGGTACCACGAGCTCTATTTTTGGCGATATTAGGAACATTGTGTCAAGATGTATTTTGACGCAATTAAAATTTTCCTAAATACTTTAGAAAATAATTTTCAGATACAAATTACGGAAAACACATATTTCTACAAAATTTATTTGAATATACATAGATAGTATAGCCTAAAACAGAGCTTGTGGTACCAGCCAAAACGTTTAATAAGTCCACTATTGACATCATATCCCGAAAATTTTGTTTATCTGGTATAATCCAAATCCAAGTTATGAGGGCTCAAAAAACCGACGAAGCTCTTCGAGAAAGGTAGGTAGTGCTGTTGCGCTTTGCTTGGCTATGGTGGCATAGGTAGGCAGGATAAGGAGTGGGTTGTTGACTGATTTCTACGTCAGAATGAAACTAGGTACCATAATACCATAAATAATGTTGAAAAATCAAAGATATTTAGCAAAAACCGCCATTTTTCATGTTTTTTTAGATTTTCAGGAATTTTTCACTTTTTTGAAGTGCTGTATCTTGGAACTTAGTGGGTCTACAAACAAGTTTTACGTATCAAATTTATCGGAAATTCAATGCTTTACAAAGTTGAACTTGATGATCTAAGGCGTAGGAATGGAGGGAAAAAGTTACAGGACAGAAACTGAAAAAAGTGCCAAAATTTCGTGGTTTTTCCCTCCCCCTGAAAATTGCTTCGCGAAATTTCTGTCGGAAAACATGGAAATAACACTATTGTGTGATCAGAAACAACATACCAAAGTTTCATTAAGTTCGCATTTTTTCCGACCTCAAAGTACATGTCGACTGGACTACCATGAGCTACCTTTATAAATACGAATTGAAATGTCTCATTGATTTTTCATATTCCTCATCATTAAATACGATTTTATCAGCTTCACCTGTATCTATCTATCTATCTAACTAACTATCTATGTAACGGAATCTTTGAACGTGATTTCCACCCACTGCCATAACTAGGTTGATTTTGATCGAGAATTGATGAATCTTTAAATTTTGTAAAGTTTGAAGTTTTCTCTTTCAGGGCCTGTAAGTTAATCCGATGCCAATTTCATCAAACTCCCTGCCACACCCCTGAGAAAAAAAAATTCTTGAAGTCAAATAATGTCAAAACGGGGTGCAAAAGAAAATGTAGACCCAACTCACGATCCAGAAATGTAATTCCATTTATTTCCCTTAAAATTGCGCAAAAAATCTGCGACTATTTGGCGCAAAGCTATGAATTAAACAGAAAAAATACATATTGCAATTCTTAGATGATATAAGCTGAGGGCTACCAGAGCCTTGGCGACGAAGAAAATTCCTCGTTTCTTGGTATCGGGACCACGTACGAGCTACCACACACATCAAATTTCAAGGCGACTTGTCTTCTACTCAGTTTTTCTTCCAAAAGAGCGACGATTCGAGCACGTTGCACTTCACTTAACTGAGGCATTATTGCACGTTCGAATAACTTATTGAAAGTGAAAATGGAATGTTTTGAACAAAACAAAATTCTCCAATTTCCGTGCAAGATTATCCGAATTATGACCAAAAAAGCGTAAAATGTATTCTTTTTTGGTTTAATTCATAACTTTGCGCCAATTCGTCGCAGACACTCGATTTATTTCACACCCGGTACAAGTTGTCAAATTTTTTCTCAAGTGTGTGGTAGGGAGTGCGATGAAGTTGACATCGGCTCATCTTACATGCCCTGAAAGAGAAAGAGTCAATCTTCCCGAAACTTGAAGATTCATCCATTTTCGATTAAAATCGACCAAGCTATGGCGATTTGAAAAATCGGTATTTCTGGTGCATTTTCAATTAATGCGTTTTTTTGCCGAGTGTACTTTCTAACTGTTAATATACTTGTCTCTATGCCAAACTTTCTACTTGAATTGTTCATCATTAAGATAAATGAAGTGTTAACTATGCTTACACAGTACGCAATAGACCTACATCGTATTTTCAATCATAGAACAACTCTTCCCCAGCCCTGAATTCCAATTTAGTAGTCTGGTTCTGGCTCAGATCTACTTGTCTCAAATTATATTTGACAGCTTTACAAAATTATTAGAATAGAATAAATATAGGCTCAATTAAGTTAGTTCAAGAACAGGTCCCTATTACTGGCCGACAATATATTGACGTGGAAACTGGAAATCGACAGTATTAGAGGTAGTGAATAACATAATTTATAAGTTGAAATTGATCTAATTATAATCATAAAAGTTTATGCTGTAGTATCGATGTGTAGGATAAGACATTTTTTACAGATTAATTAAAATTCAATCGAAAATTTGATTATTAGTTCGTGTATTTTAGATTGTATTTCAATTTGAAAATTCCCTATAAATATCTCTCTACATTTGAATCTCATATGTAATGGAAATTTAATTTCAAGTAAAAATTTGAATTGGATCACATTTACAGGGTATCTCACAACTTCGGGTATCTCAGGGGTATATGTTGTTTGATATGCTGATTACGAATCTAGAACAATTTTTTTTCAAATTAAAATTTTTGTTGCCTTACCACTGGGTAGATGGTCATGTAAAACCTAATAATATAATACAATATTAATCATTAGATAACTGGTAATAATCGAATTGCGTTATGTAATGTAATTTCGTTCTATTCGTAGTAGGTCGGCAGATTTTGTATCTTTGGTGAATGATACATACCTACCTAACTTCGTAAAAAAGTTGAAGATTTGTTTTAAAAATGAGTAACGCGAACGAATTTAGCAATAATGAATTAGTGGACATGGTGTTAACATTTGGATAAATGGGACTAAATGCGAGACTAGCAGAGTGTGTTTATGCAGAGCATTTTTCTCAAAGACGGCTTGTCATGATATGTGTTGAGCAATTTTCATGATTATTTCACTCATGTCAATTATACTGACAAATTTTGCTTAGTTGCAATGACAATTATAATAATAAATTCCTTGCCAACGGGAATTTACCTCTGAAAATTCCCGTTACCTCGGTAAATTCCCGTTGGCAAGCGATTTATTGTGATAAATTGCCTTTGTCATGGAGAAACAATACACTCAGTTCTAATATAAACAAACAATCAGTTCTCGGAAATGTCAAAATTTAATCGTATTGGAAATGCATTTTTCGCCGAAAATAATGAAATTGAAAACAAAAAGTTGAAAAATACAAGAGAATATGGAGGCAATTTAGTGCATTTTTCAATAAAAAAGGTTAGTAGTTGCAACTAACATTATTTAATAGATACTTATAGTAGCAATTTCATTCGAGAAATATTCTTCACAAATACCACTCGCGACTTTAATTTTATCATAAATTTTTCTTTCAAACATTGATTATCTTTAAGCAATATCCTTCGAGTCATCTGCTCAGATGAAATCCCTCGAGCTACGCTCTTGTGATTTAATCGGACAGATGACTCTCACGATGTTGCTAGGTAATCAATGTTTTCAAGAAAAATTTATTGATAAAATTACAGTCCCTTGTGATATTATATACGATAATTATCAATAATTCGAACTCTTTGTGATATACTTATTTTTACATATCAATATCTTTGAGACAATCAATTATTATCAATTGTAGATTAGTTTCATTAAAAATAATTAAATATTTGTTTATTTCATTAGTATTATGTAATTTAGACTATTATCTACTTGTGTTGTTAGCTTTTACTGGGATAGTGAATCCAGTGCAGTACTAAAAAAAAACGTTTTGAGGAAACTATGTACCTGCAATTTTTCGAATTTCTGAAAAAATTCTCTTTGATTCATAATCAGCATATCAAACAACATATACCTTCAAGTACTCAAGTTGTAAAACATCCTGTATCTTGGTATTGTTTGTTTGGAACAATAGAATTTGAAACAAACAGCAATCAAACAATAATCACACAGTAGGATCTCATTTGGATTTCGTACCAAACAAGGTACATAAGAACTCTTATGAATGATGAAACTATGATGTCTGTTTACCAATGTTAATTTATTTAGAAAATGACTGAGTCTGTTAACATGAAAGTTGATTTAGCTGAGGATCATATTTACATGCAAAATATTTAAGGCTATTGAGGCTACACATTTGTTCAAAGTAAATTCTTGTTTTTGTAGTACGTTATTCAAGATACATCTTTTGAAGTGAAATGTATTATAGAAACATTCTTCCAATTCCTCGTGTGTTACTGTTATTCATTCTTCCGGTAAGGAACTAAATTTCCTCAAAAAAATATATTCTCGGCTGTTGGGTAAACTTCACTGAAGCAAGGCTTATATATATGCAATTTGTAACCAAAATTCACTCTCCCAATTAATTTATTGATATCTCTGCTTAATACAAACAGCATGAAAAGAGATTAATGATAAGCGAGAGTCGCATAATAGAATTTGTCGCTATCTGGTAGATGAGAGTGATTCTCAATCAGTAATTACTTTCCTAATCACGATAAGATTCATCAACAAATGAAGAACGCAACGAGAACAAATAATCCTGAAAGCTGTAATGCAAATTAGTTATTACTTATTTCAACGCGAATTTCAAATTCACCATATACTCTACTGCAAACACCAAATTGTGCAATCACATAAGAACACTTATCAATTGAAAATAAAATATTCCTTTGTGCAAATGTTCATTGAATAAACTGTCTTCATGCAGATAATCAGTAAAGATGATCACCATTGGTGGCAAGCACGCAAGGATAACGCAGCAGGATCCGCAGGTCTTATCCCCTCCCCCGAGCTGCAGGAATGGCGGACGGCCTGCGTTGCCATGGAGAAAACCAAACAAGAACAAGGTATATTCAATAACATCAATTGCTAACAACTCACGTAATTCAATCAAATTGTTTCACATTTTAAATTTCATCTTATCATTAATCGGTATATCAAGGTTTTCATATCGAACATCTTAAAATTTTATTTATAAGAAAATTGAGCGACGCATGACTCTCAAAAATGAATAGAAGCAAGTTTAAAAAGTTCAGGATGAAGGAAGAATTTGTAATCTCCGCTGAAATTAATAAACAAAAAAAAAAAAAATTCAGATTAAAGTTGTCCCAGAATATTGACTAGAAATATCGTTGCAATTTTTTGTTGTATGTAACAATTATTATAAGTAAGTGAAACTATACTGAAGGATCTGTCTACTTAAAGTTTGCACAATTTTCGATTAAACAAGTATAACGATATTTATTGCATCTTCAGATTTGGCGTCAACCCCTCTAATTCTAACGAATCTAGAAATGAGAACACAATACAAATGTACAATTGGCGGATGACAACGGATTTATATACACGTAACCTTGAGTATTTGCGTACCAAAAGTAATAGAGTTCAAAAAAGTTACTTCTCGTTCGGGCAAACATAATTTAAAGTTATTGACCTAATTTTTGAACTTCGTATAACCAAAAAGAAACCTGGGAATTGAGAATAATTTACTTCTTTCTCAAAATTGAGTGATAATTTTGTATCTATCAGGAAATTGTACATGAGAATCATAATGTCATAGTATTTTGAAATCTTGCTATTATAATTTTTATTGATAGGTACGTCAAAAAATAAGCCAAGAGATATTTGTTAATACGCTTGGCTAATCTTGACAGCTCGGAACACGCGTGCCATCTAGCGGCGACAAGAATAAACTCTTAGGTAAGAGATATGATAACAGAACTGAAATGTCAGTTTTGATTCGAAAACATCAAATGTATATATAGAAGAAAAATATTGATATTAACCTGTAGATTTGAAGGAGTTAAATCTGATTACTTTCGCCAAAAAAGTTTGCCCAAAGGAAATTAATTAGTCCAAAATCAATTGCCTGAAGATTCCAAATTTTACGTATGTTTTTTGAGAAACTTTTCGTCTTGTTATCCTATTATTGAATACTACCATGGGAAAATTAAGAAAAAATAAATTGGTCTATAGTTTTCATGTTGGTAATTTCGAAGAAATAATTAGCGATGCATGTAAAAAGCTCATTGGAGCTGTATTACGCGAAATTCCAGGCGTTTACACTGGAAAAAACAAACCAGAAAACGTACAATCCAGTTGTGAAGGTTCATACTTTTCTCAATAGTATTGCGAATAATAGCAGCAGTTTATTTCTTGTTGTTTTGAATTGTACAACTCGATTTTTAAAATTTATCATTGTTTTTTGTATAATTTATCGTATAGATTAATGAAGATCGAGTAATGAAAATTGTCAATTGTAACTGTGAGACAAAAAAAGGATATTGCAAGCACGCTGCAGCAATTTGTATCTATGTGAACATAAAAAATACTTGTTCTAAAACGGATACACCGATGATATGGAATCGTCACCCTCAAAAGCAACTTATTAATGCGATATGCAAGGGCTGCAAAGTTATTGATCTTTTTCCAATTGCAAAACGATTCAAATTTGTTGATTGAATCAAAATTTATATGAAAAACATGGGAAAATTTACATTATACCAATAATTAGATACATTTTTGTCATCAACAACTGAATATTTCGATACTTAATTCATTCAACGAACTGAAATAGCCCATTTTTTGTGATCTTTTTTCTATTCTCGACCTGGAAAAGGGTAAAAATCAAGTCATTATTTTCATTTTGGATGTTTTGACAACCAGGTACGCAACAACTATGACCTGTCCTTTATTTTTTTCACTCATGGTCTATCAACACACTTCAAACAATTAAATTATTTAATATAATACATCAACTGTCGCCTGCTTGCAGCGTGACAGCAAATACGTCAAATTTCGTTTATAACCTACGAATTTCTAAAATCTGCCGCATCGAGGCGCTACTTACTTCATTAGCCAAGCGTTAACCTAAGACTATTGCTTCACAGCCTTCTAGATCGAGTTTTATGCAGACTTCAAGTTGACACATCTTTATTCCTCAACTTAACAGGAAATTTTTTCAAATCAAAATTTAAATATCATCAAAAAAATGAATCTCAAGAACAGTATAAAACGAAACGAAATTTATGTACTTATTTTTTCACCATTCGAAGAAAATCAGATTTTATTTATAACAATGAGCGAAAGAATCATAAAAATACACCACCCTATGAAATATTGAAAAAAAAAATTGAAGGAAAGTTCGATTGAGATATAATTTGCACAATTTAGCCACTTCAGTAATTCAGATAATTGGATTTGAAAAAAGAAAAAATATGTAAATTTCATATATTTCAAAAGTACCTCTTCAAGTTAATACAATTTAAAGTATTCATCATTTCTGCCAGTTAGTGTGAATAAATTGTACGACTGACAATCCAATTATTTATGATTATATTTCTAAAAAATAATAATCTCTTTTATCTCTGAGGTAAGTCAGAGTTTATGTTTGAAAACTCTTCTTCTAGAAAAAAATTTCAGTATCTGTTTGATCTATCATCCCTCAACATTTGAATTAGGAAAAATGCAGGACACTGGTATAAAAGTCGACTCCTGAATTTGTAATTTTGTGAAACTATAAAGGCTGGTTTATGATGGATTAAATTCTGGAATTTACATTTATCTATAATCTAAATCTCAAATCCAATCTATCACAAATTGATATCATTATCACAGTGAAGCTGCCACCTGTCAGGTATAATGCACGGATCATCATCTTCTGTCAAATATTTCATGGGTGAATAATATGTGATTGGCTACATTTAGAAAATTCGAATTTATCATAAACAAGAACAAAATTAAATCCAAATTTCTAAATGTAAATTCCTGAATTAAATTCATCATTAACCAGCCTTTAGGGTTTTGATTTTTGACAATTTACTTACAATTAGGACTTGAAATGACTTTTTATCAAATTATAACAATCTTCCATATGCTCTGTAACACAATCATTAATTTAATATCGATTACTAAGGTTTTTGACGAAAAGAAAAAATTGTTACAGTTTTTTATTTTTTTATCAGTGCTACCTGTGTTCATTGGTTAAAATAGATAATGAGTAGTACGCTGCTTCAAATCGTTAGGCCCCCATCACCAACCGACTATAAATAGATCATTGATACTGACAGAATTCCAACCCTTGTCTTGTAGAAAAACGAATTATTATAGAACAATTCAATCTTATTGTAAAATACAATTTCATTTACTGCGTTTGACAGAATTTGGTTTTGAGAAGGATCTCTTATTGACCAGATAATATGAATTCAATAATTCTAAGCCACAAAAACTTAAATGTGCTAAAGAAGCAGTAAAATCCATTATCATATTCATGTAGTGGAAGAAAATATTGAATCATTAACTAGAATGATACATTGTGCAGTTCAACACCTCAAATTTTAAGTAAGATAATACAACCTCGTGAGCTCTTTTCTTGTTTACTAAGAGGCATAAAATGAGTTCAAAAATTTTTCAAATTCAGAATAATGTACCATAAAAAAGGCACTCAAAATGCCATATTTGGAAGTGTATCTCACTCTAATATTCAAATTGACATGTTTTTGCTTGGAGCTGTTTGCCCATTTAAAATTCTAAGTTAACCGAAGTGGACAGTTTTAAAACTTAGAGTTTCAGCAAAAATCTTTAACTTTTCAAACAAAATAAATTGAAAAACTAGTTTTAATAGATTCTTCTCTTCTTTCACATTATGTAAAAAGTTGTATTTACACTATTTAAACTTTTCCTACACAAATAACAAAACTTTTTTTAAAAACAAACTCTTTGTGAAAAGAATGTTAGTAAAACTTGCGATACTAAAAAACTTGCTATATAAAAAAGTTCTTCATGATTTTTATAAGTGTAGATATTTCCAGCAGTTCTCAAAACATAACTGTGTGGACATGCATGAATGTAACTCCGTCGTTTGATTACCGCATGTAAATGTTTAATTATAAACATTTCACGTATTATCTTACACATGAGGAAACGATATTCTGAGTGAAAGATTTAATATATTCCTGAAATTTCATCAAAATCCTACAGTATTGAAAATATACTAAAACAACACAGTTACTCTCCCCTCAGTTAGTCAGAATTTTGTTTGGTTATTAATCTCAAGTCTTATTCAGAAATCTCTGAATATTTACGAAACCCATTCCAGACAAAAATATATTCTCAGCATATAGTGTTCATAAACAACGAAATCTATCATCTCAAAGAATGAGTGCTATATTTTGAACTCGATTCTATAACGTGAAGGTAAACAAATACTTCAACTTCTCAAAAACAAAATGAAAATTCGAAGGTCCATGATTTTTCCATGATGAATTAGTAGTTATTAAATCTTTTATAACAGAATATCCTCTTTATGATTATCACTGACACGTTACCCGCCCCACCTGCCGTGTAGCGGTGAACGTTTAGCATATAGTATGACTTGTCTGATATTTGTTGGGTGTCTGATTGAAATGCGTATTTTCTATATTTGTGTTGAATATGGCAGACACGGAGGCCGAAGGCGGATGTTCCTCTCATGCTAATGGCTGTGACGGTTCTACAGGTAAACCTAACCTACAAAACAGCCATGACCAATCACACCCTAAGACCTTTGCCAGTGCCTAGCATGGAAATTTAAAATGAATGACTTTTCAGATATGACTGAAAATGTAGTGCATGTTCATATTTTAGTGCTAGATACGTAAATTCCATTATTTGATTTGAAGAATGTAGTATACATTTATTTACATGTAAAACGTATCTAGTAACAATTAATTAAAACCATTATAAATTTGATTAATAAGCATAAAACACTCACACTGTACAGTATGACGCTTTTCATTGAAGGTTACAAGTTGTCATCATGTACTCATATTTCTATTATTAAGTAGTTTACTAAGTTAGGGCTTTGGTTGATACAACCTTCAACTTTCTTTTTAGACATATACATATCACGTATTTAAAATAGACAGATATAAAAATTTTGTATTTCGCAACGCAGGTCGCAACGTTTTGTCTTCGATCGTGCAAAGTTGACACAAATAATTTATTAAAATCTCTTTGTTTTCAATTATATTTTGGCTCAAAGATTTTAATGTACTGAATTACTGATTACTCTCTTCGCCCGATCTTTGCACGATCGTAGATAAATTTTCATTATAGAATATTTCTAGAACATAAATATTGAACATGTTACACATCATTATTTTTATTTTAGTGTATAATCTATTGAATTTTTTTTAGATTGCGAGTACTTTTTGTTGATTTCAGTGTTGTCGTATTTTGCGATCTGCTGGAAATGAATTTTATTTTTCATCTTTCATTGTGACATATTTTCCACAGTCTAATTATGTTCTTTTTGCAGTAAATTGCTCAATATTCGGCCGAAAGAAAAAGCAGTGCAAAGACAAGTATCTTGCGAAGCACAACGCAGTCTTTGACCAATTAGATTTAGTAACATACGAAGAGGTTGTCAAACTGCCAAGTAAGTGGTGTTTCATGTGATTATCATTATGTGTATATAAGGGCAGATGTAACTGATTATATGTAGTGTCTGATCCAGCGTTCCAGAGGAAAACGTTAGTTCTGCTGGGCGCGCACGGTGTCGGCAGAAGACACATCAAGAACACGCTCATAGCTAAGCATCCTGATAAATATGCCTATCCCATTCCACGTAAGTTCTAGATTTCAAGATCATCATTTGATTAATTATTTGTAAGGCACCCATTTATTAAAAATTAGGTGTCTTTTAGTATTGTGCAAATGAGATGAATTATCTTTAAGGCCGAAAAGATAGGCGGCAAAATAGCACAGTGGTACAGTGCTAGCCTTTAAATGCAGAGGTCGTGAACTCAAATTCAAATACGGCTTAGGTGGATTAGTATTCACTCTCGTTATCTTTCCAAGTTAAAAATCAAATTAACTTGATTATTTTAATCCAGAAATTCATACTTTACATTACATTTTAAGTCAAGTTAATTAATAATCAAAGACTTCTAGCACCATCTTTTGGTGGATATTCCAAATGCATTTCATAGTAAATATGAAAAAATATGAGAGTGTAAATGTGTATAAAATTTTAGGGTAGCATCTATGTTTACATATAAAATTTATACGATGCTCTGCCAATATCCTAACGTTACAGATTCGGTGATGATTCTTAATGATGATTCAATTTGCTTCTATTTGTGTTTATCTTTAGCATCAGACACGACAGATTCGTTTCCAAAACCTGAGCATTCAGGAAATTTGTCTCGTGATACATACGACCATTCCTTAAAATTTTTTCAGAAGATATATTCAAATACTTGTCAACATCAAATTTCGGTATAGGTTACATTTCCGGTGGATATTTTTTGCTTACCCTCACTTGTCATTATCCTTATGTTTAGTAGAAATTTGGCTCAGAATTTAGTCTATTTTGTTCATCATCGACAGCATTACCCATATTCACATATATCTTGAAGAGTTCAAAGATAGAAGAGACATAGATTGCATAGAAAATCATTTAGGGCAGCATGGAGTGATAGGAGTCACCTCGAAATACACATTCCCAATTGCTGTGTTTTATTTGGGACTGCTTTGCAGTGGCGGGGCGAAACCAAAATTTGATGTGGGCAAGGTACCTACATTTTGCAATGTTATAAATTAAATAACAGTTGAAACATAGCTTTTTACTACCAACTTTATTATAGTTTAAACAATGCAAACTAAACTATACAACTCAAAATAATTATAGTGTCAAGTTTGCTTCCGTCTGCTAGATTTGGACGTATTGCACTTCAATCTTGAGCATCTGGTTGATTATTATTATGACTGGCAATTATGTAGAGTGTTAACGGATAAAGGTTCTGTGTTTCAATTTTCAAACTATTGATAAAGTTCAAACCTCAACTAAAATATATACCATTGCTAGAAAACTTGACCTTTTGATTATTTTGAGTAGTTTATATTCTTAGACTAAAATTAAGAAAATATAAATTTCTTGCTTTTAGCTCCACTAAACTCAATGGTTGTACCGTAATTCAGCTTAGATGCTACATCTGCTTCAATAGATGAAACTGCCAAAGCTGAAAGTCTTGCCTGGCACATTGTACTTCTCAAATAATTTTTATTAGTTTTAATTTCAAAAAGCTCCTTTCGGCGGAGGCTGTATTTACCGGTATTGTTAACAAAATGGAATTAGCAATGTAAATATTTTGGTAAATTTCTTCCAAGTTATTTTCCATTATGTACTGAAACAGTTCTTTCACATCTTTAATGAAGTCTGGTACATTTAGGATCATAGTTTGTCATTCTTCATACAATTCGTAAGGTTGAAAGTCACTACTTTTACCCACTCGCAGGACTGTGTGTAAATCTTTAAACTTTTTTACTATTTGCTCTTACTTAAATAACAAATATTGCCTAATTTCTAAAATATGAGACCTAAATATCCTGAAAATTGAATATTCCTATATAAAATATATCGAGAAGAATCGATTATGATAATTTTTGTTGTTATAAACATCATAAGGATGCTACAATCGCACGCTGTATTACCTGAGTAACGGACGGAGAAGAGAATAGCCGAATAAGAAGCACACACTGTTTGACTCTGTATCTCCTAAACGAATTGAGATAATTGAAGTCTGTAAAAAATATTGTATTCTGCACGATTCATTCTAATGTAATAAGAACGATTATTGAAATACCTCAAAAAATACAAATATACTACTTGATAAATAACATTTAGAGTTTGTAGCTGTACCTTTCGACTCAATTGAGATAATCAAAATTTATGGAAACTATTGTGATTCACATACTTAGATGTAAGGCGATGGAAAGTTTCATCAAAATATCTTCAGAAATACAAATATGATCGATTGAAATTCAATACTCAGTAATATTTCTAAAATCGACTTTTGTCCAACACATTTAATAAAATCAATAAAAATGTCTTAGAAACTGAACTGAGAAGATATTCCTGTTTTAAAAATGAGAATAGCAGATTATCAACAATAATAAAATTCGATAGACTCATAAATATTTGGATTCTCATTAAAGTTATTTTCTATTATGTATTGAAGCAGTTCTTTCACATCTTTAATGAAGTCCGGTGCAATTAGGATCATAGTCTGTAATTCTTTATATAATGCGTAAGGTTGGAAGTCACTACGTTCATCCACTCGCAAGAATGTGTGTAAATATTGAAAGTTTTTTATTATTAGCTCTTTGAATTCTCTTAAATCATATTATAGGAAACCAAAATTTTCAAAATGTTCATTTAATGAGATAAATCTTGAATCCATATAGCTTATTATAGAATCAATCATTGTGTTAAAAAAATCGGTTTGAGGAGCGAGGCCTCTCGGACCGCCTCAGAGAATACGGCCCCTCATCAGGCGGAAATTGAGGATACAGTTTTCGTCCTTATGGTACTATCCAATCAAGCGTCAAAACTGTCATAAAGACGATTCAATAAGGGCTATATTCCTTTGCTTTCGTTGCGACTAGACCTTATTAATATAGGAAATTGGGATCAATTTAACTTAACTTGCAAACTGTATATGCTACACTAAAATGGTCTGTATTGATTCCACTCAGAATCGATCAGGGGCTGTCATGCCAAAAGTAGTGGAAAAAAATCAATGTGCTCAGCTCGTGGGCTCTATTCAGTCCCTCTCAGCAAATTATAATATTTTCCCTGTTTCTGCTGCTTCGGAGTAGTTGGAAATGCGATCGCGAACTTAGCGCGCTAAATATAGTCATATATTCAAAAAAGTGAAAAAGGGACAAAATAATAAAGAAAAGAGTTACTAAAGATAGAATCACATTAGAATTAATAAAGGAAGAATAAGAAAAGCCGAGCACTCTCATCCCGAAACGTCCACATATTGGAAAAATTTCTAAATCATCTTTCTGGATCTTCCATCAAGTTTCATCAAGATATTTATGGGCATAGGAAGCTGTGGTATAGACGCAGGAATTGAGCATAGGATTGTATTGCCTTTATTGATGGTCACTAGGCTCTCATATCTGCGGAAATTAAAGCGGCAAGTAATATTAGCAAAAACTTTTTTTTGTAACAGTGTTGGTTTCTCGACTTAATTTGCCATAAAATAAACGTCAAATAATCAAAGTATTAGTTGAAAGATAGAAACTGTGTAGACTCTTTTTTTAATCATCCTTAGGCTCCAGTTCTCTCGTACTCCAATACTTTCGAAAGTACTCAACAAAAACACAATGGATTCCTCTTTGAACAAAATTCCTTTATTGAGAATGCAACAACTTTGGGTGGCCTCTGGAAAGAGTTGAAAGAGTATTCGAATGTAACACGAGAAAAAAATATCAAAGTTTTCGAATCTTGGAAACGAAATGTTCATTTCCTAATGCTGAAGATATATTGAACAAACAAAACAGTATTTGTTAGTATAACTAAGAATTCCTACATGAATAAAGTTTAGTCATAATTAAGTATCCACATATTATATTTAAATCAAATCGATTCAAATGATAAAAATCTTGATTTTGGTTGTTTTTATGCCAGAGGGTGATTCAGATGGAATGTACTGATATTCTTTTTTAAAATGTGACACATGTAATGTCAGGAAAAACTCAGATAAGGAAAGTTTGCTGAACATCCAATTCACTGTTATTTTTACAAAAAGAAAATACAGCATGATGGAAGAAATCTGGGACTTTTGCCAGTCGTGTTTTTTTGTAATAAAGGTTTTCTTGTTATGTTATGTCGTCACGTTTTCAACAGAATGATCTGGATCGTCCAGTACACAACCTCATATTTCACTCACTTTAATTCAAAATAAAATTATCTTTTTAGCACTGTTACAGTTGTTCTCACTACTAATTTAGCAGATATTTGAAATAGTTTAGTTATTTTTATAATGAAAAGAACACCATCAAAGTAAATCAAAAATAATTCTTCTTGATCCGAAAAAATATGGAATTTATTTGAATTTTTATGTACAGATACGACACGACCGCCGAAGCCAGACGAAGAAAACGGAAGAAATTATTTCTTTGTGTCACATGATGAAATGATGGCAGATATTGCTGCTAACGAATATTTAGAATATGGTAAATTTTTCATACTTCTACACAATAATAAATACAATATAGGATTTTGTTTGCTTGCCTTATTTACTAAGCTTCTCTCAAAAAAACTCGAATTATTAATTACATTATTTTGTTTCAAATACAGGAACTCATGAAGATGCAATGTATGGAACAAAACTAGAAACAATCCGAAAAATTCATCAAGAAAGAAAAATGGCAATATTAGATGTGGAACCTCAAGCCCTCAAAATCTTAAGGACAGCAGAGTTTGCTCCTTACGTTGTTTTTATCGCTGCACCTGTTCTTCAAAACTTAGCCGATGTAAGTATTTTTCATAACGTTTCTGTATTAAATTTATAATACGTCAAACTTGTTGCTAATCATCTTTAAGAATATCTGACAGATCTATAACTTTGTTGACTCGCAGAGTCTAAAGTAATACTGCGTTCTCAATAGTTTCGTTGTGATGAAAAATTATAGCGATGTAGCTGTATCCTCATAATATTTATGTTGCAGTACGATGGCAGCTTGGAACGTCTAGCAAAAGAATCCGATATGCTGCGACAAGCATACGGTCACTTCTTCGACTTGACCATCGTGAACAACGACATTGAGGAGACGATCGGCTCTCTGGAAGCGGCCATTGAGCGCGTGCACACCACTCCACAGTGGATTCCGGTCTCTTGGGTGTACTGACAGCGACACTCCCCCTGCGAGTCCATCTCCTCGCTCAAACACCTCTAACATAACCTCACACAAACAACTTCGATCAATGATACCGTTGTTCTTGTTTTAAACTGTTGTGTTCAGACGATCAGAAATGAATGGATTGAATCGAAACGAAGAAGACACTTGATCACTGCACTAAACTTTCATTTGTTTGGGAGGGGGGGAAGAATTTATTTGATTTTAAGCAATATAGATTATATTACTACAAGTATTTTCTTATTTTTATTCTGAAACTGAACTACAGCCACAAAAATAGAGCCAGAATATAATAATATAATAGTAGCATATTAATCAAATTTAATCTTCAAATATAATTTTTTCTAATTATGTCGCTTGCATAATATCCTCAATATTTTTGCTTCATTACAATACTCAAACTTTAATTTAAAATATTTTTTTCGGATTTTTTTTTTTCATTCAATAAGGCAGAGCTTAAAACTAATCATTAAAATATTGTATTTAAAATAATATTAAAACAAATAAATAGCCTAGAATTAAAGAAAAGTATTGAAAATAATAAATTAGTGTGTTTATGACAAACAATATTTCACACTGAATTTACCTACCTATAATCTAGTGAATATAATACAGTGCAAAAGTATTTAGATTCGTGAGTTTTTTTCTGAATAGCTCATATTGGTTCAATATTTACATATTATCGTGTTGTTGATTAATTGCTATGTCATACTTTTCATTTACAAACTGTATGAACAATCATGATATACAATGTGGTTAAGTTTCAGAATATTATATTAGCAATGGCTGTTGGTTGTTAAATAATGTAAAAAAACATAATAAAAATGGAGAAACCCAAGTATGAAGAAAAATTTTTTGGAGTAAATCTTTGAAAAAATTTGTTCACACTCTTTTCTAATTTTTTTTTTACGGCAACTCATTGGTTTTCAGAAAAAATAAATACAATTTTGAAGGACTAACCTTCAATATGTGCGTAGTTGACTCCAAGTGGTATAAAACCAATAAGTTTTCATAAATATTGGTATCTATGTGAACAAAATTTGACAGAGATTTCTCACAAAAAAAAAATATTCTTCTTCTAAATATAATATATTATAAAAGTGATGAAATGTATTATTTTCTCATTAGTTTAACTATATATGATTCATTTTTATTATTTTATTAGAAAAAAATCATTCCAGATTTCGAGTAATTCTTATCAGTATTTCTATGTATTGTTTCAAGATAGAAAAGTTATATTTAGAATTCCTATTGGTGCTGGGGTGATTTAAAAAATGTTAATTTTGTTATAGTGAACATTTTTTCAAGAAATAAAACAACGTGTTATAAAAGTTAAACTTTACATTAGGTCAAAAATATATCATAAACTTTGACAATCGACAAGGTAGCACAAATTTAAGATTGTCATTTCATGCATTCCTCAGCAATATTTTTGATTGCTATTGTGTTAACTGATGAGTTTTCAAATTAATTATATGGATAAATATTGTCAAGTCAAAATTACCATTTGATAATTATCAAATAGGATTACTTCAGTATTATGTTTACTTAAAGTCATTCCATATTATGCCACTAATCTAAAATTCTCTTCCTATTAAGAAGTGGAAATTCGACGCCATAATTTAATTGAGAAGAAATTCGCGAAATTTACTCTAAAATAAAGCAATGGGTGGAATATTCCACTGATTCTGGCTGAACGGGTTCAAATATTTTAGGAAATGGAGGAGGGGGTTTTATTATAATCTTTTCAGGGCCTGATTTAGTTAGAAATTAATACAACTAAGTCAGTATTCTAACATAATTGTTTTACAAGTAAATCTATTGATTAAAATAAATATAAATACGTATCAATAAAATGATCCAATGAAATATCAGATTTTTAATGATTTTTCAAGCATTCAGATGCATTTAGATTTCAGAATAATTCAATATTTTAAGGGAAGGGGCTTGCTGAAGTATTTTCTATTAATTTTCAAAGTAATTTTTCAATTGAATTTAACAATAAATTGATTTCACGAACAATTGATTTTTCTTTTTCGGGTCCAAATTAAATCTTATGATCTTTAAAATAAAAACATAAGAAACTTCTATTCTAATGCCTGTATTACACGATACAATTTATTGGTCAATAATTTTCAAGAGTTGACCTTCAATTTATTGATGTGTGTAATATGTCCAAAATTTCCACAATATTTTCTTGACCAATAATTGACCAAGTTATTTTTGAAATAGAGCTGGTTCTATTTTTCACCAATATTCTGGGGTATTCTAGGAAGATTTTTGTCCGTTTTGTCGTTGCTAACATTACTCATATTAGTCATTTCGCGTTAGATGAAACATACTTGACTTGACCTAAAGAAAGATAAACATTGCAAACATAATCTTAGTGTTGACAAAGTATTAATATAATTTTATATACAGTTGTCTTCAGTATATTAATTTTTTGTCATCCCTACTATCACACTTTCTCTTTAACCACACTTTTTGAAGTTACGTCAAAAATTATAAGTTGGTAGTTCTGATTTTTCTTGACGAAAACTTGTATCGTGTAATATGGTATGAAATATTTTTGAACTCGACAATAAATTGTTGAAACTTGACAGAAAACTTGGTCAATTTATTGGTCAATAAATTGTATCGTGTAATACAGGCATAACACATTCCAAAGATACCTCAATAAAGTCAAAAAAACATGCACCCACCCAAGCATGACGTCATCAAATTGGCCTAAATTAGTAAAAGCAGACAAGTATTTCACTAATTTTCGTGCCTATAGACGTTTTTACGCAAAAACCTTGAAATTTAAAATTATCTTGTGGAAAAAAACCTGTTAAAAGTAACAGGAAACATGGTCACAAAAGTTATCACAATATCAAGCTGATATTTTTTTGTATTGTTCATCTTTTCTGCCTATCAATTTGTGACAAATCATATTATAAGAGGTGAATGAAAGAATGTAAGTAAAAAATATGAATTATCAAGAAAAAATCATTGGTCTTGATCTGTAGTTTGGTGCCGAGATCGTTGCCGTGTAATTAATGTTGGTAAGAATCCAATATGCTTCAAACTCTTCTTTGGATTGAACCAAAAACAACCGTTTTCCAAATTCTGACTATTAAATATTTTATTTAGAAATTCAAATGCTTTTGACGAATTGACTTTTGTACAATTTTAACAAATATAAATTTGAAGAAATATATTTATAAATAGGAAGATTTTTTTCTTGTGGAGATCAGTAAATTTTTGAGATTTATTTATTGCTTTGTGGTTGACCTAAAAAATTTGAAAACTCATCTAGAATTTGTGTGATTAATTTGAATCTGAATAAATGTGGAAATCACCTACTAACAAATACTAACACACACACATACTCACATTGATTAATATGTAATATATTTATAAAATCCTACTTATTGAAAGTAGGAAGCAGTAAGGATTATTCCTGACGTTTAGTAATCGCCATATTGGTTACGCGAATTCATAAGCGTAGAAAAATAAGTTAATGTTGCCATGTACTAACATTCACTAGAATAAAATGTTATGAATACCTCTGCTGAAGATGACGGATGAATGAAAAAAATATGTTTTACTGTATTTTGGTTTGACTTGTGCAGTGAACTTGTGTGGAGTATCGTGATAATTATATATAAGTGAAACAAAAGTTATTTAATAAATTAGTTAATTAACAAATTTTAAATATACCAATGAATGCTTCCTGATCGGAATTATGATTATAAATAAAATTAGGGAGCATTTAAAAAATATTAGATTATGTAGGCTTAATATTTCACAAATAAAGTTTAAATATAGTTGAATAGGTATGCGTATTCCTTCTTTTCGAATTTTATTCAAGCGCAATTATCCGAATTGAAATACCCAACTCTAAACCTTATGTAATGAAAACTTAGAGAAATTTCATTACAGTTTATTTTAAACAGTGTACTTGGAAAATACAAATATAAATTTGATATTTGTGATTGAATTGAACAAGTTTTTTTGCATGTCAAATGTACAACTAACATTAGAACCCTAATTACAGTAGATATTTAAATATAGCTCTTATTTTTACCTCATGTAAAAGCACTACAAAATTCCATCTAATTTCTCTACAATGGAGTTTTGTTTATCATTTTAAAATTTTATTGGTAAAGATGAGAATATGGTCCTGTTTATTTGTTTTTAATTTTCCTTCAAATAGCCCTATGCTATTCTTCAGTTTTTGATAATTTCCAGATAATTTTAACCCTTTCGAAAACATGTTGCTTAAAATTATTTTTCAACTATCTATTAGAACTTCCAATTTGCAAATCTAGCTTATTTATTCATTTCTAATTATATATTTTTCTGTCGCAGTTGCTGTATGAGGAAATAATGACTTCCCACCCAGGTCTTGGAATAAGGAACCCTTGGAGGATGAAGAGGAATATTTGAGGATCTAATTTTCCCTTTCTTATATATTGTAGTTATATATCATGAGATATTTATTCGTCAGCATTATTCTGATTATTCATATATTAATTTATGATATTATTTATTGTACGTTATCAAAAAATGAATAAAATTCCTTAAAATGATTTATTACTGTATCATTTTATCCTTTTTGAGTTTATATTGCAGGAATCATCAATAATACCAATTAGCAAACACTTTTTCTATAAAACGAATAGAATGAATAAAATAAATAATCATTCGATTTCACGTACAAAGTTCAGAAAGTTTCCACCAGGTGGCAGCACCTGTCAATAAGACCAATTAGTAATCATCTCGGATGTGATGAAAAAAGTCGCTTCGTGATGAATTTTGTGCCTTCAAAAAATCGAACATTTGTAATAGGATAGCAGAATCTGGCAGAGCAAATTCAAGCGATTATTGATGATTATCTAGGGAGCCAAAGGGCTTAGGGACAAATGTTTCAAACAAAAGTTGTATTATTTTTAACGCCCTACAAGATTTATTCAAAATAATATTTACTAGAGGTTCTAGTTTCAGAGAAACAATATGCTACTACCCTTAATTCAAGGGTAAGAAGTAAATTCCATCTAACTTTTTGATAGCTAGTGTAAAGCTGCGTATGGTGATATAATTAAATTTACCCTAAAGGCTTTGGTTCAGGAGAAAATCAAGAAAAACACTTCCTCAAAACTCTTGATTTTACTCCTGTCCTTCATGCTATCCCAACACAAAATTTGGATTTTTCGAATACAAAATTCATAGTTTGGCTGAGAGTGCAAATTTAAAGAATTAATCAGCAATTATCTCGAGAATTGAAGGGCTTAGGGACAAATGTTCCAAACAAAAGTTGTATTACTTTCAACGTCCTACAAGATTTAATTAAAAAATTTTTCACTAGAGGTTCTAGTTTTTGAGAAACGATATACTACTACCCTTAATTCAAGGGTTAGAAGTAAATTCTATCTAACTTTTTGATAGCTCGTTCAAAGTTGCGTATGACGATGTAATTAAATTTTCCTTAAGGGCTATGGTTCAGGAGAAAATCAAGAAAAACACATCCTCAAAACTCTTGATTTCACTCCTGTTCTTCATGCTATCCTAATACAAAATTTGGATTTTTTGAACACAAAATTCATCGCTTGGCTGAGAGTGCAAATTGAAAAGATTAATCAGCAATTATCTCCAGAACCAAAGGGCTTAGGGACAAATGTTTCAAACAAAAGTTGTATTACTCTCAACGCCCTACAAGATTTAATCAAAATAATTTTTGATAGAGGTTCTAGTTTCAGAGAAACGATATACTACTACCCTTAATTCAAGGGTTAGAAGTTAATTACATTTAACATTTTGATAGCTCGTTCAAAGCTGCGTATGGTGATGTAATTAAATTTTTCCTAAGGGCTAGGGTTCAGGAAATAATAAAAAAAAACGCTTCCTTAAAACTCCTAATTCCACTCGTCTTTCATGCTATCCTAATACAAAATTTGGATTTTTTGAACACAAAATTCATCGCTTGGCTGAAAGTGCAAATTGAAAAAATTAATCAGCAATTATCTTAAGATCCAAAGGGCTTAGGGACAAATGTTTCAGACAAAAGTTGCATTACTCTCAACGCCCTACAAGATTTAATGAAAATAATTTTCACTAGGGATTCTAGTTCTTGAGAAACAATATACTACTACCCTTAATTTAAGGGTTAGAAGTAAATTCCATTTAACATTTTTATAGCTCGTTTAAAGCTGCGTATGGTGATGTAATTAAATTTTCCCTTAGGGCTATGGCTCAGGAGAAAATCGAGAAAAACACTTTCACAAAACTTTTGATTTCACTCCTGACCTTCATGCTATCCTAATACAAAATTTGGATTTTTCGAACACAAAATTTATCGCTTGGATGAATGTGCAAATTAAAAAAATTATTCAGCAATTATCTCGAGAACCAAAGGGCTTAGGGACAAATGTTTCAAACAAAAGTTGTATTACTCCTAACGCCCTACAAGATTCATTAGAAATAATTTTCAATAGGGGTTCTAGCTTTTGAGAAACGTTATACTACTACCCTTAATTTAAGGGTTAGAAGTTAATTTCATTTAACTTTTTGATAGCTCGTTTGAAGCTGCGTATGGTGATGTAATTAAATTTTCCCTAAGGGCTATGGTTCAGGAGAAAATCAAGAAACTTCCTCAAAACTTTTGATTTTACTCCTGTCCTTCATGCTATCCTAATACAAAATTTGGATTTTTGAAACACAAAAATTCGTCATGAAGCAAATTTTTCGTCATAAAAGAGATGATTGTTAATTGGTGTTATTGACAGGTGCTGCTCTCTGGTGGCAGCTCCCTGAACTATATACGTGTGATAATAATTATTTTATTAAATTTGAATCAGGTTATTTCGTCATGGAAGACGCTATTACTAATTGATGATATTGACATTATTCTTAACTATATACGTGATTATTAATTGTATTATGATTCTATTATATTTAAATGTTTATTTGAATTTTAATTTATTAGTTTTATTGAAATTCATTTAACGGATAGACTATTTTTTAAGGGAAAATTTCTATTTCTGGAAAACAAACTTAAGAGGGAAGAAATGATACAGCAATAAATAATTTTAAGGGTTTTTATTGACATTGTGATAACATACAATAAATAATATTATAAATTTATACATAGATAATATTGACAAATATATATAATATAGGGGATGGAAAACTAGTTCCCCAAATATTCCTTCTCATCGTCCAAGGGCTCGTTAGGCTAAGATCTGGACAGGAAACCATCATTTTCTTATGCAGCAACTGTGACAGACAAATATATTATTAGAAATGTAACAGTGATTATCATATCAATAAGGAGAAAAAGGGGTTAGGATGGGTATAGGTATATATATTGTAATTGGTGCACGAGCTATAAAATTGAAAATTGAAACATTTCAACAGATAGTTCAAAATTTATTATGCCCCTATACAAATTAATATTTTCTGAGTGAACCAGGAATTCCAAAAATCTCAAATTTTATATACGTACTAGTAAAAATAGGTATATGCAAAATTAATATTAGCCACCAATCACAATGGATGCACGAGTTCTAGACTTCAGAATTAGTGATGCGGTAATAATTCAAAAGCTCTTTAGAATAAATAAAAAACAATTAATCTTTGGATGAAGGTTCAATTAGGAGAATTTGGAAAGGTTCACGTAGGGGAAAGAGACAAATCTTCCTCCAGGAATTCTTCCTCAGCGTCCTAGGGAAGTCCCAGCAAAACTTAGACAAGAGGAGTGGCTTCTTTGTTGCTGCTGTAACAGAAAATAAAATATTACAATCAAATTCAAATAATTGGATAATCAAAAAAATTATATAAAGCTAAATAAATAAAAATATTACTTAAGATTTGCAAGCAGCGGATGGAACGCACTCAGTAGACATTCTTAAGCATCTACTCTGAAGTTTTCGGGAGTCTGGTAGCTGCTGAAGCTGCTAGTTGTCATCTCCCTTAAACAGGAACTTTGAGGTTCTAAATTGGCATGAAAAATAAAAATAATAGACAAATTAACTCAATATCAGTTTTGAATCAGTGGTTATAATAGCTCAGTTGTCAAAGCCAAATTTAGACCAAAATCTTTCATAAAATGTGATGTCGCTGAAACTAGGTTTTTAGGTACTTTTATGGGTGTAGAAAAAGATAAACAATCTTTGCTGCCCTAAAATGTATGCTGAATTCATAATTTTGAAATTTAGATCATAAATTCGATTTTTACGTTATACCTCGAAAAAACATACATTTTTTTTTTAAATGAGTACCTATCCAGTGGTTCTTTGGGATACTTGTTACTAAGGGAGTACCGGAGTTCTTCCACTTTTACCTGTTTTAATCCTCGACCGTAAGATTGGAAGTATAATCCCGTAGCTGAGTTCCTCCACCTTCACTTTTAATCCTAATTCCGTTTTTGTTTTGTTTGCTACTAAATAAAAAATTCTCACAAAAAAATGTATGGGACTTAATTTGGTTTTCGATCCACAGCAAATAGTTATTGATTTTGAAAGTGCAATTCATAATGCTGTCCGCCATGTGTGGCCGAGTGTTAAAATCATTGGGCGAAGATTTCATTTGAGGCAAGTTTGGCTCCGGAAAATTCAAGCATTAGGTTCAAGTCAAGTGTACAAAGAAAGTAATTATTTTGGCAGCCAATATTTAAAAAAAATTTTTGGTATCCAGTTTTTAAGTCCAGAGAAAATTGGCAATTTTCTTGTATCAGAAATATTTGGCAATGTTCCTTTGAATGATTCCAAATTAGTACAGTTTTGTGATTATATGCTAAAAAGTTATAATATTAGGGAGGAAGCTCGGTTTTCTCCCGAAATATGGGCCTGTGCTGATGGTTCTATGTATCTAATGTTTCGTAATAAAATACCCTAATGATATTTATTTGATGCGTTGTCATATGACCTGAACATACCCTTCAAGTTCCCAGAATTGTTTTAATCCCTGCGGTTATCGGTGATGGAGCAACTCAGCTATGAGATTATAGCTACCTGAGGTTTGGTGGAGCAACTCCACTGCGCCCGTTAATAATTAATAAGGCCTTGAAAGAAGGTTATTTTCGCAGAAGACCCATGAAAACATGAGAGTGGCTTCTGGGGAATCTACTCTACTTCTATCTTTAAAAAATTACAAATATGGATAAAGTAGTTTGAATGATCGATGAATGAGTCAAAAATTATTCGACTATATTCACCACTGATCTTATGCATAACGTTCGTATATCATTGATTTATTTTATTATTTGTTTCATATTTGTTTGTTGGTAGCTTAGGTTTCCCATGAGAATAAAATCCACATGGCATATTTATGTTATGGTACTACTGCACTGCAAACACTTCAAAAGATTTATATGCCTCTGAGAGTCAAGTGTATCAAATAAAAGAAAAATAATGTCGTTTTCTAATAGAATCCTAATTTAAATTTAGATAAATTTAGACAAACTGCGGACTAGGGAAATAAATTAGTCGAGTAGAATTCAACAGTTTGGAAAGACAAGAACTTATAATAGAAGTAATTACACTAGAGAAAAACAAGAATCTCGCCTTAGATTCCTATTTTTGAATGATAGAATAGAATAGAATTATTGTATGATACTTATTACAATGTTTAACTGTATAAGAGGCACTTAATAAGATTCATTCTGCGCAATATAAATGCAACATTTTAAGGCAAAGAAAATTGCACTATGACTTGCTCGAAATATCTTTATATTTACTAATCATCATCACTGGCGCAACAGCCCTTGTAAGGGCCTGGACCTTTCTAATCGGTATCACCGAGCCGCGGTATAACACCGCCGTACTGCCGATCAGAATTTCGTGCCATTGCTACATATTTTAAGGTGTATAGGCTGGCAACCTGTAGCACCCGAGTGTGATGATGCAAGTAGCTGCATTTTTTATTTTTACGACAAATCACACATTGTCGGTGAGTGGATTCGAACCTGCGACCTCTTGGTCGAGTGACGTCACAACATGTATAGGTGAACAAACACGCTCGGCCAGCCGCACTCACATATTATTTACTAATACAAAGTAAAAGTAAAAAAATTCACATCTCGAGATTTTGATGGAAATATCCGTTCTGAGCATCCCTTAATCCATTTCGACTACTTTCGGCTTGACGTCGGTATGTATGAATGTGTGGTGCGTTCAACTCGCAAATCTCAAAACCCGTCGAACGTATAATGTTGAAATTTTGTATTTAAAACTGGTTAGGGTCTAGTTGTGCACCTCGCATTATGGTTGTAATCGTCTGTACCTGAAGTGCACTTTACTTGGAACTTTGTTTGAATCTTTCGCAAAAATTCAAAACTGTTGAACATGGAATATTAGTGTTAAGTATTTAAGACGATTGTACCATTTAGATGCTCATATCCTATGTCAAACAAAAAAAAACTAATCCCATATTTATTTAAGCTAAATACAAAGTTTCAGTACTACGTCGAATTGTTAGACCATTCTCCTTACAGACTTACCTAAGTCCCCACGATATTTTACTCTTCAAAGACTTTTGTCGTCGGAAGAAGCAGTCTGTTTTCATTGAGATTGATTGAAACGGCAATGCACTTTACTTGACAGTCTTTTCGAACATTTCGTATAAATTCGAAACGATCGACCGCAGAGTACCGCAGTTTAGCATTTTAGTCTGCTGTAGCATCTGTATGGCTGCCTACTATTCTCATGACGGTCAAATGAGCAGAGAGTGCAATTCAGTTGAAATTTTTTCTCAATTTTGCGCATAAAATCAGATCTGTTAGCCGTGGAATCTTGAAAATCAGTATTTGAAAATGTTGTAGCATGAGAATGATAATCTTTTGTTTCTAAAACAACCGACTGGCTGAAAACGCACTCTACTTGACAGATTTTTGAATATTTTGGATTAATTCAAAACGATTAGCCGTGGAAAAATGAGATGCAAAAAATATATCCAGTGGATATTATTGGATTCCGAATGTATAAAAAAAAAACTTATCAAAGTCAGTTCTTACCTAGTACGAGTTTTGGTAACTTTTCGGATACAGAGCAAACTAATCAGAAATCAGTTGGCATAATTATAGGAAGCAATAAGAATCCTTTGCAAGCTTTCTCAGCGTCATTCTAATCTATTTTTAATTCCAATTGTTTAAAACTTGATTGTTTTTCTTGATATTTATACTGAGCTGATTGTTCTAACTTTATTTGTATTGTAATAAAATCGGCTATTTAGGTCAGATACTAACACAATGTTTATTACGTACTATAACCTAAATAGTTCTTAATCACATTAAATTTTACAAGATGGGTTTTAAGTGGTAGCGTAATGCTCCTTTAATTTTTTCAATTAGTACAGTGATTTATTGCAAATTTATAAGTTTTGTAATTATCTAAAGACCACCAGTAAAGATAGGAATTGGAGTAAAATCTTATTGGACAATATAAAAATTCAACCTTGTCACACAACTTGAGTAATATGTAGGTACAGTTGTTAAACCAATTTTATTCAAAACTTATCATATAACGATATGAGTTATGGCGTAAACTAGAATTTTACTCCAATAAAAAAATTTAAAGCAAGTTATTCAATAATAATTCAATTTTTTGATTTCAAAAGATGTGCGCCATTATCAATTTTAGAATACTTATAAATTGTACACCTACAACCAGAAGTGAGTTCCACAAAATATTGTAATAAAAAGGTAGGTTTTTTAATGTGTTAAGCGGTGGTGCCCCCACCAGAGTATTTTAGGTACTATGTGACATATATTACAATTCAGCTGATTCGAATGTTATTTAAAATTATTGTGGAGTATTTGAATGTTTTTTTTTTGTGTTTAATTCAACATAGACAAGACCCTCTGTTGGCGACGTCATCACCTGACAATATTTCCTGTGATTAATTGCAGGATTGTATTTTTTTGAATATTATCTTACCTCAAATTTTGATGTACGAGGGCTGTCTATAGTTTTAGATATAGACATGGATGAAAACAATGAATAGATATTAATGACTTTATTGTTTTTCGGAGTATTCTTTACGAACGATAATGCATTTTTGCATCCGCTCGAACCAACTTTAAAAGCAGTTATTTCTCTCGTTTGCTGGTACTGACAAAATTGCATTTAGAAAGGCGTTGACTGCTTATTCCGACGACTAAAACCTTTGACCAAGTAGTTTGTTTCAGATTTTTAGAAGATTGAAAAATCATTGGGACTTAATTCAGGTCTGTAAGGAAGATGGTCTGACAATTCGACGTTTTGCTGCTCTAAAAATTCAATAGTCTTGCGAGTTATGTACGAACTTGCATGCTCAGCAATTATTTCTGGTAAACAATTGGTTGTATACCAATCGGCAGTAACGATTGTTCAATATTGTAGAGAAATTGTTGCTATATGACCTGTTTTTGAGACTTTTGATGACTTTTGTCGGATTTTCTGAATCTTGAAACACTTAAACAGACGACTGACGTTTATTTTCGGGTTCATTTGGGTAAATTCACAATTTATCACCACTGACGACGCTGTATTTCTTTTTATTGTTGTCTGCGTTGAATCGGTCTGGAGTTTTTGACATCGATTTCTGGTTCTTCGGTCAACAGATGAGGTATCTAACGGGAAACTATTTTTTTTGCACACAATTCTTCACGCAAATTTTTTGAATTGAGGTCTCTTGAATCCCAATGATACCCTAATCTTGCGATGTCACATGTCGATCTTCGTTGATGAGCTTGCGCACGGCGTTGACGTTTCTCTGAGCGACTGCCATTTTTGGAATACTTATCTCTGACTTTTGCATACCACCAAAAAACTGTCGATTGATTTGGTACTTCATTACCGTAAACAGAAATGAACTCGGCGAGGGATTCTTCCTAAGATAATTTTCTTCGAAAATTGTAAAAAATTATTGCCCGAAAATGTTTCCAAGTTAATTTGTGAAATTTGGAAATCCGTTACAGCTGAAATATTATACGTATCGTACTAAAACATTGGATTCAGCTCAACTAAATATAAAGATTAATTTTTTTTGTTTGATACTTGATTGGTAGTGCCATTTGTGAGCAAGTATGCAAATCTAAAATGTTAGCCCTATTTGGATTTTGAAATATATCTAATGTGTCTTCAAAATCTAATATAATTAATACAAAATGATCTCATATTAGTAGGCATTTGGATGTTGCAATCAAAATCTATCGAATCTTGCTGCTGGTTTTTGGATGATTACAATACCTTTTATCCTCTTGGAGTCCCTTGATATTCAAAATCAAAATAGAAACCGACTTCAACATAATATTAAAAAATCTGACGTGGACATCACGTGACTTACTTGTACATCATTAGATATATATATATAATCAAACACAACATCTCACATTCCACGGCTAGTCGGTTGCTATGGAAACAGTAGGTCATCATTCTTATGCTACAACATTCCTAAATACTGATTTCCAGGATTCTACGGCTAATAGTTCTGAATTTATGCGCAAAATTCCAAGATCGTCAAGTATAGTGCACTTCCGACTAAGTCGATCTCAATGAGAATAGGATATGAGCATCTAGACAGTACTATCATCTTGAATACTGTATTCTAATATTCTACGTTCAATCGTTTTAGATTTATGCGGAAAATTAGAAAATATTTCGAGTAAACTGCACTCCTGGCTCAACCGATCACAATCATAATGCAAGGTGTACAACTAGATGCTATTAAAGTGCTTAATACGAAATCTCAATATTCTGCAACCGATTATTTTAAACTTATGAGAAAAATTCGAAAAGTCTGTGATATGAAGTACACTTCCGGCTTAGTCGATTGGGACGAAAATAGGAGATGATTATTTGGATGCTACAGCAATTTCAAATACTGAATTCCAGTATTCTACGGCTAATTATTCTAGATTTATGCTGAGAATTCAAAAAAAGTATCAGGTAAAGTGCACTTTCAGTACAGACGATTGCAACCATAATGCAAGGTGCACATCAAGATCCTGAATCCTATACCAGTCTTTTATACAAAATTTCAGCATAATACGTTTGATGAACTCAGAGATTTGCGAGTTACGCACAAACACATACATACGTACATACGTACCGACATCAAGCCAAAAATCGTCAAAATGGATTCATGAATGCTCAAAACGGATATATCCATCAAAATCTCGATATGTGAATTTTGTCGGTTTCGCAATATTTTCTTGTACTTTTAGACCGTCAGATAGTCGTAGATTTCAGTGCCTCATTTTGTTTTTCATGTCTTCAAGAGGTTTGATAAGTATGTATATTTGGAGTTCAATAATGCTGAAATTAAAACTGGACCGTGTGACCAACATAATAAAAATTTATCTCAAATTTGTATGAAAAAGCATGTTCTGATCCAATTTTGTCGCTCTTGTCATGCTTACGAAATGAAATTCAGGAGAATATATTTTGACATGTAAAATGTCAAACAAAATTGAAAAATTGACAACATATTATCTTTGTCTTCCTTATCATTTCAATTCAACTGATTGTTTTATACCGCAAATTCTGAATGTCCGTTATACTCATAAACTGCACTTCCGGTTTGGCCAATTGATACAAAAGTAGTAGATAACTATTTTGATACTACAATAAGTTCAAACACTAAATTTCAATATGCTATGGCTGATCATTCTAGATTTATGCGAAAAAATTTAAAAAAGTTTCAAGTAAAGTGCACTTCTGGCTTGGCCGATTGATACAAAAATAGCAGATAACCATTCTGATACAACATCAAGCTCAAGTACTGAATTTTAACATCCTGCGTTTGATCATTCTGGATTTATTAGAAAAATTCGAAATAAATTTCAAGTAAAATGCACTTCCGGTACAGAAGATTGGAACCATAATGCGAGGAGCACAACTAGACCCTATACCAGTCTTATATACAAAATTTCAACATTATACGTTCAACCAGTTTTGAGATTTGCGAGTTACGCACGCACGAACGCACGAACGCACATATGTACCGACATCAAGCCGAAAATAGTCAATAGTGGCGATATTAAATGAGTGTATATATTCATCAAATTCTAGACGCTTTTATTTATACTGAGCAAGCGACCAAGTGCTTTGTCACGCGTTGGTATGGGAGATTCGCGTTAGAGTTAATACTTCGGAAAACATTAACATCAATTTTTAGTAGCTTAAAAGAAACTAATTCATAGTCTCAATCCTCAATCAAGATCAAAACCAAAGTAAGGATCAATCCTAAAATTTGCAGGTGCCAAATAATCAGTAGATAGTAGACGTGATATGCATTTATGATTTTTCTTTCAATTTTCTTCGACGCCGTGCTCGTCGCATTTCCAGCTCCACTCAGTTCATCTCGCGCTCATCTCTGACTCCAGTGTCGGATTCTGGCTTTCAGTGAACAGTCGCGGTCGGGCAGAGTTAGCGAGCGCATCTCAATAACGCGCTCCAGATTTATCTTATATTTGTGCGCGATATAATTTCAGAATCGATTTGTATGAAAATTGAGGCTGGCTAATTTTGTGGGACTGGACAATATGAACTTAGTGCGGCTTGAGTGATGAAGGACTTTTTGGTGGAAAAGTGTTAGATTGGATTTTGGTAAGTATTGTCATCATAAAATTTAAATTATAATAAATTTTGAAAAACTTATCAAACCTAATTTAATTTTTGCTCCAATTGAATGAGGCTCATTTTTCTTTTGTTACGAGTAGTTTCATTAAAGAACATTTCAAAATTAATAAAGAAAAAATATATATTATACTGCCTACCAGCAACTGAAACGAACTGTCAGTTGGTAGCTGATAGCCTGGTGTTGAAGTTGTGTGAAAAATCGAATGGAATAGCAGTTAAGAGTACTATTATGGATGATGATATCATTATTATTAAATGGGTAATCATCGAACTACTTTTTTAAAAGTCAACGATTCAAGATAATATTCTAATTTTGCTAATTATTACCATCTATAATTCTTTTTCTGTCCATTGGAATGTTCTTGCCAAATAAAAATTATTAGCTAATTCAAACCAACCTGTAACTTGTAACTCTTGAATTACTTGAGATAGTAATTGATGAATAATTGGAATAAACATGTGTAAAAGTATCATTACCAACGCACAAAATTTTTGTTGTGTACTTGCCTTATACACCAGTGATTCTTAACTTTTTCAAACCGCGACCCGAATCAAGTAGGCCTCATTACATACAAATATTACTTTTCATAGAAAGAAGAGAATTTAAGGAACTTTTTGTTCAAGAACTTATATGAAAAAATATTTTATTTTTTTTATTAATTCAAGGAAAATATGTTCATAATTACAAGAAGTATATACCAAGTGTATATGAAATTATTAAGCGGAATTTCTTTGTTGCCAATATCTTTTGTTTCATTAATCTAGGAAATAAATTTGAAGTATCTATCTGTGATTTCAAAATAAATGCAAAAAGTTGAGTGAGAACTGCTACTCAAACGAAACTCAATCATAAATGACTGTTTATAAAATTTTTGTCTGTCTCAAATAGGCTATAGAACGACCAAACAGATTTTAATAAAAATTTCAGGAATTAAAACAGAAATTTGCAGGGTTCAGAAGATATGAGCGTGAATATTTCTATACTTCGTGACTGTGTCAGCGTAACTGTGGAAATGATATATGTGCATGCATAAGGTGAGGAAAGAGAATATATCTTCTGCCTCATCGTGAAGTATCATTTGCGCGAGCGAACTGATGATATGCAGTTCTGTTATTGAATTCAATTGCTCTCTTTCACTTATTCTTCAAGATTATTTATTCCAATTATGGTGATCCACGCAGACGAAATCGCGGGCACTGGTTAATTTTAGAATAAAAATGCAAGAATAACATTTTATCTTTGATAAGAATCAGTTTTCAAACACTATTTCTTGATCCAAAAGCATGAATAGTATGTTTTATTTGTACACGTGATTTACAGGTACGAGTGAAGCGAGTGTTCAAAGTAACGCGTGTCTGAGTAAAATAAATTTCATACTATACTTTATCCACAAATTTAAATTAAGACAGCATGATTCAATTGAAAAAAATTATTAATTCCAGCTCATGCTTGAAAGGCTGGTGTCAACTTGGGGTCATACGTGAAATTTTTGCCAAAATGTTTCTTAGTGCCATGAAAACTGATTAAATATCATTTTGATTACGGTTGTAGAGAGTATTAATTAACGCAACAAAAGTGTAAACTAGAGCATTTTGTCATGAGCTCAGCATCTGGTAACGAGGCTTGCTGAGTCATTAAAATTACTGTCCAAATGTCTTAATGTTTGTTTACACACATATTGCATATAAGATTTTTGCTGCTGGCTTTAACTTACATATATTTACAATTATTGGGCACACTACACAAATTGATAATTGGACTTCACAAAAAAACGAGAGCTGAATCAGGCCTAGTTGTTGTGCACAGTGCTACCAGCATAAATTAACAAAAGATTTAAATTCATAGTACGAAACTTGTATGTCACTCATTTATTCGGTGATAGAGTTGGATGCGTGAACTCTTAGTTCACGCATAGCTGGCGATGTGTAATCCACTACTAAGATTGGGGATAAACAGAATGACTGTATATGTAAATTAGATTTTCATCGGAATTGAATAATTTTCTTTTTCTGTTCTTCAATGAATCTCTTTTTTTAACATATTATTTAATAAGGAAAAAAATAATATCGAAAAATACAACATTACACAAATATTAAAATCATATTTGAGGAAATATCGACAAGAAAGAGGACACTATAATATATTCATTTATCGTATATAATATCACAAGGGGCTGTAATTTTATCAATAAATTTTTCTTGAAAACATTGATTACCTAGCAACATCGTGAGAGTCATCTGTCCGATTGAATTACGAGAGCGTAGCTCGAAGGATTTCATCTGAGCAGATGACTCGAAAGATGTTACTTGAGGGCAATCAATGTTTGAAAGAAAACTTTATGATAAAATTAAAGTCCCGAGTGGTATTTGTGGAGAATATTTCACGAATGAAATTGCTACTATAAGTATCTATTAAATAATATTAGTTACAGCTAACCTATTTTATTGAAAAATGCACTAACTTGTCTCCATAATACTCTTGTATTTTTGGACTTTTTGTTTTCAATTTCATTACTTTCGGCGAAAAATGCATTTCCAAAACGATTAAATTTTTACATTTACGAAAATTGATTATTTGTTTATATTAGAACTGTGTATTTTTTCTCCATGACAAAGGCAATTTATCGCGATAAATCGCTTGCCAACGGGAATTTACCGAGGTAACGGGAATTTATTATTATAATTGTCATTGTAACCATGCAAAATTTGTCAGTATAATTGACAAGAGTGAAATAATCATTTTAAAAGCATAATTGCATTCTGGACATAGAAGAGAATTATTATGCTGCGTTATTAGGTTATTGATTTGAAACAGAAAACTTTTCCCTATTTGGTGCTTGCATATTATTTGAAGTTATTCTGACTATTACATATTTATTAGCTTTATCAGATTCAAAATTGCTTGTGATTGAGTTTGAATCATTCTGTGGGAAAAATAGATATGTAATAACTCGTCACTTTGTGATTGAATTTTTATTTGAAGCACGAACAAAACAGCATCATTCATCTCTTTCAAATCAACAGAGCGACGTTTCTATTTCTTTATTTTTCACTTTCATCTTCGTTTTGGTTTGAATACAACGGCGCTATTTACAGCACATGTTGCTATTTATTCTTCAGCGCAAGAGCAAGAGTGAATATAATGAATAAAACATGAAGAAATGCGTGTAGAACATCGTCACACATGAGTATAATAGCACAAGCAATGACACTGTTCGTGATAACACCAAAGCAGTTCCTGGATTATTTTGTTAATCTCTTAGTAACTGATTAACCGAAGGTCACTAGCAATTTGCTCACAAAACAACTGAGAATAGATACTATTACATTGAATCAAGTACCCCAAACAAGTATGTCCACATAATATTGAAAAAATAGCGCATCAAAGTGATCCGTACAGAAAAATGTATGTCCTCAAAAGTTATAATACCTTGTTCCAAATGGGCCAATTCACAGAATTTTCTTACTACACAAGATGAATTAGGATTTGATTTCTTTGGCGCATTTTTTGGAAAAAAGCGTTATTATATTCACTTTGGCTGGCTGGCTGGCTGGCTGGCTGGCGTGACGCTGAGTTCTCAGCAACTATACTATTTACAGACTTGAAACTGGTACTAAATAAGAGCTGCTGTTTCGTAGGTTTGCACAAATTGCTTTAATTCAAGCTCAGTGATTGTGAAAGATTAAATTATTCAATGACTTGTTTCAAGTGAAACAATGCCCATAGATATATGATATTAGGGATATGGAAACTGAAATTTATTAAAGGAGATGAAAATTTAGTTACAACTTTCGCCGCGGTTGTCACTATTATTATGTACAGTTGTCAAATCCGTCCGGGATTCATTCAATGACTTGTTTGACGCGAATTTGAAGCTTATTAGAATGAATTATTATTATTGGATGAAAATTTGTTTACTTTTGGTGTATTTTTTTTTCATATAGCTTTGATAAAGATCAAATTATCATTTTAAGGTACAGCACTTGACCTCCCGTCAGTCAATAACTGAACAATGAAGATTAAAAAGTATTTTTGAGTTTGTACATGCATAAATTATGTACCTATCAAATAGTCAACTTGAAACTAGTACTAAATGGAAGCTGCTGTTTGGTAAGTTTGCCCAAACTGCTTGATTTCAAGCTCAGTAATTGTAAGAGATGGTAATTTGCGAAGTCTCTGAAGTAACAAGCATTCATGAGTTGTCAAAAATGCGCTTTCATCATCTAGATGATTTTCTAGAGTAGGGGAATCAATCTAGGAATCTGAATTATTATATTACGATTTTTCTACAATTAATAATTTTCAAATTGTACAAAATTTTGATCCTACACTACCTACATCTTCATTAAGACAGCATTTTGATGCAAAGAAAAATGCAACATGACATACACAAAATCAAATTTCAATGCACAATATTTTGCGTATTCTTGTCACGATGTATTTTGCATTGCATAAAATGCTGCATCAAAATACATTGAATTCATGGTTTCAAATAGCCCTTCAAGTACATTTATTTTTTAAGACATAATTTTTTTTCCAAATTATCTGTTCAGCCAGTGTGTGTCTAATTAGTTAAAGGGATGAAAAATGAATTATGAGTGAAATATTCAACAATTTTGATAATTATAAACTTGATGGAGTTTTGTTATTCCTGATTTTAAAACCCGATTCTGGGTTGCTTGTTTGGTTTCGCTGATGGGTCACAAACTGGACGTTGTGATAGGAACTTCATGACGGAAACTTTAAGGAGTTGGTTTTGCAGATGATTTCAAAACGAGCACAAAGAAAAAAATGACAATTCAAATGTGTAATATCTTACAAAAATAAATACTGGAAACGATCAAACGTTACCACCGTGTTTCATATCCTCGTGATTATTTGCTAGTTTTCTTTGAAAAATAGTACGTGTTTTATCATGAAATCCAGCATGTATCCACGCATCGAAACCAACAATGACGTCACTTTCAATCATATCAAGATACACGGTAGCCATTACTACAAGCGTTGTGTGACGTAGCCTGAAGATATTTGAAATATTGCTCAAAATTTTGTGGTGTTGTAGATGTATTTGAATTTTATATTAAAGAAATATCTTGTTGAAAGATTTTGACATATTTCGAGTCCAATAAGAATCTTCCGTATAGTAACGTGTGCAAAATGACGAATCAAATCAAAAATACACTGAAAACAGTTTTAGGACTGTTTTCATTTGCTAAGCAACTGAGTATGTTGTATTCATGTTAAAAGGCCTTCCGTATGGCGTTGGGTTGCTTCGAGACTGTCAAAATTATTTAATTATTATGAACGACCTGAGAATATTATTAAAAATATCAAAAAAGCTGTGTAAATCATACTTTGAAATCATTGGTTTCAATCTTCCAGTATGAATTTAGCATACAATCAATAGCCATACAACCAGGAATGAAAATATCAGATTAGGCTTATCAAGAAATAAAAATCTTTAAGTACCGAATCCAATTTCAATATTGGAGTTATAGGACGATAAAATTCAGAATTGCTTCCGTGTGAGCCTTAAAAACCGGTTTATTCAACTGTTTCTCTTATCTAAAAAATTGATATTCGATTATTTTATTATTGTGGAGGTTCAGACAAAGCGCGAATGAATACTTAATTGATCTGATAAAGGTGAACTATAGGAATAACAATACCCATAATATTCAGAAATGAAGTGTACACTCTGATTATAGTGTACTTCTGATGTTTAAATGAATTTGCAATTTCTTACTATTACCCGACTGTAGAACCGAAAAAAGCAGAGTTTTGATTTTTGCAGTCTAATCATAATCTATTTCTTCACAATCTCCTTGATATGGGCATTAAATGAAAGAACTTAATAATTAAAATACAATAAACTATGTGACATGTCTACAGATTCATTACTGCAAACATTTCAACACTAAATAAAGTTTAATAATGTCAAAAAACAAAAATCTCGTGAATTTGGTTTGTAGCTTACTAGAAACTTAAAGAAAATTATGTGGTAGTCCACATAGCTAGTACTATCAACTTTTGAACCTATTTTATTCTTAAATATTATTAGTATAGTACCCTGGACTTTGGCTTCATCCAGATGACATTGTTTTATATATAAAGAAAAATTTATTTTGATTGTTACTCAATAAGATTTTATGGTTTTTGGCACTCGGTTATTTCCAAATTCTTGATTTTTTTCATTTGCAACCTTGTAAATTATTGTAGGTAATTTCATGCAAAACACTTTTGTATCATTATGCTAATATTAATTAAAATAATGACTAAAATCAACTAAATAGGGTGTGCCCCATTCCCGAAAAAGAGTTTAATATATGACATAATTTTTTAGTTAGTGTTAAACTGAGTATTTCGACATCATAGTTGATTTCCTTGAGTGAAATCACAGACCATCAAATAAATCAAATTACCATATTTGTATGCGTACGAAATTCAGTAGCTACGCGTATTTATATAATTAATTGCTCGTTTAAATCACTTTTAAAAACAAATAATTCAAGCCTAATTTGTATTCTTACTATCATAAAAATATCACTTGAACATTATATCCATGGACAAAGTGGCGCAAGTAAATATTTAATTGAATAGAAAGATTTATTTTCTGCTAGTGCGAATAATATCAGTCATAATATGACTTCTTCCAAATATTTTCAAGGAATAAGTTTTGAGGGTGAATTCTCAAGCTGTAATTTTGTCTTGATCAAGATCTATTATCGAATTCTTTAACGAATTCCAATGTTCAAGCTCTACGGACATTTTTTCTTCATAAATACACACGTACAACAAGAATTGTAATAAACCCTTAGGCTTCCCGTCCATTGAAAGCAGAAAGATGTAAAATGGGAAATAACGAGTTCGAGCGAACGCCATTCGTACAAAATCGTGCGAATGCCCATCGTCCATTGTTGCTTTATTTACCCGGTATTCATACAGACGATATGGTGTTGGCACTCGAATAAGATTTGTTCCAGAAGAATTAGGATCTTTTGCTAAAAAACCTTGATTTTTCATTTTTTTTTTCATCTCTCTCTCATACTGATGAAGAATTTATAGCACTGGAATTATTACCTTTGATACTTCGATGTATATCACACAGAGAAAAAACACATTTTACTACATCCTCGAGAGAACTTCTTCTGACCTTGAGAAATTCAGCAATTTTTTAGAGACAATTCTACCAGATGAATACTGTTATATTATGGTACATGAGATGAAAGAATCAAACCATTTGTATTTTCTGTTTTTGTTTTGCACTGTGTAGTTTACACTAATTCGCAAGTGAAATCTCAAAAAAGTGAGATCGGTTCGCACTTCGCAGCAATACGCATGAACTCTGACGAACGATATGGGTCCAGTGGATGCGACTCCCCTTTGAACCACACATTGGGATCATTCGTGCGGATTCAGACGAGTTCGATTTCACAATTTTCCGCTCTCAATGGACGGGAAGCTATACATTTTTAACACAGATAAACCACATTATTTCAGCATATAAGAAAATCTGTAAGGATTTGAATCTCAGATCTTGTATACTCGTCGTGCATATATTCCTCCATTTCGACGTCTTATCACTTTGTTTTTCTACTCAAGGAGTCACAGCACATTTGCAGACTTGGATTTTCTTTTTGTTCTCGATACCGACATACTCCACTTGTTTCTTTTCCGAAGACAATATATCTTTACAACTCTTACTGAGTACTTCTTTTTCGGTCTACTCAAACAAAATATATTTTCTGTAACATGTGCATGCATATTCTATTACTGAATTGATTTCAGGTTCGAAAGTTCTCAATTCCAAGCCATGAAAATATTTATTATTAATTCCCTGCTGAAAGGGAAATAATGATTATCACCCTGTTGCCAGGATAATAATAATAATTGTTGAGTTTTCTTATTTTTTTAATGTATCAAATTGATATTTGGAAAATTGTGTATTATGGGATATGATCGTTGAAATGTTTGTATTTGCTGTAACCGTGATAGAACTGTGAATGTGAAAAAAAATGTGATATCAATCAATGAAAGAAGTCCTATAAGCTATATTTTGTAGTCTTAATTTGCTGTAAATGTGATCACAACTGCAAAAATTTGTTTGTGAAATCAATGAAATAGTTTTTATAAACTCAGGTATATTTTGAAATTTTATTAATGCGGTACTTTGATGTACTTATAACAAAAAGTATTGTACGCAAAGAGGCATTGAACGACTAGCTTTGAATGGCACGGGTGAAGTTGGCTGCACGATTCAACGTCTTGGGCTTCATCCTGCGTTCGTGGAATACAACCAACTTCACCCAGAGTGAAAATAACGGTCTTTTGGTCATTGCAGCATAATATGCTATCATTCAATCAATTTTCAAAGGAAAACATCACCGTTTACGTATGTAATCTGTTCTTAAGGCTTGTATAAAGTTCTTTCTCCAAATAATTTTATTCTAGTTATTAAGAAGCTATACGATTTATTAAGCAATAAAGCGACTGACAATCGATATAAATATTGCTAAAGCTGACTGAAATTGTAAATTTATGTATCATATACAAACTACACAATTCTTTCCGCTCTTAAAGATGGCTGAGGTGTAGTTAAAACTGTCGAGTTAAGAAATAAAAAGATTATAAATTGACTGGATTCCCTGATTCTCATACTTACAGTCGATACAAATATTCATTTTTGATTTGTCTATTTGTATTTTCGAATAGTTTCTGTCTGATGAGGCCTTGCATTAATTTTTTCTTCATTTCATTCAATACTGTTTACCCCCATTTACCGAGATGTTCGTAATTTTAAGCCAGCATCTACATATTTCATTCTACTTTGAAATAGGAAGAAATATGATGTACTGTAATTAGCCTATTACTACGTACTTCATCCAAGGGGGCAATATAAACCAAGAATTTCAAAATTTATTATCGTAGGAATAATTCAACATGATCATGTTATACTCGTATATATTATCTTATTTGAAGAAAAAAAAGAAAATTTTAGAAATTTCAAGCAAGTGTTCACCATTCTGTTCACTATTTTAAAAGGAATTAAAAAGTAAGTTAAGTATTTGATAAATCAGTAGACAACCAATATATCGATTTATATCTAGGCCCTTGAACACTTAAACTCCACAACATTTTGGATGTCACTGCTTTAAGAGGATTACAAATGTTGACGATTTGGGTGCGTAAAGGTGGAGCCCTAACAATGTGGTGCCTGCCGGGCCAATATATAGGTCAGCAATCAGACACACATGCACACATATGTATAGTGTCACATTCACATTACAATATCAAATTGAGATATGTACACGTACATTCTGTCACTCGATCACTCTGTCATCCATCTTCGGGCGTCAGAATGTGATTGACTCGTGATGTTGGGATAAAGACATTAATTCTGAACTCGATTGGGGAAGGATGGGAAAAATATATTGGTAAAAAATGCTACGACAGACATTTTTTTAGTAGAAAAAAAGCCCTCGTAACACTGGCAACTAAACTCTAGTTGTTATTAGATCAAATCATTCCAACAAAACTGGAGAAAAATGTGAATAGGTGAAAGGTTAAATCAGTCAGCTAGTATCATTTTATTATACTGATTAAATTTCTTTGTATGGAAAATACAATAATGTAGAGTCTTTCAATTCAGGACATTTTCTCAATAGAAATTGGTTAATATAAAAGAAATCATGCATACTATGGAAATGTAGTTATTGATGATGATAAGTCTTAGATCCTAATTGAAATTTATAAAAAATAAATTATACTCACAATCTTCTTTTTTTTTTTGCAGAATTTGCGGGAATAGTGTTTCGCGTTGTAAGAACAATGGGGGTTTTAACAACCCTTGTGTTGATACTTGCTTGCGGAGCAATAAGGCTGGTTACTGCCGATCCTCCAGCACCTTCTAGACATTATGGCTCCAGCATGGAAACAGAAAATCCTGGACATCTCCCACAGCCAATTGGCGGGTAAGCTGCAAATAAAACATTTCTGTTTTAATATTTATTCATCGATTATGGTTTCAAACTATGTCTTGGGAAGTTTTTGCAAGTCTCAGCTAATAATACGTTAACGCTAACATAAGAAACGAATTTATGAGTTATGGATACAGAAATTGACTGATTTTTTCGTAAGTACGATGAAATTGAATATGAAATTGTTCAACTATATTTGCCCTCATGCAAATAAATTTCACTGAATTATTTTGATCATAAACACATCTTTTCAATCGTTTGGTTGCTTCAGGTTTAACAAATCTAGCAACCGTTAAAAATTGAGAAGTTGGAATCGTGATAAATGGATGGTAATACAACATGAATGCAAATAAATGTAAGAAAACAAATATGTCCTTCAAGAAGCTATGTAGTGATATTGAATTTAAATTGAGTGGAATGTGTTTGGAATTTCATATATTTGTTTAGAATTAATGGCGTTTATTTAATCAGACTAATGGTGTTTTAATTATGTGTATATTATGCTTAAGAGGTATTTATGTTGCAAGAATATATTTATTATTCTTAAAGTATAATTTGATTGATTAGTATGCATTATTGCATTTACAGAACTTCCAAAATTCAAATTACAACAGTCCTATATAATTATGGAACGATTATTCTTTCTTACTTTCCGCTATTTTACATAAATATTAACTGAATCTACGGAAGATGTAATATGCATGTCTTATAGTCCTTGAAACACGTATTTACTGAACATCTGATTTCTTAGTTTTATATTCATACTAAAAAATATGATACTAAGACAAATCGACAGTTTATGTTACCAAGAGGAAGATATTCATGAAGAAACAAATCAATTAGTTCCAAATAAAGTATAATATCTGAATTATTAGGACATTTTTCTTTCCCAATTTATTTAGAGGAAAGAGTATTGTGATCGTAAAAACGACAGTATATCCTTTTTGAGGTTCCTAAGACAATTTCTATAGTGATGACAATCTGTTGGACTGTGTTATGTGTCTATTCTTTTTACAATATTTGACCAATCGAGTTGAAATTTAATATATGTATTATAATGTATATAGTCATCACCTGAAAATATATGCTAATTCCATGCATATATTTATACAAGTTCTTGAAAAAGCAATAATGTGTGAAATAATGATCAACTAAATCACCCACGCAGTTATAATTTATAATTTTGTCGCATTCCTTGCGTTGTTCAAATATCAAATATCTACATCCACTTCAACAATGTCCAAACTGGGAAAATCTCAGTTCAAATCTTTGCTACATATCCATAGCCACTTCTTTTTATCCGTGATGCTCGTTTGTGTGGGTGTGTGCGTGTCGATGTGACCTTGCGCGTGGGCAGGATTTAGGCCTGCTTGCTAACTGCCGTGATTTACTGAATGGGATGTTTTATCTACGCATAATTATAAACTGTATAGAGAGTATGCAGGATATGCTCTAGCAACGACAATATGAGACATTGAAGGTTTAATATTACGGTAAACATCAAGGGCTTTAAGTATAAGTACTAACCAAGATTCGTATTTATAAATGTCTCTTGGGAGTTCTTAAATGAATACCCCTTTAATCGAATGTTGGAATAGAAAAAATCTGACTTGGACATCACGTGACTTACTTGCATATCATTGAATATATTTTTTGCATATAATAATACGATAATCAGACACAAAATCTCATCGTCCCACGGCTGATCGTTTCAGATTTATCCAAAACATTCTATGAATCTGTCAAGTAAAGTGCGCTTTCGGCCCAGTCGGTTGCTATGGAAACTGTAGGTCATCATTCTAATGCTACAATATTCCTAAATACTGATTTCCAAGATACTACAGCTGACAGTTCTGAGTTTATGTACAGAATTAGAATATTTTTTAACTGAAGTGCACTTTCGGTTCAGTCAATTGTAATGAGAATAGTAGGCAATCATTCAGATGCTGCAGCAGACTGACAATACAGCCGATCGTTTCGAATTTATGTGAAAATTTCCAAAAGACTGTCAAGTAAAATGCACTACCGATCTATTCAATCTCAATGAAAATAAGATATAAGCATCTAAATGGTACAATCGTCCTAAATACTGAATACTATCATTACACGTTCAACAATTTTGAGTTTGAGAGAAAAATTCTGAAAATGTTTCTAGTAAAATGCTCTTCCGGTACAGACGATTGCAATGCGAGATGCACAACTAGATGTTATAAAAGTGTCTAATACAAAATTTCAATATTCTACGAGTGATTGTTTTGAATTCATACGGAAAGTTCCGAAAGACTATCAAGTAAAGTGCACTTTCGGCTCAGCCGGTCTCAATGAAAATAGGATATGGACATCTAGATAGTTCTATAGTCTTGAATACTGAATTTTAACAATCTACGTTCAATCGTTTTGGATTTATGCGAAAAATTCAAAAAATGTTTCGAGTGAAGTAATAATAATAGGAGATGCACAGCTAGATTTTACTGAAGTGCTTTATACAAAATTTCAATATTTTACGGCTGAATATTTAGAATTTATGCGGTAAATTCGAAAAGTCTGTTATATAAAGTGCATTTCCAGCTAAGCCGATTGGTACAAAAATAGAGGATAATCATTTAGATGCTACAGCAATTTTGAATACTGAATTTCAAAATCCTACGGCTAATAATTTTGGAAAATTTAGATGAAGTTTCAAGTAAAGTGCATTTCAGGTACAGACAATTGCAACCATAACGTGAGATGCATAACTAGACCCTAGACCAGTCTCAAATACAAAATTTCAATATTATACTTTCTTTGAAATTTGCGAGTTAAGTACGCACATACGCACATACGTACCGATATCAAGCCGAAGATAGTCAAACTAGATTTAGGGATGCCCAAAGCGAATATTCCCATCAAAATTTCGAAATGTGAGTTTTGTCGGTTTCGCAATATATTTAATTTAACTTTGTACAAGCAAAAATTTGAAGAAATCGCAATTTGATTTGAAAAATCTGACGTGGACATCACGTGACTTACTTGTACATCATTGGATGTATATAATCAAACACAATATCTCATCATTCCACGGCTGGTCGGTTGCTATGGAAACAGTAGGTCATCATTCTTATGCTACAAAATTCCTAAATACTGATTTCCAGGAGGCTAGCAGTTCTGAATTTATGCGCAAAATTCCAAGACCGTCAAGTATAGTGCACTCTCGACTCAGTCGATCTCAATGAAAATAGGATATGATCATCTTGACAGTACTATCATCTTGAATACTGTATTTTAATATTCTACGTTCAATCGTTTGGATTTATGCGGAAAATTAAAAAATGTCTCGAGTAAACTGCACTCCCGGTTTAGCCGAACGCAAAGATAATGCAAAGTGTACAACTAGATGCTATAAAAGTGCTCAATACGGAATCTCAATATTCTGCGATTGATTATTTTAAATTTATGAGAAAAATTCGAAAAGTCTGTAATATGAAGTGCACTTCCTGCTTAGTCGATTGGGATGGAAATAAGAGATGATCATTTGGATGCTACAGCAATTTCAAATACTGAATTTCATTATCCTACGGCTAATCATTCTAGATTTATCCGGAAAATTCAAAAAAAGTATCAGGTAAAGTGCACTTCCAGTATAGACGATTGCAACCATAATGCAAGGTGCACATCAAGATCGTAGATCCTATACGAGTCATTTATACAAAATTCCAGCATTATACGTTTGACGAATTCTGAGATTTGCGAGCTACGGATATACACACATACATACGTAACTACGTACCGACATCAAGCCAAAATAGTCAAAATGGATTCAGGGATGCTCAAAACGGATATATCCATCAATATCTCGATATGTGAATTTTGTCGGCTTTACAATATTTCCTTGTACTTTTAGATCGTCAAATAGTCGAAGATTTCAGTGCCTTATTTTGTGTGACCGTGGGACCAACATAATGAAAATTAAATTTAAATTTGTATGAAAAAACATGTTTTGATCCATTTTTGTCGCTTTTGCCATGCTTACGGAATAAAATTTGGGAAAAAATATTTTGACATGTAAAATGTCAAACGGAATTCAAAAATTGACAGCAGATTATCATTGTCCACCTTATCATCTCAATTAAACTGATAGTTTTATACGGCAAATTCTGAATGTCTGTTATACTCATAAACAGCACTTCCGACTTGGCCGATTGATACAAAAATAGTAGATAACTATTTTGATGCTACAACAAGTTCAAACACCGAATTTCAATATGGTATGGCTGATCATACTAGATTTATGCAAAAAATTAAGAAAAAATTTCAAGTCAAGTGCACTTTTGGCTTGGCCGATTCATACAAAAATAGCAGATAACCATTCTGATACAACATCAAGTTCAAATACTGAATTCCAATATCCTACGGTTGATCATTCTGGATTTATTGGAAAAATTCGAAAAAAGTTCAAAGTACAGTGCACTTCCGATACAGACGATTGGAACCATAATGCAAGGTGCACAATTAGACCCTATACCAGTCTTAAATACATAATTTCAACATTATTCGTTCAGCCAGTTTTGAAATTTGCGAGTTATACACGCACGTACGAACGTACTGACATCTAACCGAAAATAGTCAAAATGGATTCAGGAATGCTCAAAACGGATATTTCCATCAAAATCTCGATAGGTGAATTTTGTCGGTTTCACACTACTTTCTTGCACTTAGTACAAGTAAGTAAAAAACTAGCATTAGAAGGACCATACGGAAATTGTCATAAAGGGCTAAAATATTTGAACCAGTATGTAAGTACTGGAGGAGCGGACACTGAGCTGAAAAACCTGGGAATATCATACGGTGGTGCAAAATAGATAGCTAAAGTAGACCCAGCTACTTGGGCGCCAAATATAAAAATTGGACTACTGTAGGTACATCCCGCGCCACGGTGTGTATCAATTAGCGCTCCAGACTCGAGTTTTGACGAAAGAAATGATTTTCACTCCAGTAATACAACTTTATGAAAAGAAGAAATCGTCCTCTTAACACTAATACCATTTCATATTTTTTCCAAATATTACCTATAACCTAAATTTTCTTTGAAAAATTACATGCATTTCCGTTCTTGATCCTTTTCGCTAATTTTGGTGTTTTTTCATCCTATCAATTTTAATACATTTTAAATAGCGAAATGCACAGTTTTCAAACCAAAATTAAAACTATGCATTTCGCTATTTAAAATGTATTGAAAGGAAACGATATCAATGTTTTCTTCAGGAATCTATTTATCAAAAAAATATTATCCATGAAAGTACCACTACTAATATATCAAATAACATAAAATCAGGTGATTTATTAAATAGTTTGCTGAGGATGGTTGCTGTGACAACCATAACGTCCAAATAAACTGTGTCCACAATGACTATGATTTATTCCGATCGTTTGAACCAACCAATTTCCAATAATAATGCCATAAGGATAGGATCAAACTTCAAAATTTAAATCTTACAATTGATACATGTAGTTAGAATAGAAACTACATAAATTGAAAACTTTTGAAAAAATGAGTGAAATCCATATGAAAAAAGTGAAAAACTTGGTTCTGCGGTGAATATTTAAGAATTGGGGGGTTGTATTTTGAGATAAATAAATTAGTGAAATAGATTCTTATAATTCTGTGCAGAAACTTGCTGAATTCGATACAGAAATTGAACGAAGTGAATTTTTACAATGAATAACTTTGTATAGAAGGAAAATTATCTCAAAAGCTATCCGGATAAGGCTACAAGATGGATAAAGTGTCGCTCTTATGAAAATGATGATAATAACGTGATACATTTTGCAGATTGTAACATAGATTTGCTAATTACTGTCATAAATACATCAACAATATTACGCCATGAATAGCCTATTAATATCGCAATGATCGTTTGTATGTGCTACTAATGAGAACATCATAAGGACTACAAATTACACTTCATTTCAAAAATTCAAGTTATTCATAGAAGCAGTATAAAGTCATTATTGATTTATTACAGCAATAGTAATATAGAATAGCTATCAATAAAATAAGTTATTTGCCTCATTGTTATTTTTTTTTCCCGAATCATTCTCAAATTTAATGGTAAACTAATGCCTGTATCACACGATTCAATTTATTCATAAAGATATTCATGAAGTTTTCCTTGAATTTCTTCGTGAATTTATTGTCAAGCAGAAAAATGTTGGCTCGTTTTTACACACATGAAGATTTCCATCAATTTATTGTGAAGAATTTAATAGTACCAACCTGAATATCAATTGTCATTTTACTGCCGTTCATTTTTTTAATGTGTTTCTTGCAAGTTTCTGTAGAATTAGAAGTACAATGAAATTAGAACTTTCACAGTATCTTTTTAGAATCAAACCTGGAATCAAACAAACTTAACCGTAAAAAAGTTGGAGATAAACAAAGACAATGTCAAATTCAAAGGTTGGCAATGACAAAATGTGGAGGAAAAACCCTAGAATTTCCTAGAAAGTTGTCGAAAAATAGAGCACGTTCTAATTCATCAATAAATTTATTAATTTTTTCATGAAGAAAAAATTCAGGAAGTGTCTCATATTACACGATCCAATAAATTCAAAATGAAACTTCGTGAATTTATTGATTAAGAAATTGAATCGTGTAATACAGGCATAATCGCAAACAATGCGTGAACTAGGCGTAAACAAAGCGTTGAAAGATAGTTAACACATTCCACCTCCACTACTATATACATAGGTAGCAGTGCCGTCTCTTGATGTATTTATTTTGTAAATTCATGTTGGTATTACTTTGCAAAGTATCTGTTACCGATCCATTGGATAGATTAGGTCAAGTCTAAATGTCAATTTGTGCTGTATTATCCAATTGATGTATGCTTGATATTTGTCAAAGTATAGAAGTTAAGAGTTGTAGGAAAAATCCTGTATGCAACTTCTGTGTAAACATTGGGATAGCAATTATTTACCTAAAAGTGATAACTTGAGCATTATGATATAAGGCCGGGTTGGCCGAGTAACTGAATTTGTTGGCGGAATGGCAAAATTCTTTTACATTTGTCTTGTACACAAGATTTTCTGTGCAGCCATCAACTTGTATATTGAAGTGTCAGAAATATAAATTGTGTTCTCCTTTTTGTCTCAAATTTGATCGTATCACGTTAGGAAAACATACATACATCCCAGCGGAAAATGATATCAAATCCATCTTGTTATGAAGTATTCCATGTTTGTGTAGCCTAGAAACTAAAACCATCATAATATATACTTAAGTAATTCACTGTTCCTTGCTCTGCTATATCTTAATATCAAAACAAATGAAACATACACTTGGAGTGTATTTCTTTGTCTTAAGTATGTATCGAGTAAGCAATCTGGCGTCTAAAATAATATCGTTTTCGCAATATGTTCTCCAGCCAGATCAGTCACTCAATCATTTAGAAAAATACGAGAATTCAGTCGTATCGGCTTCACAGAGCGCGATGTAACTCCAGGCGTATACTGACTCAGCCCAGACTTGGACAGATGATATGTCTTGTAACATCTCTCTATGTAGAGGATACTTAATCATGGCATAGCCAACTCTGACTTGCGGCTAACAAATATGAATATTTTTATCAAGTAGTTTAGTTGAATTATTAATATGTACTAAGAAAGTGAATTTGTGGTCAAGGTAATAAAACAGAGATAAAAAAAAACTACTTATGAGATAAAAGTTAATAGCCACTTCAGTCAGCTATGGAAATGTGAGAGAGTAATTGAAAAATTCGTATAGCGCCAGGAGTTGAAACTAAGATTTTCTCTCCGGGCATACATCCTACAATCTTAGTTATTTTATGTATTGTGGATAGAATTTCACAGGCCAACATACAATAAATACCTTGAGGTATAGAAATCATTTGTTGTTAGAAAAGTATGAATGTCAAATATATGGTAAGTTGGACTTCTTGGAGCTTCTTTTTGATTTGGGTAGTTTCACTCCATCAGAGTACCGTGCAATTTGGAAAGGAAGGCGAAAAGTGAAATATTATTTCGAAAGATCGCTTCACTCTACCGAAGTACATATTATATTAAAAAAAAAATCCCACTTCAAAAAATTATGCTTACATTTGCAAATCATCTCTTCATGTTTGTTGCATAATATTCCCTTTTTTTTGCCCATATAATTCAATTTTCTCCTCGACAAAGAAACGTTAAAGTATTTCTGATACTTTTTGTAGCTGTTACACTTTATATATAAATTCATGCACGTGACACGTTCACTATACCAAAGAGATTCCAAAACATCTAGAATGTGACTCAGGAATTCCGGCGCTCACAAAAACCTAATTGAAGTAACGATATCGCAACACAAGCCACAAGCCGAGAAAAAACAACCGCTAAACGCCGATGACAGACAAACGTCGACGCCACGCCAAGTGTGGGTGGAGATTGAAAGAAATGCATTTCAGGCGCTCTCAATCCGTGAAGGCATTTTTATAATGATATCTAGCGACAGAGGAAATGTCTGTCATAGGTTTGTGATGAAATAATTTTCAAAACTAATTACAGTTCCAGTGAAAAAGAGAATTTATCTATATTTAGTTATTCTGGAAACTTAAGAATAATGTCGCAATTCTGTGCAAAACGCATCGACTCTTGTTGATTATTGTCAATTCGTTCATACGGACGACAAGTTCATTGCGATTTTACATCAGATTCATGAATATATAAGCCTTGGTAAACAATTTTCTCGTATTATGATTCATAAATAAGAAAGTGAAAATTAGTTATGCTTCTATTATTTAACAGTACATTACATATTTTCTGCAAAATGTCAACGAGGTTATAAATTTGTGTACTTGATGTTTATGTGAAAAAAATAGCAAAAGATCACGACCAATTGTCTAACATTGATCAAAAATGACCCATAGTCTCACCTCTTGTAAAGGTTAAAAGTACTAGTAAGTCTGCATCCCGTAGCCTAGAAAATCTTAATCAATCCACCTACGTGCACTAAAATGGTGCCTACTATACCCGTATCGGATAATAAGCATGACTGATATTTATTTATTGTTTTCAAATTGCATATTTAGAAAATCTCCATCTGCCTACCAAAGTAATGCCAATTCTAATTCCAAAGTTCAGAGATAAGTTGAAAAACTGACGTTTTAAGATCAAAATATTTTATTGAAGGCTGATTCGAGAGTGTCCAAAATATGATTAGTCTGTTACCATCAGTGTGGTCGCCACTACTTGGCGACACCACACCAGAATTGGATAAATAAATGATGGGTATCTTTTTTTCTTGTTGAGATAATTGAGATTTTTTCATCTGGTACAGGAAATTGTTATGTGTCAAATCTTAAATACTAACGGCTCATGAAAGGTGATAATTAAATATTTTGGGAATGAGCCCCACAATTGACAAATTAATTATAAATACAGTGCTGACATAATTCTACAATCTCTTGAATGATTCGAATGGAAGATGCAACTGGATTTGAAACCCATAGAATGATTACAGTAATTATAAATACTACGTGAAGATACTGAGGGGATGCCACTACCACATGTAGTGTTATAAATCATCATATAGTTGTTTATGATTATTTTTTCCTTCCACAAGAATATCTTCATTTCATATTCTAAAATGTTTTTAATGATTTCAATCGGAAAATAGTTATTTAAGTATTAAGATCAGTAAGTACAGTTTACCGATTGAGAATAATAGTTTGGAGGCCGAGCCTTGGCGAGGTTTCCAAATATTATACGAAATCGGTAACGTACTTATTGACCGTGAGGCTTACAAAATTTTTTGCACGATTGGAAGATCCAAAATATGGGTCCGAGTTTTCTCTTTCAAGTTAAATTACAACTGATAATTGTTCATTCGCTGTCAGCTGTCAAGTTTGACATTTTATTCTGAATATTCAATTACAAATAAAGATAAATGAATAAATATTTTTTTGTGAAAATTCACAATTTTTTACTTACCGCCTTTGCCTATGGGCGGTAAATCAGCATAACAATAGTAACCACAGTTTGCTGGTAAAATCAACATACCACCTCAAATAGAGAGCCGGTAAACACATGAAAACGCCCAATCGTGCAAGAAAATCATTATCTACTCATACGTACATTGTAGTTGCAGAAAAGGAATATGATTAGAAAAAATGGAATGCAATTATGAAAAAATTAGAAATATATCAGATAGGTATCCATAAATTTAGCATAAGTAATTACAGTTCATTTGGTTAAGGTACAGAAATCGTACTCGACTTTTGGTCATTCACTTATCATTTATGTATAGATTCATACAATTTACAAATTCAGCATTCGATTCGAGGTATCATTTAGTCCATTCTAAACGCGAATGAACTATAGAATGATCCATGTACTGTAAAATATTTGAACTAAATACTAAAAGGCACATAAATAGACATTACACCATTTCAAACTGAGAACACACGCAGACTCATTATATGAATTTAAATTATGTAGTGTGATGTGTTTCTGATTGTCAATGGAATGTAGCTGCTCAATTGACTATATTTAATAACCTTCATTGATTCAATATGATATATTTGATTGGCATCTGACAGTTTTGCGTCAACGGGATTGAACAATTTTTAATTTTCGTCTATCATAACACATGATTGAAGAACGAATCGAGAATTTTGGCCTGTTTCATTTCAATTTCAAATTGCACGAACTGTTCCACTTCCACTAGGCTGTAATTTTGTTCTCTGAAGCGGAATGTAGCCTAGAGTTATAGATATCGCAGAATTAATTAAAAATTTAACACAATAACGATGCAAATTAGATTGGCTATTGTGTATCCTATTATCTAGTGTAATATAATTTTTAGGAAAAATTCAAATTGGAAATATTGGCACCAAAAAATTTATTTATTGTCAATTCAGTTTCTTGAAATGGAGTCTTCTTAGTTTATAAGCTTTAAATTAACTTTAGGATAAAAAATCTGACGTGGACATCACGTGACTTGTTATTGGATACATTATTGGATATTCATAATCAAACACAACATCTCATCATTCCACGGCTAGTCGGTTGCTATGGAAACAGTAAGTCATCATTCTTATGCTACAACATTCCTAAATACTGATTTCCAGGATTCTACGGCTAACAGTTCTGAATTTATGCGCAAAATTCCAAGATCGTCAAGTATAGTGCATTTTCGACTCAGTCGATCTCAATGAAAATAGGATATGAGCATCTAGACAGTACTATCATCTTGAGTACTGTATTTCAATATTCTACATTCAATTGTTTTGGATTTATGCGGAAAATTGAAAAATGTTTCGTGTAAACTGCACTCCCGGCTCAACCGATCACAATCATAATGCAAGGTGTACAACTAGATGCTATAAAAGTCTTTAATACGAAATCTCAATATTCTGCGACTGATTATTTTAAATTAATGAGAAAAATTTGAAAAGTCTGTAATATGAAGTGCACTTCCGGTTTAGTCGATTGGGACGAAAATAGATGATCATCTGGATGCTACAGCAATTTTAAATACTGATTTCCAGTATCCTACAGCTAATCATTCTAAATTTATGCGGAGAATTCAAAAAAAGTATCAGGTAAAGTGCACTTCCAGTACAGACGATTGCAACCATAATGCGAGGTGCACATCAAGATCCTAAATCCTATACCAGTCTTTTATACAAAATTTCAGCATTACACGTTTGACGAATTCTGAGATTTGCGAGTTACGCACATACACACATACATACGTACCGACATCAAGCCAAAAATAGTCAAATTGGATTCAGGAATGCTCAAAACGGATATATCCATCAAAATCTCGATTTGTGAATTTTGTCGGTTTCACAATATCTCCTTGTATGTATTTTCAGACCTCCAGATAGTCGTAGATTTCAGTTCCTTATTCTGTTTTTCATGCCTTCAAGAGGTTTTATAAGTATGTATATTTGGAGTTCAATAATGCTGGAATTAAAGCTGGACCGTGTGACTAACATAGTGGAAATTAATTTTGAATTTGTATGAAAAAGCATGTTCCGATCCAATTTTGTTGGTTTTGTCATGCTGATGAAATTAAATTAAGGGAAAAATATTTTGACATGTAAAATTTCAAACAAAATTGAAAAATTGACAACAGATTATCATTGCCTACCTCATCATTTCAATTGAACTGATTGTTTTATACGGCAAATTCTGAATGTCTGTTATACTCATAAACTGCACTTGAGGCTTGGCCGATTGATACAAAAATAGTAGATAACTATTTTGATGCTACAAGTTCAAACACTAAATTTCAATATGCTATGGCTGATTTATGCAAAAAAAAATAAAAAAGTTCCAAGTAAAGTGCACTTCTGGCTTAGCCGTTTTATCCAAAAAAAAGCAGATGACCATTCTGATACAACATCAAGTTCAAATACTGAATTTCAACATCTTACGTTTGATCATTCTGGATTTATCAGAAAAATTTGAAAAAAGTTTCAAGTCAAGTGCACTTCTGGTATAGACGATTGGAACCATGATGCGAGGTGCACAACCAGACCCTATACCAGTCTCAAATACAAAATTTCAACATTATACGTTCAACCAGTTTTGAGATTTGCGAGTTACGCATGAACGCACGTACGAACATACGTACCGACATCAAGCCAAAAATAGTCAAAATGGATCCAGGGACGCTCAAAACGGATATTTCTATCAAAATCTCGATGGGTGAATTTTGTCGGCTTCACAATACTTTTTTGTACTTAGTACAAGTAAGTAAAAATAATCACAGATTACATACTGAATTGAAGCTAAAACTGTTTGAAAACGTAGGTACACTATTTTGTGTAAATTTTTATTTGCAGTACTTGATTTTTAGCTGAATTGTTCTTGAACTATTCTATGAATCATGAATTCTTTTGTTTTTATAAGATCCTTAGACATTCTTATTTTACCCCGATTTACAGCATGTGTGATTTAAAACAGAAATTGGACAAAACCTACTTGATATATCTGAAACTTGCAGGATAAACGTAAGATAGAAATAATTTTTCTATAAAACATTAATATGCTGACATGCGCAATTTTCATTCTGATGATTCTGTACAGATTTCTGTGCAACACTATGTGTGGAAAAATGTATCATTTAAATTTAGCTTCATGCTACTTATACCTTGAGGTCCAAGAATAGAGGCTTGCTGAGTTACAAAAGTTATATACGAATGTCTTAATGCTTGTTTACACTTGTGTTGCATAGAAATTTTTTCTATAGTCCTTAGCTTTACAACTAGGACAAATATAAAGCACACAGCATGGTAGCACAAATTGACATTTTGATCGAAAAAATAATCTATCAAATATATCGGTGATAGGTAACAACATGAATGCAGACTACGAAATTTTACTAAAAAGCATTTATGATGGTAGACAAGTATTTATGACGGTAGATAGTTCAGTGCAAATATGCTGGCACTGTTAAATGAAGTTCGAAGGATCGAACCCCATCGTCGGACAAAAAATTAGTAAGATTTTCACTGATTTATAATACTCTCTGTGACGTATCTACGCGAAAACTATAGTATATGTGACTTAATGACTGGTAGCCTCATCACACGACCTAGGAATTATGAATCAATTTACCAGTATTTGCCACACTCATATCGGATGATAAACGTGATTGATATTAGTTATTCATCTTTATCCGGAATTGTAGACGTGCTTCCGTATACTATTAGTATACATAATAGCGTTTCGACTCGCTTTCCGATCGTAAAATTTAGGGCTTGTCAATGAGACATCAAATCCGTCTTTCTGACAAAAATATTCTTTTGACGAGGTCAACTTCAATCATAAATTCATCTGATTGGGTTGAAACTTTCTATTTTAGTACTATCAACACACATTGTATAGGGCATGAGCAGTATTTGTTTGTTCGCGCATCGTTCATCTGATTCAATTGAAACTTACTAGAGCTGTTACTGGCACCTTTGTGGCAATTTTAATCATACTACCATCAACATACATCAAGTGGCGTACGAGCCGTATTTGATTATTCGCGCATAGTTTATTTAATTGATTTCAAACTTACTACATATGTGATCAGTACTTTCATGAAGATTCTTATTATATTATCATTAACATACATAGAATCGCGCACGAGCCGTATTTGTTCTTTCGCGCATCGTTCATCCGATTGACTTGAAACTCACTATATGTAAGTACTTGTTATTGACACTTTTGTAGAGGGTCTTATTACTGTACAATCAACAAAAATAAAGTGGCGAACAAGCTGTATTTATCCTTTTTCGCATTGTTCATTCGATTGTGTTGCAACTTTGTAAAGTTGTTGTTGGCACTTGCATAAAGGTTCTAACGTGGTGCTATTAACATCAATAGGTGGCGCACATGCAGTTTTTGTCCATTCGAGCATCGTTCATCCAATTGAATTGAAACTTTTTATAGTTGTTGCTGGCACTTGCGTGAAATTTCCTGACAGTATCATCTATCTATATCAATATTATAGAAAGAAAAGATTTGTTTGTCTGTTTGTGATGAATAAACTCAAAAACTACTGGACCGATTTTCAAAATTGCCTCACCAGTAACAACCTATATTATCACTCAAGTAATAGGGGCTATAAGTTATTTTCAAAAAAAAAAAATCCTTACATTGCTTGCGTTGCTGCTGCAATATAATCTTTTATCTTCTGTAATTTATTCTATTAAATACTGATGGCGCTATCTATACATAGATCTATGCACCAATCATCAAATTTTGACAGTTGAGGCTATGTTCTGATCATAATTGTGTTACTCAAGCATCAAATGTGGTATTATATTTCATAATTATCTTAATATCATCAAACTATGCTCTAAATATTCGAACAAAAATGTTAAATATTAATAAACATCCATCCCTGCTAGGTACATATGGTAACTACGTAGTCATAGGCGTCTATATCTAATCTTTTCACACATTTTGAAATTTATCCAGTCCGTATCGGTATCGGTATCGTATCGAAAGAAGTTCGTGTCGACGTATCCCTAGTCACAATTCAATAAGAATAGCAGTATTCATCTCTTTTACAAGCAATAGCACCACGTTGAACTATTGATTCCGCAGTATCTTAAAATATTAGACTGTCCAAAAAATCTGTTACTTTACTTAGTAGACCGATATTTGTTTTCACGCAGGTGTCTAGATAACCCAAATAGACTTTTTGTTTGCTGCACTTCCTGAGAATAAATTATAGGAACGTTCAGGAATTTCCAACTTTTATTCAATGCTTTTAATATTATTCATTATACAATCCTTTCTCATTTAACGGTCTTCACTTCAAATGTACTCCTAATGGTAACTTCCTGGTAAAACAATTAAACAAGAAACAATAAAATAGTTCTAACAATAAGTAGTTCAATTGTTGAGCATTAGCTATTGAATTCTAACAGTTAAATTAAAACGTAATAGTAAATACGTAGCCAACTAGGAGCCCCAAGCTCACTTTGACACAAAAACGACCAACAAAGATTCAAGCCATTATTATAGATTTATATTCCTTCGGGTGGCAAGACTGTGCGGTAACGGCATATATTTTCTTAAATCTATGTTGAACAATGAATGTAGTTTTATTTGAGAAGAAACAGGAGTGCATCCAGAAAAATGTTAGAGAGGAAACATATATTTTCTTGATCTTGTGTTGAATTGTGAGTGTGATTTCATTTAAGCAGATACAGGAATGGATCAAGGATAATTCAAGTGTCTTACTTTGTTATTGTACTGCTGTGTAAATATACAGATAACTCTAAAATTAACATGTTACAAATACGAGAGACAGAGGATATCGGTGCAATGATTCAAATATTACGATTATATAAAAGAAGAGTTTATTTACGCTTATATCAAAACTTTGTACTCTGGATTCTGAAGTAATAAAGAATTTATTGCATATTTTTGTGTCCTAACTTCAATAACTAGGTTATTTTGTTTGAAAGTAGGTCAGCCAAGCTTTATAAACCTAAGGTTTATGATTTATCATTTGTTGATTAGAATGAATATTAAACATTTACTATAAAAGAATAGATCAGATCTAAAAAGATATTAATAGTTCTGACTCAATTATAAATGATAGAGAAGATCTGGAACAAGAAATAAATGAAAGAGAAACAAAGAAGAAGGACTTAACGCCGTGAAGAAAAAAATTGGCTGATATAGAATTGCTAAAATGGGAAAATTTAATATAATCGTGATTCCTGTTTTCGTGGACAATTGATTCGAAATTGTCAATCGTTTTGAGGGCTATAAAATGAAATTTAAATTGATATTTCCATTTTTACTATTTTAATACTTTCAGATAAAGGGATAAAACTTATTAGAAGCAGAGGATCAATAAATTGATTCTCAGCTCAAAAAGTTCAACGTAATCATTCACAAGTAAAGCTGCTGATCGACGACTAATATGTCTGATGAAGAGCATTGGTGGTACGTCACATTAACACAGACCAAAATATATCACGAAGGCAACAGAAACATATTCTAAGCACTTTGAAAGTGATTATTGATTGAAAATGCAGTCCATCCCTTTGATTATAGGTTACGGGTGGGGTGACTTCCCTTTTGAATCCACCACTGGTCTTGCAATGCAGTATCCGTTACAACAATAGCTGCATATCGATGCAATATCATCTATCGCTTGTTACGGTAGTCACAGTCCTGGAATGAATAACGAAACAATAAATTGCAACTTTATCTTTTAATGGACAGTTAAGCGCGAGTGCGCATGAGCAATGCATGTTATCAAGCCTCAGGTGGACTGTATTTTACACCTGCAACAATAGGCTACGACATTCGTTTGTTGTAAGGTGTAATCGACCTGGAGTGTGAAGTCATTTACATTAGAGGCATTCCCTCTAGCAAGGATTTTCATTCTATTCAAGAGTAAACATTTTTAGAGCAAGTGATCCGAAAATAATTTTTATCGGAAAGCTATTATGCTATAAAAAAGCAGCTAGCGTAGCGTTGCAATTCCGATTGAAGGAATGAAGCAATTTTTTGGTACATTCATACATTAAAACCTCGCTATCTCCTTGATGATTTCCGTGCTAACGTCCCTAACGAACTCAAATCGTACAACCTCTTATCTCAAGAACTATAAAAAGAACTTTCCAGCTCATCCACGTTTTTAATAGTTTATACTATATTGTGATGTTTATTGCTCTTAAAGTATTGTGTTTTGCTTGAACAAAAATCACTAATTAATATATGAAACCTCAACTATAAAGACACCAATATTTATATACAACAACTTATTTATTTATCACGCTCTGAATATTCACTCTATATCATTATTCACTGTTTTTTCAGTCAGGTAGTTCGCCCTTATATACCTAAACGGAAACCAAACATCTAGAAATTTCTACGTTACTCTCGAATGTCGCTTGGTACGACGTGAAGAGATAACATGCTCCGCCCAAACAACAGGGATGGATTCAGAGCCTATTTTACTTTCGCACGTTACTCTATGATATCTCAGATTTACGAAGATCCAATGCAGGGTGGTACAAAAAGAGTATTCCAATAATCTTCAAAATGTATTAATATTACTGACAGTTCTTGCCATTTGCAACTAGGTTCAATTGTATTTATTTGTATTGTAACAAATTACTTTACTTAAAAGTCTGGAATATTCAAGATAACTCTAACAGCCTCTTGAAATGTTGTAGGATTATTCCAGGCCTCCCAGTCAAAGAAAAGAGATTTCGCTCTTTGCCTATATAAAAGATTCATCGTTTACTTGAGAGGTCATATAATAAATATAACGGTGGGAGAGTAAAAATAATAACAGAGCAGGTCAAAATAAATTTTAGTGGTGTAAATATCAGTTACAGTATTATTATCAGGTTAATCTAATAAATAATTATAGTGTATTAACAGTGCTTTGCATCATTTAATAAGATTGAATTGTGTTTGTGTTTTTATTCCGAACCTCAAGATCATTAGAGTATTTTGATTGATAATAAGGCTGAAATCATAGTCCTATGCTGAATCATAATGAATTTGTAACAAGAATCGTTGAAGAATGAAAAACAAGTATGCTAGAATGTCCGAATAGAGAGACTGTACTGTATCTCATCTAAAAAGACTCATTCTGGTGTCAAAATGCTTCCTTGTAGACGAAAGGTATTCATTTAAGTATGTGTTTCAGTTTATGTCTACTGTGAAATTTATCATTTGAGTTTTAGTTGTCGCATGTTCTTTACGATGTTTAGAAGTCGTTAACTTCTGGTCTAAATTCAGAGCTGCTGGCTTCAATGAAAATACAAGCGTCTTAAACACCCACTTACGTTACACTAAAATAACCGCACGGTTGAAAGTTTAATGATGCAAAGACGATGCTGATTCATTCCATTTCAAATGAGATCTAAGCTAAAATGGTCTATTTGTAACAACTAAGATAGGTAATTCCATTTTTTTATCAATTTGAATTAGTATTAAGGTACATTGTCAAAAATGTGCTGATTACAATCACCGCTATATACGTCATGATCCCTCATAAATATTTTTTCCAGGGTCAGCTCTAGCCTGGGTAGTTTACACATTGCATAAAATGCGTAAAGTGAGAACGCAATAACAATTTTAATATTAATGTAATTATTATTGTCAACGATCATGTGGGAAATAATATACTCTACAAGATTATTGAGTGCTCAGAATCAGAATCTTGGGAATTCAAAAAGCTCTTTATTCTGTTATACTGCACTAACTAAAATTCAATTTCAATAACTATGTTGTGAAAGAGATTTTTTCAATAAATACTGTTCATAGAATCTCATTTGCAAAATGCAAGCATTATCAAATGAACAATATGGTCATTTGTCCAGCTCTATGAATATCTTGATAACGTAACAGTTAAATGGAGTTATTGTGCATGCATTTTATAACACTTCGTTCAAATAAATCTTGAATTATGAACATTATCTCAAACATAATCGCTGCTCAAGCTGGTATCTGATGTGTAACACAACTTACGTACAAGCAATAAATCAAATGTATTTGCTACAAACATACAAACTATTCCACTTGCATACTGACATTAACTTCATTCAAATATTCATAATTTATTAGTTGAACATTCTTTGAATGATTGCTCCAAAATATGCATGCTTGTAAAATATATCAATTTCAATCTGAAAATCACAAGTGCGATTTCGTAGGTAATTATGCTGAAAACTTTCAATCAAAAAACTATGAGATGAGATGTTCAAATGAGGAGTTAAAAAAGTTACATGCTTTATGACGATAATATCACTTATTGGAAAAAAACACAGCGTTTCTTACACACAGGCTGGCTACAGTTGCGGCGTTTGTAAATTCAGAGTGTGATATCGTACAAGTTGACACATTTTGTTATTGCTTTAATGTTGCTTTCCGAAGTGATTTATAGTAATTAAGGTATCAAGGGTGTTAAAAGGACAATAATGCCTGAGGTCAACAGTGTACTTTCCGAGGGCCTCTGGCCCGAGGTGTGTACGTTGATCGTAGGCATTATTGCCTGTTCAACTCCCGTGGTGCATTCAATGTTTAATGTCCGACTTTTGTTGTATTTCAATCAAAATTTTTAGCAATGTATGTCCTGTCATTGTGACATCTGTCAGAGTTATTACTCTAGTTACTTGCTGTTACTAGGAAACTTGTTTGTTATTTTTCAAAATAATGCCCGAGGGCATTATTTTGAAACATAATGCCCTCGGGTATTATTTGTTAAGTACTTACCCTGAAAACAATGTTATTATAACAACAATAATAAACTAGTCGGACATTAAATATATTATGTAAACATAGCAGCACGTGACACCGTGAATCTAATGACAATATTCAATGACGTGGAACCTTCTGCTAAAAATTCATAGTATAGCAAGAAAATAACTGAAAATTTCAGAAAAAATTCTGATGACTTCTCAGTCTTTGTGTAGAGAAATGACGTACGAAACTGAGTCAGGACATCCGAACACAGTTGGTCCAGAATCAAGAACGATTGGTTAAACTTGATTAATAAACAGAAAAACAAGAAGAATTATTGTCCGCCTCAAAGATCTACCTTTTTTAAGGAGCTTCCTGAGAATTATCAATTTCCATTAAATTGTTTATTCATTGTAGGATATTTTCACATATTTTCAATAAGCAATGTGCCGTCTGCGATCCAGAAAAATGGTTGTCATCAATATTTTTGCAGATGATTAGTTTTTTGTTTTTTTTTTAGTTGTAGAAAGCTTATGTGAACTTCCAGATTAATCCTGGTTTTGAAGGTGAATGCACAAATTCGCTCAATAAAATTCAAAAATTAATCAACATTGCTTTATCCGCCACAATCTTTAGCCCACCACACATGAAGCAATTTTGTTCACATGATTTGCAGCAAGTTTCCTTGCACTCTGGGCCTGTTTGAGCTGCGCTTGGTGTGAGACTTATCTTTGCAGCACGTGATGCAAGCTGCACCACTTATTCTGACTCTAGAACGTAGACTTGCTTATTACAAATATGGATGTTGCCGGAAATAATCGTCGAAGGAGAGCAGGAGCATTTGCTGCAGTTATAGCTTGCGAATTAATTCAAATTACGAAACAGAGAAAAAAGAAGAAGAATAACTTTGGTCAAGAGAATAGCTTTTGAGAAGGAATTAAGATCGCGGAATTCTCAATTTCACTCCTTCTCCATTAGCCATAATTTCTACTGAATTGTACTTTGCCACACAACAAAACATAATGCAGTGCTGATGCGACATGAAATTCAGTGTTGTAGACACGTGATTTCGTCGCTCGTTCTGATTGGCTGCGGACAGCAGTCAGCTGCGCAACAAATGCGAAAAATAGCATCGGATCCATTGAGTTATACGGATAGAGGGAACCATCTCGTGTTAAGCGCTGTTCGCTTGCCAGAGAGAGAGAAATCCAAATCGAGGCCGACTATCTTTGTCTAATCATGCCCTATTTCGCTTTTTTACTTCCACCTACGGACTGTCCATGGAACTGCGCAAACGCTATTAGACAAAGACCATCGGCCTCGATTTGGTTCTCTTTCTCGCACCGGCGATCGTTCATCGCTTATTGAAAGTATACCAGATGTTTCCCTCTATCCGTATAGCTCAATGATCGGATCTATCTTGTATAACCAGTCTCGTGGCAAGTCCAGTTCCCAACTGCGGACCAAGTTTCTAGTATCGGTGCAAGTGTGACAGCCAGCGCGGTTCCAAGTAAACAAAATTGCTTGAAAAATTGCATCGTGTGCGGCGAGCTTTAGAAGTGCTGAGAGAATGATAATGATACTCAATTTCTGATTAGTTTGTTATCAATTGTTAGAAATATATAGTTCAATAGTTTCAAGAAAAGAACAGGGAACATTACTTACATGTCGAGGCTGATAGTTCCTATTGACAACCAATTTGACGCGATTGTGACCGTCAGAAGTAAGGAGTTGGTGAGATATCAGGGAGCAGCTCTCCTGTAAATAATATAAATTTGAGTCACAATGCTCGGTAACATGTCATCAGATATTTAAACGCATCAATTCCCTGCTACCGGGGCATTTCAGCTTGAATTGGTGAAAATTAGATCAGATATGAAACTGATACAATTTCTCCAGAAGTTAAATGAGATATCTGGCTAAAAGCTAAGCCGTTGTGTTCACCGAACAGAAAACTACCAGTACTATAGTAAACATGCATGCCTGTGATACACATGAGTTGGTTGCTTCACCTAACACAACACATGGAATAACTCCGTGGTAATACGCAAGTACTTGTGATTGCCACAAAACAATGACCAATGCTCCTGGCACTATTTATCTCACGTTAGACGATATGTACAAATGCCGTACCGCCGCCTGCGACAGACGCTGTTTGATTGTTCCACTTTTACCTATGCTACAGTACAGTTTCAGCCGCCAAATGAGCAAGTTGTGCATACCGATGGCATTGATATCCCTGGTAACTTAGGACACCAACACTTCTCAAACAACATCCACATTCAGCCTAACATCATGTGACCCTAACATAGCAAATTCATAAAACTCAATGTCAAACGACCAATTATTTGAAGATCTGAATAACTTCTGAAAACTGAATTGAATCACTGATTGAGGTTGAATTGATCAAATCAAATACTGTACTTCATCATTCAATAACTGACTAAGTCAGAAATTGACTTCAAAGTGATGCAATGTGATCGCAAGACAAGTGTTTCCTAGTCGAGAAATTGGAAGTATTAAGGCTTTATGTATATTGTGCTTTTTAGTTATATTGACCAAGTATCGTACGTAAAGAGATATACATTCCAAGAACCATTATACGTAATACAGTTTGGGTCATTTCATACCGAACAAAATTTTTACGATCGTATAAAAAGTGACAGTTTTTTTCAAAAAATTTGATAAGAAGACTTTCAATACACGATTTCAATGGGAGAGCCTATTAGTTTCAATTATCATTCGTCAAGAACAATTCCTTTCATAATATCGTTTCTCTACCTACTATTGGTAGCCGTCCAAATGACATTCGATACAGAAAGAAAATATTCGTACATAATTGAGTGTTGTATGAGAATTAGGACAATCGGGGATGAAATATTGTGAGACACAGGTGTAAAAGCTCTCATGGAGCTTCCGAAAACACTCGCTTCGCTCGTATTTTCAACCAAGTCGTCCGTACAATAAAAAATAACTATTTAGAGTTGTGTCAATATATAATTGTATATATGAAACTGTTGACCTGAAAGATGCGATGTTTGAACCTTAAATCCCTTATTTTGTTCATATTTGATCCACTTGCAAATCTAGAAGGATAAAATGATGTAAGGAATATCGAACAATTTGTGCTAATCACTAATGAAATAAATCATTAGCGGGAATATTTCTAAGAATATAGAACAATATAGATCATATACTCCAAACAATTTTAAGTTAATTTTAGCTCTTGTTTCCCAACGAGCTCCTAACAAGCAGTGCTTCACTTTTCGCTCGTAAACATCATGAAATATGTTTATATAATGAATTTACGTTTCAGAAGCATCAACCAGCAAGTAGCAAATATACAGGCTAGTTTATTGCAAACAATGCAATAAACAGACAAGTGCTTCTTTCTGGTCAACGATGCACTTAACCCCGCGGTTATACTATTTTACTAGCGACGTATTAAACGCCGCAAGAAGCGACATCAAGTACGAGAGAAGATATTGGTTAATAACATAAAATAAATTCAAATGGGAGATGTTTGTTTCGAAATAATTGCTCTGTGTTGATTGTTTTTACCATATGCACTACACACAACACTGATTGTAACACTGATAGAGAAAATTAGGTCTTTGAATCCCTGAAATAATATTCATTGTTCCATTGGGCGATTTAGGACAATATCAAGTTTTGGACATAATAAAGATTTTTGCCTGTTGTTGATAAGATAAGCAATTCAATTTTGAAAAATTATCTCCAAAAACTCTGAATGTATGGCACATGGTTTGGGTCCCAGTTTTTTATTTGAATTAATTGAGTTTACAAGTTTCTAGAGGTTAATTTCAGTTGAAACCAAAGACCTTTCGGTTACGAGAAAAAGTTGCATTCAAATTTTTTCGCGTACACATCACACTACCGAGGATAAAAAAAATTTGTAGCTGAACAAAATTCATGATAGCTTTTAGAAAAATATTGTATACCCAAAAATTATTGTTTGATTTCGTATTGTTCCTAAAATCTTGGTCAAAAGATGTGTGATTGGGTAGGAAATCAGAATATGATTTCAAGTTTGAATATCACTCTCTGAAATTTTGAACCAGAGAATTCCTCTTTATACGATCTTTCCTCCTTCGATAAGTTGCGAAATTTTTTACTCTCTCTACTCAAGAATTCATTCAGAATAATTTTTACGCTTATTTCTTTTGAACTACTATCATAAAACTTCCAAAAATTAGTCGATTGTATTTTTGCGTTTGATATTGACTATGTGATTAAATTATGAATAGCACGTTCCGTAAGATAATTGTCAAATAGCTGAGTTCTCATAATTTGTTCGCCTTCTAAAATACTTGACCTAACATAAGTTCAGATGTACGCTGAGGTCAGAGAGACTGTCAAAATAGGAGTGATAATTGATAACACTGACCCACAATTCTCATTCATAAAATATTGTCTATACTGTAAGTAATTTTTATTCGCTGATGTGATGAAAAATGAGCGACAAAATATGACAAATATTTTCTTATAATCGTAGTTCTAGTTGATGTATATAGAAAAGATCTGGGTTCAGTAAAACATTGTTAAATCAAAATACAGAATAACAATTCGTCTGAAGTTATATATTTTTGAATTGAATGAATAATAATGAGTTCTGAAAATGATTCATACATTAATATGAATTTGAGCAACAAGTGTGTAATGTTGAGCATTATGAGATGTGGCCAAATATTTGTGACGAAGCTTGCCGAAGCACTAATATTTTTGGACGAATATCACTTGAAAAAGGCAGCACTTTGCTGTAGAAACGTTGTGTTTCTAATTATTTCTTATCCCTAATAAAACATCCATTAAAAATGAGCTCCGAAAAGTTTTTTGCTTCGTTTACAGTCGCATTGCATACAGATTTTTTTTTCACGGCCTTCAACTTTCATATTTTGCCACTTTATGAGCATACAGCACGAAAACCCAGAGCATAAATAAACTGACATATAAATTTAGCAAACAAGTGGATAAATAGTTATTGACTAAAACTATTCAACAGAAAAATTACATTTAGGTTATGAGAATTGATTGCTACGCTCTCAAATAGTTAACACGCTTCTTCCACTTTCCTAATCTCATTCATAAAGGTTGTTAATTAGCCTCACTCAAAAACTTCCATTCAAACGACAAATCGACAATTATCTTTCACTATCCGTTTTAGCCACGTACATTTTCTCGGAAATCCCTATATTTGACAATCATTCCACACGTCTATGTCAACGTATCTGATATATTTACGCTCTTCTAAATATAATTTTTTCAATACTACATTTTTCATACATCGATTTATTATCTATCAGATCTCTCTTAATATATACGCATCATTTCATTTATTATAATTTTTATGTCGACAAAAATTATTTCTTTAGATCAGCTAGTTTGCTTTGGCTTGAACCTGGCCAAAAAATTCAGACTCAGCTATAATAGACACTTTTTTGCTGCCTTGTCTGTCGAGCTGCTTTCAAGAACTGTTCAAATTATTCCATGATCATTAATGATCTTTGTAGCAGAGTTATGGATTGCCAAGTAACCAAAACTGTAGATATTTTCAACGCTTTTACTTACTTGTACTAAGTACAAGAAAGTATTGTGAAACCGACAAAATTCACCTATCGGTATTTTGATGAAGATATCCGTTTTGAGCATCCCTGAATCCATTTTGACTATTTTTGGCTTGATGTCGGTACGTATGTTCGTGCGTGCGTTCGTGCGTTACTCGCAAATTTCAAAACTGGTTGAACGTTTAATGTTGAAATTTTGTATTTAAGACTAATATAGAGTCTAGTTGTGCATCTCGCATTGTGATTCCAATCGTCTGTACCGAAAGTGCACTTTACTTGAGACTTTTTTCGAATTTTTCTAATAAATGGTTATCTGCTATTTTGTATGAATAGGCCAAGCCAGAATGCACTTTACTTGAAACTTTTTTTTGATTTTTTGCATAAATATAGAATGATCAGCCATAGCATATTGGAATTTAGTGTTTCAACTTGTTGTAGCATCAAAATAGTTATCTACTATTTTTGTATTAATCGGTCAAGCCGGAAGTGCAGTCTTTGAGTATGATTATTTCACTCAGGTAAATTATACTGACAAATTTTGCATAGTTACAATGACAATTATAATAATAAATTCCTTGCCAACGGGAATTTATCTCGGTAAATTCTCGTTACCTCGATAAATTCCCGTTGGCAAGCGATTTTTCGCGATAAATTGCCTTTGTCATGAAGAAAAAATACACAGTTCTAATATAAACAAACAATCAGTTCTCGGAAATGTCAAAATTTAGTCGTTTTGGAAATGCATTTTTCGCCGAAAGTAATGAAATTGAAAACAAAGAGTCTAAAAATACAAGAGTATAGGGAGACAATTTAGTGCATTTTTCAATAAAAAAGATTAGTAGTAGCAACTAACATTATATAATAGGTACTTATAGTAGCAATTTCATTCAAGAAATATTCTCCACGAATACCACTCGCGACTTTAATTTTATCATAAATTTTTCTTTCAAACATTGATTACCTTCAAGCAACATTCTTTGAGTCATCTGCTCAGATGAAATCCCTCGAGCTACGCTCTCGTGATTTAATCGGACAGATGACTCTCACGATATTGCTAGGTAATCAAAGTTTCCAAGAAAAATTTATTGATAATTCCACTCCAATATAAAGTAAGCCATATATAAAAAACAATTTTATCGTTTTGACAGCGGATAAAAAGGAAGGTAACTTTTTGCAAGTGATAAAACGTTATTTACCTTTCTCCTAGTAACCAACTCAAAACACTCACTATATTTATGTCATTTGCATTATTTATCCATGCTTAAACTGCAAAATAAACAGAATTTGGAATATTTCCGAAGAAAATATAAAAGAAAATATTAAATAAAGTGTGTCTATAAATACAAAAAACAATAAATCATGAATCTGAAGACAATTCATCGTATTTTGTGAAAACCAGAATTATGTATTAGAAAGAAGTACAACGGTATGTCAAATTTCAAATATTTTGCTAGATTGGACTTAGTATGCGAAGAGTTGATGTAGAAAATTATAAAGAATACGTAGTGGAATATGTCAAATGAAACGATGTATGATAATTGTACTCTCAATAATTGCACATTTAAATAAACTTTTTCATAAATAAAATGTCGTTAAATTATCTCGTCGAATTCAATTCAAAATATTTTTCCCTAAATTTCATTTCGTGAGCGACAAAATTGAATCAGAGCATACTTTCTCATACAAATTTAAAATTTATTTTTATTATGTTGGTCACACGGTCCAGCTTTGATTTAGGCATTATTGAACTCCAAATATACATACTTATTAAACCTCTTGAAGGCATGAAAAACACAATGAGGCACTGAAATCTACGACTATCTGACGGTCTAAAAGTACAAAGGAATATTGTGAAACCGACAAAATTCACATATCGAGATTTCGATGGATATATCCGTTCTGAGCATCCCTGAATCCATTTTGACTATTTTTGGCTTGATGTCGGTACGTAAATACGTATGTATGTGTGTATGTGCGTAACTCGCAAATCTCAGAATTCGTCAAACTTATAATGCTGAAATTTTGTATAAAAGACTGGTATAGGATTCAGGATCTTGATGTGCACCTCGCATTATGGTTGCAATCGTCTATACTGGAAATGCACTTTACCTGATACTTTTTTTGAATTCTCCGCATAAATCTAGAATGATTAGACATAGGATACTGGAATTCAGTATTTGGAATTGCTGTAGCATCCAAATGATCATCTATTTTCGTCTCAATCGACTAAGCCGGAGATGCACTTCATATTACAGATTTTTCGAATTTTTCTCATAAATTTTAAATAATTAATCGCAGAATATTAAGATTTCGTATTAAGCACTTTAATAGCATCTAGTTGTTCATCTTGCATTATGATTGTGATCGGCTAAGCTGGGAGTGCAGTTTACTCGAAACATTTCTTAATTTTCCGCATAAATCCAAAACGATTGAACGTAGATGTACAAGTAAGTCACGTGATGTCCAGGTCAGATTTTTTGTAAAATAGAGGGAAGAACACATTTCTATATAGATTTTGAATATTTGTGCGTATGTGTACTGGAATTGACAAACAAGCTCATCAAAACGTTGATGGTATCCAACTAATTGCGGAAATTTGAACTTAAGTTATTGAGTGAGCATGCGCAAAGAAACTTATTTTTTACATTAACGTGGAGGCTTGCAGAAACTCACGAAATATTTTTTGAACAATACACGCTCTGCTGAAATAGAGGACGACGAGCATTCGTGGTATAGTTACCTTCTAATTAGGTGAGAAAAAAGAAGCTCCTAGCAGAAAATTATGGTCAGAAACGAATGAATTTCTTGTAGTTTGAAGCAACAAAATCTTAAATCATTGCTTCAGTTATCATTCTCTAAAAATTAGGATCGAGTCTATCTGCCTACATTTAAAGGATAACATCTTATTCAAATACGTGAATAGAAAAATGGATGGTCTGTTTTAAGCGATTCAATGAATCCTGCATCCGCAAATAACGAGTGTAGACTGTATCCTAAATCGACTTACGTCATCTCTCTTTAAGCAATATAATAAAGGCATGAATGTTCCTCTTGAATTCCGCAGAAATTTAGTGGTTTAGCCTCGAAATTCTCAGATGCAGACGATGACATTACGAAAACTTCATTAAGTAAATAAATAAATTAGCGAAATTACTTGTTCAAGTACAAACCGTTTTACTTATTTCGTCAGTGAAGCGTGGACCGTGCAAAAGTGCATTAGTGCATCAAATGGGTGTCAAGTCCTAGTCATTTCATGCCATTGTCACATCATATCGCAAATCTGCCCTAATAAAGAAATTGAAATTGTAGTAATTTGAGTTAACCGCAAGGACACAAGAAAATGGTATGATTGCTATCACCAATATATAATCTCAAAGTGTTATTCTTTCAAAGTAACCAAACTTGGGTATGATTGGTTGAAATTGAATACTATTAAATGAAGTTACTAAAAAAACTCTGGTAACTTGATATATGTTTCAGGAGATATTAATAACTATAATTAGCAATGATATTTTGTATTTTAAACTTATATGGATAGACTAACAATCAAGATTAGTTGAATTTAATGCAAATTGATATGTTCAGCTCGAAAAGGACAACTGATGAGCCATCATTCAAATTAAATTAAATTATTTAATAGATTGATTACTGTCATCTACAAATATGGATGTGATTACTTTTTATTTTGTAGAAAACATGTTTATTTTAATTTAATGATCATTTACGAAATTTAAGAATCAGATAAGCTGATCAAAAATTATAAATTATGTAATCTCTTGTCATAATATTGTTCTTAATGATACTGTTTACAATCCATAAAGTGCCTCTTAATTGAACTAATACTTTATAATAGCAAATCTGTGCTGATTTCACTTTCAACAGTCCAGATAATTCTTATAATTTAGTGCACTATTTTATTGAATTGAATATTAGAATTTTTGAGTTTAATAATTAGAGCCCGGAAAGTAATACTTTTTGTTAAGAAATAAATACATATAACATTACTGTATTTTCTTGGGATATTTGCTAAAATTTTTCGAGTAAAATTGAGAAAATAGATTTCCAGATTCGATACTCGATGATGAAAAATCTCATTACATTTTCAATAAATCACACTTCATAATAATAATTGTTTAAGTATGAAATAAAAATTATTACGTTTTTATGATCAAATAGTACTTAATAGTAAATGCTTATTTTTATAAATGTATATAGCTGATAACATTGTATAACTCGGTACTAAATAAATTTTAATGCTTAATTTATCATTGTTATATTAAAAAAATTACTACTTATTGGACAATGATTTGTACAGTATCAACAATATTCTGAAATATATTAATCCAAGTTTTCTAGTATGATTTCAATCATTTTTCCGCAGCTGAATATATCCATAATTCTCTTTTCGTCTCTTTTTACCATCTAATTAATTTCAGAACTAAGAATAATACTAAATATTAGGAAAAATCTGATGTGGACATCACGTGACTTACTTGTACATCATTTGATAAACCCATAATTCCTTCATTCCACTGCTAATCGTTTTTGATTTATACAAAAAATCTATCAAATATAGTGCGCTTACGGGCCCAATCGGTTGCTTTGGAAACGCAGTAGGTCATCATTCTCAAGCCCTGTTCAGATGTGGACTCACAGAGAACTCACTTCAGAATTTGAGTCTTAAGAAGAAGAAGTTTTTTGAAGCAACAAAATATTTTTGGGTCTTGGCCGTTCACACGTGTTGCTTGTTTGTTGCGTCAAAATGTATCTTTTCTTCCACTTTTAAAATATAATCCTTTAAAAATTGATTTTTCCATTGGTACTTTTGTACTAGATTATTCAAAAAGAGTTCATATTGAATTATTGAGAAGATTATTCTGTTTATAATATGATGAAAAACTGTTTCTAAATGATTAGAGTTTGAATACTACTAATAAAATTCCCAAGAAACTCTGAAAGACTGTAAATATTCTGTTCTTAATTCTTTTATAGTAAAAAAATACTCTCTCTACATATCTTTTATTTTTTAACCCAGTCTCTTATTTTGTATTGCTCTCAAACTCATTTCCAAATCAGCAATAATTACAGAAAGCAATGTATTTGCTATACTTTTCTGCCTTTTGCACATTCCAAATACGATAAAAAGAATTAAATGATGCAAAAAACAATATAAGCTAAAGACATATTACCATGATGTTATCAATGAGATAAGGAAAAGACAACGCCCACTTTGCAAGACTCAAAATAGTGGCGCCTCTATTTGACAAGCGACTCAAATTTTTTCTCTTTTTCTTAAGACTTAAATTCTGAAGTGAATCCTCTGTAAGTCCACGTCTGAACAGGGCTTCATGCTACAACATTCCTAAATACTTATTTTCAATATTCTACGGCTAACAAAACTGAATTTGTGCGAAAAATTTTAAAAATATCAACTGCAGTGCACTTCCGGTTCAGTCTATTGTTATGAGAATAATAGGCAATCATTCAGATGCTACAGCAGACTAAAATACTAAACAATACTCCACAGTCAATCGTTTCGAATTTATGCGAAAAATTCCAAAATACTGTCAAGTGAAGTGCACTTTCGACTCAGTCGATTGCAATAAAAATAGGATATAGTTTTTAATACTGAATCCTAACATTCTGCGTTCAATAATTTTGGATTTATGCGGAAATTTCAAAAAATGTTCCAAGTAAAGTGCATTTCCAGTACAGACGATTGCAATCATAATGCGAGGTGCACGGCTGAATACAAAATTAATATTCTACGGCTGATTATTTTGAGTGTATGCGAAAAATTCGAAAAGTCTAATCAATAAAGTGCACTTCCGGCTCAGCCGATTGGTATGAAAATACAAGCTAGTCATTTGGATGCTACAGAAATCTCAAATACTGAATTTTAGTATCTTACGGTTGACCATTCTAGATTAACGTAAAAAATTTGAAATAATTTTTAAGTAAAGTGCACTTTCGGTACAGAAGATTGCAACCATAATGCAAGGTGCACAACTAGACTCTAGACCAGCCTTAAATACGAAATTTCAGCATTATACGTTTGACGGGTTTTGAGATTTGCGAGTAACGCACATACGCACACACGCACATATGAACCGACATCAAGCCGAATATAATAAAAATGAATTCAGGGATGCTCAAAACAAATATTTCCATCAAAATCTCGATATATGAATTTTGTACATGCAAAAAACTTGAGCCGAGAATCATGCACATATTTATTCTTTTTCATAATATTAAGCTGACTCCTGAATTTTTTGAAAACAATCAGGATTTAATTGTTCGGACAATTTATTGAGTAGCGTTTGACTCAAGTTTGCAAAAAGTAGAACTTTATGACGGCAAAAGCAACCATAAAATCAACTTCTTTGTAATTATCGCCTGGATTTATTATTGATATAGTGATTTAGCCTAACTAAATTTTATATGTTTTTTGGAAGGAATTATAAAGCAGAACAAAAAGAATATGGAGAGTGATCAGGTTCATGAACTTTTTAAAAGTTGATATTATGAGTATTTCGTGAAAACAAATGGCAGGAGATTTTTGAATGACCAAGTCAAGATATGTACGAAAAACATTTTGCGAAAATTTTAATGTTGTCGTATATATCTGGACTTGGTGATTCGAAAACCTTCTGCCATTTGTTTTCATGAGATACTTATGTTATCAACTTTTATAGGTCAATCGGCAGAAGCGAGAAAAACGTGAACAATTGATATATTTTTATGCACAATCTAGCCTTCAATCCAAACCCTCGGGCACGTAGAACCCTCCTGCCTATCGTTTTCCACTAACTTTTCTTCTTAAATTCAATTCAGTAAGCATGGCAGAAGCAACAAAATTGAATCAGAACATGTTTTTTAATGCAAATTTTAAATTAATTTCCATTTTGTTGGTCACGCGGTTCAGCTTTAATTTTAGCATTGTTGTACTTTTAATACACATACCTACTTATCAAACCTCGTCAAGGCAAAAAAAAATGATTATCTGATGGTCTATTACAAACTATGCTTCAGAATATTTGGAACCTCAAAAATATCAATAAAATCCATTTTTGATTAGACAATAATGAAATCAGCAATTTAGGACCACTTGGAAAAGAATTGGTGCAAATATATCAGCCGTAAATAGTTTCACACTTACTGGTCAGCGGTTACTTCATTTTCATGACTTGCCAGTTTACACAAAATTAGGGCAAATTCATTTATTAGCATAAGTTCATGAAAAGCCAGCCAAGGATGAAGACATCCGCCGTTGCAATTTTGAGTTACAAAAGTTAAAAAAGACCTGATTTGAATAATTAAATGCAATTCAAGATATATAGACGGAGGTGTCGTATAAGAACTAGTTTTCCACATGTAAAAGTAATTATCATGACTTATATACTTGTACCAAATATAAAAAAAAACAATGAAAATTGAAAACAGATATTTTTAATTCAAGGTTAATGTTCTAATTGATTTGTAATCAATTAGCTGTTTCTATTTAATAGAAAATATTTTTATCCATGACGTCATATTTAAATCCAGATTTCATTATATTCCAATATTTATGAGAAATTAAAGAATAATGTGTTCTAATTCATATTGGTAATTTTCGAATCTACAAATTAACAAACAATTATCCAAGTGCAAATAATTTCCAAACTAGTTACTAATGACTACTAAAGATTGTTGAAACAATGGAACAACGACCCAACTCTCACTGCTCGTCTAGGATCTAATGGCGCTGATTTTCCTACTATGTTAACAAATGATCTGATTGTTTGCTCTAATTATTCTATTTGCACCAGGGTTGGAATGATTCAAAATGTTGACATTTTGTTGAATGTATAATACCATCATCTTTCAATACCTACCCGTAATTCGAAAAATAATAAAGATTAAATATAAGAGTGATGTTCTACTTCCCCGGATTGTATCAATTAAGAAACGATGAATATTTTATTTTGAGGTCCTCTTAAATGATTAAGATTATTTTGAGAGTGAAGTCGCTGTGCTAGTATGTGATTAGAGAGCAGAGCAGAGCATAATTTCATTTTGATTTGACCGTATCAGATTGTGATTGAAATCGGTTCGTAGGAAGGTCCTCAAGAATTGATTCTCTGATACCCTTCATATTTTCAATAATATTGAAGATATTGTTTTAAAATCTGGTATACAAGGCATTTTCCTGGCGTTTGGAATCGTGCAGTGTCTCGAGACTCTTTGAACATAAGTTCGTCCTTCTTTGTTTCAATTCTTTCAGTAGGTTGGAAGAGACACTTCAAACAAAATTATGTTTAACTATGGATACTACCGCGGAAATATTGAGACGAAGTATGACTGATTAGTTTGTATTAACAATATGGTCAAATATGATTCTCTACTCTTTGACATTGAATAATAAAACTCTATGGACTTCTATTGAAGGAATACGATTGGAACGATACTGCGAATGATGGCCCTATTGTAGCCTTGTTATTCTTGAATATTTTTCAACATTCAACAATTTTGGCGACAGATATATAAAGCTTATCTTTATACATCTCCACTTTATTTAGTGCATTCCCATGTAATCTACGTTCGCGTAGTGCAACGCTATTCGATGTGCCACTAGGGAGGCATTTGGAATCGTGTTACCGCTAAACAATTGTGATTTTGTGGGCGTACAACCGATATATAAAGACGAAAGAATAGAAATGTAGCGGAATCTCGTGATGTGAATGTTTTGTAACTTGATTCCTGAGATAATGAAATGAAGAGTAGATTTGTGAAGTGTAGTTTAGTCCCAAAAGAATAAACATCAGATTATTGTAACTTTAAATGAATAAAGTGGGTAAATATTCTATTTTAATTTTTAACTTTGTAAGATAATATGGTATGCAAACTGACATGAATCAATGAGAAAACTCTCGTGGAATTCTAATTCCGCCAAGAACATGTCGGAATGTTGTGTACAAAATTGTGGAGAAATTAATTTTCTATTAGTAAAATTTTTGATTGTGTTTGTTTGAAGCTGCCAAGGGAAACATAAGTGCATAGATATTTATAACTTGCGACAATCATAGTAAGTATGAGATATGAGTTATATATTCCACGAAGCAAAGCTTGGCCTATACTTTCCTTGATATTTTTGGAAGCGAGTTTAAAAAGACGATCTTTGCTTGTGGCCTAACCGTTTCTTACTAATAGCAACTGCAAACGAAATGTTAATTCTCAATAGAATTTTATTTATCCATAAATTTTGTCGTTGAAGAAACAATAGCTTTAAGGAATTCGGGCAGAAATCGACCTCCACTCCAAATCAATTTTGCAAATAAGATGAGCCTTAGTACACCAATCAGCAACAAATCGAAAATGTAGTGCTATTATATTAAGTGAAAATAAATTAACTGTTCTATTTCCACTTTCATGGCTTTTACGACAAAAAACAATCTGCTGAAATGCGTTCGCATTTGTTTCCCAGCTGCGTTGATTATCTCAACGGCAAACAAAAGACTAACGAGTGCAAAGTGAGGGAAAGGGTAGCGATAATTATCCAATTGATTAATTAAAACGTCCATAAGATGATCCGGATGACCTAATAATTGAAGGAGTGAAAAGAACATAAGAGTCGGTTGAAGAATTCAGGAATGTTTAATTAATGACTCATAAACGGATAACGTGGAAGAAATTTCAAGTGTTGTCTAACTTAACTTGTAAAGAGTAGTTTTACTCGTATTACTAAAGGCGACAAACATAATAAATTGAGTCATTTGGTTTTACTGCCAATTTTAAATAAGGAGATCTTGATTTTAGAGGGAGTAATTGTACTTGTCCCATATTTTATTGTATAAATTGAAAATCTTTATTCATAAATCTTATTATATAGTGACATTTATTTGAACATACGATCAATACTTTTACTCTTACTATCTACATGTGACAACCAAAATCGAGTATCTTTTCAATTTTCAAACAATTTTTTCAAATTAGTTTTCTATCAATCTAATAAGAAGTCACGCAATTTTCATAGGAACGAGTAAACAAACTTCTGTCGGAGTACCGGGAGAGATCACTTAAATGGAAGAATTTGGCGCTTAGCTACTACCATCTAACGGGAGCGGCCGCACCTATTTTTTAATTTAATTTGAATCTTGAATCTTAGTTACCATTGAAAAAATTTGAACAAATGTCGATGTAAGTGAATAAGATTGTTTGTCAATATCAATTTATAATTCTTCCAATTCCCAGTTGTGTTTGTGTATTGATTTTAATAGTTAAACACTATAAAAAGTTATTAAAAAGCAAGTACTGCAAGTCAATTGTAAGTTTATATTTTTCTGTTCGCATGTTATAAAATTAATTATTCTAGGCGCACATCTGCTGGTTCCATTCCGCGACCTGCAGTTTTTATATCAGTACAAATGCAATTATACATTATTTAGTTCGAGCACAATGATAAATATTGGGCAGAGTTATTTTCTGGATCTCACAAATTCCTGGAGTTTCAAACAATGAATGAATAAGAAGCATTTGGGATGAATGAGCATTTGCCAGCTGCAATAATAACGTGGTGCTAGAACTGGAAATGAATATTTGTTACGGAAGATGCACCAATTTCTCTATATCATATGAAACCAAGAAAAAGTAATACTCTTCAGTCTTGACGTTACTTTAAAATTCAGGCAGTCGAAGAAAGTTCAATAGGTTCATACTCACATTGTGTCCACGCTTCTCGAAAGTGCTTAATGATTTTCCAGTCGTTATATAGGAGGTAGAATGAAGAAAAAATTGAATATTTGTGAAGAAAGAATATTAAATACTATAAAAGTAACTTTGCTGAGACAGTAAGATGCATTTAAGTTCAAATGAAGTAAAGACAATGGAAAACGTCACTTTAGCTCAAACTATATTCGAAAAATTCAGTAATTATTCTATAAAATACTTCGAATCTATCAATCTTCTTAATTTCATTTATTTCCTTGATTAATCACATCTCAAAACAATTTAAACTGGCTACAGTCTTGAATTAGTGATTTTCGTCCAATTTTTTTTTCAATTTTGTTACAACTCATTCTAGTTTCTATCTGCTGCCTATTTATAACCATAAGTGATTCAAGATTGAATTTAAGAGACCTAAATTAGAAGAAAACTCACTAATCCAAAATTGTGGGTTAGTATGAACTCTTTTGAGAATACGGTTACTGATTTTTATGCTCTAATAGAATAACTTCAATTTTTTTTGAACATTTGTATCCAATGTCTTCCTACTTTTTCTCACAATGGAGTTTGAATACTGTGGAAAGTAATTTCAACATGAAGTATGACCTACAATTGGAAGAATTAGAGAAAAATTAGAACATTTCTTGAAAATAAAGACACTTTAAAATAATTTTAGTTCAAATTACCAATTTACATAACTATAGAGTTGGATCAAACTTCAGGCATATGAAATTATTTTATTTAATTTAGAGTTTGTAAGATATTGAATGTATTGCAATACTGTAAAAGGTATGATCCACAGTTGGAGAAGACATTTTACAAAAATAGATTATTCAAATACATTGATTGATAGCGTTTTTAACACAAATTTTGAATTAATTTAACAACTGCGGATTTATTTACCACAATTGGATCACACTTTATGCATAAAGTAACTTTATATTGTATCTCAAAGCCTGATATTTGCACAAATATTTTGTTGATAACATTGATTTATATGTACAAACATTTATAATACACGTATTTTTGAAAAATTTCTTTGACTTTTCCATGTTCAGTACATAACTACAAAAAACTAATTTAGATCTGAAACCATGGTTACATAGCTATCAGAGACCTCGGTGGCAGCGGCCGCAACTATGTTCATGCGCATAATTTTTAACATTGAGTGATCACTCCCGGTACTCCCTGGTCAAACTGTAAGATTAGAATCTCTTGCATTTTCTTTGACGAGTAATAGAGAAATGAATTGCGTTTTGATATGGAAACTAGTTCAAAAAGGTTTGGTGATAGATCAGAAGATGACATTGATGAAGATATTCAGAAAAATATTTCATTAAATACGAAGAAAGCACAAATTGGAGGTATTCATATCTTTGAGTGAAATACTCACTTTGATCACTGAAATGCACCATTTCTATGGCGATTTAGCATTGGTAACCTTGTTATAAATACTACGAATGGAATAGTCATTTATTATACCATAAGTAGTTGAAGTATTATCGATTATTTTTGTGGTGCTATCACGAATGTTTATTGTGCTTGCGTTTGAATACCACGAGTGTGCAGCACGAGTGGTATTCACAAGCACAATAAACATGAGTGATTGCACCACAAAATAGTCTATAATACTTAAACTAAAAATGGTATATGGAGGACTATTCCAGGAGTCAAACCATTTTTTCAAATTAGTTCTCTACGAATCTAATAACAACTCACGTGATTTTCATAGGAACGAGTAAACAAACTTCTGTCAAACTGAAAAATTAAAATTTCTTGCATTTTCTTTGACGAATAATAAAGAAATATATTGCGTCTTGATACGGAATCTAGTTCAGAAAGGTTGGTGATAGATCAGAAGATGACATTGATGAAGATATTCAGAAAAATATTCCATTAAATACGAAGAAAGCACAAATTGGAGGTATCCACATCATTGAGTAAAATACTCACTCTGACCACTAGTGTAATACCCGATGGTATTTCTACACGTCCAAATACCCACTGAGATGCACCGTTTCTATAGCGATTTAGCATTGTTAACCTTGTTATAAATACTACGAATGGAATAGTCATTTATTATACCATAAGTAGTTAAAATATTATCGATTATTTTTGTGATGCCATCACGAATGTTTATTGTGCTTGCTTGTATTTCTACACGTCCAAATACCCACTGACATGCACCGTTTCTATGGCGATTTAGCATTGTTAACCTTGCTATAAATATTACGAATGAAATAGTTATGATTATGCTACAGTTGGATCAAAAAACTCTTGGATTGATTCAAGCAGCCATCAACTCAGTTGATTCTTGTGTTAGAGGTAGAGCTTCTAGATTTATTAGAATATTTCGTTACTTGCAGCTGTAATCAAACCGCGTGAATAACCTGATGTAATTCTCTCGCGAATAGCTTTCTGGCAGATTTATTTGTGTCTCATCCAAGAGGTCCATTTGGGATTGTATGCCACCTGCGCCTGTGGAAAGCTCTTAAATAAAAATATGGACATTTGCACCAACGATATCCTCTATACTTGACCGTTATTCCAGTTAATACGATAGATACAATTATTTTTCTTAGAATGTTTTTCAATTGCGGTAGAAGTAGTTTAACACATCAATTGGCTATCTGGGTAATGAAATCCAAATAATAGTTCATATTAAGCTCACAGATTCAATAGAAGCAGGAAAGAAAACAATTTGATTGATGTCTTGAACATCCACACATACATCCATTCAAACTCACATATGATTATATTACAAATCTCATTGATGTCGATAGTGCAGGTCTCTGTGGCTATATCTATCTTCATCAGATAGGAAGATGGATTATTGTATGTGACTATCAGTGGAGACAGAAATATTGTATGCGTCTATATTGTTTCATAGACCACCCAAACTTATTTCGACAACCTGACAGATGGAATTCAATCAAATATTGTGCAATAACATATATGTATGAAATAACTTGTAGAGAGAAATCTTCAAAGATAGAGGTTTTCAAAAGAACAATAAATTAGATTTGAGAACAGAATACTAATTAATTAAATAAAAGTTTGGTTTTGTTGAGTATCAATAAATAATATAAGTGTTAAAATACGGGCATTCAGCCAAAATTTTAAATTTTCTTTCTACTTTGCAATTTAGGTTCAGATGACACTTCAAATTTTTTCTAACAAATTTTGCCAATGGTAAAAATATTCGGTAATGTGTGAGAATGTGGAAACCAAATTTGATTTTACCTTCAATCCCAAAATAAGCTGTGAGATACTTTTATTACATAAATATGTTCCTTCGTCAATCAATTTCACTTCCTATTCCTTCTAATGAAATACATTCTCATAAAGAAAAAATAAACTAAAGCCTAATAATTTTTTTCTATAGAGCATGAAGAATTAGACATCTAGTGAGACAAGATTCAACATTCAATTTTCAGATACAAATTTGACATATCCTAAGCTTATCTTTTCTTATTGAATCCTTATTTAATCAAATGTAACCTGACATTTAAAAGTTACAGCAAATATGAACGCACCCTCTGATAAAACCCGCGTCACTGGGAATGCATTGATGCTCACTCACTCAACAAAAAATGAAAATTCAATTGATTTTTAAATGTTGTATTGATAAATGCTTCTTTAGACAGACGCAGGGGTACCAATAAAGCGGCTGTCATTCACACGAAAAGAACGATATGTGAAGGGTGGCACCACTGATCGAGGATCTGATATACGGCTATATTTCAAAGGATTCTGCCGACGTGATATCTTTTCAAACCTAAGGAACGGTGGGAATTTAAACTTAAACTCATAGAATAAGATATTTTGTGAACAATAAATTCAAACCTTCAAGTTCCATACTTTCATACTTTGATGTCAAATTGTTGTCCAGGGATTATCAGACGTATGATCAACATATCAGAGTCCAAGCTGGGCAGAACTAACAACCAACATTAAAATAATACACACAGGAACCGTTGAGAAAATAGAGAAAACAAATGTGACATGATGTATGCCGTATGCACAATGCTTTAGCAGGGTTTACCAAACAATTTGATTCTCGAAATTGAAGAGATTTAACATACAAAGGGTACAAAAGCTCTGAAGACTTTCGGATTTTCTGAGTATAACCAAGTTCCAAATGTGACTTGTTCACATAAATCCATGTAGAATATATATCATGTGTTCGTATAGTCATAGTGCACTGCACAGGAAAGCAACAGAAGATAGAAATGTAAAAACTTCACCAAATACGAGGAAAACTGTCCAAGTTTCCATGGAATGATGTGCAAGCGTGTACGCACCACCACAGAGTGCGCAGATGTCCTTAAACGTGTGTGGGAAGTACTTAAATATCGTTGAGATGTATATAGGGCAACAAATGGAATCCATATCGAACCGCACTGGATAGATATGGAACTTGGAAAGTTTTCCTTTTACTTCTATCTTGTTTTGTTAATTTCCTCTGACCGGTAGAATTGCACCATGATTTTACACACAATATAAGAAATACGATCTCTATAACAAAAATTCGTTCTCTCTTGAAGCATTTACAGATGCAACTGGAAATTTGTGTCTCTTCGAAAAAATTTTCAATTTTAGGAATAATAATAGTCGGATGATGCTGCAGTAAGAGAATATAATCAATCATCCAGAGTCTAGTTCGTTAATGACTTGTGAGCTGGTACATTATCTCACAAAGATAGCTTTCGTTTAGATAGTTCTTCGGATGATGTTCTGAGCAAATGATCAACATTTAGTCAACATTTGTTGTCTCTCAGTCGTTTTTGGGAGAGTCAAATATCAATTTTTTTGACTTTGTTACTGTTAAACAATTCACAAAAAAGAGCAGAAATCTGGTCTATCAGATTTTGTGTGCCTACTGGCTAAACGTTGAACGATCGTTAGCAACGAGCAACCGTATTTTATTATCTTCATTTATAAATTGTTTAGGCCAAATATTTGTCAATAATTCTCGTTACAGTACTATAAATGTTAATTGAAAAAAAAAATCATAGCTTGAATAATACTCCTTATAAAACAAACACTTGTTCATAAAAGCAATACTGTTTTTCATAAGCTCGAAGTTTGGTGCACTTCGTCTTCAAATAAATGGAACGAAGATACTTTCATATACGATGCACATCTGATTTTTCCGCTCACTGTTAATTTTTAATAGTATGATGTAAATATAAGAGGAATAGTAAAAAATAACTTAAGTTGCGAAACATTTTGGGATTTTCTGATGTATGTTCTGTCTCTATGCAGCAGTGCACCCGTCATCGTTAATTAATCCATTTAAATTAACTTGTACATAGATACATACTCACACATACAAATGGTAATGATTATGCTACCGCAGATGCACGAGTCACAAATATTTATGGTGATTATTTCGTTAAGCTATTCAAGTGAAAAATAATATTTACTTTTCAGCTCCATGTTATATTTAATGCTGTTTGATAAGTTATTTAATTGTGGTTTATTTATGCATTTAGGATTCGCGCGCTAAGTGCTCTGTATTTCAAGGGCCAGTATTTTTTTAGCATAGCACAATAACCTCAGTCAAAATGATATCATAGTTATTATTATTGATAATTGATTTTGCTCTTGCCCAACTAAAAACTGAAATTTGGATCTTAGTTCATGGAATATTCTTTCGATATTCAATTTATTATTGTATTATCATTTTTTACAATTTTGCCAATTTATTTTGATAACATCTTTTCTCAATCATGGATTAGAAAAATGAATGATCATGAATTGAATTTGATTTCAAGCATCGTCATTAATGTCTCTAAGTTGTCTCTACGAATTAGAATTGGACTTCAATAGGTAGTACTTAATTTTCAAGAAACGAAACAAAGGATCAACTCTGCTCCAATCATTAATCAATTTGTTCCGCTATGACTTTTTTGGTACGGAGTCTCAGAAAATAGAAGATGAAATATTAAAATTCAAACTGCTTTTTTGGATCCTGATTTGAATTGTGTGTTTTAAAGTCTCTCATTTCAAGAAGAGTATTCTATTAAAATAGAATATATAAATTCAAAAATAAAGTAAATTGGATTTACCTTGACCACAATATTCACTTATGTACATATGCGCAAAAAAGTGGAAATATACGTATGTATAATACATTTTTATTATTCTAGTTGAGAGAATATTTATTTCGTAATAATTTATTCTGACAACTCAATCTTCATCTGCAGGCAATGAAAAATAATCGAATAACAGAACTTAAGCGTACAGAAAGCTTTCACAATATAAATTATTGTATTACAAACAAATATATAAATAAATATTAATTTCATCGATAAAGTTAATGTTGATATGTAAATGCTATCACACATTCCGCAATGTAATAACGTCAGAAGTTAAGCGCCATTGTGCTACTTTGACAAAGTTTCACTTCTATTTTCCAGTGTTTCCAACACAGGAGCGGCTTCAATAATTTCTAAAACTATATATTGACAAATATTTTTTGTTTTATATGTGTGAACACCTTAGCTATTGGTAAAGACTAAATGAGATCTTACGCGGAACATTTGAGGTTGTTATTGGGTACTTTGAAAGCTCCAAAAAAAAATTTGATGCAAGAGGAGGCACAGAAAGACAGTTTACAAAACAAATTATGGAAATGCTGTCAATTTTATTCTTTCGAGTAGGTATTGTTTGTGGCTTTTCATGTATAGTCGTTTTGAATAGGATTTATCCATTTTGTTGGATCAAATTATAACTGTAGATGAAACTTGTATTATTCACCAAAATCCAGAAACAAACATACAACCGAAATAACGGATACAAACTTGCTTCCCGAACACAAATTAGCAGAAGTTCTTGCTTCTATTTTTAGAATGAAGTAGTGACATTCCTGATAGATAATTTTCAACTCCATGATTTGAAAAAATATTCTGGAAAAACACCGAAAAAAATTGTCTTAAGGAGTTTTGTTTTCGCAAGCAGAAAATCTTTCTCCATACTCCCCGTTACCCATTGAAATAATTGAACAAAACTCTGTAAAGAAAAATTGTTAAAATGGAGGAGTGATAAATGTTTGTCGAACAATCCAAAAAACTTTTACGGAAACCTAGAATTACTTCGTAACTTGACGAAGCTTGACGACTGGTAACCGCATCCTATGGCTATAAAAATAACAATTAATTCACTAATGCCCGATTTCATGATCTCGAGTTAAATTAACCTGGCTTAAAGTGACGGAGAGTTAACCAATAAACAGGCTTTCAATTCATTTGATTAATTTGATTGGGCAGTGATGACACAAAAAATACAGAAATTGATATTGTTACCAAGGAAATGAGCTCTTTAAACCAGATTAATTTAACTCGGGATCGTGAAACCGGCCATAAGTGCACTATAAGTGTGTGACACATTTGTATCGGGTAAAAAGCCTTAACAGTATTTACTTACTTATTCTATTTTTTCATTTCATAACTGTTGTATGAAGTGTATGGAGTTCAGAGAATATTATATTGAATTAAAGACTTGACAATATCATCTAGTTGATCGTAATATGCTTCTTACAATAAAGAATGCAAATTACGAAAAACATAGATTATCAAAAATCCACTGTGGCCACACAATACTTCTCCGATCATAAATTTCATGGCCAGTTTAATCGCTGTTTCAGAAATTCAAAGTGAGAGCTGTCAATGTCAAAGTGACAGCTGTTATTGTTAAAGTGACAGATTAGTCCTCACATACTAAACAAGTATTTTTAAGAATAAAGAGTTCTTTTTAAGATTTTCGGTGTCTTTAATTCATTGGAATATACAGTTTCGACGTTTGAACGTTGAAAAAATTAAATATAAAATTTCAGTCAAAAATTCGTACTTATGTACTAAAATTATCGTGCTTTGAATCAGACCAACAAATAGATTTTTTTTGAAATTATGTTTTTCGGGTTCATTAGTGTTCAAAACATGAAGATTCAACAAAATCTCTAGCTGTCAAAAAACACGATTACAATACTTACTTCCTCTACTATATTATAGGTCAGGAGAGTAAAAACTGTGGATCTGCTAAAAATTTTTTGAGAATCACTAATTTAAGTTTTCCGTTCATAAACAAATGACATTTCCTGGGCTGTGTGCTGTAAAGTCTTATTTTTCATGTTAACCTGCAGAAAAAACATCATTCTTCGATTTAAAGGATTGTAATTCAGATAATTGGGGCTATTCTGTAACTCAATCGATAAATTTCGATCGACCATTATATATTTCAGCAATGAACGTAGGTAGCACTGACAAAGATTCTGAATATTCGCTTGTTACAATTGTTTCCATTTGTCAAAAATTTTATCAATCGATAATGAGTTAATAATTGTGTTACAGAATACGGCCAAATATCTTGACATTAAATGTTAAAATCTGCTGCGATAAGTTTGAATTACCTTCCTTTATACAGCACTGTTTTTACGTTTATGTGCGAATAGTTAGCATAAAAATGGTATTTAAATACTTGTAATACATTTACTTACCTTTAATATATATTAACCCACATACATTCGACTACATAGCATGATATGTTATTTCATTTGGATTTATTATATTATTATGGTCTTAGTAGATATTATTACGGTGTTTACAGTGAATTTATATTTCGCTAACGTTAATTGAGCTGTACTTTATTTTGTTGATCTCATTATCATAAATGGTACTTTACATAATTATATATGCAAATTTGACATTTGAGTAGACTGTTTGTAAAAGTGTGATTTTGCTTTTCCATCCGAGAAGCATACATATTTGCAACTACATTCAAATCTTCTCTCCGCTGGACCAAGGATTCTGAGAGAATATTTTCGCTAATTTCAATATATACGGATAACGAACAATAGTAGATTGTTTAATAAGTAAAGAAAAGAGTTTTCTAGTGAGTGTATAAGATTAATGCGCAAGCGTAGCGAGTGCATTAATTATATACGAACTTGAAAATCTACTTTTCTTTACGTGTTGAACATGCTATTTTTTCGATGAATAACATGAAAATTTAAAATTTGACATTACATTAATGTTTTTATCAAAGAAGCTATGTCAGATTTGTTTTTTTAATTTTTATTGTTAACATGGTCATGGTAACAAAACATCATAACGACGAGTAAATAAACAATTTTCGAAATGGATCAAGAAGAGTTTCCTGATATTTTAAAAGCTGTGTCAGAAGCAACCTCAAATTTACTTCCGACAAAATCAAAAGAAAAATACGAAAAATGTTACGAATTATTTTGCCAGTGGAGAATAATAAAGAAAGTTCAGGGAATTAATGAAGATATTTTAATAGCTTACTTCTTTGAGAAGGTTAGTTTTATAGTCTAACTTGTTAATATTTTTATTATAATTTTCATATTTTTATAGGCCTAGACTTTAAATCCTCAACATTGTGGTCAGTGTATTCTATGTTGAAAAGCACGTTGCAAATTGATGAAAATGTGGACATTTCTGTATATAGAAAGTTGATTGCATATATAAAACGTCAAAATGAAGGGTATATGGCAAAGAAATCTAAAGTTTTGACGATGGATCATGTTATAATGTTTTTGTCGAAAGCTCCAGATGATTTATTCCTATTCATGAAAGTTGTATTAATTTTCGCTCTTCATGGTGCATGTCGAGGTGATGAACTACGTATGTTACAAGTTGACAACATTGAAAATAACGGATCTGTTTTGGTTGCCACATTGCATGATACAAAAACAAAGAAAAAACGTGTCTTCACAATCTTATTGTGGGAGGTGTCAATGGAATTGCATTATATCGAACGTATTTGAGTTTACGACCAAAAAGTATTGGTCATCGTAGGTTCTTCGTATGTTACCGAAAAAGCAAATGTACTGTGCAGCCAGTAGGAATTAATACTTTCTACAGTATACCAAGAAAAATTGCAGAGTATTTACAACTTCCAAATGCCAGAAGTTACACTGGACATTGTTTCCGAAGGACTTCTGCGACATTACTTGCAGAGAGTGGGGCTGACATCCAAATGTTGAAATGGAGGATGACGTTCGAGCACCGTTGCCGAGGGATACGTTGAGGAGAGTATCGAGAATAAAATAAAAACGACAAGAAGAATTTTTAATGGCCAGCATAACGTTAGTAAGCAACCTTCATCTATTGGAACTTCTTGTGTCTCATCAACAGTAGCATCAAGCGAACGAGCCAGCACTTCTTTGTCAGTTTCGGATTTCCAGTCGATGGCATCTTCTTCTGGCACAATATTTAATAATTAACACAATTGTACAATTGTAATTAATATTAATAAGTGTAATGATAATGAATAAATTTGTTCGTATTGTTTGTTGCTATGAAGAAAAGTGTTTCTATGCAGAAAAGTGTTGTTAAGTGGAAGTGTTACTAACGAGAGAAGTAGCACTTTTCTTTATTATTTTCTATCAAGTACACGAAAAAATTACTTTTCTCATATGAAAAGTTGGTTAACTCACCATAACTGTATTTTATTCACAAGTAATTTCAAGATGGAGCAACGTAAATAAAGAAATCATTCAGCTGTAATTTCAAAATGATTCCTTGTGTTTTTTGGAATATACTCAATACACCAAAATATTGCGATTTTGACGGTTCTTCCGCTTCTCCAACTTTTGAACACAAAGAATTTTGTATTGGTGAATTTCCGACCTGAAGTTCAAAACACAAGATTTATTGCACAATCGTTAACTGTTTTTATTTCCATCCTAGACTCTGAAAACCAATTGTTCAAGTTGTTCTATTGGCTGTGGTACTACCTATTTGATGAGATAATTAAGTTAAGAAATAATTAATAAAAATTAGAACTGATATTAAAGTTATCTAGCCGAATGTAATAATACTGGACTCGTTTCTTGAGATGACCAGGTTTCCCTAAATGAGTGACTCATTAAAAAATTATACATTTTAAGGAGTTGCAATATGATCATCATTTTGTATTTGAATTGAGTACACTGCATATATTTCAAGTTTATCAATATGTATGGAAGTATCAATTATATCTTTTTTCATAATTTGCTCAACAATTTTGTTGAGAATTATAGCCCATCAAGGGCCAAGATACTATAATTTTGTGTCCACTATACTAACATATTATACACATGTTTGTTTCTTTACTATCACTTTTACGTTTATCTGCGTCGTGTCTTGTTAGTTCTTAGCCATCAACTTGAACCGTTTCCCATCTACATTACATGCACATACATCTTTTAACATCGAAAGCAAAATTGAATTTCTCGGCAAACTTTTCTCCTTTTGCTTTTGTTTTATCGATAATCGGCGATCATGATCACTAGATACTTGTGCTATGTAAATTATGTGGGTAATCCATGGTGACCTCTGGTTAACCTGGCGGTATGACAGAGGTTAGTGATGGTGTTTGTGTATGTATGAGTGTGTTCAACAGCACCTGTGCCAGCGGCTATCTGCCCTAGACCTGGTCAAGAGGTTGTGCAAGGTTCGTTCCAACATAATTTATAACCATTGACTTAGGTTGTTATTTGTTATACGTAATGATAGTGATAGTGAAAGTGGCATTGTAAATATACTACGGACAAAGTATGACATTCATTTTTATTTTGGTGGAATCCAGCTAATTCACTTTAACCGATGATATTTGATATTCTTTATATCTGCCACCGAATATCTAAGTAAAAAAATTATATTATTGATAATTCCAACCTAAGGTGAAGATTCGAATATTTTTTAGAAGAGGAAAAAACTTTTTAGAATTCATCTATTACATTTGCGTATACTTTAATTTTCATCGTCTCTGCCCTAAATTTACATACATGTGATAAGACATCACTATTAATACTATTGCTCAAAATAACTATTTATCAACTAGGATTTTGTATACGAGAAACAGAATTACAATTAGATATGTTCTTCTAAAAACAAATGGATACTAATGACTATTCTAACATCACAATGACAAGAATTTTGGAAATAACTGAAGAAACTTATTTCAAAATAAGGTACTTAGCGTCCTAAAAATACTACACATTCTCGTATTTCACTCTAAATCCCCACACAAAAAAAAGCAGTAACACATAAGTAATCTTTTCTTAAAAATTTAAATACAAACGACAAAAATCCATGCAAGAATGTAACTCATCCATTGGAATAAAAATTATATATACCACTTCTTCGGTTAGTCTGTGAATGAGATCTTCAGTGAAAAGCGGCATACTAACTTAGTGATATAATTGTCACTTTCTTGAGAAAACATTACGGTTGATAAAAATAATCGCCTAGCTTTGGATTTTATGTTGCTGTCCATTAATGTTGGTATATTTTTATAGACTACTCGCCTAATTCGTACAAATTATCTTGCTAGAAATTTATGATTATGTGTTCTTTGATAGAAATTTTTCTATTGTGATTCAGGCTCAAACATTCAGGTTAAGAAGGTGTTTATTACTTTCATACGTAGTAGGAGGATGTTGTTATAGGTCAATTTAAAATTCTTCTTCTAAATTGTATACCTCAAAGTACTGTTCCTTTTTCCAATTTGGTCATAAGTCCTATTCTATTCTTATTGAAGACAGGTCGCAGTTTCCATAGCGCAGTGGCAATGTTCAGCGTAATATGGTTTCCAAAATCGTTGACGAAATGTCCGACAGAGAATTGCCCGTTTCTCGAGACACCATATGGTGATTGGTCAAAAACTGTCACTATCCATAGAAGCGCAGACCGACATGAGTCTTGAACTCATTTCCGAAATCGTATCTATTCAGATCGTCAATTCCAAAACTCTTTTATCTGCTCTATGTTTCGATGCAGAATATGTTTAGAATTGTATACTTATTGTATTGTACATCATAATTCAAAAGCAACATTTTGACAGTAACTGGTTGAATAATATAATATTTCAAAGATATAGGTATACAATGACTGTACAGAATCTAAATGTCACACTTTTTGACTTCATTGTAACAAACGACGATTCCATATAATACATTTTAGTTCCTTTAAATTATTTTGGACTTTTATAGTTCTCCTTATGCTTTATTAAACACGTGAGTTGTCATTCTCAGTGAATTAATGACACTAGCCCCTATTTGAAAAAAGTGTTTGTTTGGATAGAAATGTTTGTAGTGACAATTTTATTGGGTTGGCTTGTTTATTTTTATTTTTTTCTAAGGTTTTCTTAACATCCGATGTAAATATTGGCCTTTATGAAAAGAGAAAAAGATTTGAAAAGTAATTAATTTTCTTAAAAATTATCCGAAACCTATCATTACTTTTAATTCAATCTAATCTTATTATATAAGCCTTAAGAAATAGCCAAATAGGGAAATAGAGCTATGATTATAATTTACTCGTTTAACCCTATTTTAGCATCACGATTTCAGTATTCAACTTGTAGTTAATATTCATTAAGAAAATATTATTTTCTTACACAGTACATTAATTAATAATTGGTTATTGCAAATAGTAATTTGCAATATTCATTAATTTGTTCACTACGTCTAAAACAACTTAATCAACTATGAACAGAATGAAATACCAGCTATATAATCTTTTGAAAAGTGTGAAAATTTGAGTCTGAAACAGTTGAAGCAATTAACACTTTGGAAATTAATGTTTTAAAACTTTAACCTCGCGCACCTACATTCTGCGATCTTTTCAACAACAGCCTATATCATATTTTTTAATCTGGTCTTTTTACTTTTCCAACCTATAATATGATAGGGAAAGTATTATAATCGTAATTTCTTGACAGTTCGGAATTTTGATGAATCTTCACTTTTCGATCCCACTGAGCTCGAAAAACATAATTATTTAAAAGTCGGTTCGTCGGTCTATCTGGAGACACGTTAATTTGAGAACGCGTACAAATTTTCGACTGAAATTTTATATTCAAGTTTTTCATCGCAAAGCCAGGTTCGTAGATTCGTAAATTATTAGCGGTTCATTTGTAATTATCAATATTCAAGTTATTAAAAAATTCGTTATATTTTTCTGAATCAAAGAAGTGTGAAATTAAAATTATTACCACTCATATTTTGACATCACTTGCAAACGTTCGTCATTTTTTTTTTTTTTTAATAAATAATATGGCTCTATCGTGTTGTTATCAAATTGAAGCTCTTGTAGAGATAATTCTAGTCGAAGAGTCAGAGAGGATATTCAAACGGTTATCAATTGTTTCTTTCACAAATCATTTGAATAATGTCTAGTTTGGTATTAATTTGGAGCTCTTAGGGACATAAGCTTAGTTGATATAAAAAAAAATTAAGTAGTGAAATCTACGTTACCATCTTCAAATCCGCCGATCATATGTTGAAATTGTATGTTCCAATGAATTAAGGATCCCGAAAATCTGGAAAAGGACTCTTCATTTTCAAAAATACTTATTTTATGTATGTACTGCAATATAACCACCATCTGTCACTTGGACAATGTGCAATTAATTGATGCAATACTCTAAATTTCTAAAACAGCGATGAAAGTGGCCATGAAATTTATAGTCGGGGGAATACTGTGTGGCCACAGCAAATATTTCCTTCAGTCGAGGAGCCGGCCGCACCTTATGTTCCCTGATCGGACTTACGGTCAAATTGTATATTAATCGATGGGAAACATAGTGTCAATAGGGTGCCATACTTTATAAATCTGAGATTCGATCCTAAATCTTGAAAAAAGGGTATTTTCGGTCAACTTCCCTGATAGAACTTACGCTTGAAACTAGTATCAATTGATAACAAAGATCAAGTAACTTGAGAAAAAACTTAACTTGTCCGAGAGAGCAGCAACAATCCCCAAGTGTAACCCAATTTCGTATTCAACTTCCCTGTCGAACTTAACGATTGTTGGTTTTTTCCTGTCCCACACAGGACAGGAGGTGGCATCCTGGTTTGTTTTGAAGTACTAGACCTACACTATCGATTATTATATCAAGAAAATTAATCCCGTGATTTATAAAGTCTGGCACCCTACTGGCCACTATATTCTCGATCGATTCATATACAATTTAGCCGTAAGTTGGATCAGCAAAGATCAGGTGAGGTCAGCTTCTGGACTTATATGTATACATTATGATTAATTCTGACCAATCTCTTGAAGCTGCTATTTACTGGAAAGCTGATACTTGCGGTGCTCTAATGAGCCATTTCAAACGCATATGTTTCGGTTTATCTGGAGCACACAGTAAATCGTAAATAGTTAATAAAATAATATATAGCATAGCAGTTACAGAATATTTTCGCACTTATACAGTCATTTGGTCGTATTGAATCCATAATACCATAATAGTGGAATTTATTGCACTAAACTATTGAAAAGGAAGTTTTGCAGCTATGTGGGTACTATAATTCTCCTGGTAAATTACACTGGAAGGCAGAGATTAAATGACTTTGTAGCTATTAAAATCCAAATAAAGGCCTATCAAATGAGACATTAGTTCTTGGTTCACATAGTTCTATTCCAGACAAAGATGATCTATACATTCACTCAGCTCAGTATTTTGTTTGTAAGAAGTGATGTCTTTGTTGTTACTGAGTTGATGTTACAAATTTTATTGAATAATTGAGTGTGGAGAAAACGAAGTAGTAAATTATGAAATAAGTATTTATTAAGAAAGTATTTAATGATGAGGCATACCGAGTCAAGAATTATTGACCGAATGTCATAAATACATGTTTATACCTGTGTCGCATGAATGATTTTTATACCGCCCAAGAAAATAACTTGCGAAGCAAATCGGTAAGACATAATAACAACTTCAAAAATTCACTAATAGTCTGTGAGACAGGGCATACATTTTTCGTTGATTACCGCTCACTTGAAACTTTTTGAGTGACTTCACTATGGTGAGTCCGACAGCTTTTACATTTACCAAAATTCTAGATATAGGGGCGTTTTTCAGTGAGAACTAATTAAACACGGAAACTTCATGAAGCCTTGAAAAAGTATTCCCGTCATATTGATCTTTACACTAATCGAAAGATCTTTTATGAATACCAATAAACATTAAGAACATTATTATTCAGTTTGATGTAGCTAACTCATTCATTGTGTTGTCTGTGACGCTCTGACGTGAAATGAATCCGCACTTGTCAAATGTACGTTGTAATGTGAACTTATAGCGTCAGTTTGAGATTTTGAGGACGTGTTGAATTATTTTTTTTCTAAAATTTGGTCATTTTGTCGGACAAATTTTGCGGGGCGTTTTCTCAGTCCGACACTGAAAACATGTCAAGATTATAACAGCTCTTTTAATAATGACTGCTTATCACTATGTTTCCTATTTTCTATTCAAATAGTGTCCAGAACATTACTGTATACATGTCCGACAATGTAAGTGGGGCAATACTTCACAAAAAGCAGAAATATGTGGTATGAATGCGGCTTCATTCATAGGCATATATTAAATGCCGATCAAGTATTAATAATTAATTAATCTAAATTCCCCAATTCACATAACCAACTTGAAATTTTTGTTTCCGTTCTTGTTCGTCCAATGCCGCTTTTTTAAAGTTTTCGCTTCATCTAACATTTTTTCGATGTTTATTATTTTCATAGTTTGAAAATTTGAGTAATTATATTCACCTACTTTTGTATTGGCGTATGGTAAGAATTTATTTTATATATTGTATGACTTGAACACTTTGTGCCATGTTCAAAATTTTTTAGCTGAAGACGGGTGAATTTACACCTGAAACGTCCTGTATTAAAGAAATTATTAATTTCATGTTTGGATTTCTGAAGGCCTCCCATATACCCTCAAAATAATTCATTCTATAATCAAAAAATCTTTAGATTAGTGTAAAGATCGATATGACTGTAATACTTTTTCAAAACACGCTGTAAAACGCCCCCAAATCTAGAATTTTGGCAAATGTGAAAGCTGTCGGACTTATCACAATGAAGTCACTCACAAAGTTTCAAGTGAGCGCTACGGTAATCAATGAAAAATGTATGCCCTGTCTCACGGACTATATCAAATGTTTTTGTGATAAATATTGCACACAATGATACAAGTACGAATTCGGAAAAGGGCTGCTACACGTGTATTTATGTTGGTAGTGCTGAGATGCAAAAGCAATAGATATTTGAGGTACAAGTGTAAAAAGTTATTGTTTAATGCACGGGCGGTTTGGTTAAAAATACGAACGCAACAAGTGTTTTTGAAAACTCCATTAGTGCAATAGAGGCTTCAATCGTACCAGTCAACTATGTATAAATATTTTCTTTGTAACACTTGCACCGAAAATACTATAAAGGCTAGAGCTGTTATAAACTGGATGAAATGTATTTGGTTGCCTCTTCAGTTTTATTTTTCTCATAAACTCAAAATCCTATTAGAAGTTCCTCTTTCTGGTCGTGAGATCAAAATTGAGGAAGAAAATTAGGATAACACTAAAGAAGACAGTTAGATACATTGTTCTAAGGTCAGGTGTGCAAATTTGTCGAATCACAAAGAGATCTCACAGATAATCTCCCTAGGACGATTACAGTCATGTCAAAAAGACACAGATATGTCAATTAAAATCTGAAAGAAATAGCTTCTTTAGAATACTAGAGCCATAGAGCTCCATATTAATATTCACTCATCATTAAAATGAAAAAAAAAAAATGTAACAACGGTTTCATTCCCATAAAATATTTAACGAAATATCAAAGAGGAAAAAATGGATGCATCCATGAGCTAATTAATATAAATTTAACAGGTAATCATCTTTTTATTCATACTGTATTTACTTACTATCTTACATCACATTATTTCTTCTTGTTTCTATTTGCATGAATATTGAGTTTCCATTTTGCCTACAACTGTGCAAATAATTAGACTGCCTTCCATCTTTGACTATATTTTATGACATAATTATTCAAATATTCTTGTACATAAATACATTCTCTTGAAAAATATTCCTTGCTATTAATACTCTTATCCCAATACTCTATTTTCAATTTCAAAATCAGTTTATCCTCATTACACACAATCGCGTGCAATGGTAAATTGCACAGTAACTGACGTTTCATTAAAAATGGATCAACCAGTATAATAATTCACACTGCGAAGCTTCAGTAGGCTTATGGATTCTCACTTGGAGGCTGAAAGATTTTAAAAAGAAAGGCAGTTTGTTTTTGATAAAGTGCGGAACATGCAGAGCAAAAGTAAAGGCAATAAATATTCACGGGATTATAAATGGCGGTGTCGGAGAAGAAGAAGAAGAAAAATATTGCAAGGAATGCCATCTACATCTGCAGGAGCGGAATGTTTACTTAGTGGGAGGTTAACTAGTCCAACATCTGAAGTATGACTGCAAATGATCTTCCCTGTCTCTCATTGGTAGTTGTTTCTCTTGATAAAATAGGAACATTATGTTGCATGTTATAAATTGCTTAATTTTTTAATTACAGCATCCATATATTAGCATTACTCACAATACCTTCTATATCATCTCCTGTTTTCACAAACAAACCATACAAAATTAGTTACTTCCTCTTCCCGACTCTAAGTTCCCATTCTTATTCTGAACGATTTGCGGGTGTAACCACACCACACAGGTATTGTGATTGTTGGTTGTCACGCGCGTTCCCATGTGCAGGGGTCAACGGCTGACCGTGCACGCGCCTTTGCTCACGCACCTCTAACAATGCATCGCCCGCCACCAAGTATAGAACTCTTATTGGTATTCAGTTATAACATGTAATTTTATTAATTATAACAATAATCACGATCAGGCACTAATCTTCAAATAAAGTGATAAATAATTTACTTTACTTAAAAACAGAAATGAAGCATTGATATTTGCTAAATATAACACATTGAGTCTGTAATCTGTATATTCAGATGATTTTAGGAGCTCTTATTGTACAAACGTCAAAACTTGTGACAAAGTGCTCCCCTTCTGTCTTAGGATTTCGTGTCAAACCTTCGATTTCTCAGTAATGTAAATACATCCTTTGAGTCTACTGTTAATGCTGACGTAAAAGATTTCTACAATTCTGACAGTGCCACCTTCAAGATTAAGACATCAGACCCAGTTTCGATTTTTTCCAAAGAGTAAGTATTATGGTCGAAGCCGTGTCTACGTTGGACTTACTATATGTTATTTTACTTTTCATCTTCTCATTGAGTGTTAATAAATTCTGGTAAGCCACTGCACGTTTTGAGAAATCTTGTTTTTACTGTTGGCGGCTCTTGAATATCTAGGAGCCCGTATTACCGATTGCGACTTCGTCGCGACGTCAGAGCGTCACAGACAACATAATGAATAGTTAGCTACATCAAACGAAATGATAACGTTCTCAATATTTATTGTTATTCATAGATATAATTTATTTGTTTGGGACCTAAATAAAACTGCAATCCATATTTGCTGAGAGTAGAGCAAGCTCAGCATAGAGCTATGATTTTAGCTTCCTGATTGATCAAAATGAAAACCAAGCTTAAAATTGCTCGAAAATCGTACTCAGATATCTGCGAATCATTAGTTGTTTACTGTAAATTATCAATTCATTCATTTAATCATGTTAAAACGTGAAGGGAAAGTTTTATATCCCTTTTCAAACATTTTGTACGCACGAAGGAGTGTGAAATTTGGCATATTCAAAGTTTATATGGAGAAGGAGTGCAGATAAAACTGTATACAGAGTGTCTCATTTCAATTTACCGCTGAAAATGATTATATTTTTTGCTGGAATATCTTGAAAAATATACACTGAATAGAAAAGTGTCTAACATTTGTTTTTCACTTCATCGGGTTAGAGGGAGCGATTGTCGTAGAAGGAAGCCACGTTAAAATCTTAAACGGGAACCACTATTTTTATTTCAGATTCGGATAGAGCGTCGAATACTACGATAATTCTACCTGAAACCCACGAGAATGGAAGGTTGAATTCAATAATGTTCAAACTTGAGAATTTAATGAATTACGGTCGAATTTTGACCACTGAGCGGCCACTAGTAATATTTTATTTCACATTCGCAAGAATTTTCTCCTTAAAAAGAGTGAGAATGTTTTATTATCACAATATGTATGTCTGGAGCTGCTCAATTGAGAACCAAATAAAATTGAAGGCACTATACAAAACGCAGTCAATATATTCGTAAACGTTCATCTATGGTATCACTTCTATTCACTCTTAGTTAATTGAAACACGAGTTTGTGTTTTTATAAGTCCATTGGTCCAGTTTCCAGCAAAGTGGATTGTTATTTATGCTACTAGAGACATCATTAACGTTTCATTTCGAATTAAGTACGTAAGATGAAGGAAAGTCTACCAACACTAATTCGAAGATCAGAAATCTTCCACATTCTGTTAAAATATCATGTAAACGTTATCCTCAAGAAGTAAACGAATATTTATCTATACCTTCTTCCCAATTTCGAGGCTAGGGATAATTTAAGGCTTTTAATCAACTCGAATTTAATATATCATGAGTATTTATCAAAAATATCGAAGCACAATGAAGTCTGTAATATGTGTCTTTGTCAGTATTGTTTAGAGCCCAGCACTCTTCACAATTTTTCTTAGTTTTACTGACCATTTGTTAGCTATATTTATCAAGCTCTTTACCAAACTTTCATTCTACAAAAGATCCAACTCTTTACTTCAAAATTTTACAATTTATATTCATTGTGATTAGTGAGGTGCCAAATCATAGAGTACTTGAGTACAAATTTGATTCTTCAAAACACTCGATTATATCGAGTACTGAGTATATGTGATGACAGAAGTTGGGAAAAAGGATACGAAATTACGAGAGAGAAATGAACATATTCTACTTTCACTTAACGGAAACTATGATACTGATTTTTTTACTATATAAAGAAATGATAATAAAGAATTTGGAAAACATTGGTCAACATTTTTTATTCCAGTGATATTTTATATCATCTATCTATGTCCAGACCGCAAGCATTTTTTATTACATGATTATTTGTCATTTACAGTGCAGGTGAAACTACCCTTAACACTGATTTTAAATTCCACAACTAGAAACTATGTTGGAACAAGTGACAATTCAACACATCGTTTAAAATTAGTTCGTATATCGTTTAGAACCGAATCAGAAGTTTCTAGTAATTGAATCCTTGGTGAGTTTTTAAAATCTTGTTAGAGAAAGTATAGTCTACAACTTATTGGGAATGGCGTATGCCACATTCGTTTCGTCTCGGGCTACAAACTTATTGCTTGTTTGGGATATAAACCACTGCAATACTTGTACAATCTATATTAATCAAGTAACAAAAAGATTTTTTTCACATTGAATTTTATACAATATTGAATAAATTACAATGCAATATACTTTAATTTCAGGGTTCCGTAACTCTCAATGAGAAACAGAATCTATTACAGGATCACTGTTTATCTATCCGTTGGTCAAGACTCTTTTCTCAGCAATGGCTGGATGTATCGAGTTGAATATAATACAAAATATTTAAATTCATAGTCTCATAGTTCTGCAAAATATTCAAATCTCTCACTAATGGCGCTCAATATTTTTTAAGTCAAGGAGCTCTTTTGATTATAAAGAAAATTCGGCAAGTAATGATACACATATCTTTTTTCTGTGTGCAAGAATAATGGAAGATGCTGCGTATGTTCTCAGCGAGAGCAAGTATAAAATGTCGGCTACATAATTTCGCAAAGCATTTCAAAAAGCTGGTGCTCCGTAAAGCACCGGTTAAAAATCACTGCAACTCAATAAGAGAAGATACGACCTATCGAATTATCGTTTCAAACTGAAAAACTAAATCACTGACACATCCAAACTTGTAGGGAACTTCCTGTTAACTTAAAATCTTGAAATTTGGCATGAAGGAAGGTCCTATATCACATGCAAAAATAATAATGAGGCTCTAATTCTATGTAAAATAATTATTTTTCAAACTAAATTTTGATATTTCTTTCATACAACATATGTACATAAAAGAAACCGTAAAATCAAGTTTCTCATGAAATAACTCCATTTTTTGGTTCAAAAACGGAACGGAAGAAAGAATTTCTTTACGAATATATGGCTATAGTTGCGGGGAAGAAGGAATATGAAAAGGATGAGCATAGATGAGAAAGGGGTGATTAGATGCAAAATGTATAGGTAGTTCAATTTTCATTGAATGATATAATTTGTATTAAAAGTCAAACTCTTTTTCACGAATTTCTGAAAAATATTCTGCAATATTTGTGCAGTTTCCATTAAAAAATAATTCTTCAACACCCTGTAGAATGGTATATATGTGTACGAAACAATGTAGAATCTAATTCAAAATAGTTGATGCAGTCCGACAGAATCGAAGAGAGATTTGAAAAAGTAAAATATTCAGCATATTCACTTTCCGAGTTTTCCTTACCTCATACAAATACAAACAAAGTATAAGGTAGAATTAGTACTTATCAATAAGGGATGAAGGTAATTTGTTCAAGATATAGCACGATTTAGATCCTTGGCAAACATCGCATGAGATATTGAGAAAATTCTCTATTATTATGTGAGATATACAAATAAAATCAATAAATAATTGAAATCATCCAATAAGACCACTATCATTGTACATAATCTCTTCATTAGGGCTTCCTTCAATGATGTTATTAGATGATTCTGTGGAAAATAAATATCTATCAATGTATGAATAAAAATTCCACTATCAACTGCTGAATCCGTATGTCGGTTCCTGTTGAGTTTATTAGTGCAGAAAGCTGAAATTTTCATGATTATTTTTAATATTTCACTCATTTATAAATTATTCTATAAGACAAGTGAAATTATCAACTGTAATTACACAAGAGCTTTTTATTTTGCTGGATAAATTTCTGTTTTCACGAAACCTTGTTACCTAGCAATTTGATAAGAAAACACGACACCGTAGGTGGAGTGATTTTATTTTTTGAACAGTTTTCGAGTCAAATTGCTGTCAGGTTACAAGGTTAAGTAATCAAACTGAAATTTATCCCAAGAAAAATGAAACACTAAAGTGTAATTCGTCGAGATAATTAAACGACATTTTATTTATGAAAAAGTTTATTTAAATGTGCAATTATTGAGAGTACAATTATTAAACATCGTTCCACATTTCATTTGACACATTCCACTTCGTATTCTATATGATTTTCTCCATCAATTCTCCGCATACTTCAAGTCCAATCTAGCGAAATATTTGAAATGTGACATACCATTGTACCTCTTTCTAATACATAATTATGGTTTTCACAAAATACGATGAATTGTCTCCAGATACATGATTTATTGTTTTTTGTATTTATAGACACACTTCACCTAATATTTTCTTTTATATTTTCTTCGGAAATATTCCAAATTCTGTTGAGATTATTTTGCGTTAGATAGTGAGTGTTTTGATTTGGTTGCTAGGAGAAAGGTAAATAAGGTTTTATCACTTGCAAAAAGTTACCTTCCTTTTTATCCGCTGTCAAAACGATAAAATAGTTTTTTATATATGACTTACTTCATATTGGAGTGGAATTATCATATATAATATCATAAGAAGTTAAATTTTACCGGAAAAATTTTTAGATTGTTACGAGAGCTTGTTGCTTAGCAATTTATTGAGTGATATTGACAGAAAAATCAGGAGCTGTCAAGCGAGTGATTTTTTATCAATATCACGAAATAAATTGGTAGCAAGCTCTCGTAACAATCTGAAAATTCTGCCAGGTTAAATTTAATCACGAATGGTATTCGGAAGATTATTTTTCCCATCCAAATTCATCAATAGACTTCAGAGACTCGACTCCGAATCTGCTCATTTTCACATTCAATCTGTCTGTCAGTTTGACAGATGCTGAATCAACGCGGCTGAATGTTCTTTGTTCTGTATATATAACCAACAGACAAAATTTTCAAAAAATTTCCACTTGAAAACCGTGTAGGTTGTACCACGTGATGTCGAATGGTGCAATTCTATTGGTCGAAATTTGAATGGTAAAAATAATCAAGAAATAACAGCGGAAATTTCACGTTGTCTAGGTAACGCGAAATTTGCAATAACAAACTATTTTGACAACACAAACAAATAAAACATGTTTTATTTGTATTGTGAATAAGAAATGTCAATGTCAGTAGCATCTCCAATTTTTCCAAGTATTTGTCGAAAGTCGTCAAGATGAATCGGTTTGATGCAACTGAAGAAGAGGAAATCGACGAAAATATAATAAGAACTGAACCAATAAATACAATCAAATCCTAAAACCATATTTGAAGGCAGTTTATGTCATTCTAATAAATTTGAATTTTATTTTGACATTCGAGAAATATTCTTCCCAAATACCACACGTGCTTAAAAATTAACTAGATAATTTCAATTCAAGCTTGTTGTACAAAAGTATAAACAACAAGCTTTCATGAAAATTATCGGTAATTTTCAAGCACTCGTAGTATCACCTCCGATAACATCTATCTCAAATCTTCTAATTGTCAGTATTTCATTTCAAATGTATGATGATTTCTTAGCTGAATTTTCCAGTAACTTCTTTCTGTAATCACCTATTTGGCGAAAATCAAGCAACTCAAGTCCTTGCTACCAGCTACTAAATTCTTACATTCACTATCTAAATCACTCTAATCTCTCAATCTGTAGTCTGCACGTCTTCGCAGCAGCTTTATGTCAATCAATCTTCTTCAAGAAAGATTCCCAAGAACAATGTTTCCTTCTAAGACTTAGAATCCACGTCTTTCAACTCTTCCAGTTCAAGTAGTTAAACTTATCATGTCTTTCTCTACCACTATATGCAAATTTCTTGCATTGACCGTACAGTAGCATCTTAGACTATGTAACTGTAGATGTGGCTATAGCTGGTAGTATGATATGCATTATAAATATGTTATCTCTTTCAACAAGTTTATTGTACCCCATGTAATTATACTTGATTAGTTTGATTGATTGTGTCAAGATTAAATTGTTTAATTTCATTTAAATACAGACAATATGTTTGCCAAAAAACTCGTAATTAGGATTGAAAACAATATTCAGATTCTATCATAGTTCTTGTTTTGAAGTAAGTCTCTCCTTAAAATAAATATCTAGACACATAGTTGAAGGCACACTCTTTCAAGATCTTAGTGGACTCCATATCTTCTCGAGATATACGCTTCGCTACACACCGACACAAGAACAGTGGTAAGATTTTCTGCGTGTGGTCTCCACTATCTTATTGCAAAGATCGAAGATGCAAAGATGTTGTAAATGCAAATACTTCGGTGTGAAGTTGTTTACTGTATGTTTATTATGTAGAGAAGATGTATAACATGAAGTTGTCGTTCAATTTTGATTGATGGGTTAGTTGAGAGGGAAAGGAATTGGTTTTGAAGTCTAAAGATGAATACTTGTTTTATTTATATTAGACATGACAATCTCTAGCATATCAAGTACTTTGGTTCTTTTATATTTTCCAAGTATGTACCTAAATCACACCAAAGAGAATTTCTATTCCAATACAAAATCCTAGAAATTGAGGAAATACTTATTTTTTACTGTGCGCATTCTAATCCAAATTGTTAAACGTGTATTCAAAAATGAAAATGTATAATGAAGGCCAAAACAGTCTTGTATTACATTTTATACTCAATCAATCTTCATGAAAAGGAAGAGTTTTTGTTTGAATACCTGCCCTACATTTCTCATAATACCTTTTTCACCACACACAGTAACACAATTCTTCATTCAAAACTCAAACATAATAAATCTTCTCAGCATTAAAAGTTTTTTTTCTTGTTGAGAATCACTGACCATCATCATCATCGTTCAAGTGAAATGTAAATCCTCCAAGTGACAACACCCACTCAGTCCTGTATGGTATTAACATTCAACGCAAGACACTTTGAACATCGAAGCTATAGCCACCTCGCCACCAAACTAAATATCTCACTTCAAGCCTGTGTGTTCATGTTTGTGTTGGCTTGATATCTTGGTGTCTGCTATCAAGATTGATGCAACATCAAGACAATCAAATGCGATTGTTTGTAATATAATAACATGCATTGTTTAGGCTGTGAGTATTGTAACACCCAGTGTAACTCCCAGAAGATGTGTCATGAGGAGAAGTGAAGTTATGGACTAAAAAGGTTAGAAAGTGCACTACGTTGTTGAAAAAAAAAATTGAGAGGTATCTAAGAATTCAAAAGCAACATTCATTTTCTGATTTTTTCAATAATTCAGAATAATTAAACAACTAAATGCAAGAAGATAATGAGATATGATTAAAAAACACGAAAATAAACGATTTGTTGATGAAACCGAAGGGATGACAGTTGGGAACTCTCAGATTTCATACCATATGCCTTTTTGAGAGTTGATAATTCATCCCTTGACAAGAAGGATAGAAAAGATATTGACCGACGCACGCTTTTCGGTCTTAATGCCAACTCCAACTATATTTTTAAAAAACATGACAACATTTTGCATGCCTTTGTAACGTAAAATAATTGTAAGTGATTTAAAGCCTAGTACTGGAAAGCATGTAATTCGCAATAGCCCAAAAGGCTTCAAAGGTCGCATGAATTTGTAAAAAAAATGTGAATTACCGTATTCTCAAATTGCATGTTAATGAAGAGAATGGAAAAGCCATTAAACTTTTGTGAAAAAATTGGCATGCACCCCTCGTTGGTACAAAAGTGGCGGTTATTTACGTTTATATTGGTGCGAAATCTTCCCATAATTTCTCACCTTTGTGCCAAAGAGGGATGCATGTCAATTTTTCACAAAGATTTTATGAAACTTCCAATCTTTTCATTGACATGCAATTTGAAAAAACGAAATTTGAAATTTGTTCACTAGTTCACGCGACCATTCGATTCTTTTGGGATGTTGCGAATTGCAACTATTTCACGTTGAAAAGGCATGCAAAATGTTGTAACGGAAATATAATTTCTAAAAGGAATAAATTTTCAACCCTCGAAAAGACATGCGGTATAAATCCAGAGAGTTCCAACTGTCATCATCTCCTGATCTATTGAACCGATCTATGAATCCAAAAGAAACAGATGAAACGTTATTTATAGGCTAAAAAATCTGTAAATAAGGACACCAACTACGATTCTGTGAATTATTCACACGATAAATCTCCCAAATTCATAGATTTGCACAGAATTGCATTTACATAAAAGATAGTTCTATAAAAAATTTTGGTTACTGCTGCGTCTGAAATAGGTTGCTTTTAAATCCGCAAGCTGTTTCTTAGTAACGTATATAAATTATTAATAAAGTACCCTTCTAATTATTCCACTATTTATACAATAAATAAGCAGCATAATGTTAAATTATGAATATATAAGTACATATGCTCACGCTTCATTTATCATGATATTTTATTAATTTGCATTCGCTTGATACGAATTGCGCAGAGAATTTCAATGTATTTAAATGAATCATGTGCATATTACGTACGCCACAGCACCGCAGGGTGCTAATCATTATTAATATTATTGGTTGAAAATTGTTTTAAATATATTCAATTTATCATTTTTACTTATGAATAAAAAGCTATATTTTGACCCAAAAGGCCAGAACTTGCAATAATTGTTGGTTGAATTAGGTATTTGGAAAATTCTTTTTTTCTACATACGTCAAAAAATGATGGCATTTGTACATCAATATTAGTATACAAAATGTCGCATTGGAGTTGTTTATCACGACAACGTGCACGAAAAATTTCGGGCACTAATTTCATCTTGACAACGTGCACGAAATATTTCTTTGTCATGTTAAACAACCCCACTAATTTTTGTATTTGTGTATGATTTTAATATTTTTTCTATAATTTTAATATTTTTTCTATAATTTTTTGACGTCTGTAGATAAAATGCTGTATGTAACTCGTGCACAAAATTTCTTTGGTGCTTTCGAATGTTATAGTCTGGCATTTGAATTTTTCAAGAGTTAATAAGATAATATTCTTCGGAACAATTTTGCCATACTTAAGGTGAAATGCTAAGGTGATGCCTTACCCGGACAACTGATTTTCAGCAACCTCATTCAGCTATAACTAGTATACGACGCATAAGTTCTCATAACAGCACAGCTAAGTTATATCGAATTCTGTTTAAATCAATTTTTTTTTTAAATTAGCCCACACTGTAACCACGCTTTCTTCAATATTTACATTCTTCGCACCTCAAACTTTCATAAAAAATCTGACGTGAACATCACGTGACTTACTTGTACATCATTGGATATATATATATATATATATATATATATATATATATATATATATATATATATATATATATATATATATAATATGATGTGATTTTGTGTTTGATCGTATATATCATTGGATATATATAATCAAACACAAAATCTCATTGTTCCATAGTTAATCGTTTTGGATTCACCCAAGAGATTTTAAAAATCTGTCAAGTAAAATGCGCTATCAGCCAAATCGGTTGCTATGGGAACAGTAGGCCATTATTCTCATACTACAACATTCCTAAATACTGAGTTCCAAAATTCTACGACTATCAACTGATCTGAATTTATGCGTAAAATTGAAAAATAAATTCCTACTAAAGTGCACTTCCGGTTCAGTCTATTGTTATGAAAATAGTGAGCAATCATTCAATGCTACAGCAGACTGAAATACCAAATTTCAATATTCTACACCTGATCGTTTCGAGTTTATGCGAAAAATTCCAAAAGACTATCAAGTAAAGTGTACTTCCGACTTGGTGGATCTCAATAAAAATAGGATATGAGCATCTAAACGGTACAATCGTCCTAAATACTGAATTCTAACAATCTACGTTCAATCGTTTTGGATTTAAGCGGAAAATTCAAAAAATGTTTCTAATAAAGTGCTCTTCCGGCTTAGTCGATAGCAATCATAATACAAGGTGTACAATAAGATATTATAAAAGTGCCTTATACAAAATTCAAATATTCTACGACTGATTGTTTAGAATTTATGCGGAAAATTCAAAAAGTTTTTCATATAAAGTGCACTTCCAGCTCAGCCGATTGTTACAAAAATAGAAGATGACCATTAAGATGCTACAGCAATTTCAAATACTAAATCTCAGTATCCTACGGCTGATCATTCCGGATTTATGCGGAAAATTAAAAAAAAAAGTCTCAAGTAAAGTGCACTTCCGGCTTAGCCGATCGCAATCATAACGCAAGATGTACAATAAGATGTTATAGAAGTGCTTGATACAAAATTTCAATATGCCATGGCTAATCATTCTATATTTATGCCAAAAATTCAAAAAAAGTTTCAAGTAAAGTGCACTTCTGGCTTGGCCGATTCGTACAAAAATAGCAGATGACCATTCTGTTACAGCATCAAGTTTAAATACTGAATTTCAACATCCTACGGTTGATCATTCTGGATTTATTAGAGAAATTCGGAAAAAAGTTTCAAGTAAAGTCCACTTCCGGTACAAACGATTGAAACCATAATGCGAGGTGCACAACTAGACCCTATACCAGTCTTAAATACAAAATTTCAACATTATACGTTTAACTAGTTTTGAGATTTGCGAGTTACGCACGCACGAACATACGTACCGACATCAAGCCAAAAATAGTCAAAATGGATTTGGCGATGCTCAAAACGGATATTTCCATCAAAATCTCAATAGGTGAATTTTGTCGGTATCACAATACTTACTTGCTACTTTGTACAAGTAAAAATTTGTGCCATATTTTAATCAATTATTCAAGCTCCGCATCAAATGTTACCATTTTATAATAACATTCCACGTATGGCATAGTCAGATCTAAATTTCCAATCATATAAATAACTGGTAATTAAAGTTTCAGGTTGTAACAAATCGTTTTGCATTATTGAATAAATCTGCTTCTTCGCGGCGGTATGGTTGTTATTTGGAACCGTTGAAATGGTATAGCATAGTGATTTTCGTGAAAGCGCATTCACAAATAAAAATGTCCGTAGCAAATATTTTTTTGAGAATTAACGTGTTCTAGTTGGTATGGCGGCATGTAAGCCCCACTAAAAAAGTATAGCATTTTACTAGGTCGGGTTTATTAATTATCGATCTCTGAAAAATACAAAAATCCTCGTGTAACGAATCGTTCAAACTCGTAGTTTAATCAATTACCCTGCGACTACGCCCCGAGGATCAGCGCTACGAACATTATATTCTTTCCATCAATAGCCTAATTCGACCTCTGTAGAGTCGCCATACTAGTAACAAATGATTTGGAATTTTCTGTCACTATCTTCCGGTCTAACAGTATCATATTATTTGGGTTACGAACAGCTGTGATTACTTTTTACTTACTAACTTATAAATTTGTTACATTAATATTCAACTGTTGCCCTTTTATAAACGATAGGTTATCTAGCAATGCAAGTACAAATTATTGTATAATAAACTCAATTAGTTTATTACAATTGAACAAATGATTTCCTCGAATTCATTCATAAAATCATAATTACTATTTTAATTGCCTATATCAGTATACATATGCTTATTTTATTATTGATTATTTATTGTACACGTTCATTTATTCAACTAATTGCTTGTATTGAAACGCGTTTTGAAAACTCAAATCAATTTGAAAAATATATATTATATTGCGCTACTTACGAGAAAAGCTCTTTGTTTCAATCAAGGACGACTTATATATCAATAACTTCTTTATGATTCTTATGTCTTGACTTAAATTTTCGTAATAATTACTGCAATATAATGGTCCTTTCTCCGTTTCTTCCATTGGTAAAAGAAAGTGTTAATACAATGGATAACTCCAATGGACACCAACAAAACTCAGCACAGATTCGTATTCAGGAATTTCTAAATTAATCATAATATACCTATATTATTTCCCTCATCTTTGTCGGTACTTCTAAAGGATAACATTAAGGATGAAGAGCTTAAACTTTTTTTATTTAGTTTAAAGAAATGAAGTAATTTTCTTGAAGGAGGAATGTTATCTGAGGGAGAATATCTTGTCTTATTATAATCATTTTACCTGTGGTATCTACTGATCCATCGGATAAAGTTAGGGTTTTAACACCTTGGAGTGAGTGTTATTAAAGAGCGCACAAGAATTTACTTTTTGTAATGTGGCTCAAGTTAGCCCAGCTCATTTAAATTTGATCGTTTTAAGAATATTATAAGAACTATTTTGAATAATAAATCTACACACCACATGAGTTATTTGGCAAAACTTAATTTATTGTGCATATCTCACATACTGTATTAATTTGTAATACGTATTGATGAACAATCTGTATAGTGTTTGAGCTTATCAAGAATCTTCCATACACGATTACTACTTTTAAGCAAGGACTTGACACTTATTCTAAAAACCATTTGCAAAAGGGAAGGCGATTAATTTTGATGGATGCATTCTCAGAACGTACTCAACTAATTTAAACCAACGAATGGTTCAAATTGCTTTGAACTTTAGTATTTGTGGATCATTGGGAAGATCGAATGCAGAATAAATAAGGGTACTAAGAAAGTGGTTAAAAAGAAGGGAATAAGTCAGTGCGATGATTCGAATATGTGGAACAGAGGTCGAATAAAAGTTTGGTACGAATGTACGGTAGGTATGTTATTGAACGGATATTATTCTTGGTCTGTTGTATAAGAGGATGTTGTTGAGAAGAAATAAGATTGTGAATGTGGATGGAACAAAAAAATGTATTTGGCCAAAAATTATTGCTGGTTAAATGCAACCTCATTTCCAGAAGACGGTACGAATAATAGTAGTATATTATAAAATTGTTTCATTGTCCTGATTGAAAACAGGAATAACATTTGAAACCCAAGAATCAAGAACTTAATACTGCTCTGCACACGTTTAATCTTTCACGTTCACATACAACTCTCTTCAAAATCTTTCACGCTTTATAGGTATCACGTAGGTATTGTACGAAATTTCAGACCTTTACTTTAAATACAGACGCTTAAATATATGTAATCATTGCGCATACATCCCTTGTAATTTGACAGTTTATGTAATGTTTCTCATTATAACTTTCTTTTATATTCTTCAACTACTCGTGACGAAAACAAGAATTGATCAAAAATAAATCAAATGAAAAACATGATAATATTTCTATAACATTAGTAGCTAATTTATAAAGTATTCACAAGAGTTTCCGGTGAAATAGTGTGCTATTTCACTCATGCCCGGATTCAGGACCATGTGTTTAATATATCCCAGTTTAGGATGATGACAATATCAATATCTCCATTTTTTGATTCACCACTGGCAAACCAAATTGATTGAACAATCAAAGCTCCCGTCAGGAGACCTGACGTTAGTTATATATTTCTTTTGTGAAGTCTTTCGCTTATCACAATATTTACCCTCCATTATCTCCATTACTCTACCGTACAGAAGCCCAATTTACATCTTGATCCCCAAACACCCTCTGAACATATGGAACCACACGGTACAAGGGATATGCAACGTGTGAACTTAAAGTTAACGTTATCATGGATCCTAACTACAAAGAGCCGAATTCACGGAACATGTATGTATTAGTAAACACAGATTTCAAGTACATAGATCAAGGAAGCTATAAAACACTAAGTTTGTGATAAGGTAATGGGAATCATAAGGATGTAGAAACGGCTGTGTAGAGAATGGGAGATGTTCTCAAACTTTTCGAAGTTAAAATTGTTCGTGCGTCTTATAAAATTGAAACTGAAGCCTAACTCTCCCGTTTCTAGTTATATCGACTGGAAGCTACAACTTTGAACATAATTAAGTCTAATTAAGGGTGATTGGACTGAACCGACGATGGTATTATCTTATAACAAGATGGACTTTAAATATATCTGTATGATTTCTAGAATCTTTGAGTTAAATTGAGTTGTTTACTTATTATACGTGGCTAAATAAAAAATTTCGAGTTCACTTGATTGAGAGACATAAACGAAGCTTCCTGAATCAAAAAATGTAGCACTTGATGTGTTGGAAGGCAAAAATATTCAAATATGTATTGGATATCTTAATGTGTGTATGAAGAAATTAAAATTTGATAGCTCCCTCTAATAGACTGCAGAACATATCGGGAACATACTCTTCACAAGAAAGATAATTCACTCACCACTTCCACAGAACAGGATAGATGAATAATGTCCAGTGTTATATTAGAGATTATCCACTAAACTGTAACAAAGAAAAAAAATATGTATTAGAAGAGAAATTCTGAAGTTTTTTATTTTCATTTAAAAAATGCACATCACAGTTCCAATAAGATTATTATAATGTCTAGAAGCTTAAACTACAGGTATAATATGGTCTTGAAAAATTATGGCTTCATTGTATCACGGTGAATTTCTTACTCAACTTCATATTTCTCGTTATAAATGATTTATTGATAAATTTATTCTAATACTGCTCTGATATGAACGTTTTTGCGAAAGAGTTGTCTTCTTGTTATTAGATTTGGCACAGTGTCAAAATAGAAGAACATAAATAATGACTTAGTACGGAGTCATCTAATACCAGACCATAAAAATTGAACAAAATAATTTGAGACTTATGAAATTCAAACAATTGATGACGTACTGCAGGCAATACAATCCAATTGAAAACAATTCTTGTTAAAATTAGGCAAAGTCCCATGATCGTTATTGTAAGTGCAATAACACTTTCTGAAAAAAGGTCAATGTTAGAGTACCGCACAACCTATGAGTGGCATTAAATAAATTGGTGTTAACAATATACTATAATTTTTATCTTATCTTTAGTCATAGGTCTCCTCCAGCAAATTCCAGCTTCAGATCATTCAATAGCCACATGGATGATATTATGCTGTTGCTGAGAGGAAATCTATTCACAGGAGGCGCTGTGAATACCAACAATTGATTGAACTTGATTCAATTAAATTTGATTTAGTTTTACTATTCTTCTGTATGTAGAAACTTTTTTGTTTAAGGCCATAGAAATTTGCACCTTTCCAAAATGAAGTGGATCAATTAGTATTCAATCATTTATATGTACGATTAATACCTACTTCCAGAAGATAATAAGTTTTAATCAGACTTATTATTGCGAATTTAAAATTATAGCACGAATATAAGTTGAACGTGCTTCCAACTTAGGAGTTCAATAATGTTTTACTAAAAACCGCAAAAATATTCCTTGAAGAATTGACTTTTCACTCAAATATGTTGAATAACTTCTCAACTCGAATCATTATTTTGTTCTGCAATAAAAATATAACTGAGTTAATAAAATATACAAGAAAAAAATTTCAAGGGTCTAAATCAATGGGTACAAAATATTTCTGTGGCTACACAGTACTTCCTCGACCATAAATTTACTGGCCAGTTTCATCGCTGTTCCAGAAATTTACAGTGTTGCATCAATTAATTGCATATTCCAAAGTGACAGCTGTCATTATCAAAGTAAAAACTGATAATGACAAAGTGACAAATGGCGGTTATATTTTAATCATTACATAAAATAAGTATTATTGAAAATAAAGAGTCCTCTCCTTGATTTTCGGAGTCTTTAATTCATTGGAACGTATAGCTTTGACATTTGATCGCCGAAAGTATAATTTAAATATGGTAACGTGGATTCCACTAACTATTTATTCCTAATAAATAGACTTTTTTGGTTTTAATTCTGTATATTTAATTTTATTTTTGACGTTTCGACGAAATGATGTATCATTTTTTCTGATGAAGACTTTCGGTTAGAGAGTCGAAACGTCAAAAATAAAATTAAATATACAGAATTAAAACCAAAAGAGTCTATTTATTATGATATAATTCTGAAAGTAAGTATAGATCATTATTTAACCCTAATATCTACTAATTTCATTTTCCCGAAAGCTCAAAATCAATATCAAACTATAGACATCATTGAAATAATTTGTAAAAGAAACAATTGACAATCGTTTAAATAACTTCTTTGTACCGCATGAGCTTTAATTTGATACCAAACAAGATAAAAACCAAATTAATCACATTCTAAAAACAATTAACGAACGTTTGCATGTGTTGGATCTAAATTTGATATCTAGTGAGTAGTTTTTGTGAAATGAAAAGAAAAACAAAATAAATGTCATGCTCAAAAAGTGTGAAGTATTTTTACTAAAAAAGTCTAGTTTTGTGTGTGGCATGCTCCAGTCTTTTCTCATATATAATTTATTGATTTGTTGGAGAATAATTTTATCTCCACTGAAACGCAAGAAATTGAGGAATTTACAACAGCATGTGATATCTAAATATGAATGATGATAATTCTAATTTCACATCGTGATTCTCATCATTTCTTTGCTTCAGAAAAATATGACGAATTTTATAATTCAAATTTTAATAATGACAAACGAACCGCATATAATTTCGAAAAATGTTCCAAGTGAATGTTATACCAAATTATACGTAAATCAATTCTAATCATTTCATATTTTATGATAAATACTACCGTTTGTAAAATAATAGTATATTCCGATACAAGTGCGGAATGGAGATCATTCCATGCGAATGTGAATAATTCAGCCACGAGACGAAGTCGAGTGGCAGAATTCACATAAGCATGGTATGATCGATTCGCACGAGTGACGGATGTTATTTTTTCTACAGTCAAAGGTGTCCGCGTGAATATCTATAATCAAAATATACCGTTTTCTGAGAAAGAATTTGCTTCATTGATCTCATTCTAATTCATCAAAAATGTCGATGAAACTACTCATATTGACTTCATTTTGAAGAGGAATGAAAAGAAAATCAAGGAGAATTAAAATTATGACAGTAATGAAACAGTTTTTTCGCGACGCCACGCGGCTTTCTTAGGAATTCATTAGCGTGCGGAATGACACCCATTCCGCACGCTACAGCGTGTGGAATGGGTATCATTTTGTAGTGACTGTAGAAAAACGTATTTTCTTAATTAACGTCTGGAATACTCCAAGATAACTCTAGCAACCTCTCGAAAAGCAGTAGAACTGTTCGAGGCCAACGCAGGTAAGACTGACTCCTCTTCTGTCTATATAAAAAGACCGAGTCGTTTACTTAAGAAGACATAAATAGAACTACGAAGCTGGTCAATATAAACCGGAATGTTATAAATAATTCTGAAAATAAATATTAGTAACGTTATTATTGTTAAATGTAGAATAATAAATAGTTTTACTTTATTTAATAAACTTTAATTTGAAATTATTAATGATAGTGCTTTGTTATTTCGAATCCTGAGAACAATACAATATCCTTGAAATTTGGTTTAAAAATACGCCGAAACGTTCCAAGAAATATAGGTAATGCTAGATTTGACTGAGGCACCACTATATCCCTAGATAGCGTTTCAAATTATTTATGGAATAAACACAAAATATCCAAGTTTTCAAGGATATTCTTATCAGCAATCTTTGATGAAGAAATAAAAAGAATCCTCAAAAATCTAGATTGGTAGTATTACCAATAACTAAATCCTTTTGAATATTTAGATTAGAATTTTTGGAGTTGAAAATCATCGCTCCATTCCAGAAGAAGACAAATAATTTTCTTGCAACACTTAGTAACAACTGTCCTCATACAGTTTATATTGCTTGTTAGATCAAAAACATTTTCTGAATAGAAAAATGCAATATTTGATCGTAAATAACGGAAAAAAAAAAACAAAAACAAAAACAAAAATCACGAATACCCGTAGCTTGACGAGTCCACTATAAGTGTCTGTCATTCTCCTAATTGGTAAAAGGCGTGATTGATATTCATTCATATTCAATAATGATAATATTTGCAACAGATTTTCCAAACAGCGCAGCGTTGTGAATTTTGATTAGATATTAGACATATATAAATTGTTGAAAATCAAAACCTAATTGTTTCAAAATCTACAAATTCTGAATTGAGCGAGAACTATAGGCACGAGTTTCGTCTTTATTTGGACTCTTTAATAAGATTTATTGTTATTAAACCAATAAAATTATTATTTGTGTGTTAAAATTACTGATTAAAAAAAAAAACATTAACCTCTGCGATTGCCAACCTCGTCCTGGTATCCAGAGTCAAATTAAAATCAAAGCTCTTTATCGTTGCTATAAAACCTATTATTGTGGTTATCGTAGTAGGACGAATTGATTTAAGTTCATATGATAACGTAAATTTTGTGGTTGGTACATTGACCTCTAACTTGAATTTATGAAGCAATTGTTTGCTTAGTTCATATAGCATAAGCTATAAGGTACAAGTATATTCCTACAATGCACAAAAGAATCTAATTACATCGGATACATACATACAATTATTAGATTTACTAACTGTGTACAACCTTAAGAAAAGTTGCGTATGTATTTCACGGTTTTCTTAACTTCTGTTTATCTGTTTCATGTAATATCTAACAAAGGAGAAGGTACCAAGATTGAATTGTATGTAGATAAACATTTTTTTGAGTATCTTCCGCATGTACGAGTAATATGACTCTAAAACCAAGTTCTTCATATTAAAAACGCAATTCATCTGAAAAAATAGTATTTCATTAATCAAATGAGTGGAATCTTTGTCCTAATTGCATGGGTTTATTTCCTGTAGATATTGTATACTCATTGTCTTCCAAAAAACTCGATTCAGTTGCTCAAGCATTTAATCGGATTTACATACTAAGAAGTGTAAACTTATAATAATCCTCTTTACTCCCATGACAACGTATTTATTAAGATCAACATCTTCAAAATCCCCAGAAGCCTTATTCACACTAACAAAAAATCGGAAGTATATGAAAGTCATGTTCTATATTCTTCCGAGAGGTTTTAATCTCAGTTTCTAAACTAACTACGTCACTCTTGTTTCACTTGTTTCTTTCATATTGACTTGATGTGTTACACAACACCAATGAACTTGTCAATTACGAATACAAAGTGTTTCAAAACACTCGACTAAGAGGTAGTCAAACATCCTCACAGGCTGATTATAATGATGCCAAGAAAAGAAGCTATAAGATGGGTGCCTTCAGGCGCCGAAATGATTGAAAACGAAAGTATGAATTAGAGATAGCGGATTATTATTTTGGTTCAGAAAAATATAGTAGTAGCGTCGTTGTTTGCATTGTGTAATTGGTTAATAAAATAATTGGTAGATGTGGCAAACATAAATTTTGATCTGCAGGAATCATAACATTAGGAGCACAAAAATATCCTGGAGTTGTTTGAAATCGTACTTCTATCTATAAAATAAAATGTTTTAGCTCTTTATATTTCTCAATTGAATTGAAAAATTAGGTAGAAAATATTTATTTGACTGAGTTAAATTCAGTTTTGCATTTTGAAATGCATACATTAATATCTAAAATCTTAAAAAAATATGAGAATTAAGCTGTTTGAGGATTCGCATGCCATATGCGCCAGTGAAAAACTCTAAATCCGATTGTTAATTCAATCCTAATCAAAAATATGTCCATTTGCGCCAAGTGGAAGCTCCTGCACTTGACCGTCACTCACATACTTCTGTGGCTAATACGAAAGGTTCCAGGAAAGTCTGCATCAAATTTCAATAATATTTAGATTTCATTTTATTTAACAAAAGAACAAATTTTAACCCATCATAGAATCCGTCTGAAATTTACAAATACATAGAAATAATTTTGATGCGTGAAAAATTCAAATATATTCACTGTAATTTATTGTCAAGCTTTTTTGATTACCTACAACTTTTTACTCCACAGTAGATGAAAAAAAAAGTTTCATATTGATATTCTATTACAAAAATTGGCGTTTACTAATGAGTTTAATGTGAATTTTTACAATTTATAACAGTTTGACGGAAATCTAATAATGGTTAGTACTTATTAATAATGCTACCAATAATTTATAGCATGAAAATTAAGTCATTATCAATATTTGACAACTAAAACAAAAAAAAAAACTCTTATAACCGTTAAAACCAATTAATTTTCTCTGTCCCAAGTCATCTTAAATAGCTCTAAAGTTGTGTAGCGTGTGTATACGATTAAACATGTGTAATTACATCCCATAAGACAAACCTTCAATTATCTTGTTACGGAAACAAACGTAACGTAGCACAAGGCCCTGTGGTACTGGAGGAAAATTGGGCTATGTAACACGCCTCTAAACATGGTTGCACACGATGTAGACTCTAAAATATTCCAAGCCCTAATCATGATAATTAATATATATCAAAGTTATTAGTGAAAAAAGCTATTCTTTATTGTTATGCCTAGTGTTATAATATTCATCAATATAATAATAGTAGGTATATTCTACGACAAACATGAAATTATACTCATTTCTCACTATTAAGTTCTAGGAAGATTATAAATAAATCAGGTTGAAGCAGATTTGGTGCGGCATAAATATTCTAGAAAAATGAACTTGAATTATCAGTGTATTTTGTTCAATAAATTAGCTTTAATTCCTAGCTCTTTTTGAATAATAGCGTTCATATTTTATTGCGAACCCTTAGAACATATTTCACCCGATATGGGCGTGGTAGACACTCATAGTGCACTTGGTAATTTGATTTATATTTCCTGAGTCGTAGAGTGCGATTACCAGTCGTCAAACTATAGGTATCTGGAACATCACAGTATGAATTGATTTGATCAGCCTGAGGAAGCTGATTTGTAGTGAAAAGTCAGTTTTATTGGTCTCAATTAATATTTATCTATCTATTTATTCTTGTTCTTGTTCAATCAATATCTTCAACCTTCATTGACTCCATATTGTTATACAAAATCTATTCATGGATGATATCCATCAAAACAATAGCCATAACGATTGAATTGAAATCATTTTTTCTCTTTGAATTCTCCTGCTGTTTATACGGCTTTCTCATAGACATCTTCCTCTCAATTTAAATAATGATAACATCACACACGCACTTTAAACGTTCACAAACACTAATATACATTGTCACGCATTCTCATATGTGTAAGCATACGTGTATAACACACTACGCTTGTTTATGGCAGCGGTTCCCAAATGTTTCCTATAGAGTATAGTATAATATACCCATAACAAAAATAGAATGTATTGTTTTCTGTCGTGCTGCGGAATTATGGCGATAAGAATATTGATATGTAATTATTAACTACAAATTTGGTTTGTCAGCTATGTTTCGAATGAAAATTTTATGATTTTTGTTACAGGCCCAATGTGTGTCAAAACAGGCATAGGAAATTTTGCTGCTATGGATGGACATTTCAACCGAAGACAAGGCTCTGTATTATCCGTGAGTATAAAAACTTTTTCATAATAAATTCTAGTTCTAAATGCGAGGTAATTCAAAAACTTTATGATAAAATTTGACAGCTGAAAGCTGATGGGATTGAACATAGAAATAATAGCTTTGGTCAAAAAATGATAAGCCAGGAAGGACAAATAAGTTTTAGATTCATTGTATCCATTAATTAAATACTACGTAGCGCATTTTCTTGAAGCAGATCAGTATATATTCTGATTGCAATTGCAAGTGGCGGATACACCTCATATGTATAGAATAGGCATGTCGACTACCAGTAACCGTTTGGAAAAAATCCAGTCGTCGTTACATCCGAACTTTTACAAAGACATTTCAAGCTGTTATTTACAGGGTTGTCATGAAAAAACCAAACCCAAAAACCTAGTGGGTTTTTTGTCAAAAGTCCATTTGAAAAAACCCAGTTATTATAAAAATTCAGGTATGCTAAAGAATCTTCTACTTTCGGCAAGATTACTATTATATTTCAAACTCAATTACGAACTAAATAGATGTTCATCCAGAAATCAAAGCACAAGCGGCACAATGAGCTGGTCAAGTTCGCTAGAAGAGTATACGCATAAAAATTTCGCGAAAAACTTGTACAGTTTAATAAAAATCGTATTACATTATATTGTAATTAAAAATGTGATAAATTAGTGTTTTTTATAAATAATTCTAACTTGTATTGCGTGAACAATATGATAAATTTTTATTTTGAAAAAACCCAATCCATTTCGGGGTGGGCTGGGCATATCTCTAAAAATCTGAGTTTTTGACAACCCTGGTTATTTATCTCCCATTACGCCTCCATAAGTTTTAATTGGCCATTAAGTCATTAATTTCCAGGAAACAAATTCAGAAAATTATTTCTCCTTTCCGAGCTGTCTGCTACTTCTTAATAGTCTACCGTATGGCGGAGAAATAAGGCCAATAAATTTAAAATTGCAACAGGAGAAGCAGAGACTTAAATTATTCATTTAGCTATCATTCTGATATATCATACTCCACATAATTTTGATGGAATGTGATAATATGCAAAAACGACAATATGCCAAAAAACAAATTCTTTGAAGTTTATTCCTCCTAAGTAGCTGAATTGGAAAGAAGTCCAACAATTTTTTGACATAATGACATCCCATTGACATGATTATCATCCAAAAATGAAAATTTTGCACTTTCTTCCACTTTTGAACAAATTTTAGTAGCTTCATTCAGCAATTCTGTACAAATTCATCAGTCTTACTCTAATGCAGGGGCTACACTTACGTTTAATGCCATTAATTGAGGCATTAGGTGACAATTAATATATTGTCATTGACAATGTGTTTATTGTTAAACAACGCCTTAATTAATGACATTAGGCATGTGGCCCCAGCATAACAGATATATAATTCCATAAGAAACTGCCGAAAACGCATCGACTTTTTTTTATTAATTTCAACTTGTCATAAAAATGACAAGTTCATAGCAATTTTGTCCATAATTTACGGATATATGAATCTGTGAGATTTATAGATTAACACAGAATGTTAATGACAATATGTCAATTGTCAAATAACGTCTTACTTAACGGCATTAGACATTAGTGTGGCCCTCTTGCATAACAGAAGTAAGTATTAAGACAAAATCAGTGTCATACTGAGTAAATATTATTAAAATTTGACTAATATATAGTACATATCGCTCATGTGATTTCGCTGAATGATTTGTAGCTTCATTATCCAACTTTTTTTATAATGTCATCAAGTTTAATTTATTAAAGTTTTAAGCAGAGTTCATAGAGCACTCTGAATCAAGTGCCAAGAACATTGATTCTATTCTACACTAATTAAATTATAAAAACGGACTATATCATTTAAAAACTCAATTTTTCCTGTGAAATATATTATTTTTGTAACACGTGCATCGAAAGTACTCTATTACAGAGCTAAATTCTGCTCCGAAAGTTCTCTATTCCAAACCATGGTAACAATTTTCATTAATTCTCAGTTGACAGAGAATTAATGGATATTTTTGTCCGCTGGGTAAAAATAAATAAATTGTGGGTCATGGATGCCGTTGGAATTCTTTTATTTTATTGGTATATGTCAAATTAATATTTGAAAGAAATTTGTATTATAGGAGGTGTTCGTTATGTATGTGCATTGATTGTGAACGGAATAGCACAGAAAATGTGAAAAATATCAATCAATATTCAATATGTTTCATTGAATTAGTTTACTGTAATGTGATCGCAATTGCAAAAATTTGTTTGTCAAACTGATAAGATAGTTTCAATACATCTACATTTATTTAAAAAGTTCAGTTATGGGGTACTTGTTACAAAAAGTATTGTATGCAACGCGGACACTGAACGACTGTCATTGTTGTCACGGACAGATTTGGCTGCACAGTGATACGCCTTGGGTTTTGCCCTCGTCTTCACCGAGTGCAGCCAAATTTAACCTGGACAAAAATGACAGTCGTTCGGTCCTTGTTACATAATATACTATTATTGAAAATATTTAATATTTCAGCTGTTTGTATCAAGCCGTGTCCTGGACTATGTGTGGCACCAAATACCTGCCATTGCAAGGACGAGGGAGGAAGTATGGTCCAATGCAAAGACCATAGCTTGCAGAGTAGACGTAAGTAAAATGTTAGCATAGATAATATTTATATATTAAAAAGGTGTCTATTATGGCTGAGTCTAATTTTGTGCGCAATATCTATCTAGTCTGAATTTTATCGATTCCTAATTCAAGCCATAATTTACACACATGCTCAAGAACATTCCAGGATACTTTTTCTTTCTGATATAGCTTTTTTTGAGAAATAAATCATTCTAATCCTATAAACCTTTCTTGTGCCACATTTACCTAATCGAACAGTGAACACTTTCGCAAAATTTTAAATTTATGTTTGTTGTACTTACCAATTACCACTCACTATTATTATCAGGAATGATTTACAAAATTATGGTGTTCTAGATAAAATATGGTCTATAAACATACGTAGTTTTTCAACCTAAATTTGAATTATTCAAAACGATCAAAGTTTACAAAAGTAACAAAGAATTGTAATGAACCACTAACGCCCATTTTCATATTCGACTTTAAGTCTACTTTAACACTTTAAGTTAAAGTTAAAGTTAGGTTCGTTTTCATAATGTGACTTTAGGATTTTAACACGACTTTAAAGTAAAGTGGCATCTGACATCACTTCAAACAAGCCTTAAGACTTTACTTTTTGTAAACTTCTAGAATGAATATATTCTCATCATCTTTATTTATTATTATATTTTGTAATTGGAAACGTAATTATGTCTGCCACTGACTTCTTTGGAATATCGGTGGCAACAGGAAGTAGAATAATGAAAAGTGTTAGTATTGCGATAGCACTCCTTGTTTTCAATTCTACTATTTTCTTGAATTTGAAAATAATCTCAATGAGGACCAATTCTTCCTCTTTCAAAAAATTGCTTCCTCCAAATCTTTTTTTATTGCTCATATTTTGTAATAAATGATAATACAAAATAAGTAATTGCTGCCACGATAAATAAGGCACAATTTTTTGGTTATATCCAGGTTATATCACTCTTCCATGTGTGCCAACCTACTTACAATATCTTAAAATTTACTTCAACTAAAGTAACTAATATGAAAACCGTCAACTTTAGAGTAAAAATAAAGTCTTAAAGTCACTTTAGTAAAAGTTTAAAAGTGAATGCGATTATGAAAACAGAAAGTGACAAGAGAACATACACCCATACCTTCACCCCCAATTCATCATCATCACTGGCGCAACAGCCCTTGTAAGGGCCTTGGCCTTTCTAATCGGTATCACCGAGCCGCGGTATAACACCGCCGTACTGCCGATCAGAATTTCGTGCCATTGCTACATATTTTAAGGTGTATAGGTTGGTAACCTGTAGCACCCGAGTGTGATGATGCAAGTAGCTGCATTTCTTATTTTTACGACAAATCACACATTGTCAGTGAGTGGATTCGAACCTGCGTCCTCTCGGTCGAGTGACGTCACAGCATGTATAGGTGAACAAACACGCTCGGCCATCCGCACAACTTCACCTCCAATTACTTTTACATAAAAATCTTAAATAGATCTACTTCACTTTGATCACATTAAAATGAAGTTTAGTTTTGTCACTTTTCGTTGATTTTATTTTAAGTGTAATTTGAACATATTCCATTATCCTATGGGACGTTAGTTACTATGAAAATGGTTGTTGCTTTGAATGCAGATATTAAATTATGGAAATTCAATCAAAGGTTTTAATATTTCTTTTTACTGTACAGTTTTCACTCTTGAAGGTGGTCCAGTTGGGACCGAAAATGTAGAGTAAAATGAAACATAAAACCATTTACTGAATTCTCATAATTCAATACCCATATTATTTATTATGTCCAAAAATCTGTCTATTTCTAATCTAGACGGAAATTTGTCCCGATGGGACAGATTTTCATCCATTTCAAATTGCGTAGCATCATCGGACGGTGCAACGTACCGTTTCAAATATCTATACTAACACTATTGTACTGATATTTGTTACTACAGATAAATTAGCTGGAATAAAACAGGGATGATTTAAAACAAATATATAATAATGTGAAAGATCGAATCTTTTTATTACAACCTTTCTGCCGTATGTAGCTCTATGATGCAGTGTGAATCAATTAATAGTAGATTGTTTGACAAGTAGAGAAAAGTGAAAGTTTACCAGCGAGTGAATAAAGTTTTAATTCACGAGCAAGGATAAAAAGCGAGTTTATTAAATTTACACGAGCTAAGTAATATCACTTTTCCTACATGTTGAACATGCTATTTTTTTGTATACTTGATGGAAAAACTTGAGTGGAAGACGCCAAGAGTAGAATTAATTTTCTACAGAAATACAAATCGAAATTGTGTTCTTGCAAAAACGTAGTACGGTTTTGAAAACTGTTAGGCAAAATTAATTTGTCAGAAACGTCAGAAGTTGAAGATTCTCGCGAAATTCTGGATGCAGCTAAAGAATCGACTTTACATTTATTTCCGGCGAAATCGAGAGAATTTTTGTTTTATCATATGTTTAAGCTGTAATTTTTTCTTAATAAGGGCAAAGCTGTCATTTGAGCGCGTGTCATAGTGCGTTTTTTGTTTGTTATTTTTTGTTGCTAATTAGTAAAGTGTTGCTAATTGGTAGAATGGCACTTTTCTCTACTGATTTCTACATATTAAAACTAATGTTTTCTATCAAGTATATAAAAAAAAGTTCTCTACTCCTCTTATAATTATAATCAAATTGGACTAATCTGCCGATTTCGTACTTCACTGATAAAGAATAATGTACAATGAAATTTGCGAAACATTTATGCCTGCTGATTTTAGTCAATCATTTCTTTACCTCCTTAAAGCTGATAATTTTCCACTTATAATTTCTATTCACTCTACAATCATTATTTTGCTAGACCGCAATTAAACTATTCTATGCCCACGCAACTAGGAACAATTCCATTATTAGCACTTAAACATCACTTTCGTCTCGCTAATTTCCTTCTCCGCCTCCTCGTTGATTTCCCTAGAGGCTTTAGACTAAGTATTCCACATTTTCACATGATTTGCACTGATTTATTTGCGCTTGTAAATAATTGGTGTAATCGCAAAATGAGCTGCCACACATGAATAATGAACGCTAGAAGCGCGAGTATTCGTTCTCGCTGTTCGCGAGAGTAAACGGTGCCTAATGTTCCGGAAAGCTGAGAAATGTATGTTTGGAGTAATATGGTACCGACAGACAAGCTTTAGATGTATATTGTAGAATAATTGATTAGAATTTGATGAGAAACAATATGTTTGAATTATCAGAATACTTGAATGATATTTTCACTTCATGCCATCTTATTATTAATTACCTTAAATAATAATGAAGATTGGAAAGTATCAAAATAGGAAACTGTTCAACAATAATAATAACGATAGAATATGATGTTTCAATACCAGAACAAATAATAGTATAGTACCAAATCAATCAAGATTGAAAACATTTTTTATCCTTTCCTTCTTCAAAACAAATAAGCAGTCACATTAGTCGCTTCTAAATAACATTTCTACTCAAACATAATCAATCTCTTCATCGCCTTGCTCCCATTACAATATTTTTAATTTGATTCCATGCTTCGGATCGTGTTTCATATATGTTAGGGTTCTCAGGGACCGACTCAGTAAATTCCAAAATCTAAATTGTTAAACCAGCGGCCCGCTGACTTGTGAATACCTCGATAAAGCCCCATGCTGGGAATTAAAAAAGTGTTTGATGAACTTTTATACAGGTTGGTCGAAATTAGATCTTATTAAATGAAACATATTCAATTTAAATCTATTATAAAAAAATCAATGAAGCAAAGCTGGTTTCTTTGTTAGATTCTTGTTAAATCTAATTACGATTATTGGAAAAGCACTTCATGAGAAATTGAGTCCGAGACAACCGAGAAGAATGTTCTAAACTCCTCATTTTAGGCCGAAATCCTGTACTCGTTAACCTATTACACGATTTGATAACATATTAACAACTTTAATATTAGCACCTTCATTTTGAAAATTCATGGTCTAGCAAACTCCGAACAAATAATATCGATCCTACATAAACTTACTGTGAAACCCAATCACTATTTATATGCTCTTTTATTGATCATCCCGTATCAGCTTGATCAGCATCCGCATTAAGTCAATATTTTATCCGTAGTAAGCCTTGGTTGTAGGTCAGATTTCTAGATGTAAGATTACGTGAACACGATGAAGATGTCTTGGGTCTTCTTACATTTAGAATTAGGATAGGAAGCTGTTGATCACTTTTATCGATAGAAAATTGTTTTTGGCTGACTTCTAAAAGGTGCCAGAATGATAAAGTATATCTGAAAGTCACTTATTGAAATTTATTGAATACTACGTGTGTTTATAATTTCTCGTAGGTAGTATAATTTACGATAAACAGGACGTAATTTGTAAATATATAAATTTTATTTCATATAACTTTGTCTACTCATTTCATGTACTTATTCGTGTCCAAGATATTTTCTACTGAAATATTTATATACTGAGTTATTTAATTTTGAGTCCGGCTAAATGTGATTTAAACTTCCGTATTTTTATACGACTTATATTGACAATAGATTGCCGTTTTACTTCACACCTATAAAATAATAGAAGTATTGTGATCCTGATATTTTAACACTTAAAAATTTTGATGAATATTCACGTTTTAGACCCTACTGAATCCAAAAAACATTATTTAAAAAAAAGTATGTAGGTCTGTCGATCTGTCTGAAAGCACGATAATTGAGAACGTTTACAAATTTCCGACTGAAATTTTATATTTAAGTTTTCATGAAAAGGCTAGGCTCAAGTTCGTAGATGAGCTTTTTCCAACCAGTGGTACCAAAACTTTATTGATGGAACTTTTTAGTTTTTTGCGTTTATTTTATAAACAGCAGTATTTATCATAATATATAAAATAACTAAAACTGATTCTTGAATGATTTGGCATAACATTCGCGAACAACATTTTTTTAATTATCAGCGGTTCATTTGTTATTATCAAAATTAAAATTATTATAAAATTCGTTATATTTTTTCCAAACCAAAGGAATAATGGGAATAATGATGTGGATTTAGAATTATTATCACTCATATTTTGACATCACATGCGAACGTCCGTCAATAATTTTTTTGAAATAAGTAATTTGGCTCTATCGTGTTTGGTATCAAATTAAAGCTCTTTGTGGAGATAATTCTAGTAGAAGTGTCAAAGATGATATTTAGACGATTGTCAATTGTTTCTTTCACAAATCATTTGGATGATATCCAGTTTGGTATCAATTTTAAGCTAAGATAAGCTTAGTAGATATCAAGAGTGAATAAATAATCAGTGGAACCCACGTTACCATCTTCAAATTACACTTCCAGCGATCAAATGTCGAATCTGCATATTCCAATGAATTAAAGAACCCGAAAATCTAGAAAAGGATTCTTTATTTCCAAAAGTATTTATTTTATATAAGAACTAAGAAATAACCACCATCTGTCACTTCAATAATGACAGCTGTCACTTTGAAATATGCAATTAATTGATGCCACATTCTAAATTTTTCAAACAGCCATGAAACTGGCTATGAAATTGATGGTCGGGGAAGTACTGTGTGGCCACAGCGGATTTTTTTAAAATAGTCAAAACACATTGTTTTTTTTTTATCTAAGAGATAAACTGAACTCTACGGCCAAACTTCATTTATTTTTCTGGATGAAATTTTAGCAAATTTTGTTTTGAGAAATGAAGCTGGTTATTTTATACTTTTCCAGAAAACGAATTTTTTCAATAGGTTGGACTAAAAAGAAGCACCAAAATTAGTGTTTCACAAGAATCTTGCATTTTTCTTGCTCTTGTCTTGTCTTGCGCAAGGAATACAAGACAAGAAGTGTCTCAATTTCTTGTCTTGCAATGCAAGACAAGAACAAGAATTAGATTTTGCAAGAAAATGCAAGAGTTGGCAAGAATTGCAAGATTTTCTTGCCTCTCTTGCATTCTTGCCAGAACTGCGTATGCATGTGTCCGATTTTAAAGTTTTGAGAGAGGAATGAGTATCGCGTCATTAGTCATGAATAGGTTGATCAACTAGAACAAGTCAAAAAGTAGTACTTTTTAAAAACAGCATATGGAATACTTATTTCTTTAGAAGCACATGAGTAGGAATGTAAGATATAAAATGCAAATTTTCGCCATAAAAACATTTGCTTTGATAAAAAAAGCTTCTATAAATTGAAATGAAAATAAAAGTGCTTTATTCTCTATAAAACTTCAACCAGGAGTTCAGACACAGAAGACTTCTAACAAAATCAAGATTCAAACGGTTTCTATGCTTCCTTGTCACTAAGGCCGCATTGGAGAAGAGTCGTTCGATTAACACAGACGTAGCGGTAATACTCAAAAACTATCCAGTTATTTTAGCCAGATTAAGAAATATAGAAGTATAAACTAGCCACCAAGCCAAAATATCGGTGTCTTCGCTCATTGTTTTGGGAGAAGAATATTAATTTAGTTCTACTCTTCATTTTTTTGTCTATGCCTTGCAACGACGTCGAAGAAGATGTTTCAAGTTCATTTTGGATAAATATCTGAGTGAAGTCATTATCATAATCGTCAAAAGAAGTTACCACAAGTCAAGACAAAATATCGGTTTTCAAGCATTTCCTTACTGAAGTTTCCTCCAAATTTTTGTCCGATTCTGTGAGCTGGAATTCTCCCTTTTTGTGCAATGGATCCAAAATAAGGGAGACACAATAGATTCAATTCGTTTTGATATAGTGTTTTATTATCTTATCTCTTCCTGCATTTAAAACTAATATAATATAACTTGTTCGTCAATTGATGTTGTGTTTTGTGTATCTAGTTCAAATACCCATTTCTCTAATTCATCGAAAAGAACATTAGTACCCAATACGACTATGGACTTACGAGTTAACTTGGTAAATTTCCGCAAAAGCAAGAGATGTGCTGGAATCTTGCACAAAAAGCAAGAAATCTAGTAACGCCATCTATTTAAAATATAATATACTAAGTAAAATATGCAAGACAAGAAATGTGCAAGAGGCTTGCAAGGCAAGACGAGAATTCGCCCTACAAGAATTGTGCAAGACAAGATCTCAATACATTTCTTGTCTTGCATTGCAAGACAAGAGCAAGAAACTGCTGAGCAAGACAAGAATTCTTGTCTTGTGAAACCCTAACCAAAATTAGAATACTGATTTGATATTATTTAAGAACTTCAACCATTTGATAACTCAAATATTTAGTACAATTTCAATTTGAGAATCTTGTGAAGCTACGCGTTCTAAAAAAAATTATCTTTCAATCTTTACAATGTGATTTTAATTCATCCAAAAAAAAACTATTTAGACTAGTCAGATAGGCTCAAGTGAAAAATATATCCAATTAGTTTCACACTACCTAACTAATTTGGAGCTCTATCGTGTTCAAGACTTATCTCTTACCAACAGAGCAATTTGTTAGATGCTCGATACTTTGTACGGAGTCGATTGGAGTGTTTATCAATGACAGTAGTTCTCATTTGTTGCGCATCATTTTACTTTCTTTTGTTATAACTTGAGCTAAATCTTCAAATTTAATTAAATTTTAATATACAAGTGTTTAATAAAAAAAAAAAACTGAAAAATGGACACCACATAACTTACTTGTACACCATTGGTTCAAAAATCGAAGATAACCATTAAGATGCTACTGGAATTTCAATATCCTGCGGCTAATCATTTCGGATTCATGCAAAAAATCTAAAGAAAGTGTCAAGTTAAGTGCACTTCCGGTACAGACGTTTGCAACCATAATACAAGGTGCACAGCTAGACCTTATACCAGTCTAGATACAAAATTTCAACATTATATGTTCGACGGATTTCGAGATTTGTGACTTACGTTACATACATACATACATACGTACATACGTGACAACGTCAAGCCGAAAACAGTGAAAATGGATTTAGGGATGTTTAAATCTAGAAGTGTGAATTTAGTCGGTTTCACAATACTTGCACTTTGTACAAGTAAGTAAAATACGCTGGGCTACTTTCCAATATATGGCAATCTAAGTTATATTTTATTATTTTTATATTTTTTGCCAAATGGAATGTATTTTTTGACCTTTTTTCGTTCTGATAACACATAATTCAATACATATTTTATGAAAATAAGATTTTTTTTTACATAGAGATATTAATTTTGTTAAATCCAAATCACAATTTAGTGCGGCTAAACTGAAATATGTTTAATAATTGTCTTTCTGGCAGATTCTATTTTTGTCAATTACTGGTTTATAATATTGGGCTGCCATGTACTGTATTTGCGTAGGGTTACTAAAATTCTTTAGTACTTTCTCATTCATAGAAATTATAGGAACATTTGAGCTCTGAAAATTAATTTGTTATGCAACAATCGTGTCCGCTGCTGGGAAATAATAACCTTTTCCAGCTAACATGAATGATTGTTTGTATTACAAGAAATATATTATTTAATGAAACTGAGGAATATGGAGTCAAATTCAAATTAGAACAAAATTTAATAACGCCACTATAATATAAATACCATGGTCATAAGTGATTAACTTTTAAAAGTTTTGATCTGAATATAAAGGCACCAACCGCACCTTATCTTCCCTGTTCGAACTTATGACCAAATTGTATTTGAATCTATTGGAAATATAGTGGATTTTATAAATCCAGGATCCAGTTCCTAAGTACCAAAAAAAGGCAATTTCCAATCAATTTAGTCAGGATAAACTTGAAATCAGTATCAATCGATAGCGCAGAGTAAGTACTTTCAGACAAAACCAGGATGGCATCTCCAGTCCTGTCCTGTCCGGGACAATCGTAAGTTCGATCAGGGAAGTTGAATATGAAAATGTGCTACACTTAGGGGTAATTACCACCCTCCTAGACAAAACTAGGAATGGCACCCTGGTTTTTTCTTAAGCTAATTGACATTTGCTATCGATTGCTACTTCAATCATAAAATCTAACAGAGAAGTTGATCCCGAAAAAATTGATAAAGGACAAGATCCTAGACCTTATTCCTTATTTGGCAGTAAGTCCGATCAGGGAATATAAGATGCGGCCGGCTTTCCGGCTATCAGAAAAACGATAAAATTACAAAATTACAGATAAAATTGTTGAAGTTGACTGGATAATTGAATTTGAGTAAGTAAAACAATGTTGGGAATTCAGTCAATTTCTTGATTATATTTCTTTTCTACTTTACAGTTTCGGCTGTCCCGTAGCCATTTTCAAAAGTGAAAAGAATTATTTTGTGTGAAATCACACATAAATGTACACTTCTAGTTTTACATAAAATAATTCTTTTGAGGTACAGCCGAAACTGTAAAGTAGGAAAGATATATAATCAAAAAATTTATTGAATTTCCAACATTGTTTTACTTACTTAAATAATAAAAATAGATTATTAGGCCAGTAAAGAGTTTAACAATAAAAATGATATGCTCTTAAATGTAAAATAAAAACAAACAAAAAATCAAGTTATTCCATCTTTTTTTTTCATTTGAATGCTTTATCGATCTCATTTTTGTTTTGAACAACACATCACTCAAATATCTTCCGGAAATAAATTTTACGAATGCAGCGCTGTATGTTGGTTTTCAAGTCCTGTACTGTCTGTTCGCAAATACCAATAACTTCATGTAACCCATAAAAAATAATCTATTGGTGTCAAATTGCAGCTTCTTGATTTTAAGCGCATTTTTAGCGCATTTTCTAGAAAAAGGTGCTATTATATTCACTTTGGCTATCTGGCTGGCTGGCTGGCTGGCCGGCTGGCTGGCTGGCTGGCTGGCGTGACGCTGAGTTCTCAGCAACTATACTATTTACAGACTTGAAACTGGTACTAAATAAAAGCTGCTGTTTCGTAGGTTTGCACAAATTGCTTTAGTTCAAGCTCAGTGATTGTGGAAGATTAAATTATGCAATAACTTGTTTCAAGCGAAACAATGCGCATAGATATATATGACATTAGGGATATGGCAATTAAAGTTTATTCAAGTAGATAAAAATCTAGTTACAACTTTAGCCGTGAGTGTCACTATCATTATGTACAGTTGTCAAATCTGTCCGGGACTCATTCAATGACTTGTTTGACGCGAATTTGAAGCTTATTATCATTATTGGATAAAAAATTGTTAACTTTTGGTGTATTTTTTTTTTATATTGCTTTGATAAAGATCAAATTATTATTTCAAGGTACAGCACTTGACCTCCCGTCAGTCAATAACTAAACAATGAAGATTAAAAGGTATTTTTGAGTTTGTACATGCATAAATTATGTACCTATCAAAAAGTCAACTTGAAACTAGTACTAAATGGAAGCTACTGTTTCGTAAGTTTGCCCAAACTGCTTGATTTCAAGCTCAGTAATTGTAAAAGATAGTAATTTGCGAAATCTCTGGAGTAACAAACATTCATGAGCTGTCAAAAATGCGCTTTCATCATCTAGATGATTCTTCAATTTTTTGTAAAAAAGCGCTATTATATTTACTTCGGCTGTCTGGCTGGCTGGCTGGCTGGCTGGCGTGACGCTGAGTTCTCAGCAACTATACTATTTACAGACTTGAAACTGGTACTAAATAAAAGCTGCTGTTTTGTAGGTTTGCACAAATTGCTTTAATTCAAGCTCAGTGATTAGTTATGCCACGAGACGAGACGAGACGAGACTTTAGTGAGTCTCGTCTCGGTCTCGTGGTGGTCTCGTCTAGCTCAGTCTCGTCTCGGTCTCGCCTTGGTCTCGAGTAGGTCAGTCTCGTCTCGGTCTCGAGTCTCGAGTCTAATTTTTCAAAATTACATATTCTTATATGTGGGAATCAATTCGTTCTACCTGATTATTATTTGCTATGAATTCTACCGAAAAAATGTATTTGCGTGTTTGGTGCGCAAAATTATGTTTCATAGCTTGGTCATAAATCTCCAGACGTGAGCTTCTGGCTCACTTCACAATCGTCGAGAACCACAAAAATACTACTCTACCAATAATGTGTATTTTGAATTCCTTGCATTACACAATTATTCCCACATTACTAAGCAGCTCTGGAAATTATGATCACCTGATCACGTACAACGCGCTTGCGTATTGGATAATCTTAGCGTACAGCCTACGCCGAATTTGCAATACTAACAGTCGCTCTGGGCTTCAATTCTAATTTGTAAAGATTGTTTTTTGACATCATTTTATAGACATACGACACATGTACCAACTATCGGACAATTAGAGAAGTGATTTTATGTCATCATCGTTGAAGACAGTCTTCCAGAAGTAAGAGACAGGGTCATGTCATTTTCCTTAGCTCGATGACAGATTTGATATCCGTATGTTATATAATAGTAACAATAGAATAAAATTTTACCATTAAAATTAATAATAAATCAGGAGCATGATTAAACATGAATTGAACCTGATTTCAAACATAGTTCTTAACTAAATGTTATCGATCATATTGTTTGCACCAACATACAATATTCAAGATCCTATAAATGTGACTACGACATATCAACATTGACATATAGAGACTGCGATCCGTCTTCTAGCTGTCTCAATGAATTAGAAAGGAACCACTGGAGCCACGAGGATTCGAGATAATAAAGAGGCAATAGTTTTATGCAACAAATGTGAAAACTAAAGCATCAAGACAAGGTTGAGGCTACATATTTCAAGCCAAGAATTGCTGAGTTATAAAACATATTTTCCGAATTTCATAATGCTAGTTCGCCACATGATATTCCTTCTACGATTTTCAAGATAGATTCATATACACTAAATTCAGGCTACGAAAGCGTTCATTTGAATTGATGGTAGATCTAAGAAGCCTACATGCTCAGTTATTGCATTATTTGCGATGTGTTAACCAACAAATTCGGAAGTAGATGAAGAAAAACCAAATTTTCAAATGAGGTTATGTTATTAACTGTGAATGGTTCAAATTAATGAAATTTATGGAAGAATAGTATTGATTTTCTTTTCTTATGGCCCAGTCCAGCCTAATCTGATTCAATTTTGTATGAAATTAGATGAGACACAAGAATATAACCAGGTATCTTATAGGAGTCGATTTATGTAAGGTATTTCCAGTCAAAATCAGTTATAGTATGATAATATTTTTTTCCATTATGTCGATAATTTTTTGTGAAATTAAAAGTGTTGTGCTAGTATTGGGGCTCGTCCTGTTGAACTATCTTATCATATAAAATCTGCTGCGGCCACACAGTACTGCCCCAACCAAAAGTTTCATGGCCGGTTTCATCGCTGTTTCATAGATTTAGAGTGTCGCATCAATCAATAGCATATTCCAAAATAACAGCTATCATTGTCAAAGTGACAGCTGTTATTGTCTAAGTGACGGCTGTCATTGTTAAAGTGACGGATGGCGGTTATATTTAAGTCCCTACATGAAACAGGTATTTTTGAAAATGAAGAGTTCTTTTCTAAATTCTCAGGGTCTTTAATTTGGAACATACAGTTTTGACATTTGATCACCGGAAGTATAATTTTATAACGTGGATTTAACTTATTATCTTTTTTATATTCCTGCTAAGCCTATCTCCCTAACTGCTTGAAATTGATACTAAACCAGACATCATTCAAATAACTTGTTAAAAAACAATTAACAATCGTTTGAATATCCTTTTTCATACTTCTACCAGAATTATTCTTGCGAAAGCTTTGGGTAATTTGATACCAAACATGATAGAACCAAATGACTCACTTTAAAAAAACAATCGACAAAAAAATATTGTTATGTAGGCTAAATATGAAGTAAATATTCTGGAAGAGCAGTAGAAAAAATGATTATCTCAATCGAAAACTTATCCATCTCTTAAATTAAATATTATTACTATAGTTTGTGGGTATTAACCTACTTGCTCTATAAAATTGCTTTCAGAAGAAATAAAAATGAAGTTTAAGTGATTATGATATAAGTCTCGTCGAGAGTCTCGCGAGACTCTCGCCGAGACTCGACTCTGGTCTCGTCTCGGTCTCGTCTCGGTCTCGACTTTTGACTCGAGACCCATTCTATGGTCTCGTCTCGACTTTTTGAGGCGAGACGAGACGAGACCGAGACTGGTCTCGAGTCTCGTGGCAACACTATCAGTGATTGTGGAGGATTAAATTATTCAATTACTTGTTTCAAGTGAAACAATGCCCATAGATATCTATGACATTAGGGATATGGCAACTAAAATTTATTAAAGTAGATAAAAATTTAGGTACAACTTTCGCCGCGGGTGTCACTATTATTATGTACAGTTGTCAAATCGGTCCGGGATTCATTCAATGACTTGTTTGACGCGAATTTGAAGCTTATTAGAATGAATTATTATTATTGGATGAAAATTTGTTTACTTTCGGTGTATTTTTTTTTTTTATATAGCTTTGATAAAGATCGAATTATCATTTTAAGGTACAGAACTTGACCTCCCGTCAGTCAATAACTAAACAATGAAGATTAAAAGGAATTTTTGAGTTTGTACATGCATAAATTATGTACCTATTAAATAGTCAACTTGAAACTAATACTAAATGGAAGCTGCTGTTCCGTAAGTTTGCCCAAACTGCTTGATTTCAAACTCAGTAACTGTGAGAGATGGTAATTTGCGAAACCTCTGAGGTAACAAGCATTCATGAGCTGTCAAAAATGCGCTTTCATCATCTAGATGATTCTTCCATTTTTTGAAGAAGTTTTCTCTGAGCCCAAATGCAAAACAAATGATAGTCAAGTGGCCTCAGTTCCTCAATCAGCATAATCTTATGAGGGTATAAACCCAATCCTTCCCATTTGCCTTCTTTGCAACACTGGCCCTCACAGCAGCAATGCTGTCTTGATTGCTTGCATTTCGTCGTCTTTGAAGTGTTTTTGCAGTGTGTATACTATTTTCACTTTCAAAGTTTTTAACGATTCAACGAATTGCAAGCACCGTAGGGAGATTATTTTTTCCAAATTTTTCACGTAAAGAGAAACGAGTTTGAACAAAAGATCGATCATTTCGATAAAAAAATTTGAATAATGAAGAGAGGTTATTGAAGCGTTTAATTCACCATGAATGAAATGCTAGACTTTGTTCATAATCAGTACCAACATAGCTCAAATATGAAAGAGATATTCAATATTCCATCATGATTGTTATTTTGAAATGAATTGACTGGAACAGAATAAAAACTCTAAAATATAGAATATTAGAAAACTAAGGTAAGCATCGATTTAAATGGGAAAAAATTATTGAAACTAATGACTCTCAATCAATATTTTTCCCTCTTATAAATGTACGGGACACAATGTGCAATTCACACTCACACCTAATCTCAATATTTGAGACAAGATTCAAATATTCAAATCTCCTACTTTGTATAATTTGTCATAATTATTTAGAGAAATATTTCTTGTTTGATTTCAGAGGGTGACAGAAGCTGTCGAGCCATGTGTATGTATGGCGGAACTTGTGTTGAGGGTCGTTGCGTATGTGCACCCGGGTATTCGGGTGAATTTTGTACAGAACGTAAGTTAATAATGAACTCATATTTAATTTTTTCTCCATACTTCGTTATTTGGAATTGAATTTAAGTAGTTGAAGAGTCAAGAAATATGAATGAATCTATTATTTTCAAATTGAAATTGAAAATTATTCCAACATATGCATTTGCATGTCATTAAACAAAATGCATTTTTTCTCATCTATCGATTGTAAATGAAATATTTTAAAAAGTAGTTCATTTTTTAGCTATCTGCACAAAGCCCTGTTTAAACGGAGGAAGATGTCACAGCCCTGACAGATGCTCCTGTGTTTGGGGATTTACGGGAAACAACTGCGAAATCGGTGAGTCATTTGTTTTACTGTCACTGGAATGTGGATTGTTACACAAACAGTTTTCATTCTCCATATGTTTTTATCACTTTAATGGACGAGTTCTATAATCATTTAAACTGATATATGTTAATTAATCTCAAATATCAGTCACTTTATCTAGAAATTACATGAAAGTTGTGCCAAACAAGTTTTTCGAGTGGAATGGAAATAAACTTACCGCGTAGTCGCAGGAAATGTTGTACGCCTAGCACAACTGAGTTGATGGTTGCAGCCAATCCTGAAACAATAGTAATATTTCAGTTTTAAAGCTGTTTTAAAATTAAAAATTACAGAGTACAAACATATGGAATGCACAAAATTAGATGATAAACTTCAAACAAAATAACTAATTTCATACTGAACTACCAGAAATTGAAAATAATTATTCTTTTTGGAACTTTACTGTTCATAAATCCCCTTTTGTTGGATATAAAATATCACAGAAAAGATTTAATGACGTCCTCGACGCTCATACATTCATTGTTTAGAATTAGTGGACAAAATAAAAGCCAATTTTTCAAGTTGTAGTAGTATTCTAAAAAGTAAAAAAACTAAAAGATTGAATTTTTGATGGATAGAAAAAAATTGGTGTGTCCCTCAAAGATGAAAAATTTATTTATTGGTATTATTGATAAAATAAGAACTGATTTGGTATCTCAAATATTTTGTAGGAGATTAAAGATTTTTTCTGAGGGTGGTGCAATTATGTGCGAGTCGACTTATTATTTGGTATTTTTTATTATTTAGATATTTTCTAAATATACTGAAAATCAACACGATTTGACCGAATTAAAATATGTATTTTTTTCAATTTGGTTTTTTCTTTCTAGATCACCGCACAGGTCCTTGCTACACTGGAATCAAGGGAGCGCTCTGCACAAATCAACTGCAGGGAGTAGTGTGCACAAAAAACTTGTGTTGTGCCTCTGTGGGCAAAGCCTGGGGACATCCCTGCGAGCACTGTCCAACCCATATGGATTGCGAACATGGATATATTAAAAATATTCGATCATCTGAATGTGTAGGTGTGTTAAACAAGAAATTGAAACAATAGAATTGAACTATTTGAAAATTTGAATAACCTGTTGTGGGAGTTAATAACCTCTACATAAATTAATTAAATATGCTTTTGCCGTTTTACTTGATGTTATTAGTATACCTTCTTATTTACTCAAAAGAATCACAATAATATTCTGAAAGTCCCATATCCCGGAAACTTTATAATTATTCTTATTGAACTTGATAACAAAAAAAAATTGGTTTGTCTATTTTCTGTAATGTAATTTTAGAATAAGAAATATTATACTGAGAACAAAAACTCAACAATGTGCTTATTATTCATTTTTACTGTTTAGATATTGACGAATGCGAAGCAATCCCAGGTCTTTGCGAAGGCGGCAAATGCGTCAACACTCAAGGCTCTTTTATATGCGAATGTCCCGAAGGAAAAGCGAGAAATCCAGACACGAACAGATGTGAGGACAGGGATGAATGTCTTGACGAGGGAATATGCAGGGATGGACGATGCGTTAACACTGATCCTGGATATTACTGCGTCTGCAATCCTGGATTCATTCAGAGCCAAGATAGAACGTTTTGCATCGGTACATTCAAATTAGTTCACTGCATTCTAATAATTATACTAAAAATATATTTTAATTAACCGATAAAAACAGTAAAATTGGAATTTTTTTCTGCAATTAATTATTGGAAAAATAAATTTTAAATATGCTCATCTGCGAGATAATATCAAGATTTAATTAAAGAGCTATTTATCGACTTTAATCCAATTCAACTGAAGATCAATTTAAAAAAATCTATTAGATTGACACGTCTTCAATAATATGATAATATTAATCGTAAGAGATATGACAATCTCTAGTACGTCTATTTATTTTGAACAAAGCGTGTCTTCAACAAATTCCAAATAAGTAAAAGCTTCGTTTCCTGTTACCAACTAATTATCTCCAAGTCCTATTTATATTTTCAATGAATTGAAAGACACAAAGTGTTTCAGATGGCCGTCAAGGATTATGCTTTACTACAAGAACTCGAAGTGGATATTGTCGAAACCCTCTACAAAAAAGGCTTTCGAAAAAAGATTGCTGTTGCGGTGTCAACATGGGACAAGGATGGGGCGATGATTGTATGAGATGTCCTATTCATGGCGAAGGTGAGATATTTTTATAACCAGCACTTTCTTTGAAAAGAGAGGAAAAACATTTATTGCATATTCCATTTGTGTAAAATTTCAGAATTACTTCTTGAGATTTCCCAACGAATTAATATCATTCAGATTTTCGTAGTAGCATATCAATATATTAATTTCAAATTGATTTAGGAAGAAAGTTCAATAACAAAATTTTAATCCAACATCATTCTACAGTATTCAAATTCATGTCTTTCCAAGCTAACTTAGAGTAGGTGTATTATTACAAAACATAATGAGTCAAAAAATGGACTATCGTTAGCTAATCAGCATTCATGTTTGCAGCCATTATGTCTTAGTTTTATGATGATTATTCAAGCCATAGAGAATAATCTTAAACTAAATAGACAAGGAAATATAACGGTGCAGTATACTGGACATGGAATCACCGTTTTTCTTTTTTTTTTATGAATTGTGTCAAAATTCATCCTACTTTGTTATACCTTAAATTGAAATATATGCACAAACATTAAAACAAACTCCAGACAGATTTGAAAAAAAATTCTGCGAAAAAGTGAAAAAATTGATGTATTATCATGCATCAATTAAGAGGATGTACTACCCTGTTCCAGGAAAGTGTAAAAATTGTTCTCGACCATTTCACAATTTTTTTTTCATTGTTTCAGATAATTTATAAAGTTAGAGATTTTTTATAGCATAAGAACCACAGAAAATAGAATACAGTAGAAGTAGAGTAAGATTCCAGGTCCGCCAGACGTTACTTATTTTCTGAGAAACAAAATTTAAGGAATAGAGTAGTGTTAATATGTACTTTCATCATATGCATACCTGCTAGCTTGGGCCGACGGTCAATTTACAGATACTAGGAGCTAGAAATACGTTAAAACATCACTCACTTTTCTTAAAGTCTGTGTACTGATTATGTATGTTTTAGAAAATATTGTTAAAAATTGATAATCAACACTGCCGGACACTTCGCATCATCGGCGGTAATTCCTGATAGACGCTTTAAAGCTTGCAAAAAATAACATAATCTCACTTACAGTCTGAGTGCATAACATATATTACGATATATTTTGACCCATTAAACAAAGTTTAATATGGTGCGTCATTATTTAATTTGAATATATAAACTAATTGAGGAAATACAGAACACTGTAAAGTGATATTTGGAAAATTCTGTGAGACAAAATTTGATAAATTGTAGAAAATCAAAACCTGATCGGTTTTTACACTATCATCCTGAATAGGGCGGCAACTTTAGATACGTGTTGTTTTTTCTTAAGTACCGTCTAGCAAGCCTAATTGGATTTGTGAATCTCAAGGCGATAAAAATGAAATATGCAAAGATATAAATCTTCAGCAGTGTTATCTACCATAATGCAGTCGAAATAGCAGGTTTAAAGAAACACAGGACACTGTAAAGTGATTTTTGAAAATGTCCGTGAAACAGAATTTAATAAATTTTTAAAAATCAAAACCTAATTCTTTCACAAAATTACAAATTTAGGAGTCGGTTTTTACACCATCACACTTGTTTCGTACTCATTGAGACTCTTTAGACCTGACACTTTAACTGCATTATAGTAGATGGCCCTGCTGCAGATTTATATCTCTGCATGTCATATATCAACTTCATTTTTATCGTCTTGCGGTTCACAAGTCCGACTACCTGAGGCTTGCTGGACTGTACCGAAAAGTCTCAATAAGGCCTAACCACGTGTCTACAGTTGCCGCCCTATTCAGGGTGATGGTATAAAAACCGTCTCCTGAATTCGTAATTCTGTGAATCAATCGGGTTTTGATTTTTAATAATTTATAAATTAATTGAACTGTAAGTTATAAGAGATCAAAGTTAGCACTCTCCATATTTATTGCAGTTTTCTCCCAAATATATGTCAATATCTTTTTAATATTACAATATTTTCCAACTATAAGAAATAGTAGACATAGCGATTATAGAGAAATGTTTCTCCTGTATTTTGGTGTGGAATTGAGTATTAAATTATTCAAATGTACAGAGTGATCAAAAATGATTATCCGTGCCGCTTTGTTCTGATTTTGATAGTGATCTTCAAGTGACAGATGACAGTTTCTCTGAAAACACTATTCTAACCTAATAATTTGGTAGAATAATAATAAATTCTCAATAATCAGTCAATAATACAGCTATTTACTTACTTTTTTGTTTATTGAATCAGATTATGGATGAATCCGTCATAAAATATGCAAAATATACGCCATTGTGTTCTTGAAATGTCGGTAATGTAGTTTTCAAAATGAATAAATTTATACTAACTTTATTCCATGAAGATAGTTTTGATCATAATGCGAACTTTTGCTTGTCACCTGTCAGACAATCATTATTGATCACTTTGTAGAATCAACGGAGTTGTTGGAATAGAGATAACTTTCCTCTACCTAAATTCTATTTTCTGCGATAAAACTTAATATGATATTCCAAATTATTATGTACATTTTTACTTTCCCGACCTATAGGTACAATAAGTAAAGTATTGTAATCGTGATATTTTGACAGTTCGGGATTGAGATGGATCTTCCTTTTCAAAAAATGCGGTCTGTCTGATCGATTGACAGCACGATATCTTGAGAACGCGTACAAATTGGAATCCACGTTACCATCTTTGAATTATACTTCCGGCGATCAAATGTCGAAACTGTATGTTCTAATGAATTGAAGACCTCGAAAATCTAGAAATATACAGATATTTGATGCGACACTCCAAATTTTTGAAAAAGTGATGAAATTGGCTATGAAATTTGTGTGTCGAGGAAGTACTGTGTGGCCACAGCAAACTTTTTTATCATGTTTCGAGACGTACTGAATATCATCATGTTTTCATGCAATTCTCTACAATTATTAAATCAGATTTGGAAAATGTAACAAACTGAAATTTTGCATTACCCGCTGCTTTTTTCATTTGGTCAATGTATCCATTTTCGGCCAAATTTTCGCAAAATTCATGCAGCTGATCTATCATGCAACAATCATCTCATGACGTTCACATGAGCTACTTTCTATTTGTGTTAATATGAATTGTTTATTGTTTTTTTTTCTATAGATGAACACAGATTCCTCTGTTATGGAGGAAAAGGAACGATCCCCGTGGAAACACACACAATAACTAAAGATGGGGACAAAAAGAAACCCGGTTCGCTGGTTAGAATCGACGAATGTGCCCTTCGTCCCGATATATGCGGTCCAGGGGATTGCATCGATACCGTGGAAGGATACGAATGCATTTGTAAACCTGGATATCGATTAAAAGATTCAAGGATATGCGAAGGCTAGTACGCATTTATCAATTTATTGAATTTTGTATCATAATATCGATTTATCACATTTTGACATTCTAATTAGCTAAAACATAAATTTAAGATATATCATTCAATAAAATAGTTGCTTGAATTAGTAAAAAAATTAGAAATATGTGATTTAATCACAGATTTTTCTTTCATCTCATGAAAACATTCTCTTGATTTTCAATATATAGTTAACAGTGAATAGTCGTCTAACGAGGACACTAATAAATTTAACTTTATTCTCATTCTGAACACGAAGAATAATATTTTTCTTTTCGTTTCTCAGATATTGATGAATGCAGAGAAGGCAAGTGTCAAGGAGGACATTGTACTAATTCGCCTGGGAGTTTTACGTGCGTTTGTCCACCGGGATTTGATGTTTCTCCAGACGGATCAAGATGTACAGATCATGATGAATGTGCAGAAATAGGAATGTGTACAAATGGAATCTGTATTAATATGGATGGAAGTTTCAAATGTCAGTGTAAATCAGGCTATAAGCTGTCTCCTACTGGACACGCATGCGTTGGTAAGATATTTTTTCAATTTAAAAATTTCTTGTTTCTTGCACGCCTTTTTCATGGAGTATTATAGTCGTTTCTATGAATCAGCATTTCAATCTGAAAACGTGCGGTTTGAAAAAGTAGATTATGTCAATAGCAAGAGGAGATACCTCAATAGTTTTTTGTCATATTTCGAGCATACAAAATCACCTACAAATAAATAGAATGAAGCTCAAGAATTTTATATTGAATTTTGTCTATTCTAGAATATTTTTGCGATATCTTCAATAGTGCAGGTATTTAAATACGGGAATTCAGTCAAAAATTTAATCTTCCTTTTCTATTCTATAGTTTCGGTCCCACCTGGACCATTCTCAAAAGTAGAAAGAATTTGTGTGTTTCAAATTGTAATCGACGGTACTTAGACTAATATACATCAAAAATATACTTGTACTTACAGAATACAACTCCAAAATGTAGCACTAATGTTAATAACTATCCTATTTTCCAGATATTGACGAATGTTACGAAAATCCCAGAATTTGCATCAATGGTCAATGTGACAACATTCCTGGTTCATACACTTGCATCTGTCAACCAGGCTTCACTATATCTGCCGACCGTACATTTTGCATAGACTTGGACGAATGTGCCAATACAGGTATTGTATTTTGTATTTTAGCCCCACCCGTTTCGGCACTAATATTTTTCTTTGTTAGGGATGTGCACCAACGGGAAGTGTGTAAATATAGAAGGATCTTTTCGATGCGTGTGTGATTCAGGATATCGACTTGGGCCGGATGGAAAACACTGCATTGATATTGATGAATGTGTTAGTAATCCCTGCCAGCATGGGAAATGTTTAAATTCGCCAGGAAGCTTTCGGTGTGAGTGCCTGACTGGATTCAATTTGGGACCGGACGGAAGATCATGCTTAGGTAAAAATATATACTACAAAAGAAAAACGAGCTTGTATGAATAGTAATAAAAGAACGGATTAGACGAAAGTTAGATATTTGGCTTGAAATTAGTAAATTGATTAATGATTGAGTGTTGAAGTTCGTGCCAATTCCATTGAGGAGGTTCTAATGATTCAAATCCATTTCTGAAAGGAAGTATATTTTTAGATACCCGCCGAGATCTCTGCTACATGCAATATCGCGATGGTCAATGCTTCAACCCAACCAGCGTAGCAGTAACCAAATCCAGCTGCTGTTGCTGTACTATAATTTTGGGTCAACCAATGGGCTGGGGTACGCATTGTCAAGCTTGTCCAATGCCTGGCACTTCCGAATTTGATCTTTTGTGCCCGCATGGTTCAGGCATGACGTACAACGGAGATGATATTAATGAATGCGCTCAAACCCCTAATATTTGCCAAAATGGGGCATGCGAAAATATGATAGGCACCCATCGGTGTATTTGCAATCCAGGGTATCAGGTGGACGAAACTGGGAAAATTTGTACGGATATAAATGAATGCGAACTAGAAGAGCTGGTAAGTTTTGAAACTAAATACTTAACTACTCATATTCCCTATTTTATATACTAAGGCATCGAGTAACAATATCCAATCAAAATTATAATGTGAACTATTGGAGCATAATTGGGGAAGATAAAACCCTGCTGATGCACATGAATTAGATAATATTTTTTTTTTTCAAATAGAGAACTAGTACCTACTACTATTGTTTGCAATCCTCTTCATCTTTCAAAACTGCACCATTCTGCTTTGGCATTGTTTCATAGCGTTTTACAGTAAGCAGGTTGAAAATTTTTCCAAATTTCCTGTAGTTTCGCCTTTAAATCAGGAATTGAGAAAACTGGAGTATAACGAAAGGTTTTTTTTTCCATTTGATGCCAAGGAGTCAATAAGAGACTGTCTTGGACTGCTAGAAATTTTGATACAAGAGTATTGTTCTCGTATAACCATTTTGTAATTATTTTGGCTGAATGGCAAGCCGCACCATCCTGTTGAAATATATATTTCCCTTTTATGACTGTTGAATTTTATTTATAGAAAGCTGCAACGATTGTTACAAAATCTTTTGATATCTATATATAATAAGGTGACATACTCCTTTTGCAGACATACATCCCCATACCAATTCTGAGGCCGGAAATTTGATCTTTCTTCACAAGCAATTCTGATGATAGTCATCCTCCGTCTGATACACTGATGTTGTATCCAACGTTTTCTTGCCCAGAAAAGTCGATTTCGCTCTTGTTTTCTCGAAAGAAGGAGCTTTTCTATAGCCTGGAGTGAATCAGCTAGTATTGTAATGTCAATTTTAATAAGAAACTAGCCTTGTGAAATCCAAAGCTCATTTTTTCAGGCTACTCAGACAAAAATCTTTCGAAATAGATCTTCCTATCACATCTGATCATTTTACACCCAATTATCGCGAACAAGCTCGTCTATCTTGCTTTATAAGATGACAAAGAGCACGCTTGTCTTGTTCTGAGATCTGAGAGATACGAGCCGTTTCCACTCTTGTATCTATATTTCCAGATTCTGGTATTATGTATGCAATAATTTCTTATTTGTCAAAGACGAAATGATGATACATTTTATAAAGTCGGTTATACATAGCAATTAATCAGTCTTTGTGTTTCATCAGCCTGCTGCAAAGTAAAATAGGCTTTCTGCTACGTCATTACTGACGTACAAGCGACAATTGCATGATCATTTTATCGATTCAACAGCAAGAATATAATTAACTGGTAAAAACATCGTCCTAAAGTCAAAACTCTATAATTTGTTGGTTACTATTCTGTCGCCTACACACGCAATCTTTACAACAAAGAAATTCATAATATAATATTACGAAACACCGTTTTCTATATTTTATTATTTGTTCCATTATAAATTGTTTGTATTTTTATATCCAACGTTTTCTTATTTGTGTACACGCACTGCGGTGAAGTTACGACTCTCTTTGATTCTTTCGGAAGAATATTCTTCTCTTTGCTTCGTTTTTGAAAGTGTGAAATACTTTTACGAAGTTTCCTAAATCAAAATAGTGATTTAAGTATTAAGATCAGTAAGTGCAGTTTACCGATTGAGAATAATAGTTTGGAGGTCGAGCCTTGGCGAGGTTTCCAAATATTATACGAAATCGGTACTGTACTTATTGACCGTGATGCTTACAACATTTTTGCACGATTGGAAGATCCAAAATATGGGTCCAAATTTTCTTTTTCAAATTAAATTACTACTGATGATTGTTTATTCGCTGTCATCTGTCAAATTTGACATTTTATTCTGAATGAAGATAAATAAATAAATATTTTTTTGTGAGAATTCAAAATTTTCTACTTACCGCCTTTGCCCATGGGCGGTAAGTCAGCATAACCGTAGAAACCACAGTTTGCCGGTAAAATCAACATACTTACTTACTTACTTAATCCTAAGGCCTATCTACCTTTTCAGGTGTAAGGCTGGTGGTTTTTTTCTTGTTCATTCTTCTTCTTCTTCTATTGGTATCCGCTTCCAGATCTCCTTCCATTTTTCTCTCTTTTTGCTTAAGTGGCCTGCTTCCTCCCATTTACAGCCCCTCTTTTTCAGTGCTGTCTTCACTTCTTCTTTCCATGTTTTTCTGGGTCTTCCTCTCTGTTTTGTTTTTGCTGTTCTTGCTTCGTACACTTTTTTTGTCGTTCTATCCTCTTCCATTCTTTGTATATGGCCCCACCATCTTAATGGTCCTTCTTCTATTATGTTTTCTATCGGTTTCACATTCAGTGTCTCTCTATATACCTTGTTTCTTATCTTGTCCAAAACTGTTTTCCCTTCTATTTTTCTCAGGAATCTCATCTCTGTACTGTTCAATTTACTACGTTGTCTTTCTGTTGTTGTCCAGGTTTCTGATCCGTAGGACAGGATAGGCACAGCTACTTTTTTGTATATTTGTGCTTTGGTTTCCTTCGGTATTTCTTTATTTGTTAGTATAGTATTCTTCAAAGCGTTAAAAAGTCTACCTGTGGCTCCTGTTCTTTCGTTTATTTCATCATCTAGTTTTCCGTTAAAGTCAGTATTGTTCCTAGGTATTTAAACTTCTTGACTTGTTCTAATGTTTCTCCTTCTAACTTAATTGTGTGTTTTTCCTCGTTTCTGCTTATGACCATCGATTTGGTTTTATTGCGGTTAATCTTCATGTCAATTTTTTCAAGATGTCTTCTGAATATTTCTAAGTTCTTGTTTAGTGTGTCTTCGTCTTTTCCTATTATTACCATGTCATCTGCATAACATGTCTCTATTATTTTTACGTTTTCCATTTTCCACTTTCCTTTCGCTTCCTTTCTTGCTTCTTTCATTGCTTTGTCAATCACTAGTGTAAAGAGTAACGGACTTAATATGCAGCCTTGTCTTACTCCTTTTGTAGTTTCGAACATGTCTGATGTTTCTTTCTTTGTTCTTACATAATTTTTAGTCTTTTTGTATAAACTTTGTATACCCATTATTATGTTAGTACTTCTCTTTCTCTTAGCGTGTTCCATATGTCTTCTCTATCCACTCTGTCGAACGCCTTCTCTAGATCTATGAAGCACAGATGCATCTTGTCTCCTTGTTTTTTTGTTTTTTCACTCACTTGCCTCATTATACTTATTGGGTCATTTACTCCTCTGTTTGATCTGAAGCCATATTGGTTATCTTTTAGGGATTTTTCTACTTGGGTCCTTAGTTTCTTCTCCAGGATTCTTGCAAACAATTTCGCCGCTGTACTCAAGAGTGTTATTCCTCGGTAGTTTTGGCATTCTTTTATGTCACCTTTCTGTTTATATATGGGGCATATAATACCTATTTGCTAGTCTTCTGGTGCAATTCCTGAACTAATTACTTTATTGTAAATTTCCTTCAACCTTTCCAGCGCTATATCTGTTGCTGCTTCAAGCATTTCTGCCGTTATCTTATCATGTCCTGGGGCTTTACCTGCTTTGGTTTTCTTTAGTGCTTCTTCTACCTCATATACAGTTATTTCCTCATCTTGTTCAAGTTTTTTCTCCTGTGATGTGGGTTCTCTCTTTTCCTGTGTACTTTTCTTTTCTCTTATATCTTCTCCTTCTAATAGCTCTTTGACGTACTGTCTTCATATTTCCATTATCTCTTCCTTTTTTGTCATCAGTTCTCCAATCTTGTTTTTAATATTATGCAACATTGTATCTTTCTCTTTCTTGTTTTCTTTATTATCCCGAAGAATAGTTTTTGATTGTCCTTATATGCTGTTTTCATTAGTTCGCCAAATTCTGTCCATGAGTTCTTTTTTGCCTCCATTACGGCATTCTTTGCCTTTTTTCTTTCAGCTTTATAGCTTTCATAATTCTTTTCGTTCCTCGTATTTATGTATCTTTTCCATTTCTCTTTCTTCCTCTTAATTGCCTCTTTTACTTTTCCATTCCACCAAAGCGTTTGTTTTATCTCTTTGTTCGTGATTTTTGTTGTTCCGCAGCACTCTTCTGCCGCTGTTATGATGTTTTGTTCAAAAGTCTCCCACATTTCTTCTATTTCCTCTTGTTTACATCAAAATCAATATACCACCTCAAAATGAGGGCCGGTAAACATATGAAAACGCCCAATCGTGCAAAAAGTAGCTTTAACTCATTCGAAAATATTCATGGAACTTGACGCTATTTTTAAGCAAATACGGAAATAGGGCAAAATACTCGAGCAATATTCTCTCTTTCCTTCCAAACCGGATGAACCCACATTATCCGTCTTTTTTTTGTTCTCGTCGCACATAATTAAGCTGCTCAACTTTTCGTAAGCTTTTACAAAAAAAAAAATCAAATTGGAATGGTCATAGCTCAATCACATGGGTCTAAAATCTGTCGCTCCGGCGCACTTTTTTCGCATAAGTATGCGTTGGTTCAAAACTTGTGACATCGCTTCATATTTCTTCGTCGCGCTTCTCTTCGCCGCAATTTGCTACGCCTAAAAGTGCGATAGCCTTTAGAAGAAATTATCAAGCAAACAACTTCTGCAATGTTAATTGATTTTCCAGTCCCCGGTTTTCCTATAAATCACTAGACAGGATACTATTGCCCCACTATTACACAATAGATATGTGTTCTGTCTTTCTTCAATCTAATGATTCCTATCGAAAAATATTATTGGAGTGAAACTTTCTGTGGGATATTACGAGTCTTAAAATTGAGAGTAAACTCGTAGAGCTAACAATATATACATACAAGTAAAACTTCTATAGTGTCCAATTCGAGATTATCTGCACATTGTTATTGATTCATATTACAAATTATTTCTGTTATTGGGTTCTGACATATTCACTCCTGACATCTAGTGGCGAATGCGAGAAATATTATAAGACTGCATCCAGTCAAATTATGTATCAAACTCCATCTGTTCAAGCGTGTTTAATCATTCATATTTACATCCAAATTCTTGGAAATGGGATAAATAAAATTTCCAACTCGTTTGTAAAGTTAAACAAGATTCATATATGTATTTTCTAGAGAATTGCAGTAGTTATAATAAAGATTTAAACATAAGATTTCATAAAGTTCCTGATGCACGACAACGTTTTGTGTATGCACAAAATATTTTTGGAAAACTAGAAAAAATTGACTATTTCAAAGAATGAAAAGAGCTTTGGCAATTAGTAAAATAAAGTAATCGATTGGAGTTTGCTCTGTACATTTTGAGAAACATGACTCTATCATTCGGTAAGTATGACATATAGCTTCACCGTTTTAATATAATAGTTATATTATTGGTTATTGTTTATCAATTTGTATTACCGCAAAAAAGAGAGCATTTAAAACGAAATGCTATTCTTTATTTGTAGAACCTTAGGTCTAATTCTTTATTATAACAACTTCTACAATTTTGTAGACAATAGATCAATCTTGTTCACAAATAGGATAGATATAGCATTTGGTTTCAAATGCTTTTTTTTTTCGGTAATACAAATCGATAAACAACTACGAATAATATAACTATTACTCAAATCAAAACGGTGAAGCTATACGTCACTTATATATAATGTACAAGGCAAATTTTAATCGTTCACTTTACTTCACTAATTGTTAAAGCTCGTTAAAGCTCTTTCCATGCTCTTTTCCAAAAATATTTTGTGATATACAAAACGTTTCCCGCATTAGGAATTTTATAGAACCTTATATCTAAATCTTAACTACTCCTACATCTCTCTGGACAATAGATCAATCTTGTTTAACTTTGCAAAAGAATGAGAAATGTTAATAATTCCATTTTTGACAATTTGGATGTTAATATGGTACAATAAACACACTTGAACAAATGGAACTTGATACTAATTTCACTGGATGCAGTCTTATGATATTTCTCGCATTCGCCACTAGAGGTCAGGAGTGAATATGTCAGATCCCAATAGTTTCAAGTAATCTTTTTTTTACTTCAATGTTTTTTTTTTGTTTTCACACTGCATAAAAAGTTTCATTCCTTACGCCGTTAGTTTTCGACCGCCGCATTTTTTTTGTTATCTTTTCGTATTGAATTGTTGGACTTATTTGCTAGGTATGCAGCGGTGGACAATGTCGCAACACACCTGGTAGCTTCCAATGCATTTGTCCTTCTGGCACTAAACTGAATCCTTTATCTCATGTTTGTGAGGACATCAACGAATGTGAAGATCTTGGGCCTGAAGCATGCTTCAATGGGGAGTGTGTTAATATTTTTGGGTCCTATAAATGTGAATGCGATCCTGGAAGTATTTTAGATAATACTGGAAGAATTTGTATAGGTAAGATAATTTTTATACTTGAAAATTATGACTAATGCTTGTTTTCTACTAAATCAGATATGTATAACGAAATATTCTATTTCTCTACCTTGATCATTTGTTTTTTGAAGCCCTTGGAAAAAGGATATTTAAAGAAGTATTTTTTTTTAGATAACAGAAAAGGTTCCTGCTGGACGCGTCTTATTCATGGTCGTTGCGAAAACAGCCTCCCCAAATTATCTCTCCGTTCCGAATGTTGCTGTTCCGTCGGATTAGCCTGGGGTTCACCATGTGAAATTTGCAACTATCATGAATGCGATTGCCCAAAAGGTTACGCCAAAGTTGATGGGAAGACTTGTACAGATGTAAACGAATGTGATTTAAACCCAGAAATTTGTAGAGGTGGAGGGACGTGCGTAAATACAGACGGAAGTTTCACTTGCACATGTCCACCTGGTTTGACTTTAGATACTACAAGTAAAGTGACAAATTATTTCGTGATACTTATTTGTTTATTTGTATTATCTTTTTTCCGCAGAAACTCTTTGCCTTGACGTCCGACAAGAACAGTGTTACACCCGATACAAACATGGTCAATGTACAAATCCTTTGGAAGGCCTTTACAACAAAAACATCTGCTGTTGTTCTCCTGTAGGAAAAGCATGGGGAGGAGATAAATGCGAGGCTTGCCCTCGTCCTGGAACATCCACCTTTCAGGAACTTTGTCCTAAAGGTGTGGGATTCTTGGACAGGAAGGACATTAATGAATGTACGGAGTTTCCGGGGATGTGCGGCAACGGAAGATGTAAAAACAGTATAGGCAGCTACAATTGTAGGTGCAATAAAGGATACGCTCTAGATGAATTCAAGATCAGATGTATTGGTGAGTAAAAGTAACCTGATTCTTCATGCCACCATTAGAATCTCGAGAACTATAATAATGACAAAAACTGATTTGAATCAACTAAATTTATATTCCGAATGTTAAATATCTGATTTAATTATTTTTTAGACATTGACGAATGCACAATAATGCACGGAGTTTGCGGAAATGGCAACTGTCGAAATATACCAGGCGACTTTGTCTGCGACTGCAACGAAGGATACCGTACTATGAACATGATGCAAGTTTGCATGGGTAAGATCCTAAACCATCCCTAAACTTTCCCTTCAAATTAAAAACATAAAGCTTTCACATTAGTGTAAAGAAACAATATTTCCTAAAATATGCCATTCTCAGATATCAACGAATGCGAAGAAACTCCTGGTCTTTGCCGAGGAGGTCGTTGCATCAACACAGACGGATCATTTAAATGTATATGTCCACCGGGTCATGAACTTGCCCCTGACAAACAAAGCTGCAAGGACATTGATGAATGTTCAAGGACAAGTGGAATATGCTCCAATGGAGTATGTGAGAATATGATGGGAACGTATCAGTGTGTGTGTGATGATGGTTATCAACAAACGGGACTCAAAAGTCATTGTGAAGGTGAGAACGTTCTCCAATTTTACATGAATTTACTTAATTTTTCTCATATTGATATATTTTTTGTTTATATGCTGTCTGAAAAATGAGATTGAGAAGTAATATGTTATTTTTTATTCGATGATTAGGCTGCTATATTAATTTTTATTGTAGATATTGATGAATGCGAAGACGATAATGGAGGCTGTGAGGATGTGTGTGTTAATACTCCAGGAAGCTTCACTTGCTCTTGTGGGTAAGTACAGATATTAATTTTCATATTCATGTTAATATTGATAATAACGACTGATGACAGAAACCTTATTGGATTAATAATGTACTATAAGTACGGAAGTTAGTCAGTGGCGTAGCTAGATTAGGTGTCACAATAATGATGTTGTCATCCCCCATCGACTATAAAAATTCATGCAAAACAAAACAAACCAATTTGATTCCTCGGTTTGAGTTAGTTTCACAAGCTTTTTCCTCAGGTCTTAAGTGAATTTCAGAGGTATTTAATTCTTTCTGTACCAAACGTAGAACCCACGTTTTCACATCTAGTCTTCTGTATATTTTTCAATCATATTAAACGTCATAAATAAATAGATATACAGAATTTAAATCAAAAAGACACTCATTCTTATTTAAATTCTGAAAAAATTTATAGTTTAATGATTTATTTATATAATTGTTTTACCTAGGGCGGGCTATTCTCTTTTAATAGATGGTCGAACATGTATAGATGTAGATGAATGTAAAGAAAATCCGAGGATATGTAACGGAGGTGAATGTGTTAATAATCAAGGAAGCTACTCTTGCGTTTGTACGGATGGATTAAGTCCTGGTCCAGGAGGAATCACTTGTATAGGTATTTGTAAAATTTGTTATATCATTTAATATTTTTAATAACATCACTTTATAAAAAATAACTCAATTTCAACAAAACATTATTTTCTGATGATTGCGTAATTATAAGCATAAATTTTTCGTTGATTACCGCTTTCTTGAAACTTCGTGAGTGACTTCATTGTGATGAGTCCGACAGCTTTTACATTTGACGAAACTCTTGATTTGGAGCGTTTTTCAGCGAGAGCTAATTGAACATGTCAATTTCATGAAGCCTTGAAAATGTATTACCGTCATATTGATGCTTACACTAATCGAAAAAATTTTTGATTTTAAAATGAAAAATAATATTGTCCGACATGAATATTGGGGGCCAGTGGTGAGTCCGACAAGCCGCACTTGTCAAAAGTACGTTGGTATGAAAACGGATTACCGCTAGTCTGAGACTTTGAGGATGTGCTCAATTTTTTTTTTCTAAGATTTTGTCATTTTGTCCGACAAATTTTCGGGGACGTTTTCTCAGTCCGACACTGAAAACGTGTCAGGATTATAACAGTTCTTTCATCAATGACCGCTCACCTCTATGTTTTTTATTTTCTATTCAAATAGTGTCCGACAATTTAAGTGGGACAATACTTCAGAAAATCAAAAATATGTTGTATGAATGCAGCTGCATTCATAGACATATACATATATGAAATGCATATCAAGTCAGTATGATTATTAATTATGAATAATAAAAAAAAGGCTTGTCCACCAATATATTAATATTATTTTGGAATCAAATGTGTGATATAAAGTCAGTATACTGTGATAATCACCTCAAATATCATTAAAATTTACCTTCAACTGTGATATCTATATATTATTACGTCAAGAGTAAACTTTCGACCTCTTTTTAAGCATATTGCATGCCCGGAGGAGTGAGAGATTTGACATACTCTAAATTTATAAGGAGAAGATGTGCTGAAAGCGAAAATTATATACAGGTGTTCCTTTTTAATCTATATATTAATACGTGAAGAGGAAGCTTTGTATCCCTTTTCAAGCATATTGCACGCACGAAAAAATTTGATATTTGGCATACTTGAAGTTTATATGATCGAGTCCAGAAAGCTGAAAATACATACAGTTGTCCCATTTTAATTTTACGACGTGAAAAAAAAACATTGTACCACACACACGAGGTGATGTGAAACTTGGCTTAGTTGAAGTCTGTGTGGAGAATGTGAGATATGGCATATTTGAAGTATATCTGAAGAAATATGCACCGAATGGGAGAATGGCTGAAGAAAAATCTCAAAGATTTCTCTTCCATTCCTATAGCCGGGGAAGAGAGTCACTTTGAAATCTTGAATGGGAACCACTAATCCTAATTTTAGATTAAAATGGAGCATCGAATACCAATTTAGTTCTACTAGGAACCCCCGGAGATGGAAGATTGAAGTGAGTAACGTTCCAACTTAGCGACATGATAATATATTTCTTTTTCTATTTTCTACTTTACTTTTTTTCAATTATTTTATTGATGAATTATTCATGACTAGCTTATAAACAACGTCCTTTAATTATCTCTTGAAATTAAATACGTCAAAAACTGAGTTATATATGTGCGAGCGTTTCCTTGTCGGACTGACGATAAGAACCAATATTTCTGTCGGACAATATGTTTTTTGGACAGATAATATGTTTTCAAATTATGATTGTTTTGGTCCGACAAGCGGTCATTGATGAAGGAACTGTTATAATCCTGACACGTTTTCAGTGTCGGACTGAGAAAACGCCCCCGAAAATTTGTCGGACAAAATGACTAAATCTTAGGAAAAAAAAATAATTGAACACGTCCTCAAAGTCTCAGACTAGCGGTAATTCGTTTTCATACCAACGTACTTTTGACAAGTGCGGCTTGTCGGATTCACCACTGGCCCCCAATATTCATGTCGGACAATATTATTTTTCATTTTATAATTAAAAAATCTTTCGATTGGTGTGAACATCAATATGACGGTAATACATTTTCAAGACTTCATGAAATTGACATGTTTAATTAGCTCTCGCTGAAAAACGCCCCCAAATCAAGAATTTCGTCAAATGTGAAAGCTGTCGGACTCATCCCAATGAAGTCACTCACGAAGTTTTAAGTGAGTGGTAATCAATGAAAAATTCATGCCCTGTCTCACAGACTAGAAGTTTTTCGAAAAATATATCTATGTCGGATGAAAAAACATTAATTTATTTGAGCCGTTTATACGGTGCATCAAATGCTTCATTTTATACTGCATTTCAACGCAAAATTTTAATACAAAGAGAAATTCGTTGTGAAGTACACAACAGATTTCAATGAACAATATTTTGTGCATATTACGGTGCATTTTTCTTTGCATTTAAATGCTGCATCAAAATGCAGAATCAAATTTGTTAATTAATACCCCTAGCGACTTTTGACACGATGCTAGAATGCTGCATCTCTCTCTGTATTTGTTTGCTGCATTTTTCTTTACATCAAAATGCAACAATTAATGCAAAAATGGACCTTGTTGTACACAATATTTTGTGCATTGCACTTTGAATTTATTAACAACATGGTGCACTTTCCTTTGACACGATGCATTCAATGCTGCATTTTAATGTTGCATTACGATGCAAAGAAAAATGCACCGTGTCATGCATGAAATCAGAGGTCAATGAACAAAATTTTGTGTATGACACGATGCATGTTTCTTTGCATCGAAATGCAGCATTGAAATGCAGAGCAAAATGCAGAATTATAAGCATCATGTCAAACAGATCATATCTCTGTTAATTAAATATAAGCTGTTATTATTATCAAAATAATTATTTATTTTGATATTTAGACGTGGATGAATGTTCGAGAAGAAGAGATGTTTGCGGTGCTGGTGAATGTATCAACACATTAGGAAGTTTCCAATGTAGATGTGAAGATGGATACTCAGTAAAACCAGAAGAAGGACCGCAATGTACTGATGATGACGAATGTTTCCTCAATATTTATAATTGTCACACCAATGCTGATTGCATCAATAACCCAGTAAGTTTATTCTGTTACATTTCAAAAGTTTTAAAACGTATGTACATAAAGAGCTAAAAGATTTTTCTTATTATAATGCAGTGATTGGGAAATCATTTTTTGATTTAATAGTGTCGCGCTAATCCGGACTCCGTCCAGTCTTGAATCTCTTGTAAACCGGAATAGGAATTTGGTAGGGCAATAATTATAGGGTTGTGTTTATATGCTCTTGGTTAACATCAATCGGCATTTGTTTCTCGTGGATTTTGGGTTTTCTGAGATCATTTTCTCTTTAAACTATCGCATGAAAGAGCTTTTTGAATCTCATATTTCATGCCTAGATATTTTAAATAAAACCGGATTGTCAAACCCATAGCTACCATAGATTTGAAAAGTCACTATGTAATCCGGATAATTCGATAATCCAACAACCTGGTACAAAATACCGGTCGGATTAACGCAACCTAACTTTATGTTAGTTCCTGGAATAAGTGCCAGTCATCAACTTGAAAATAGACAAACAAACGGATTAATACCAAAGTCTCACTTAAAGGGTTCCTCATGTACTTGTACGATACGGAATCTCAAAATAAATATTAATTTACACTGTCCTATTTTGAATAACGAAAATTGTTTACAAACTTTTTTTCTTATAGGGATCTTACCAATGCAGATGTCATGATGGTTTCACTGGAAATGGTATTAGCTGTCGCGATATCAACGAATGCCTGACCAATAACGGCGGCTGCGACCAAAACGCCCAATGTATCAACACAGAAGGCTCCTTTAAATGTGTATGTGATACTGGTTTCAAAGGCGATGGATATTCTTGTACAGACATAGATGAATGTTCCAATGATCCAACATTATGTGAAAATGGACAATGTTTGAATTATCCTGGAGCCTTTAGATGTGAATGCGAAATGGGATTCATGCATCCTGATGAGAGGAATGATCAATCATGCATAGGTAAGAAATTTGAAAATCTTCTCTATTCATGATGTTATGTGAACTTGAATAATTGTTTTCCATTCTACAATTTTTTTTTATAGATATAAACGAGTGTCAGATGTTCACGAATCTTTGTGTGTTCGGTCATTGTGAGAACATATTCGGTATGTTCCGCTGCGAATGCAACGATGGCTACAAACTTGATGGTTCTGGAGGTAACTGCACTGATATCGACGAATGTGAAAGTCCACAATCATGCCTTTACGGCAAATGTACCAACGTTCAAGGAAGTTACGTTTGCGAATGTCCGCTAAACTACGAACTAGTTTCCGCTGGGAACGCGTGTATTGGTAATGTAAAAGAAAGAAGAACCACAATCCTAAATATGAAACTAATTCTGTCTTTTTTACAGATAGACGAACTTCAAGGTGTTACTTGGCCGTTGATTCCAGAGGAAGATGTCATGCAGATACATCTGATTATGTAACGAAAGCTTCTTGTTGTTGCTCTGTTGGACAAGCTTGGGGCCCTCATTGCGAAAGGTGTCCTAGAAGGGATAGTCCGGAATATCAGGAGCTTTGTCCTGGAGGAATGGGATATAGGCCGAATGCAGTAACAGTGAGTGATTTTTCATTATCTACTGATCAAAGTTGCTTGACACAGATTTTGAAGATAGTACTTCTGTATCATCCATTAGGCAGTAGCCCTTGACTTAAGAGGACTCTCAAGCATCAATCATTGACGTGAAACTTGTTTAAAATATATTGGGATTCATGTAAGAACAGTATTCCAATTATTGTAACAATAAGAAAGTTGGTCCATGAGACAATTATCTTCATTAAATTAACTACGAACAAATCTAAATATGAAATTCAATTCTAACTATTTTTATAACTTGTTGAAATTTTTTCTCGATCGTTCGACTCGTTAGAACTTTGATTTTTTTTTTTATTGACAAGAACTTTCTCCTATATTCTAGATAATAATTATCTGCCAAAAGCGGTACCTACATTACTAAATAATGTATTCACTCAAAATGAATAAGCAAACTAACTCAGTTATTTCCAGGTAGTACTGGAAGACATCAATGAATGTGAAGAACATGAAAACTTATGCAAGAATGGACATTGTACAAATACTTTTGGTAGTTTCATGTGTTCATGTAATAAAGGATTCCGTCTGGATGAAACTGGAGCTATGTGTGTTGATATTAACGAATGTATAGAAATTCCAGGAATTTGTCAAATTGGTCATTGCATTAACGAAGAAGGAAAATATCACTGTGTTTGTCCGGAAGGATATATGCCTATGCCAGGAGGAAGTAAGATACTTAATTTTTTATTGTGTTTTAGTTTAGTTGAACGCAATATTAAAATGTCTGTTTTCAGCTGAGTGCGTGGATATGCGTAAGGATATCTGTTACCTCCATTATACACGCTATGGATGCACAACCCCAATGTCACAAAACACTACCAGAAAACTTTGCTGTTGCTCCATGGGTCAAGGTTGGGGCCAGCCATGTAGACAGTGCCCCAGTCAAGGCACCAGTAGGTATACGAGGCAAGAATTATCAATTCTTGTCCAAAAGATCTCTTTACCATATTTTTTAAACACTCTATACTTTCAGATGATTATTATTCCCTTTGTGGTCAACGACCGGGTCAAATAGTCAACCCAATGACAAATGAGACTAAAGATATTGACGAATGTTTCCTAATGCCTACAATGTGCAGTCATGGGCAGTGTATGAATACACCAGGCAGCTTTGAATGTCAGTGTAATAGAGGATATATTTATGATGTAAACAGTCATCAATGCATCGATGATAACGAGTGCCTAAAAGTGCCTAGTCCGTGCCAAGGAAACGCTCAATGCATAAACTTGCCTGGACATTTTGAATGCCGTTGTCCTGACGGTTATAAACATGGACTAAGCCTTCGAGATTGTGTAGATATAGATGAATGTACAGAGCGACCTAATATCTGCCAAAATGGCATATGCAAAAACCTTCAAGGATCGTTCCAATGTGTTTGCCACCCTGGATATCTTTTAACTCCTTCAAGAGATAATTGTCTGGATGTCGATGAATGCTCGAGGCATCCTAATATGTGCAACAATGGTACATGTGTCAATATGGTGGGAGGATATAAATGCCATTGTTATCCTGGTTTCAAATTGAGTCCGAATAATGACTGTGTGGATATTGATGAATGTCATATGATGCCTTTTTTGTGTCGAAACGGCAGGTGTCGAAATACGATTGGGTCTTTTATATGCGAATGCGCCGCTGGATACATCTTATCGGCTGATAGACAGCATTGTAGAGATATCGATGAATGCATTGAAGTAAGTATGAAAAATAACTAATTCAATAGAAAATATAAACCATATTCACACTTCTTTTTGAAAAAAGCATTGTTTACGAACAAAGACAATTTTTTTTTTTAAATAAGATGCAGTGCTTTTGCAAGAATGATCCATATCTTTTTTAAAGTAATAGACATAATAATACAACTTACATCTGTTTCATCAGCTGAAGAGAGGGATAATTAACAGATCTGTAACATTGTAACAAAAAACAAATTTGTTGTTAGAAATGTTATATTTTTCAACTAATTTAAATTACTCAATGTTACCAATCTGCCAACTAGGTATACTCTTCATGACAACATAATATTCGAACTGAAACTTCTCAATGCTGCAAGATTAAATTATTTATTACAATGCCGTACTGTTTTCTTTTTTACCATGCTTATATTAGCTAAATGAAATTTTGTATACACTTTTGGTGCTGTGTATACTCAGTACTGCAATTTATCAAAAATGACCTCCGCTATAAAAAGACGGATTCCTTTTTTCGTTACAAGCCTCTTGATATGAATATCAAATGAAAGAGTATGACGAGTAGCAAACGACAAGTTAAATACTAAATCCAATATGGCGGCTGCCTCAAAATGGTGGATCACCTATTTCTTCACAATCGCCTTGACATGGATACCATAATTATGAAAGGGTGTAACGAGCAGATTAACGTTAACAATATTTTCCAATAGAATTTGAATAGATTTTTCAGGAAAAATTTAAAAAAAATATACAAAATTGAATGAAATTTAAAAATACCTTTCCAAACACCACGCTTCGCTTGTATCAAAATACAATGAAAAGGAGCAAATAATTTCTTTCCTGGTCATGTTGCCTGTTGAAGCGATGTTCTATGTATTTTGGATGTGAGACATGTAGAGTTTAACCAGATGTTGAATTTGGTTAATTGTCTTCTTTGGAGTAGCCTTCTGTACCGATGGACGTTGAATACCAGACTCGTAGAATTCAAATTGATAATTTTGAGATGCCCAAATAGTGAAGTGGATGAGATTAGAAAGCAAATCACAAACAAAAAAATTTTTTTTTGTGTAACGTCTGTCTCCACATTTTATTCAATTAATGACGTCGACCGGTTTCGGATATTAAAATACCCATCATCAGGACCGGTAAAGAAAACTGGTCGTGTTGCCTGTTGAAGCGATGTTCTATGTATTTTGGATAAATTCGTTTCCTGAGACATGAAGAGTTGAACCAGATGTTGAGTTTGGTTAATTGTCTTCTTTTCCTGATGATGGGTATTTTAATATCCAAAACCGGTCGACGTTACTGATTGAATAAAATGTGAAGAAAGACGTTACACAAAAAAAAATTTTTTTTGTTTGTGATCTACTCCCTAATATCATCCACTGCACGATTTGGGCATCACAAAATTATCATTAATGTTCAAGAAGCTTTTTTTTATTTTATATTTTAATGACTAGCAGAGGGGATGAAGGGCTGTCTTCTTTCCCCGATAAAGAAGGCCTCCGTACAAAAAAGTCTAGATTTCGTGAAATTTTAAAAACTTAAATATTCTTCTCTTTCCGCATGGGTGCCATAAAGTGTATATTCATTTATTTCTAAAAAGTTGCAACATTCAAATAAACACATTTTGAGAAAAATTTTTAATTTACACAAATTACTCATCTATCAAGTCTCAGTGTTACCAACAGAGTCAAATAAAAAATTAATTATTCTTTATCGAATTTGTCAGAATAGAAAATTTATTAATTTTTGACAAACCCAAATAGAAAAAATTGTATAAAATACACGTTTTATAAGACATTTTAGGTCACTTGTTCATCAGAAAACTCGCCGCTTGTGCCCTAAAATCATGTCTTATGAAACTTATATCTTAATACGCTATTTCAGAAATATTTAGTTAATAAATTGTTTCCAGTTTTCATTTTAGTAAAGTAGTTACTTGCCTTGTTTATTTTTGTACCATCCGGTAGATGGTGCATATGTCAAGAGTCTCTCAAATAACGTCAAAAAACTGTCTTTACGAATTAGAATTGAACAAGGTCTTGTAATCTATTATTTATCGATATAATAAAGAAATAACTTCGATTTAGGAATATATTTATTATCAAATTTTTCGTCATATGGTACCTGCAATGAATTTAGCAAATTCTGTATATCTTTTATATAACATACAAATAATTCAAAGAGACTCTGCTGTGTTTTCACATAAGTAAAAAAAATATGCAACTGGAAATGTATTTGCTGATATATTGCTAATCATTTCCGTCCTAAGATATACCGTCTCCATATTACTCCTCAAGTTTTATTACTCGTGCTGCACACTCGTGGTATTCAAACGCAAGCACTATAAACATTCGTGATAGCACCACAAAAATAATCGATAATACTTCTACTACTTATGGTATAATAAATGAATATTTATTTCAGAAACCTGAACTTTGTCCTCCGCCTGGCAAATGCCAGAATTTAATGGGTTCTTACATATGTTCCTGTCCGGAAGGATTTGAACTTAGCCCCATTACAAACATTTGCGAAGACATAGATGAATGCGCAGTAAATCCAGGTATTTGCGAAAATGGCGTGTGTACAAATACTCAAGGAGGCGCTTTCTGCACTTGTCCTGAAGGATATATTTTGTCACACAACAACATGAAATGTATAGGTACGCAGAAATTTTCATTTTATGCGAATTATCATAAAATTGATTTTATTTTGAAATATGTAGATGTTCGTCAAGAAATGTGCTACGACTCCTACCAACGTGGCCGCTGCTTAAATCCTAGAGGAATGTCTATTATGATGAAAGAATGCTGTTGCTCAAAAGGCGCTGCTTGGGGACGCTACTGCGAAGAATGTCCGCGAGAAGGAACACCAGAGTTTTCCAAACTTTGCCCGGAAGGTCCAGGACGCATGGAAACTGGAGAAGATCTCAATGAATGCCTCTTTATGCCTGATGCCTGTAGTGGAGGGGATTGTATCAATACTGATGGGTCGTTTAGATGTGAATGTCCGATGGGATACGTGTTGGATCCAACGGGAAAGAAATGTGTTGACGATAACGAATGTTTAACAACGCAAAATGTTTGTGGAAATGGAACTTGTGCCAACGTTGAAGGAGGGTTTGAGTGTTCTTGCAACGAAGGATTTGCTCCTGGACCAATGCAAGTAAGAAAATTATTACTTATTTCCAACCAATTGGAGTTATTATTATTATTATTTGTATATTTTAGGTTTGCGAAGACATAAATGAATGCTTTGAATTTGGCAATCAGTGCGCTTTTCGTTGCCATAACGTCCCAGGTTCCTACCGCTGCATTTGCCCATACGGTTATGCCTTAGCACCTGATGGCAAACATTGTCTTGATGTTGACGAATGCATTACCCCAGCAAATAATTGCAAGTTCCAGTGCAAAAATCTAATTGGAACATTCATGTGTATTTGCCCGGAAGGATACACTCAAATTGGAATGACCGATGATTGCAGAGATGTGAATGAATGCGCTCTCAATTCGGGACTGTGCCAGAACGGAAGATGTGTGAATCTACAAGGCGGGTATAGGTGTGATTGTTTCGAAGGATTTGAGCCGAGTCCGGATAGAAAGACTTGTATTGGTAGTTATTTTTTATTTATAATACATCTTAAGTCCTAGAAATGACCAAAATTCAAATTTTTATTTGAAGATCGACGATTGGGATTCTGTTTCCGGCAATTAGTCCACGGAAGATGTTCAACCCACAATACCCATGATATGAAAAGAGTTACTAGAGCAAGTTGTTGTTGTACCATGGGTGAAGCATGGGGACCACATTGCGAAATTTGTCCACCAAAATATTCGGAGGAATATCAGAACATGTGTCTTGAAAGTGGCATCTCTGTGGATGGACAAGGTATATCAATAAGCTCTAGTTTTAGAACAAAGAGGAGTATTTTGAGGTCGAAATCTACCTCCGTGATCAGTTTTTCATTAATCCAGTTCAAATTTTTCTAGATATTGACGAATGTGCCACAATGCCAGATCTATGTAGAAACGGCCGTTGTATAAACACTCTAGGATCTTATCGCTGTGTATGCAGCAAAGGATTCAAACCGGATGGAAGTGGATCATTCTGTTTAGGTATTTCCTCCCAAAACTTCACCAATTTTCATTAATAATTTGTTTTTACCAGATATTAATGAATGTCATCAAAGTCCATCTCCTTGCAAGTTCAATTGTCAGAATACAGAAGGTAGTTTCATCTGTTCTTGCCCAGCTGGGTATATTCTCAATCCTGACGGAGTTTCTTGCAGAGATATAGACGAATGTGAAATTGGAACACATATTTGTCAACAAGATTGTATAAACACACAAGGGAGCTATACTTGCTCTTGCCAAAAAGGGTATAAACAGAAAGGAGACAATTGTCTAGGTGAGATTAAAAATTTTATACAAATACCGAAAAATATTCTTCAATATTATTTTCGATTTGATGTCAGATATAAACGAATGCGAGGATGAATCAATATGTCCTAAGCCCGGAAAATGTATCAACACACTTGGCAGCTTCAAATGCATATGCCCACGAGGCTTCAAACTTGACTCTACCAAAACTTTCTGCCTTGATTCTGATGAGTGTCAAGATGACACCAAATGCACTCAAGGTTGTCAGAACCTCGTTGGTAGCTATCGCTGCGGATGTCCAGATGGATATATCAAACATTATTATTACAATCAGTGCGTGGATGATGACGAGTGTCAAAATTTGCCCTGTGGACCTTCAGGGAACTGTATTAATACAAGAGGGAGTTACAGATGCGGATGTCCTGAGGGATATCAATTTGATACTGCCTTACAGATTTGTATACAGGTAAATTAATTTCATATTCCCCAATAAATTAAAAATAATTGAGACATGTTTAAAATTTTATAGGTCAGTGCTGGTTGCATAGGAGCCCCTTGTGTATTCGGCTGCACCTCCTTAGGCGCAAGTGGCTTTAGTTGCGACTGTCCCCAAGGTTATCAACACATTGGGCAAGGACATTGCTTATCAACAATTTCACCAATAGGTCCTGGATACGGACAAGATATTGGCAATGTACCCGTCTATCCTATTGATGGAGAATACAAGGCTAATGATAAAGTTATTAGTAATGAAGGCTGCTTTACTTGTAAGGTGAGGGATTGATCATTAAAAAAAACTTATTACAGTAGTTTCCCAATAACTTCGACAATTAGATTTGTGGTATGTCTAGGATGTGTTTATATTTATGTGAAATTTGTCTCGCCCAGAAAGAATAATTTTGATTTTTTCCTCTAGATTAATGGTAATGGAAGACACAGAAGAGATTCGAAGCACAGGGCAGCAGAAAGATCAAATAGATATGAAGATGTAATCCACCGATTATTGAAAAGATCGCCGCTTAGGCATCACAAAAGAAGACACCATCATGGTGAAGAATTAATATTGAAAATTAGCTTAGCGCAAACAAAACATCGAATGAGAATAATTAAAATTCAACCATCAGTCAAGGTAAAGAATCTTCAGTATAACAAGTAATTTCACCATATCAAAAAGTCGATGCATTTTTTTCCAACCCCGCAACAACTCCACAACTTGTATATCCTTCGTACAAGTTTTACACTAATACCTAACCTTATTATTTTTCAGAGAAATATGGAATACACGATAGCCCACGGCAACGAAAGCAACAAGTTCGAATTGATCAAGAAACATGGCGTTTGGGCCTTGCATTTCAGAAGACGACTTCGACAACAAGGCGAATTTGATATTATTATACACGGTCGACTTTCTAATCACACATCTGCTGAATTCACGAACGAAACATACGAGAAACCGCTCACATTACGAGTTAAACTCATTGTCACAGAATAATGAGAAGAAATGGATTCTAGCAAATTTAAAAAAAGAGAATGGGTGACAGTAACCATGTTTCATACAAAATAAAGCAAAAATTTCTCAATTCTGTCGATAGAAACAATACAATTTCGTAACTTTCTTGTCGTTTTGTTGGATATTAACAATAATAAACAACTTTAATAAAATTTTCTTTGTTTTATATGGAACTATGATTATTAAAGTCATCTGAAGAACTATTCCACTTACTACGTAGAATATGGCTGTAAATTCGCTACAAAAGCATTGCCATTGTATTGTGTTCTTATTTTGTACATACATAAGAATTGAAAGTTTCGTAATTTAATTCTATGCTTCAACTGATTTTTCAATTCCCAATAAATATTATTTTAGTTATCGTAATAATTTAACTACAAGATAATAATGGATTGTGAAAAAATTCACTGCCATACCATAATGCACTTAGCTTATTTTTGGAAGATTTTATACCATTTTTAAAATGTGTTCATCTATTTTTTACGCTATAAAGGTGCCAATTTATAAAATGTTGCTTTATTGTACAGTTAATTCGAATAATATGGCACTATAAATAAATATTAACGCACAAATTAAAATAATTATTAACATAGTATTATTTTTAAAAAATACCTTACAAATTTTATAATTTCAGATAATAAGTTACCTACTTCTAACGGCTTTTGTAATATTATATTTAAATCCATAAATTAAATTATTCCAAATATTTTTTTTTTTTGATAAATTGATTGATATTTCCTCAGCCAAGGAGTGATAAGTCCAAAAACACGAATCAAGGAAATCAATGTCTACAAAGAGTGTTCCTAGAATTAGATTTGAAAAGTAAAATACGATTTATGGCGTACTTATTCACTTATTATTTGGAGACAAGTCTCAAGAAGGCTCCATCATAATAGCAGTAATAGTTGAGCATACATTTTCTTTCGTTCAATTTCAATCGTTTTTGACTTTAAATAAATTTAAAATCTTTCAGTATTTCATTGAATAGATCCAATTGCTTATAATTTCGGTAACATATATAACAAATTGAAATTATCCTGGTTACATAACTTTATCTAAAGTTTCAAATTGAACTATTTGAATTAATCGATCTTTGTGTCGTCTTTATGCACTTAAAGATAATATAGCGACGCTAAATAAATTTAAAAAATAAATTTTTTGTTCCTCGCATACAATATTTGTAAAATCTCAATGTCCATCTATATTCTTATCCTCACAGATTTTAATCAAAAACTTTATTCCAAGCCATAAAATTTATAGTTATAGTTGAAATCTTCATGATTAAAAAATTGTATTCTTCCAACTCAGATGTTCTTATATATAAAGAAATATAAAATACTGAAAAGTCACCCTTAAAAAAGTCCGCAAAATAGAATTTGATAAATTTTTAAAAATCAAAATCTGATTGGTCCGCAAAATTATAAATTTAGGATTTTTACACCATCATCCTGAATATAGACCGTCAGATAGTTGTAGATTTGAGTGCCCCAAGAATTTTGATAAGTATGTATATTTAGAGTATAATAATGCCAAAATTAAAACTGGACTGTGTGGCCAACATAATAATAATTAATTTTAAATTTTTATAAAAAAAACCTGTTTTGATCCAATTTTCTCGTTTCTGCCATGCTTACGAAATGAAATTTAAGGAAAAAAGAGTCAGCGAAAACCATAGGCAGAAGTGATCCACTTGGCCAAGGGTTTGGAATGAGGGCTCGATTATGCAAAAAAATATATCAATTTTTCACGTTTTTCTCGTTTCTGCCGTTTGGCCATATGAAAGTTGATATCATAAGTATCTCGTAAAAATGAATGGCATAAGTTTTTCGAATGGCCAAGTCAAGATATGCACGAAAACATTCAGACTTTCGCAAGATGTTTTCGTGCACGAGAAAAACGTGAAAAATTGATATATTTTTTTGCATAATCGAGCCCTCATTCCAAACCCTTGGTTAAGTGGATCACTTCTGCCTATCGTTTTCCGCTGACTCTTTTTTCCTTAAATTTCATTTCGTAAGCATGGCAGAAACGAGAAAATTGTATCAAAACAGGATTTTTCATGAAAATTTAATATTAATTATTATTATGTTGGTCACACGGTCCAGCTTTAATTTTGGTATTATTATACTCTAAATATACATACTTATCAAAACTCTTGAAGGCAGAGAAAACAAAATGGGGCACTCAAATCTTCGACTATCTAACGGTCTAATAGGGCAGCAATTATAAATACGTGCTTCGTCCTTATTGGGACTTTTCGGTGCAATTTGACAAGCCTAAGATACTCGGAGCTGTGAGCGGGATCCTTTGCCTCTCAAATATCGCTACAAAAATGTTAATTTATACTTTATTTTTCTGATTTAGTGCGACTGAATCCAGTTCACTTCTATAAATAAATTATTAAACACATTTAAAATTAAAAGTGATTAAAAATATAATTTCAAATAATGCAATAGAGCAAAGTTAAAAATGACAGAAGTAATCAAAATTTGTGAACGGATTTATTATGTCAAGATATGTTGGTTTATTTTTGCAAAGTGATTTCCCCACACATGTTAAAAGCTTGTTTCATACAGATACCGCTTATTTTAGTCGAACTATAGTTTTTATTCTTAAAAATAATAAATTTTGTACAAATAATTAAAATATTATTTATAAAATGATTTGTATCAAACTGTCACTAATAAAGAATATTAAACAATACTAAATCAATAATTGTGATACCACTTTTGTGTTTATAATACCAAGCATTTTAATCAAAACTCATCAATTTATTCCAACAACTTAATAAATATAACAAAATTGATTGGTCAACAATCATTGTCAAATATATACACAATTATAGGTTTAAATTAATTTACATATATATAGCAAATACACGTTACACTACAACAGAAGCATTATTTCAAAATCGAATGCAACATATTACAAAATCTATATAATGTCTAGAATTGTTTTGTTATTCAATAGAGCAGAAATCGAATAACAGTACATCATAATTTTACATTTGAATACAACAACTAAATACATAAATTTTCATCAAGTATCTGAGATTATTGTCTCTAGGTGTAATTTTTTTTCAAATAAATATATCTCAGATATTTTACTATAAAGTTTGAATTTTAGAGAGTTATTATAATAATAAATTAGGCATTATCTATGGGCTGTATTTTGTACCATGAAGAATATAAAAAACAATACCCAAGAGTTAGCACATAGAGAGCGCTACACTCATTATGCTTCAAAATAATGAGAGTTTTCCCGATATATAATAGAGGAATAATTGAAAATAGATTTAATCTACTTTTTGTATGGAGAAAAATGAACAATGAGCACAAAATTTGAAATTATAATAGTCAATCATGTAATTCGTGCAGCTTGTGGCACTTTTGGGATAAATTTTTTTTGGACAGATTTTTCATATGGAACTTTATGGAAATCGAATTTATTGTGTATATTCTTTATGATCCATAACATAAAGAATACAGAATACAGTCAGCCATACTTTATTTTTGGTGAGTATATTTTATACTTTTGCACAAAAGTACAAAAATACTTAATGTCGAGTCTTTACTGTTATGCAGGAAACTAAACACAGCTAGTGCCAATTCACAATGTACGATAAAACATAAACGTAAGAAATTATGTACGTTCACAGTGGCCGTAACGTAAAATATCAAAATAAAGTGTATTTTTCATTTCACGTTGGTACAAATTAGTGTTGGTTTCTCTGACTGTCATTTTCAAATATTCTGTTGATTTCGATTCTATTTCGTGTTTAATGTTTTTCTTTGGTTTCACTTTTATTAGTTTGGAGTTTAGTTTGTTTCGTTTTATTATATGATGTCTGAAAAAGATCTTGCGATTGTTTCATTATTATTGAAACTGCGTTATAAAAGTCGCCATCAACGAGAGAAATATTAAGACGAAGAAGAAATTGTTGTTTTTTTTTTATTAATAATTGTATGTCAATCATATTTAAAGCACGTTTCGATCCAGGGTGTAGTCAACTGTCAGATGAAAACATGTGTTTAAAGTTGACGCATGCGCTATTAGTTGTTTCGTTCGTAAACATAAAATAAAGTTGAATTTATCTCAACTTTACGTTTCCATTACGAAGCTCTTATGTCAATACATAAACGTAAGAAATACGTAAGAGTATTGTGAACACGGGCATTGGAATACAGTAGTACAACTTTACGTTTATGTTTACGGTTACGCACGTTGTGAATTAGCACTTACACATAATTTTCGAACGATTTATCGATACTTAAGATAAAACAGGACGGGGTACACAGGATTAATAATGATTATTTGTTACTGATCAAAAAACTAATTTGTCAGCGTGTCAGCATCGTCGAAATTAATTACCTTTTTTCCTCGGTAGATTTAAAATAGATCAACCAGAGACAGCACTAGCCAAGGGTACAAATGTTTTAATTTCCCTATTGACAGAAACAATTAAAATACTTTATCAAAATGGAATGGAAGATAATGTACGTACATGGCGCAATATTGAAATTTGCTAAAGTACGAGACCATCTTATTCGGGATTTGAAACAGATGCAAGCCGCATGGCGTGATTTACCAGTTTCAGATAGGTAAAAAAATGTACTTATTGAAAGATTAGTTGTCGTTGATAATTCGTCTTATGTTGTCAAAAATTGGAATACTTGAGAATTAAGGAATATATTGCGAAAGATAATGATTTTTTTCGTATATAATATCACAAGGGACTGTAATTTTATCAATAAATTTTTCTTGAAAACATTGATTACCTAGCAATATCGTGAGAGTCATCAGTCCGATTAAATCACGAGAGCGTAGCTCGAGGGATCTCATCTGAGCAGATGACTCGAAGGATGTTGCTTAAAGGTAATCAATGTTTGAAAGAAAAATTTATGATAAAATTAAAGTCGCGAGTGGTATTTGGGGCGCGTTATAGTTGAGCCAAATTAATCCTCAGGTACTAATCCTACCTTGTAGTTGGGCCAACATCATGCAACCGAGGGATTAAAGCAATTCTCAGTAGTGGTGGCTGGTACTTTTGCAATGTGTAGGATATATTTTCTATAAATTCTAAGTCTCGAATAAATTTATTTAGTTTTTACCCATATTTCAAACATGGGAGGTGTGGGTATCGTATGTTGAGTGAGAAAGGCAATTAGTTGTTTTGCAAAATGGAACTGTACCCTGGAGATGTGTGAATAAAAAATTGAAGTGTCCTGCAAAACTTTACACGACGGCCGAACATTTTGCAGAAGTTCTACAATTTAAGTTAAACCATAATCACGGAGAAGACACATCCCTACCCAGACAAATCTTGAGTAACAGTTTAAAAAGGATAGCATCGAAAAACCTATATGAAAAACCGGCAAAATTATTGCACACGACATTCAGAGCAAATCCAGCTATTTCAAAGGTCATAAAAAGTGTGGCATACAAGCATGCTCCAAGTTTATAAACAAATGTATATGTATGTGTTTGACTGTACCTATATAAATCTATATGTGGTTGTACCTATATAAAAATATATATGACTGTACCTATATAAATGTATATATCAATGTATATGTTATATGTACGTGTTTGACTGTACTTATATGAACCAAATGTACAAAACAATTATGAAATAAAAATATCTACTTCTGTCATACGGCATTTTATTGTATAACCTTGTTTAATGATCAGATGCTGGCATTTGGCCCAACTATACTGTGAGATTAGTTGACCCTTGGGATTGAAAAAACTCTATCAGGTAGGCTGGCCCAACTATACGACTCCGGGTATTTGTGGAGAATATTTCTCGAATGAAATTGTTACTATGAATACCTATTAAATAATGTTAGTTGCAACTACTAACCTTTTTTATTGAAAATTTCCTCCATATACTCTCGTATTTCTTAACTTTTTGTTTCCAATTTCATTATTTTCGGCGAAAAATGCATTTCCAATACGATTAAATTTTGACATTTCCGAGAACTGATTGTTTGTTTATATTAGAACTGAGTATTGTTTCTCCATGACAAAGGCAATTTATCGCAATAAATCGCTTGCCAACGGGAATTTACCGAGGTAACGGGAATTTTCAGAGGAAAATTTCCGTTGGCAAGAAATTTATTATTATAATTGTCATTGTAACTATGCAAAATTTGTCAGTATAATTGACATGAGTGAAATAATCATCGGAATCTATGGTAATAAATTTTTAGAGGATAAACTGCAATGCATAATATCACTCAGATCAGTTCTATTGAGTCATTTTGCGTTAAATATGGAAGATAATGCGAGCAATTTGTCATATTACTCAAGAGCAAACGTAAAAGCTTCAAGTGCATTACCTTCTGTTAATTCCATTCCAATAAAGTAATTTTAACGTTACTGTTAATGGAGAAATCAAAACATTTGTACCCTCCGACTGGTGCTGCTCCTGATAGATCTTTTTTGAATTTGCTGAGGAAAATGGTTAATTTTCAATGCTAATAGTGCGTCCAGAAAAATACTGCTGAACAATGGCAATATATACATGCATGTGAAAATTCACCAAATATGGAAGAAAAAATGTAATCCCCGCAACCTCAGTTTTCACTAAAACAGCTTTTTGGGTACTGATTTTAAAGTGAAGAGAAGAAAAAAATAAAGCTTCCATACATGCAATAAAAAATAAATTAATGATCTATACATGCTTTCAGAATTATTTTATAATGAATAGACTTTTTTGGTTGTAATTCTGTACATTCATTTTTTTTTTTGACGTTTCGACTCTCTAACCGAAAGTCTTCTTCAGAAAAAATGATGCAAAAATAAACAAGGCAAGAAGGTATCTAGATAATTAAAAATTAAAAATATACAGAATACTAGATGTGAAAACGTGGGTTCCACATTTAGTGCAAAGAAAAACAAAACTCCTCTGCCATTCACCCAAAGTCTGAGGAAAACCACGTAAAAACCTCAACAGAGGAATCATTGATATGAGTCTTGACAACTATTATAGAGAAAAAGATTTAATTAATATAACACATGAGAACGATATCCCGTTTCTGCAACGCACACAGGTCCAAGGTCCAAACATGTCATAAAGACTTTTTTGAACAAGAAAACTGAATTTCAATAATCTACACCTACATGAATATAACAAAAACAAGTGTCAAGACAAATATTTCACAAATCAGGGATAACTATTACAAAGGAATAACATAATATGAGTCTTTACAATTAATATAGTCAAAAATGAATTAATTAATATAACATACAAGAACGATGTCCCATTCTTGCGGACGCACACAATAATTGTCAAGACTCATATCGTTGATTCCTCTGTTGAAGTTCTTATGTTGTTTTTCCTCAGACTTTGGGTGTATGCCAGAGGAATTTTGTTCTTTTTACACTAAATGTGGAAACCACGTTTTCACATCTAGTAATCTGTAAATTTTCAATTTTTAATTTATAATTATTTAGATACCTTCTTGCCTTATTTATTTTTGCATCATTTTTTCTAAAGAAGACTTTCAGTTAAAGAGTCGAAATGTCAAAATAAAAATAAATACACAGAATTAAAACCAAAAAAGCCTATTTAAAAAAATAAATTATTCATTTATTTGAATCTTAACTTAAATTTCGAAGCTAAGAATGGAGTTTTCAAAGACAACTAAAAATTGTTAGCATGTGCTAAAAGCCCCAAAAAATTTGAAAAATACTTGATTCAAAGGATTAATTTCATTATTTATCTTCAACAAAAAATTTACAATAATAATCCAAGGCTCTTTAAAGAAAAATCTATTCCCATAAATTTTTATGGTAATAGTTCCTAAAGCTGCCATTGATTAAACAAGAAAAGTTAAGTTGGTTTTATTTACACTGTCATGATTTTTAATTGTAAGCTTATTGTTAACTTTTTGTCGTACAAAAAAAAAATTGGATGTATTTTTATTTATACAGCTGTTATATATCCGAAATTCTCTCCTCTACTTTGAGACATAAGTGAACGTAGCCACAATTGCGCGCCAACTGCTATTTTTTCAAATTTTGTGGATGAATTATTATATATTCAAGTGCTACCGGTAAAACTCAATTTTGAATCAAACTAGTTTTGCCCGAAGCAGCCCGCGCCGTCGAATACCCATTCCGATGAATGCCCACACCGTGGAATATCTACTGCATCTTTATCCCCACTACTGCTTTGTGTGAGTGTCCATTGAGATGACTGTACTAGCCGTTTGATAAACATTAAGCATGGCACGTCGAGCTTGGTCAAAGCGGGCAGAACCCGCCCACTGTTTTAGTGCAACTGATACACAAAGTAGTAGTGGAGGTAAATTTACCGCAGTGAGTATTCATCGCCGCAGCAGACATTCGTCGGAATGGGTATTCGACAGTACGGTAGGCACTCGTTTTGCCTATATCAAACTAGTTAAGACTATACGATTGCTCAAAAAAACTTATCCTACCTCACAAACTGCTTAAGGATTAGGGTTACTTTTTTCCGGGCTTAGGCAAAACTAGTTTGACATGAAATTGGATTTTATGGGTAACATTATGTACAGAGATCAGATTCCGTATATATTATATTTTATTTATACTAACGTAATAAATAGTTACAAGTATGAAATCTTTGTTATTGTGATATTTTCAAAGTTAATTTCCTAGTAAAAAAATAATATTAGAATCATTCTTGGAATAATATCAGATTATGGTTCTGAGAATATAATAACAGTCAGTACGAATGGTCATTAATTAATGGGAATTTCCATTATTTATTATTTATCGCTAAACAAACAAACTGTGGAATATTTTAAATAGCAAATTTAAATTTAACTTCTCGCTAATGTTCCTAAAAAAATTTTAAATTCTTCAGGTGTGGTTAGAGTAAAGTTTCAGAAATATATAATAAAATAAAAGCACGTCAATTTAATTTTGATATTCATATCTGTCTACCAAAGATTTAGATTAAAAAAAAATATAGGGCTGGTTTTTGTATCCACGATTTTCTGCGGTTAACTGTGTCTGTCCTTTAATAAAGAGCTTATGGAAGCCTTCGCTAATAATATGATGAGACTAACGTAAGTAACAAATTTTTTTGCGCAGCCTGCAACTTTATTAAAATTTATTTTTCAATTTTATTGCATATGCCCCTAAGAACTAGTTTCGCACGTTAGTATTTATGTATCATTAGCAGTGGCTTCCAAAAACTTCCTTTTATCTTTGGTACAGTACAAAAGTCAATAATCAACGGAAGAAGTTAACAGAAAATATAAAAATTGGTGTTTAAAATTTTGATGATGTAGCTACCTATCATACAAATGCCAAAATAAAACATTGTTGATATTACTTGAAGATCGGTCTGTTCTTAATAGCAGGATCAATATTCAATCAATAATAGCCACATGGATTATCAATAAGTAATTCGCACTCAATCTTTATTAAAAATCGGTTATGATTGACATTTACTTTCATCGCTTTCTCTTATGGGAATTGCTTCAAATAGCGCAATCACAACAAAAATTTACTGCCCTTTCTTCCCAAATCCACAACTCTTTCAAGTCGTTTGGCAACCCTGCACTTCCAGTTGGACCAACTTTAAAATCATCCTTCACACATCGATTCTTTCTTCGCAGAAGTTTTACCGTAAAACTCCGTGGCTTACAACGCATCATGTCGTACCAGCACCTAGTGCTTGTACATTCCACAGAGCGAAGGAATCTTGGGTAATAATCTGGACCTAGATCGTGCCATCGTATACGGGAAGAGCATTCCCATTGGCGGACCTAAAAAAATATAATAAGTAGAACAAAAATTTTATAACAAACAAATTTCCATTCTTAATAAGATCGTACTGCTGATACTACTACCAATTTCGACACATTGCAAGAAGATTTATGGTGAAAATTAGTGTAATCTTGTTGGTTGCCTCAATAAGGTAACTGACTTCTTTTCTTCTTTATCTACGATCATATAAAAAGTGACAGTTTTTACATAATTTTTAACGTAAGCAGTAGGCTTTTATGCAAAACTGTGCAATAAAAGTTTTATTGCACGATTTAAGAGGTAGAGTCCATCAACTCTAATTATCAGTATTTAAATATCTGCAGGATATTTTGAAACTAATCTATAGCACTTAAATCACTTTTATATATTTTAAACTTGATATTTTAATTAAAATTTACAAATGTCAACTTCAACGAAAACAATTCAATTTATGATATCGTTTCCTTAGTTACCAATAGTAGCTGTCAAAGTGACATTTAAAAAAAAAATACTTATATACTCAATTGTTTTACGAAAATTAGGATGATCGAAGAAAAAACATTGTAAGACACAAGTCTCTAATGCACTCACGGAGCTTTCAAAAACACTCGCTTCGCTTGTATTTTTAACTAAGCCGCTCGTGCATTAAAGGATGACTTTTTACACTTGTATCTTGAATATATATTATCTACCACTGTGATAACATATCAAGAAAGCTGATTAAAATAAGCATTAAGAACAGTACACGGCTCTTATAGGAGTACGATTCCAGTTTTCTGTTTGGTTGAAATGCAAACACAATTCACACACATTGATTGTGCGGTTTGAAACAAATTTTTAAAAATAAATTCAATGCATGAAAATAGTAAATACCTTTAAATATTACCTGAATAGAAACTGCACAAACTTATTTATGATGATTGATGAACGACTGACAGTTGATGCAACTGACAAATAGCTTTAGTTTTTTGAGCTAATATAAAGTTAGTTTGCATCTTGACTAATACGAAATATTGAATCGTAGCCCTGTACGTGAATAGACTACACTACCAAATAAAAAACATGTCATCTTACCACGTTCACTGATCTTTTAGCAATATTCCTTCCGCCCTTTTTGACTTTAAGATGATTTGTCTTCCAAGCTGGATTATTACTAATTTCTTGACTATAAAAATCTTCCACATAGAAGGAGGACTCCATAACGGGAGCCCTCTTCAGAGACCCTGGCACTCCTTGGTCAAAATAGATCTCTTGAGGTTCACTAATACTCATATATCGCGAATTGAACGCAGGGCCCAGAATCTCTCCCAAAACATTTGTGGGAATTTCACTGCACGTAAGTTTATTTTTTCTGATAGGAGCACATAAAACACTTATAAAAATTATTGAAGTAATCACTGTCACAAGAATAACTGCTCTTTTCATGTTGAACTAAACTGAGTGTCGATGTTAAACTGATAGATTTGGTTTTAAATATATCCACCCTTGACTTAAAGCCAGGTAGCAAAAGAATCGATTACACTGCATCTTATCTAAGTGGATCTTATCCTGCAGCTAAATTTGAATATTTGTGAAGTATTAATATTGTAGGTTAAACGACACATTTGTTTTGTGTTAAAAGAGATATTTTGGCTCAAACAATTACCAGTAATGACTTTCAAAGCAAAACTAATTTGTTTGGTGATTAAAATCACATGATAGGTAGAAATAACAGAGGCGTAGGTACATAAAAAATAGAAGGAGGAAGCTTAAAATTCAAACAAAATTTTAAAGATTTGTTTTACGGGTTAAAAGATGCAAAATAAATCTGTTACATTTTCCAGTTCTATATCTCTTAAAATAATAATCGTAGAATATGACCAAAACATTGCTAGAAAGATTATGTACTGCCATTCAAAATATAGCCAGTTTCGTCCCTATATCTTTCAATTTCAGTACAAGGTGGTCAAACGATGCGACGAAAACTGATCATATTTTGAAAGCTTATATCTCTCAAAATAATAATCTTAGAATAATGGAGCAAAAGCTAATATAATATCATTCATTATAAAATTTGTTCCAATCCTTCATATTCCAAGCCCGCTGGCATAGTGAGTTATAGTATGCAACAAAAAAATGTCACAATTTGAGGGCCTATATCTCCTAAAATAATTTTCTTAGAATGGTGAAACACAAGCTTATATAATTCTTCATATTTCAAACCTGCTGGTATAAGGGGTTAGAGCAAAGGCTCCCAAACTTTTTTTCTCGTAGACCACTTTCAAAATTTTGCTGTTTCGGTGAACCCAAATCCCTTTTCGTGGATCCCCACTTACAATTTGTGGACCTTCAATTTTTAGTTACTTGTACTAAGTACAAGAAAGTATTGTGAAACCGACAAAATGTACCTATCGAGATTTTGATGGAGATATTCGTTTTGCGCATCCCTGAATCCATTTTGACTATTTTCGGCTTGATGTCGGTACGTACGTGCGTTCGTGTATGCTTAACTCGCAAATCTCAAAACTGACCAAACGTATAATGTTGAAATTTTGTATTTAAGATTGGGATAGGATCTTGTTGTGCACCTCGCATCATGGTTCCAATCGTCTGTACCGGAAATGCACTTTACTTGAACCTTTTTTCGAATTTTTCTAATAAATCCAGAATGATCAACCGTAGGATGTTGAAATTCAGTATTTTAACTTGATGTTGTATCAGAATGGTTATCTGCTATTTTTGTATGAATCGGCCAAGCCAGAAGTGCACTTTACTTGAAACTTTTTTTATTTTTTCTGCATAAATCTAGAATGATCAGCTGTAGTATATTGAAATTTAGTGTTTGAACTTGTTGTAGCATCAAAATAGTTATCTACTATTTTTGTATCAATCGGCTGAGCCGGAAGTGCAGTTTATATGTATAACAGACATTCAGAATTTGCCGTATAAAACAATCAGTCTAATTGAAATGATAAGGTAGGCAATGATAATCTGTTGTCAATTTTTAGCGCATTTTTCCGAAAAAAGCGCTATTATATTCACTTTGGCTGGCTGGCTGGCTGGCTGGCTGGCTGGCTGGCTGGCTGGCTGGCGTGACGCTGAGATCTCAGCAACTATACTATTTACAGACTTGAAACTGGTACTAAATAAAAGCTGCTGTTTCGTAGGCTTGCACAAATTGCTTTAATTCAAGCTCAGTGATTGTGGAAAATTGAATTATTCAATTACTTGTTTCAAGTGGAACAATGTCCATAGATATCTATGACATTAGGGATATGGCAACTAAAATTTACTAAAGTAGATAAAAATTTAGTTTCAACTTTCGCCGCGGGTGTCACTATTATTATGTACAGTTGTCAAATCTGTCCGGGATTCATTCAATGACTTGTTTGACGCGAATTTGAAGCTTATTAGAATGAATTATTATTATTGGATGAAAATTTGTTCACTTTTGGTGTATTTTTTTTATATAGCTTTGATGAAGATTAAATTATCATTTTAAGCTACAGCACTTGACCTCCTGTCAGTCAATAACTAAACAATGAAGATTAAAAGGTATTTTTGAGTTTGTACATGTATAAATTATGTACCTATTAAATAGTCAACTTGAAACTAGTACTAAATGGAAGCTGCTGTTTTGTAAGTTTGCCCAAACTGCTTGATTTCAAGCTCAGTAATTGTGAGAGATGGTAATTTGCGAAATCTCTGAAGTAACAAGCATTCATGAGCTGTCAAAAATGCGCTTCCATCATCTAGATGATTCCTCCATTTTTTGATTTTGTTTGACATTGTTTATGTCAAAATATTATTAAAATTATATTAATTATAATCTGAAGTGATAGAAAACTTTATTGAATAAATTTGTGTATATATCAAATGATGTACAAGTGAGTCATGTGATGCTCACGTCAGGCTTATTTTCCTGTCAATGTAGACCCCCGTCGAGTCTCCTGTGGACCCTAGGGGATCCATCTGGACCTCTTTGGGAATCACTGGGTTAGAAGATGCAACAAAAATATGTCACAATCTGAGGAGCTACATCTCCTAAAATAATAATCCCAGAATGAAAAGACAAAAGCATGTAGAAAGCTTATATAATACTAGTTATTAATCCTTCATATTCTAACTCTACTCGTATAAGAAGCTATAGTCGAGAATCCGATCGCACTTTATGCTCCCTGATCGGACTTACGGCCAAATAGATCAGGAAACTAGTAGTCAATAAGGTGCCCGACTTGATAAATCTAGTATCCTATCTTAAGTGTCGAAAAAAAGGCTATTTCCGGTCAATTTTATCGCGATCACCTTCCCTAATAGAACTTACGATTAAAACTAGTATCAATTGATATAGCGAATGTCAAGTATATTAAGAAAAACCAAGCAGCCACCCCCAAATGTAGCCCACTTTCGTTTTCAACTTTCCCGTCCCCGATCGAGCTTATGATTCTTGTCTTTTTTCCTGACCCTGACAGGACAAGATATGGCACCCTGGTTCGGTCTCGAAGTACTTGATCTTCGCTATCGATAATTCTACCAATAAATAGTTTTTTTTCGACACTTAGGACAAGATCCTGGATTTATAAAGTCTGGCACTCTTCTATTGGTTATTATATTGATGATCGATTCATAAACAATTTGGCCATAAGTCCGATCAGAGAAGATATGTTACAATTTGAGAGCCTGTATCTCCTAAAATAATAATCTTAAAATAATAAAACAAAAGTTCTTTGAAAGCGTATGAAACCGGTTTCAATACTTCATATTTTAATCCTGTTGGAATAAGGGTTAGAGCAGGGGTGGGCAACTACTTTTAAGAGCGGGCCAAAACTCCAATTTCAGGAAATTCAACGGGCCGGAGGATTGATAGATTATTTTACGATTATTATTTTGGAAGATATAACCTTTTGAAGTATAACAGATTCATCCTATTATGTTGCATTATTTGCCGTTTCATACAGACAGGGTTGAATAGTTGAAGGTTAAAAATGATTTCAATATAAAGTGGATTGCATAAGCTTTCTACAAGCGTTTAGTTAATTATTCTACGATTACAATTTCAGGGGGTACAAGCTTTAAAATTGTCATATATTCTGTAGCATTATTGCTTTAAAATAATTGAAATCATTTATGTTTTCTACCTATTAGTGGGTGTAACACATCCAGATTTTGAATAATTGAGCTATGATCAAACTAGCCATCAACTAACAAGCATTTCCAATAATGTCAAATAAATATATCAAATCCAAGATAAATTTCCTTATATATACTTATGCGTTGTCGTATAGACAAATTTAAAATGCCATGTTTTGGACTGACTTTTTATATTATTGCAGAAAATTTGAACTGAATCAATTATAATTTTATGTAGTTATCCGAAAATCACGAAAAACTGCATTTAAATTGTTCAATAATTTAAAAATTGAGGAAAAATTATTTTAAGGGTTCTCTCCTTGGTCCGATTACACTCGCATCATTAGTACAGCATTATTTTAACTATAAACGTTAATAATTCAGTAATCATTTTTTCGGGTTATTTTCAACTTTATAATAATTCAAAATTACTAATTCGATAAGAAAATTATCAATTTGAACTCTCTACTATTATAAATAAACTCAAAAGTGTTACCATACTTTAATACTACATTTCATTCGATTTGAGTTATTTTCAACTTTGGGCCTTATTGATGCTGCCATTACATTAAGAACGCTTCAAAATTACTAATTCAATAAGAAAATTACCTATTTGAACTCCCTACTATTATAAATAATCTCAAAAGTGTTACCATACTTTAATACTACATTTCATTCGATTTGAGTGCAGAAAATTGAACATTATATTTTGTAAATAGAATATATGTACAAAGTCTATGGTTCAGAGGTAGAGCGTTGGTCTATAGTTCGACAGATATCAAACAAGAATCGCGTTCGTGTGAAGTTGAAATTTTAATATTTTTTTCTTTTTGATACAGATAACCATTTCATTATTATAACTCATTAAAAGCATCATCATTTACATTTAAGATATTTTATGCGAGTTATTATGTGCTAAACATATCTTTTATTTGACTGATGACTCATCACTTTTCAACGCCGGGCGCTTCAGGCGCCTTGCAAGCTTCTAATAATTATAAATTTTCTGTAATTTTTCATAATTTTTCTAAATTATGTTTTTTAAACTAAAATTGTGAAGGGAAAAATAGTTCTTGCAATTTGCTGAGAGGGGCTAAATAGAGCCCACGAGCTAAGCATATTATAACTTCTTTTGGCATGACGTCCGCTGTATCCGTACAGTCCATTTTAGCGTATCATATACAGTTTGCAAGTTAAATTAAATTGATCCCAATTCCTTATATTAATTAGGTCTAGTAGCAAAGCAAGCAAAGGAATATAGCTTTTATTGAATCGTCTTTATGACAATTCTGACGCTTGATTGGATAATACCATAAGAACGGAAAATGTATCCTCAATTTCCGCCCGATTTTAGAATATAAAGACCCGTATTCTCCGATGCGGTCCGAGGGGCCTCGCACCTCAGGGCAATATGAATCAGATTTTTACAACACAATGATTGATTCTATAATAAGCAATATGGATTCGAGATTTATATCATTGAATCAACATTTCAAAAATTGTGGTTTTCTATTTGATTTGAGAAAATTCAAAAATATACCAGAAGAGCAAATAATAAAAAACTTTCAATGTTTACACACAGTCCTGCCAGGATGAATATAGTGACTTCCAACCTTACGAATTGTATGAAGAATTACGAACTATGACCCTCAATGCACCCAGACTTCATTAGGGATGTGAAAGAATTACTCTAATACATACTAAAAATAAATTGAATGAAAATCCAAATATTTACATTGTCTATCGAATTTTGTTATTGTTGATAATCTTTTATTCTCATTTTTAAAACAGAAATATCTTGTCAATTCAATTTTCAAGACATTTTCATTGATTTTATTGAATGTGTTAGACAACATGTTCCTTACAAATTTTAATTATCTTATTTCGTTCAGAACATAGCAAACTTTGTGCTACTACAATATAGTCGATTTTAGAAATATTATTGAGTATCGAATTTCAATCGATCATATTTGTATTTCTGAAGATATTCTGATGAAACTCTCCATCGTGTTACATCTAAGTATGTAGATCACAATACTTTCCACACATTTTAATTATGTCTATTGAGTCGAAAAATACAGCTATAAATTCTAAATGTTATTCATCAGGTAATGGTGTTTGTATTTTTCAAGATATTTTAATAATAATTCCTATTATATTAGAATGAATCGTGCAAAACACGATATTTTTTACAAACTTCAATTATCTCAATTCGTTCAGCAGAAACAGAGTCAAACAGTGTGTGCTTCTGATTCGGCTATTCTCTCCTCCGTCCGTTACTCAAGTAATACAGTGTGTGATTGTAGCATCTTTATGATGTTTATAACAACAAAAATTATCAGAATCGATTCTTCTTGATATATTTAATCTTAGAATATACAAATTTTAGCATATTTAGGTCTCATAGTTTAGAAATCAAGCAATATTTATGATTTTGACGACTCATCACTTTTCAACGGGCGCTTCAGGCGCTTTGCAAGCTTCTAGTAATTATAAATTTATTATAATGTTAATAGCATTAATAATCAAAACATAATATAGTATTATACTATAATACTTAATATAGGACCTGAAAGCTGAAAATTTATTTGTATAATTCGTATTAAACAGGGATTTTGGTTTGGGCCGTCTTGTTATAAACCAGCGACAGTTGGAATCTTGCGTAATTTTTTTTAAAGAAAATTTTGTATTTATGCTACGTGCACAAGTGCTGACGGGCCGGAGTGAACAATTAAAAGGGTCGAATTCGGCCCGTGGGCTGGCTTTGCCCAAGCCTGGTTTAGAGGATGCAACAAAAATATGTCAGAATATAAGGGATTACAAATTTTTATAGGATAATTAATCATAAAGCCCGTTTCAACGTCTGATCTTCCAACATTTGGTAAAGTGTCTTAAAAGTTGCAACGAAAATCTTTCACACTTTCAATCCTGTTGGAATAGGGGGTTGAAAAGTGCAACAAAAATCTGTAACATTTCTAGAGCTCATATCATCTGGAATAAAAATCAAGGTATGATAAAATAAACGTCAATAGACCATACTACAAATTTCAGCCCCCTATATTTAAGCTCTGCTTCTGCAACGAAAATTTCAGAAATTAAAGATATGTTCAAAAAATACATTCATACAATTTTCAGCCTGATATATTATGTTTTCAGTGGTGTTTCATTAATAAAATATTTTTATCATAACACTCTATTAAGTATTAAGAGACGTAATTTAGAATGTTCGTATAAGACAAACAACAGTTTAGGCTAAATAAATCAACATTTGATCGGAATATCGCAAAATTTCTCATTATTGATATAATTTAGAATATTACTATACACAAAATAATAAATAAAATACATTTCTAACCTTCATATATTCCCTTTATTGACTGCTGCTCCCTTGATACCATAATAACACTCATAGTTTTTTTCCTATCAAACAAAAATACAGTTCTATTGTTCAGTACACAGCTAAATAAACTCTATCAGAATTTTTATTTATTATTATAATAACTGCACTTAAATCAAAATATTTCACTCTTGAATGATCGGATAACACAACGTAAATGACAAGTGTGTCATCGAATACGAACTGAAACCAATCTTAACAAGCTGAGTAGGTGTATAAAAATAATGAAATGAATTAAATATGCCACTATTAAAATGTTATCCAATTATTTTTGGACTCTTGTATTTGATGATTTTGCAAATTATATTGTTGAAATATCAAATTCTACACAACTTCCTTCCTCATAATATTTTTATAAAACTTATTTTATAGGTAGAAATATTCAGTTGAGTTCATTCCAAATCGAGCTTGCTGCTGCCATCTCTTAATATAAATGGAACTATATATTTATTTTAATTTCCATTTCTGGGAGTAAAGCAAATTAATTATTTTTCGTAGAAAATGATGGACAGCTTTTAGCTTTTAGGAGAATCGCTCATTGTATTGAATATAATTAAAAAGTCCTAAATTCAATATTGTCAAAATTACAATTTTTTAGATAATTTAACTCCAATAAAATTGATTCCCATTTAATTTTAATGAACATTCGATGTGTTCATTTAAGCAAAAACAAAATTCATTCCTCATTAAGCCTTAGCGACGTTGTGACTAATTTAATTGGCAGCAAAATTTCCACTTGCATTATTTTTTTAATTGTACAATTTGCATTGCGGTCAAAAAATATCTGATCTTTTCGGATTTATTTGGTACTTATCCCCAAGATCAAGATCTGGAAATATCAAATGATTTAAATCAAATTACATATCAGATAAAGTTATTTGGATCAACGATCTGGATAAATTAATCTAGTTCTCTCATAATATTGAAAGCATGATACCTTTGTTAATATTATTATTTTTTCTGCTACTATATAAATAAGTGAGCTTTGTAGCCCTGGCAACTCGAACGATAACGAAAGCAAACCTTCGTGTTACCTCGTTGCTATGCGTTGCTAGCTACGAAAGTAATACTTTCGGGGCCTGGACAAAAAAGTAAAAGTTTGAAAAAATGCAAATATATTGGAAATTTCATTATTTATTCAAATAAATAAGTAGTTTATAACAATTATATGATTTTATTCAATCTATTTAATTTAATTTTATCTATTCATTGGTTTTAAGTAATTATGCAATTTGAAAAATTGGAAAAAGTCATGGTCATTTCTAAAAAGGTGTTACATGAAATTCACATTAATATTTCCTCAAATAAAGAAACAGTGACAAATATGAGTTTTGACGTAATTCAAAATAATAAAAATCTCCCAATACAAAATGAAGCAGTTAATAATTCAAATAATAAAAATTATTTGAATTATTAACTGCTCCATTTTGTATTGGGAGATTTTTATTATTTTGAATTACGTCAAAACTCATATTTGTCACTGTTTCTTTATTTGAGGAAATATTAATGTGAATTTCATGTAACACCTTTTTAGAAATTTCAATTTCATTATTTTACGAAGAAAATTTCCATCCGCTCTTTAAATCCAAAATATCGACACCCGAAGCATTACATTTTCGTCAATTCGAGTAACGTTTTTATCAGCAAGCCATTTAGAAAATATGCTGTATGTTTGATTGTACCTTTCTTTGGATTTATCCGCAAGAAGTGAGGCACATGCATTGTTAGCTGCCTTTTGAATACCATTTTCACTTTTCTGTTAACATTTTAAATCGGTCAAATGCAATGTTTCACTAAATTATTGAAACTCAAAATCTGTGACAGGTGCTGATGACAGATAACATTGTAAATAAACCGTTGCTATGGATAATTTTAGAAAGGTAAAACAGCCTCCATAACATTTTTTCAAATATAATAATTATTATTAAGTATTAATATCTATATAAAACAGTAGCAGAAAAAATTTAATACATCACACGATGCGAAAGCCCTTTCAGGTGCTCGGAGGTTTTGAACGGCCTCGGCTTCACCTCGGCCATTCAAATACCACCTCACACAAAAAAGTATACTTTCGCATCTTATAATGTAAATAACTATTTCATCAGTATCTGAATCAAATGGTGAACATCTCCGTTGGAAAATTGATTAGTATTCTTCCAACACCCTTATTCCACTTTGACAACTACCAAATAGCCTCAAACCTCAAACACCTTCCATATCTCTTTCATGCTTTATAAGCACACATTGAAAAATAAGAACCCATTCCCCAGATTTTTTTTCTGCTCTCCTCCAATATCTGTCTCCCGAATTGTAATTCAACCCTAGCTCTGTAGTCTGTACATTGCTGTTGCATCACCAATGACAGCTCTAAAGGGGGAGGGATCCCTGAGGAGTCCCTGTCGCCATGCCATGGCCCAAATGTTACAGCAATATAGGAATGACAGCGGGATAGAGATCCCTGAATACACCATGAACAGGGATAAAGAGGGTGAGGCAACGGTGCATTGCAGTGAGAAGGGTAGCTGAAAGGTTCGATAATTAATAATAGCAAATAGGGTGAGTAATTAATAAATAGTAGGTGATGTGGTAATTAAGGTTATTTTAGTTGTTACAAAAATTCGTCTGACGTCTTTTTTTTGTACAATTGTTTTCCCATTGCATACACATGTCGCCATCTATGTAGCAGATTCGCACTAATTTTGTAAAATAGTACGTTCGGATGACACTTGATTGAAGCGCTAACTTGGGGAGTTGGCGCGTCTGGTTCTTCCTCGCTCTCTTGCGTCGGAGCTATTGTTGCAGACGGTTGTTTTTGAGTAGTCTTGTGATTTTTCTTGTTGTTCTAAATTTTGTGATTATTTTATTTAATTAAAATCAGTGTTATGATTTTGTAAGTATTTCGTTTATTATTTTTATTCACGTTATTCCAAATTTAGTATTATTTTTCTAGTGATTTCGTTTGAGGCGATCCGCGTTGTACCTTTTCCTATTTCCAAGGTGGCAGTAGGAAATTAAAAAAGGTAATGTTTCTTCACTATTTGGTGGCAAAAACTTAATGTACTGCTGATTGACACTAAATTTAAGTAATGGAATATCCTACCTTGAAAGTGAAGACCCAGGCTAGCTATTAACAAGGGCACCAGAAATATTTTACCTGAAAAATAGGAAATGGGCGCCACTCCCAGGAAATGATCAAAGGAGAAAAAGGTACTATTCTGGGAGACAATAGCGACAGCAAAAAAAGAAATAAAACATAGACGTCGAAATCAATTATAAATAAAATTATTATTAATTTCAAGCAAAGAATTCCAAAAATTATAATTCAAAAAAATTTGTAACTTACGAAAATGATTGAAGCTATTATACAAAAAAAATCTCACTGCAACAGCCAAAAGGGAACTGGAGAGCACGTCACAGACGTTCAAAATTACGTTACAAAAACTAGCTAAATGTCCTCTTCAGGCGGAACTCAAGACTAGTATCGGCAGAGAAGATAGATGTCGAATTGGTAGCCACAAAAACAACGTCAGACAAGAACGTTCCCTGAATTAAGTAAAGTTGATCTTGCGTCTTATAGGGCTTTGATAAATACCCAACGGTCCTTGAAGGTGTTAAGGTTGGCCGTGCGCTTGGTCGTCAACTTCGGGAGATATTAATGTTCTTCTTAATTTCGTAGACGTGTTGATGTTTTTCTTAACTTGAAGTTGGTCAAAAACTAGTCTCAAGTGGCCACAGGTCCCTAAGATTCCTAGCAGTTTACACTGAAAACAAACAACCCAACCAGTATCCAATTCAACTGAAACAGGAGGTTCCTATAAAAAAATTCGAGAGCTCTCTTCAAACGTGAAGCGTTAAACTTGAATGAATAAATTTAGATTCAATAAAAAAAAACGAATAAACTGTAAAATTTAGTTAAAGTTAAATAAAATAATCAGTAAGTTATTTATTTGTCTGATTTTAAATAGTGCACTAAAAATTTACAAAGTAAAAAAAACTACGCTGAGCATTAAAGAGAAGAAAAACACAGAAAATACAAAGTCTAGCAGGACAAGAAAAAGGATTTATTAGCGACGAGTCAATAAATTTACGAACGTGGTTCGTTACTAAAAAAAATTGGATCAATCTTCACAAACTCGTAGGATTTTCCAGCTTAAAAACGGGAACTAAAGCCCACAACAAAATATTTTAAGCTTTGGAAACAAAAAACTACTAAAACAACGTAAGAAACTAAACTACGAGTTGTTGAATGACAAATCCGCAACGCGTTGGATCCAAATATAGTTAAATTATGTATTATCAACCACTTTCACTAATCATTCATACAGCACACATACTTAGGTGAGGAAAGGTAAAGGGAGGAACGAAGATAGCCACAAATCTCGTAGGTTTTATTACTTCGAGTGTATATATAAAAAAAATCGCGTATCACCGAATCGACATCCGCCTGATCGCGTTTGGTAGTAAAAAAAATTTAAAACAGAAATACAAAAAAAAACCGGTAAATTACAAAAAAGGAATGTCTACTCTTGTAGACGGAAAATTATGGTAAACTAGGGCAGGTAGCAACTAGACATGTGTACGAAACACTATCAATAGTAATAATTATCAAAACTAATCTGAATACAAAACATCAGAAATAGTTAAACGAATCTTCCCGAGGAAGGACAACAAACAATAATAACCTCCTAAAGAGGAAAAGACCAGCTCCTACGACCGGAACGGCTATTGCCGACGCTATTATAAAATTTAGAAAAAAAATAAATTTAGAACAAAAATATCAATTTGGTATAAAAGTTTCAAGGTAGTAAAAAGGTGCTGAACACAAAAAACTAACAAATAATAAGGGATGAAAGAAATAAATTTGGAAAACAAAAGGTTAACCACGCGGGTCGCCTCAAACGAAATCACTAGAAAAATAATACTAAATTTGGAATACGTGAACAAAATAATAAACGAAATACTTACAAAATCATAACACTGATTTTAATGAAATAAAATAATCACCAAATTTAGAACAACAAGAAAAATCACAAGACTACTCAAAAACAAACGTCTGCAACAACAGCTCGGAAGCAAGAGAGCGAGGAAGAAGCAGACGCGTCGACTCCCCAAGAGAGCGCTTCAATCAAGTGTCGGACGAACGTACTATTTTACAAAATTAGTGCGAATCTGCTACATAGATGGCGACATGTGTATGCAATGGGAAAACAATTGTACAAAAAAAAGACGTCAGACGAAATTTTGTAACAGCGTGGTTAACCTTTTGTTTTCCAAATTTATTTCTTTCATCCTTAATTATTTGTTAGTTTTTTGTGCTCAAAACCTTTTTACTATCTTGAATTTTTTCTACAAAATTATTATTTTTGTTCTAAATTTATTTTTTTATATACTTATACACTCGAAGTAATAAAACCTACGAGATTTGTGGCTATCTTCGTTCCTCCCTTTACCTTTCCTCACCTAAGTATGTGTGCTGTATGAATGATTAGTGAAAGTGGTTGATAATACATAATTTAACTATATTTTGGATCCAACGCGTTGCGGATTTGTCATTCAACAACTCGTAGTTCAGTTTCTTATGTTGTTTTTGTAGTTTTTTGTTTCCAAAGCTTAAAATATTTTGTTGTGGGCTTTAGTTCCCGTTTTTAAGCTGGAAAATCCTACGAGTTTGTGAAGATTGATCCAATTTTTTTAGTAACGAACCACGTTCGTAAATTTATCGACTCGTCGCTAATAAATCCTTTTTCTTGTCCTGCTAGACTTTGTATTTTCTTTGTTATTCTTCTCTTTAATGCTCAGCGTAGTTTTTTTTACTTTGTAAATTTTTAGTGCACTATTTAAAATCAGACAAATAAATAGCTTACTGATTATTTTATTTAACTTTTACTAAATTTACAGTTTATTCGTTTTTTAATTGAATCTAAATTTATTCGTTCAAGTTTAACGCTTCACGTTTGAAGAGAGCTCTCGAATTTTTTTTGTAGGAACCTCCTGTTTCAGTTGAATTGGATACTGGTTGGGTTGTTTGTTTTCAGTGTAAACTGTTAGGAATCTTAGGGACCAGTGGCCACTTGAGACTAGTTTTTGACCAACTTCAAATTAAGAAAAACATCAACACGTCTACGAATTTAAGAAGAACATTAATATCTCCCGAAGTTGACGACCAAGCGCACGGCCAACCTTAACACCTTCAAGGACCGTTGGGTATTTATCAAAGCCCTATAAGACGCAAGATCAACTTTACTTAATTCAGGGAACGTTCTTGTCTGACGTTGTTTTTGTGGCTATCAATTCGACATCTATCTTCTCTGCCGATACTAGTCTTGAGTTCCGCCTGAAGAGGACATTTAGCTAGTTTTTGTAACGTAATTTTGAACGTCTGTGACGTGCTCTCCAGTTCCCTTTTGGCTGTTGCAGTGAGATTTTTTTTGTATAATAGCTTCAATCATTTTCATGAGTTACAAATTTTTTGAATTATAATTTTGGAATTCTTTGCTTGAAATTAATAATAATTTTATTTAAAATTGATTTCGACGTCTATGCTTTATTTCTTTTTTGCTGTCGCTATTGTCTCCCAGAATAGTACCTTTTTCTCCTTTGATCATTCCCTGGGAGTGGCGCCCATTTCCTATTTTTCAGGTAAAATATTTCTGGTGCCCTTATTAATAGCTAGCCTGGGTCTTCACTTACAAGGTAGGATATTCCATTACTTAAATTTGGTGTCAATCAGCAGTACATTAAGTTTTTGCCACCAAATAGTGAAGAAACATTACCTTTTTTAATTTCCTACTGCCACCTTGGAAATAGGAAAAGGTACATAGTGTAGATTGGAATTGTGGATTGTGAATTAGAATTGTGGATTGTGGATTAGAGTTGTGGATTGGAATTGTGGATTGCGGATTAAAATTGTGGCTTAGAATGGATTGTGGATTAGAATTGTGGATTCTGGATTGGAGATGTGGAAAATGGATAAGAATTGTGGATCTGACTTGTGGATTGAAATTGTAGATTGAAATTGTGGATTGAAGATTAGAATTGTAGATTATGGATTAGAATTGTGGATTGGAATTGTGAATTGTGGACTAGAATTGTGGATTGGAATTGTAGATTAGAATTCTATATTGTGGATTAGAAATGTGGATTGTAGATTAGAATTGTGAATGGGAATTGCGGATAGTGGACTAGAATTGTGGATTGGAATTATGGATTGTTGATTAGAATTGTAGATTGGAATTGTTGTTTGTGAATTACAGTTGTGGATTGGAATTGCAGATTAGAATTGTATATTGTGGAATAAAAATGTAGATTGTAGATTAGAATTGTGGATTGTGGACAAGAATTGTGGCTTAGAGTTGTGGATTAGAATTGTGGATTAGAATTGGAGGTTGTGAATTGAAATTATAAGTTGTGGATTGGAATTGAGGATTGTGCATTAGAATTGTAGTTTGTGGATTGGAACTATGGATTGTGGATTGGAATTGTGGATTAGAACTGTGGATTGGAAATGTGGATTAGAATTGTGGATTACAATTGCGGATTACAATTGTGGACTGGAGTTGCGGATTGTATACTAGAATTGTGGATAGGAATTGTGGATTGAGGATTAGAATTGTGGATAACAATTACTGTAGATTGTAGATTGGTAATGTGGATTGCGTATTGTGAATTTGAATTGTAAATTGTAGATTAGAATTATAGATTGGAATTGCGGATTGTGGACTAGAATTGTGGATTGGAATTGTGGATCAAGAATTCGATTGAAGACAGAAAATGTGGATTGAAATTGTGGATTGTGGATAAGAATTGTGGATTGTGGATTAGAATAGTGGATTGGAATTGATGATTAGAATTGTAGAATAGAATTGTGGATTGGAATTGTGGATTGTGAATTGGAATTGAGGATTGTGGATTGGAATTGTAGTTTGTGAATTGGAATTATTATTTGTGGATTTAGATTGTGGATTGTGGTTTAGAATTGAATATTGTGGATAAGAATTTTGGATTGTGGATTGTGGCTTAGAATTGAATATTGTGCATAAGAATTGTGAATTGTGCTTTAGAATTGTAGAGTGTGGATGAGAATTGTGGATTGTGAATTAGAATTGTGGATCAGAATTTTGGAACAGAATTGTGGATTAGAATTGAAGATTAAAATTGAGGATTGTGAGAATTGTGGCTCAGAGTTGTGGATTTGAATTGAAGATTAGAATTGTGGATTGTAGATTGGAATTGCGGATTGTGGACTAGAATAGTGGACTGAGGATTCGATTGTAGATAGGAATTGTGGATTGGAATATTGGATTGTGGTTCAGAATTGAATATTGTGGATAGGAATTGTAGATTGTAGATTGCAATTGTTGATTGGAATTGTGAATTGTGGTTTAGAATTGTGGATTTGAACTGTGGATTTAAATTGTGGATTGGAATTGTGGATTTGAATTATGGATTTGAATAGAAAATTAGAATTGTGGATTGGAATTGAGGATTAGAATGGTAGATTGTGGATTGCAATTGAAGATTAGAATTGTGGATTGTAGATTGCAATTGTAGATTGGAATTGTGGATTGGAATTGCGGATTTTGGACTAGAATAGTGGATTGGAATTGTGGATTGAGGATTCGATTGTAGATAGGAATTGTGGATTGGAATATTGGATTGTGGTTCAGAATTGAATATTGTGGATAGGAATTGTAAATTGTGCTTTAGAATTGTGGATTGCTGATTATAATTGTGGATTGTGGATTAGAATTGTGGCCTAGAGTTGTGGATTGGAATTGTGGATTTGGATCAGGATTGTGGATTAGAATTGTGGATTTGAATTGTGGACTAGAATTGTGGATTAGAATTGTGGATTGGTATTGAGGATTAGAATTGTAGATTGCAGATTGCAATTGTTGATTGGAATTGTGAATTGTGGCTTAGAATTGTGGATTTGAATTGTGGATTTAAATTGTGGATTGGAATTGTGGATTTGAATTATGGATTGGAATAGAAAATTAGAATTGTGGATTGGAATTGAGGATTAGAATTGTAGATTGTGGATTGCAATTGAGGATTGGAATTGCTGATTGTGGACTGGAATTGTGGATTGGGATTGTGGATTGGAATTGTGGATTGTGGTTTAGAATCGTGGATTTTAATTGTGGAATAAAATTGTGGATTGGAATTTCAGATTGTTATTATTGTGTATCGTGGATTGTGAATTAGAATTGTGAATTGTGGATTGGAATTGAGGATTAGAATTGTGAATTGTAGATTACAATTGTGGATTTGAATTGTGGATTGTGGACTAGAATTGTGGATTTGAATTGTGGACAGTGAATGAGAAATACGGATTGTGCGTTAAAATTGTGAATTGTGGATTGTGGATACTTGAATAAGTACATTTCAGGAAAAACTGAGTACAAACATAAATAAGTGATATTTCTCTTCAGAAATGGTCAAAACATTATTTTGTTAGATGTTGAAAACAAGAAATCTTATACTTCACCGAGAATTCACGATGTATTGACTATAGGATAGATCATCGACTAAGTATCTATTGTGACTTTGCCTTGGCTTGTTTATATATTACTCACATAAACCTTCATTTTAATATGTATAGTCGAGTTTGTTTTCATAGATAGATTATATAAGCTCGCTTTCTCATATTACAATCAAATTTTAAAAACGAAAGAACAAATACAATTGAACCAATATCAAGTGTCTTAGAATGACTGTTGTATAGACCTCATTTTACTCTCCGCAGTAGTCATATGACGGGGATAAATTTTAAGCATGTTATTTTCCAAAAAATTGTTCAAGAAAAACTATTGAGCTCAGCTAAGTTCAACTAACTAAATATAGATATATTATTCGAAAAAAACTTGATAAAAAATTGCGGAAATCCCATTGTCAAAATATGAAAATGCAGCGCCATAGCAAAAATCTTGTGTGCAACATGAGTGTAAAGATAAACAACCATTTTGACATTCATGTCATAATGCTTAACTTTACTCTTCAGGCTCTTGTTGCAAAAATTAAAGTTTCTTTTTTGCAAATTTTGAGAATCCTAAAACAATTTTAAATTTTGACTCAATTGATATGGGTAAAGTTGAAACAGCTTTTATTAGAATATACACCAAAGTATGGAAAATATATAGCTTTCAAGTAATTATTATTATCTAAATTGTCTTTACAAAGGTAATTATAGTTTTGAAACTTTCAACATTATACAAATGTTTTCAGGAAATTATTTTGAATATGAAAGCCTTGAAACTTCCTTGTAAAAACTATCCTATTATTTATTTTCAAGTAGATTCTCCTCATCAAAATGAGATCATGTTTTTTACTTTTTATATATAATTGCTGTGGGTGCTCGGAAGGGTGCTGGGGCAGAATGCTCGTGAACTCTCGGTTATATTCGTCTATATTCGGTATTCGAGAATTGCTTCAGCTGCGCTGCTCACTAGGTTATTCAGTTGCGAACAAACTCTGTGAGTGGGAATTTCGCGCGTGTTTGAAAAACTTTTAAATATATCGTGCGTAATATTATGAATTGTGATGATAACAAACCGCGAGTGAAAAAAGTTATCAGTGTGTGAAAGTGACAAAAATACAAAGTGATTATTGATTTTGAAGTGGTTAAAATGGATCAACAAGAATTTCAGGATATTAATTTTGCAGCCCAGTGCTTACTGGCTATGTCTCATAGCAAGGATCATTTAGTCTGTAATACTAGGCCATTGGACTTATCAAACCGACCATATATCCGAGAATATCAATCAAAAATAATTCCGCAAAATGAAACCCCCGCTGTCATTGTCGAATCTATGCCGGCTATTTACCAGGAAGAAGTTCGCACCACTGCTACTCCTTCTACAGAATCCTCTTCTTATATGGTAGCTCGCATACTCACAGACCTAACTTCTATCAAACAAGAGCCGGTACCGGAAGTACCTAGTGACCATGAAGTAGAGGTCGATTCGGGATGTAGTTTAGGCGAGGAAGATAAGCCGGTGAATGAACAACTTATGGAGACAACAGTGGTAAAAGAAGAGAGTTCTACAAAAGGCAGGAAGCATCAAAGGAAGGGTCAGCAGCCCCAGGTTAAGCCTGCTGCTATTAGGAAGACCCACAAATGTTCGTATGATGGGTGTCATAAAGTCTACGGGAAAAGCTCGCATCTAAAGGCGCATCTTCGTACTCATACAGGTATGGATTTTTTTTAGTGTTGAAAAAGTAAATGAATTAGTTGGTATCAACTGTTTCTAAACAAAAGAAAGTAATGAATGATCAATTGTCAGCTGTGTTTTGTTTCCGCCAATTGACAAGTGTGATTAGTTCTGACAGTTGATAGGCATGTTAGTGTGTCTTTTATTACCCAAGGAGCGGAAGCATTACAAGCATTAAAAATTATCTCCAAAATTATGTTAATTATTAAGTCAACAAGAAAAAAAGGTTCACAAAATGAAAAAGCAGATTTTTTCATCTATTCGAAAAAAATTAAGTGCGTAATAGGGAGCCATTATTTTGTGGGGATCGGTGAGGATATGCTAATTTTTATTATATAAATATTGGATTAAATAAAAACACCGATTTTGAGAAAATTATTTAATTGAAAATAATATATAAATTTATTACCATTTATTACTCGGTGCACTGTAAGTGTCTGCCACACCCGTATCGGGAAAAAAGGCGTGATTGATATTCATTTTTTTCATTTATTACAGCGTTATCATCCAGTTTTATACAAAATAAAATATTAAAGCACGGTTTGACTCGAGTTTGACTCTTCAATGACCTTAATTATCAACTCATTAATCAAACAATTCTGATCAATATTTCTAGCTGAAATTTCTTGTTAAAAAAAATTGTTAATCGCTGTATTCACAAACGCAAAATTAAGATATCTAAATACCCGACACTTGTCTGCTTCTACCGACTATGATCATGTCATGTTTAGGCATAGCTCGCGTTCGAATGAGTAGCTTGATTTCGATCTGTGGATACTTTCAAATTACTATATCACCGAAACACGTTGCGTTAGGAGGCTCGTTCGGCTATCGTTTGGAAAACTACATAAGAGTATATTTGAATAAATTTTGATCAATTTTGGAAATTGATAGCAAGATCAGGACAAGAAAGGCAAAAGATGAACTTGTGGCGCGGAGTTTAATCGCCTTATGTGAGTAAAGAGCATATCGAAGACATGCTGGAGCTTCAAGTAGAAGTCAGCTTCATGCACAATATCAAAATAGATGGACAGTGGATGCATTTGAAAAGTACAACTTCGGTGTCCTATATACGCGTACTTATAAACGTTTTCATGCAAAACATTGCGATATTATCTTATTTTTTCTCGATTCTTTCGATTCTTCTGCAAAAAAAATCTAGAAAATCTACAGGGTATAAAGTAGGTAACCCAAGAGTCACGGGAGCAGTCTTGGCTGAACACACATTGAGTTAATAGATAAAATATAAGTATTGCGAATGCAAATAAATTGATGTGTAAGTAAATAGAGTTGAAGTTTAGTAATTACAAGTTTTATTTTAATTTGTCACCATTATCAAGAATTAATAAACGTTACAAATGGAATATCATCAAAAAAACGTTTAATAATAAAGATAACCTTATTTTACTAAAATGGATTAATATTTTTGTTATTGACGGCACGCCCACTTGGCAACTAAGCAACTATAAATCGCCATGTACGAATCGATTTGAATGTCATGCATTTTAACGATAACAATCAGGGCGCTATTAAACGGTTTACCAGTTGCAGTACACATTTTACAAAACTAGACTCTAAATCTAATGTTTTATTTCCAAGATTGTGCTCCTCATTTTTCCCTGGGAATCTTTCAAGAAAAATATAGAATGTTAACGCACCATCACAAGGTACAATTTTATATACCGGGGACTATAATGTTACAGTGATCACATTACAGCTTACATAATAAAGCAGGCATAGAACAATAAAGTCTCTAATCCGGGCCTGATTATGAATACGGGTAGATTATCATCAAGTCCTTTTAACAGTGTACTGGGTTTATGATGTCATGAAAACTTTCTTTGTAGGGATCCCAGTAATATTACTTGCAACATACAAGTTCATTTGTTACACGTAACACAGATTTAATTTTTTATTACTTTGAGTATTCTCCCTGAAAATAAAGGAAGGGGATAAAAGAGAACAGGTGCTGGTTAAAAATTATGAAAAACAGTCTCCCTTCCTCTATTCCGGAAGCTTTTGTAATCCGACACTATTAGTTAAGAAGGAGAGGAGGTTGTTAATAAAATTTATGTGAAAAATTCCAAAAGACTGTCAGGTAAAATACACTTCTATGAGTAGACTATCGTCTTAAATACTGAATTCTAACATGCTACGTTAAATCGTGGATTTATGCGGAAAATTCGAAAAATGTTTCGAATAAAGTGCACATCCGGTACATACGATTGCAGTCAAATTGCGAGATGTACAACTAGATGTTATAGAAGTGCTTAAACGAAATTTCAATATTCTACGACTGATTGTTTTGAATTTTTAAGGAAAATTCGAAAAGTCTGTTATATGAAGTGCATTTCTGGCTCAGCCGATTGGTACAAAAATAGAAGATAACAATTCAGATGCTTCAGCAATCTCAAATACTGAATTCCAGTGTCCTATGGCTAATCATTCTGGATTTATGCGTAAAATTTGAAAAAAGTTTCTAGTAAAGTGTATCTCTGGTACAGACGATTGTAACCATAATGCGAGGTGCACATCTAGACCCTAGACTAGTCCTAAATATAAAATTTCAACATTATAAGTTCGCCGGCTTTTGAGATTTGCGAGCTAAGACCGCACATACATACATACGTACAGACGTCAAGTCGAAAATAGTCAAAATGTATTAAGGGATGCTCAAAACGGATATTTCCATTAAAATCTCGAAATGTGAATTTTATCGGTTTCACAATAGATATTTATTCTCAACGATGTGTTGAAATGTCACTTGTTCCAACATAATTCTTTGTTATGGAATATGCAAATTCTATAACAGTGTTAGAGAAATATGTTTCTTTAGAAGGTCGGTCGGCTCCGAAGTTGGCTCGTAACTTCTTAATTAGGGACGAGTAAGATTGTGATCATAAACTTTTTTGCAAACGTATCAGATTCCACCCGTCACAAAGCTAATAGATCACCTCTATCAGATTACTGAGTGCTCTTCACAAGATGTCAGACCGCAAGAGGTCAATCACAGGACAGTGCTCTATATTCTAAAACGTGCATTCAAGGATTCTCTATAGTCTAGTCCAACTCGAATCACAAAAAATTTATGCTGTTTTAAAAATTAAACTCCTATTTATCTCGTAGCAAAAGAGCAAAAAAGTGACCAGTCTCAACAAAATCGATATGAATATGGTTTTTGTCTTTGTTTACAGAAATTTATTGGATCTCTGCCAAAGTGCATACAAGTGTTAATTGATGTTACATACCCTTTTTGTGTGAGGGTTATTCCGGTTCAACTACTACCAATATGTAATTTATTTCATTTTTTATTCTCATAATAATAGTTGAATTACTAATAAATTTTCTGATATATTCAGATTGGAGTGCTACAAATTTCTATCCAAAATTTCTGAAAATTGCTATATAATTTTAAAATCGTTAGTAACAAAATCTTCCAGGTCAGCTATAATTTCGATTAAAATTATTCTGAGAAATGACTGATATTTCGCATCTAGAAAATAGTAATTTATTGTGCCAGTGTGGAATGTAATAATATATGTCACAAAATAAAAAGTTTAGCCACGACGCCTGAGGAGTGACTAATCACAATCATATTTCATGCAAGTCCAATACAACATTTTATCCAGTACCTGTCTTGAAACGACTTTAATCGTCTTCATATTGTAACTGATTTTCTCATAAGGAAGTCTGGAATATTCGAGATAACTCCAGCAGCCTTTCGAAAGATTGTAGAGTTTCAGGAGACCGAAGGTAAATAGAGGAGCTTTCTCCCTTGGCTCTTATAAAGAACTGCGTTTTTTAATCGAAAGGGCACAGACTAAAGCGAATGGTCGAATTTTGGTAGTATAAATAATCCTTAATAAATATTAGTTGCCATATTATAGTTAGGTAAGTGTACAATAATAAATAGTTGAAGTGTACTGTTAATGCTTTGCTTTATTCGAACATAAATTTTCGTTTATTTTCAAATAATAGTGTTTGTGTTATTATTGCAAATTATAAGGAAATTTTAATTATGTTGATTGCACTAACAATGCAATTGAATGCTTTTAATAATAAAATAAATAAATAATTGAAGGGGGAAACGCCCAAGCGTGGAAAATAGGGAACAAAAAGAAACAAAACATGCTTTTGATACCGCCTACAACGGGCTGCTTATAACATTGAAACAAATCCACCTTTGCGTATTAGCTTACATTTTTTTGGTAACAAAAAATATAAAATAACAAAAATGTTCAAACATTACAACATTGACCTTGTGTGTGATTGATTGTTTAAAATTTGACAAAACACAATCTATCGTCTGAAATGTTCTTGTGACAGTAATTATGTTGGTCAGGCTGGAAGATCTTATATCACTAGGGTGAAGGAGTATATCAGATGAATTAAAAATAATAACAATAAATCCAGTTTTGCGGAGCAAATATTAAAAATGGGACACAATTTAAACATTGATGCCAGCGTATTTTACTCATAAAATACAACAGTAAAGCCCTTGACTTCCTAGAAGATTTGGAAATCAATTTCATCTGACAGAGTCCTCAATCTTAACGACCAGTTGAATTTGAAAAAGAGCGCGCTTCTTGATATTTTAATAAATTTTGGCGCTGAGACTTGATTCCTAGTTCCCTCCGGCACATACCTGTGTCTTTTTCAAAATTTTAACAGTCGTGCTTATTCGACGTACCATTACAATTGAATAAAAAAATTCTTTCATTTTATAAATTTACACTTATACATGGTGCTGGCTAAAATGTTATTCTTTGAAATAAAATCTATTTTTGCGATTGTCTTCATTGTAGTCTTAATTATTTTATAAATTGAAAATATAGAACAGTATGAAAATTCTTTTTTAAGTTTTTCGTGAACCCATTCATCCTGAAATAAATAAATATTAATCAAGCCTTTATTCGTAAACTTATAATGCACACTGGTAGATTGATTGATATTTTTTGAGCCATGGGATGTGGACACTAGTCGTCTAGTCACGGATCCTCTTAGTTTTTTGTTGAAAATCTATCACGGAATATTTTAAAATTCGATGGAAATAATACTGAGTGTGAACTGACTGTATGTCCGAAACTGAGATCGCTCTCACGATCTTCGAATTTTTTATTCGTGAGTACAGTCTGCTCAACAGGACAAAGTCCCAACAACAGAGCAGAACGATGAATACATTAAAATGAAATATTATTTGCATTAAACTAATGAAACATAAAAATTGCAAACTAGCTATGACAGTGTTATAGTACATATAGTTTTTCGCGGGTTTCTGTGACTTCAATGTTATTCTTTCATCAAGTGGAAAATCTATACAAATAAATAAAATGAATGTCTGTCTGCGTTTTCAAAGTAAATGCAGAGATTTGAGTACTGCTATTTAAACGATGTTCAATTATAAATGACCGTTTTTAGAATTTTTGTCTGTCGGTCTAAAAGTTTGTCCCGAGTAGGCTCGAGACGGATTGACAGATTCTAATGAAAATTTCAGCGATTAAAACAGGAATTTTAACTTAAATTTCGATATCTTGCAGGGTCTAGATTCTAGAAGGTATGAGTATAAATATCTGTATGCCCTATGCCTGTCAGCGTAACTGTGGAAATAACTAAAAGTATGCGCATGCATAAGGTCGGAAACTTTCTGCCTCATCGTAAAGTAAGCGAAATCTACGTATCATTTGCGCGAGCGACCTGATGATGTGCTTTTCTGTTACAGAATCTAATTGCTCTCTTTAAGGATTATAATTTTCAGAAATAATTACTGTCAGCATCGATATTACTAGTTACCCATTCTTTACGATTATTATGGTGTTCCATGCAGGCGGAGTCGCGGGCACTGGCTAGTTCTGAATAATTTTAATTCCCAATGCTCATAATAACGACCTTATTGTGAACCGGTGTTGGATAAAAGTAATTCATGCGACAAGTGTGTGTAAACTTAAGAATTATGACATGAGGTCAAGTGCCGAAACATGAAAATTGTCATCCAAATATCGTAATACTCGGTAATACTATCAGCATACAATATTTGTTTACAGCAATTTACATATTTTGACATAATTACATTGCAAATTAACATGATTCAATACATAATCCAAAAGGATCGGTTAAGGTGTTGAAGTGTAGTGGACAGTGCTACCAACATGAATTCACAGAAACATGAATTTAGATTTATGGCCTGTGGGGTATCTGAACAACCATGTGAACCATATATATGAGTGGTTAGCACATTTTCCATCTGCACTTGAGCTTAAAAGCAGATGAAAATTAGAATGACTGAAAACATCTAAGGACTAATTATCAAGGAACGCAGAACTTATAGGTAGTAGACTTTAATTCTACATTTTATTAGGATTCTGAATTACAAAGTGGAAAATTCAGATGGAAGTTCAAGGCTAGGTTAGAATTTTTAAAATAACAACGACGGGAACAACGATGACAGTGATTCATGAAAAAAAACTAAAATCCCAATGTATAAAAGGCTCCTAGAAATGGACACATCTTGATTCCTCCATGAATCCTCAGGTAGCTGTAATCCTATATCTGAATTCCTCCACAACATCTATTCCAAGGGATTACGGACGCATCCAAATTTCTCCATGAATCCTCAGCCCATGCTCACTAACAAAATGAAACTTTGTAAGTGGTGCTTGAACAGTGGTTTTGTTTTCAACCGACGGTGCTTTGCACCAGAATAAAAGAGCGAGCTTTACCCGCCTTAATCGAGCTCGACGTGTTTGGAAACCGACGGTGCTTCGCACCAAAACACATGAGCGGGCTTTGCCCGCTCTGACCGAGCAGGAGTGGAATTTAGCGTGCGCTGAACATCTGCTGTTGGATCAGATGAAGTCTTCAATTCGTCCCTTATATTAATTTGTTTGAGAGCTATTGCTAACCCTGCTAACAGCTGCAAAGGTGGAGGAACTCAACTATGGGATTATGGTTTCAACCTTACGGTCGAGGATTAAAATAAGTAAAAGTGGAGGAATTCGGACGCACCACGTGAAATGGAACCATTGCAAGTACACATCCAAAAGTACTCGAGAAAAACGGGATTTGCATGTCGTGGGTAAGTTCGCGGTTCTTTTTGGAGGAACAAAGTCTGGGATGAAAGAAAAAGAGAATTTCTTAATTTTTGTTCATGCAGGCCTGCGGAATGAGACGTTTTCATGTCAAGAATTCAGGCTGACTCAGAATTTTGAATATGGTATCCTATAGAAATCCTGTATATAGAATTTAATTCGAATTTTTCTGTACATTATACCGAAATATGGATAGACAAACCAAACTGTTTTATATGCGGAAGAATGTGCATAAACATTGGATATTCCATTGTTTTCAACATGGAAATGAATTTCATATTCAATTGTTTTTGTTTGAACTGAAAAATAATATAATGGCATTGACGCTTGACTTAACATTGATATTGTACTGAATAAATTTTGTATTAAATGCCTGACTAAAAATAAAAAATTCGCATTTTGTTGTTTTTATATTCCTATATGATTGAATAATTATAAATGTTGTGTCCTCTGCATATACATTTTAATTGATATTTTATATTTTTTTTAGTGGTAAAAACAATGTACTGATTTAATTACACGAAATAAAATTTTCAGTTTATTTTCTACTCACAGGTTTTGATCAACAATTATTGTCAACATAACATAAATTTTATTATATATATAATTTTCTGAATAAATATTACTATTATTATATATCTACGTAATAAATAATACGAATATTATGTTATAACTGAAATCATGAAATTAAAGGTAAATAAACGTGTATATCGATGTATATCAATCTTGCCTTTCACCCGTTAAAGGTGTGGCAGATACACTCATAGTGCACTTGATTGATTGATATTAGGAGTACTCTTAGTTTTTGTGCAGAGTACGCCACAGAGTATAAATTATAATTCAATGAAAATCTTACTCACTCTCTGTCCGTTGGTGGGATTTGACCCCACGACCTCCCGATTACAAAGTCAGAATATTCACACTGACCTATGAATGCTAATAGATACCTAAATATGTTACTAAATATACAGGGTTGTTAAAAAAACCATTTTTTTAGATTTTGACCAGGGCACTGGTCAAAAATGGTTAAAACCGTCCGGAACTGGTTTTAACCACAATTTTTCTTTCCAATTTTTTTATTATATATTTACATATTTTATATCTTCCTCTCATTTTATTCTTTTATTCAGTCGAGACAGATTAATACCATCTGGTTATCGAGTGTAGTTCTGATTCACAAATTATTAAATGAATATGAAACTAGATAGATTTATTTTTGGAAGATTATTTAAATTTCATAAAATTGTCAAGAGGATATCAATGGTAACTATTAAATAAGTAATACAAGAAACTCATATGTAGATGGAAAAGATCTACTTTCGTTTATTGTAGGTGTTTAAAGCTAAAATCAAAACTTTCTTTCAGGGAAACAGTTTTTGCACTACACAAGAGTATCTAAATATTTATTTCAAGAATATTGAGATGTAATTATGTTCACTTATTGTACTTTTTATCCCTAACTTAACTTGCTATCAACATTATTCAATGTTTTATAGTTAGCAAATATATGAATATGAATATTATATTGTGCAAAACGGGTAATTTTTGTTATGGAGATGTTAGGAAAAAGCATATTTCGTTCATTCTCTGAAACCTTATAATTCAAGCTAAAACTTGTCAATACCATTCAATATATTATTTTTCAATAAAAACCGCCGGTCAAAATTGGATAAAGTCCAGGACGGTTTAAACCGGTTTAAACCAGTGGTTTTAACCACCCTGGTTTTAACCGAACCACCCTGTAAATATATGAAAAATCATTAAAAAAAATGGATTCGAAATCATTCATGAAAATCACACTCAAGCAGATAAAATCAGTAGGTATTACATAAATTCATCATATCTGCCACTATATTACTTACATTGTGAAAAGTGACTATAGTCACCTTCAATAATCCAAAAAAAGAAAAGTTAAATTTCCTAGTTTCTGAGAACAAAATCAAAGTATTTGAACTAATTACAATAAGGTTCATATCATATATAAAATTGAAAAATCGATACAAAATAGAGAGGCTTATTGTTCATGGTAATTTCATGATGAATTCTATAGAATGAAAAACGAGTACTTGGTGGTTACTAAGGCTTCTATATTTTTATTGTATATAGAAATTACACCCCTTCAGTTTACTCCAGCAGCTTCACAATCTTCAAACTCTCAACAATATAATATTACAGTGTTGCAATTCCCATTGCTGACAATGTGCAGTGAAACATACAGGCTGAAACTAAACTTGACAAAGAAATAGGAGACAGTGCGAAAGTTGTACCGGTAGTGTCAGTGCCTTAGTTGTCTCGCACACGGTCAGCAAGTGACCTTGAAAGGCGAGCACTATAAGACAGGTACACGCGGCAAGGTTGCTCGCTGAGTGGGCGTGGTCAGCAGTCGGAACTCAAGAGATGAAGAAGTGCTTTGTTAAGGGATTCTGGGAATTCTCCGTTTCTTTGTTCTACATTTGGTGGTTTTACCAAAAGTGGGAAGATTGCTTTGAAACGATGAGATACTCGATTCCAAATATTATAATAATAACTCTGCACATTTGACGATCCGTGAGAGAAATACACCACTTTGAGCGATTTTTAAGAAATTAAAATTGATTGCGACTGCAGAATCCACATGGGATTAAAACAAATTCCTCCGGGTCACCAGAAAAAAGAAAAAAAAAACAGTTATAGAACTTGAACAAAACTTCAACAATTAATATGCCCAAAACTAATTCTGTTCCCAATATTTATGTTAGTATAGAGTCTACAGGAATTTGAGGCATAATTGATCATCGGACTACTCTTTATTTGTCACAACTCTATGATTCGCCTACGGCAGGCAGCTTCAGTTACAACCTCTTTTTTTTAAATTTAATATGTCATTTGTTTCGCTGCGTGTAAGTTTCGAGAATATCTGTAAAACCAACCTCATGTGAAAGTAGCTCCTCAATGCACTCACCACAACATCTAGCGGTGTAACTCCGTTGGGTCCCATCAGCAAAATCAAGCTAGCAAATCTAGCAGCCTCGTGTGAGGCGAGATTCAAACTTTAATTAATAGTGTTTATCTCCCAGTTACCCTCGTATAAATATGTAAAGATACAACCATATAGAAAAAAACTTGATGTAGAACAAAACGCTTCTAATTTTCTTTTAAGGATTGCTGTAAGGTCATCAACTTTTTTCTGTTTAAATATTCAGCATTACATTACATTAAGAAACTTGAGTTAACTGTCTAATTATTAGATATAAATAGTTGAATAATGTATTATTCAAAATTGATTTAAATATAGCACCAAAATTTAATAAATTCGCACTAGTTGACCTACTGACACAAAAAATTCAACCAGTTTGTTGAATCATTGTTTTAATTCGTTATTGAAAAGTAGCCAATTTTTCAAACTGTCACAGATAACAAATGATATTTATTGTATATGTAAGCAAATTATATACAGATTGAAAATCGGATTATAAATATTTTTTAATATAATCATGTTTTTTTGACAAATTGTTATTCATGTGTACTTCGACAGGTTGATATTCATGTCTTTTGATTTATTTATACTGTTATCCACAAAATCAATGTATATAACAGTTTATAATCTGTTCTGCAAAAATTCCAAGGATGTCCATAAAATGATCGAAAGTTCTTTTTTCCGTACATAAAACGTCCGGAATTACTTATCGAGGGTTTTGGAAGTTTAGGCTATACTCTTACTCTATGCATGTCTGTATCAATAGCATTCTTTATCTGCAGCAGGAAGTACAAATCTGTTTGAATTATAATTATTATAACAGTCATTTTAAAAATAATATAATCTCAACATTATAAAACCATGTCTACTTATTCAGAATTGATACTTGGAATAGTTTTAGACGATGCATTGTTTTCGTGCAGAATGAACTCCAAGAGGAATTAGTGCAACTCGACTAATATTTTTGTAGAAAGCATCAAGCATTTTCTTGTTTTAGACTTACCTCCGCGCACTACTTTTTCAAGGGCCCAAACTGCCAACTGTTTGATTTCAAGGTCATAATTGAAGATTCAAGATTTGCCGCTGGTAGTAATATTATGTATCTCTTAAGTCATCCCTTCATCAAAGCGGAGAATTTTCTTGTTCCGGGATTACAAAATGTGAAACCCACGTGTTGCCAGCTTCTTCACACGTAGCTGCTGATGTAAAATATCTACTGAAGCGGATCCAATGTCTAGACTCCGTTGGAATTCCCTACGTGTTATATTCCAGTCTCCCTTCAGCAATTTTATCACACACAACTAATGCAGGGCTGCCAGGTAACACCATCAACATTAAAATTTACGGAACCACCGGCCATCCTTGGATTTTTAAGGATATTATCACTAGAAACTGTCAGCAAATTTCGATGACAATGTTAATCATCTTTTATAGTCTTACAAAATCATTGCAGAAAAGTGGCTTGCGCCACTCCTACGATGTCGAATAAACAATGCCAAAGTTGTCACTTCTCAACTCAATTCAATCTTTTGGAGATTACAGATATAAACAATCAAACAAATTGACTTTTGACGGTACTCTTACTTTTCTTGGTTACTGGCCCTCTATTCACTATTTTTAGAACAACCCTCATGACCTTTTTGGAATAGATTGTTTATCTGGAGTTGTATGATAGGAGAAGTATCATTTTTTATGATTCTATCAGTTTTATGACGTGCATTTTACCTCTTTTTACTTACTTGTACAAAGTAACAAGTAAGTATTGTGAAACCGACAAAATTCACCTATCGAGATTCTGATGGAGATATCCGTTTTGAGCATCCCTAAATCCATTTTGACTATTTTTGGCTTGATATCGGTACGTATGTTCGTGCGTGCGTGCGTAACTCGCAAATCTCAAAACTGGTTGAACATATAATGTTGAAATTTTGTATCTAAGACTGGTATAGGGTCTAGTTGTGCACCTCGCATTATGGTTCCAATCGTCTTTACCGGAAGTGCACTTTACTTGAAACATTTTTCGAATTTCTCTAATAAATCCAGAATGATCAACCGTAGGACGTTGAAATTCAGTATTTGAACTTGATGTTGTATCGGAATGGTCATCTGCTATCTTTGTATTGTAATGTTTATTGCTCGACGAAATCTAGTTTGTGATTAAATAAAAGTCACTATTAAATAATTCAAACGAAATAAAAGTTTTATTCTTCTTATATCACTAATAACACTATATTTATTTATTTGTCACTTAATTCCAACTTAAACAAGGTCAGAGATATTTATATTTCACTATTAATTTACATTGTTCACTTTACTATCACTGTTCGATATTTATTTCACACTACTACTCTTATTACTGTACTGTTCTACACGTCTTTTGCTTGGCTTTATATAGAGAAATATTGTTTTCTTGAATTTTCCATTTCTAGAAATCTCTAGAGACTTTCATTGGGAGGGGTGATGTGCTGCGACGCGGTGCGGCGTAAGCGACGACAAGACGCTCCTCCCCATATTACGTCGTCTTTACGAGCTCCCCCTTCACTCTCGCACGTCACAGTATGAATCGGCCAAGCCAAATGTGCACTTTACTCAAGACTTTTTTTAAATTTTCCGCATAAATCCAAAATGATCAGCCGTATGATTTGAAATTGCTGTAGCATCTTAATGGTCATCTTCTATTTTTGTAAAAATCGGCTGAGCCGGAAGTGCACTTTATATGACAGACTTTTTGAATTTTCCGCATAAATTCTAAACAATCAGTCGTAGAATATTTAAATTTTGTACCAGGCACTTTTATAATATCTAGTTGTACACCTTGCATTATGATTGCTTTCGACTAAGCCGGAAGAGCACTTTATTCGAAATATTTTTTGAATTTTCCGCATAAATCCAAAACGATTGAACGTAGATTGTTAGAATTCAGTATTTAGGACGATTATACCGTCTAGATGCTCATATCCTATTTTGATTGAGATCCACCGAGCCGGAAGTGCACTTTACTTGACAGTCTTTTGGAATTTTTCGCATAAATTCGAAACGATCAGGTGTAGAATATTGAAATTTGGTATTTCAGTCTGCTGTAGCATCTAAATGATTGCCATCTATTTTCATAACAAGAGGCTGAACCGGAAGTGCACTTCAGTAGGAATTTATTTTTTAATTTTGCGCATAAATTCAGATCTGTTGGTAGTCGTAGAATTTTGGAAATCAGTATTTAGGAATGTTGTAGTATAAGAATAATGGCCTACTGTTTCCATAGCAACCGACTTGGCTGTAAGCGCATTTTACTTGACATATTTTTAGAATCTCTTGAGTAAATCCAAAACGATTAACTGTGGGACGATGAGATTTTGTGTTTGATTATACATATCCAATGATATATATGATCAAACATAAAATTACATCGTATTATATATATATCCAATGATGTACAAGTAAGTCACGTGATGTTCACGTCAGATTTTTCAAAATTCATGTGTCATATACAAACTAGATAATTCTTTCGGCCTTTGAAGATGGCTAAGATGTAGCCGAAACTGTCGAAATAGAAAAGGAAAAAAAATCTTTATACCTAGTCCGCGTTTCAAGATATCTTGAAAGCCGGAAAGAATAAATGCGATATAACAATGACTTCCTGATTTATTTAGTGCAATTCATTATTATTTTTGTATTTGGGGTACAAAGCTAGTGAAACCAGTTTTAATGAGCTTATTTTTATTTATGACGGATAATATCTTGGGTTTTCTTTGTGAACGTAAGTGATGGGCGTTTAATCGTTTTATGACGATATCTCGAAATTCGATGAAATACACTTTACGCACAACTGATACAAAATTGTTTGTTTACAACTTAGTTACCATGGTGGTAACTTCCACTTTACGCCCGTCGGGCGGTAAAAAAATTTACCGCCCGTTGGGCTGTAAACTAGAGAATTGGCCACCATTATTATTATTAAAATAAGAAAACTACCAACAGAATTTTGTTGACATATAAACAAAATCAATTGTTTAACACATGACATGTTTTTTGTTACCATATGCCACCTTATAATTTTGAAGTAATAAATATTTTTGCGTGTTCTCAAAAACTAATTACTTACGAGAAATTCACAAGTAAATTTTATCAGAGTTGTGCGTAAAACGTTGTACGTGCCTCGGCCTGAAAGACAATTTACACCCTTGGACGAATTAAGGCCCGAAGCGTAGCGAGGGCCTCAAACTTTGTCCGCGGGTGTAAACTTAATCTTTCAGCCCTCTATACGTAAATAACTATTACCGTTAGTCTTTCTGAATATTGTAGAACAGATTCATCTAGCTAGTAACCAAATTAGAATGAGAATCATTTCATGATCTATCCACTACTGTTTAATGTGTATATAAATTACGATAAATTGGGAGGAAGAATTGAATTTAAATTGTTTAGAATAAAATGAAACAATATTCAAAAAATTCTATTGTCACTTTTAGAAACTTTCCATAAGCAAATTTTCTTTTTTTTTGCACAGAAATTGAATTTAAGGATTTAGGTCCGATTCCGTTCACCCCCCGGCACATCAAAAGTTTTGACATTTTTAGTAGCCCTCATAAATATCACAGTCACAACGGAAAGTTAAAACAATTTATTCAGTCCTGCAGCGTTCAAAGTAGAAACCATTTGTATCTTATTAGAGAAGTCGTAGCTTACCTCCAACAAAAACGCAAAATCAAAAAAATTGAAAATTACGGAGAAAGTCAAGATGTTAAAAATAAACTAATAAGGCTACCCTCCAATTTTCTAAGAAGCTTCAAAACTGTTTTGAATTTGTTTGAAAAAGTTTGAATTTGAATTTATTCATATATCAGTTTTTAAATATATGGCAGGTAAATGTAGGCCACCAGGGACCAAAATTTTAACTATTTATTCGCATATTGAAATAGATTGTTTCAAGCATCATGCCCTCATCGTCAGGTGACAATAAAAAATGAAAATTATCAAGTGATAAATAAATAAAAAAATCATTTATAATTTGATTAATTTTCCAATAATACAAAAAGTTATTGCTGGAAAGAATCAATTTGAATATGAAAATTGAGTGCTCAAAAGTGAAAGACAACTGTGTAAATAATCATCTTATTTTAATTATTCGCACAATAGGTAAATTAGATATATATTCTAGCAATATACCCTTGCTTCGCTGCGGCTCTATTGATCCAGTATCCAATCTATTATATATTTCCTGTGGTTTAGCTCGGCTCAAACACAAAGTTTGAAATAATAAATATATAATCAAAATTAAGCTTGTGCCAGACAAATTCAATGATACTAAATCAAAATTTACTTAATAACCTGAGCAGAAATATTTTCTCTTATTTCAAGCCACGCATAACTCAACATAGTCCCTAATTTCTAATTTTTCCAATTTTTACACAGGCTTCCTGAATATTTTCGATAAAAAGTAATTGAAAGTCCTTTACCGCCCAATCAAAGTCTGATCGAAATCGATTCTGTCATTTCGGAGATTAGTCCGAATAAACAAATAGAAAGGCAAACCAAAATTTAAAAAAATGCGTGTTTTTTTTATGGAATTGGATGAACGATGCGCGGAAAAATAGTTATTCAATACGACTTGCGCGTCACTACATCAATATCTCTGCAGAAATTTTCACGTGTCAGCGACATTTGTGCAAAATTCCATAATAATCGGATGAACGATACGCGAGCGAACAAATACTACTCATGTGCATGCCACTTATTTTATTGCGTTCCAATAACAACTATAGAAAGACAAACTAACAGACAGACAGACAGATTTTGGTCTACTGCAAATAACCATATTTTGCTGCGAAACCGCAGACATGAAGTTTGAGGTTATTAAAGTGGCCAAGGGATCAAAAATTAAATTCTTGTTTAATGTTTGGACGTTTCGGCGCCGAAACGGCCCGCCATCATCAGCTGCTGAATGATAACGGTTGTTACATGGTAGTTGTTACAGAGTAATCAAACAAATACAATAAAATTTGGAATGATATTAATAATAAGTTAAAAATGCAAAAAAACCAAAACACTCCACAGGTGCCATGGCGGCCAATCGTTGGAGCCTAAATGTAATAACAGTTGAAATTTAGCAGCTGATGATAGCAGGCCGTATATATTTTTTCCCTTGCACTTTGATGGCTGCTGTTGATAGCTAAGAAAACGATATTGTGAATTGAACTGTTTTCATTGTAGCTGACATAAATGTTTTTGGAAATTTAATGGAAATATCAAGATATTTAAAATATTGATCGACTCCCCATCTAAAATTGTATAGTGAAATTGGAAAACAAATTTTTATTACACAGTTTTTTATAATAGCCAACTTTTTATATTGAAACATATATTTTCCTCTTTTCTGTACCTCGGTGACACAAATTTAGAACAATACTATTAGGAGTTGAAAATACAGCATCACAAAACTCGAGTGCTGAGCATTCGCCCACTTTTAAGTTTCATGAGGACCCTTCTCCTAATTCCATCCTTCCAAAACTGCACATCATTGCATTTCCGCTTCCGCTGTACGCTTTGGCCACTCTCTCTTCATCAATCCTCTTGCGGAGTGCGCTCGACATTTATTCTCCAGTGGCGGCACGTCGAAAACCGGTTAATAATAGTGTTTGATAACGTAATTGTACTTCGACTGGAATAATTGGTAGCGCATCGATCGTTCCTCCCTCGGTTTCTCCTTACAAAGGTGAGAACCGAGGGATGGGGAGAATGTATATTCCCAATAAATTACGATTACTGCGCCGCTAGCTTAAACGATAATAAAAATTGAAGAAAATGTGATGGTGAATTTTTAAGTTCCTTGTAGATTGATTAAATTTTTAAAGTTTTTAACTCAAACATGTATTTCTGCGCATCGTTTCGTCCTCCCACTCTTTAACCTTTTAAATCATCTTTTCTCTCTATGCTGTGTAGGTTCTTGGGTGTGGTATATTTTTTGGCACGTTCTTTACCCCGTGGTATATTAACGCAGTCTGCGTGCCCAAAGGCCTACACTCGTGCAAATATTCACACAAACAAAGGGTGTATGCGACAGTCGGGTCGGTCGCGAGGTGTCCAACGCGGACTTCCAATCAATATCCAACGTTCGTTTACTGTGTCTATTCTGCCTGTCCAAACGCTTTGTGCAAAACATGAAAAAAAAAATAATAGGAAACATGTTTCAGTTTAAAAGGTATTATGTTGTTAGGAGATTTTTTGTTTTTATTCTCTTTCAGCAAGAGATGAAAGAAAATACTGTATGGAATCCTTTGATAAATTAGATCACAACATCTCAATGGGGCTATGTTTTTGTGAAATGATGAGGAACAAAAAGATGTCACTTGTGAATTCAAATAATTGAATTAATTTTAACATTGAACGCTGAGAATGGTTACGTTCTGTTAATATGAAAAAAGAACGACAAAATATTATAATGTATAATAGTAGTTTCGCTCTTTCTTCTCTTTTCCACTATCTTTCCCCAAATAAAACGGATTTAAATGATCTTCAAATATTTTTCAGGTATAGTTTAATAAGATAACATTTAGACATGATTAACACAATAGCATTTAATAAATAATTACATTTGTGTTCTTGTTTCCTGTACGGTATATGAATACAGTCTATTCTCTTACAAAGCACATGCGCGTAGGTGTATTAGGATCGAATACTTTTGTTGCTCATGCGTACAAGAAGGACAAATCCGTTATCTTGGTTTACATGACTTAACTTGTCATTCAATGCCATCAAATCTTATAAAAAGACTAGAAGGCTTTCCAAATATATGTCTAATGTGGACGTTTCGGCCACATTGAAAATTCTATATTCCAATTGTAATGAAACTTGGAATTTTCATTAGTGCTATCTATGTTCATTGATTGAAAAAGAAAATGATCGATAAAAACTTATCGATTGAGCTACAAACTAGCCCCAAATATTTGAATAAAAAGGTCGATGACTTTACTTATTACAAGCCGAACGTTTGGAACTTCTGATCAAGTTGAATAATAACTAATTAATTATTGAGTGTTTTGGCAACAGTGCTTGACGCAAGAGATAGTGAGAAACAACGTATCATTACAGAAAAATTTTGTGTATGAAAAGATTCATTTTTCTTGACATCAAAATGGAGAATCGAAATGCAAAGCAAAATGCAGCATTTAATGCAGTGAATCAAACGGCCCTCAAGTTTTGGTGTATTGAATATTGCTAACCTAAAATCTTCATGCAGATCAGATTTAATAATAGGAAGTAAAACTTGAAATAAAGCAGAATGCAATTGAATTTTTTAATAAAATTGGAAAATTAAGAATAGAGAGATTAAAAGACATGAAAGTAAGAAAATATTCAAGAAACATCAAGGAGATCCAATAAATAATACACCAAAACTGGACATACACGATATAGAAGAAATATGAAAAACTGCCACATATACTGTAATGTTTATTGCTTGACGAATCAGTTTGTAATTAAATAAAAGTCACTATTTAATAATCTAAATGAAATAAAAGCTTTATCCTCCTTATGTCACTAATAACACTATATTTATTTATTTGGCACTTAATTCTAATTTAAACAAGGTCACAGATATTTATATTTCACTATTTATATACACTGTTCACATTACTGTTCGATATTTATTTCACCAGTACTATTCTTACTACTGTCCTCCACACGTCTTTTGCTTGGCCTTATATAGAGAAATATCGTTTTCTCGAATTTTCTATTTCTCGACTCTTTCCATTTCTAGAAATCACTAGAGGCTTCCATTGGGAGGGGTGATGTGCTGCGACGCGGTGCGGCGTAAGCGAGGACGAAAGGCCCCTCTCCATACTACGTCGTCTTTACGAGCTTCCCCCCCTCTCGCACGTCACAATACAATAAAGGAGGCAACAAAGCAAGTTTGCGGCGTGTAGAGAAATATAAGAAACATCAAACAAATCCTTTGGTGGAGCGAAGAGGTCAAAACAGAAATTAAAAAGAATAAGCAGAAATGGAAGAAATTTCTAAATACGAAGAAAGAAGAAGATTTTGAAGAATATATAACACAAAAAAAAGTGAAGGAAGCTATTAAAAAATCAAAAGCAAGAATTTGAGAGGAGTTCGGAAACATAATGGAAGATAACTACAAAGAAAATAAGAAATTACTCTATTCCACGATTGAAAACTTCAAAAAGGGAAACCAAATAGTACTAAAACAACTTAAAGATAGACATGGAAATATATTGAAAGAAAATAAAGAAGTTATGGAGAGATAGAAAGAACACTTCGCAGATTTGCTTGGAGGAAAACAGACTATAAATGAAAATAAAGTAGAGGAAAACCATCAAAGAAAAAGCACTAGGGAGGAAAGCGAGACAGAAGACATAAAACAATAAAAAATTTGAATAGTACTTAAAAAACTGAGAAACGGCAAGGCGCCGGGACATATGATACGGCCAGAACAAATGATACGGCCAGAACAATTTAAATATATGGGTGCAGAAGGGGAACAGATGCTACTTGAGATTTGGAAAATTGGGCGAATTCCCAAAGATTGGGAAGAGGCGGTAATATTTCCCATCTATAAAAAAAAGTCAGTATAGGAATTGTGACAATTGCAGAGGGATATCACTGTTATGTACTACAGCTAAAATATATGAATCTATAATAGAAAACAAGCTAAGAAGAGAAGTGGATTCAACAACGGAAAGAGTACAAAGCGGGTTTAGAAGAGTACCCTCTTTGCAAAATCACATATACTCTATCAAAAAGCTCATAGAGAAAATCTGACGTGAACATCACGTGACTTACTTGTACATCATTGGATATATATTTAATACGATGTGATTTTGTGTTTGATCATATATATCATTGGATATATACAATCAAACACAAATTCTCATCGTTCCACACTTAATCATTTTGGATTTACTCAAGAGATTTTAAGAATCTGTCAAGTAAAATGCGCTTCCAGCCAAGTCGGTTGCTATGGAAACAGTAGGTCATTATTCTTATACTACAGCATTCCTAAATACTGATTTCCAAAATTCTACGACTACCAACAGATCTGAATTTATGCGCAAAATTGAAAAATAAATTCCTACTGAAATGCACTTCCGGCTCAGTCTATTATTATGAAAATAGTAGGCAATCATTTAGATGCTACAGTAGACTGAAATACCAAATTTCAATATTCTACACCTGATCGTTTCGAATTTATGCAAAAAATTCCAAAAAACTGTCAAGTGAAGTGCACTTCCGGCTCAATGGATCTCAATAAAAATAGGATATGAGCATCTAGACGGTATAATCGTCCTAATTACTGAATTCTGACAATCTACGTTCAATAGTTTTGGATTTATGCGGAAAATTCAGAAAAATTTTGAATAAAGTGCTCTTCCGGCTTAGTCGACAGCAATCATAATTCGAGGTGTACAACAAGATATTATAAAAGTGCCTAATACAAAATTTAAATATTCTACGACTGATTGTTTAGAATTTATGCGAAAAATTCAAAAAATTTGTCATATAAAATGCACTTCTGGCTCAGCCGATTGTTACAAAAATAGATGATGACCATTGAGATGCTATTTCAAATGCTAAATTCCAGTATCCTAGGCTGATTATTCTGAATTTATGCGGAAAATTAAAAAAACGTTTCAAGTAAATTGCACTTCCGGTTCAGCTGATCGCAATCCTAATGCAAGATGTTGTAGAAGTTCTTTATACGGAATTTCAATATGCTATGGCGGATCATTCTATATTTATGCAAAAAATTCAATAAAAGTTTCAAGTAAAGTGCACTTTCGGTACAGACCGGTACAGTTGCTTGGAACCATAATGCGAGGTGCACAACTAGACCTTATACCTGTCTTAAATACAAAATTTCAACATTACACGTTCAACCAGTTTTGAGATTTGCGAGTTACGAACGAACGCACGCACGAACATACGTACCGACATCAAGCCAAAAATAGTCAAAATGGATTCAGGGATGCTCAAAACAGATATTTTCATCAAAATCTTGATAGGTGAATTTTGTCGGTTTCACAATACTTCCTTGTATTTAGTAAAAGTAAGTAAAAAACTATGAACCAGAAGAGCAAATTATATATAACATTTGTTGATCTGGAAAAAGCATTCGACAGATTACCACGAAAGCATTTGTGAAAAATATTAAGAGAAATATTGGATAACGAAGAACTAATAGAAGCAATAAAAAGTGTGTACTGGAAGACATCAAATTAAGAACCGGAAATGAAACATCAGAAGAATTTACCAATACGCAAGGACTAAGGCAAGGAGGAGCATTAAATCCGTTGCTATTTATAATATTCTTGGATAGTATTATCAAGAAAATAGAGGATAAATTAAGAAAAGTGGATATTGGTTACCATAGGCTGACAATAACAACAATAGATGATTTAGCAATTCTAGCTAAGACCGAGAAAGACATGCAACACAATATAAATATATAGAACGATGAACTGAAGAAGCATAATATAATCATAAATGTAGACAAAACAAAAACAATGATGATAGAATACAACAAATGGATAAATTCACATATCTAGGGATAAAAATTAACAACAAAAGAAGTATAGATCAAGAAACCAACAAAAGAATATTAGCAGCCTATAGAAACTTATATGCAATAATAAATAACAAACAAGTGTCGAAACATACAGAAAAGACAGTCTATAAAACAATATATAGACCATCTTTAATATATGGAATTGAGACGTGGAAATTAAATTAAAGGAACAGAAGTAAAATCCAAGCAGCGGAAATGAGATATTTATGACGAGTAGAAGGAGTGACAAATATGGAGACTCATCAATAGTAACTTGAACATGGATAATACTGACACATTTAAAAAAATTGATGAATTAACGAACAACAGCAACACTGTAAGGAACCCCTTAGATATTGCTAATATGTTTAATGAGTATTTCATCAATTTACCACAGGATATTCAAAAAGAGCTACCATTGGCTCCTGATTTTCATTTAAGTTCTAGAAATGATTCTTCGATATTCTTACACCCAGTTACTGAAAACGAGCTGCTATCTCTAATCTTATCATTAAAAAATTCCTTTTCTTCAGGAATTGATGAAGTTTCGAGCAACTTATTGAAAAATTGTTATGATACACTTATTGCACCTTTAACTCATTGCATCAATTTGACGTTATCAGAAGGTATTTTTCCTGATCTTCTCAAATATGTCAAAGTTATAGCATTATACAAGAGGGGTAATAAAGAATTAGTCTCAAATTACAGACCAATCACGTTGATTTCAGTGTTTCATAAACTTTTCGAAAAAGTAATGTTGTCGAGAATTCTTCCATTTCTTGAAAAGAATAAGATCCTGATTGGAGAACAACACGGTTTTAGGAAAGGATTAGGCACAACATCCGCTTTAGCTAACTTTCTAGATCCTGTTTACAAGGCTATGGACAAAGGTCTGGATATATTTGGTCTAATGATTGATCTTTCAAAAGCGTTTGATTGCGTTAATCATCTTACTTTAATTGGGATATTAAACTCATACGGTTTGAGAGGTACGTGTGCAAATTGGATCTTTTCTTATCTGCAACAAAGGCAACAAGTGGTGATTTACGCAAACCAAAAATCTGATGCGCAGCCTGTCAGTTGTGGAGTGCCGCAAGGCTCAATTCTTGGGCCAATCTTGTTCATTTTATACATTAATGGTATAAAAAATATATTAGGATCTAATACTTTTGTTGCTTATGCAGATGATGTGTCAGTTTTATTGTCCGATGTTGAGGATATATCGAAGGTAGCCGCAAGTCTGTCATCTTGGTTCGCATCACTGAACTTGTCACTTAATGTCGAAAAATCAGTTGTTATTAGTTTTTCTAACAGAAAGAGAGAGGATAATACTTCTTTTCCTTGCAATTATCAGCTCTTATCTCAAATTAAATGTGGTAAAATTTTGGGGCTCAATATACATGAAAATCTGATATGGGATCCACACATTGATGCTATCTGCAAGACGCTAGCCTCACTATGCTATCTCATAAAAAGACTAAGAATACTTTCCAACGTTCCCACTGCGAGAACCTTTTATTTTGCAAAATTTTATCCCATTCTAAGCTACGGCATTATTTTCTGGGGATACTCACCTTCAGCAAAGCGAGTTTTTAGAATTCAAAAAACTGCAATTCGTAATATTTTCTCGCTCAGCGCAAGAGCATCTTGTAAAGATATATTCAAACATGAAAAAATTTTGAATCTTCCCTGTCTCTACATTTATTCTGTGACTATGTTAATAAGGAATAACAAAGACAATTTAACGACACAGAGCGACGTACATAATTATGATACTCGCAGTAAAGAGAACCTTACTGTTCCAAATATAAAATTAAATAGATCAAAAAATAATCCCAACTACTTTGGTTTGAAGTGTTATAACAACTTACCACAATACTTGAAAGATATTAAGACGAAAAATAGTTTCAAACAAAAATTGAAATTATATCTCTTAAATAAGAGTTATTATGATATTGAAGAATTCCTTAAGGATAGGCCCCAATAACACGATTGTGTGTACTACTTGACTTTTTCTCATGCCATGTAAATTTTGGTCTCCAGAAATAAATCATTTATTATTATTATTATTATTATTATTATGGATAGAATAAGAAATGATCAAATAAGGAAAAACCTGGAAACAGAAAGCATATACATAACACTATAGACAAGAAGCAAATGGCATGGTACAGCCACCTAATAAGAATGCAAGAAGAGCGACGTATGGAACACAAAGATCACAAAGATGAAAAAGAGAAAAAGATCTAGAAAAACATGGAAAAACAATGTAAAAGAGATTTTAAGGAGAAACAGTATCAACTGTCAAGATATAAAAAGAGAAGCAGATAACAGAACAGAATGAAGCGAACTAATAAAAAATCTGAACTAAAATTGATTTATTCGCGACACCCCCAAGGATATAAAGCAGATTTAAAAAGATTAATAATAATAATAATAATAATAATATATTTTGTTGTTGCATTCTATTCCATTAGTGATATACAAATGTAATGATAAGATTTTCATATCTATTTTATTGAATGGCATTAACATTTGTAGATCAGATATAATAATAGTACTTGTTATTTCTTATTCCGATAGATAATGATGTGCTTCGCAGATACTACAAAAAATATATATGGTGCATGTAACGAGTGTGCAGCACTGTGTGCAGCACTCATTTTCATGCCAACATGAGATCTGCGACACTTGACTACGTGTCGTTGAACATTTTAAACGAGCCACACTCTTTCAACGACAGTAATAAATTGGAGAAAAGGGAGAATTGAAGAAATCTAAATTATTATAGATTGTAATAAAAATAATACAATAACAAATAATTCATCATAAAAATACCACTGATTTTATTTGCTACAATGCTTTTTTCTCCACTATTTTCGAAATAACAACAATTATTGTGTTCAGGCTTGACAATAACTTATATATTCTACAATTTATTTATAAAATATGATTGCAATCTATGTATCTTATTACAAATTTTTATTTAATTTCATCTGTTTGTATTTTGGTTACTATGTTCAGGTCAAATCATCTAAAACCTTTATCAATTATATTTGATGTGAAGTAGTAGATCATTCAGTATATTTCCAAATAATAACAAATTAATTGCAATACTAAATCGCTTAGAACTTACTCTAATTGATTTGTTAAAATATCAGTTGATTTGTTTGTGCTTTGAACTTTGAACTTCAGATCACGCGTAGGTATACGCAAAATAAAATAGAGAGTTGTAGGCGGCTGCAGGTCACGTGTAGTGAGCGTGAATGTGAATAAAGGACTTCAGTTGAATGGCAAAATATTCCATAAAGCAACGTGAGTTAAATCTGTCTTTTATTTGATGATATTGATTTTGTACTTATTGTTAGAATAATAATACATATTACATTGAATTTTATCAATGGTTTTATTACTCGTGATTTAGTCTTTAGTGCCATTGTCAAATAAATATGAAATTTTCCACTTCAGTTGAACTTACTGTACCTTTTCCCTAACTAACAGTTCAAGTGGTCGACAATCGATGATCGTTGTGACCTTTCTGTTCTATACATCATCAATTTGAGATTAATATTTATTGGAACATGACCTAGTTTATTGTTATTGCGTATTAATTTTTATGAATAATTCAAGGTTAAAAAATGAATTCGTATAATTTGTTGTTTTGGATCATCGCGAAAAACTGATTTTTTTGACTAACAAATCAGTCCAGGTGAAGCTCAGCTACTCGGTCGTTATATACTTATATAGTGTGAGGCAGAGACTTCCAAACTTTTTTCTCGTAGACCACTTTCTCAATTTTACTGGTGAATCTCAAATCCCTTCTCGTAGATTGCCTCTTACAACTTGTGAACCCCCATTTTTTTTTCTTACCGACGTAGACCCCCGTCTAGTCTCCTGTGGATCCCAGAGGATATTTTCATAATTAAATGTATTTTAAGTGCTTTATTCAATAAACTTAGATTTTTGATTATTTTTGAATTGAGGTTTTTTTTTTTTTATTTAGAACCTTAAGAACATTACAATTTGATATGGCAGATAATGAATATATGCGGAGTTACAAATCTTATGATCTGCATATTCTAATGTTTATGTACCTAAACTTTCAGATTATTGATTTAATTTTTCAGTACAATAAGTGTAAACAAGAATGTATTCTCTTGAGAAGTTTCAAAGTGGTTTAATATTTTCTGTGTATGTAAACGGGTAAAGTTAGCATGAAACAATAAATTACATCTGTTGAAAATCGATAAGAAAATGTATTTCCGTTTTCAAGTTTACCTTCAGTTTTGCATTGCATGTAAAAATTTTAAAATACGATTTGTGGTTATCAGCGCTTTAAATTCTGAATTTTTGTAGGAACCTACACAGTGAAGATAAATTATGGACGCAAACAAGAACAAAGTTTGAGGTTACTGCAAAAAATAAAAATTCACATGTTTTTATGAAGAGTCGATGATTTGAATCAATAAATTTAAATTTATACAATAACAACAGGAACATTTACTATAGATTGAGACTTGATAGCTTACAAAAGAATTACTAGCCGTCAAATAGAGGTATCCATTTTTTTTTGACTGAAATTTAATTGTTACTTTCGACCTCACTTGATCCCAGTACTAAAAATAGTTACGTCTGCAATACTAATCACTTGTTTGATTCATATACTCAATCCTTGCCTTAGTGCATCAAATTTTAAGCTACAAAAAAAAATTATACTGTAATGTGCGAAAGTGTCATAATTCGTAAAAAATTAAGTAGGTCTGAATCCGTCCCTGTTGTCTGGGCGGAGCTTATTATCTCTTTACGCGACGTCAAGCGACATTCGAGATTAATGTAGAAATTTCTGTATGTTTGTTGTCCGTATATATAAGGGCGAACAACCTGACTGAGAAACAGTGAAATAGAGTGTATTTAATGCGTGATCAGTTAAGTTCGAAGCGTAATAAATAAATAAGTTGTTGTAAATAAATATTAGTGGTTTTGTAGTTGAGGTTTAATGATAGTGAGTAGAAATAAATTGTATAGTGTTTGTTTTAGTGTTACAACGAAGAATAAAACTTTCACTTTCGTTTCATTTATTAAACAGCGACTTTTACTTTAACAATAAACAATTTAATTGAAAGCAATAAACATCACAATATAGATATTTTTTACGGTCGTGCATGAAGTAGGCACTTTATGCATTGCAAACGATTTTTACCACCATTTAAACGGGTGGCCCTAAAATATTGTTTGTAACTTCATGTTTGTATTATCTCTCACTGATCCACTTGATCGGATATTTTTTAGGTCAGTAAGGAGTTTCCTTTCTGTGTGTCCAATAATTGTCAAAAGATGAAAGTTGATAGCAGAAATTTTTTTTTGTATTCTATTCAAGTGTAAACTAGCATTATGACATTCAGTCAATTTTAGTGACTTAGTAAGCCTCGTCACCAAATACTTGGCCTCATGTCCTAATATTCAACTTTACTATTTCTTATCTAGTCTTCACTAGATAACAGGATCTTCCACGATTTTTCAAAAATGTCGAAAATGAACTCTAAGCACATTAAAAAAATGAAGAGTCATCTAGATGATGAAAGCGCATTTTTGACAGCTCATGAATGCTTGTTACTCCAGATTTCGCAAATTACCATCTTCCGCAAATACCCATCTCTCACAAATTACCATCTCTCACAATTACTGAGCTTGAAATTAAGCAGTTTGGGCAAACTTACGAAGCAGCAGCTTCCATTTAGTAAGTACTAGTTTCAAGTTGACTATTTGATAGGTACATAATTTATGCATGTACAAACTCAAAAATACCTTTTAATCTTCATTGTTTAGTTATTGACTGACGGGAGGTCAAGTGCTGTACCTTAAAGTGATAATTTGATCTTTATCAAAGCTATATAAGAAAAAATACACCAAAAGTAAACAAATTTTCATCCAATAATAATAATTCATTCTAATAAGCTTCAAATTCGCGTCAAACAAGTCATTGAATGAATCCCGGACAGATTTGACAACTGTACATAATAATAGTGACACTCGCGGCTAAAGTTGTAACTAAATTTTCATCTACTTTAATAAATTTTAGTTGCCATATCCCTAATGTCATAGATATCTATGGACATTGCTTCACTTGAAACAAGTAATTGAATAATTTAATCTTCCACAATCACTGAGCTTGAATTAAAGCAATTTGTGCAAGCCTACGAAACAGCAGCTTTCATTTAGTACCAGTTTCAAGTCTGTAAATAGTATAGTTGCTGAGAACTCAGCGTCACGCCAGCCAGCCAGCCAGCCAAAGTGAATATAATAGCGCTTTTTCGTTGAGGAGAATCGCTGTAATTAGTAAACACGATTCCAAAGACAACGACATTTGAAAAGGTCAAGAAAAACCGCCATGTTGTGACATCACTCCGCACTTTTGACGCTCAGCTGTAGTATCGCTTTCAATAGAGTCAGTAAAATTGAACCTCAGTTCTAGAAAAAATAACCGTCAAAATAGTATTGTATTGTATCTGGGTGTGATAGCAGCAGTCATCACGAACCAAGTAAGTTGCTTATAGTTGTCTCAACAGAGAGATACTGGAAAAGAGGTTACATCAAATCCGAGGCGTAATACCGCGTGTCGTGTTTGACTTCTTATTTATCTTGTTGTTAGGACTTGAAGACCATTTCAATTCTCAATTCTCTATTAACAAAATCAATTATTTTATTAAATTATATTGAAGTTCACACATCTGTAAACTGACAGTGGGCTCCAAAATGGCGGACGAGTCAGCTATGCTTTATCTAGTACCTAGTGCTATATACTGCGTTATGACGTCACAGCGACGCTTGGCCAATAACAGCGTTTCGTCGATCACGTGACAAAATTTGAAAATTTTACAATTTTGTATGTGGTTTGTTAAGATAACGCAATGGAAAAAAAAGTTTTATCCACAGGATTGTCAATTACAAGTTATAAACTTAACGTCGAGACATAAAAAGATCATATTAATTTTTCTCAGGAACACCCTATTCTGCTTTTAGATTTAAAACACTGTATCGATTCATCTTGAAGCAATCTAATATCAGAGTCCTCGTTTCCCAAATAAGTATATTTTAATGATGGTTTTCAAACTTAATATAAAAGGTCTGCTGATAAGAAGAAAACATTTTCATTGTCTGCTTCTTTATTATCTATTTAAACAGGTTTAATTGCCGTCAATTCTATTCTCAATCGGATAAAAGCGATTAAATCGAAGCGTGAGAGCGTTTTCTCGCATTTTCTGCTATCACAACTAATTCTATTCGCCGTTTTGATTGGATATTGGAGGCCGGTGAAGTGCAATCAGACGAGAATATTTTATTTTTGCTTGGAAATAGCTTGAAAAGAAATGAACTTAATAAGTTTTTGTGTTAATGACCATAAAAGTTTTTTGCACGCAATTTTCAGATTATCCTAGAGGGAATAAAATTCTGTTATTAATATTTTGTTGGTTCTAAATCTAAAGATTGGCACACACAAGAATAATAATATAAATACGAACGCACAATAGCCAAATGGTGTGCCTTGAATACCAGCCTATTTTGAGATTATTTAATAGCGTTCCTGCCTTAATTACTCTGTGTTTTGACTTTATTGCAATTACTTATGGACGAGACTCAACCTATGAGGGCTTGAATTATCTGTAGCTTTCTATGTCAATTTTCCAACCTAAAAATCTCATCTTGTAACTGAAGAATTGAAAAATCCATGGAAATACCTGTTTCCGCGAGCTTTCAGCGCCTGTAGAATCTTGCATCTCTAAACTTCGAACCCTGTTTTATTTACATGTTACACTCTCAATACACTTTCCGATTGATACTGATTTGCATCACAATATCGGAGTCTTTTTTCTCGTAGATTCGATTCATTCTCTTATTAACATTCTCAAGTTGACGATTTCTGTGCGAAATATAAAAAAAAGTAAAAAGATATATTAATTTTGGATCGCTTTCATATGAATTTCTATCTTTCAAAATAACAAATCAGTGAAAAACCCTCGAACACTATGGATCAAAGTGAACATTTTTACAACTGCGCCTGTATTTTTATATTTTTCTCTGCAGTTTTTCCAATAACGTCGATGTTTATCTAGAAGCTCGTTATGTTTCATAATATCCGTTATCAATTTTAAAATGATGAAGTTCTGAATTTTTGTTTTAAAAATAAATATTTTCAGCCTCATTGCTCTTTTGTAGGAAGCTCACTGATATTGTTCCCAGAATGCAATTCTCATAATGCAGAAGTTTGTTGTGAGTCGGTCGCGTTGAAAACTAAATGTTTTTGTATGTGTTTAAATGTTTAGTCAACTGTTGCATTTCATATGTTTGTTCAAAACTTTTGTTGGTGATTATTCATTATTTAATGAGAGTTTTGAAATGTTATAGTCATGCGTTTAAAAGAAAATATTGCTTATACGTTCTAGGAAAAATGTTGCTAGTATGATATAATTTGTTATCTGCTTTGTTTACTATTTTTCAAGTTGTGAGTTGCAATTACAAAATTTTCCTAGAAATTGTTTTAGAAACAGGTGAATAAGTAAAAGATTTTTCGGAATGTAAAATCTTTTAATGCAGAAATTGTACTTAAATTATTCATTGATTATTATAAATATGCACTCAGAGATTTATTAAATCATTTATTATCATTTTGTGAAATAATATTATATTGTTCACATAAGAAACGTTGACATTTTCATTTGACCATCATGAGTCAAATTCATGAATCTTGAGTTACCAAAATAAAAAAAGCTTTGAAGCTGCGATAAGAAAAAATGGCTAACTGAAAGAAGATTTTACTCTATCAAGGATCTGATTGTGGAGACAGATGTCTTTTATTTCCGCCGAATCATTTCTTCAAGTTTGGAAATAAATAAAAGTCGCAGGAAGCTGAATCTGGTAGTGCTAAAATTTTTATGAGAGGCCAGTTCGCAAAAGCGATCAGTTTTATGATAAGAATAGTTGAGACAAAAATTGTAGATCTTTCAATTCTATACAAAAATGGTTCTCACACTTTTTTTCCTATAATTCAATATTTCTGAGAAAAAACCATTCCAAAATTATATTCTTCACTATATTTTATGCTATTGCTGGTTTTATGTCTAACAAAAAAATTTTTGCAATAATTATAATATTCCAAAGAATTGAACGGAGAGAAAATTTTTCTTTCAAATATCAAACATGTCATTTTGTCCATGGAAAAAATATAAACAAATGGCTTGAAAAAAATTAAGGCAAGGTTTTTGAATGCCTTTGTAGACTCGAAAACAGCGATAGCATAGCATACAGAAAAAAAATGTCAACAACACTTATTACATTTTTCATTTTTTGTTAACTTTAAAAATTGGGCACACCCCAACTTGGCACATTCAATCTCCCGATGGGACATCAATCAAGGGTTGGTGGTAATCCTTATGATCAACTCGGCACATCTTAAACAAGTGCACCTATTATCGGCTTAACATCTAAGAAAAATTTAAATTAAAATGTTTTGTTCAGTAGCTATCTATTTTATCAATCCAACAGTTCAACCAATATCAAAGATATCAATTCGCGTGATAACTAGCCAACGTGGTAAAATACTACGGATTGTAGAGCAACATTAATTCAGTAAATAAAATCGAAAATTTTTATCTGATGAAGTGAAGTGGCGGTGTGTTAATCGAAAGTGCAAAGCATTTTTCCATACCATGAGCAAGTAATAACGACAAAAAGGTTAATCCACGATCACGCTGAAATTGTTATTTTTATTGTATGATACAACCTACTTATTTCATGATTTTGTATCATTGTATGTCAAATTTCGTATGATAATAAAAAAGAAACTATAAAATAGATTTTATTTTATTCAAAAACATTAGAATGCACAGCCCTTCTTTTGTTTAAATACCTGAGTCATTTCATTATCATCAGAGACTACCTGCAAATGTGCCGAGTTGGGTATCACTGCAGGTACCTGAGATACTCATATGTGCCGAGTTGGGGAGTCATTAGCAGAGACTACCTGTAAATGTGCCGAGTTGGGAATCGCCGTAAAAATTAATAATAAATAAGATAGCTATTTTTGAATATTTATATGACGTAATCTTGTTGAGTGTACATGTAAGAAGGGCTCCAAGAAGCAAACGATTTATAGACGAATTATTTAAACATTTTTTGTTGCTCTTAATAAAAACAAAAGTACGAAAAAAATCAGTAGGATTAAAATAGCCTCACTTTTTTAAAAATTTATTTAAAATTTTTTTTCTCGTAAGAATTTTTTCTTTTAGGTTCTAATATACCACCATAATTTTTTCAAATTTTCGAATTGTTATTTACTACTATAAAAATAATATTTTATGTGCTGTCGTCTCTCAACAGCCGCTCATACTATAAACTCACTTCTCGACTATTCTTCTGGGTCCAGTTGATTACCAAGCCACACTTGAACATGGTAATATTCTGGATAAAAATGTTGATGAGCAGAAGTTAAACCAATTCATACTCTATTTCCACCTGCATTAGAAAAACTCCTTAATTCTATTTTTTGCAACTGTAAATCGAAATGTGGCTGCAAAAAAGTAGGCTTACTTTGTTCACTAGCATGCACCAGCTGTCAAGGACAGTCGTGTTCAAATACTAAATCTCCAACTGAAGATGATCCTTACATCAACGACAATACAACTGATCGCTGTTTGAACAATTTACGTCAACTTAGGAAGATGAAGAAGAAGATCTAATATTATATTAAACTTCAATAAAAAGACCGTGGAGTAGGTCTACAAGAGAAACCACATTAAAAAATACGCGCCAAGTACAGTACCTCATAGGTGGCGTGGAAACGTGTGCATGTTATGGAGAATATGACTTTAGAATGGCTTTTTCTCAGAAATGGTGAATCTTAGGAAAAAAAATGTAGGGACCATTTTTATAGAGAATTGAATTATCTACAATCTATGTCTAAGCTATTTTTATCATAAAATTAGCTGTTTCGCTTCATAATCCAAAAAACTTTTGACAACATCATTATAATGAAATTCTAACGTGCATGTCAATTTTCAGCTTCTTGAGAATTCATGCAAGGCTGAATGTGTATTTTGATTGGACTATTGTAAATTTTCTAATGTCTGCTATTTTCCAATCTTACTTTTATAAAAGAAATAAATTTTATAGTATTAATAACTTATTTACCTTTTTACTGTAGCTATCTATTTATTTTTTTGATTTAATTTCGTTTTTTCTGCAAGTATGTTTACAGTTTACAAAACTGTATCTCTGGTTGCTCATTTAATTGATTTTTTTGACCATAAAACTCAAATTAATAAGTGTATTCTATATATCAAGAGTATCAAGCATCACCCAGAAGTGCCTGAATTGTCCGCGCTAATACTGGTGTCAAGATTTCACACAGAACAAATAAGCCTTAAAGAAGATTATTTTGAAAAACAGTAAGGGTTTATCTAAAAAATTTTAGTATTTTTCATTTATGTACGAACTTTCCAAACCATTATCGTACTTATTAGCGCTTTAAAATATTTGATCAACGATTAACCGGCTAGTGGACAATCGGATGTGTAATCGATACATGTCTACTTTTGCCAAAAGGGACCATATGTATTTTCACAAACCTCCAAAATAGGGCGTTATTTTTTTAATCCATCTATGCAATTATTTTACAATGAATTTAAAATATATGAATTGTATTGATTGTTTTGAAAAATGTATCATCAATAAGACTAAGACTCAGGAAAGCATAAAAAGTTTGCCGTAGTAATGAAAGAAAAAAAAGTTGAAATGACGGAACTGAAATCTCGAGTTTTCTATTCTCCGGACGGTATATGACGTATGAGAAACGTATTGCCTTATATTTTGAAAACTTGAAATATCAATTCTGGTATTATCGATACACTTTCCTCTTATTTATTTGTATTGAAATGTTTATCTTTTATAACTGACTGAATTGTCAATGAATTTCGATCTTTTATGCAATTATCAGAATTGATGTAACGATTTGTTACTTCTAATTCATGTGAAAATGGTTTGGCTCGGCTATGAAATTGGCAATCGACATAAATTGCATCTGAAAGCATTTCTATTAAAATGAGACAATAAACAAACTTTTACGACCCGTATACAGTCGCATTTTACACGCAGTAAATTCAGAGACGCAAGTAAGTACTGAAAATGTTAGAGCGAGAAATATGAATGTGAAATAAAAGTAGATACCTACTTGTGTTACTTTTATTTTTATGCACTTTGAGAGTGAGTGGAATCAGTTTTGAAGAAATTGATTTAATATACTTTCGGTGCTAGTCCTCGCAGCACATTTTAACGAATACTGGGGCTGTCGTTCGAATCCCATGCAACCTGATTGTATGCCGATAAACCCTTACTGTTTTTGAGATGAGATGAAGAATAAGCATAAACTGCCAATAATCCTACCTTGTTATTTCAAGTGCATGTCTTAATTTTCTAAAAACGATATTATTAACATCCCTTGAAGTCTTATTCTAGAGTTTATTGATTTAGCAAGCTTTTTGAATCGTTAATTATTGAACGTGAATATATTCCAATCTGAAATCATATTAAATCTCAAATTAAAATGATTTCAACCAATAATTGTGTTACCTCCGAGGTTACCTCCCTGCAAACTTTATGGTAGTTTTCTCAGGGCGCCAACATCGTACGTAATTAATCCCTAGCCGCGTCGACATCTTGTTAGCATCTTTACCGCGTCTTTGCCCCTCTGTGCCAACCCCTGCACCGAAATAACGCGGACGCCTCTTTAATAAAATCGTTCACTGTAACATTACTTAAACCAGAAGTTCAAAACTGGTGTTCACTATTATGCGAACCTCTAATTGTTTATCAGAATATTGTTACATGTTAAATGAATATTTTAGAAGAATGAGATGTAGGTAGAGATGTGTGCTGCAATTCACGAGATTTGAATACTTAATAATACCACAAAATAGGTATTTCAGAGGGTAATACTATTAAGAAACACTTTAATGGGTCTAAACCCTAGGCTTTGCAGTGATTATTTGAACAACACATTAATTTCCACGGCTTCTTATTTATTCCCAAGCGTTTATCTATATTTAATTTTCACTCTTCTCATTTATTTCTACTTCGTCTAATTCACTTTTGCGTGCTTCGTGACTGAGCTACCAGCTACACTACTTCTACGCGCTCCGTAATATTACTACTATTCTCTCTTCCTTTTTTGACTCAGTTCTTGGTTTATATATCCACGGCTACCCTCTCGAAACTTCGAGAAATCTTATTTGATTTGACGTCACTACGTCCTTACACATTCCAGTCAGTTGCGTCGGTTAGACAACAGCAACACTATTGCGTACGTCACCCGTTTAACTGCAAGTCTATTCAGTAGGGGCACTGTTCGTTACAATATTTATCTGAATAAGGAATGATAATGAATTCGAAAGAATAGCTTCACAAACTGTCTATCATTTTTACAAATCTTCATAGATTAAAATAGTGGCGTGTTCATAAAATTCTTGACGGCACTATAATTTTATTTAGAAAGAAATTTGTTTGCCTCTATTTCCGAAAAGCATCCGACGAAGGGTAGGGGATCTATAATGAGGATCAAATGGAGCAGAAAATTTATCAAAAGATACGCAGTTTATCGAAAACTCATGGGGAAAATTAGAATCAAACCTTGCCATCCAGACGCTTGATAATTATTGGAGTAAAGTTTGTTCAATATTCGCTGCACTACAGTTGTGAATTGTGATTTAAAATTTCTTTGGAAATTTTTGCATAGCTTTTGCTATAACATGCATTGCTGAGATTCCAATAAAAATCTCGTTTTTTCTAAATGACTAAGTGTGAACTGCTAAACTACAATCGGAAAACTTGACATTATTAATAAAAAAATTATTTATTGAAAAGAATATTCCGAAAATGCTAAGAACCGCTGGTTTGTGAATTGGCACGTTGACGAAGTTAATGGAGATTTCTGCAGCGTGATTTTTATTAGCATAATGAAAATTGGGAAGTGTTTTAATTGGTGGTAATTAGGAAAAAAGCGCAAATATTTTGCTGATGGCAGTAAAAATGGATAAATTTATTGTCAAACTTCATAAATTGAAAAGACCGCGATCAACTTTATCAATTTGTAATTTGTTGTGCTTTTCTAAATGAAGGATAGATTTCAGTAATAATATCGCTGTTTGATAAATTAAATTGTTTTCAATGTTAGGCTACAAAAATCATACCAAAATTTTCTGAAATTAATGCTCTCAAAATGACTGACCGTAATTAATCAATATGTCAAAGATATTTCAGTGGCGCGCCATTAATTGTTTGCTCAGGGATAATTGAAAAGATTGAATTTCAATACAGAGCTATCGTTTCAGACCTCAGTTAATTTCTTGAGTTTAGGTATAGTAGTCTTTCAAATAATCAAGATGTGACTACATGAATATAATCTGGAATTTAGCAAGTTCACATACTATGATGAATTGGTAAATAACGGGGCTCACTCTACCCTATATGGAATTTATTTCGTTTAATATAGGTATAGTTTGGTAATAAAATTATTTGGCAATTGACTTGACTCGCTGATATTGAAGGCTGACTCTACTCAGCAGGTATTAAGTTTAATTGTGTTGAGGAGCGCATTATAGTAATTTTATGTAAAATTTGTTATCAAATATTACTCTGGTAAGTATGGCTTCATAAATTTCTTTAATCTTCTTGCGGAATACCTGCTGAGTAATCAATCGCCCGCAATCGCCAAATAATTTTAACTACACCACTTGGATTGAGAATATTTAACTGTCTGCCTGAAGATATCAAATCTTGTAATGATCTTAAACTATTTCTCATTAAATTGACATCGTTTCTGTTGAGACATTGCTTTTATGATTTAAAAGAGTTTTATGAATTATTGACTTGATCATTTAGTTTGTTTATCTTTCTCACACAGTTTTCATTGGTCTCTATCGGGATACAAATAAGGTTATTTTCAATATAACAATTATTGTGTATATTCTTTTCTGTAATGACGATTTCGATACATGTATACATGTCTATGAAATAAAGATATTATTATTATTAAACTATATAAGATATGAAAACGGACTTTCATTTCTAATTACAATAAAGCCATGAACCCATCACCCTGAAAAATCCTGTCTACCTCTATGTCATGGTCAAATAGGGATTATCGGTAAGTTTATGGCGAAGTTTCTATTGTTCGAGAAGTGAAATCTGTCCCAAGTGCGTGCGGTTTTCTATGAACATCCTAGTCAATTTATATCTGATAGTTGAGAAAAATCCAATACTATTTTTGCGAATTTTGGTTTATTATTGTCAGTCAGTCCTAAATGAAATAGAGTCAATATTTTTGGATGTCTGGTGGTCACTTAAAATCAAGTTTATGCCAAATTTGACATTATCCCAGAGCAGTGCTACATAATAGTATATTATTATACGAGCATATAATGAAGGCTATTATTCACGAAGGTTAAGTTTATGCTACGAGCGTAGCGAGTGGCATAATTAACCTGAGTGAATCATAGCTTATTATATATGAGTAGAATACTATACTTTGTCCACGACTGCTATTGACTTTAATTCCATAATTTCTTTTTCGAACAAATTCTTAAATGTTTCTAATTTCTTACCTTCATTGCAAAATATTTTTCATCACATGCTTGAATAAGAAATTTGTAAATTTTTCCGGAAGGAAATGTATTAGCTTTTTTCGGATGAAAGCCCTGAGATCTCCGTTTTAAAAGTGACCGCAGTTTTGCATAGTCTTCTATATCGACTCCTTGATTTATATTAAGGGTACTCCTATGCATAGAGCAATGTGTCCATAATGTGGATGATTTATATTTTGCAGCTAATTCCGTAAATAGACCAGTAAAACTGATCCTGAGAATGAATTAAAGTTGTTAAGAAGAGGAGTGGGGTCAAGCTGTGGTGGAAACCCTGCTCTATGCTAAATACATAGGATAAACATTCATTGCCAACTTCAAATAAACAAAATTTCAATGATTAAAACTAATGGAAATGTTAGCTTTCGGTTGAAAATACATGATTTTGAATAATTTGGTGCCTTATTCTATTCTTTTAAAGAGCTTCCATCCGTTGAAATATTATTTTTTCATATTTTAACAAGCTACAATATGATATGTATAGTGCGCAACGCTGTAGACTTTCGAAAGTATTTTTGACTTCTGACGTTTAGTAGTGGTACTGCGTTTCATAACCAAACAAATTTATTGATGATAAATCTACATCAAAAAAATAATATGGATGGAAGAATAAATGGGTTACTCAATCAGAGCACCGTCAAGCCAGGGAAATGATAAAAATCTTGTTTATTCTAATCGCACACACACTCTTTCCATTTCATCTCACGCGGCGACGTTGCCAAGCGTATGATAACTTGCTAGATTTTAGTAGCTTTTGTACAATTTTTTTGAATAATAATTCAGTTTTCTCTGAAACTAGAAACAAGACTTTTTTGAGATTCAGTACACATGTTTATAAGACTTTCGTAGATATTTTGACGATTTTTTGTAATGTTGTCATCTCAGGTAGTCGAGATAATGACGTATAAATCAATGTGAAATACGTCACATGCATTAACGCAATGTAATAACATGTCACCGAACAGCAACTTTGAAATTTTTTCATTTCGATAACTAGAAACAAGATTAAATTCAAACTTTGCCAGAATATTCTTCACTTAACAAATAATATACTGTAAAAATTTGAATAAATTCTCATATACTTTGATTTCCTTCTCAACAACCTTAATTTTCTTGGTCGCCCTTCAGTCCATAAAGGTGTTGTACATAAGAATGTAAAGATTTCGGGATTTCTCAGGCAACAAATTTAGGGAGGTGACTTTTGCAGTTTCTGTTATCTCCGGTGGAGTACAAGTGCACAATATCTATTTCTCACTATCAATTTTCATTTTTTACGTATTCTGGATCGAAATTATGACGTTTTCAAATTGACAAAAATTTATGCTTCGTTTGTCATGTCATATCTATGGCTTACTTGATATAGTTTATTTAATGTCAACTTTTTTCTAGAAGTGCATTAAAAAATAGATTAAAGTAATATTTTAACAAAATTTTTGTGATTTGTATAAAGTTAGCTAATCAAAGTGCCTAGTTATTGTCTAGACCTAGACGTACTGATAAATGCTTGCCAGATTCATAATATATACCGCGTGCCCTAGGAACTCTACACCGGTGAATAATGATTATTCACTGCTATTATTCACTCTGTGAAAAATGACTATCGTTTTGCTTCAGAAAACTCATTTATAAAGTATATATTATAAGGTAGTCGTGGACAAACTTATTTAAACTAGGATCACCAAATCAATCCAAAAAATTATTGTAATTTCTAAGAGCCTTCAACTAGAGAATCGCTATAAAATTCCAGAGCCCGAAAAAAAACTTCGAGTGAAACTCCAATAGATGAAAACTCTTCTCTGAATTTCTACTGTTATACAATATATGCTAACATAATTGAACAGGAATCTTTACCACTTACAATTGACGAAAGTGTCTACCCAAGTGTAGAAATGATTACTCACCTGAAAAAGAGAACAGTTGTAATTAATTAATTTATAATTAATTTTCCATTTACTTAGTGAATTGCTGGTTATTATGAATTTTAAATGATCATTGTTTTATTTTGCTGTTATGTGTGTTTACAGAGGAGCATTAATTCCTGAATAAATCAGTAATCAAAATAATTTTGTTGTTGCACAAAAAAATGTATACAATTTAATAATTACAAGGCGTGTTTAAGAGATCAGGTAACACATTCACCCTTAAGTTACTTCAAATAAATTAATATTTGAGATACTGCTGCAGTGCTATGCGTGAAAACGAATACATGTCCCTACATATCGAAATATTGTGAAAAGAGACAAGACAACAGTTTATTGCACACACTGCTTGTTTTTTTTCCTGCGTGAGCTTTGGTTTACCTATCTATGTTAAACTGCGGGTCATTAACTGCTGTTGTCTCCACCGGTACCTGATGATGCTGATTTCCAGTTGAATCAACCTTTTGCTTGTCTCTCACTGTTTACTCACACAAGACAATAAATTCCGCTCCCCAAAATCACTATCTATGGAAGAGGTAGTAGGATTTTTCTCGGTTGCCACTCTCTTTCGACGCTTCCTGGAAGCCCTTAACCGACCGCTTGATATTAGACCTTGGTGACTCTCTGCTTGAATTTTTTACCCAATTTTAATTATTTTCTGATTATAATGTATGAAATTTATCGAATTATGCTTTCACAACAAGCATTAATTTGTAAGCATGTGCTGTTAGCCTATTACATCAGTTTGGATTGAAAAACTATCCTTCATGATATATGATATTATCGAGAATTATCCATTGGATACCCTATTGTTTGTCCCAATTTGTTCAGCGATTAAGTAAGACAGATAGAATTAAAAATATTATGATTAAAATATGTAACTGGAATGATAAATGATAAAAATTTCTATTGCGTGCGTGAAAAAATAGCATTTCGTATTTATATAACAAGAAAAATGGTAGGAAATATATTGTACTCACTTCCATAACATTGGCTCCGAAAGTTGTTACAGCATTCTGCCTCATCAATTTATGAAAGTGCTCCCTTTAGTAGTAACTTTACCTTTTACTGACAAATAAGTCTATTTCTCTGTTTATTTTTTCGTAAGTTGAACAATAAAACAGTACCTTGGAAAATGAAGATTGTATAGCCGACAGAAAACCTTCCGAAGTCCAAAAGTAATCAAATAAACGAGAGAAAGAATTGGCGAAAACAAAACAAAACAAGATCGCCATCCCATAAATATCCACTCATGAAAATTGTAATTAAAAATGTTATTTACTCGCACTAGTTTATTCCACTACAAAAAGTTAAAGCAGGTTTAGTGGCAATCAAATTTAAAATGATCCCATTCGAAGCCAAGAAACTGGAGCTCTAGTCCTTCTCTACAAACGAGCAAAAGTAGGTTGTAAACTCGTAACATCGATGAAAATATAAAAGTGTTCCGGGATCCGGAAAAATTAACTAACTCTTCTAAATATGCAAGGAATGAACGCAGAAAAAGTCGTTTTATGGACCTGTTAATCTGAGGGCGTGTTATTTGGCTCGTTTTCTTTTTGAAGAGGAATTTTTATGAACAAGAGGCTTTAAAAATCCACTTCAATTATAATATTCCAACCAAATTCCTATATATTCATTTTTATAATTTTCATCCACCTGTAAATAATTACCAAGAAATGCAATACCCTAACATTTTCATTTTCATTTCAGACTATTTGAAATTAATGAACAAATATCAGGATTAACATTTACCAGTTAAATATTTGGTATAATTATCATCATATAAAAGAAAAATAAATCTGAAGAGAGTGGCAAACATTGGCGACAAAAACAAATTTATTCATTAAACGCGGCAATTACATAGCTAATAAATGAGGTTCATTATTTTACGCAAATAAATTTTCGAGTTACGAACAAATTAAAGAATTGAATTATTTCATTATACATCTTAATTAAATAGTTCAAGTTAAAGTTTTGGTGCAGTGCAGAGTCGCAATGTTTGCCGCACTATGTGATTGTGTTGGTAGCACTGAAAAGTTAGTTGCAAATTACACCGCGAGATTTTCAGATAAAAACAACAGCGCTACGAAGGTAACTAGGGCACGCCCATCGAGTTAGAGACATACTGTACGCCCTTTCGGACGGCTATGGAATAATGGAATAGGCTGGAGATTGCATAACGGTTTACGTCAACAAAATAAATCTGATAACAAGGTTTTAATGATTATAGCTTTATTAAATTGTAATGTCTTATTTTATATTACTTAATTTCTAGCTTAAAGCTCTCGAAATCTTTTTGGGTCAATTGCACTATTCCATTCGATAATTTATTTTTTGAGCGTACTTACAGGTCTCTTTTGAAGAGAATGTTTCCTTTTTTGGCAGTATTGTTCTTCTCTCTATTTTTTCTAAATTTTTTCAAATTGTCCTTCCCTTCTTTAACTCCGTCAAGTTTTGACTGGTTAATTTTAATCCACGTTTAAGACGAAATGAATAGAATTCTTCTGCCAAATGGATATAATATCCACAAAGCAAAATGTCTTTTCTTGTTCAGTAATTCTCGTCTCGTCTTGCTATGCAGGATAATGCCGTCAAGTAAGGCATCGAATGACAATTGTCAATTTGTCATTGATAGTGTATTAACTAATGACATTCCCTGGTACAAGAAATAGTAGGTGACCTGACTCGCCGTAATCGTAACAATGCGTCTGCTGAGATAGTTATAAAGTTCGCACTGTCGCCGCAAGAGACGCTTACATCAGCAGGTCTTGTTTTACAACAGTATTTAATGGATATCTACACTAAACTAACAAAATTTGACAAAATTATTTATATATTGAAGTTGACTGAATATGTCATGTGTACAAAATATATTTTACGCTAATTAAAAATCATACTTGTTAAATCAGTAATATTTAATCATCACCTATACTAGAAATCGAGTTGGATAAAATCAGAGATCACTTACAGCTAACAATAATTGAGAAGTATTTAAACAATAAATTAACAATGTGTTGGATTTACAAGAATATATCTTCCTAGTGACAGGTAACAGATGAAATAATAGGCCTTGAGTGATCCTTTATTATGATGAAAATATGAAATTTTATTTTCACATTTGTCTTGAACACAAATTCAGACATTTCGAGGGTGCAACTGCCCTCATCCTCAACTACAATAAAAATATAATGTAATCTTTGTTGCTTGAGGAAATATAGTTTATAATTAAATAAAAATCACTATTCAATAATTTAAATTGAAATAAAAGTTCTATTATTCTTAATATCACTAACAACACTATATTTATTTATTTATTACTTAATTCTAACTTAATAATCTCAGTCGCAGATATTTATATTCAACTATTTATAAACACTGTTCACTTCACTGTTCGATATTCACTGTTCTAGTTCCATTACACTCTACTCTTCCAGTCTTTGGCTTGCCTGTATATATAGAAAAATCCATTTCTCGAATGTTCTACTTCTGGAATTTTCTACTTCTCGAATATTGCTAGAGGGTTTCATCGGGAGAGGTGATGTGCTGCGACGCGACGTAATGAGAACGAAAGACTCCACCCATACAAGGACGTCTTCCCCACTCTCGCACGTTACAATAATAAGGATTGCAACGTAATCTTACAATCATAAATTTAAAAAAATCTTAATAAAATTTTATTAAGAAAATGTATTGGAACAACCTATTAAAAATATTTGAGAAGAAGAATGATCAAACGTAAGATGTTGAAATTCAGTATTTGAACTTGAAGTATCAGAATGGTCATCTCCTATTTTTGTATGAATCTGCCAATCCAGAAGTGTACTTTACTTGAAACTTTTTTTAAATTTCTTCCATAAATCTAGAATTATCAGCCATAGCATATTGAAATGTAGTGTTTGAACTTGTTGTAGCATCAAAATAGTTATCTACTATTTTTGTTTCAATCGGCCAAGCCGGAAGTGCAGTTTATGAGTATAACAGACATTCAGAATTTGCGATATAAAACAATCAGTTTAATTGAAATGATAAGGTAGGCAATGATTAATCTGTTATCAATTTTTTAATTTTGTTTGACACGTCAAAATATTTTTCCCTAAATTTCATTTCGTAAGCATGAAAAAAGCGACAAAATTGGATCAGAACATGCTCTTTCATACAAATTTAAAATTAATTTTCATTATGTTGGTCACACGGTCCAACTTTATTTTCAGCATTATTCGGCATTATTGAACTCCAATTATACATCCTTATTGAACCCCTGAATTCATTCTGACTATTTTTGGCTTGATGTCGGTACGTATGTACGTATGTATGTGTGTATGTGCGTAACTCGCAAATCTCAGAGTCCGTCAAATGTATAATGCTAAAATTTTGTATAAAAGACTGGTATAGGATCTAGGATCTTGTTGTGCACCTCGCATTATGGTTGCAATTGTCTGTACAGGAAGTGCACTTTACTTGATACCTTCTTTTGAATTTCCCGCATACATCTAGAATGATTAGCCGTATGATACTGGAATTCAGTATTTGAAATTGCTGCAGCATCCAAATGATCATCTCCTATTTTCGTCCCAATCGACTAAGCCGGAAGTGCACTTCATATTACAGACTTCTCGAATTTTTTTCATAAGTTGAAAATAATCAGTCGCAGAATATTGAAATTTCGTATTAAGAACTTTTATAGCATCTTATTGTACATCTCGCATTATGATTGTGATCGGCTAAGCCGGGAGTGCAGTTTACTCGAAACATTTTTTAATTTTCCGCATAAATCCAAAACGATTGATCGTAGAATATTAGAATACAGTATTCAAGATGATAGTACTGTCTAGATGCTCATATCCTATTTTCATTGAGATCGACTGAGTCGAAAGTGCACTATACTTGACGATCTTAGAACTTTGCGCATAAATTCAGAACTGTTAGCCGTAGAATCCTGGAAATCAGTATTTAGGTATGTTGTAGCTTAAGAATGATGACATACTGTTTCTATAGCAACCGACTAGCCGTGGAATGATGAGATGTTGTGTTTGATTATATATATCCAATGATGTACAAGTAAGTCACGTGATGTCCACGTCAGATTTTTTGATTTTGAGTTTACGTTGTAATCTTTATTAAATTTTTATTGTAGCTGAGGATGAGGGCAATTGCACCCTCGAAACGTCTGTATTTGTGTTCAAGACAAATGCGAATATGAAATTTTATACTTATGTAGACAAAGGATCACTTAAGGCCTATTATCTCATCTGTTACATTTAACTACATTCCTGGATCCACCAATATCACTACAAACCTTTCTATATACAAAAAAAAAATTTTGAAACTTTTAATGTAAGAAACATGAAAACATAAATTGGATAAAAGTCTGATTAGATTAGATATTTTGCAATGTGATCAATATTTTCTTCGTGGAAATTGGCTTTAGAATCATTCTCAGCAAAAAAGTCTTCAATTCATTCTATCATTTGAACATTAATAAATTGGCATGCGCTAGGAAACCAGATCTCAAATTTGTTCTCCAGTTAATAAAACATTTAATTTTTGCTGAAAATATGCCTAAACTCATTAAACTTCAAAATATCAGAATTTTCAGATGTACAATAATTGTCAATTTCCATATATTGGTGGTTTTATCAATTTGTATATGGATATCATACGGTAAAGTTGAAGGAACGTTTGCTAAGTTGAATTATCATTTTGGCATCCAGTTTGCCACTGTCAAACTGGTCGCGAAAATTGATAACAAGAAAATGCAATACTGCAAAATTTGGGACAAAACAATCAAAACATCTTCCAGGCATTTTAGATCAATATTTAGTTGTCAAAACATCTTCCAGGCATTTTAGATCAATATTCAGTTGTCACTTTGCTATTTTTCATACAACTATAGTTTATATATTGTATTCAACGATACTTCACAAACACTGAAATACACACGGTTTTCAATCGACAACTATAGGCCCTACAAGTGAGCCATCTTGAAACATACCGGCAATGAGAGTTGTGGGGACCTGGTCTGGCCTCAGCGTAAAATAATTTCCCCATGCGAATTTCTTGCATCCAAAGCATTTCTTGCATCCAAATCATTTCTTGCTAGCAATATTCTTGCAAATTTCCTGTTATTAAGAGGATTAATCTATGCTACTAATCAAACTTCATTTAACATCCTCCATTAACCTATCCGAATGGAGAGAATTTTGTGCCACATATAAACGGAGAATAGAACTAGATAATTATTTCAGTACTAAAAGTACTTGACGTGTGAAATAAACATATCCCATGTTGACAAAAATAGCTACAAACATATTTAGATCGGTGGATTCCTAATCTGTAACCCCTATCAATGAGTGAGGACTCATCCCAATTTCCTGACCTAAACTTTTTTGAAGATTAGCTTTTACATTATTGGTTCCCTTATTTTTATGTATGTTTTGATGTTAATGAGTCACGTTTCATTACTATTAATCGATTTAAATATATTGTGTCACCCGATTGTCACCTATTTCATAGATGTCCTTCTTTCTTCTACTGTCTTGATCCATTTTACTCCGCTTTCTGATTCATTTAGTATTTCCTCCTGCTTCTTCCATTGTCTTTTAGTTCCCTACACTTGTTTAACAGATGCTCTAAAGCTTCCCAGTCCTCTCCGCATAATCTGCAGTTTCTTTCTGCTTCGGTTTTCCAGTACTCGTTGGCTTTCTATACCTTGCTATCTTCCTGATTCATTCTCCACTGATTCTGAACCTCTATACTTCCTTGTCTCACCGGTTCTGTCATACTATGTCCTCTTGCTCTCCTGGCATCTATTTCCATTGCTGCGTATCCGATTTTTTCGTAATATTTCCTTCTCTTGCTATTTCCCTCTCTTTTATTATCTCTCTCTCTGATTTCTTCATATCATTCTTCCATTATTTGCTCTTTTTGTCCTGTTAAAATCTTTTCTTCAAATTTCATAACTCTGCTACCCGCTTGGGCTTCCAGGCTTACAAAAATCCAATAATAGTACTCTTGCAAATTTAAGAATAGAAATCCTGCACCATCTTCGTTCTCTGCTATGTTATTGCTTCAAAACTTACGAACATTGTTAATTAAGTATTCTAATGTGGAATAAATTTTTAGTTGGTGTTAAAATAAGTTCATATCTTGAAAATATGTACTCCAAAAGTAAATAACAGTTATGTAATTTATGTGTAATTTCACTTTTCAGCACGATTTCTTAATCCAGATAATATGAAATTAATTTTCCGGGCGTTTCCAAATTCGCTAGCGATATCATTATCGCATCTTCCTTCACATATCACTGGGGATTAATTTGCACGACTCACTTTTAATCCCAGTCATAATTTATATTAAAACCTGTTGTCACATAAATAATCATGATTAAGATGAAATTATCGCAGAGTTCAACTGGAAATCTTCATGAATGATTTATTCCTATTTCCTAATATGCTACAAATTGTGTTACAAACTCCACTGACTGGAATTATTCATGTCAAATTCTGTTACTAACAACTCACTTTAAACTATTTTAAAGATTTCGAGGGGAATATGAGATATAGATTTTTGTAAACACTGTGAGAAATTTCATTTTCAGGAACCTGAAACTCTAAGCTAGCGCAGTCGGACTTACATTCATGAAACATTTGTTCATGCAATCTGCTAAGATTTGTTATTTGTTGTTTGAGCTAATGAATCACCCTTTATACTCAATCACGATAATTGCATAATGAGTTGTGGAATGAAAAGGGAATTATCTTAAATAACAACCTCAAAGTATAGAATAGAATATGGTAAATGAGTGTACCACTATTTTCATATATTTCTTCAGATTTTGCTGGTTCATATGGAGATACACTCCAGAAGAAGTATACAGATAGAGATATGCTGAAGGAAATTTAGCTTAGGATATGCAGGAGTTACCAGATGTGCTAGAAAAAAACCGGACACGGGTGGGACACTGACAGAAGTGATGAAAAGGAGACGAGGGAGAAATTACAAGCGATAAAATAAAAGGTTTCAAATTTCCAATTAAACAATCAATTTATTTAGTTGGATTGGCGAATCGATCGAAATAAATAAGTTAATTCGTTGAATAGTAATCTACAAGGCACTTATTGACTTCTCGCGCTTCTGACACAGGCTGACAATCATACACAAAGTCAGAATACGAGTCATGCGCACTTAAACTACGCCGAGAGAACAGGAGAAAAGGATCTACATGATCATTCATCCGGAATAACTTCCATACACGCCCACTTGTCCTTTTTAATTTGACATTTTTTTCACATACATAAACTAAAGCAAATATATCATTTCTGATTAAGTATCGATCAATTATAGAAACATTTATCAAAATAAATAAGTAATAGGAAAAGATGAGTGCAAACTGTCAAATATTAATAAGGATTAGATTTTGCTTAAAGCAGTTCACACTTCGCTTGGTTACTACGCTGCACTTGCATATAATCTACTTCATCTTCAACATTTTATCTTTTAGTATTTTCACACTGTCATTCTGCACAAAAGCGTCTGAGGACATAAAAATGATTTCATTGTTTTGAAAAGTCTCCAGGTCGGACCTGGATGTCGGTTACCTCCGAGGTATCCACATTTCAAGCTCCTCATACCGGAACGAAAATACAAGTTCCAAAGTTGGGCAGTAAAACTGGCTTGAAATACTAATAAACTAGCGATAGCGACCGTACCGCACCAAACTGTAAATACGCTAAGTTTTGATGGATTCGAGGGATACGAACGTATGAGATATTACACAGAATTCGTGTAAGTCCAACCCATTTTAACCTCCAAGGTTTAACTACTTAATTTTCTGTGTGGGAAACTCTGTGAGTTACGTTGTTTAATTTAATTTATGTATTTCACTATAATAGTCATAGGTACCAAAAGTTGTGGGACTGAATATATTCTAGATTAAATAGAGGTGATAGTGCCACTTTTCAATACAGAATGACAGATGAATGCTGATGCAACTAGCGAGACAAATGCTTCTCTTATTATAATAGTGCATGTTTTTGCTTACTGAATGATTGATTTAATATCATATAAGATTCATTGATAATGTCACACAGTCTACATATCACTGCACCGCAAGTGCACGAAATCTCAGCTCTCTATACTCCCAGAATACCTACGATTATACATCGTACCCTCATAAGTTTGAAATCAAGTAGAAATTATCCAAGATATTATGCTATGTAGTTCGCTATTTATTGGAACAAGGAGCTTGAAAGATGAAAAGCAGATTGGAAGTGATATCAATTACCTAGGGATATTTATTTGTAATTTGTCAGTCAAATTGAAACTATTGGTTTCATAACAAAACTAAAATGAATAAGCCGCTGCTGCAAACTGATGCATCGAATTCTTTTATTCATCACTTATGGATGCCACCAGAATTTTTTTCTGCGGAGTGGACAACTTATGATTTACTAGTATGAATTTATTATTATTTATATTGAATAAAATAATTTCTTCACTTGGAATCAAGTATGTATAAAGTTGAATTAAATGAAATAAAACTATATATTTAGTAGTTCTTCTGAGGATGTACCACTTGAACTCCGTGAGTTATATCCTGATCCTTAGGATGAATTGAATATTTTTCTTTTAATCCCTATGTTCCACTTGTGCCCAGTTTATTACTTCAATCTTTCAGTCCCAAATGAATGTTTCTTCTCTAAATGTCAGAAACTGTGAATTAAAATAATAAATGGATTTGTTCTATATGGGTACTTTTTATTTTAATGTAAGTATATTATTGTACATCTTTCAATACTGACAAAAAACCAAAAAATATTTAGAGAATTAAAAAAAAAAAAAATAGATCTTCAATAAAGCATTAATTAACTTCAGTAGGTTCTGAAAACAATAAATCGAAAGTTTAACATAGCTTTTGTGCAAATTTCAGAGTTTTGTTCAGTTATTCAACCTTAATTTCGGTTACCGCCATTCTTCTTTGAAATTTTTTAATTTTTCTTATTTTCTCCATTATTTATCCAATAATCAGTTAATCGTCCGCCGAGCGCAAGTGGTACCTTGCGGAAGCCCCTGCTTTATGGATTAAAAATGTGACCGCGCAGCTCAAATAGTCTTCTGCCTGTTTTTCTTCTAAAAATCACAGCACTCATGATTTTTCACTCATAAATATCTCAGCTCTAGTTACTATTGCTTTTCTGCTACATATGAAATTGAAGTGGACTGGAATTTTTGGTGTCCTTACATAAATGAAAAAAGATTACATATATAGATATGAAATAGCAAAACTGGACAAAAAGTATGAGGGATGAGGGATAAATGCAAAATCAGAATGATACGAAATACAAAAGAAAATGCTGAAATAGAACAGAATTGTCTAGGATTATATTTATTGGAGCAAAGTCCGTCTTGGGCGCATAGTAGTTCGATCCCGCGGTCAATTTTGTATTTCTCCTTTGAAAAGGGTCGTAGATATACTTCGTGAAAAATTATAGTAATACCACCTGACTTCCTAATCGAGGGGTTTGACCAGACTCAGCATGGGGTTTGTCACCGTTTTGGAAAGGCCTGTATTAAGTAGTTTCTCCTTGAAATGTAAGATGCAATGAAGAAAACGATGTATGGGCATTCAGTCACAAGTTTATTATTTCAATCCTACTCTACAGTTTCGGTCCCACCTGGACCATCTTCAGGAGTGAATAGAATTAATGTTTGTGTATGTTGTCATCTGTAATGTTACATACATATATTGTTTTCTTTTATACACAAACACTAATTCTATTCACTCCTGAAGATGGTCCAGGTGGGATCGAAACTGTGGAGTAGGATTGAAATAATAAACTTGTGACTGAATGCCCATACATCGTTTTCTTCATTTCACGTAACAGTCAGCATCATCCAATACTTCCGTAAGATGCAATACCTTCAAATAACTATTTTTTAATCAGTTTAAACGAAATGAAAGTTCAAATTTAGTTTAGTTCTTTATCAATCTTACTGTTTAGATAATATAATCAGGGACATACTGTGCTTCGTTTGCCTCCGTTATTTTATCTCCAGTCCGATTGAAATGATACGGAGCCAATTGAAAAATGGAATAAGAAGATCCAACAATTCACCAACAATCAGTGATAAAGTGGTAGAAACTATTAATTCAGAAGTTTTAAAAATTACATCCGACAATTGGAGAAACTGTGTGCGTAATACGATTGATGTCGAAAATAAGTACATAGATATTAATAGTTTATAATATGTGTGAATAGTGTTGTTTCGGATAGTGAGAACAGTAGTAGTGGTACTAGCGAAGATATATAGAGGACTTTACGTAGATACGTTTGATTGAATAATAAAATTTCGCTGTTAATTATATTTACCTACATTAAATCAGCTAATAATGTGACATATTTTTTCTCTGTTTTTCTACCTATTTTATATTGGGATAATCCTGTACTAATGATGTTGTGAGTGCCCGGCCTATGGTTTGTTTTACTATAATTTTACGAGAGGTATAAGTTCGCTCTTGATGCAGTTTCTAGGAAAGCCGATAATAGCCTATCGATAATAAGCAATAGGAGTTTATGTTTATGTTTATTATTAGTATATTGAAACTTTAAATTTGTGTGAAACTGTGATTGAACGTAATGAAAAACCCAACCATCAGGGCAGTGATATCTCTATTTTCAACCGGTGGTGCTTCGCATCAAATCAAATCGGTCTGGCTCTCGTTTAACAACCGAATTAGTATCTGGTAAATTAATTTTATACTTTTTTACGTACAAATAAAATAATATTGAAATTTCAGCAGTCTTAAAATTGTTTAGAGTTATTATTTTTTCTTTATAAACAATAACATCTGACATATTTCTATCAACAACTAAAATGTCTGGCAATAATAAATCCATGTTTTTAATAGTTTTTAGAAGTCATTGAAATTATTTCAAATTTAATATTTTTACCTGTACAGATGTTATGTATTTTTTTTTTCTCTGCATCTCCTTGACAAGTAGAAGTTGGCAGTGAGATCTCGTGTCCTATAGAATGGACTAAGATATGGTACAGTACTGAAAACTATACTGCAGTCGAATTGTTCGGCATTTTTATTACAGGTGCATTTTGACCTTTTGAATCTTTATTGTTCAACAAAATACAAACCAGAGATGAATTCGCGCAAATCTTATTTTTTCAAAGTGTGTTATTATTTCTTTTAAATAGCATTCTCAGCGGTTTTGCTTAACAATAACTCCAGGCACCACTCCCTGCAACCTTCACAATCTCAAAGGTCTCGCTATACAAGTTAAACAATTAATAACAACAGAATCATACAACGCTACAAACTACCACCATGGCAACGAACAACTTTTGCTTCCAGCCGCAATTTCCATCATATAGAATATACGCAAGGGACAAAGATAGCGATATACGCCTCTCTGGAGAAGAAGAAAATTATCTACAGACTCTGCAGTAGTTTTAATATTTGCTAAAGGATGGAAAATGTTGAATAGGAAGATTACATCATATTTATTATTCATATTTGCAACAAATGTTATTTTATTGCAGGATGTACACGTAGTTTCCATTTTCTATGAAACTCTGAAGTTTGTAGTTCATTATTATTTTAGGTTTCAGCTTGAGATTAAGAAGAAATTACTTCTGTATATGTTACTTATATCATATTTTGCATAAAATAATTAAAATATTTTATCAATGATTTTTTTTTCTTACAGGTAAGATTCCTGTCCAAATGTCCCTATATGGAATAAGATTCAAGTTTGTCGAATTGTAGAGATGTGAGTAATATGAAATATCGTTAGAAATTCTATATAAATATATTTTATTTTGTTTACAATGTAATTAAATTCACAAAATAGAAATAAGTTCACAGAAAGAATTGGTTTGTATTATTTTTTTAATGATTTGGTATTATTGGAAATGTAATTGATATGTGTTGAATGTTTGATATTAAATTATTGTTGACTGCTCTTTTCAGGGATTTAAAATTAGAATATAATTCAGTTTGACATTTTGTACATTATTTTAATTAAAAAAGTTTTTATGAATATACCTGATCATAGAAATAAAAAACCGAATAAAAACAATTTGTTTGGATATATCTGGTCAAAGAATTGAAAAACCAAATTGAATCAGAAGTTGTATAAAAAATAAGCATCAAATTTTATTGGTGTGAATTAAATTTGTAAGTAAAAACAGCAATCAGAATAGTGGAATTGGCGTAGAATGTTGTCAATTCTTTCCTGCTTCACAGTTCTGGAAGCCCCTTGGAATACTGAAATAAAAAATCCTATTCTTATAGCTTTCGGTATTATTATATATCCGCTAAACCCAAAATATTTAGAAACGTTTTATATTTACAAAAGCTTATCTCTTTATTTTCTCCGTTAATCGGCTTAGATTTCCGTGCAAAAAATGACTTCAAAACGATTTTTCGTCTGTATCAAGTAGACAAGAACGACTTACGTTTTATAAGACTTGCAATAAACTTCGAGCATAATCCAAGACATTTCCTCGACCGAAAATTCCCAAAGGCAAAATGAAACTCGAAAACGACAACAATAAAACAATGCACTTGATTTTCAGCAGTCTTCAGAGCGCAACACTCGATCTAAGATTCAACAGTAAAAAAGAACACAGTTGTACACATGGCATTGGTTAGATGTTGATCCTCAAGATGTTTCAGATTGGATTGATAGTATGTTGCTTCGCCACCCCAAGGCACTGGATTTTGGCGAACACTGACAAGAAAAATTCAATTCCGTATTTCTTATTTCGTATTTGGAAAATCTGTTTTTGTTGCTCCCAACAAAAAGTAAAAGAAAAAGAGAAGTTGCATTCATGCGAAAAATCACATTAGGTACCATATAAGATGTATTGAATAAGTACAAACGAACTTCCTGTACATACAATAACTCTGAATTTCTTGAAAATAAATATTGGTATTTGATTTATAGTAGAACATATTAGAATAAAGTATTAGAGGGAGAAGGAGAAATTATAATTCCTCTAAGAGAAAACCTCTAATAGTACAACGTTTAAAACTGTTGAAAATGAAGTTTTTTTTAAAATAATCATATTGCGCATTTATTGAATTTAAGGCATAAGTGAGCTTACATTGAGAAAGTTACATTGCGAATTTTATAAAAAAAAAAGAACTGAAACAATTTCTTAATGCGATTAAAAAATATTTTTTTCCAGAAACTGTCATTAAAAGTGAACATCTACAAGGCAACTAGAAACATACGAAATGATTGTTTTGTTTACAGGATGCGAAATATTCCGTAGCTAGGATGCGAAGTATTTTGCAGCCAGGATGCGAAATATTTAGATAAACTGTATTGGTATCATAGCAATATTAAAAGTGACGTTGATAGATTCGAAATGTCAAAATTTTCTTTGCACATTTTTATTCATTTTGAGACGTGGTTTTCGGAAGAAACGTTGTTTGATACATGATGGCGAAATTCTTTTGCATTCTTGAATCTTTTATCTTCGAATGCAAAAGTGACATTTCGCAATCTAAAATCAAAAATAACTATCGATGAATTTTTATGATTATCATCATCAGAAACCCATCTATGAGAAAATTGCTTCTTTAACGAGCGGAATTTCGTATAACTTATGACGCCGAAAAAGGGAAAGTTCTCTCTTTAGGTCATTCATTTGTGCAACGGCTTCCTGCGTCAGTGTAATCTAGTAGGGACTGATTGAAGGATCTAATTTTACTTTTCTCTTTTCCACTGCTCCTCCATTTGATTTACAATACTAGAGACACTGAAATTTCGAAAAATTATTGTTGTCAAAGATAGATTTTTGAAGTGATGCTCTTATTATGGTGGTGAATCTGATTTTAATTCGTGCCCTAATTAATATTATATTAGCTTGTAACTAGGTTCGTGCAATATAACGCCGCCTCTAGCGACATCATGAGCTAAATCTATACTGAGGCATGCGACTGATTCAGAAGTTAACATGTTTGAGTTGTATTTATAACTCAATATTTGTCATTTCGTGACATGAAATATATGGAGCTTTTCAACTAGCACTTTCTTTGCCTTTAACATCATAATATGTTTTCGAGTCGAGCAAAAATGTATAAATTATTCTTTTCATATTTACTCGGCTAGTCCCACTGGCAGATAAAATGTTGTTATAGTACGTCCCTAATATTCAGATTTTACATCGCTGATAGTATATCTTGTAATGCTAATTCACTTTTAGATCTAACTATTTATGTACCAGGTATAGGTTGTTTTCTTGATCGTATAAGAATTTTCTTTTCTTCGACTTTTTTCTTTTGAATTTCGTTGAATGCGGATATGTCGTCATATGATGATTAATTGAAGGTTCCATTTTGTTTTACCTTTGATCACTTCTGAAGAATTTTTGTTGTTCTTGAAACAAATTATCGCTGTACCAGACGTTTATAGAAAGTCCTGGGCAGACTTATTAACCTCATCTAGAAGGCTTTCAAGCAGAGCTTCACTGGATAAATACAGGGTATAAATGAACCTTTGTAACAAAATTTGATGGTATATAGTACTGGACATACTGATCATGAATCAGAAAAAAATATGCTGAAATTCGTAGAAACAGTAGCGGTTTGCAAAAATATAGCATTGTGGATACCGCTGGTTGTCATAGGTACTCCTATACAAAATAAATAAAAAACTATGCTACACGATATTCAGATGCGTAATTTACTATCAGTAAAGCAAATAAATTAATTGAATAAGAATATTTTCATCAACTGCAGATTGAATATGATTTGTACTACACAAGATATTACATAAGTCTAAAGAAAAGAATTGGAAGATTATAATTTATAAAAATAGCTCAAAATTGTCGCCATTCACAGCAACACACAATGCAGTACGTTGAATGAGGTGAACGGTACAAGCTTGTTCTTTTATTATTTCTGCGCTATTTTCAATACGCTGTTGCAGTTCATCAATATTTTGCGGCGCATCTTGGTTATCATAAACTAATGACTTTAAATGACCCCAAAAATAAAAATCAAGAGGATTGAGATCTGATGATCTCAGAGACCATGGTACAGGACCACCACGCCCTATCCAACGACCTTCGTATGCAGTATCTAAATGCTCTCACAAATCTGCTGTAGTGCGGAGGAGCACCGTCATGGAGAAACTATGAATGCTGCCGAACATCTAGCGGAATGTCCTCTAACAATTCTGGTAGAGTGTTTTGTAAAAACCCTAGGTAATCGTTACCATTCATACGCGCAGGTAAAATGTATGGACCAATTAGAGGACCATTCACAATCCCAGCCTAAACGTTCAAAGAGAATCGATGCTGGAAATTACTTCTTCTAATAACATGTGGAAATTATAAATACCATCCCGAGTGAACAGGAGCTCATCGGAAAAAATTACATTTAATGTGAAATTTTGGTCTTGAGCATGTTGGTGAAGAAGCCATTGGCAGAAATTTAATCGCTCTAGGTGGTCACGTTGCATCAAATTTTGAACTCTTTGGTAATGGAACGGATGGTACCTTAAGTTTCGAAGAATTCTCCACACAGTCTACTTATTGTAGGATCAACATCAATTATATCCGATAAAACATTTTCAAAATTTTGTCGTTCTGCATACAAACGCTGCGCTGCTCTCCCGTTTTGCCCCACTTCTACGTATACTATCATCATATCAGTTAGTTCTAAATTACTACATGTAATATCCATTTCCATTTTTTTTTTTAAATTCAATAACTATTGCATCAAACACTGTTTTACGTTACAAACTTGTGAACTTTTGCCGACAGAAATTAATAGAAAATTATTTGATTCATTTATGTATTATGCAATATCTATTTAATTTGTGATTAGTTGTCGGGTAATGGTTACAAGTAATGTTTTAATTCCAAAAGAAATTATTAACCCAGTGGCCCAAAACTGTTCATTTGATTGAAGCCATTTCTCAATTTTCGAATTTCAGCAAAATTCTTTTTGATTCATGATCATTTCGTTCAATACTTTATACCATCAAATTTTGTTACAAAGGTTCAGTTACACCCTGTATATTCTACAACATGTATTGGAATGGTCCTTATACCAGCGAAAAAAAGGATTACGATCCGCGAGTGTAGAATACGCTATTCCAAACTAATTTTATTGTTATTATGAGGAATTGGATTATTAGTATTAATTATTTATTTGTATGAAATACACCTCAGAAGATAATTACTTTTATTGTGCATTTAAAATTATAGTTCGAGTTTGAGATAAATGTGCTTACAAATTGGGATTTAAGTGTTCCAATAAGAACATTCAAAGATGTATTTCAAAAAAGTGAATTTTCATTCAAATATATTAAATATTCACTTGATTAGAACTTCCATTATGTTCTGCAGTAGAAATATGAATGAATTAATGATAAATTAGAATGATTTGAATCAATGATTTGAAAAAAAAATGGAAGAATCATCTAGATGATGAAAGCGCATTTTTGACAGCTCATGAATGCTTGTTACTTCAGAGATTTCTCAAATTACCATCTCTCACAATTACTGAGCTTGAAATCAAGCAGTTTGGGCAAACATACGAAACAGCAGCTTCCGTTTAGTACTAGTATCAAGTTGACTATTTGATAGGCACATAATTTATGCATGTACAAACTCAAAAATATCTTTTAATCTTCATTGTTTAGTTATTGACTGACGGGAGGTCAAGTGCTGTACCTTAAAATGATAATTTGATCTTTATCAGAGCTATATAAAAAAACACACCAAAAGTAAACAAATTTTCATCCAATAATAATAATTCATTCTAATAAGCTTCAAATTCGCGTCAAACAAGTCACTGAATGAATGCCGCACAGATCTGATCTGAATCAAGCCAACCCTGTTATTAAGTGATATCAAACTTATAATTTTTTGTGCGTTTCATTTCTTAGTGATATTCACTGCAATGAATGCTGTATTAATGCATGAACAATGCTTCCAAAAAAAGATAGTCAAATGGATCTGGTCATCCTAAATAGAACAAAAATTAACCCCAGGTTGTCCCGAGTGCTGCAGTCAATTACTATACTTCTAAAAGAATACAACAATAAAAGATATCGATAGTATACAGATTTACCGCGGATGGAGCTCACGGTTTGCGCAGGTGCTGTAGTAAATTATTTTTTCATTGAGTCAAAAATGTATATCTTTATTCTGGCGGAGCCGCGGATTTATAAATATATCATGGAAAAAATTCAAGACATTTATTTTGAACTTATGGTGTTATTCACAAATAAAGTCGATAAAATAGAATAATTCATGTCAGTAGCGTATTTGAATTATTCACGTATGATAATCTTCTTCAGATAGATAAATGTTTGAGCGATATGTGAATAACAAATATTATGCATATACAGATGTACTTTGTACATTTTAGAGATACTATTTCCTTATTCATGTTTATGTAACAGCGGAGTTTGTATCGATACTGTTATCCGATTCTTTTTTAAAAATTCATATTTATTTCGAGTTGGTGATGATAAGAAAATACGGAAAGCCAATAGTTATACATATTCAATTGTGTAGAATACTATTAGTATCGGCGCCTGAGGTGTGTTGTATGTAAAGCAAATCATATTTTATTTTTGTTATGTGAAACACAAAATTAATGAATTTCAGTTCAATATCCATTTGATTGATAACTTATACTTCATTATTCAACTATATGTAAGTGAAAAATTGGAATCTAAGTATATAGTTTCATCAAGGATTATGGCCGACACGTGTTAGTCTTATTACGCATTTGTCATTTCCATGCGCAATCGGCATTCAAATTCAGGATTTAAATGTTTCGCATGACGCGGATTAAGTCGTCACGTGTTGTCTTTGTCTCCAAGCTCAATATTGGTAAAAACGACGCTTGAAAAACCAAACAAAATGTTCACGAAGCAAGAAAGATTCTTGATTTTATCGATCATTGCGGTTGCGGTATAAAAAGATAATAATTTATAAAAGTTGAGACTAGAAATATATTCATTGGCCTTTCGGTGTTGATTCATGCAGAATGTCAGATTTGAGAATTTATGTTTAGAATACATTTTTATTATTTACGAAGTGTAGGATTTCAAGAACTACGAAGTTGCATATTAAGTGCTGCATTTTTCTACGGCACTCATTTTCCTTATTTTTTAAAAGCACAGAGCAGATTTTGACATTTGAACTTTTTCGCAATAAATAAATCGGTGACAGGAATTTCGCCCAGTGTTATTAACATGAATTCAAAAATTAACTAAATTAAGCTCATAAAGCTTAGCTTACATAATTTTATTTAGTGGTAAGACTGTAAAAATTTAGTTTTTGCATTGTTTGCGATTTGTAAGCCACCAAAATTAGAGGTGACCGTGAACAAAAGCAATTTTTTGAAAAAATAGGTCGGACGATTAGTGTATGTAATTATTTCCAAATTTATATTTATTAGCATTTCAAGTACAGGTGATACGCATCGATGTTCTTTTTTACATACAAGTAAATCGTGAGTCCTCAATCTTCTTTCTGTTCTATCACAAACTAATTGGATCACCCCCTTCCCCTGTCAACGCTGATAAACTTTACCATTTCTGTGCGTTTGCCTGTTTATCTGTCTCGTATTTCGTCCCTGAGCCTGAACGAATTTAACAATTGAACGAAGAGCGAACTACATGGTAATGTCATCATGGTAAATTTAACTGTGGTTGCTGTACGAGAATTCAGCATTAGTAGACCGAACGGAATTTGACTGTTGTGAATTAGCCCACACCAGAGGCGTACAAAGCCAGAATAAAAAAAAAAAAACAATCAATAATTTTATATAACTTTCGATCAATAGTTTGGCTACAAGATAATTTATTAATTTGTAAAACAGTGATTTGTGGAACAAGAGTGGTAAACTTGAGCATTATGACATGAGGCTGAGATCTGGTGACGTGACAATTATTCAACTATTATTTTCCAGGCTAAAAATTTATACATATAAACAAGATTGAAGTATCTGTCTGCAAATTCAAAATAGAGATACGTTTTTCAAGTTTTTATCTGTCTGTTTGTCCAGGCTAATTCCCGAAACGGCTGAATCGATTAAGATAAAACTTTCTACAGTTGTAGGTACTTGCATTAAAATTTCTGACGTATTATCAACGGCTAATAAGTGACTCAAGAGGCTGTATCCGAGTTGGGCATTGTACCTGAGATAATCCCTTACAACCGAAAGGCTAGGCGTAATAAGCTCTTCCAGTTGGGCATTTCTCTACCTGTATTTTTCTGTATATAAGATAGTGAGTTCGAACTGCTTTTATTTGTATTCCATCAAATTTCAATTATCATACGAGACTCTAAAGTTATGATACTATTAATTTCTTTCAAACATCAAACGAATCAGCTTGGATGGTTTTTCGGTAAGGTCGGAGACTGCTTTTCTTTCGACAATATTACTTAGCGCCTGCCGTTCAATGTTTCATTCTTCTTCGTGATTATTGACAAAGTCACTATTTATTGTTTTAAACTCGCGATTTGTATATACTTTAGCGGTACATCGATAATTTTTATTTGTACAACACCATTTCATTCTGTCGTTTGTTGTCGAAGATACGCAAAATTTAAAATTGTCAATAACTAGCTATTCCTTTCCCTTTTCACTAACTGCGATTTATTTCCATGATCACTGAATATTAAATAACTAATGAAACGCAAATATTATATTTTCTTCACTTTCATCTGATGATGAAAGAAAAGCTACCAATTTGAATACCTACAATTTTTTCTAGAACTTTTTAACTCTTGAAGCTATACATACAATTAGAAAAATGACCATTCAGTACATAGTATTAGGAGTAGGCGAAGTTAAAAACTAAATGTTATGGAAAATGTAAAATGTATAAATATTTTGCAAACATTACAATCATACAGTCATGGAGGCGGAGAGGTACTTGAAACAGGTAAATCCGATATCTGCATTGTAAGGAATTAAAATGCCGAACTGGAATACTCAGATTAAGGTACCCTTTACCGACTGCCCAACTAGACTGCAGCGACTCAAGAGTCGTATTTGCTCGTGCGCGTATTGTTCATCAAATTGAGTTAAAACTTTGTGTAGTTGCTGTTGGTGCAAGCCACCTGGTACCTATTGTACGTTAATATTAATATGTGACAACGAGTCGTATCAGAAAGCTGTTCGTTCGCGTATCTCTTATCTGTTTGAGTTGAATCTCAAGAGCATTTTTATTTGACAAAAAAACAGGAGTAGAAACATTACATCCAAAGGAGCACTTATATAAAGAGGAAATTCGTTACAAACTCGGGTAAGATACCTTGATCAACCCTCCAGAAATTAGCCATTCTAAAAATTTTCTAGTAAACGCGATTTTTATATCTCTACCTGTACTATTTTACTATTTGAGTTAATAACGTATTGCACCCTCTTCTTTTTAAAATAAACAGATAAAAAGTTCTTGAAATTATTAATACAAGTTGAATGTAATAAAAAGTATTCAGGATATCGGGTTTTTGTTGTATTTGTATAACTTTTTTACTTTACTATGAAAATTAATCTAGTTATCTCTGTTGTAAAAAAACCCAACGAAGGAAAGTTTTTTATCTGCAATAATTTCCAAGACTAATAAATTTGGTTTTCTACTTCCTTTCTACGGAAAGAGAGAAGTTAATTAAGGTACATAATTTAATTACATTTCGTTGCAAAAAGTATATTATTTTTGTAAGCATTCTTGAATTACTGGTGAGTTTTCTATAATTTTTTTAAAGTCATGTTTTAATGGAAATTTTTGCAACAGGAGTTTGTAGTTGAGCATCTTGACATACGACCAAATATTCGATGATGGGAAATTGAAATTAGCAATTAAAATTATCTTAATAGTTGACGCGTGAATTAGGAAGGATGAAAGCTAAAAGGTTAATTTCTCCAAAAGTCGTATGTATTGTATTGATTAATAAACGAAATTAATAGATCTTAAAAGTTTGAATATTGTTTATAAATGAGTTTTGAGAGCTTTCTTTATGTTTTGAAGTTGGAAACATTGCAATCTTTACAATTTGTAAAATGAAAATGTTCTAAACTCACTTCAAAAGAGCAAGATCGTTATAAAAGTCTTTATTGATGCAATTTTGATAATGTTGAAATGCTACAAACTTTTTATCCATAAACTTATTTGTATTTTCTTCTTTTCTTTGTTGGCTTTGCTACCGTTGACTTGACCTAGAATGAAGCTTCAGTCTCTAGTAAACACACAAGTGGACAGTCTATTATTTCATGCAATACCAAAAGTAAATAGGGATATCAGAAAGAGGAATATTTCAATTATTATATCGATATGTTTGAGTAAATACTAGAAAATAGTGATCAAATTGTATGTTTCCGAGAAAAAATTATTAAAGATTTATAACTAGACTTCTGTAAAAATCGATATGTACAGTTTGAGCTTCCAGTTGCGTGTACCGTACTATCATCGATATGATTTCTTTTTTTCAGTAACTTGTAGCTCCTTCTCGCGATTGGACGAGTGCTTGGCATCTTGCTGACATGCTTAAATAACAATTATCAATATGTAGCTATGGTATTCAGGTATTCTATCTCACAGTATAGGCAATGCTCTGCAAGCTGTCTTGGGGTTGTGGGATAGGGAACATGATTATCTAGCTGGTTCTAAAGCGTATCCCATACATGTTCTATGGGGTTTGAGTCCAAAGATAATACTGAAAGGGCAAGATGGCTGATATGCAGTTCATCAAAAGTCTCGCTCAGTGCGGAAATAAAATTTTGAGGTCCAATGAATTCGCGACCTTTCATAACATATTCGCAGATGATATTCTCTCTATAATATTGTCAAGTGACAGTCAAACACATGTAGGTCGATACGTCAGCCTGAACCGAAAACTTCCTAAACCTTAACACCTTTATCTCCAAATAGAACTACCGGCTAAATATACTGTGGTAGTGATCGATGTCCTGCATTCTTTCATACTCTTTAACGTCAGCAACATGGATATGAAATCTGGGCTAATCCACGAACAGAACATGTTCCCAAGAAGTAGTGCCATTGAATCACTGATTAGCCCACTCCACTCTTTGATGCCGATGAGCACAAGTTCTTGAAATCGATCGATTGGTAAGAAGTCAGACTAGCCTCCTACAATCGTTTTGCACCCTTTGGTTACTTACCAAGATACCTGTGGAATTATCTTCGCTTGTATTACAAGATTTTGGTCCTATCGCACGAAATGTATCTAGATCCACTATCAGGCCTTCCTGAGATTGTGCCTGTTTCTCCGTGCTGACAAATTTAGTCTCAAAATCACACTTTGAATTGTATTGAAATTTGCGGCTATGTCGACCTGTCGTCACCTCGCTGATGCATTTGTGACATTCTCTTGTGTAATGATTTCTTCATTCAATAAAAAATGCTACAATTTTTGACTGAACGAGCACATGTGCTCTTGAGACAAAGAGATTTCTGTAATGTACTGACAATTTCACATTCTTGTCAATAATCTAATTTATTTAGCAAAAACAGTTAAGGCTTGTTGGACTCACTGCTAGCCCCAATATTCATGCCGAACAATATTCTTTTTCATTTTATAATAAAAAAATCTTTCGTTCAGTGTAAAGATCAATATGACGATAATATTTTCTTATGGCTTTATGAAATTGACGTGTAGCTGAAAAGCGCCCTCAAATCTAGAATTTTGCCAAAATTGTCGGACTCATCACAATGAAGTCACTCACAAAGTTTCAAGTGAGCGGTAATCCACAAAAAATATATGCCCTGTCTCACGGAATGATAGAAGGAACAGGAAAATAACCTCTGCAACTCTGGCTAAGTCAGATATTAACTGTTAAATAGTGATTATTATGTCAGAGTACTAAACATATATTCATAGATAATATCCTTGGGTCATTGGTAATTAGAGACGGATGAAATGATCAAGACGTCGCGTTGGGCATTTACAATGCTACACACTAGTATTATCTCAGCGGTGTGTATAATCTGAGCACGTGTGGACTCGTGCAAGCTGAATTGAAGCAGGAAGCAGCTATTTTTCCAGCTACATATTCAGTTTTGTGCACTGAATATTCAAAATTAGAAGAAGAGAAGAGGAGATCTTGATGGATGGTGACTTTGAACGAGAGTACAAATAGGTGTACTTGCCTGCTTTTACATATCATTATCTTTGACTCGTGTAAAATTTACCTGACGGATTATCCATGATGCGAGTTCAAACCTCGAACAAAAACATTTTCATGAAGCACAGTTCATTCGATTTAAATAAAAACTCGTCGAATCCCGCGTCGTGGCAGTGGCGGGACAAGACCAAAATTTTATGTGGGCCCTCGGGTGACGCAAGAAGCAATGTTATAAATTAAAAAACAGTTGAAATATAGCTTCTTACCACTAACTTTATTATAATAGACAATGCAAACTAAACTATATTCTTAGACTGAAACTGAAGAAACAGAAATTTATTGCTTTTAGCTTCACTAAACTTCCTAGTGATTGTACCGTAATAGCTTAAATGCTATATCTACTTCAAAAGAAAAAACTGCCAAAGCTGGAAGTCTTTCCTGACCCATCGTACTTCTCAAATAATTTTTTATTAGTTTTTATTTCGAAATGCTTCTTTCGGCGGGGACTGTACTTACTGCCTTACTGGTATTGTTCACAAAATCGAATAGACAAAGTGGGTAAATTTCTTTCAAGTTATTTTCCATTATGTACTAAAATAGCTCTTCCACGTCTTCAATGGAATCTAGTGCATTGAGGATCATTAGTTTGTAATTCTTTATACGTAAGGTTGAATGTCACTACTTTCACCCACTCGCAGGACTGTGTGTGAATCTTGAAATTTTTTTATTATTTGCTCCTACTAAAATCACAAATATTGCTTGATTTCTAAAATATGAGACATGAATATCCTGAAATTTGTATATTTTAAGATAAAATATATCATGAAGAATCGATTCTGATAATTTTTGTTGTTATAAACATTATAAGGATGCTACGACCGCACGCTGTATTAATTGAGTAACGGACGGAGGAGAGAATAGCCGAATCAGAAGCACACACTGTTTGACTCTGTATCTCCTGAATGAATTGAGATAATTTAAGTTTGTAAAAAATATCTTATTCTGCACGATTCATTCTAATGTAATAAAAATTATTTTTGAAATATCTCAAAGAATACAAATACCATTACCTGATGAATAACATTTAGAGTTTGTAGCTGTATCTTTTGACTGAACTGAGACAATCAAAATGTGTGGGAAGTATTGCGATCTACATACTTAGATGTAACACGATGGAGAGTTTCACCAGAATATTTTCAGAAACAAATATGATCAATTGAAATTCAATACTCAATAATATTTCTAAAATCGACTATTGTATTAGCACAATGTTTGTTATATCTTCTAAACGAAACAAGATAATCAAAACTTGTAAGAAACACGTTGTCCAACACATTTGATAAAATCAATTAAAAATGTTTTAGAAACTGAACTGACAAGATATTTTTGTTTTAAAAATGAGAAGCATTTCTTTCACATCTTTAATGAAGTCGGGTACATTTAGGATCATAATTCTATATATTGTATAATCAATGTGTTTCTCTTCTACCACGTGTGGAGGCCACAGCCGTAATATTTTTTTGTTGGTCATTAATGTGTGTAGAAAGAGTTTAAGGCCAATAGAAATGTTCCATGGTCACTTCAAATCTACATGTGTTCTATCAAATAAAAATAGGAATTGGTCAATAATGCAACATAGTTGTTGACTTATTTCGAGTAGAAAGCGTAGCTGGCAGAGTTTTATATTTTTCATTGTAGACAGTTCCTGATTCTAATTTCAATGCCTAAAATTCATATCTTTCAAATCCTATTCAGTCCTCATATCCAGAAATTAGTTCTTCAGGATAGCCTGTTGCATCAATTCGACTTACGTCCTTGACTCTTTCCTGTTGATCCCATCTTTGCCTTGGCCATGTGTCGTAACTAGATTCACCTGTTGGCCGCGAAGTTTTATCGGAAGGTCACACGTGCTTATTCCTCACGAGGACAAGAGCAGTTGAACAGACTGTGTGAAATATGAATATTTGAAATGCAGAAATAATAATGCGGTATTGTAATCGCAAATTAAAAAAAACGAAAAAGATAGAAATTTAGAAGACTTGTTGACGGAAACTTATTGCTTTTAAAGGGTGAATATTTGTCTTGGAATTCAACATATTGGAAATCAAATATTGCTGTTGCGATTATAATGAATTTTTAATTACAAGATTTGTTGACAGGGTTAAGACTATTATTATTTGAAGTAAATAGTACATATTCAAATATATTGAAAATCAAATGCACAAACTATGTTATTACCTGATAAAATAACGTATTTGATGTACTGGATGTTTAACAAAATCATTTTTTATATGTATGAAACACATAAATTCAAAATCACAGATCTGTAAAACTAATGTTGGTTATAACAAAATTCTATCTCTGATTATAATGGGAAACGCCAATTATCAAATTGAACATGGGCTTTTGTGGACTGATATTCATTAAAATTTTATTGATCTCGTGATGTATAATGTATTGGATTAATTTGTGTCAATTAAATAGATCCATCAGTTAGTGCCAAATTCAAATGAGCCTCGTTATTTTCCATTTCGATTGATGAATATCCTGCTAAATGCTACAATAACAAATTGCACTCAACATCGAATTTTCTATCAGCTTCAAAAAAAAACAACAAAAAAAAAACACTGCATCAGCACAGCGAGTGTCTGGCAGTGGTCACATCACATATCACATGTTGAGTGATAAGCTACGTTATCTGACTCTTCAGCGTATAGTGCTGAACAGTTGAATGTTGGATCGATTCATGGCTAACCAGATTGTCAAAGCACAGCTCATTCAATAAAAAACAAGTGAACATGCACGATCCACGCCTACTAAGAATTGAATGTTCAGTTTTAATGTGATGAGTGGGTCCGTATTTACAGATAACTTTCATGAAAACCCTATTAATTTGTTGATTTTTTCCAAAAGCATATTTTGCCATAAAGTTCGAAATTATCATTACTAATGACTGAGTATTAAAATTGTATTCCGAAGGATACAAGGTGCCCAACCGAGGTGCATTTATCTTATTCAAGTCCTATATTATAATTTTTAGAACGACATTGACGACGGTACTGGCGAAATTATGAAAAATGATGTCAGTGACATAATTTGTATCATCTTGTATCATTAAAATTAGTATTTCTCATCTCTGTGCTGAATATAGGCCACTCTGAGGTCGCTCCTCCGATAACCACATCGATATGTTGCACTGGTATTAAGATGAAACTAATTTTATTAGCGCTATGAATACTTACATATAATGAACATGGCTCAGATGGATGTAAATTGGGCACTAACCTACCTGAAATTTCAACCCTGCTAGTAATTTGAGCACTGGCTGAAAATGTACCCGCAAAGGGTGCACCTACAAACTTGAGTATTGTGCTAGAAGTTAGGAAACATGAGGATACTGGGGAAAATAATGGCAAGTAAATAAAAAAAATTGAAGAATCATCTAGATGATGAAAGCGCATTTTTGACAGCTCATGAATGCTTGTTACCTCAGAGATTTCGCAAATAACCATCACCCACAATTACTGAGCTTGAAATCAAGCAATTAGGGCAAACTTACGAAACAGCAGCTTCCATTTAGTACTAGTTTCAAGTTGACTATTTGATAGGTACATAATTTATGCATGTACAAACTCAAAAATACTTTTTAGTCTTCATTGTTCAGTTATTGACTGACGGGAGGTCAAGTGCTGTACCTTAAAATAATAATTTGACCTTTATTAAAGCTATATAAAAAAATACACCAGAAGTAAACAAATTTTCATCCAATAATAATAATTCATTCTAATAAGCTTCAAATTCGCGTCAAACAAGTCATTGAATGAACCTCGGACAGATTTGACAACTGTACATAATAGTAGTGACACCCACGGCTAAAGTTGTAACTAAATTTTTAACTACTTGAATAAACTTGAGTTGGCATATCCCTAATGTCATATACACCTATGGGCATTGTTTCACTTGAAACAAGTAATTGAATAATTTAATCTTCCACAATCACTGAGCTTGAAGTAAAGCAATTTGTGCAAACCTACGAAACAGCAGCTTTTATTTAGTACCAGTTTCAAGTCTGTAAATAGTATAGTTGCTGAGAACTCAGCCAGCCAGACAGCCAAAGTGAATATAATAGCGCTTTTTTCCAAAAAATGCGCTAAAAACCTATATACAGAACACGTAGCCTGAATCAAACCTTTTAGATTGATTAGTATTGCATGGAAAAGATTTTTTTGTTTTGAAAAGGTGTACTTGTTAACCATTCTACTAACAAAAGTTTTTCGTTGTTTTGTCCACGAAAGAAATCTTCAGATTATTCTACTTGTACGCAACAGAACTGAAGACTGAGAAGCGGATCTTATTTCCTATTTGAAACAAATAAGATAGATACATGATGCCTTAATTAACTGTTGGATTGAGCATTCTTTTTTGCAGAACAGGTAAATTCATATATTTGGTGCCCAGTTTTCGCCAAAAAATCACATATTCTTTGATTATGTCGTTACTTGTATCCGTAGCTTATATTAAATTCCAAATTTTGAGGACTAAAATAGGTATCCTAATAGACCAATCAATAGAGTGGTAAATACGAATTCATAAACCATAAAAAGAAGTGCAAAGTAGTAAATGTGGCGGTGATTCGTGTCCCTTACGCAGATTTCAGCAAGTCTCAACTGAATTGACTGAAGAGATATGTTTATGAATCTACTCCATAAAATGTACAAAAGAAATGAAAATCAGGCCCAAGATCGATCAATCTGGTTCACAACCGGACGTAGCAATTATAACGTAAGAAGCATAAATAAATAAAGACGACAATGAATGTCTACCGCAACAAATATACAACAAAAATAACTAAATAAAAATCGTGGTGAAGTCACGAGGTGCCCAATTACGCAAATAGCTCCAACAAAAGTCTTAACAGCAAAGAAAGCAAAGCTGAACCACTTAGCTGGCCCGAGATCGATCGACCTGGTTTACAACCGGACGTAGCGTTTATAACGTAAAAGCATAAAAAATGAAGGCGTCAACAAATGTTAACAGCAAAGAAAGCATAGCTGAACCACTTAGCTGGCGACTCCGCTGGAGATTCCAACTGAACCTTCCGCCTGGCGTCTGGATCTTGGCCTTTAGATCTAACTGGACTAGATTCCAGGTGGTCAGGAAATCCAGGGTGGAACTCAAGTACTTCCACAGTGTTGTGCCTTGGTTCAGACGACGTTAAATCGCAGATGATAGCGATAGAAAATGGAACGACCACTTATAATTTTTATTAATCCCTAACACGGGGGCTGCTCCACCGAATAACGTAAATGGCCAAACTGCCCCAAAATATCCGGCCGATGCAAAGGTTTATCCCAAAAGAATCCCTTAAACTAGGGCTTGCACACGCAACAAAAACAATCACAAAATTGTAGTAAAAAAAAAATAAAGAGCAATAAACTCAACGTCTGTCCTAAACGAGGACTTGAGGCTGACTACGTACTCAAATGAAGCAAATTCCGTTCGATTTCCTAATTTAGATGCCCAAAGTAGCAAATATTAAAAAAAAAACTCGGTAACGTCACTGACTACAGCGCGCGCATTTCAATCAGTGACAATTATGACGAAAATCTGGAAGTAAGAATTAATTTATGAAAATAAACAATAAACACGGTTTTAGTATAACCAAAAAAAATTAGCTTGAAGAAGAGAAACGAAACTAAAGATTTTAAATATGAATAGAAATTATTAAATATGAACCCGAAACTATCTTTAACTAAACGTAAGTAAATAAAGTAAACCAACTTGAACCCAATAAACCCAAAATATATTTCAGAATTTAACCCAACAAAAAAAATCTGACGTGGAAATTACGTGACTTACTTGTACATCATTGGATATATATAATCAAACACAACATCTCATCATTCCACGGCTAGTCGGTGGCTATGGAAACTGTATGTCATCATTCTTATGCCACAACATTCCTAAATACTGATTTCCAGGATTCTACGACTAACAGTTCTGAATTTATGCGCAAAATTCCAATATCGTCAAGTATAGTGCACTTTCGACTTAGTCGATCTCAATGAAAACAGGATATGAGCATCTAGACAGTACTATTATCTTGAATACTGTATCATAATATTCTACGTTCAATCGTTTTGGATTTATGCGGAAAATTAAAAAATGTTTCAATTAAACTGCATTCCCGGCTTAGCCGATCACAATCATAATGCAAGGTGTACAACTAGATGCTATAAAAGTGTTTAATACGAAATCTCAATATTCTGCGACTGATTATCTTAAATTTATGAGAAAAATTCGAAAAGTCTGTAATATGAAGTGCACTTCCGGCTTAGTCGATTAGGACGAAATTAGGAGATGATCATTTGGATGCTACAGCAATTTCAAATACTGAATTCCAGTATCCTACGGCTAATCATTCTAGATTTATGCGGAAAATTCGAAAAAAGTACAGGTAAAGTACACTTCCAGTACAGACGATTGCAACCATAATGCGAGGTGCACATCAAGATCCTAGATCCTATGCCAGTCTTTTATACAAAATTTTAACATTATACATTCGACGAATTCTGAGATTTGCGAGTTACGCATATACACACATACATACGTACATACGTACCGACATCAAAATGGATTCAGGGATGCTCAAAACGGATATAGCCATCAAAATCTCGATATGTGAAATTTGTCGGTTTCACAATATTTTCTTATACTTTTAGACCGTCAGATAGTCGTAGATTCCAGTATCTTATTTTGTTTTTCATGCCTTCAAGAGGTTTGATAAGTATGTACATTTGGAGTTCAATAATGCTGAAATTAAAGCTGGACCGTGTGACCAACATAATGAAAATTTATTTCAAATTTGTATGAAAAAGCATGTTCTGATCCAATTTTTTCGCTTTTGTCATGCTTACGAAATGAAATTTAGGGAAAAATTATTTGACATGTAACAAATCAAAATTAAAAATCTGACGACAGATTATCATCGCCTACCTTATCATTTCAATTAAATTGATTGTTTCATACAGAAAATTCTGAATGTTTGTTATACTCATAAACAGCACTTCCGGCTTGACCGATTGATACAAAAATAGTAGATAACTATTTTGATGCTGCAACAAGTTCAAACACTAAATTTCAATATGCTATGGCTGATCATTCTAGATTTATGCAAAAAATTTAAAAAAAGTTCCAAGTAATGTGCACTTCTGGCTTGGCCGATTTATACAAAAATAGCAGATAACCATTCTGATATTAAATCAAGTTCAAATATTGAATTTCAACATCTTACGGTTGATCATTCTGGATTTATTAGAAAAATTCGAAAAAAGTTTCAAGTAAAGTGCACTTCCGGTACAGACCATTGGAATCATAATGCGAGGTGCACAACTAGACCCTATACCAGTCTTGAATACAAAATTTGAACATTATACGTTCAACCAGATTTGAGATTTTCAAGTTACGCACGCACGAACATACATACCGACATCAAGCCAAAAATAGTCAAAATGGGTTCAGGGATGCTCAAAACGGATATCTCCATCAAAATCTCGATAGGTTAATTTTGTCGGTTTCACAATACTTCCTTGTACTTAGTACAAGTAAGTAAAAATATCCCAAAGCAAAATTGGTCTGTAACACTATTTCAAGAGTACCGTAAGTGTTTTTTTTCTGAATTAAAATTAGAGTTAAATTCGGTTGCACGACAAAGGATATAGCCTATTCACTCTATCCTAACTACAAAACTCCAAAGTACTGGTTAAGTAGTCTACAATATTCACAAATACGTTAGTTTAGTCAATCTCAAACAAAATCAATCACCAAATAAACTAAAACATGAGCACAAATGTCAGAATATCAGCTGTTGTAATCATATCAACATATCTATAGTCCATAAAATTAGGCAGAGGAGGCACGTCATCAAAGTTTGTAACTAGATAATGACGTCACGTAATTACTACGTTTATATGCTATACCAATTTAATCTTTAAAAATATAATGTGGGTTGCATATTTGCAAAAACGTGCAAAGCTAATTTATTTGATCTAGTAAATAATATTCTAACCAAAAAGAACAAAGTAAACATGTGTTGATCGCACTGAAATGTCGAAAACGAATGCAACGAATGAGAATGTAAACGTAATCAAACTTCATAGTACCAACGTATGATAAAGAAATAAACAACAATTATTGTAGATGAATGAAATTTTGTTGAAAACATTAAATTTGAGTATAAAATAATTGTTAATTAAATTAAAATATACTTTTCTTATAGTATGCAAAAAATTGCATTTATTTTCTCTGTTTTTCCAAACATAAACATTACGTTGTCATTACGACAGGTTCTTTTCATTTTGTAATGTTTTGATGACATGCCTCCCCTGCTAAATTTTATAGACGTTTTGATACGGATAACAGAATAATAAAATGGCCGCGAATTTTGATATCCATGACGTCACTGTAATGTCATGAACGCACATTGCTAGTCACCACTAGATGGCACTAACGTCGTTTATCAAGAATTGATTGTTTATCAAGTCTTGGTAAAGTTATGGGGCTCAGGACACCGGTAGATAAATATGGAGGACTCCTTTCTCAGCCTATATAAGGAATTGCATCGCTAAATCGAGAAGTTACAAAGTAAATCGAACGGAAAGTAAGCAATGCAGGTCAAAATAAATTTAGCGCGATATAGATATTCAGGGAAATAAACATAAGTTCGCAATTATTTTTAAGTGCAAAATAGTTGTTAGTGTATCAATAAACTTTAATTTCTAGTTATATTCAAATAATATGAAAACATTACAATATATTCAAATCAAAGTTTATGTCAGAATAAAGCAATAAGTATAATCTTTAATGAAGTAACTTGATGTAAAAATAGTTTCCTAACGTACATTCTTTCGGCTTAATTTCAGATTAGATTAAGTCCTAAGTAAATGCTTCTTACACAGCGCAGCACTTTTTTCAATCGGCAATGTCAGCGTTACGTGGCGAAGCTTATCTTAATTGAAACACTTTGTACGGGTTTAAGTTCATTTATTGGTGAACTTGCAATATTGATGCAAAGTGTTTCATATAATTTTAATTAAAATTTCAACTCAAGATTAAGAAAGTTTTTAATTTCGAACGAAATGAAAAACTTCAGTATGGACCGAGGGTCTATACACTGTTTGCCCAAACTTTAAATTTCAATTTTGGTAGAAGATGAAGAGGCCAGGATAGATATTTACTTACGTTGACTGGAAATATGTCGGAACTTGTGATATACGCTTTAAACAATTTTATGAAAATTTCCAATGGAATTTCGAATGATATCATAACTACAGGAAATATCTAAGATAAAATAAAGGAGATTTGTGGAATAGCAACGTGAGAGAACATGAAAATTTATAAGGCTGACAGTCATGTTTCGTCTTTTATAAACATTTTACAAAGAAATAAAGATATCACCATGACATGGACGAATCTCGAATCCACAGTCTATTGCTTCTACTACTAAAATTAGTCTTGAATTAGAAATAGGTCATTGTCATAGCAACAAAATATTGCGTGCAAATTGTGGTGTTAAAATAATTGGATAATGACGCGGGTAGGTAACTTGGAACCTCGATCCCTCAAGAATTAGTGACACAAATTTTGATTAAGTGAGGTATCAAGGATGGCCGAAGGTTCTGGTTGCAAAGCAGTACCTACTTAAGGCTTCAACCTGTATAATTATAACGGTAGTAGTTTAAGGAAACCGCTTTCGAAGTGAATTCAAGTTTTATCTGGAGCATGTACAGTGAATGTAACCAATGTTTCAGCTTCATTGACCGAAAGCTGTGTTAATCTCATAATGAAAATCGACTGACTCTGTTAGATCAGTATGGAAAATTACAAGTAGATCGGTTTATTGTTCCAGCTCCACGTGCTGTCTCTGTTTCTTGAACTCTATATTATATTAAATTTCTTTTGTTATTTTAAACTGGAAGAAAGTGGCAAGAAAATGACAATAAACCACGATTAAATTCATTTTCAATTTTCAAATATCGTTAAACTGACGTTCAATGCATGGATTTATCGTATTTATGGAAGAAATAAGGAAAAAGAGCTGTTTCAATGATAATTTGCTAACGTCACTGTTTCAGATTTTACTCCGTGTTCATTCTCATCGGAGATTATGAAGTAAAAGCCCTATTTCTATTCTTTGAGACATAAAAAAATAACTGACATGCTGCACAATAAATAATGCAAAATAAGTATTATGAATTTCAAAAAGCGACCGTTTTGTTTACTCTTCAGCTTGGAAAAACCGACTGGAAGAAAATTTAAGTAAAATACTTTCCCTGTAGGTGTCTCCGCCAACGCATGTACGTTGTCGAAGAGCAAAAAGCTTCGCAAAAGGCGAAGACTTCACAGCTTATTGATTCTGTTTAGTCGAAGGAAATTGTTTGATTTTATCGACCTAATATACTCATGCTGGGCCAATTTAATTAACATGTTGCACTGCGGGGCTTCGTCTAATACGTTCGCGGAGGAGGAACAAATTTCTGCTAAATAACGTAGTTAAGCGAATTAGAAAAGTTGTCATTTCACTTATTATTTGTAATGAAGTGTTGATGTATTTGGAGCTGTGAGATATTGAAGGAGAAACTGTTTACTCTTATTAAAACTATGATAATCATTCATTGGATTATAAACTGATATCCGCAGACTTATGTAATCCAGAGAAATAATTCTGACGTTCAGCCTGAAGAATTATTCCGATTATTTCACTCATGTCAATTATACTGACAAATTCTGCATAGTTACAATCACAATTATAATAATAAATTCCTTGCCATTTACCGAGCTAACGGGAATTTGCCGGGGTAAATTCCCGTTACCTCGGTAAATTCCCGTTGGCAAGCGATTCATCGCGATAAATTGCCTTTGTCATGGAGAAACAATACACAGTTCTAATATAAACAAACAATCAGTTCTCGGAAATGTCAAAATTCAATCGTTTTGGAAATGCATTTTTCGCCGAAAAGTAATGAAATTGAAAACAAAAAGTCTAAAAATACAATAGTATTTGGAGACAATTTAGTGCATTTTTCAATAGATACTTATAGTAGCATTTTCATTCGAGAAATATTCTCCACAAATACCACTCGCGACTTTAATTTTATCATAAATTTTTCTTTCAAACATTGATTACCTTTAAGCAACATCCTTCGAGTCGTCTGCTCAGATGAAATCCCTCGAGCTACGCTCTCGTGTTTTAATCGGACAGATGACTCTCACAATGTTGCTAGGTAATCAATATTTTTAAGAAAAATTTATTGATAAAATTACAGTCCCTTGTGATATTAAATACGATAATTGTGTTTTAAATTTAAGGCTGAATTTTTTTATAATCTTAGGAAGAATTAATTCATGTAGTATATTTTTCATGCCTTGAGTTTTGTACAATTTCGGAAAAAATTGTCTCCTCTTACAACTCCGCCCCTTTTTCAATTCGATTATGTCTGCAATAATTGTGCTTCTGATTTTCTGAGCTGGCAACCCTCTCTATTCCCAGCAAACAACACTTGAATAATTCTGTCCGTGACAAAATATGTGCTTCAAGTCACATGATGTATAATCTTATATGTGATTGATTGTTGCCAGGTGCATTTTTTTGTAGTCAGTATTCATGTGCGAACATGGAGGTAAAATTACGCATCCTGTTCTGGGATACGTCTTGTGCACATGATGTAAAACGTATACAAAAGTAAATGTGTGTTCCTTCATATAAATTGAAAGTACGCACGATTTCAAGAATATAGCTCCAATTTTTGGCTCAAAAAAGCTTGAAAATACTGAAACATTCAACATACTCACATTATTTGGGCACCTTTAGAGCTCGAAAATGATAAACGGCATTGTTTCGAATGCATTAATGAATAGAAAAGCAAACATACTCAATCACAAACTCAATAAACTATGGAGAAAAAGGAAAAAAATCGTTACTAGAACTACCGTTTGAACATACAATTCATTGCAGGTTAACAGGAAGAATAGAATTCTTCAAGATCCAAATAACAAGAAAATATTTGTTACGTTGCCTTACGTAGCTAATATAACTGATAAAATTGGAAGACTTTTACATACAAACATCTTACACTTCCAATTTGAAAATTCGAAATCTTATTGGTAATGTTAAAGTATCCATGAATATACAAGATTCCCTGCCAATGTGGCAAAGTATATATTGGACAAACCAAGAGGACTGTGGAAACAAGACTGAAAGAGCATTCTCGTCATATAAGATTGAACCACCCAGAAAAGTCTGCGGTGACTGAACATGCCATTCAAGAAATCCATGGCATTGACTTTAAGAATACAAAGCTTCTGGCTAAAGAGAACAATTGGTTCAAGAGGCTAATAAGAGAAGCAATAGAAATAAAAAAATCACCTAATAATTTAAATTTGAATAATGGTTATGAACTCAATCGATCGTGGTTACAAGTCATTTGTTCATAATCTCAAGTTATTTTTATCTATGAATCTACTTGCAAGAGTTACTTCAACACCACCTCCTGAAGATCTGTGGATGGTTCAGTTATGTGCCAAACCAAAAAGAGTAGAGCCAGATTGACCTAGAATCACAAGGAGTTAACTATTTCCCTATTTAGACCTTCATTTTTATCTCCTGAAGACCCGTGGACATTGAATTATATGCTAAACCACAGGCAGAGCTTTATGATCCTAGGAGTTAATATTTTATCTAGTCACCTTTTGTATTTTTGTTGTATTGACAATTTTTGTTTATTCATTTATTATACTTTTACACTTGAAAAAGGCAGCACTTTGTTGTTGAAACGTTGTGTTTCTAATCACTTTTATATACAGAACTTTTCCAAATAAAACATATTCATTGCAGGTTGCTTAGATGAAACAGTTTGTCCTTTTTTCAAGAGTTACATTTCACCACTTAGCTGCGACAAATGGAATACCTACGTAATAAAAATTTATTTGTCTCAGAGAATAGGTGCCTCTATTTGAAACACACGATTCACATTTCTTCATCTATTTCATTATTATGCAATGGAGAATTGAAAAAAATAACCCAAATACCTGAATATTTTAAATATTTAGTTCAAATCTTTGTTTCGGAAACCATGCCAAGCGTTTTCACTTAATAGTATTCCAAAAGTTTTACTTACAACCTTGAACTACTTTTCTCGAATGTATTCAAAAATTAATCCAACCGAGGAATTATAAATAATAAACTTTAATAGCACGACAATAATACCAAGTGATACGTAATTTATGTTAAGTATAAAGTAATCCTGTACTCGTCGAAATTTATGTCATCTAGAACGTACGCTCACTTCACTGCAGTCTTGCGCAAAGTTCTAAACTAAAGAAGATTAACATATGAACACATAAAACTACGTAACTAGATTTTAGACAAGTTTCCCTACTTCTATGTCCTAGAGTGGGAGTACATTTTCTTGAGGAGCAGTATTAAACCAACAAATTGCTACAATGTTCTTTTTTATCTGATGTACTGACGACTGATTGTATCCAATGATCTTATATTCGTTTGATTACGAGATAATTTTCTGAATAGTGTATAGTTCGCGCATCGCTCGCACTGCATTGCTGTACTCTACTAAGATGGCTCTACTAAGATGGCTCCCTTGTCTTTCATAGCCCAACGTAGTAGATCATCTTATTAAAGACAAATTGTATTGAAATATTGAAATTTAATATTTTTTAGATCTTTTTTCGATCACACAAAGACAAACAATTTATCCAAAAAAATGATTAAAAATTCTTATTTGAAGCTAATAAATTATTGGGTAATTGGTTCTGTATCACAAATTAGAACTTATTCACATTTCAGTTGATTTGGCGAATATTTTCTTACCTGCAGGATAAGTAATTGTTTGAGTTTTTTCAATTATTTGCAACTACATATAGTTAGATCAACTCAAATTTTGTTCATGAAACTTTTTCTTTTAGAGACGTATTAGTACTCACAACTTTATCGTACAGCTAATAAACTACCTGAAGATATTAAATTGGACTCAACCTACTCATTTAATTTCTTCTAACTACTATATCCTTCAGTCCGCTTCAAGAATTGAAAGACTATCGATCTCTAAGAGCAATTAGTCCAAAATAATAACAAAGTACAGTACTTGAAATAAAGTAAAAAGGAAAAACGGAAATGACACAGCTTCGATTAGCAAAGTTCTGAAACGAACTTCAGTTCGCTTCGTTACAGCTGCAAGCCTCACAGCCTGGTTATTAATTAACCAAAGTTACAGATTAAACAGGCTTATAAAGTACAAGGCACAGTTTAATATCAACCGGCTTAACGGTGCCAAGTGTCAGTAGAGAAATGTCGACGCACTGGGCCATGAGAGATCAACATTTTTTTTACGTGCTGCTTGCATTTTCTTCGCTACATAAAAAGGGATTACATGTTTTTTACACAGCGCTAGGTTTTATTCTTTTATTAACGCATCCAGCATTTTGAAAAAGGAGGAAATCCAAGAGAACGAATTTTCATCTATTTGGACTATTACTGGATAAAGATATTATCCATAAATGTACGAAACTGTAAACTGTTACAGTTGTTTCTACGCGACAAGTAACTTGATATTTATACATACCTTTTTTTTTACAGCGCTCTAGTTAATAAGAAAATTCCCGCTTCGCGGTCTTTTCTCAGACAAAGCTATCGCGCTGTAAAATATAAAATATTGCTTAGATACATCCGATTGTGAATAACTATTCCAACATAATGTGGGCACACACACAAAACAACAAAATTTGTTAAGATGAAAATTTATTCTTTCTGAATGATGCATTCGCCTTTTGTTAATTGTTAGATAAAATAAAGATTTCGGAAATACAATATAACTAGAAAATTTGGAGCTTGCAACAGCTTTGGGCTAATTTCGCTGTTATGCGCAAGCATACAATACCGCATATCAAAAATGACAGGTCATATCCGTTAATCAAAAAATATTTCACTATACCACACATGGATGGCGTTTGATGAGCATAAACGTAATAGTAAAAAATCTGACGTGAACATCACGTGACTTACTTGGACATCATTTGATATATACACAAATTTATTCAATAAAGTTTTCTGTCACTTCAGATTTTAATATAATTTTAATAATATTTTGACATATACTCACAATGTCAAACAAAATAAAAAAATTGACAACAGATTATCATTGCCTACCTTATCATTTTAATTAAACTGATTGTTTTATACGGCAAATTCTGAATGTCTGTTATACATATAAACTGCACTTCCGGCTCAGCCGATTGATACAAAAATAGGAGATAACTATTCTGATATTGGATCAAGTTCAAATCCTTAATTTTAGTATCTTACGGCTGATCATTCTGAATTTGTACGGAAAATTCAAAAAAAGTTTCAAGTAAAGTGCACTTCCGGTACAGGCGATTGCAACTATAATGCGAGGTGAAAATCAACACCCTATACCAGTCTTAAATATGATATTTCAGAATAATATGTTCGATGGTTTTTGAGATTTGCGAGTTACGCACGTACGAACGTACCGACATCAAGCCGAAAATAGTCAAAATGGATTCAGGGATGTTCAAAACGGATATATCCATCAAAATTTCCATAGGTGAATTTTGTCGGTTTCACAATACTTGTTACTTTGTACAAGTAAGTGAAAATTAAATATAAATAAACCAAACTGTGCTCTTGTTAATCATTAACTTTGTTCGAGCAGAGAAACACGGATTAGTCGTAACTTTTTAGAGAGCGCATGCGTGAACCCAGATTAGCTTGTGACTAGTTTCAAAGTTTTTGCTGCATGAACAGATCGACTTTTCCAGCTGGATTGCCAATGTAACCAAATTATTAGTAATTGAAAATCAATTCTTAAAATAATAATCTTCTTCTGGCGCTTGGATGAAACACTATTTTGTTACACTAGACTACATGCAAAAGTATTCCATTTTGGTATTTTAACAAGTTGCCATGCAGCCATGGCAACTGTACAAAAAGCATAGATTTTTTTTAATGAGTACAGAAAGAAGATCACGTTACATAGTTCGTATCTCCTGACTATTAGTTAATCTAAAGTTCAATATTTGATTAAATGCGTCGGTCATTCTGGTGTAACACTGGTTATCTTATGTTGGTAGCTCTAAAACTCTTATTTACGATTCCAAGCTCGTGGAATTCAAGTTTTAACATTTATCACTTGAATAATTTTAGAATTCAGATGAGAAAATGTCTGCAATAGGGAATATGGATGAAATTTAAATTTGGTTCAAATATTTTTATTCCGTATTTTCATTGGCCGGACATTTGTACTTGACCATCATTTTGGTATATAATATCTTTTCAATTGCTTGAAATTAATAAATAAAAGTGCAAATTTAGCGAGGGAAATTCAAAGTTCCAATGCGCAACACCATTGGTTAAGCGAAATGTGACGTCAAATACTATGCCAACAAGTGCGCACTGCTTACATTTGTATGGCATTGCAGGCTTTTGATTAGAAAACAAAGTAATAACGTGTGTGTTGTAAATTCATTTATTGTTCAAGTGTAATTTTAGCATCCTAGTGAGATCATAAATCATTTAAAACAGTGGTTTTGTAAAAGCACAATTGGATAATTTATCAAGAATAGATCCATTTATTTTCTTTCAAATCCAAATTTTACGTTCGCTGAAGTGAAAAAAGTGAACACTACAAAGTAATTATCCAATAATAACACATTATGTACGCTATTCTATAAATACAATCTAGAATATGATGAGCAGTGAAATTAAACGAAGCCGCATACATACACTGAATTTTATTGCTAAAAATAATCACATATAATGTTATTCATGATCTTTCAAGTTTATTATGACACTTCATCTCTTCTGATAACCTTACATCATTCCTTACGTATTTTAAAACCTGTCTGGATTGGAAAAAAGACTTTACCAGGTACATTTCTGATAGTATTTTGCATTCAGGCACAATGCAATACTTATAAACTGACTTTTGACCTTTTGTAATGCTGAAATAAGTTTTTAACGAAAACACCTGTAGTAAACAATGGACTGCAATGTCACTGGACATGTTATTTGACGTCATGCATAGAGCACGCGAAAATAGCGGCGTTTAAACAGCTAAAAATTATTCCCGATTTTAAATATTTTTTGAAATTTGATTACAGCACTTTTGAACATAATTTATATTTTTTACTATGTTATAATGATGTAAACAGTGAATTGAAAATATAAAATAAATTCATCAATATACCCTATTTTTAACGATAGAAGAAAAAATACGTACAAAAAATACGACTTTGCTATTCGGTAGATCGCTGTACTCCACTTCGCGACGTACAGCAAACTTTTTAACTCAACCAAAAATCTAGCATTCTTTGTACTTATTGAACTAATAATCATAAATTTACCCTAGTTAATACGCAACTACAACTAAAAAGTTTCATGAATACACTCTGAATTGAACTGACTATTAGTACAACGTTAGAATTACAAACTCTTCTGAAAGTTTGTAATTAGTTCCAAATTACTCATTTTCCTGCACGAACATCTGACAATAAGTCAACAGTCACGGTTTTTGCACTGCTCGAACGTCAAAATACAAATGCGCCTGCGCAGCTATTTTCAAATTGTCACGGACTCACTGCAAATGAACATATTTTTTCACTAGTGAAAAAATAAGTTCTATTTTTGCACACCTAATCTAATATAAATCAGTTTAATAATGCTACAAGGATAGAAACAAACAGGTATTTAACAAAAAAGAAATTTGAATTTGTACACAAAACTAATTATTTTTGAATATAAAAATTAATTGTTGACAGTTCTTTACTTATCAAACAACAATTGCGCATTCTTTTGGTTACAATATCCAGGTGACTGCAAATTAATTATAGTTTGTACTTTTTTCCTACATTTTACTGAATAAAACAATAATTATTGTTGATCTATTATTTTTTGACATTTGGCGGAAAAATATTGTTTGTATTTCGTGTGCGAAGTGATTGTATTTTGTTGCGCTTTCGAATGAATTTGTTACCTCGACCTTACGGTCTCGGTTAAAATGGACATTCTCACGCGCAACAAAAAAAACAATTACTTCGCACACTTAATACAAAAATAACTATTTTACTTCACAAAGAACGATTGGAGAAAATCTTTGCTTTGTTGTATATCCACGGTTTATATGATTTAGGTATATAATGACAGTAGATGGTTCTTTCATCTGTAAAATATTATTCGAAAGATGTTGTTTTTTTTTGTATGTTTATGTTTATTTTTTTTTCATTATTTGTTACAATGAAAATGATTGATGATGCTGATTGATACGTTGATGTAAGTATTCAAATACGGTAATTCAATCACAGGGCTTTTTTTTTTTATAGTCCATAGTTCTGGTTCCTCCTGGGCCATCCTCAGAAGCGCTACAGATTCTCATGATTGTGATGTTACTCATAAGCATCACAACCATGTAAATCCGTAGCACTCCTGATAATGGTCCAAGTGGGACCGAAACTGTGGACTAGAAAGAAAATTGAACTACGTGATCGGCTTCCGTACTTTAATATCAACGTTTGTTGTAATAAATTGTTAAAAATTAGAGCCTGATTGTTTCACAAAATTAAAAATTTAGGAGCAATAATTGTAAACACGTGTTTCGTCCTTATAAGGACTTTTTAATACAGTCTAGCAAGCCTCAGATACTCGAATTTGTTATATTGTTTTACAAAGCGCTGAGTGCTGAATCTTTCAATTTTACTCTGTCAATTTGACTTTTACAATTTGGAAAGACTAATGACGAGATGATTCAATCTATACGATTGCAAACTTTTTGGTAAACTGGCCTCAAGAATTTTTTGAAATATGAACTTGATTATTAATGAAATGTGAAGTCGAAAAAAAAATCTGTCGCACTTTTGATAATAATTTTTGAAACTAACAAATTATTTCAATCTTTCCGAGTAAAACATATACCTAGCATTCATCTGGAATTGAAAAAGTTTGATTATATCTATTACTTCCAAGAAAATGAGCTTAAAATGGACTTCTGAAATATCCTGATATTAATTTCTTTCAGGACAAAATGAAAAGTCTTCAAGTCTGCTCAATCATAACGGAACTTTCTTCACTAACTTCCAAGAATAATTTCTCTTTAGCGATAAATTAGTTCAGGATTAAAGTTTAACGAAGTCTCAGGAAAGATTGAGCTGAATGAGTTCTCCTTTTGCGGAGAATAGACGAAACAATGCTGCCCTTATTTGTCAGTTGGGTATTTAATATTATCCAATAATTGTTGCGAATGGAGTGTTTTCATTATGAACATCTAATTAATTATATTTACCTACTGGGTGGAAAATTGTCAAAGTTGTGTTCCAGTTTAATGGTTCGTTTTCAATGATTTAACTGAAATTATTATTCTCAGTTCTAAAGTCTCGAAGTAATATTGTTTCAAGAACTCAGTTATTTTTTTGTTCGAACTGAGCATATACAGGTGTTCAAGTTAATCATACATAATGAAAAAGGATATTGATAGTAAACTGTTTTTCAATTTCACACAGGGCTGTGTACTTACTTAATTCGTTATTATTTATTGCAAAGCTGTTCAAGATTCTGAAGATTTTAGGATCTGAAGAAAGGGCTGAATCCAGTTATTTCGCTTTTTCTCATTTCTTTTCGATCCTGCGTAAAAAATGCATCAGAAAAATTCTTCAGATATCAATTCACCTCCAATATTTATCTGCAATATTTTGTTATATCTCGATTATTTAAACTATTATATCATGATAGAAATGATGTCCAACTGTAAAATCTTAGCTGTGTCGTTTGTTATTTCTACTTTTATAAAAACTAGTGTTTTCATAATCTAGTTTCTGATAAATAATTTTATGTAATCAGAATTGAACTTGCACAGCTATTTATTTGCGTTCGGTATCGATTTGAGTATTTTTCGGTTATATTTTAACCGCATTTTCAGCTTTTCAATGTTGTTCAACTATTGAGACTATAGTTTTTTATAGGTGACTTCAAGCGCAATTCTTAATCAGCAGTTTTGCGTATTTTTTCATCGAATATTAATTGGATATCCAATTAGGTAGTAAATGAGAAAAAAAATGAGTGATCCGGCTGCTTAACTCTTTTTGTAACACTCCAATTTCCTTTTCTCTCGATACTTTTCGCTTCAAGCATTTTTACGCCTTTGCATGTGGCTTGTCCTCTTGTAGCACCAGTTTTGGGACTCATTTTCGCTTGTCAAATCTAAAATGTTCGATAAATTATTATTTCAAATTAAAGGGATTGGCTTTGCGTGTAAAGAGAGCTTCCTTTGAAAATAAATTGAAATCTACTCTTTCATGTTGCACAGTATTTTTTGAGTATTTCATTTTATCTAAAATTACATACTGACAGGTACATCAACTAAAACTGAGTTTTAATATAGATTATCGAGCTCGGGACTAGCATTCATATTTTAATATCTGTGACATCAAAAATGCATATATATTCGCATTCGCAATATTTAAATAAAGTCGGTATACGGAATATTTATTCTGCATGCAAATGAATATATAAAATATAACAAATTTATTTTAGCTAGTCAGTTATAAGCCAGAATATTTATCAAATATGCGAACATTGCATATTAAAATGCATTTTGTTTGTCATACATGTGAATAATTAATGAATTTTCACGTGGGAGTCAGCATATATGGTGAAATTTATAAAAAATTATAAATTATGCTATTATTGTACTGCATTAGATTACTAAGCATAATAATTTTAGAAAAATAGTTTTATATGATAAATATCTTATTCAAAAGTAGAAACCGGTAAAATGAAGTATGTTATTTTATTGACATGTAATGTTTATTGCTTGACGGAATAGCTTGTAATTGAATAAAAGTCACTATTTATTAATTTAAAATGAAATGAAAGTTTTATTCTTCTGATGTCACTAACAACACTATATTATTTATTTATCACTTGATACTAACTCAAACAAAGTTGCAGATATTTATATTTAACTATTTATATCCACTGATCCCTTCACTGTTCGATATTCATTGCTCTGGCGTTACCATTACACTATTACCACTCAAGTCTTTGGCTTGCCTTCATATATATATAGAAATATCCATTTCTCGAAAGTTCTACTTCTGGAATATTGCTAGAGGTTTTGTGATGCGGCGCGGCGCGACGTAACGACGAAAGGCTCCACCCATACAAGGTCACTTTTACGAGCTTCCACACTCGCACATCACAGACAGTTTATTATCTGGAAATGAAACTTCCCTAGCCTAGTTAGGAGACATGTTTTATGAAAACAAATTTGATAAAGATTTATTCGTCGCTTCTCAATTATTACATTTAGGAACTGAAATAGTATATTCCGATACAAGTGCGGAATGGAGATCATGTGAATTCTGCCACTCGACTTCGTCTCGTGGCTGAATTACTCACATTCGCATGGTATGATCGATTCGCACGAGTGACGGATGCTATTTTTTCTACAGTCAAAGGTATCCGCGTGAATATCTATAATCAAAATATACCGTTTTCTGAGAAAGAATTTGCCTCATTGATCTCATTCCAATTCGTCAAATGTTGACAAAATTACTCATATTGACTTCATTTTGAATAGGAATGAAAAAAAAATCAAGGAGAATCAGAATTATGACAGTAATGAAACAGTTTTTTCGCGACGCTACGCGGCTTTCTTAGGAATCCCTGAGCGTGCGCAATGACCCCTATTCCGCACCCTACAGCGTGTGGAATGGGTATTCTATAGTGACTGTAGAAAAATGTTTTTATATATGACGGCATCAATATAAATTTTTAAAATGCCGAAATTATATTCCTAGCCTTTACTCTGTGTCAGTCCACAAACGCCTGCTAGTTTCCTACCTAGTTAAACAAATAACTATATCCGGACGAAAAAGTATTGTGAAAGTCCCCAATTTAGTACTTTCATCAATATACACTGTTTAAGTTTTGTGCCATTCTAAGAATTATACGAAGGATAGTTTCGTTATTATTTCTACTTAGCTTCATCCTCATTAGGCTGAGAAAAACTACTTTTTGAATAGTTCTACAGTTTTGTAGGGCGATTCCCAACTGCACCAGATCAGGTATAAAAACACATTGGACATCTGCGCCAACGCTTAATGTCAGGTGCGTGAAAATAAAAATGATCATCTGCATCAAAGGATTCATTCCCAGTAAACGCAGAATATATACCGTATGGGATTTTCTTTTATTTTAATTCTAATCTTATTTAAAATGTTTTATTCAAGTTAGATTTTTTGGTGAACAGTATTCTTTCCAATGTTTCATGAATTAAGTATTTAATCTAATGTTCTGTCTTCATATTGTTGTACTGAAATATTTTTAGCTGTTATATGATTATTTTATTTTTTCCAACATATATGGTTTATTGATTTTTTCAAAAAAATATATTGGAGTTTTTTACATATCAAGATTATTTCAATGCATGTGCATGATATATCTTGCTTATTTCTTCGAAATCTATAGCAAAAATTCATATGACACATAGGTGAGTATATGATGTGTTATAATTTGTTTTTTTATTGAATAAAATAAAAATGGAATCTAAATATTATTGAAATTCAATAAAATATTACCTATAACCTTTTGTATTAGCCATAAAAGAACCTGAATAACGGTCAAGTGCAGATATTTCAGTTTGGCGCAAATGTCCATATTTTTGAATAGGATTGAATTAATGACCGGATTAAGAGCTTTTCACCAGCGCAGATAGCATACGACCGTTCTGTAAGTATTGTAAAATAAGCTACTCAAGAATAAATACATAAAAACCAATTAACATCTTTATTTCTATTATTTGGTATTTATCCCTACGGGTTATTGAAATATACACTTTATTGACCATATTATGATCAATTATGGTTCAAATCAAACAATTCGGTGAATATCATTTCAATTGAAAATACCAATTTGGGTAGTCAAGTTTGATTTGGTATCTTTATAATAAAAGTTGAACCGTACGAGCATAGAAAAATGTTGAATTAATTACAATAACCAAAATTATTGCGGAAGATTTTATTTTGATACTATGATGAATGTTACAGAACTAGTGATTACTAAAACTCACCGCAAAGATAGGATAACTCTGTTGAATATGCTGCTCCAATTCTACCAGATCCTTGGTTCTCATCCTTGCTGAAACAACAACAAATATTTGAAAGGGGGGAAACGCCCAAGTGTAGAAATGAATGAAGGATGGTAAGGTTTTCAATAAAAAATTGACAACAAATCTATTAAAAACTTTAGCAAGATATCTGACAATCTATTTAAGAGAATTTCATAAAATACTAAGTGAATTTAACTCTAGAGTGAAGTTTTTTGATTCGACAAATTTTAATCTGCTCGATTTTCTTATAATAATAATAATAATAATAATATTTTGACGGCTCTTGAAGCAACTTAGCTTATAGCCCGTGAATACTTTATTTTAATTTATAATTATGAATATTTCATGAACATATTTTATTTTCGTATTCAATGACATACACACACACACAGCCATGCCCCGGGTGGGATTCGAACCTACGGCACTAACGGACAGCGGAGAAGTTCACTTGAGCGCTGTCTTAACAGGCTGACCCATCAGTGCCGGATTTTTTTATAACATCAGATCATTGCAGTCAAATAATCGACTATGAAATGAATTTTATTTACTCTGGTGGTTAATTATTTTGCCTTTTATTAAACCTGGCATTACTCTGTTACAATCTGTCAATTCATAATTTTTTACAACATGTAGAAAATTTTAATCAATGTTGTATATGTAACGTGTACGTTTTTGAAATATTCCATGCAAACGATTGTTCTCATTGCAATTCCGTTGTGGGAGTGAAAATCACTTAAGTTTTGATAAAAACTGTCCAGCTTTAAAAAAAACTAATATAAGGTGTGGAATTAAGGATCATTATGCTAGGTATTGCAGAACAAAAAGAAAAATAGGAAAAGTACTACAGAAAATAAGGGAGAAGATTCAAAGAAAAGAGTATCAGGAAAATCCATACGACAAATAGATGATGGAAAAGAAGATGGGTCAAAGTTTGAATAATATACTTGGCAGATAAATGAAATAAACAACAAAGAAGTAGATGTAGAAGTTCTAGTGGGAGTATTAATTGATTCAGGTTCCAGTTGCAATGTTGTAGGCTCAGAAACGTGGCAATATTTAAAGAAGAACAAAATTGTATGCGAACAAGAAAATAGCTGCGATAGTTTGAAGCCATATGGAGAATCGAAACTATTACCAGTTGAAGGAATTGTTGAAACGATGGTTCAAGCTGAAAATGGGCTACGTACGTATACCAAATTCTATGTTCTAAAAGGTCAAGGTATGTCAATACTGGGGAAAGACACTGCCATCAAATTAAATATATTGAGAATGGGGAATAACATAAATTAGATTGAAAATAAAGAATTCTCTGAATTGGAAGATTTCCAGTTGCGAATTCCATTAAAAGCAGACGCAACGCCTGCCATAACACCGTCTAGAAAAATCCCTATAGCTCTACAAGAAAGAGTAGATAAAAAAGTAACGGAATTAGAACTTCAGGGAATAATTGAACAAGTACATGGTCCAACTGAATGGTGTTCACAAATAGTAGTAACACCAAAAGAGAAAGAAGACGTTAGAATATGTTTAGATTTGAGAAGAGTAAATGAAATGGTTATGAGAGAACGACATCCAATACCTACCATAAATGATCTTACAGTAGAGATACAGGGTGGTACATATTTTACCAAGATACAGAATAAAAATGACAAATTATAAATTTATTTTGAAAAAGATCCGTGGACAGTTATTGAGAAAACTGGAAATGAAGTAACAATTGAATCACCGAAAGGACAAATAAGACGACATAATTCTACGTTTGTAAAGAAGCTCTTAGAAGACACGAAGAAAATGACGCGAATCCTGTAGAAAATACAGAAAATATAGGCAAAATAGGATGTGATACAAATGTTCAAGAGCAGATACCTATAGAAAGAGCTTCTAGAAGACAAATTAGAATTCCAGACAAATATAAAGATTTTGTTATGTCATAGCTCAGATAATAATAATTGTCTTTGTTAAATTGTATTTAAAAAAAAAAAGTGAATGTAGTGCTTTGGAATATAAACAAAACAATGAATAGATGCTAGCAACCAGATTAGCAACGAAATATAAACAATAAGTATGAGAGCTGTCAATAAAAGTATAATTTAAAAAGAAGTATTTTGGCAATAATAAAGCAATTAATTAAGAGATATTGTAGGAAGATGTGAGATCGATATCATTTAAGATCAAATGTAAACGTTGAGCTCAGTGCAGTTCATAATAAAACCCGACACACAATCTACCGCTTGTAATTCATCAGTATTAATTGGATTGGTGCGAACTACCCAGTAAACAATTACGATGAGTAGCCGTCAAGGGTTGTTCTCTCTTTTTTATCAAAATGTGAAACATCAGCTGCGAGAGCGAAATCGAGAACTGTCTATTTACGAAACAAATAAAGAAACGCATACAAAATATATGCATCAGTTGAAAGATAACGCTGTTAGAACGTTGGAAGTACCTAATACTTTTCATGGAGTATATCTGCATTTGCATCTGAGTGATTATGTGCACATTTTTATTGATTTATATTACGAATAATTTCTTTTACAATTTTGTGTGAACTCTGCTCCATTTCAATGTTTTTTTTTTTTGTTTTCTCATTGACGTTTTGTTTTTTTTTTACTGACACTCATATTTTCAATATGTGCTTGCAGCCTCAATATCTTTGGTCGCTACAAAATTTTCGTTTTCTACATTTTTGTCAATAACACCCCATAGTATTTTAGATGTATCTTTCATGCGATTGCTGATGATAGAGCGTTGTTCTCTATCAGATGAACTAGAATTTTGACATGCAAATGCCACTGGATACTTTTTACTTACTTGTACGAAGTAACAAGTAAGTATTGTGAAACCGACAAAATTCACCTATCGAGATTTTGATGGATATATCCGTTTTGAGCATCCCTGAATCCATTTTGACTATTTTTGGCTTGATGTCGGTACGTATGTTCGTACGTGCGTGCGTGCGTGCGTAACTCGCAAATCTCAAAATTGGTTGAACGTATAATGTTGAAATTCTGTATTTAAGACTGGTTTAGGGTCTAGTTGTGCACCTCGCATTATGGTTCCAATCGTCTGTACCGGAAGTGCACTTTACTTGAAACTTTTTCCGAATTTTTCTAATAAATGCAGAATGATCAACCGTAGGATGTTGGAATTTAGTATTTGAACTTGATGTATCAGAATGGTTATCTGCTATTTTTGTAAGAATTTTTTGCATAAATATAGAATGATCCGCCATAACATATTGAAATTTCGTATAAAGAACTTCTATAATATCTTATTGTACATCTTGCATTATGATTGCGTTTGTTTAAGCCGAAAGTGCACTTTACTTGAAACTTTTTTCTAATTTTCCGCATAAATTCAGAATGATCATCTTCTATTTTTGTAACAATCGGCTGAGCCGGAAGTGCACTTTATATGACAGACTTTTTGAATTTTTCGCATAAATTCTGAGCAAACAATCGTATAATATTTAAATTTTGTATTTGGCACTTTTATAATATCTAATTGTACACCTGCTTGCATTATGATTGCTATCGACTAAGCCGGAAAAGCACTTTATTCGAAACATTTTTTGAATTTTCCGCACAAATCCAAAACGATTGAACGTAGATTGTTTGAATTCAGTTTTTAGGACGATTATACCGTCTAGATGCTCATATCCTATTTTTATTGAGATCCACCGAGCCGGAAGTGCACTTTACTTGACAGATTTTTGGAATTTTTCGCATAAATTCGGAACGATCAGGTGTAGAATATTGAAATTTGGTATTTCAGTCTGCTGTAGTATCTGAATGATTGCTTACTATTTTCATAACAATAGACCGAACCGGAAGTGCACTTCAGTAGGAACTTATTTTTTAATTTATGTGCATAAATTCAGATCTGTTGGCAGTCGTAGAATTTTGGAAATAAATATTTAGGAATGTTGTACTGTTTCCATAGCAACCGACTTGGCTGAAAGCGCATTTTATTTGACAGATTCTTAGAATCTCTTGGATAAATCCAAAACGATTAACTATGGAACGATGAGATTTTGTGTTTGATTATATATCCAATGGTATGTATATAATCGAACACAAAATCACATCGTATTATATATACATATCCAATGATATACAAGTAAGTCACGTGATGTTCACGTCAGATTTTTTTATTCTAGTAGAGATATGGGAATTGTTGGTTTGCAGAATATAAATATTAGATGACGTAAAATTAAATTAATAAAATTTATTTCCAAAGTTTATAAATGTAGAAGTCAATCGATTCTGGTTCTGAGAAATAGTTTCACAACATAAATATTATTAATTTTACGGAAACTATTCAGTTTAAATGTTTGAATTATTAATGAACTGACCACAGGAAAATATTTTTGACTGTCTGTTTTTTGGAGCATTCGATGCTTACAAAGTAAGAGGATACAAACAAACCTTACCTTGGCTGGTATTCAATTAAACGATCTTTGGACTAAATCCAGGGGCGGACAGGAAACATTCATTAGAGAATCTTCAAGCCTTTCAGAAAAAAATATATAAAAGTAGAATACTTATGTAAATTTGTTAATTATTGCTGAGTTTTCGACTAAGCTATCGAATTAGAAGTTTTTTCAACTGCATTTGTTTAACGCTGACTTCAAAAAATACACAGAATACTATTATCAAAAAAAAGAGTCTGAAAAATGGTTCAAATTATAGTGTCATATTCAAGTAGTTAGCGAAGATCAGATATTTACTTTAGAAGCGATACTTTTCTTACAAATCCATATTTATTTCTCTATCTATTTGTTTGTTTCCGAAGAGTCAGTATAAGCGAATACCCTGTCAATTGCAGTGAAGTTTGTTCCTGAAAGTTTAATAAAAATATCGTGCTTCAAGTAGATTTAGTTGTTCCAATGAACAGAACAAAAAATGAATTGAAATACATTTCCCGCAGTGAGAATTTTTCGAATATTATTTCTTTATAACTGTTGGTTTTGGGTGTTAATTTAATTACAAAAACTGTATTCACTTCAAGATGCTCTAGACTAAACAAATATTATAATGTCTCAATATCAGGTCACGTCTTTCTTTCTGATGACGTTTTTACTATGCATACAAATCATTTTAATTCTGTGTATATTTTTGTAACCACACACAACAGCCCCTCGACACTTTGAGATAGTTAGTTAGATGAAAGTTCTCATATTGAAAGGATCTAAATTTACAATAAATATTAAAGAACTTATTTACACTCACTGCGTTTTAATTAATTTAAACCATACCTTCCTTTAGGTTATGGGCCCAGACACTGCGAGTGACCGCAAGTGAGTGTATTGTATTTTTGTGATTTGAAATAGTGAGAAAAATACAGTGAAATTAACTATGGCTAGTGGCGTGTTGAGTGCATTAAAACGCAATATGAAACTATTTGATGGTGAAAATTATTTTATGTGGAAATTTAGACTATTAGAAATTATTGAGCAAGAAGGTGCTAGTAAAGTGCTAAATGAAGATCCGCCAACACCAATTACTGATGAGTGGATTAAATGGGAACGATTTGCCAGGGGAACATTAATTGAGTACCTAGATGATACAATAATTTCGCAAATACCGCCAGGTCGTGCGACAGCGCGACAAATTTTGGAAAAGTTTGATGGTCTTTACGCCTGTAAAAAGGTATCAACCCAGCTATGTCTTCAAGATCGATTGTTCAATTGCAAGCTTAAACCAGGTACGTCACTTAAGAAGCACATGATCGAAATTGATGAAATGGTGCGTGATATGGTTGCCTGTGGCGGGGAAGTAAATGAGACGACTAAAGTATGGTATACTCTAAACTCATTGCCATCGAGTTATGCGCCAATTAAAGCTGCAATTAAAACAATGAGTGATGATAGACTCACATTAGCATTCGTAAAAGGAATGTTGCTGGAACATGAAGAATATTTAGAACGTGAAACTACTGATACAAGTATGAAAGCTCTTCATTTTCGCACCACAAATTCATATGAAAATAAAAAGAAGAATTGGAAGTTCACCAAAAAGAAATAAGCAAATGTTTAAAAACAAACAGGTGCAAAAATGTTTCCATTGTGGACGCACAAATCATGTTAAACGTGATTGCTATTTCTACAAGCAAAGTTTAAAATCAAACGATAAACGTAATAAAAGAAGCAATCATGAAGCCAGTGCGTCAACAGCGGTGATTGATAAATCATTTGCTTTCATGATTTGTAATGAAAATCAGTGCGAAGACGTAAACAAAACATCAAGGCGTTTTGTTCTGGATTCCGGTGCAACAGAACACATTATTAAGGATTTCAGTCTTTTTACTGAATGCGAACAGCTGGAGGAGCCAATTCGAATAACTGTGGCAAAAATAGGGACAGTAATCGAGGCGACACATATCGGAAGGATACAAGTCACCACTTCACTTGGCTACAATGGCGAGCTGAAGAATGTCCTCTACAGCAAAAGTGTACCAACCAACCTCATCTCCGTAAGGCGCATCCAGGAGGCTGGAATGTCGGTGTTATTTACGGAAGCTGGAGATGTGGAGGTCATAAAAGGAGGTACAACAGTCATTAAAGGTAAGCGCATAAATAATCTGTATATTATAGAATTAATAATACAAAATGCGCATAAAACAGCACGGGCTGTAAGTCACGTGGCTGAGGCAAATATTATTGATAAAAATAAAATGTGGCATGAGCGATTGGGCCACATAAGTAGAGAAAAATTTACAAAAATTAAAGTAAATGAGTTAGCATTTGATAATATTTGTTTAAAGAATATTAATCATATTGATTCGTTGTGCGAATCTTGTATTAGCGGAAAACAAGTACGTCTTCCTTTCGCCAGGATAAAAGATAAAGAGTATATAAAAAGGCCTTTATTTATTGTGCACTCAGATGTGTGTGGGCCGATTACACCATCTACGATAGATGGAAAGAATTATTTTGTGAATTTTATCGATGAATATACTCATTATACTGTAACGTATTTATTAACTAATAAATCAGAAGTATTCACTTATTTTAAAGATTATGTTGCAAAAAGTGAAGCTCAATTTGATACAAAGTTGGTTACTTTATATAGTGATAACGGAAGCGAGTATTTATCTGGCGAAATGAAAGAATACTGTAAACAAAAAGGGATAACATATCATCTCACGGTTCCGTACACTCCACAACAAAACGGAGTGGCAGAAAGAATGAATCGAACTTTGTTGGAGAAAGCGCGTGCTATGTTACATAGTGCGAGTCTAAATAAATGCTTCTGGGGTGAGGCAATCTTAACTGCAACTTATTTGGTAAACAGATCTCCAACAAAAGCGATAAAGTTCAAGAACACACCGTATGAGATGTGGCATGATAAAAAACCAAAATTAGGTCATTTAAAAATATTCGGATGCACGGCTTATGTGCATAATAAAACGAGAAAAAGTAAATTCGATAGTAAATCGTCTAAAGGGATTCTCGTGGGTTATGTGCCAAATGGATATAAAATTTTTGATTCAGATTCAGAAAAATTCATAGTTGCACGTGATGTAGTTTTTGATGAAATTACATATAAAACATCAAGACAAGAACTTGATGATATGGGTGAAATTGGTAGCGAAGTAAATACAGATAAAAATGTACAAACAGGTACAAATAATATTTCAGCAGGGGGTGCTGCTGATTATAAATCTGTAGAAAAGATCACACCTGGCCAAACGGACGATAAAAAGTGCAAGCAAACCCTTAGTGAAAAAGGTGTCACTGAAAATTGCACTCAAGGTCAAACATCCTCATTAAAGGATGTCCCTGAACCAACCAGTATGAGCTCAGATAGTGAGAGTGAAAGTCCGTGTACCTCTACTAAAAAGTTGAGGAAATTAAATAGCGTGCAGGATGTGAGAAGGAGCGAAAGAATAAAGAATAAACCAATAATATCATATAAAGATTATGATTTCGATATAAATAGCTATTTGGTAGTTAATCAAATGTTTGAAAATGATATTCCCACATGTTATCAAGACGTTTTTAAAAATGCGTTTAGAACAAAATGGGAAAAAGCTATAAAAGATGAGTTAAAATCATTAGAACAAAATAAAACATGGACATTGATACAGAAACCATGTAATGTAAACATTGTCGACTGTAAATGGGTATTTACAATAAAAACAGCAAGTAATGGAAATTTGGAAAGATATAAAGCCCGTTTAGTAACGCGCGGTTTTAGCCAAAGAAAAACATTAGATTATAATGAAACATTCGCACCGGTTGCGCGAATTGGTACGTTCAGGTGCGTGCTTGCGATAGCAAATCAATTTGAACTATTAATTCATCAAATGGATGTAAAAACGGCATTTCTCAATGGGAAATTAAAAGATAATATTTATATGAGGGTGCCTGACGGTGTTGCAGTTCAAACAGATAATATTGTATGTAAACTAAATAAATCTTTATACGGTTTGAAGCAGTCAGCTCGATGCTGGTATGAGTGTTTTAATAACATAATGCTTGAAAAAGGATTTGTAAATTCGTCAGCCGATAATTGTTTGTATTTCTTAGACAAAGGTCATGTTCATAAAAACATTTATGTAATATTATATGTAGATGATTTAGTTATCGCTACTAAAGATATAAATACAATGAATGATTTTAAGAAGTTTTTAATGAAACAATTTGAAATGATAGATTTGAAAGAAATTAATTACTTTCTTGGAATAAAAATAAAAAGATCAGGATCTGAAATTTCACTCGATCAAACAACATACTTGAAATCAATATTAGTAAAATTTAAAATGAATGAATGCAACCCGGTCAGTACACCGTTGCCTATGAAATTAGACTATTCAGCATTAAATTCAGATGATAGTTATGATGCACCCTGTAGAAATTTGATTGGCTGTTTAATGTACGCAATGCTTTGTACGCGACCTGATTTATGTACTGCAATAAATCTACTAAGTAGATATCAAACTAAATGCAATAAAGAACTCTGGCTATGTTTAAAGCGAGTATTAAGATATGTAAAAGGAACGATTAACATGAAATTAATATATAAACGTAACATGAATTACAAAGAAAATTTGATAGGATATGTTGATGCGGATTGGGCTAGTAATGAATTAGATCGTCGAAGTACAACAGGTTGCTTATTCAAATTATTTGAAAATTGTACAGTAACATGGATTACACGACGACAAAATTCAGTTGCTGTGTCCTCAACAGAGGCTGAATACATGGCTGTATTTGAGGCAGTAAAAGAGGCCTTATGGATTAAATCATTATTAAATGGTATTAATGTCAATATGTCAGAACCAATAATATTGTATGAAGACAATCAAAGTTGTATAGCAATTGCAAATAATCCAGCTAATCATAAACGTTCAAAACATATTGACGTAAAATACCATTTTATACGTGAGCAAGTAGAGAACAACACTGTCTGTTTGAAATATTTGCCTACAGGTCATCAAGAGGCTGACCTATTGACAAAATCTCTACCATCCCATCAGTTCAAGGATCTGAGGGAGAAGATGGGAGTACAAGAAAAATAGAAAAATAAATTCTATGGAAATTCTAGTTATAAGTTGTTTAACAAAATGTATATTGTTATTCATTTGAAATTGTTCATGGTCTGGTTGGGTTTTTGTGGGGGTTTTTCCTAATCCTTGCAACGAATGTTGGATCATTAGTTGTTACTCTCCCCGTAAACTGCTAAATATAAGTTCATACATTTTTTGAGGGGGTGTGTTGGTTTTGGGTGTTAATTTAATTACAAAAACTGTATTCACTTCAAGATGCTCTAGACTAAACAAATATTATAATGTCTCAATATCAGGTCACGTCTTTCTTTCTGATGACGTTTTTACTATGCATACAAATCATTTTAATTCTGTGTATATTTTTGTAACCACACACAACAGCCCCTCGACACTTTGAGATAGTTAGTTAGATGAAAGTTCTCATATTGAAAGGATCTAAATTTACAATAAATATTAAAGAACTTATTTACACTCACTGCGTTTTAATTAATTTAAACCATACCTTCCTTTAATAACAACAACAACTATAATAATATATGACTATTCAAAGATATAATACTTTTTCATGACAAAAAGTAATATTATCCATATTTTCATAATGAGAGAAAGATAATTATATGTGTATTCAACTGTTCTCTGCCATGTTATCATAAGCGGATGCAGTGCTGTAAGTTTCTAGTACGAATTGTTCCTGGAGGTTTATATAATAGAACAAGTCAAGAAAAAATATATTTCCAACTTCACTGTGATAGTAACGAAAAAATCGGTTGAATATTTTAGAAATTTTTGCAATTTCATATTCTTTTTCAACCCTATATAAAAGTTCATCAATTCTTCAATTTTTAGATGCTCTTCGAATAATACGGTTTCTTCAAGCGATCAAAATAGATATTTGTTTTACCGATGATCTTATTTGACCCAAATTTCTCACCATCGAGTCATTACTTTAAGTTTGGAAATGGATAATACCTACTTGGAGAAGGCCAAATCTGCAGAATTATGAATGAGAAACCAGATCGTAGAATTTTGCCATTGGGATTGCGCACTATGTATCGTTCTGGCAAAAGAGTACTTTTTTTTTTAGCAAGTGCGGTTACTCTCGCTTCAAAGCGGCATCGAATCAATCCGACAGCTCTGTATATTCGAATTTTTTATCTACGATCTTATGGAAAGTGACAGTTTTTACATTATTTTCTATGCGAAAAGTAAGCTATTATGAAAAACTGTGAAATAAAAATTTTATTGCACACTTTTTATGCACGATTTCAGACTGACCTACAATCCTAAGATCATTATAGAGACGTTGGAAGTGGTAAAGGTACCAAAATAACTACGTAAACAAAATTACGTTTGTTCGAAGACACAGGACGTTCCGGCGCCGCAACTGTGAAACTGGGAATTTAAAATTTAGTTACATTATAAAGTAAGTGACTACGTTGTAGTAAAAACCATGTTGAATTTGGAATTTAAGAGGCCAAAATCCAAAGTTGATAATTTAGAGCATTATGTGCCTTGCTTGTCAAATCGGCCATGCCAGAAACGGAATAAGCGGGCATCGCAAGATGGCGAGGAAAGAAAAATAAAAAGAAAAACAGGATATTCTATTGTATTCTACGAAAGTTGGGACAATGGAAGATAAAACATTGTGAGACACGTTTATTTAGTATCTTATGCACTCACATTGCTTCCAAAAACACTCGCTTGCCGCTCGTGCACTAAAGAATAACATTTCACACTTATATCTTAAATATCTGGTTTTGCAATATAATATTTTCATTGATATGGTTTATTAGGGTATAGAATTCTTAGTCTAACTATATACGAGCAGTATTTTTTTTCCTCATCTTGTGATGCTCGCTTATTTCGTCTTCGGCATGGCCGTTTTGACAAGAATGGCAGATGATGCCCTACATTATTTAGTTTTTTATTTTGGCCTCTTAAATTCCGAATTCAACATGCTTTTTTCTACAACGTAGTCATTTATTTTATAATGTAACTAAATTTTAAATTCATGGTTTCAAGCTGATGATGGCAGGCCGTTGCGGTGCCGAAACGTCTTGTGTCTCTAAATAATTTTGTTCACGTAGTTATTTTGCTCTCTTTGCCACTTCCAAAGTCTCTATAACAATTTATTTGGATCACTTCTTATGAAGATAAATCCTAAGATCACTTTTGAATATTTTAAACTTGATATTCTAATTCAAATTTCTAAGATCATTTATGTCTTATTAGTCTAACTGTATACGAGTAGTACTTCCCAAAATCAACAAGAAAAATATTCATTTAATTGATCCGCTGGAATTGTTAGGCTGATAAATCAAATTATTATCATTTCCATTTCAGTGGAGGCTAAAAAATTGTATTTAAAACAAATAACTGGAAATGTGAAGTCCATCATTTGATTTATTGATATCAATTCAAAACGAAGAGCTCTCTCTGCAATGAACCACAACTTCCAACTTTTCTAATTGGTCATCTGTCATAATTAATTTAAAATTTTCTAGTACTTTTCTATCATAAATTCTATAGATTTGTTCTTTTCTTTCAATTGAGACTTTATCTTGAACGTGAAGGCGTACAGAAATATATCTAGAGTACGCTGTCTTTATTGTTTTCATATCTTTCTTGTAGCCTTTGAACGAAAACAAACTGCAAAATAAATCTTTATTTCTGTAGGAAATAATATTTTGTTCCATGAGGTACATTTACTGACAATAATTTCATTATTCTGTCCTTTAGAAGATTTAATAAGTGACTCTATTGAGAGAATATACCATATCTTATATATATTCTTTGAGTTATGATTATTATAATCGCTATTCGAAATGCAATCCTCATAATAATCATAGTGTTCAAGTCAAACTAATATTTGTCCAATTTTCTCGAAATTTATGGAATTGATAACTGTAATAGATTCAGCTTAATTGCAATTCCCAATAGTGAAGCAACAAATATCCTTAGCAATTACAAATTCATTCTCGCTCTTGGAGCAAATGAACATACCTAACTACCCGTTCTTAAGCTGGTCCCTCGTGCGAGATTCCGTTACTTCCCACTTCTATCTCACAGGACTCAAATCCTTAAGTGGCATAGCCTGGAGCCAGGAACAGTATTGGGATTAGACGGCTTGGGCGACAAGGGTCACACTGGACAGAAAAGCATTAAGGGGGAGCTTTTGTTTTATGCAAAATGGATGAGTAGGAGTTGCAGATGTAACATTTTATTTTAGCGCAGTATTTCACACTCGATTCTTTTAGATGGACTTAATGGAATGTTTTTACGGTTCGAAATAAGGAAATAAATCACTACCAATAATAAATAATTCAAAATTAAAGTTTGAAATTTGTCACTATTATTTTGTGATATCTACTTTAATTCAACTAATATTTATTTTGAATAAGATTTAAGTATCACCAAATTATATATCGCTTCGTTATTCACCATCCGATTCATTTATTAATTCTTATCGTTCCGGGTAACGACACGTCCCCTTTATATAGGTAGTTGGTTCTTCACCTGCTCTGATCTGGAAAAGTTCTACCGCTTCTTGGAGGTCCGCTAGAATTCTTCTGGAAATACTCCAGACTTTAATAAATAAGAGAGATCTATTACATTACTATGATACAGTATATGCTAATACAAAACGATAATGGCCAATTATTGCCAATATTTACTGCGTAATACAGGCTATAATACAATTTTTGAGCAAAAGTAATAAAAGCTAGCAATGGTAACAAATTAAATTAAATGCTTGTGCAAGTCAAAAATACTATTATCCATTATATTGTACAAGAAGTTTTAATTAATGTTGGGAATGGTGAAATTGTATAATATGTTATCTGTTAATAATTTAGTTTGAAACGTAACATTATATTGGAAATTCTAGAGTTCGCATTATTTAGCTACATTCGTTTGTTATTGATGTAACGTATTATGAGAATCAGTTCCGAGCGAATTAAATATTAATAGATCTGAGTTCACTGATTGTTTCATATTCTGACAGGAATCGATACAATTTCTATCTATATGACAGTTGAAGGATTTGAAGCATTGAATGGTATGGTTACATTAATAATTGATGAATTAATTATCACGAGCCAATAAATTTTTGTCATCAATTTATTAATCTGATGGAATTGAATTGTTTTTTCATAAGTTTTTATGTTTAACTTCACTTGTATGTTAGTAAGATGTTCGGAACAAATTTCATATTGATTTTGACGCGTTTCCTGTTGCTTGATTATGATTTGATCCCGTGAAATGCAACGTGGTATATTTAGTATCATTCTAAATTTAATCGTACGTCTCAAGATGGCGGATTATCTTATACTTCACAACTCCCTTGACATGAATATCCAATGAAAGTGTTTGCCGAGTAAATATGATAAAAGCTAAAAAATTATAATCTGAAAATCTGATGGCACGCCCCTATTTAAGTTCTAAATTAACGATTCCTAGACGAAGAAAGCATCACACGCTTCAGTGCAATTAGTTATCATTTAGCAGTCATAAAAAAGTATGAGATCAAGTACTTGGCATTCAATTTTTGTACAATGTCAATTTATAAATAGGAGCGTGTCTTCAGATTTACAAATTATGATTTTTCAGCTTTCATCCTATTTTATTCGGCAAACATTTTCATTGGATAATCATGTCGAGGAAGTTGTGGTGTGTAAGATAATCCGCCATTTTGAGGTGTTCGCCATATTAGATTTGAAGTGATATTCGATATACTACGTTGCATTTCACGAGATCTAATCATAATCAAGTAACAGGAAACGCGTCAAAATTAATCTTGAAATTTTTGCCGAACATCTAATTACCATAAAAATAAAATCGAATATAAAAGCTTATAAAAAATCGGTTGTCTGTAAAGTCGGTTTACTGACGATAGTTTAACGTGACAACGTCATGAGAAAATACTGATTGCATTCAAAAAGAAAATTTCAATTTTATTGGTTTGATAGATATTTTGTATGTATATAGAGAGGGAGGTAAATGGAAATCAGGAATTGAATTGATCAAGTTACATTTATTTGTACGCATAAATACAATTATGTCAATTTTTTTCATTTTCTATTTCGTATCAACATTATTTCTTCCAGCAAGTAAACTGAATCAAAGTTGTTGTTCAATTATTCTCGCAAATTTAATCGTAACTTGTTGTGAAAAAGTGATAATCTTGAATAATTTATTATAAGAATAAACTGTGATTAAATTATTGTTCATGAATCCTAAATTTCAAATTTTATATCTAGAAACATCATTGAAATTTTTGTAACTCTAGCTTTCGAAAAGTCCGCCTCAATGTGTTTGATATGGGAGGCAATTGTTCCCTTTGACGGCTGGCTGATCCAACCTGTCATTTCAGACACGTTGTTATGATATGTGGAAGATTTAAAATTTATGTTCTAATTTTTTGAAATCATAGCTACGCTCGATAATTATTTCGATCGAATAGTGAAGCCATTGATTCTTTACTCATCGTGAAATAGTTCTGGGTAAGAGTGACTAATAGGTCACTATGACATTTCGCACAATTTTAAAGAGATGGCGGTACTGGCGTCTCTGCAGTAAAAACAAATTCTGTCAGTGGCACTAAAACAGTGTTCATGTGTTACAATGGTTGTAGGTTAGCTCGCTACGCTCGCGGCTTTAACAAACATGCCTGAATATTACCGCACTTGCGCTGCGCGCGCCTGTGGGACTGAACTTGAGAGGAAACCACCTCGAAGGGTGAACCAAACTTCTCCATGTTGGACCGAAATAATGTAACTTTCACATTTCATGTTTGAGGACTACTGCTCAGCTACCACTCACTCTGTACACATGTATTTCAAGCGCAAGCGCATTATCATAGTGACCTATCATTCACTTTATCCTAGTTCTGCTAACTTATTGTTATAGTTTTGTCAATTATAGCATAACCTACAATCGCTGCACTAGCGGACCGATGCTATTTATTTTATTGATGAAAGCACGAATTTTCGACAATATATCACTGAACATATATCTAATATTGAAAGAATCAATACCTTTATCGCCGCAATTATCTTTGCTATAAACAATTGACACCACATTCACTTTTCACTGCACTTCATACTTGATGAAAACATGTAAATGTTTTATTGTATAGCAGCTGTCCACGCGGACGCATCACTCACTCAAGTAGGAGAGAGACAGATGTCGAACGCTGCCGAACGCGTAGGCCGATTGTTCCTCTTTGTCGCTCGTTCCGCGCTCTCGCTTGCACTTCAAGCCTTAAATAGAACGCCTCAGAGCGAGGTAACGCCGCATGAATCATGTTTTTTCGTGCGTGCAGCCGACTCCATTAAATTATAAGACGTTGTCACGTCAAAAACAAATATATCCCAATTAAATGAATCTTTTCATTACTTTGTTGCACCTGAAATCGTGTTTCACGTCCGTCCCATATAAAATCTTTAACACAACTGTCGTCCCTTAACATATTACAGTAATACATCATAATCTTATTAACTACCTATTTAATCCATTCTTATTGATAAATAATCATTGGCATTTGTGATGACGTAATGGAACGCCTCAGAGCGAGCGAGGTAACGCCGTATGAGTCATGTTTTTTCGTGCGTGCAGCCAGCTCTATCGAATTATAAGACGTTATCACGTCAAAAACAATTCTATTCCATCAGATTAATAAATTGATAGCAAAAATCCATTACCTCGTGATAATTAATTCATCAATTATAAATGTAATCAGTTCCATTCAATGCTTCAAATCCTTCAACTCACATATAGATAGAAATTGTATTGATTTCTGTCAGAATATGAAACAATCAGCGTACTCAGATCTATAAATATTTAATTTAAGTAATTCACATAATACGTTACATCAATAACAAACGAACGAAATAATGCAAACTCTAGAATTTCCAATATAATGTTATGTTTCAAACTAAATTATTAACAGACAACATATTCTATAAACAATTTTACCATTCCCAACATTAATTAAAACTATTTGTACCTACTATATAATGAATAATAGGGAATATGCATCACATTTAAATATGGTTCAAATATTTTTTTCCCGAATTTATATTGGCCGGACTTTTATACTAAACTATCATTTTGGTATTCAATATCTTTTTAATTGCTTAAAATTGATAAATAAAAATGCAAATTAAGCGCGGGAAATTCAAAGTTCTAAAACGCAACACCATTGGTTAAAACGAAATGTGACGTCAAATACTATGCCAACAAGTGCGCACTGCTTACATTTGTATGGCATTGCAGGCTTTTGATAAGAAAACATAGCAATAACGTGTGTGTTGTAAATTCATTCATTGTATAAGTGTAATTTTAGCATCCTAGTGAGATTATAAATCATTTAAGACACAGTGATTTTGTAAAAGCACAATCGGATAATCTGCCAAGAATAGATCTATTCATGATGTCGTCTTATTTTCTTTCAAATCCAAATTTTACGTCTGCTGAAGTAAGAAGAGTGAACACTGCAAAGTAATTATTCAATAATAACACATTATGTATGCTATTTTAATAAATACAATCCGAAACATAACCTATAATTTTTGTTTATTTTAAAACGAGCAAATTTTAAACGAAGCTGCATACATACACTGTATTTTATTGCTAAAAGTAATCACATATAATGTTATTCATGATCTTTAAATTTATTATGATACTCCATCTCTTCTCATAACCTTACATAATTTCTTACGTATTTAAAAACCTGCCTGGTTTGAAAAAAAGACTTTACCAGGTACATTTCTGATAGTATTTTGCATTCAGGCACAATGCAATACTTATAAATTGACTTTTGAGCTTTTTTAATACTGAAATAAGCTGAGAACGAAAACACCTGTAGTAAACAATGGACTGTAATGTCACTGGACATATTATTTGATGTCATCAATTGAGCGCGCGAAAATGGCGGCACTTAATCAGCTCAAAATTATTCTCAATTTTAAATATATTTTTTAAACTTGATTACAGCACTTTTAAACATAATTTATATTTTTCACTATGTTATAACGATGTAATCAGTGAATTAAAAATATAAAATAAATTCATGAATATACCCTTTCGACAATACCCGACAATTATCGTTCCGTATTAGCATATACTTCTCATACTTTTTTAATTGTACCATAGTAATGTTGCAGATCTCCCTTATTCAATTCTGAAGTATTTCCTGAAAAATTTTAGCGGTCTTCTGGAAAGTGATAGAACTTTTCCAGCAGGTAAAGAACTCTCTACCCATGTAAAGGAGACGTGTCGATACCCGGAACGATTATAATTAATAAGTGAGTCGGATAGTTAATAACGAAGCGATATATAATTTGGTGGCCGAAATAAGCCTGTAAAGCTTATTTTATGTACATTCTAAAAAAAAAAAATGCGACTACCGATTCCCTATGCTAGTTTAGAAGTTGTATCTATTTCCGGTTAAACCGAAAGTGATACAAAGTTGTCATTATGACCATTTGACGCGCCCCGTTGTCTAGTTTAATTTTGCTTTCAAACATTCTTTTGTATTTTTCAAATAAACATAATATTCTTAGTGTCGGGTTCACAACAATCACCCTGTATATTGTTATGGTATGACAGAATTTTGGTATTGCGTTCTCTAAATATACATATATTATCGAAAAAGCTATGGCTTCTGGGAACAATAAAGGTGATGAAGATTTGCTGTAGATTATTGAGTAAAAGAAGCTTTGAAACATAACGCAACAATTTTACTTATGAAGACGGGGAGCAGATTGAAAAAAATTTGAGCAGTGTAAAAATATAGGAACATGAAAGTTGAAGATTTGACTTCAAAGATGCGCAGCTGCATGGATAAATAAAATTGATGTGTCTGTCTGTGATTCCAAAATAATTGCAAAAATTCAAGTTTGTTTGCGCATCGTTCATCCGACTGGGTTAAAACTTTGAACAGTTGTTGGCGCTTGCGTGGAAGTTGCTGACATAGTATCATCAAAGTACGACTCGCGCTGCAGTATAACCATTTCTCTCGATCAATATCCTAATGAATAGTTTAGAAAATTTAATGTTAATTTTGTTATGCCTTCATGTAGCTCTGAATTCGTTTTTCTGAATAATTATTATTTGAAAGACAGCGCACAGTCCAAACCACTGGACGATCGAACCTCTTTTGCTATTATATGGCGCATAACAGAAGTTTGAGGGTACACGAAGAATCCATGGTCAACATAGATACTATTTTTTTTTCTGAAGTAGTAGGAAAAGAAAGTATATTGATAGTAAAAATCAAGGATTCCAATATTATTCTTTATGACTAGGTGAATTGCTTATGAAACTATTTTTGAATATTGAGAAGATGAACGCAAGAGTTTTGCTCCATATTATTGGAATTTTTGATTGAAGTGAACATCGAATTATCTTATGATTAGTTATTTGATACAATATAGATCAAGATATTAATAATGATCTGATTATTTGAAATTTTTTGGGTATTTAAAAATAATATCATATTATAGTATGTATCTCATAATGTTTTGCAACTAACACAAATGGATATTGTTGTTTAATTAAGATTTGATACTCACATAATAATTTGAACGTGATCCAATTTAGTCCACATGCTACCAACTATAAACTTATAGTTCTGACCTCCTCCTTCGACTACTACCGATAACAAAACAATTCAACCCTCCATGGACCATAGCCAATGAGATCTTAATCCTGCTGTCTGAAGTCGAGAGCAGCATAACGAACATTGAATGTACAATTAAATCTAATGCCGTTTAATGTCTGAACACACACTGTCAAGAGATCCAAGTCATCCAATTCTCAATTTCCGAATTAATCTCTGCTAAGGCGAGATATGAGAAAGCAGGATTGCCAATAGTAGAAAATGTCACTTGAGGATAATATTGCAAGCTTTACTGCAGGTGCATATTAAACATAAAGAAGTAATATGTTAATTGAATCCAAGATTTGATGCGCAAATTAGCTTGAAGTACTAATTGGATCCTCCATGGAATCAAGCACTTTGTTCATTAAGTCTATTACTGAGTGAATAATTTTCTAAGTTTGTAATAATTCTAATAATATTCTCTATTTACTCCAAGATTATACCGTTATTGACGTTTTATTTGTAGCCTAAAGTTGCTGCTCACGTTCTTCTGCTTAACAGCTATCAATAATAGATGATGAAAACTGTCACGTTTCAACTCGCGTTTCAAAGTCAAGCCTTTAAATTATTCAAACCCAAGGAAACAGTACTACTAAGGTTGTCCCTCTTTTCTAATTGTTCTGGCAGTATTTTTCTCTTGATACCTGTGTTTGGGCCACCCTCTTCATTTTTGTATTGTGGTGGGGGCAGCACCTTTTAAGGGTGGTTGTCCCTCCAAAAACTACCAGATCTGTTCTAACCAGTTGTAGCAACAAAAAATAAGTTTTCATTTTCTATTACAACATAACTAAGTTAGTTATGCTTGTCGTGTAAATTATTGTAAATAGTTCTTGTGTGTAAATAAATAATTAAATTACATACGAGTGGTCCTTCGAGAGAAAAATTACTAGAAATTACCAAATCCTGGGTCCAATTCCTATCAACCTGCGTTAACGACTTTTTTAATCCATAAAATATTCGAATCAAACATGAAACGCTAAAACAATATTCAATTTTTCATCCACGGCTATGCATTATTTTAATACTTTACATATCGCAAACTACGCGTTATGTTAGTGTTTCTCGTATTTAATTTATTATGCATTCATGTCAGTAGCACCGCCAGTCACTGATCCATTTGTATTGAACTGTCAAATCATGATTTGTAGTTGTTACTTGTTCAGTGTTTGGTTGTTATATTAGTGTAAAAATATGAAAGTCGTTGATGTCAGAAAAAAAATTGAAAACAGTGCACTCACAGCACAATATCCGTCATTATTTTTTTTTTGTATACTTGATAGAAAACATCAGGTTTAATATGTAGAAATCAGTGAATAAAAATGCCAGTTTTCCAATTAGCAACATTTTTCTAATTAGCAACTAAACATAACAGATAAAAAATGCATTAAGACACGCGCCCAAATGACAGCTTTGGCCTAATCAAGAAAAAAATACAGGTTAAACATATAAGAAAACAAAAATTCTCTTGATTTCGCCGAAAAAAATTTAAAGTCGCTTCTTTAGCTGCATCCAGAATTTCGCGAGAATCTTTTGCTTCTAATGATTCTGACAAATTAAGTTTTACCATTAAGTATACAAAAAAATAACATGTTCAACACGTAAGAAAAGCGATATTACTTTGCTCGTGTAAATTTAATTTACACTCGCTAGTAAACTCTCACTTTTCTCTACTTGTCAAACAATCTACTATTACCACTGATCTCTATATAACACTGGATTGGATTTAGGCCGCTGGAATGCGGCCCCAATTGAGCGTCGCCATCTTGGCAAAAACTGAGGTTTTGTGTCAGATCAATACCGCGTTGTGCCGCGGATATTTAAAATTTAGTTGTTTGGTTTGCCGGGATTTTATTTATCAAACATGATGATCGAGTGCATGTTTTGCGGAAAGAAACCCGATTCATCGAGAAATTTGACACTGCACAAGTAAGTACAACAAATAACTGTCGTTATGACTGAAATAAGTAAACATTACTTATTTTTATTGCTATGCTATGATGTGAATATTTTCAAGATTTCCATTCGATGAACAATCGTTCTAAAAATGGCTCAAACAAGTGGGTTTGCCAAACTTAGAAATAGCCAAAAACATGAGGTTATGTTCTCAAAATTTTGTTGCGTCCGCAAAAAGATACACGACTCTGGAAAATGATGTTGTTCCGACTATTTTCAACGAACTATACAAAAACTATAGCGTTAACTGCAAAACCACAAACAAATGTTCAAATAGTCACACAATTCTCAATACGATTTATTTATTGTTTAGATTTATAACAAAAATCGTAAAACTATTCAATGAATTTGATAATTCAGAGCTAAAATGTTTAAAAAATAGTTAAAATACTGATACTGAAAAGTTAACAAATATTTTGAGCTATTAATGAATATTTTTAAATATTTTAACTATTATAACAATTTTTAAATACTTTTAACTATTATTGATTATTAATGTGTGCATATTGACGTATATTGAGAATAATTTCATCATCTAACTTGCATTATACTTTGAATTTCATCGAGTGTCTTCTATAAGTGTTTTGAATTTTCCGCCGAATAGTGACACAAAACCTCAGTTTTACTGTCAAGACCGCCGTTCAACCGGGGCCGCTTTCAGATGCCAGAATACGGCCTAAACCCAATCCAGTGTTATATAGAGATCAGTGACTATTACTCATTTGTTACGTGTAGACTTTGAACTTCACTTGATTTTCCCCTGTCGGAAAAAAAATTACTTTTATAGAAACTTGACAGTCTATTTCCTGCCATCATTGTTATTCAAGTATTAATATCGCATTTTGAGTAAAATTGCTATGAATCTGTCATAATGATGAACAAATTCAGTTTTTTATGTATTAATAGCTGTAAGACTTATGTACTTGCACCAAATTGCAACATAATTTAATAATTACGTCTGGCAGGCAGCGTTGCAAATTTGCGAGTGATTTTGGAAAATATAATTTTTGTATAGAATGATTATTTAGGTATAGTTATTAATCGAAACAAGCGTTAGTCGTTAGCGTCTCAAAATTTCAAATGGTAACTGACAAATTGCAGAGTTTTCTAGTTAATTTATGAAGAAATTCAATCGCAAAGGGCATTTTAATGATATTTGTAGGAGTACAAATGACAATTACTTCAATTAAACTTTTGTAATAAATATTCATAACTTCGATTTATTCCATTTTATAATCAGAAAATGATAGCAGACTATTCATATTATATTCAGGATTAATCTAGAGAATTACAAACGATAATTGGTGAAACTTCTAAAGAATAAGATGAAAATCGGACATGAATCCATGATAATAAGTACGCTGAAGTTGGTATTACAATTAATCATTAAATATATCAAATCTTCTATCCGAATTCATTTTGTGGTATATGAATTTCGGCTTCAATAAAGTGATGTATCCTAGTTTTAATTACAACAAGCCATTTCGATTTCATTACACAAACTTGAATTCAGAGAAAGACTGAATAATGAAAAACTAATAGAAGCAATAAAAAGTGTGTACAGAAAAACATCAAATTACATAACAACTGGAAATTTTCCACAACGTGAGGACTAAGGCAAGTAGATTGAGTCGGTCGCTATTCATAATATTCTTGGATAGTATAATCAAGAAAATGCAACACAATCTATATATGGAATGATGAACTAGAGATGCATAATACGATTATAAATGTAGAAAAAAGAAATTATTGTAGCAGGAGAAGATATAATAACTGAAATAAAATAAACAAAAAGAAAATAGAGAAAGAAACATTAACATATCTTGGGAAAATAATTAACAACAGAGGAAACAACAATATTAGCAGCTAATAGAAACTTACATGTAGTAAACTAAGCAATATCAAACAACAAGCAAATGCCGAAGAATACAATAATGACAGTCTTCTTGGATAGTATTATCAAGAAAATGAAGGATAAAACAAGAAAAGTGGATATTGGTTACCATCGGCTGACAATAACAACAATAAGTAAATGTGCTTTCGCAGATGGTCTAGTAATTCTAGCTAAGAACGATGAACTAAAGAAGCATAATATGACCATAAATATAGACAAAACAAAAACAATAGCGATAGCAAAAGAAAATACAATAACTAATGTAAAAATAAACGGAAAGGAAATAGAACAAGTAAATACATTCACATATTTGGGAATGAAAATCAACAACAAAGGAAGCATAAATGAAGAAATCAACAAAATAACACTAGAAGCCGAAAGAAACTTACATGCAATAAACAAAACAATATTAAATAAGAAACAAGTGTCGAAAAATACACAAATGGCAGTCTATAAAACAATATATTGATCTTTAATATATGGAAGTGAGACGTGGCCTAATCAAAGGAATAAAAGTAAAATTCAAGGATTGAAAATAATACTCTTGAGGAGTGACAAAGATAGACAGAATAAGAAATGATCAAAAAAGGAAAAACCTACAAATATAAAGCATACATAGCACTATAGACAAGAAGCATGATACAGCCACTTAATAATAACGCCAGAAGAACGATAAACAGAACAAGTATGGAACACAAAAATCTTAAAGAAGAAAAAGAGAAGAAAATCGTGAAGAACAATGTAGAAGAGATATTAGGGAGAAACAGTATCAGCTGTCAAGATGCGGAAAGAAAAACAGAATACATAACGGAGTAGAGAGAATTGATGAAGAATCTAAACTAAACTTATTCTAATCGCGACGCCTACAAGGGTATAAAGCAGATTTAAAAGATTAATAGTAATAATAAAATAAACAAACTTCATGTATCGCAGTCCTTTATTATGATAATTTCACTCGATAATTGAAACGTTACTCTTCTTACAACACCAGTTTATTTAACATTTTACATAATGAACGTTATTATTTTTCATCAAAATTGTGACATACATTATCATTATCAAAACAATTTCAACGCCGTCTAATTTATGGAATTTTCCACATTCTCCCCCGGCCGAAGATATTCGACTTCTAGAGGAAACAACAACTGGATGGGTCTTCGTATTTTTTGCCCGTTACTTGTCTGGACCTCGCAGGCTCGTACTTTGCCGTCTAGTCCCTGAAACAATTCTAACACCCTTACCATTTTCCATTGCAACCTTGGCAGATACTGGTCATGTAGTAAAGCGATGTCACCCCTCTTCAAAGCCCTTGCTTTTTGATTCGAAGTATGATGCACGGAACGAAGCTGCTGTATATAATCAGTGCACCACCGTTTCCAAAATCTTGTCATCAACTTCTCTCTACCTTTCCAATTTTGAAGAAGTTCGTTTCCTTTTATATTTTGATTATTCAAATCCATGCTAAATCCACATTCTTTAGTTCCAATTAAAAAATGTGATGGAGTCAAAATGCTTAGATTTGATGGGTCATCATCTATAAAAGTCAGTGGTCTTGTATTTATAGTTGCTTCAATTTCAGTAAGCACTGCCTGCATTTCATCATAATTGACACAGGCTCTTCCTAATGTCAATTTAATTGCATCTTTTACCGTCTTAACCATCCTTTCCCAGAAACCACCCCACCAGGCAGCTTTTTCAACAATGAATACGGTATTTTGATCGTAGATCTTGAACTTTTTCGGATACTAAAATATTGGACAATTCTTGTATTTCTTTGGACGCCCGTTTGAAAGTTTTCGCATTATCCGAATATATAATGCTTGGGACGCCTCTTCTAGCAAAAAATTTTCTCAATGCTCTTATGCAGCTTTCTGCAGATAAATTTGGGACCAATTCAAGATGAACTGCTCTTACCACTGCACACGTTAACAACATTATATACACCTTGTTTTGCTTCTTACTGTCGTTTTCTGTGACATACAATGGACCAGCAAAATCTACTCCTGTTATTTTGAATGGATTTGCCACCGTTAGTCTTTCTCTTGGCAAAGGTGCAATTGTTTCATTTCCTGGCCTACCTTTAAATCGGATGCACTTGAGACATTTCCCACAAATCGATTTTATCTGTTGTCTTCCGCGTATGATCCAATATTTTCTTCTAGTCTCGTTCAGTGTCGCATTAACCCCCGAATGCATCACGTTTTCATGGCATCTCACGATTACTTTTTTGGTAAATGATGATTTCGCCGGTAGAATTATTGGATGTTTCGTTTCAAAAGGTAAGTAAGCATCTTGTAGTCTACCTCCTAATCTCAGTATACCATCTTTATCTAAGAATGGATTTAATGTTATAATTGTTGAACTTCTATTTATTTCTGTTCTATTCTTCAGAGTACGTATCTCGCTTGAAAATTCTTCGTTTTGTATAAATTTAATCCAATAAATTTCTGCTTCTCTAATTTCTTCAATTTGTAATCTTCCAAATTTTCTTTCTTCCGACCTGCAGTTGTTTACAAACCTCAAAATATACGCAGTGACTCGCAATATTTTATCCAATTTATCAAATCTTTCTAATTCAAAAATTGGCTTGTTTATTATTTTCAATTTGTCTTCTGTAGGGTTCGCATTGATGAACACATTTGCTTTCTCTACAGTTTCGTTGTCAGGCCAATTATTTGGTTCATCTTTGAGCCACAAAGGTCCTTCTTTCCACATTTGTGATTCATTTAAATTCCTCGCTGTTATACCTCTTGTGAGCATATCGGCTGGATTCTCCCTGCTAGGACAATATCTCCATTCTCCTTTATTCAAATTCTTGATTTCAGTTGCTCTATTATGAATATAGACTTCCTTTTTATTCGTAGCTCCTTTGATCCAATATAACGTTATCTTAGAATCTGACCACATAATGATTGATTCTATATTCAGTGAAACATTTTTCAAGATATAATTTTGAAGTCTAGTTGCACAAAGAGCTGCAGTCAATTCCAATTTAGGTAATGTTAATTGTCGACTACCCTTGTTACCAATAGGAGCTACTCGACTTTTTGCTATAAAAAATTTACAGCTTTTTGTACGTAAACACTTCAAATATGCAACAACTCCATATGCTTGTAGACTTGCATCTGCAAACACATGCAACTCAATTTTATCTCGTCGATCATCTATTACAGCTCTTGGTAAGTGAAAATTGAAGAGCTCTGGAAGTTGACAATACCATTTTAGCCAATCAGCCTCCATTTTTTCTGGTAAAATTTCATCCCATTGAAGGTTTTCTTTCCATATGCGTTGCAAAAGAATTTTTGCTCCTACAGTAAATGGTACAAGGATTCCCATCGGATCAAAAATTTTTGCAATCGTTTGCAAAACACTACGTTTAGACGGGTAAGTGTTTTCCTTTTCGTTTAAAATTGGACCAATATCCACACTTATTTCATCCGTTATGGTATGCCACAAAAGTCCTAATACCTTTTGTAACTCCTTTCTTTTTTCTTCGTCTTCATGTTGCCGCAAATGTTCACTAACTTCGCTGTTATTTGATCTCCATTTCCGTAAGTTCATTTTTGCAGAGTTTAATATTGCTTTAGATTGCTGGTATATTTTTATAGCTTCTTCTTCTGTATTCACTGCGATAACTAAATCATCTACATAAAATGATTTATCTAAAATATTCGCGGTTTCTCTTAATTGTTGCGGCTGTATAGCAAAATGCTTCTTTAAACAAACTGCTAGAAGAAATGGACTGATTGTCACTCCAAATGTTACTCGTTTCATTCGGAATGTAGCTAGATTTGGCAGTTCTGCTGATGATGTATTTTCACTCAAAGGTTGTTCGTACCACAGAAAGCGATGTGAATCACGATCTTTTCCATTCAGGGATATTTGCAAAAATGCCTTCTCGATATCCGCAATCAAACCGATTTTTCCTATTCTAAGATTTAGGAACACTTTTATTAAATCCGGTAATAAATTTGATCCGGCATGTAATTGATCATTGAGTGATTCACAGAATGGTGAATGTGCAGAAGCATCAAATACTACTCTTAGCTTTGTAGTATCTTTATCGTCTCGATAAACCGGTCTATGTGGCATATAATAAGTCTTATTGTTCCCCAAATTATTGTCCGAAACAAGTTCCGCACAATCATTGTTTATATAATTCCGCACTGCGCTATCATACTCACATATTTTTCTATCTCTCAATAGTTTTCTCGTTAAATTTTTCACACGCATTAACGCACCCATATAATTTGAATCTAATTTTTGATCAGTTTTCCACGGCAATGCAACTTCGTAACGGTTATTTTTGAACACTATCATTTTATCTGTGTAATCTTGTGTGAAAACATCCTTTTGCTCTTCGTTTACATCTATTCCAATAGATTCTAAATCCCAAAAACTCCTAAAGTTAATTTCTTCTATATTACTTTGAACATTTAATACAGTCACCATATTTACGTTAAATTCATAGATAGAGTCAAAGTTACTATTGCCGAGTAATGTCCATCCAAATTTAGAATTAACAGCTGTCAGATTTTCAGTTAATTTGTAGGTTTCTTCCTTAATTATTTTCCAATAATTATCAGCACCTATTAACATAGAAATTCCGTTTACTGTTTTTTGTTCTAGATTAATATCTGCTAACTTGTGATTTTTTGCAAACTCTCTGACAACCGGGTCATTCAATGATGGATATTCCAATGAATCAAAACATATTTCGGGTACCTCAATAGCTTCAATTATTATTTGCTCATCGCTATGTTGGGACTTTAATAGAACTTCAACTCGATTGCATAATCTAGCAGGTGCACCTTCCTTTTGCCCAAAAGCTTGAATTGTGATTTTGTGCGTACCAATTACAGGTAGTCTTAATAATCTCGACAAATTCTCCTTTACAAAAGTTAATTGACTACCTCCATCTATTATCATTCGTATTGTCATCCTTTTTTGTGGTGTTAAAACATTTACACAAGCAGTTTGCAAATAAACATGACCTATGGATCCATTCGCCAATAAATTTGTTGAGTTAGTATTGTCCTTTTTATTCTGCACTTCAGTCTTTATGTTATTTTGTCGCTCTCGATATGTCGGATCACACATGCTTGTCATGTGTTTTCTTTTACATTTTGAACAATTTACGTCCTTGGTTCTACAAAATTTGGAACTATGATTCGGTTTACCGCAACGAAAACACAGACAATTTTGTTTTAAAATTTCTTTCTTTTCTTCTATGCTCAAAGAACTGTTACATTCATTTACTACATGGCTTTTCGACTTGCAAAATAAACAGCAGTCTTTGACTTTTATCATTAATCCCGCTGCTGTGTATTGTTTATGCTTAGGTTTATCTGTGTTATGATGATCACGATTAAAATAATTTTGTCTGCTATTGTTTCCGTTTGAACATTGTGCTTGTTCCATTGAATCTAATTCAACTTTAATGAATAAAAGTAAATCTGTTATTTGCTTATTGTAATCCACAGATCTATCAATTGAAGTACTTCCGTCAAGGTTTGAAGCAATATCGTTTGTCGTAGTACTATGCAATTTTTGTTTATTGAATGAAATTCTCAAATTGTACGGCAAAGCTTTAAAAATCATGGATTTCACCAGAAACCCATACTGGTCCGGTGAAATCCCAAGTGATCTCAATGATTTAACTATTGACGCTGCCATGTTATACAGTTTTCTTAAGCCTTGAATATCTTTATCATATTTGACATGAGATATTGTTAGCAATTTCTGAATGTAGGTATCCACGATTCTTTCAACGTTTGCGTACTCCGACTTTAACAATTCAATAGCATCATTATAAGAAAATTGACTAGATGTTAAATTAGATATAGTTAAAGCTGCATTATCGGTCAAATATGATTTTAAATACGCGAATTTCGCAGCATCATCCAAAATATGATTATTATGTATGGCTGTAGAATACTGCTCCCAAAATGCAGGCCATTTTGTTATATCACCATCAAATTTGTTAATGTTTAACTTAGGTAATTTTACCATAATCGGTGCTTGCCTTGCTGTTTGTATATCTTCATTCTGCACAATCGGTTGCTGGAATTGTAATCTGGTTTCGTTTTCTCGTTTGCTCCGTTGTTCAAGCTCCGCCACGGTTCTCACTGCTTTATCATTATATTCTACTATTTTTTCGCACTCCCGTTCAAACTGATTTTCTTGAAATGTGGGTGCAAGTTTATCATTGAGTTCGTTCAAATTCACTTGTAATGCTTTTATTCGCGTAATTATCACCAAAATATCGTTAACGTTAGCGTTTTCGTTGTTAATTAAGATTTGTGCTTCACTTACTAGCGTTGTAAGTTGTTTGCGATACGTTCTTCTAAGCATCAGATCCATTTCAAATACGTTACTTCTCCGTTATCACTGACACTAAGTTTTTTTAAATTTCCCTTTCCCGGGTTTCGGCACCAAAATATGATAATTTCACTCGATAATTGAAACGTTACTCTTCTTACAACACCAGTTTATTTAACATTTTACATAATGAACGTTATTATTTTTCATATATACATTTCATCAAAATTGTGACATACATTATCATTATCAAAACAATTTCAACGCCGTCTAATTTATGGAATTTTCCACATTTATTTTATCTAATGACTTTAGTGAAATAAATTCACCAGCGCATATAGCGTAAAAATCATGTGAGAAGCAATGCGCATGCCAAAATGAAAGCTCGCACTTTGCAAGCATTGCATTTCGGACAAAGCCCAATAAACTAAAAGTTGAAGTCGATTTTCTCTATCATAACAAAATTAGAAATGCAATGAAATGTAAGTCCCTGTAGGCCTAAATTATAGACTGATATGCCAAGTATAACTAGAATTTAATGACGCTAACTCCTAGCCTCGCTTATCGTCTCCAAATTATACATGCTATAGAGAATCATCTTATAGAGCTCAAATAATAATAATATATCATTAGATATGAGTATCGTTCAATAATTTTGGCCAGAGGAAATGTGTGGGAATCAGCGAGTTCATATTTACTCTTCAGATGTTTGTAATGGAGCACATGAGAGATTTATGCTTTATTTATTTACCTAAACTACTAATCATTGAACTGAAACTCAAGGCCTTATCTCATCTCAAGGTGGATATTTCCGTGTGGAAACTATTTCCTTGCATATAAAAGAACAAAAGCTTCATCCTCTGACTTGTATTTTGTTCGTCTCTACCATGAATAATCAACGAGGCAAGGAGATCTAACCATCAGTGAGCAACAACCAAGAAACAGGCGAACTAGCATCCGAGCAGAGAGTGCAGCGCAGCACGACTAACTTTACTGCTTGCTTGTGTTTATTTACTTGTGACGAAGCAAAAGCAATGTTGTGATGTTATTTCGCTACGGTTACGTTCTGATGACGTTATGGATGCGGTTTATTTATGTTCGCTTCACCTTGAACCTATTTGGAAAATGGGATAACGAATTCTATTTCCGGGATCTCGAAGCGAAACGATGAGAATGATAATAATTTCGAATCAACTATTGATATTGATACAATGATACTTATTATTATATCGTGAATACATTTAACCGTTTGTCAAGTGGGGAGATGAAATAATTGATAATAGATAAGAATAATAAAATATAAGAAGATAATATGAAGTTTGACAGATGAGATGTTGATGGCTGTGCCGTCAGGAGTAAGAGGCTGGGCAGGTGTTAAGGTGTAATTAAGGCGACTTTTCCTGATTGTGATATGAAGTAATATGAGCTTGAGCCACATTGCTTCATGAGATGACATCAGAGAGTCACACACATCAATTCCGCACCATCAGAGCATTTCAGATTACCCACTCTTAGAACAACCCCGTTGCTCACAATAACGCACAGTAAGTACATGTGATTGGCATACACATACTCCCGCGCAACACCGACAGAATAATGTAGCACCGGTGGTACTAGCTTCCACATAGCTAAATCACTAGCATTGCTTAGCTCACATTAGACGACACCTGTGGATGGCTATCAGTACCGTAATATTATACCGATGTCTGCGACACTCGCAGGTTGGTTGATTTATCCACTCTTGGAACAACCTCGTTGTCGAAATAACACAAAGTACATTCTGTTGGCAACAGGTAGCTGAGGATACCGACACTTTATAGGAAAAGGATCATACTCCACACACACTTAGCGTGGCCTCAACACATGTGACGCTAAACATACCACACTCATAAAACTCAATGACAGACAAACTCACCAATTGATAGAAGTTCTCAGCTGATTCACAACACTGAATTGAATAATATGATGGCTAATTGGGTACAGATAATTAAATCAAACAATGCACAACACAGATAGACTGGACGCTCAATTTCGACTTCAAAGTGATGCAAATGTGTGCAGTACACGCTTTCTGTATGACTTGACCTTGAAAGAGATTAGGGCAGTTTACTCGAAACTAGGTTTTATGTATACTACGGTTTTTGGGTCGTATTGGTGTGTCAAGAATCTGTTCGCATTCGAAGACTTAAAAAATGGATCAGGCCATTTGTTGAATCGTATTATTGTATGTAAAAATTGACGTAACACGTGAAACATCAGGAATAAATCCAATATATAAAATGATATCCTAAACACAAAATATGCTCATATATGAAAAAATATGAACATCAATATTTACTTTAATAAGAATAGAAATATATATGCATGGTCCACAAAATTATAACGTAGTCTAAACATGGTTTCCAGTGTTTATTATTCAAATTATCTGCACGCTTTATTATATTTGTTCTGTTCTGCTTTGACTGTTTTTATTGAATTATAAAATCTTAAGACGAATTAGAATTAGTTTCTTTATCAAATTTGCTTGCGGTAAATTCCGGATCAATGAGTCGTATGAGCTTACAGAAGCAGAAAACTAGCCACGTAAATTATCATTCATTTAAATTAGACTTCAAGATATGGAAAGGCACATAATTATTAAAAACGCGAAGCTAGAAGCATAAAAACAATTCTAACTGTTGTAAATTATTCTAAACCTCCTGCAAAAATATTGTGTTGAAATTCTCATTCTTGTATCATGTGAATATGTGCTAGACCACAAATGCAGGTTGACAGTTGCGGAATTCCTGCCACGTGGGATGACAAGGAAAGAGGAAGCTACAAAAGTGTCAGGCAAAGCGCGAACCTCGCATACTTTGACACATAGGGAGATGAAAGTATCGCATGAGCTTACTAAGTCATAATAGCGGGCTGCTAGGTATTCTTCTTTTTTTGCCTCACGTTCCAGACTGTAACGCGCTATACTGTGGTTTGAAAAGATGTCTATTTTTTTTTTTAATATGTCGAAAATGTGATTTCTTTGTTTTTGATTTCTAAAGCCAGAGAAATATAGAAATGCCGGATATGACGCATGAATATCTCTCCAAAAGAATACGATAAACATATTTCAGATGACAAGTTTTGTTTGTGACATACACAAGGAAAATAAATTTTGTGTTCAAGTTTTTTGAATCGAAAGATATAAGGCAAGCGATATGATACGGTTTAAGTTCTGGTTGGATCAAGCCGAGCCATGTTTTGGTTCAATTCCAGATGAGATTGGGCGTTGGACGGTTCAGGCTCAAGTCGAGTACAGGATTCAATTTTTGAAAATTGCAGTATCTTTTAAAATAGGTCAAATGTTACCTGCAAAATTCATTCAAAATTGAATTCTAAAATCCACAAATGGAAAGTTTGTTTTGCTGCTGGATTGCTTACTCGACTTCACGAATGGAAGTTGGATGTTGTGATAGATAACTTACAAAGTTATCTCACACGAAGATAGATTTGCAAATGTTTTCGAAACGAACGCAGCCAAAAAATGCTGTTTGAACGTCGAAAAGAGACAGTTTCAGTATAGAAGCTGCTCGTCAGGGAAATATCATTATTAATGCGTTTTTATGCATTCAAAAATTATTATTAAATCTGACGTGAACATCACGTGACTTACTTGTACATCATTGGATATATTTTTATTATTATTATTATCTATTTAAATCTCTGTTACCCTTTCGGGTGTCGAGATTGTTAGTTCTTTAATTCAATTTTTGAATTATTTCTTTCCATTGCTTCCTGTCCAAAGTCTTTTTCTTTGCTTCGTTATTACTGATGCTATTTCTTTTCAATATTTCGTGTATCGAACTTTGCCAATTCTTTCTTGGTCTGCCTCTTTCTTTCTTCTTTGGGTATCTTGCATTCCACACTTGTTTAACTTGTCTGTGTTCTGGCATTCTTATTATGTGGCCGTACCATGCTAGCTGTCTTTTATCTATTGTATTTTGTATACTTTCGGTCTGTAGATTCCGTCTTATTTCTTCATCCCAGTCGCCTGTATTTTACTTTGACCTCTTTGATCAAGGACCCAAGTTTCACTTCCGCAAATTAGTGTTGGTCGGTATATTGTTTTATATACAGCCATTTTTGTGGTTTTTGAAATATGCTTGTTATTTAGAACTGCTTTGTTCAAAGCATAGTGATTCTTATTCGCCGCCTGGATTCTCTTATTAATTTCGGGCTCCATACTTCCCTTACTATTTATTGTAGCTCCTATGTCCTATGTAGATATGTGAACGTTTCTACTTGTTCTATCGTCTTTCCATTAAGTGATATACTAGTTGCTATATTTTCTTTGGCTATTACCATGATCTTTGTTTTTTCTATATTGATCTTCATGCCATGTTTATGCAGTTCTTCATCCCACACATTCAAGTTATGCTGCATATCTTCTTCATTTTTAGCGAAAATTGCCAGATCATCTGCGAATGCACATTCTGTCAAAGTAATCCTTTCAAGTTTGTAATGTCCTATTTCAATTGCCTTTGTTTTGTTCTTTGTTCTTTTCATGATATTGTCTAGATATATGATAAATAATATCGGACTCAGGGCTCTCCCTTGTCTTAGTCCTTGGGTGGTCGTGAATTCTTCTGATACTTTGTTTCCTGTTCGTATGTAATTTGTTGTTCTTCTGTAAATGCTTTCAATTGCTTGTAATAGTTGTTTATCTATTTTCCTCTCTTCTAAGATTCTCCACATCTTCCTCCTCTGTATTCTGTCAAAAGCTTTCTCAATATCTATGAATGTTACATATACTTTGCTATCCTGCCTCATCGTTATTTCTGTCATTTTTCTGATCGTAAATATATGGTCTTGCACTGAGTGTCCGCTCCAAAACCGCTCTGTGTTTTTTCAAGTATTGCTTCTGTCAATTTTCTTAATTTATTGTGTAGTATGGCTTCATATACTTTCGCCGTTGTACATACTAATGATATGCCCCCATAGTTGTTGCAGTTGCTACTGTCCCCTTTTTTGAATATAGGAAATATTACTGCTTTTTCCCAGTCGTTGGGTATTTTACCAGCTTTCCATATATTGTTGAGTATAAACAGTAATATTTGTTCTCCCTCTTCACTCATATATTTTATCTGTTCGGCTTTTATTATATCATGTCCTGGAGCTTTTCCATTTTTTAATTTATGTAGTGCTAATTTCAGTTCCTCCATTGTTATGTTTTCTTTTGCACTTTCTAATGTCTTGATTTCTGCATATTCTTTTTCTTCTTTGATCAATTCCTCATCTCTTCTTATTTTGTTATCCTCTAATAGAATAGTTCCTGGAAATGTTCTCTCCACCTGTTCATTATTTCGCTTATCTCTCTTATAATCCTCCCTTGTTTATCTTTCATTTATATATATGTATATATATATATATATATATATATATATATATATATATATATATATATATATATATATATATATATATATATATATATTATACGATGTGATTTTGTGTTTGATCATATATATCATTGGATATATAATCAAACACAAAATCTCATCGTTCCACAGTTAATCGTTTTGGATTCATTCCTAAATATTGATTTCCAAAATTCTACGACTGCCGACAGATCTGAATTTATGCACAAAATTAAAAAATAAATTCCTACTGAAGTGCACTTCCGGTTAGGTCTATTGTTATGAAAATAGTAGGCAATCATTCAGATGCTACAGCAGACTGAAATACCAAATTTCAATATTCTACACCTGATCGTTTCGAATTTATGCGAAAAATTCTAAAAGACTGTCAAGAAAAGTGCACTTCCGGCTCGATAGATCTGAATGAAAATATGATATGAGCATCTAGACGGTATAATCGTCCTATATACTGAATTCTAACAATCTACGTTCAATCGTTTTGGATTTATGCGGAAAATTCAAAAAATGTTCCGAATAAAGTGCACTTCCGGCTCAGCCGATTGTTACAAAAATAGAAGATGACCATTTAGATGCTACAGCAATTTCAAATGCTAAATTCCAGTATCCTATGGCTGATCATTCTTAATTTATGCGCAAAATTAAAAAAAAAAAAATCAAGTAAAGTGCAGCCGATCGCAATCATAATGCAAGATGTACAATAAGATGTTATAGAAGTTTTTCATACGAAATTTCAATATGCTATGGCGGATCATTCTATATTTATGCAAAAAATTTATAAAAAGTAAAGTGCACTTCCGGCTTGATCGATTCATACAAAAATTGCAGGTAACTATTCTGATTAAGTTCAAATACTGAATTGCAGTATCTTACGGCTGATCATTGTGGATTTATGCGAAAAATTCAAAAAAATGTTCATGTAACGTGCACTTCCGGTACAGGCGATTGCAACCATAATGCGAGATGCAAATCAACACCCTATACAAGTCTTAAATATGAAATTTCAACATTATACGTTCAACCAGTTTTGAGATTTGCGAGTTACGCACGAACGCTCGCACGCACGAACATACGTACCGACATCAAACCAAAAATTGTCAAAATGGATGCAGGGGTGCTCAAAATGGATATATCCATCAAAATATTGTTACTTGTTACTTTGTACAAGTAAATAAAAAACGAACGTCAGAAAATGGAAAGCTCCGAGTCGATGGAGTTCTAGCGGAAAGTACTTATGACGAATTTTTATGAAAATTATCTCTTGGGTCACTGTTTTGGATACTTTTCATTTTGGAAGATAGAAGCGCTTCTACTATAACTAAATAAAATCGTAGCTCGCTTCGTGTCTGCGTATTGCGCCAGCCATGAGGATGTGCCTGATGCGGCAGTGTCAGCATAAATGTAAGAATGTTACAACGTACACGCATGCGTGAGGCGTTTCATCTGCGCGAGCGACCTGTTAATATGCAGTTCTATCGCATAATCCAATAATTGCTCTCTTCAATGTTAATAATTATTGTTAACAACGGTATCACTATTCATTCATTCCGGTTATGGTGAGCCATGTAAACACAGTCGCGATCATTGCCTAGAGGAAAAATAAAATTGACCGAGAAGTGAGTTCATTCGAAAATTTGCCCAACTTTTTAGTAGAATTGACAAATTTTGGAAACGACGAAATAATTAAATAAAAAATACATAGATATATAGTTTAATTCCTTTTTACTGTTAAGTGTAGGGATTTCAGACTTTATTCTTCATTCGTGCACAAACTTTGCCCACTGTTTCCTGTTTTTTTGCATAGATGATGTCTCGAAATTATGAAATCATCCACTCTCTACGAAAATCAGCAGGAAAAAGAGGTTCTCTAAACTTTCTGTATCCTCTTTATTCTCTAATTCTCTATTTTTCTCTGTATTATCTTCCTTCCCTTAATTCTCTTTATTCTCTTAATTCTATGAATTCTCTAAATTGTCTTTATTCTCTAAATTCTCTATATTCTCTATATCCTCTTTATTCCCTAAATTGTCTAAATTCTTCAGATTTTTTTTATTTTCTAAGCTCTCTGAATTCTCTATATTCTCTAAACTTTCTATATTCTTTGTATTCTCTAAACTTTATATATTTTCTGAATTTGCTATACTTTCCATATTCTCTTAACTTTCTAAATTCTCTTTATTCCCTAAATTCTGTTCATTCTCTTAAATTCTCTTCATTCCTTAAATTCATTAATTTTATTTTAAATTGATTTTCATTAGATTTTTATATTTGGGTGTAATGATTCCGTTAATTGCAGAAAATCGATATCGTACAATAAATCATTTTGTTGGTAATCAAATTACGAAACTCTTCTCCATGTGAAATTTTTAGATAAAATAAATAACTCCCGGGATGGTTTTTATTTCTTGCCAGAAAACACGAAAGAACGCGCATATAACCATGATACACCCTCTAAATTTTGGGTGGGATATTGGTACAAAAATTAATATCCCAAAAGTTAACTCTGCAAAGAATCTTGCTGACATCTGGATCTTGAGAATAAGTACAAAAATTTTACTAATACATCTGAACTAAAAGTTGTGCTTCCTTTAAATCTGCTGTAAAGTTGAAAGTCTGACTTTGGAGCAGAATTTCTTGGGTGGACAATGAGTTTTATAGTATGGATAGTGGCCACCCTTGCTTTCTCTCCTAGGTACGTCCATGGTTCTCATCAACTCATATTATTTCAAACAGTAACTCTGCGTCTATGAGGTTGATTATATACGAATCACATACAAAGCTTTATGTTTGCCTGTTTTAGATGAGTTATCCTTAACAAAATTTTGTCGACGATTGCAGAATTCAATTGTACATCAAACCGTGCTTCGTTGATAATATGTGATCAGTGATTTATATAACACAGTAAATAATGTAAGGATGATAATATTCACAAAATGTACATACATCAGACCACGGCGGACTCTATACCAGGCGGGAGTGTAACCCCCACTACCACAGCATTTGCATGACGTCAGTAGGCTGGTTTTTACACAGTTTCATACGATGTAATAGTATTAAATTTGTATTTTAGAACTAAAATATTTATGCAGAATGATTATTGACTTACTAACAACAATTATAACGGTAATTCTCTTGTCTCTGGATATAGTTTTTGTGTAAAACGCTGTAATGCGATAAATGTAACTCAAAATAATAGTTCGCTATCAATGCTTTCATTAACATATATTTTATCAAGTTGCAAAATCACCCACTTGTCCTCTTTTTTTGTAAGTCTATTTGCAATTACTCTTAAGAAATGATTATTTCCTATTTAAGAACTTAAAGATATATGAAACGGAGCTGTAAGTTGTTGCAAATATTTAGGATGTGATTGCATATTAATCATGTAAGACCATATAATAATTTTTGAATTGTAGCGCTTTTGATTTGAGAAAAGGAGACTTATTTGTTCACTTAAGTACAATAATTGCCCAATTCTTTCTTCATCGCCTTCGTTCTCAGACATCATTATTTGCTTTCAATCAAAATCAGTTTCATTTAATATACATTCTGAAATATCTCTCAATTTGGATAATGTATCAAGTTCATTTGTAGATAATGGAGTGTTATTATGCTGTAATTCACTCAAACTTGCCAGTTTATTTTTAAAGAAATACTTTGGGCTCAGATTTCTATCTATTTCCTTATAAAAGGAACGACTTACTGCTTTGGAATCCATTTTGTAAATAATAATACCGTCATCATTTACTTTTACAAAAATATCGCCATTTATAGTTTTGAAAAATTCAGGTGCTTTTTCAAGCAGTAAGTCAAAATTTTGAACTCTATTTTCCATTAGTTGTATTTCTAATATCTTATTAGTTATTTCTTGTTCTTTTTTTCTGACTCCAAAATTTCGTTCGTCTAAGATTTTTTTTCAGTATTTGATTTCATATTTAAATAATGAGGAAGTCCAGGAAAGATAGTTTGAAACGGATTAGGTTTCAAATGCGGTTTATCGTAATAAAAAGTCCTAATTTCTCCTGGATAATTATATGTATTTGTATAGCTAGTTGCAATGCAATCTTCAGAAATTCAAATGTAGTTACATTTTCTTCTGTACTATCATAATTGCTTTTACAAGCTGAGACGCAACATTTGCGAGGTATGTTTGAATTGAATAATATGTATATATTTAGGTAGGTATTCGAAATATTAGAAGAAAATCTACTTCGTATCACGAAGTCGTCAAGTCTACTACTATCGCTGGCTCGCTCACAAAGCCTACTGACGTCACGCTCCCCTCCATCACACTCCCGCCTGGTAAATAGAGTTCGCCGTGATCAGACACAACCTTTGGCAGTTTATTACATCAATATCTTACAATTTAAATCAATAAATTCTGCATTTAAGCTTGTTCTCGTTAATCTAGTTTTACAATCTTTCCTATTAATGAATCTTTAATTATAATAAATAATTCCAGCATAGATTCTAAGATCAATCTAGATACTGCACAAACAGGATCAATCGCTAGTTAACAATATTCCAATTGTGTTGTATAATTACTGAAAGTAAAATTCTGGCAATTATTTAAAAATCTGAATGTTCTAGTCTCTGCTACTTTCTGAAATTCAGGTGTTATCAGAGAAATAGCTTGCACTCCAAGATATTCCAATCATTAAAAATAAATATTTACGGAGTGCTGGTTGTCCCAGAGGTACAAACAAACGAAAATCGGTGTCATTTCAGACGAATTTTACCGCGAAGTCTGACAAGCAGCAGAAACTTTGGGATATCCAGTCATATCACAGATCGGATGAACATTTCGTAATTTTTCTAAGTGTTTTTACAAACCATAATTTTTATTTCATGAAATGAATCAATGAATGAATAGACTGTGATCTTTCATGAGATTGTCTGGATTGTACAGCGGATTGCTAGCATTGATGAAGTAATTCCATTTGAAATTTCTTGGCATGTAAATTATTATCTTTCTTTAAAAATAAATATTGTGAAACATTCGTTTAAAAGGCTCCTCTATTAGTTGTTTGTTCACTCGTCATTTTACCAAATTGTATATTCAAGCTCTTTTTTCTGCTAGCCTTCTTTTGTTTGATTCAATATTAATCTAAATGTGGCACTACATCGAAACTTGATGTTCTCGTAGAATGGAACAGCTTGAATTAAATAATATATCTTTTTTATTATCACAATAGTTATAAGGAAATTGTTGTGTAAATCGATGGTGCCAAATAGTAGCCGATATATCAGAAATCTTGTAAATTTATTTCTAGCATTTTTAACTTTCTGGGCTCATCCTTGGAGACAACATTTCAAACATGCATGCTTTTTTATACAAGTTGAATCTGAATAAACATAACGAAATTTTCCAAGTTCGATTGAAAAAAATACAAACATGTTATTCACTTATTGAAATTTAAATTGAATATCGCATATTGAAAGAAATATTCAATAGGTTATTTCTACGTTTTCTGCACATGTCTCTTTCCAAAAGAGAATATAAATAACAAAGAAATACACCCAAAACCCTGCGATACGAAATTTGAGAAAGGAAAACGTCATTTTTCCGAAACAATTTTAAAAAGTGTGAATTTCATTCTTTTATGATGATAGAATAGTTTGGCAAGGATTTATTTATTACAGAATTGGACAATATTTTCGAAAGCATTTTGAATGCTGTTTATATTCGATATCAATCATACGAATTAAATTTCCACCAATTATATTAGGAACATGATGTTATCTCTTGTTTGGCTTGTCGTTAGCTAATGTGAACATTGAAACACTCTTGAGAATCATTTTGCACGTATGCTATATACTTTAGTTTTATATGCTTTGTCATTTTTGCTCCAACCTCTTATATGTAGTCTGATTGTTATTATATAAATATATTTTCATTATCAAGAACAGTTAGTAATCTTATAAAATGAAAAAATAAACATAAATTACGATTTTTACAATTTGTGGGTGTGGCACACACAGACCATATGGTGTGATTTGGTGGATCAATGTTTTTGTACTATAAGTAAAGATAGCAAAATTATCTTGGCTGCAACGTTATCCTGTCTCACACAAATTATTTTCCATTCAAATCCTATGATTACATTTTTTAGTCCAATACGCTTATACATGTACTACATTTTAACATATTTTTATGTTGTTTCTGCTTCGAAACTCCATTAGGTGCAGTTGGCGATATTTTCGAGAGTCAATGATTCAACAGTACCACAATAATAAAACTAATTTTCATGGCAGTTCATCCGTGAAATATCTAGATATCGAATACAATAAACAAAAACAATTGATCGCGGCTCTCATCACATTACCTATGCTTCTCACATAAATATATCAAAGTTAATAGTTATATCATGCCAATGCTAAAAAAAACTCTCTGAATTTGTAGAGTTTCTCCTCACAAGCAATATATTCTTATTTATTTTTTTTTTTTAATGTATTATTAGGCTTCTTTTGATCGGATGTAACATGCCTTTCAACGAAAAGTATGACAAGCTTCCGCATACTTCTCTCATTAGCACGGAACATTTTTTCCCTATGCTTTACTGTAGCTGTTACATCACATGACAAAAAAAATAATAAAATTTTTTTACGTTCAAAATTCCACTGTTTGCGAATGTAATGGTGGAGTGAGTGGCGGTGCTCTGTGAAACAGCTTATAAATACACATCATTTTATTTTAAAAAACTGGAAAATGTAGCATATTTACCAAAGTTATCATACTATAAAATATTGGAGTCTAATAAGAAATAGTTTTTCTCCTTTAACACTTGGACCAAGTGTACAATAATGGCGCGCACTCTGTTTCTGGCAGAGGCCGCATAAGCCTATTTCGGCACATTGAATTTTAAGAGAACAATAAGAAAGCAGCTGTATGTATTCAAATGTCGCGTTTAGTAGGTCTGGTCCTTGATAAAAAAAATTGCCTGTGTTAGAAAACATTTACTGTTTTTGTTTTTTTTTGTATTACTTACTTGTACAAAGTACAAGGAAGTATTGTGAAACCGACAAAATTCACATGTCGAGATTTTGATGGATATATCCGTTTTGAGCATCCCTGAATCCATTTTGATTTTTTGTTTTGATGTCGGTACGTATGTTCGTGCGTGCGTTCGTACGTGCGTTCGTGCGTAACTCGCAAATCTCAAAACTGGTAGAACGTATAATTTTGAAATTTTGTATTTAAGACTGGTATAGGGTCTTGTTGTGCATCTCGCATTATGGTTCCAATCGTCTGTACCGGAAGTGCACTTTACTTGAAACTTTTTTCGAATTTTTCTAATAAATCCAGAATGATCGACCGTAGGATGTTGACGTTCAGTATTTGAACTTAATGTTGTAACTTGATCAGAATGGTTATCTGCTATTTTTGTAAGAATCGGCCAGGCCAGAAGTGCACTTTACTCGAAACTTTTTTTGAATTTCTTGCATAAACATAGAATGATCTGCAATAGCATATTGAAATTCCGTATAAAGAACTTCTATAACATCTTATTGTACATCTTGCATTATGATTGCGATCGGCTGAACCGGAAGTGCTCTTTACATGAGACTTTTTTTGAATTTTCCGCATAAATCCAGAGTGATCAGCCGTAGGATACTGGAATTTAGCATTTAAAATTGCTGTAGCATCTTAATGGTCATCTTCTATTTTTGTAACAATCAGCTTAGCCGAAAATGCACTTTATATAACAGACTTTTTGAATTTTCCGCATAAATTCTAAACAATCAGTCGTAGAATATTTTGATTTTGTATTAGGCACTTTTATAATATCTAGTTGTACATCCTGCATTATGATAGCTATCGACTAAACCGGAAGAGCACTTTATTCAAAAAATTTTTTGAATTTTTTGCATAAATCGAAAACGGTCGAACGGATATTGTTCGAACTCAGTATTTAGGACAATTATACCGTCTAGATGCTCATATCCTATTTTCATTGAAATCCACCGAGTCGGAAGTGCACTTTACTTGACAGTCTTTTGGAATTTTTCGCATAAATTCGAAACGATCAGGTGTAGAATATTGAAATTTGGTATTTCAGTCTGCTGTAGCATCTGAATGATTGCCTACTATTTTTATAACAATAGACTGAACCGGAAGTGCACTTCAGTAGGAATTATTTTTTTAATTTTGCGCATAAATTCAGATCTGTTGGTAGTCGTAGAATCTTGGAAATCAGTATCAAAGAATGTTGTAGTGTAAGAATAATGGTCTACTGTTTCCATAGCGACCGACTTGGCTGAAAGCGCATTTTACTTGACAGATTCTTAGAGTCTTTTGAATAAATCCAAAATTATCAACTGTGAAACGATGAGATTTTGTGTTTGATTATATATATCCAATGATATACAAGTAAGTCACGTGATGTTCACGTCAGATTTTTGTATTTTTATTTTTTAATTGAGAAGTGTTATTGTAACTAATTTCATCAAAGATTAATAAATTATTCAGTTTGTTATTTAATTCTTCAATTTCGCAAAACTATTATGAAATAAAGTTCAAGAAACAGAACCATACTAGCCACGGTCATTTGAATTACAGATGAGAATTCAAATTGCTATTTTTTGGGCTGTCATATTAGTTTTCCTGATACTGTCTGATACTGTGCGGTTCGAAGTGTTTTGGTTCTGTATATAATAATAATTTATCAAGTAAAAGGCAATCTGATGAACAACACCGATGTATTTTGTTACTTCGTCTTTTTTGGTACACATCTTTTACATTCTTTTTTTTTTTGTTGAAAAACTACTTCTCAACAACTTATTATCCAATGAAGTAATATTTTCAAACTTTCTTTCACCCTAATCTAACAAAAAACGATGTTGGTCCATGAGTACCTATTTTTTCAAATTCAGGGCTTACTGTTTACGTTTTAAGTTCAAAGTGTTGTAGTCCCATCCCTTCAGGGACCTAAATTTTGATGAGAATCCCTTAAATCACTGTAAACTTTCCTTCTCTTCTGCTGCTTGCTTTTTTTCGTATTTTTTTTCTGCGGATTGTAGTTTTTTTCGGAAATTCTGTCCAACTTTGGTAACCATGTTACTGCACTTGAAGCTTAAGTGCATTCTGATACAAAGTATTTCGCAATGAACATTCGATTGGACATTTAAATCTTTCTGGTATGCTATCTCTTTCTGGCTTCGCTTGTATTTCTAACCAAATTGCTCGTGCATTAAAGAATTACTTTTTACAATTGTATCTTATTATATCTATTCTGATATCAACAATTCTTTATTTTAATAAATAGTTCCTCTTCTTAAAATGCCATCATGCATATTTATAAGACAGTCTAGAGCACGCAGGCCTATTGCACCAAACACTTTACATACCTATTGCAATACACAAATTTCAAATGTATAATAATTTGCATTGTAATTTAGCGCACAACATTTTTACAGGATTTTATCGGAGTTTTATATAAAAAATTACTACTTTTCATTGACTTAGAATTTACAAAATACAAAGCAAGTCGCAAAGTTTCTATTAAATAACCGATAGCATTACAATATTTTTGTTGAAAATGCGACTAAAAATTGAGCACATCGTATCGAACTCCTGGTATTGAGTAGCATATGGATCATGTGATTCTTCCAAACAAAACATAATTTGCCGATTTTTGTGATAATGAAATATAGTAAATTCAAAGATAATTTGTATTTCGAACAAATCTGTCAGTTCCAAAATTGACAAATTAAATAATCCATAAGGAAAAGTTTCATAGTCAATATATAAAAGCAAATAGAATACAATTGCGTAATATTAATCAGAATAAATCTCTTGCAAAATGATCTCACCTCACCCCCATTCCTGTCATGACGGACAGAATAACCCCGAGGTAGAAACAGGAATATGTATAAGCATCAGTTGCACAGGTAAGCTTCGCAGTTGGTACTGGCAGATTTCACGGCGATGGCAGCTGTCTTCCGACACTCAGACTGCCCTTAGTAAAACGCTGACAACATGGCGTCTGGAACAGTCTTATGCGTGTACCACGGCATTATTTAGAATCTTTTGTGCTGGATTTTCAATGCAGAGCTCGAGCTTGCTTCGGTAGTAATGCTAAGACTATAGAAAGGAGAAAGGAGGAAAGAAAAGGTTGTAAAAGTTTTGGGGGTCGCTAATTTCATCCGCCTTTAATTAAATTTTTATTTTTGAGAATCAAGGGGAGTCAAATATTGATGATGGGATTTCACGAATTTTGACGTTTCATTATACATATACCTGTTATAAGATTATCATCATTTGATTCAAAATCTTTTCGGAACCATTCGGAGGAATTCAATTATATGGACATTTTTTCATACAAACATACCAAACTAACAGAGACGTATATCATTTTAAAGATTAAATCAATATCTAGAGAACAAAAAAATGTATATTTTTTTGAAAAGGTCTCTTCTTTAAAAAAAGTTATATCAAAAGTTGATTGCCTGTAAAATTACTTGATTTATATAGATAATTACTTTTTCTGCTACTGTATAAATAAGTGAGCTTTGTAGCCCTGGCAACTCGAACGATAACGAAAGCAAACCTTCGTGTTACCTCGTTGCTATGTGTTGCTAGCTACGAAAGTAATACTTTCGGGGCCAAGACAAAAAAGTAAAAATTTGAAAAAATGCAAATATATCGAAAATTTCATTATTTATTCAGATAAATAAGTAGTTTATAACAATAATATGTTTTTATCCAATCTATTTAATTTAATTTTATCTATTTATTGGTTTTAAGTAATTATGCAATTTGAACAATTGAAAAAAGTCATGGTAGGAATATTATTCGAATTATTAACTTCTTCACTTTGTATTGGGAGATTTTTATCATTTTGAATTACGTCAAAATTCATATTTGTCACTGTTTCTTTATTTGAGGAAATATTAATGAGAATTTCATGTAACACCTTTCTAGAAATTTCAATTTCATTACTTTACGAAGAAGATTTCCATCCGCTCTTTAAATCCAAAATATCGGCACCCGAAGCATTATATTTTCGTTAATTCGAGTAAAGTTTTTATCAGCAAACCATTTAGAAAACATGCTGTATGTTCGATTGTACCTTTCTTTGGATTTATCCGCAAGAAGTGAGGCACATGCATTGTTAACTGCCTTTTGAATACCATTTTCATTTTCTGTTAACATTTTAAATCGGTCAAATGCAATGTTTCACTAAATTATTGAAATTCAAAATCTGTGACAGGCGCTGATGACAGATAACATTATAAATAAACCGTTGTTATGGATAATTTTAGACAGATGAAACAGTCTCCATAACATCATTTCAAATGTAATAATCATTATCAAATATTAATATCTATATAGAACAGTAACAGAAAAAATTTAATACATCACACGATGCGAAAGCCCTTTCAGGTGTTCGGAGATTTTGAACGGTCTCGGCTTCACCTCGGCCATTCAAATACCACCTCACACAAAAAAGTATACTTTCTCATCTTGTAATGTAAATAACTATTTTTGGTTGACGTGCTAATCTATAATAGAAAACACGGTGCCGTGCAGTTAAAGAAAACTAATTCAGGTTATGCAATTTTCAACAGCAGCGGTCGTACTGATAAGATGCTTTTAGTCCTTAATTGCGATAAAAACATTTATTTCACGGATGGTCATAGGAAAATTTCATTTTGAAATCAATATAATAGAGCTGTAATTCTTACCACAAGTGTATGCAATTGAGCATGATTCAAAAATTCTGTCACGACTGATGCACGACTGCCGATCATAGTGCAAATTCCAATTATATATACCTATTTTTTTTTAAATACTAAATTTCACGATTTTACCACTGATCGTTCTGGAACTATATTAAACTCTGTGTTTTCAAATTGCATGCGAATTAGAGAAATGGAAGTTTCAATCATAGAATCTTTGTGAATGGATTGTTATGCATCCTCCGTTGACATAGAGTAACATTTATGCAAAAAAAGTGAATTTCCGTGTTTTTAAATTGCAAGCCGATGAAAAAAATTAAGATTAAGGTTGTTGAGAAGGGATTCAAAGTATATGAGAATTTATTAAAATTTTTACAGTATATTATTTGTTTAATGAAGAGTAGTTTGGCAAAGTTTGAACTCAATCTTGTTTCTAGTTATCGAGATAAAAAATGTCAAAGTTGCTGTTCGGTGACATGTTATTACATTGCGTTAATGCACGCGACGTGTTTCACATTGATTTATACCTCATTATCTCGATTACCTGAGATGGCAACATTACAAAAAATCGTCAAAATATCTACGAAAGTCTTATAAACATGTGTACCAAGTTTAAAAAAAGTCTTGTTTATAGTTTCAGAGAAAATTGAATTATTACTCAAAAAAATTGTACAAAAGCTACTAAAATTTATCAAGTTATCATACGCTTGGCAACGTCGCCGCATTAGAAGAAATGGGAAGAGTGTATGTGATTAGAATAAACAAGATTTTTTATCATTTCACTGACTTGACGGTACACTGATTGAGTAACCCATTTATTCTTCCATCGATATTATTTTTTTGATGTAGATTTATCATCAATAAGTTTGTTTGGTTATGAAACGCAGTACCACTACTAAACGTCAGATGTCAAAAATACTTACGAAAGTTTACAGCGTTGCGCATCATACATATTATATTGTAGCTTTGTTAAAATATGGAAAAAGAATAGTTCAACGGATGGAAGCTCTTTAAAAGAATAGAATAAGAAACCAAATTATCCAAAATAATGTATTTTCAACCGAAAAGAAACATTTCCATTAGTTTTAGTCATTGAAATTTTGTTTATTTAAAGTTGGAAATGAATGTTTATCCTATGTATTTAGCATAGAGCAGGGTTGCCACCATAGCTTGACCCCACTCCTCTTAACAACAACAACCTTAAATTAAGATGTAACCTTAAAAATAGTTATTTTTGTATTAAGTGTGCGAAGTGATTGTTTTTTTTGTTGCACGTGAGAATGTCAATTTCAACCGAGACCGTAAGGTCGAGATAACAAATTCATTCGAAAGCGCAACAAAATACAATCACTTCGCACATGAAATACAAACAATATTTTTTCGCCAAATGTCAAAAAATAATAGATCAACAATAATTATTGTTTTATTTAGTAAAATGAAGGAAAAAAGTACAAACTATAATTAATTTGCAGTCATCTGGATATTGTAACCAAAAGTATGCGTTTTTTTTTTGATAAATAAAGAACTGTCAACAATATATATTATATTCAAAAATAAGTAGTTTTGTGTACAAATTAATATTTCTTTTTTGTTAAATACCTATTTATTTCTATCCTTGTAGCATTACCAAACTGATTTATATTAGATTAGGTGTGCAAAAATAGAATTTATTCTATCACTAGTGAAAAAATATGTTTCAGATTTTTACTAGTGAAAAAATCACGAACTTTGCGTATCCATAACAATACAAAAATATCATGTTTCTTTGACAGTTGGCGAAAAAATAACATATTGGTTCTTTTTTATAATTTATCAAGTACACTTCAATTCTCTTGATAATGCAATACATTCAGAGATCAAAACTATACTCTTTTGTTAGACTTCAAATATTTCTCATCCAAATTATTTTATTTACTGCGTATTCAAATTAAACTTTTTTGTGTATCCTAATACTACTTTTACATGGACTGAACCTAATTATAGTTCATAATGTTCAGAATCTGGTAGTCAACTTCAATTCTTGCATCTAATTGGAAGTAATAATATTATGATTTGTGAAAAAGAATATATTCATACTGCTGTTTTGAATTAAAATGAAATTGCATATTCACACTTTATTCTTGTATTGCTATAATATAACAAGAATAAAATGGAAATTTTAATGTTTGCTATTAAAGATATACAAGTCATTCGCCTATTTTATTTTATATTCATCACAATTTCCTTATTAAAATTGTGTTTTGTGAGAATTGCTACCCTTCGTTTTTATTCCTTCATTTTGGTTCAATAGAAGTGTATTGTAATTAAATATACTGTTTGAAAACGATTCCCTTTATTATTTCCTCTAGTTACGTCACAAATAGCAACTTGCGTTTCAAAGGGTCTTTAGAATCTTTTTCAAATACCTCACAAGGTAACTACAGTTGGCAGGCTCACAGGCTTTTGTCGATGTTTGACGAACTAACAATCCAAGAAACACAATAGCGAGAATTTTTCGTTGTTTTGTACACCAGATATGCGCTGTGTATTTTGGAGACATTTTTGCAATTGCCAGAAACTTGAATTCGGAATTGCTTAAGGAAATTATTAGCGTTTAATAAAATCTATTGTTGTAAAAGAATAAATTAGTGAGTTTCTCTAGAAATCAACGATTTTACAAAGACACCTTTCACGGAGCAAACCATCCGTTGCAAATTACATACTTGTTGTCGTACAAGTGTATTTTTCCACATAGCAAATAATTATATCAATTTTATCAGTTGCGAATGTTTGTGACGAAAGAAGCGTGTTCTTGTGAAATGAAACTCTTTTCCATATTCGCATGTGTTGTTCACAAAAAGCTCGCGTAGTAGCGTTATTAGAGCTACGCAGCTAGTGTAATAGCTTGGTTATTTGAGAATACAATCATTGTCTCCAACTCCTTCAAATACCAATGAAACAAATATAAATTTCCTTATATTATACTAATACAATTTTCTTTTACAGGTAAGAATTTTTCTGCAATGTCCAACAGCGCTAGGAAATGTTTATAAGGTAACTAGAGCAAACAGTCAATTTTTGCACGCACTTAGAAGGTAATTAACTTATTTTATGCCCTGTTTCATCAGAATAAAACACTTATAAAAATTAATTAAAACTAAAATTCATTGAATTTGAAAAAAATTTATCCAGCAATACAAGTTCAGCAAAATTGTGATCTCAAGTGATGACAAATTTCAATTTGAATATTTCGTTTCAGATACTCATTGAACTGTATATTTTAATTTTAAATATATACTTTTTATACCTATGTATTTCTTGAAATATTTCAAAAGTGAACACTCGGTATGTGCATGAAATATTAAAATTCAAATATAGTTTATGTATTTCATCATATCTATTTTCTCGTCATTAATGGATAATCGCACTATTTCTAAAATCAAAGTTGCGGAACGAATACTTTCAAGAAAGAAATGTGCATGTTTTACTGGTTATTAAACCTTTAGTATGTTGACCATTCACTAATAAATTTATTTGCACTGCAGAACGTTTTTCTGGACGTTAGAAGGATTTCTATCAATATATCCAATAACTAAAATTATTTGAAAAAAGTGATATGTAAATTTTTTATCAAATAGTAGCCAGGTTCCAAAATGAATCTTACAGTTGTAATGAAAACAAGAAGTCCATTCATAATACCAATTCATACATTTACTAAATCATTTATTCGTACCTTTGACAATGGATGAATATTTAATTTCTACCTCATTTACCTAGTTGAGGTTATATATGCTCGGGCGCCAGGATCTTTTTATTTAGAAAGAAGCAAAACATTGGAACTTTCAATCGTAAGGAGTCCGGTGCTGAAAGGTAAAAATATATTCCCTGAAATGAAACCACAGAATGAATTTTATGAATTTAATTTAAATAACCGAAAAGGAATAAAACATGAACAAAACATTAACTATCAAGACGATTATTCCAATATAGAAATTTGTTTTTAGGAGAGATGGCGGTTAAGTGGATTTCATAATTTTAGAAATAATGTAGAAAAGAAATAGAACATCTTATTCTTGACCCTGGATAGTTATTGAACAAGCGCTTCAGAAAAGCTGCTAATTCAAACCCAACAACGTAAATATTCATTCCACATTTAAACAGAAGAAGAATTAATCTGAAAAATCTAATATCTGGGTTAAATTGGACAATGTAACGCTCACAAAGAGGTGCTTCCATCAATTGACACCACAAACTCAGAAAAGTGAAGAGTGCATATCTGAAATATTATTGCAAAATTCAAGCATACCAATTGAATCTACCGAGACTTCACGAATATAGCACTAACAAATGCAACCAGCGCCATCTCTTAAAAAGTATAATTTACAAGCATTAGCGCCATATTTGATATAAAAGCTTCTGCGCAGTGGAGCCTCTATATATGAGAGGTATAAAATTTGACAGTTGTTCTATAATAACAACTATATCTAATTTAGAACACCTAATTATGGCATTAATAGTTATTCTAATATTTAATTAACACTTTGACAGTCAGTTTTTTAATTTGGTTTAAATATTTTTTTTCCGAATTTATATTGGCCGGACTTTTGTACTAAACCATCATTTTGATATTTAATATCTTTTTAATCACTCAAAATTAATAAATAAAAATGCAAATTAAGCCCGGGAAATTCAAAGTTCCAAAACGCAACACCATTGGTTAAAACAAAATGTGATGTCAGATACTACTAATACTGCTTACATTTGTATGGCATTGCAGGCTTTTGATTAGAAAACATAGTAATAACGTGTGTGTTGTAAATTAATTTATTGTTTAAGTGTAATTCTAGCATCCTAGTAAGATTATAAATCATTAAGACAGTGGTGTCGTCTTATTTTCTTCAAATCCAAATTTTACGTCCGCTGAAGTAAAAAGAGTGAACACAGCAAAGTAATTATCCAATAATAACACATTATGTACGCTATTTTAATAAATACAATCCGAAATATGATGAGCAGTAAACGAAGCCGCATACATACACTGAATTTTTTTGCTAAAACTAATAACATTTAGAGTACGTTCCACCTAATGACCGCAACGCTCACGACCGCGGTTTTTGCTGTTCCACTAACTCATGGTTGATATGGCTGGTGCTTCAAGTGGAACGATGCGAGTGTCTGTTAAATGTCAAATAAACTTACAATTATACAATTTTTGGTTAGAATCGAAAAGTAAATCATAAATAAGATTAAACTAACCTGTAGCAAAAAGGATATACGAATGAAATAAATCCAATATGCCTGTGTAAATTAATCGCTCTTGAATAATAAATAATGATGATGAGAGACCATGAAATTATATGTTTTATGACAAATAGAAAATCTTGAATCAATTGACATAGCTTGGAATCGAAAGTACAAATTGGAAAGGCATATTCTTATTTAATTTGAACTTCTTGGCGATTTATTCAAAAATGAACACAACGACCGCTTCGACCCACCTCTAAATCGCGAGCGTAGGGAGCTTGAAGTAGTTGAGATCAATGACGTCATCTATGACGTATTTATCATGAACGCCAAGACCGCGATCGTCTTGTGGAACGATTATTGAGGGGACATGAGCGTTGCGGCAGTCTAGTGGAACGTACCCATATGTTATTCATGATCTGTCAAGTTTATTATGACACTTCATCTCTTCTGATAACCTTACATTGGAAAAAAGACTGTATCAGGTACATTTCTGATAGTATTTTGCATTCAGGCACAATGCAATACTTATAAACTGACTCTTGACCTTTTTAATAACTGAAATAAGTTGAGAATGAAAACACCTGTAGTAAACAATAGATTGTAATGTCACTGGACATGTTATTTGACGTCATCCATAAAGCGCGCGAAAATGGCGGCGTTTAAACAGCTCAAAATTATTCTTAATTTTAAATATTTTTTTAAATTTGATTACAGCACTTTTAAACATAATTTATATTTTTTACTATGTTATAACGATGTAATCAGTGAATTAAAAATATTAAAAAAATTCATGAATATTCCCTATTGTTGTGATCCATTATTGTTTGTAGGCTATGATCACAACGCAAGCAGCAATGTTCCACAGAAATATTATATATGTTTGTTCGAGTTTCTGGAAATTTACACTTTTCAGGGACGAACGGGAGAAACTAACTTCGTCACACAGTGACTAAATCTCACTTGTTTCATTCCCAATGACTTTGATTATCCTGCCAGGTACTATATGATAAAAGGACATAAAATCGGCACCGATGCCAAACCGATTAGCGCGAAGCGCACACGAACTTGACACTGACAATAATAAAACTACGACCACCCTGCAAGATTTAGATTTATAAGTAAGAACACATTTACGGAAACCTATTATCAAATATTTTGCAGAATAAATTCATAATTCGTATTGGTAATGTTGCCGATGAAATAATAATCGGGATCGGGCTATATGACTTTTAAATCACTAATATTGGGCTGAAATCTAGTCTTTGAAGTAGTGTTTGTGTGAAACAATGATTGTAGGCTAGCTTGCTGTTCTTGCATTTTCGAAAAACTTTCCTGAATTCTATTGAATTGCGCTGCACGCACCTGTTGGACAAAACTTGAACCCGAAATCTCATGTTAGATCGAAATCTTATCTATAAATAAGTGTTCGTATATAAGAATAGTTATAGGCTGTACTACCAGATAATCTGAAAGACTTCAAAACAGGAAAACAAACACCTATCAATTTGTAACAAATCATATCGTAAGAGAATGGAATTTTAATCCTCCAACTTGTCTGATCATTGTCTTCATTTCCAGGTTTTTGCAGCTAAAATTACTTTCCATTCTCGTTCATGTATAAATTGTCAAGAAATAGCTACATTGATATAATTGATTGAAAGAAAGAGCGTCATGTCGACATTTGCGCTGGATGGCCAGAGAAATATTAGAGTATGACTTTTTTGAGATTATAATCAATTTAAATAAAGCGCGTTATCATTTCAATAGACTGAATTGAATAGTGTGGCTACTTGTTCACTTCGGTATATTACAGGCAACTCGTACAGCGCCATGTGCTGACTTGTTTATATTGTGTTCTCTTTCTATCGCATGACACAAATCTATACTATGCTCTCTTCCTATCGCATGGCGCAAAGATGTATGGAAGTAAACCAAGAATAAAGTAGTGTAATATATATGAAATTAGAAAATACAATAGCTTAAAACCTTAGTTTGAATTTTGGTGAAGACACATGATGCTGCAGAAATAGTGACTTCAAGACTGTCACCTGAATTGCTTTGCTGATTATCGTAGAGAGAGTTCAATATTTCGAGTCTAAAAAAGATGAAAATCTCTGACGTCATATAGGATTTTAGTACTTTGAAAAATCTTATCTGGCAAAATAGACAACATACTTTTCTCACAGATCGTCTTAGGTGCTAATAAGGGATCATTAAAAGAGGAAAGAAAACAGTCAATCGTTATAGCATCAATTAGTGTGCTAGAGAATGTTATTATTATACGTGAACAAAAATAATTCAACTTCTTTCTTCAAAGACGATTCTAATAGCAGAAATAAGACTGATTAATCCTTTCAACTGTTGAAAGTCTGGAATCTTTTGCCTCCTAATTGTTGACAATCAGCATTTTCCTCTTATATGAAAGCGTAATAAGTGAAATACGTTCCTCGTTTCCCTATTGTTCTCAAAATACAAAGAAATGAAAGCGTTCGTCTGCGATCACTTCGCTTCCAAACTTCTGATGACAGAAACGCTAAGAAGCTAGAGAGGTTAGAATAATTTGCTTCCAGATTCCTGAAACGGGATTAAATTTTTTGTAAGCTTACTTTGATTGTAGGAACAGTTAAATTCCAAACATACTTATTTAAATTATTTATATATTTAAGCATGATCAACCTGCTTCTTTTGTCTATCCATTTCGCTACTTGCTTGTACAAGTTCTATTTAGCTTGCATGAGTTGAAGCGTGCTTTAATTGTGCTTCATGAGCATAGTCGCGAACCACACGCCGTGGAAACCGATCTGTAGATCGCGTACTTTGCTAATCCGTTCCTCTTTCTATACATGTCGTACTTGCGGTTGTCACATAATATTCGAACGGTATGCTCGATAATATTTTTCCAATCCAATTATAAATATTCATAAAATTCTGGTGAACAGAAAATGTAATCAATGAACTGCTCCAAATTTACACCCTGAAACGCAATGACATTTTCGTGGAACGGATCAAGAGCTTTGAAATCGTGATCAATTATTTTATATATCCACTGCAGTACTCATTCATTCTTTCCTAAACGAAATATTCAGCAAAGCCTGATGCAGCATGAATTTAATTTACAGAATTTACATTTTGAATTTACATTTCAAAATATAAAATGTATGTAATTTTATAATTTGATTCGCGATCTATGGCAAATTCGACATTCACAAATTCACCGGAATTTATTCCATTGAATGTAAATAAATTATGAATTCAACCAATTAAATTCCAATTCTAATCATCAAACCACAGGGAGTGGATATTTGAAATGTAAAAGTTACCAACCTTTCGAAATGAGATGTTTCATATTATAACCATAAAGCTTGGAGTAGTCACTTGGTATTCACAGTCTAACCGGTAGGATGCCCGTTCCAGAATCGCCCGTTTTATGGACACCAATTTGATGATTAGTCCAAAATATGCGTCATACAGTAGCACAGATTTCGCCCTCCAGCGCTAAACCAATTTCCAACAAATGACAAGTACAAATATCTACTTTTAACTATGTGAATTCTATATCAGAAAATAAACACTCCAGAAGTCTGAAATATTCTCCTTGTGTTTAGAAAATAATCGGTTAGATTTCCTGGTGTCGTCTTCTAAACCTGAGATAAAAGTCATTTTACAATAATCCACTGAAATCTCGATGGATGATTTTCTTTCTAGTCATCTCGCAAGTAAAACTGTGACACAATTAATTATTCTCAGTCTCTTGACGGTCTCAGAGGAACCGTGTTGGATCCCAGGTGGATTCAAACTTCGCAACCAATTTTCAGGATTTTTAAAATGATCATCATTTTGCACAGCGATATTTTGTTTTGCTCTGACCAAGCTCAACGTACCATGCCCAATGTTTATGAACAGTAGTTTTTGTTTTCCACCGGCGGTGCTTCGCATCCATTTAACGAAAGGGTTTCGCCTGCTCTGACCAAGGTCGACGTGTCATGCTGAATGTTTATTAAACAGCTAGTGCAGTCATTTCGTCTCAACTCCATCCATTTTTACTTACTTGTACAAAGTAACAAGCAAATATTGTGAAATTGACAAAATTCACCTATCTAGATTTTGATCAGAATATCCGTTTTGAGCATCCCTGAATCCATTTTGACTATTTTTGGCTTGATGTGATGAATGATCAGCCTTAGGATACTGGAATTCAGCATTTAAAACTGCTGTAGCATCTCAATAGTCACCTTCTATTTTTATAACAATCGGCTGAGCCGGAAGTGCACTTTATATGACAGACTTTTTGAGTTTTCCGCATAAATTCTAAACAATCAGTCGTAGAATATTTTGATTTTGTATTAGGCACTTTTATAATATCTAGCTGTACACTTTGCATTATGATTGCTATCGACTAAGCCGGAAGAGCACTTTATTCGAAACATTTTTTGAATTTTCCGCACAAATCCAAAACGATTGAACGTAGATTGTTAGAATTCAGTATTTAGGACGATTATACCGTCTAGATGCTCATATCCTATTTTTATTGAGATCCACTCAACCGAAAGTGCACTTTACTTGACAGTCTTTTGGAATTTTTCGCATAAATTCGAAACGATCAGGTGAAGAATATTGAAATTTGGTATTTGGTATTACCTGCTAAACTTGATAGTTTTTGAGATATTAACGAAAATATCTAAATGTTGCTTCACAAAATCAAGTGTGCGTTTAGAACTACATTCTTTGACAGTTGAGTTATTTTGTGTTGTATTTGCGTTAAGAAAAATTGTGTTGTATACACATCATTGATATTTTTGTGTCAATAATATTACTGTTAAGTACGCGGGGAATTACACAACGTTCATATTTTTTAAATTTAAATATTTTTGCGCGCTCAGACATTTGCACATCATCAAGAACGAAATGCATAGTTCAATTACTATTAAAAACAATGTACAAAATAAACAATTTCATTATCATAGTAGAACATAAAGAAGTACGGAATAAATGTTATCGAACTACACAAAATGTTCAAAATTTCCACCGTTTTCTCGGGCACATAAATAAAGTCTTTTCAATAAATTTTGTTTTATATTAACTGTATTCAATTCAACAACAGCTTGTCTCATTCGGTTTCTTAGTTCATTAAGTGTAGCAACGGACATTACATAAATTTTGTTTTTTATAGCTCCCCATAGAAAAAAATCTAAAGGCGATAGATCCAGAGATCTTGCGGGCCACGATGTAGGGCCTCTGTTGCCAATCCAGGAATTTGGAAATTGTTGATTCAAATACGCAGTTACATCCAATGAATTATGCGGAGGTGCACCATCTTGCTGGAATATCATTCTGCGTCTAACTGCCAATGGTATATCATCCAGATAATCTTGAAATTCATTTTGCAGAAAATTTAAGTATCTCTGTGATGTCAAAATGCCCTCATAAAAATATGGACCCAAAATAGTGTTGTTTATCATACCGCACCATACGTTAATTGAAAAGCGTATTTGAAAATTTGAAATAAATGTTTGACGTGGATTCGTTTCTACTGATTGCCAATAATGTGAATTATGTCTATCTAGTATTCCATTGTTAGAGAAATTTATTTCATCTGACCATAAAATTGTATCTAAAAAATTAAGCTCTACAATATTTTCCAGTATTAAATAATTACAAAATTGTAATCTTCTCACATCATTGCCAGGATGAAGATTATGAATTTTGTAGATTTTATAGGCTTTGTACTTATGCTTTCTCAGAATCTTAAGAACCTTTGTATGTATGGTATTTATTTCCAATGCAGCTTCTCTTATTGAATTTTTAGGGTATACATTGAAATATGCCAATACATCAACTTCTAAATTTTCATCTACTATCTCACGTGTTTTGGAATTTCTTGAAACTGACCCAGTCCTACGCAGCTTCCTCTCTAATTTGAATAAATACGAATGGTTTGGATAAAAGCGTTCCGGATACTGTTGTCTGTATAATTGCAGAGCTTGTCTCGAATTATTATTTGATAGATAAAAACATTTTATCATATCTAACTTCTCATTGATTGAATAATCTGCCATTATTAACACCAAATAATAATAGTATGTATGCAACACAATTTTTGTAGCGCAAATACAATACAAAATAACTCAACTGTCAACAAATTTTGTTATTTTTTTACAGCAAAAAATATTTTCCATTTATTAGTGCAATAATATACAGGGTATTCCATTTGGAGAAAGTTTTAATATGGCAATATATACGAGAATTAATTTTTTTTTTACTAAATTCACACAGATTCAGTTGGCTTATTGGAAGATCTAGAAACTTTATTTGAACAATTTTTCGGTATCTATAATAACTTCCGAGAAAAAAGGTGTTTCCAATTTCGCATTCCATCCTGTATATATATATATATATATATATATATATATATATATATATATATATATATATATATATATATATATATATATATATATATATATATATATATATATATATATATAGATATATAGATATATATATATATATATATATATATATAGATATATAGATATATATATATATATATATATATATATATAGATATATATATATATATATATATATATATATATAGATATATAGATATATATATATATATATATATATATATATATATATATATATATATATATATATATATATATATATATATATGTATATATATATATATATATATATATATATATATACAATGATGTACAAGTAAGTTACGTGATGTTCACGTCTGATTTTCCATCAGCAAATTATTTTTAAATTTTAGAAACAATTTGTGGCTGTAGCCATCTGGTGAAGATGGAGGAACTCGGCTATAGGCATTATCGTTCCAACCTTACACTTGAGGACTAAAACAGGTGAAAGTGGAGGAACTCGATACTGCCGATCGCCGTATTCAGCGGCTGGTACTGTAAATTATCAATTTACCGAATTACACAGCATGATCTTTTTGTGCAACACCAAAAAAATGAATATTTATTGTACTCATATGAAATATGAATAGTATTTGAATTCAGTCCAAGATTTTTAGTCATACGGAAATACTTTTTTGTTACAATCTATATAAAAAAATAACTAAATAGCTTGTCTTATAGGACTTGACGTAAATTTGACTAAATTTTTCTATTTTTGAATCCTACTCCCTCACATTCGCTACTCTCAAAAAAACTGATTTTTGATAGTGTACACTTGTATCAACGATTTTTTTTTATGTTACACTGAAACCAGAAATTTTCTAGTCTGTCTTGTAAAGCACACTTAGAAGATGGTACTTTATGAGACGTATTTTTTCAACAGAGTCCATAAAAATAAAGTAATTGGCCTTCACAGCTGGATATTTTTCCAAAAAATAATTTTTTGTATTACTTTCTGAATCATATTTTCAATCAGAGAACCTATGAGGGATCGGAAGCTTATCGACGACAGTTCGGAGGCCTATCGAATACACATTTGTAGTTATAGCAAATATAAATAGTATAGTACAGGACAAATTATTTTAGCATGGCTTTAGGAAATCCTCACAGTAAGGGGGCTATAAGCAGCTAATAAATTTTCTTTTTTCTGGGCTGTACTAAAATTATTTTGACTTTTATTTTAATATTAGCTTGAATTTAAAAAAAAGTTACAGTTTAAGTATTAATTCAAATTTTAAAATTGAAATATATATAAAATAATTACCAAATACTTTTTTCTTACGTCTAAATATTATGTTCTAGGAAAAATACAGAAATTTACTTGAAAGAAAAATATTCTTAATACCACCCTTTTTCACAGATAAACAGACTTCATGCTGTGCCGCGGTTTACCATGCTATTAGCGAAGTAAACTCATGCTAAAATAAATTGACCTGTACTATACCTGAGCTCAATATAAGAACCGGAATCAAAAGAACTAATGGAAGAATTCGAGGTGATGGGCTGTGGTCGATAGGATCTTAGAACATAACCAGACGTTTTGTCGACCTCTGCGGTTGCGTAGTTTGAGATTATTTCTGGATGACCTTAGTTGCTTCTGATTGGCTCACGCTAAGATAGATTTCTGAATGCCTTTAGTGAATACTGGGCATCATGTTTTGCTCAATGTGAGTTCTTCTTCTTCTTATTGATGTGGGTATAAGAATCAAAAACCTATTTCTGGTGTTAGGAGTACTGAATCGGGCCACACCATCAAACAGCAGTATTGTCAACCATTTTTTAGTACTTCTTACGCCTGCACAGTGAAGCCATAGAAATATACAAGCATTAGAACAACATCAACATGAAAGAAGAAGGATTCAGTTCAGGTTGAACAAAACATGGTACCCAGCACTCGTCTAAGACACCCAGGAACCTATCTCAAAAATGAGCCAATCAGAAGCAAGCAGATCTTACTGCACCGCCCTTTCTAGTATAAATATCAGCGGACAGCTCTATCTCACCTCAGTTGTTGTTAAGGCTTCTAGGTATGGAACGATTATGATTGCAGCGTGTTAATATTTTATATGTATGTTTGCTGAACATGCTTTCGTGAAGTTCCATTAAATTTAAATCAATACAATACTTTAGAAAAAGAGCTTTTCATAATACCTGCATTGAAACAACGCGTTTTAACGCCTGTTTTGTCAGTCGAAACAAGACAATTTCAGACAAATGCGAGTGTAGCCGGACAGAAACAAGCCTGTTTTACTTTGTTATGACAAATTTGTAATATGGAAAGTTTCAATGCAGGTATTATGAAAAATACAGTGTGTGGCACGGGACAAAACACGATTTCAGCCGAGGATGATGCCAGGCCTCGCTTCGCTCAGGCAAGCAACATTCACCCTCAGCTGAAATCGTCTTGTTTCGTCCTTAGCCACACAATATACTAATATTAGAAATTACAAAAGCAAAGTTTTCTGTTTGATAAGCTCTATTAAAATTCATATGTCATGTAGCTATTTGTCAAAATTTTTTGTTACAATCTATGTAAAATTCTCTCTATTCCATTTCATATGAATACCGCGAATTAACTTCGCTTGCGCTAATTCAGTCTTTTTTGATATTTCTGTCACTCAAATTTGTTAATTTGCATATTTTTGAATTGAACGAGAATTTTTCAACAGTCTGAACGAGTGCCCGTCATACATAATGTAAGCATGTCTCGCACATAGTCTCCAGGAAGGAAGGTTGTGCCATTGCTTTTTTTTTTTGGTGTGATATTTGGCATCGAATTATCTAACGATATTAGAAAATTCAATTAATTACTCATAGATTGTCAGAATTGATTGTCGTACATGCAAGCCTGAGTAAAAAGACGTCCTGAAACCGATGCCGGGATTGACAATCTGGCAGACATATTTTAATAATTTAAGCTGTAGCCGAAACATATTAGTCATAAACTGGTATAATCCAATTCCTTACATTATTCGTATGAGCAATACTAGTAGATTTCCTATCTCTATCTTGAATTTCAAAAGATGAGACAAAATGCTTCACAAATGAATGAATTTAAATCCATTCAAGATCAAAATGATGAATTTGTATTTCATTTTATGTAAATTATGAACCAAGCAAGAGTTTTAGAATTTCTTTCAGGATGTTAGAAAAGAACGCTTTATCGTTCATCTCGGTCTCTCTGTAAGAATCGCCAAAACATGATATAAATCGCAATAGCCCTGTTTGTGTTACTGAAGTATAAAAGAGAACTTGGTGCGCCGATTCCCACCACTTTTGGTTTTCACCCCTGTGTAAGGGTGGGAGTTCTCCCACCAACGCACTCCCAGGGTGACTTAAGTAGCTCGCACTGAGCATAAGATTATTGTTGTTATTTTTGTTATCACTGTAACTGTTCATTGTAACATTGTAGGGCCTTTCATGTGCCCACTGTCTAATTGAGACAGTTTTGCACCCTTGAAAATTGTTCAAGGGTAAGAATAAAAAAAAACCATTCAACTTCAAGTGTGGATATTATTTCAATCCCCATACAAACATTAATTAAACAATTTTATTTATGGTCCTTCGAGCCGGATCTCGATTAGTACAAGTGTAAATCGAGTGTCCATCAAAGTGTGAAATAGAAAACTGTTCATTTCACCAAGTTCAACCAGTGTTTTCCTGAAGGCAGTATCCACGGCTACGTGCTCCAGGTTAGCTGCAACATCAGCTCCGCAACTCAGCCTGTGTCACCACAGAAGAATAACGAAATAGGTACGATCTCTCTATTTCCTTGTTATTTCCACTTATCCTTATACGTGTCAGTATAGTTCATTTCTTTAAAGTCAACAATGGCGGAAGTAGAAACTTTAAAGAAACAACGTAGTTTATTGAAGAGGCGTTTAACTGCTCTTAATAAATATTTGAATGAATTTAATATTGGCGATGATTTAAATCAGTTGAAAACTAGAAAGTTGCTATCTGAACAAATTTATAAAGAATTTTGTACTATTCAAGACAGTATTGAATTGGTGGAATCTACTGATGCACAATTTGAGTATCGTGACGAGTTTGATAATCAATACTGTGATTTTATATCAGGGGCTACTAAATTCATAGAAGATGCTCAAAATTATCAAACAAATAACATTAATATTGCTGAACCTAATCAGTTTCCTCCGTTACAATCAGATATTAGTCACCAAATTCAGGTGAAATTACCTGTTCTTAACCTTCCAGAATTTAACGGGTCATATTCTGATTGGCAATCATTTAATGATACTTTTCATTGTCTTATCCATGATAACATTTCATTGTCTGATGCGCAACGCTTTCATTATTTAAGATCATGTTTGAAGGATGAAGCTCTACGCGCAATTGAAGCATTACCTGTATCAACTGCAAATTATCAAGCAGCATTAAGCATACTCAAAAAACGTTATTATAATAAGCGACTTATTGTGCAAGATCATGTTAAAAATATTCTGAACTTTCCAAATACAAATAAATCAAGTAGTTCAAATCTAAAGCAACTAATTGATACAGTTAATAGTAATTTAAACGCATTAAAGGTTTTAGATCAACCCACAGATACATGGGATTCATTATTGATACCAATTATAACTGATAAGTTAGACTTCATAACAAATAAGGAATGGCAATCAAAATTGAACTCAGATATTCCAAATTTGACGCAACTTTTAGAATTTCTAGAATCGCGTTGTTTATTATTGGATTCGGTGAAAAGCGCTCCAAATTCTACGAGTTCAGTCAAGAATCATAATCGTCAAGTCAGTACCAAACCTAAGAATTATACCTTGAATCATTTGGTAACAAAGAAACCTTCTTGCTTACTGTGCAAAAAGGATAACCACTTTATTTATAATTGCAGGGAATTCTTAAAACTAACGGTTTCGGATCGAATTAATAAAATAGGCAATTTTAATGTATGTAATAACTGTCTATGTAACACTCACTCTACAGCCAACTGTAAATCCGAAAAGAAATGTGCAATTTGTCAACTAAGTCATAATACATTGTTACATAATACAGATATCACTGAAAATAAAAATCAAACTGAAGTACCTAGTACTAGTTCAAGCAGTTACCATGGCATAACAAATCAACCGCAAGTTTTATTGTCAACAGCAATTGTGCAACTTAAAGATGCGAGTGGTAATTATCATGATTGCCGTGTTCTTTTAGACGTCGGGTCGCAATCTAATTTCATTACCGAATCATGTTGCAAAAAATTGAAACTTAATTTAAGATCAACATCTTATAATATATCAAGTTTGAATCAGGCGTCCAGTCAAGTCTCCCATTCAACGGACGTTCACTTGAAATCAAAGTATAACAATTACTGTACAACTGTTAATTGCTTGGTTATCAAAAATATTTCTAACAATTTGCCTCAATCAACAATACCCCGTAATATTTTAGAAATACCAAAAAATATTATATTAGCCGATTCGGAATTTAATATCTCCAAACAAGTAGACATGCTTTTAGGAGCCGAAAAATTCTGGGAAATTCTTTGTATAGGGCAATTTCGGATAAGTCTTTCACAACCTTTCTTCCAAAAAACACAATTAGGCTGGGTAGCTGGAGGGTATGTTAAGCAGGAAAAAGGCAATCAAGTTTTACACTTTAATATCTGTACAGATGTTGATCTTAGCAAACAGCTAACAAAATTTTGGGAATTCGAACAGTATGACGCCGAACCTAAATTGAATTCCAATGCTAAGGCCTGTGAGAATCATTTTATGGCGTCTGTCAAATGTGATACAGATGGTAGGTTTATTGTCCCTCTTTTGAAAAAAGCCGACTCTATTGAACTAGGAAATTCTCGCAATTTGGCAGAAAAAAGATTTCTTAATTTAGAGAAAAGATTTAATTCAAATCCAGCATTGAAGGATGATTATATTGAATTTATCAACGAGTATCTTACTCTCAAACACATGGAATTAGTTTCAGATACTGCAAATGAAATTGATTCTTCGCACTGTTATTATTTACCGCATCACGCGGTCTTAAAAGAATCTAGTTCAACGACCAAACTGCGTGTCGTTTTTGACGCTTCCGCGAAAAGCTCCAATGGATTGAGTTTGAATGATCAATTATCAATGGGGCCAACAATTCAAGAAGAATTGTTTTCAATATTACTAAGATTTCGCACACATACGTATGCATTTACTGCGGACATCAGTAAGATGTACCGACAAATTAGAATCGCACCAGAGCATTCAAACTACCAAAGAATACTTTGGCGTGAGAACATTGATGATCCTTTGAAAACTTATAAATTGACAACAGTGACGTATGGTACAGCTTGTGCACCATATCTTGCTGTTCGTTGTCTGAATCAATTAGCACACGAAAATTCAAATAATCAACCGGCAAGCACTATAATTTTACGCGATTTTTATGTAGATGATGTTCTTACTGGTTCTGATACTTTGGAAAAGGCTATTGAATTGCGTGACAATATTACTGACATTCTAAACCAGGGTGGATTCAATTTATGTAAATTCGCTGCCAATCATACTGCCATTATACCGAGTAATGAAAATAAGTATTCAAATTTAGCAATGATCAATTTTGATAAAGATGGCTATACCAAAACCTTAGGACTCATATGGAATTGTGCGAATGATCTATTTGTCTATAAAATTAATCTTGATGCAGACGCATACAGTTCAACCAAAAGATCAATTCTTTCGACCATCTCAAAAATATTTGATCCGCTTGGATTGGTAAGCCCGGTTATCATTATCGGTAAAGTTATAATTCAGAGATTATGGGCAATTAAATCCGAATGGGATGAGTCTGTGCCAATAGAAATTTATTCTAAATGGCAACAGTATATTTCAGAATTGCATAACTTGAACCAAATAAAAATCCCGCGCAAATTTCTTTTAGATTCAATTGGTAGAATCGAAATGCATGGTTTTTGTGACTCCTCCGAAAAAGCCTATGGTGCAGCTCTCTATATTAGATCCATAAAAAAGGACGACACACTTCAAACTAACTTATTATGTGCGAAATCTAGAGTAGCACCTCTTAAAAAAACCACTTTTCCACGCCTTGAATTATGCGAAGCTGTATTACTGGCTAATTTAGCAAACAAAGCATTAAAATCTCTAAATATTACTGTTGATAATATTTATTTTTATACTGATTCGACGATTGTGCTATCTTGGCTGAATTCAGAATCTACCAACTGGAAAACTTATGTAGGTAACAGGGTAGCCGAAATCCAATCACTGACCACTCACAATGATTGGTATCATGTGAGAAGTGCTGAAAACCCGGCAGACATCATATCACGTGGTTTGCTTCCAAATCAGTTATTACAATCTCACATGTGGTGGCATGGTCCAAGTTTCTTAAACGATCCTCGATTCATGCCAGAAAAGTATACTTTGAAAAATAAACAGAATCTGGATAAGTCAATTGATGAAGAAAAGCGTAAAACGACGTCTCTAACCACGACATCGAATTTTGACTTTTTCAATAAATTTTCGTCTTATCGAAAATTAGAGCGCGTAGTAGCTTACATTCTGAGATTCATTTATAATTGTCGACATAGTGAAAAACGTGTTGGCGCGCTATCAGTAGATGAATGTAATTCCGCTCAAATTAAAATTTTACAACATATTCAGAAACAGGAATTTCATCAAGAATTGAAAGACTTACAAATGAAAAATAAATTGAATAATAATAGCAAATTGCTAAATTTAGATCCCTTTTTAGATGATAACAATATTATAAGAGTTGGAGGTAGATTGAAAAACTCCAGCTCAATTAAATATGATCAAAAATTTCCCGTATTGCTACCTAAAAATAATCATGTGACCCATCTAATTGGAATGCAGTTTCATAGTAAAGAATTACATGCTGGCCCTCAAGCCACTTTAGCTGCAATACGTCAATCGTTCTGGCCTATCTCTGGGAGAAATTTGGTGAAACTAATTTGTCATAAATGCATCAGATGCTTCCGAAATAAACCAGTCAAATCACATCAAAAAATGGGCAATTTACCAGAATATAGAACGCAACAGTTGCGCCCTTTTATAAAATCAGGAGTTGATTATTGTGGACCTATTTTTACTAAAGAAGGTCGTGGGCGCGGGAAACGTTCCGTGAAATCATATGTGGCTTTATTCGTTTGTATGGCCACTAAAGCAATTCACCTGGAATTAGTGAGTGATTTAACTACAGATTCCTTTTTAAATGCATTTAGGCGTTTTATTTCACGTAGAGGCACCGTAACACATATACTGTCTGACAACGCAACGAACTTTATCGGTGCAAAACGCCAATTAGATGAATTAGCGACATTCATACACGATTCCAAATTTAATGAAAATGTAATTCAAATACTGACTAACGACAAGATTCATTGGTCATTTATCCCACCTAGATCCCCACATTTTGGAGGCATCTGGGAATCAAATATAAAATCAGTAAAACATCATTTAAAAAGAGTTACTGGCAACGCATTGTTGACCTACGAAGAGATGAACACGGTACTGACTCGTATAGAGGCGTGCCTCAATTCTCGTCCCATTACACCTCTGTCCAGTGATCCCAATGATCTCCAAGCTCTCACCCCTGGCCACTTCCTTATTGGAGAGGCTCTTACTGCTCCAGTTGAGCCCAGTATGCAGGAGATGTCATCCAACCGGCTGTCACGTTGGCAGCTCATTGAACAAATCCGCCAACACTTTTGGCGAAGGTGGTATCGTGAATACATTTCACAGCTTCAAACCCGAACCAAATGGCGCATCGAGATGCCAAGCATCCAACCAGGAACCATGGTCCTCTTGGTTGAGGACAATATCCCCCCATTGCATTGGCCTCTTGGCCGAGTGCAACAGCTACATCCCGGTAACGACGGACTGGTGAGAGTAGTGTCTGTTAAAACGGCGAAAGGACTATTTAAAAGAAGTGTTAATAAAGTGTGTGTACTGCCCCTAGAAGATTGACATTAAATCCACTGTGTCACGTGAACATTGAAACCCCTGTGCTACGGGAACATGAATCCCCTGTGTTACTTGGAGTTTCCAATATTGCGTGAATACTATTCACGGATCCTGATATTTATTGACAATTTTAATTAATTGAATTATTTAATTTATTTCGTCATAATATATTCTACGTGCTTATGTTTGTACATTTTGTATATAGTTCTTAGCATTATTTTTTAGTAACGTAAGTGTTTTCACATTCAATATTTATTTTGTTGAAGCCTAGTGGCATTCAAGGGCGGCGGTATGGTGCGCCGATTCCCACCACTTTTGGTTTTCACCCCTGTGTAAGGGTGGGAGTTCTCCCACCAACGCACTCCCAGGGTGACTTAAGTAGCTCGCACTGAGCATAAGATTATTGTTGTTATTTTTGTTATCACTGTAACTGTTCATTGTAACATTGTAGGGCCTTTCATGTGCCCACTGTCTAATTGAGACAGTTTTGCACCCTTGAAAATTGTTCAAGGGTAAGAATAAAAAAAAACCATTCAACTTCAAGTGTGGATATTATTTCAATCCCCATACAAACATTAATTAAACAATTTTATTTAGAACTTGACAGAAAAAAATAAACTCAGAATTGAATGAAGGAATGAATTGATAATAGAACTGTCGCAGTAGCAATCTTATGATGATGCTTTTCACGGTTCTAAGTATTTGAAGACCAGTCAACATTTAATATAAGATATATTTATTGAGTACTTACGGTTTACTGATTTCAAGTGTCAAAAGTTGAACAACATATTGGTGTTACTGTCGCAAGCAAAAAGTACAAAATTTAAAAGCCTGGTTAGGCCCGAACAAATCATGGGCTACATGGTTGACGGGCCGAGTAAGGACCAATATTATTTCTAAAATATTCCTGTAACCTAAATTTCCAGTTGACATTTCTTGTCAGAAGAAAAACTTGTCTATATTACGTTGTGTGAATACTAATCCATAATTTTTATTACAATTTTTATCGACTTCCCATCACATTTTACGGTTACAGGAAGAAGTTAAGTGTTATTCTAATTAACCTAGAATAAAAACATCTAACTTCAGCCTGGTGAACTTGATGACTTGAGCTCTTCGTATCCCATCGTGATTATCATCGTGTTGAAATCTTGAAACGGGATTTTATAATACCGGTGAAAAACTCATGTCTTCCAACTCTTGCGGTACTAAACTGATTTAACTGCTTTTACCGCTTCTATTGCTCTTACTTGTCTTGCATGTTCAAGACAAGGGATGGAGCTCATAAAATAGATTCCTCTCTTTTCGGACACTCTTATTTCGGACGGTAATAAAATTTTATCACGTTTTGTTCACTCAAACCGTAAATGATTCTAGAGAAAGAATTTGAACGTTCTTGTTCTTTTTCGTTGAATTTTAAATAGGATTCATGTGAACAAAGTAGAAGGAAATCCAATTTGGTGATGCATTTGGTATTCAGGCTAATTTTATCAGTGGAAATCATGAGGTCAAAGCGTTAGGTATAGAATTCTTTATTCAATATAAAAGAGATGATATTTTATTGAATTTAATGTTATCTTGTAAACAGAATGACCTTTAAACTGTGTAAAATACCTCAACAGACGAAAACTGATCCAATTACAAAAAAAAAAATGCTTTGCCTTGAAAAAATTGAAATAGCTATAAACAAATTTAAACAATCCAATTATAAACACTTCATAAACCTACTCGTAGAACTTTCTCTTGATGCTATTATTGTTTATTTTTCTACAAATTCCGCAAGCTTCTTTTGAGTTTATGTCAATCTGAAGATCTTTTGAAATTTTGAAAGCTGCAACTCCTGATGTGGGTTTTATTGCGATGCAGTGCAATAAACATACAAAGTTGAACATTGTTCTTGAATTAAAAAACAACAACACTGCCTGAAGCACAAAACACAGCAGGAATGAATGTCACTAACATAAAATTGCAGAAAAAAATTATTAAGTTATCAGCCGCGCTTATGAAGCTAAAGAAAATGCGAAAAATATCTACTCCATTTTGCGATAGGTAAAAGACCAATATCACACTTTATAGAAAAAAATATCATTTATATTTTAGTATATTAGATAAAATGGTTGAATCTGACTGGATTAGTGAATGTAAATAATAGAAAATACGGAAATTCAGTCAATTATATATATTTTTTCCCTTTCTAACACTAAAGCCCGCCGCACACAAAGCAATTTTGTTCACTTATTTTGCAGCAAGTTTCCTTGCGCTCTGGCCCACTTAGAGCTGCGCTTGGTGTAAGACTAAATTTCGCAGCACACGATGCAAGCTGCGCCACTTATTATGACTAGGACGTAGACTTGATAGACTTGCTTATTACAAATATGGATGGAAATAATCTTCGGAGGACAGCAGGAGCATTTGCTGCATTGATAGCTTGCGAATTAATTAGGAAAAAAAAAGGAAAAACTTTGGTCAAGAGAGTTGCTTTTGAGGAGGAATCAAGGCCGAACAAGCTGTTGGACGATCTCACCGCGTACAGACACGGCTCATTCTTGTATGCTTCAATGAGAACTTCCTCTTTCACTTTTTCCGTTACACTCCTTTTCCATTATCCATAATTTTTACTGATCTGTACCTCGGAACTCCACAAAACACAATGCAGCGCAGTGTGCTGATGTGACAACTCAGTGATGTAGTGACGTGATTTCGTCGCTTGTTCTGATTGGCTGTGGAAAGCAGTCAGCGGCGCAGCAAGTGTGAAAGATAGCACCGGATCTATCTTTTATAACAAGTCTCGTGGCAAGTGTAGCACCCAGCAAGCATTGGAGCAAGCGTGGCAGCCAGCGCGGCTCATAAATAATTTTAATTTAAAATAAAAATTAATTAGAACATGAACTTATTTGAAGTATAGATTAGCTTTAGATGCTTCTAAGAAACTGGCTGCGAATACTTTTAAAAATTATTCAATATATTCATATACCTCCCTTATTTCTTGACTTCTCGTGATTTTATTCTGGGTTGTGCTACAAAAGCATATTATCAAGTCTGAAGAAAAAGGCCACAAATCAAATTTATGATCAATCAAATTAGAAATTCTAAACAAACAACCCCTAATTGCATTAATCCTTTAACCTTTTACCCAACAGGAAAAACCTAATCAGGCACTCACAAATTTCCGTTTTCTTGTTAGTGAGGAGAGAAACCTTTTAGAGTAAAAATACATTTCCTGCCCTTGCAAGGGCGAGACGTAAAGGGTGTTGACAACTGTTGATGGATCAAGTAAGCTATTCGCTATGTCTGTTACGTTTTACAATTTGCGATGTGGGACGAAAATCGTAAGATGAACAAGCCACAAAGCAATGGGAATGGAAATGATATGGAAGTGTTCTGTGATATATTGATTTGTTCTTCAAGGGGTAGAAAATTAAGCAAGGGTGGAGAGTTGGGTGATTCTCATTATCTGTACGAGTTCTTTATGGCTGTTCGTACTTTTGGTTATTTTCGCAATATATTGTCGTGGTATCTAAGAAATGGATGAATCTTGCTATAACACATAATAACTGACAGGATCGAATAAACAATATAAATTTTTCAATTATACAATATATTAGTAAATTGCTTTTTCATTAATTAGAAGACCTAGGCCCTAAATAAATAATAATTTATTACTGACTCATTTCGTAAAATGAATGAAATAAAATTTCGCCCTACGAAAAAAATATCAATAATGTTAGACTTCTGTGCTAATAGGGAATAGAATGATCTCATTTCGAATGCTGATAATAATATATTTCTTTTTGTTGAAAATATTGAAGGCCATCAGAAATTTAAGTTATTTCCTCAAACATCAATTCTGATTCAATAAAAAAATTGCAGGGACTTTCGAATATTTAGGTACTGTGCATGGAATACAACCGAGTCAGCATTTTCAATATTTACCATCCTCATTTTCCTATATCAGTTTCCTCACCATCAGATTGTCATGTCAAACCTCTTTCAGGGGTGTCAGACATTATTCAACCCTTGTCGTGTTGTTTGTTCACTCCTGCCGTGCACTGCACACACATACATTCACTCTCAAACACACACAATCACGCAAACATCGACCCTGTAAACTTGGAAGAGACACCTAAAGGCCTGAGTTTCTCTGAGAAAGAGATGTGAATAGAAATTATTCGGGAGCATCGGGAAGTTAATAGTCTAATTGTTCGCACAATGAGTGCAATTTAAGGGAAGTTTAGAAATGGCGCAGATAATGGAGCTGAATTGAGTGTCAAGACTTATTTGAATATAAACATCGATAATGCATTAGCATAGATTAGATGCTCAAATAATATACATACAACAAGAAGGAAGTGAAACGAAAATTAAAAAGCCAGAATGCAACACGCACAATCTGAATACAGAATTCTATTTATTCCTTTACAAATTAAAGCCATCAAATAAATTACTACATGTACCTGAAGGAAACCTAACTACAACAGAAATGTTCGAAAAAATAAAGAGAAAAATACATGACGCTGTTAAATAAAGCTTGGGCACAAAAGAAAAAGAGAATACAAGAACAAAACCATATCTGCAAAATATAGATGCTAAAGAATTAATAGGACCTTGAAAGATGGCATACCAAAAATAGAAGCGACGTCTCAGAAGATGGAGAAATTCATAAATAAACCTGGAAAAAATAAGCGAAGCACAATACTTCTACATGTGATACCTAGAGAGAGATGGGTAGAATATTATATTGAGATATTTATGAAAGAAAGGTAAGAATTTCTTGAGGCGACTGACATATAAACAATTTTCAAAGAAACAAATATAACCTAATACAACACAAGAAATCAAAAAAATAGTAAGGACTTCCAGAAACGAAAAAACTACTGAGTTTGGTGGTATCCATATAGGTTCGCGTGCTTTAGTAATTACATAGCGCCCCTACAAATCTTCGAAGAACTGAAAGTCTTATTTCATAGATACCTCCAAGGAGATTGGAAGAAAATATTATATAATACTTCTATAAAATGGAAACTAAAAAATTGTGCGAGTTATAGAAAGATTGCTGTCTTCAATTGGACGCATCCGAATTCCTCCATGGAGCCTCAGGTAGCTATGTATACTCCAAACTCACTAGTAGAATTGAGCTTTGTCAGTTGCACTAAAACAGTGGTTTTGTTTTCAACCGGCGGTGCTTCGCATCAAAACGAACCAGCGGGCTTTGCCCGCTCTGACTGAGCTCGATATATGGAATCTCGCGTAACTTGAAACAGTTATTTTGTTTTCAACCGACGGTGCTTATTTTAAAACAGTATGAGGGAGAATGCTTCATCACGAAAGAAATTTGTAGAATGTGCTGAGACAAAAATATTATATTCTTACCTTAATTGGCTTGGTGCAGTATCTTCCGGCTCATTTGTGTGACGAAAACTGTTAAAGAATAAATGATATCAGATTATTTGTAGTATTCCTCATTTCACAAGATTTTGGCAATCTAAGAGTTGATATAGTAGCTTTTAATCACCTTAGCAACGATTATTTAAACAATCGTGACTTTGGTAATTGAGCTTCCTCTCAAAGTGAATCAAGAAAATTAGCTATGCTGCATAAAATAAAATATTATTGTGTTACTAAATTGTACTCCAAGAAGTACCGCTTGTTTTTCGGCCACAAACAAATGGATTCATTGCATACAGTCACGGTTTCGATTTGTTAGTTTGAAACACGATTCTACCCTTGCTGTAGTTTTTCCTGGTAACTATCTCATCTTAATTGTATACATTATAGTATATTGTGTGGCTAGGGACGAAACAAGACGATTTCAGCTGAGGGTGAATGTTGCTTGCCCGAGCGAAGCAAGGGCTGGCATCACCTTCGGCTGAAATCGTGTTTTGTCCCGTGCCACACACTGTATTTTTCATAATACCTGCATTGAAACTTTCCACATTACAAATTTGTCATAACAAAGTAAATATTTTTCTTTTGATTTTGCAGGTGACAAGTCGAGAGTAGCTGCTTGTGCTTCATCAATAAGATGTTGTGGTGTACTTGAAATTGTCGTTTTAATACTTTTTTTCTTGAAACTAATCGTCTTCTCAATTTAATGTACAGTTCCAAATACAACAACTGTCAAATTAACTAAGGTTATATGATTTTCATTTAGAGATTGACAATGAACAAATGCGACTCTGCCAGGGATAAAACGATGTAAGAAATTAATTCCAGCGGGCAGAAACAAGCTTGTTTCTCCCCTCGGGCAGAAACAAGCCTATTTCTGCCCGGCTACACTCGCATTTGTCTGCAATTGTCTTGTTTCGACTGACAAAACAGGCGTTGAAACGCGTTGTTTCAATGCAGGTATTATGAAAAGAGTATTTTCGAAGCTCTTGTATTACTGATTAAACATGAAATTTAAAACAGCCATAGCTTCGGGGCTACAATATTCCTAGGTTAGATGAGTTGCAATAAGGTTGCAAAATTATATTCACACTTTCAAGAGAAAACTATGTACAATAGGAAATACATACCTATAGAAAACTCTCAACATGATGTTACAAATAAAACAATATGAATATTCACTAAATCCATTTCAAAGCACACATAATATACTGAACTAATATATTCACGAAAATGAAAATACGGATCTATCCAAGTCTATTTCATCCACACTCACCGAAATACAAAACACGACTAACTAAAACTGGAGATAATTGGACAGGTTGAAATATGCTTGTAATTATATCAAGTGAAAATTTTAATAAATTTATTGGTATTAACGTTGAATGAGGAATTGAGATAATTGAATAAAATCGGTAAATATATCATACCACATGTTTCATGTCACTCTCAATCGCGGAACGATAAAAAAAAAACTCAATTTGTAAGCGGATTGATAAGAAATGGTACTTGTTCGCTAAATCAATTTTCTATCAAATTGGTCAATAAAAGTGCAAAATCTGGCATTTTATTGTCACAAGCAAGAGAATAAATTTGAAATTGAATGTGAATAAGGAAAAATAAATTGTACTGTAAATATTTCACGATAACTACTTGAAAAATATGAGATTTGTTGCTGTTGGGTCTCAATTACAAGTTGTGATTTTTTTTACATCAGTAGGCGTGAAGGCGCACTTGCGCGTATTTTCTGGATGAATTTCACTTCTTTTAGAATATCTAGATAATATTTTCGCTTCTTTCACATCGGAAAGAATTATTGGAGCCTAATATCCATGACGCTTGATTATTGCGAATTGAGGGCCGTTCACAATCAGGTCATATTTTCGATTTCACATTTCTCATCAAGAAATTATTGAAATTTTATCATTTGATGCAGAAATTAGAGACACGAAAATTATTGACAAAAATTCCACTCCAATATAAAGTAAGCCATATATAAATAGTTATTTTTGTATCAAGTGTGCGAAGTGATTGTTTTTTTTGTTGCGCATGAGAATGTCAATTTTAACCGAAACCAACAAATTCATTCGAAAGCGCAACAAAATACAATCACTTCGCACACGAAATACAAACAATATTTTTTCGCCAAATGTCAAAAGATAATAGATCAACAATAATTATTGTTTTATTCAGTAAACTGTAGGAAAAAAGTACAAACTATAATTAATTTGCAGTCACCTGGGTATTGTAACCAAAAGTATGCGCAACTGTTGTTTGATAAATAAAGAACTGTCAACAATTAATTTTTATATTAAAAAATAAGTAATTTTGTGTACAAATTCATATTTCTTTTTTGTTAAATACCTGTTTGTTTCTTTCCTTGTAGCATTACTAAACTTATTTATATTAGATTAGGTGTGCAAAAATATGTTTAATTTTTTTACTAGTGAAAAAATCACGAACTTTGCGTATCCATAACAATACAAAAATATCATGCTTTTTTGATAGTTGGCGAAAATAGTAGATTGTTTAATAAGTAAAGAAAAGAGGTAGTTTTCTAGTGAGTGTATAAGATTAACGTTCGAGCGTAGCGAGTGCATTAATTATTCACGAACTTGAAAATCTACTTTTCTTTACGTGTTGAACATGCTATTTTTTCGTGTACTTAAGAATAAGTATACAAAAATAACATGAAAATTTAAAATTTGACATTACATAAATGTTTTTATCAAAGAAGTTATGTCAGATTTGTTTTTTTAATTTTTATTGTTAACATGGTCATGGTAACAAAACATCATAACGACGAGTAAATAAACAATTTTCGAAATGGATCAAGAAGAGTTTCCTGATATTTTAAAAGCTGTGTCAAAAGCAACCTCAAATTTACTCCCGACAAAATCAAAAGAAAAATACGAAAAATGTTACGAATTATTTTGCCAGTGGAGAATAATAAAGAAAGTTCAGGGAATTAATGAAGATATTTTAATAGCTTACTTTTTTGAGAAGGTTAGTTTTATAGTCTAACTTGTTGATATTTTTATTATAATTTTCATATTTTTATAGGCTAAGACTTTTAAATCCTCAACATTGTGGTCAGTGTATTCTAAGTTGAAAAGCACTTTGCAAATTAATGAAAATGTGGACATTTCTGTATATAGAAAGTTGATTGCATATATAAAACGTCAAAATGAAGGGTATATGGCAAAGAAATCTAAAGTTTTGACGATGGATCATGTTATAATGTTTTTGTCGAAAGCTCATTCTGATGATTTATTTTTGTTCATGAAAGTTGTATTAATTTTCGCTCTTCATAGTGCATGTCGAGGTGATGAACTACGTATGTTACAAGTTGACAACATTGAATATAACGGATCTGTTTTGGTTGTCACATTGCATGATACAAAAACAAAGAAAAAACGTGTCTTTACAATCTTATCAGATGTGGGAGGTGTCAATGGAATTGCATTATATCGAACGTATTTGAGTTTACGACCAAAAAGTATTGGTCATCGTAGGTTCTTCGTATGTTACCGAAAAGGCAAATGTACTGTGCAGTCAGTAGGAATTAATACTTCCTACAGTATACCAAGAAAAATTGCAGAGTATTTACAACTTCCAAATGCCAGTAGTTACACCGGACATTGTTTCCGAAGGACTTCTGCGACATTACTTGCAGAGAGTGGGGCTGACATCCAAATGTTGAAAAGGCATGGAGCATGGCGTTCGAGCACCGTTGCCGAGGGATACGTTGAGGAGAGTATCGAGAATAAAATAAATACGACAAGAAGAATTTTAACGTTAGTAAGCAACCTTCATCTATTGGAACTTCTTGTGTCTCATCAACAGTAGCATCAAGCGAACGAGCCAGCACTTCTTTGTCAGTTTCGGATTTCCAATCGATGGCATCTTCTTCTGGCACAACATTTAATAATTTACACAATTGTACATTTGTAATTAATATTAATAAGTGTAATGATAATTAATAAATTTGTTTGTATTGTTTGTTGCTATGAAGAACAGGGTTTCTATGCAGAAAAGTGTTGTTAAGTGGAAAAGTGTTACTAACGAGAAAAGTAGAATTTTCTTTATTATTTTCTATCCAGAAAAGACGCTGTTTTCTATCAAGTACACGAAAAACGTTATTTACCTTTCTCCTAGCAACCAAATCAAAACAGTCACTATATTTATGTCATTTGCATAATTTGTCTATGCTTAAACTGCAAAATTAACAGAATTTGGAATATCCCCGAAGAAAATATAAAAGAAAAATCAATGCACTCTGGCATTTTATTTTTCTTGGGATAAATTTCAGTTTGACAGCTCAACCTTGTAACCTTACAGCAATTTGACTCGAAAACTGTTCAAAAATAGTTATTTGTGTATCAAGGCCGTAAAGGTTATCTTTTTTGGTCGAATCTGTTGTTTGCGGCCGAAGCGCAGCTGAGGCTGCAATTCAGGTGAGACCAAAAAAGAACTGTAGGCCGAGGTGCACATAACGTTTTTTAGGCGATCATCACGATATAATTCAAAACCACAAAATTTTATCTATTTATTTCTAAAACATTGCAATTGTAAATCTTAGTTACCGTTGCAATTGTTTTATTTTATTGTCTTTTATCAAAGTGACATTTGTAAAAAATGCGTATCAATTTCTTGAATTGCACGAACTATTAAGGTTGACGGAGGAATATAAAATGTATTCCGGCAAAAACTGTATCTCAAAGAGTTTATCAAGCAGCCCATATAGGTAAGTATGAAATGCTTATGAAGAAGTTTTTGACAGTTCAGTCCCAAAAAGTAGTGTTTGACAGATCAGTCCCAAAAAGTAAAATTTGACAGATGTGTACCAAAAAGTGAAACTTCACGACCGCAAAGGGAGCCATAGAAACACCTTTTTTGTTGTGATCGCCTAAAAAATTTATTAGAACAATTTTCTTGCCAAATTTCTAGGTAACAAGGTTTCGTGAAAACAGAAATTTATGCAGCAAAATAAAAAGCTCTTGTGTAATTTATTACTGTAGATAGTTTTGTAATTGGTACTATTGGTAGTACGAAAACTAACGATGATAGTTTTGATAGCAATTGGTAGTGGAATCGGCAGTGCAATCGCATTGTTAATACATATATTTTTTTTTTTGGAATTTGGCATATATCGAGACTTTTACAGATGATCGAATGGATGGATATTTATTTTGAGCACTTTTTTGATGCTAAAATTTATATTATCATTTTCTATCATCGCTTACTTCACGCACCAAATCGACTTTCTTTTCACTATCCATTGTCGGTACATCAAGTATGTATTCATGTCTCTAACAAAGTTATCAGTCTCTGGAATTAAGCAAGGATAATTTTCGAAGATAATATCACAAGGGACTGTAATTTTATCAATAAATTTTTCTTGCAAACATTGATTACCTAGAAACATCGTGAGAGTCATCTGTCCGATTAAATCACGAGAGCGTAGCTCGTGGGATTTCATCTGAGCAGATGACTCGAAGGATGTTGCTGAAAGGTAATCAATGTTTGAAAGAAAAATTTATGATAAAATTAAAGTCGCGAGTGATATTTGTGGAGAATATTTCTCGAACGAAATTGCTACTATAAGTCAGTACCTTTTAAATAATGTTAGTTGCAACTACTAACCTTTTTTATTGAAAAATGCACTAAATTGTCTCCATATACTCTTGTATTTTTAGACTATTTGTTTTCAATTTCATTACTTTCGGCGAAAAATGCATTTCCAAAACGATTAAATTTTGACATTGCCGAGAACTGATTGTTCATTTATATTAGAACTGTGTATTGTTTCTCCATGACAAAGGCAATTTATCGCGATAAATCGCTTGCCAACGGGAATTTACCGAGGTAACGGGAATTTTCCTCGGTAAATTTCCGTTGGCAAGGAATTTATTATTATAATTGTATACAAAATTTATCAGTATCATTGACATGAGTGAAATAATCTTTGGAAATCTTCATGGATGTTTTCTTATATCTATTAATTCTTGATATTTTTCTTTCTATTTGTTTATAAAGTCAACTGAACAACTGTAGTAATATTCGAGGCAACGTGCTAAAAATAGACGTCCTAGAGTCTGCGACCAGCATTTATAGATAATAATAATAATGCCTTCCCGATATTTTTTTATAAGAAATTCTTTGACATTCCAAAAAGCTTTTTGACTTTCTATCGTATTAGGCATTCTTACTACGGATGTCCAGGAAGGTTGAAAGCAATAATTATTTCATAGCTGACTTAAAGATGATTACCGAAAACGTATTTTCCTCTTCATTGTTAATAACTATGATATATTTCTTTCTACAGGTACCCCAAAGTTTGGATCAAAGTGTAAGAAATCGTGCAATACTAGCAATGCTGTCTTCTCGTGTCGGATGCCAAGGAGCACTTTGTGTTACTGCGTTAGCGAATAAGTAGTATTCTGGAATTTTTAGAAGATTGAAATAAAAACGTGGGGCGCATCTGAAATGTTTATTTTGCAAATTCATTGACAAATCGTTCGTATTTACAGTCGTAATCAGACGTCAGAATCTCAAGAAGATCATTTGTGTGCTAATTATTTTCTAGTTTTTGATATACAGCTGATGATTTAAAATTAAACCGATTAATTAAAAGTATTCTGAGTTTCGATTCTTGTTCTGAAAAAATGATAAATTATGTATTCATTTCGCGTGTGCAATTCAATTATGTAGCTTGTATATTATATTTTGATGATCCAACTGAAATACTTCCCTAGCTTCAAACTCAACAATAATTAAATCATAATAAATAATTCAGCAAAATTTCCCGGTGACATTTCTACCGCATTGTTACAATCACCTACACAGCATTACGCACGGACGCACCCACACAGTTGTTTGTGGTGCATGAACATTGAGCATAGAATCTCAATGGCCTGACTTTTTCTTATTGGGCTTATTCGCAGAGCGGGAAGGCAGCAATGTCTACGTGAACGTATTGCATTTTCAACTTATTCACCGGTTCGGCTTACGAGCTACAGCTCAGCTCGGCTTTCTTCCAATGGAGTACGCTGTTTGGGTGAACTGTCCACGTGATTTACTAGTTTAACCTGTAGTGCAATGGATCCCAAACTTTTACGAAGTATGCAAAATCGAATTGAATAATGGGAAAGATTTGTTCTTCTAAAAAACCCTACATGTTGTGATTTCGGAAATGTCTGCCTTTTGTTTTTAAGTATCGAAAGTATCACAATAAATTGGTGACCGGGACATTGCCAAAATTTAGCTTGGATATGTGACCACGTAATACTATTGACCAAATCTAGGTGTTTTTATGTTATGGAAATCGCTAGATATGACATGTGATTTGAAATATTTTGAAAGATCAAATAATTGGGTTTAAAAATATGGCAGATATTCCAATCACATTATTCATTTAATTTAGATCAGCTGAACTTACTTTTGAATATCTGAAGGTCAACTAATATTGACAGTCTAATAAATCAACGGAAAGTGTTCTTACTTCGATTTTTCGGAACAAAGATTGAGTACTTCTTGTAGATCACTAACAACAGGACAAAACAGTGATTGGAGAATATTATTCTCAACAATTTTGAAAGCCACTGTTGTTTAAATCTACCTTTATATTCTATTCTCTCCCACTACTTTGCCCCTTGCTCCTATTCTATTCGCCCTCTCTTCTTTTTACTTTTCGGTTCGACGCGTCGATCCAGTGAGCTTTGCTTGCGACCGCAGACAAAATCACTGCTTTGTTTATTTTAGCAGGTTTTTTTCTCTCGTTATTTATTTATAGGCATTCCGGTGTTTGTTTGATTTTAATTAAAGTTGATAACAATGGGATTATAATACAATAGTTTGTTTGCGGAGTTTCATTTCAAACGACTAAACTCATCCATTTTTTTAAATCTCGCGTCAACCCCCACAAGCAAACTAGAGTGATGAGGGGTCATGTGAAAAATATTGGAGAGTTTCAATCCATTATCACAATCCCAGAATTTTCAAGAGAATTGTTATAATCTTAGCACAATGAGATAAAGTGTCATCATAAATGTTTAGAAATGATTGCAAATAGATTCATTTATTAATAAATAAGAAATCTGTGAAAAGATCACCGTTTTTAAAGAAGTTTTCTCCATATTTTAATTGAAACTAAAGTTGTGAATGAAATCAAGACACAATTCAGAATGAGATGTCTACAGTCAAGTAACGTTTTGATACGAAGTGTAAAAGCTTGAACAATATGTCATAAGGTCAAGTATCTCAAGGCAAAGCTCATCAATTCATGGATAATTTCGTCCGAATATCATAATGCTTGTTTACACACATGTTGCATACTTTTGTATTTTGACAAGTTCTAAGCATACAAATATGGTTCGGGGCAGATGTGGAGCACGGTGTTACCTACATGAATGTACAGAAAAACAACAAAATTTAAATCACGAAATTTGACCTGCAGGTGTAATAGATCACACATAATTCATTCTATTTTCTACGCAGCCTACGAGAGTATACATAAATGTAGCCACATTGATGCGCCTGCACTGATATGACGTCACTTTCGTCTTGTGTCAGTTGGTTTTTCTAAACTTATTTCCTATTTCGAAGCTTGCATCAAGAAATGTCGCTTCAAAAATTGTCTTAAACCAAATTAATCTTGAAAGTGTCATCTGTTTTGATAATGTCAGTCTTACGGACTGATCCGAAATATTTGCGAATCAAATCGAGACTGAATAGGCTCAAAGAAGAAGAAAAACTTGTTACTGTAATTAAAAAACTATTAGTCTTATGACTTTACTATCCTTGTATCAATATTTCATATTTCTTGGGATGCCTATCTTTGGGAATGATTTATTCATTTCAGTATGGATTCATTTTCAGATCAAGTATCAGTTTTATATTATTTTTATTAAAATATGGATATAATTTCACGTTTTCTTATACTTACGCACGTTGGAGCACTTCTAGCTTTAGATTTCTGTATTAATTGCTACAGCTGCTACAACCTACAACCCTTGTCTAGTATATTATGTTATTAGGAGCACAATGCAGTCATTTTGTGTTGAGCTCCGACACCTGCGTCCGAGGCTATACAAAAGTTGAGCGAAATACAAAACAGTGCTCTACTCCGAACAACATTCGTATACCTGCTATTATTGTTCGAGCGATTTAAGTTGATATTCCTATCAAAGCAGGAGGTGCATTGCTGAATTTTTGACCTTTCTGAAAAATTGTATCCACAAAAATGCGGGGAAAGCAACATTATTATTATTATTATTAATCTTCTCAAATCTGCATTGTACCTTTGCGGGCGTCGCGATTGAATTAATTTTTTATCAATTCTCTCTATTCTGTTCCTTTCTCTGCTTTTCTTTTTTCATCCTGACAGCTGATACTATTTCTCCTTGAAATCTCTTTACATTGTCCTCCCATGTTTTTTCAGATCTTCCTCTCTTTTTCTTCGTGTTTCATACTTATTTCATATTAGGTGTCCGTACCATGCCACTTGCTTCTTATTGTCTATAGTGTTATGTATGCTTTCCATTTTCAGGTTTTCTTCCATTTGATTTCTTATTCTATTCATCCTTGTCATTCCTTCTACTTGTCTTAAGTATCTCATTCCCGCTGCTTGAATTTTACTCTTGTTCCTTTGATTTATTGTCCATCTCTCACTTCCATATATTAAAGATGGTCCATATATTGTTTTATTGTCATTTTTGTATTTTTTGATACTTGTTTGTTATTTAATATTGCTTTGTATATTGCATGTAAGTTTCAATTGGCTGCTAATATTCTTTTGTTGATATCTTGATCTATGCTTCCCTTGTTGTTAATTGTTATCCCCAGATATATGTAAGTATCTTTCAGTGTTCTTTCCATTTTCCCATAACTGCTGTACTTTCTTCCAATATATTTCCATGTCTATCTTCAAGTTGTTTTAGTACTGTTTGGCTCCCCTTTTTTAAGTTTTTAATCGTGGAATAAAATAATTCCTTATTAGCTTTGTAGTTATCTTACAATATGTTTCCGAATTCCTCCCAAGTTCTTGCTTTTGATTCTTTAATAACTTCTTTCACTTTTTTTCTTTGTGTTCTATATTCTTCAAAATATTCTTCTTTCTTCGTGTTTAGAAATTTCTTCCATTTCTGCTTCTTTTTAATTTCTGCTTAAAATTCTTCGTTTCACCAATGGGTTTGTTTGTTATTTCTTGTATTTCTGTACACTTCGCAAGCTTGCTTCGGTGCCTCCTTTATCATATGTTTGAAAGTTTTCCATATTTCTTCTATATCGTTCATGTCTGGTTTTAGTGTATTATTTCTAGATCTCTAACATTTTCTTGAAACATTTCTATTACTTTTATTGTGATCTCTCTATTCTTCATTTTTCCAATTTTATTAAAAATTTTAGTTTCATTCTGCTCTATTTCAAATTTTTATTTCCCTTTAATTCTTGCAATTACTAGGTAATGGTCATTTCCAATTCCGTTTCCTTTTTACTCTCACATCATTGACATTTTCCCTTGGATGTTATAGGTTATAAAATAATATATCAGTTACTTTTTATTCCTTCTTGTCACTTCACGGGTGTATTTATGAATTTCTTTATGTTTTAAAATAGTAATAATTAAACACAAAATATTACCTTCTATGATCTCTATAGACAGTAATTGATTGAAGATAATGCTCAATGTAGGGTTCGAGACAAAGATTGATAAAAAGTACAATTCAATGTAGCTAACCATACAAGACACTAACTCAGTCACATTACTTGTCACAATGTTGATCACAACGCGTTTCATTCTCTCGAACATATCAGGTGTGGACTAAGGACCTAGCCATTTCCAAATCATCTAATAAAATCGCTTATAATATATACCGTAAACCTACCCAAACTGAAAACATAATACACGCGACTTCAGAACATCCTACACAACATAAATACGCGGCATTTAGAAGTTTATTCTACCGTCTTGAAACCGTACCCTTAAACAAGGAAAATTATAATCAAGAGCTTAAAACCATCCATCAAATCGCGACTAACAACGGATACTCTGATAACACAATAAATAAAATTCGTAAACAAATTAAAAACAAACTTCATAATAGAAATAAACCCATGATTAATGAAGAACCAGTTAACAAAATTTGGACTAAATTCACATACATCGGTAAAAAAACACACGCAATAACCAAATTATTCAAAAACCAAAACATAAAAATAGCTTATAGAACTGAAGACAATTTAAAAAACAAAATAAATCCAACAATCGAGAATAAAAATAAATACAATAAAAGCGGCGTCTATAAATTGAAATATGCAACTTGTGATCCAAACTATATCGGGCAAACAGGACTTAAATTTAAAGATCGTTATAAAGAACATATTAACTCAATTAAAAAATTTAAAAATCGACTCTAATTACGCTAATCACCTTATCGACCATAAACACTCAGCAGGTAAAATTGAAGATATAATGTCAATATGTAAACAACAAAGTAAAAGCAAAAAATTAAACATAACGGAAAACTTAGAGATTTTTAAAGAAAGAATTAAAAAACCAATTATAAACGTTCAAATAAATAGCCAATCTGACATAATCTTCCAACTGTTAAGACTCTTTCATGCTTCACCACCTACCCCATCAGTATAAGGCCATCATCCAACTCCCAAATCCTTAGTCCACACCTGATGATGATCGAGAGAATGAAACGCGTTGTGACCAACATTGTGACAAGTAATGTGACTGAGTTAGTGATTTGTATGATTAGCTACATTGAATTGTACTTTTTATCAATCTTTGTCTCGAACCCTACATTGAGCATTATCTTCAATCAATTACTGTCTATAGAGATCATAGAAGGTAATATTTTGTGTTTAATTATTATTGTGACGATGAACTTCGGAAATTCTGATATATTTAATTTTAATATAGTGTTTAGAATGATGACATCATTTATTATGCAGGAGTCTATGAGTCTGTTACAATTATTATTTTTGGTTAGTTGCCCATGTATGTTTTCTAGTCCTTATTTATTTGTGTTTCCCACTCTTGCGTTAGAGTCCCTCGCCATGTATATTGGTTCCTCTAATTTTTCAAATTCTAACAGTAGAGTATCCCAAAATTCGTCCTCAATTATTCTATTTCCATCCTCATATGGCGCATAAACTATGACTATATTTGCTGTTAGTACTATCATCTAATTTAATTACTGAAATTACTAAAAGGAAAACAACATAAGAAACAATTAATAGAAAAGTCAAGCAACAGTTGTGAAGAGTGTGTCTTTGATACTGTAACGGAACTTGACTCTCGTTCGTGGCTTGACAATTTATTTTTACTTATTTATTAATTCAAACAGCAATACTGTCCCTTTATTTTCCCGGCTTCTTATTTATTTCCAACTGTTTTTCTGTCCATTTTTCACTCGTCTCATTTATTTCAACTGATTCACTTTGTATGGTTCACTTTTGCGCGCTCCGTAACTGCCCTACTAACCACTATCACACGCGCTTTGACTATTACTCTCTCCTCTTTTTCTCGGCTTTGTCCACGGCTATTGCTTCTTGATTCTTCAAGAAATTTCCATTCGGTCTGACGACATCACGTCCTTAACACATATCATTCAGTTGTGTTGGCCATACAACTTTATTGCGTTGATTACTCGTTTAACTAACGTGTTGCATTGAGAGTCTACTCTGTAGAGGCACTGTTTGTTACAATACTTTGCTATAGTTTAAGATAATTCTATCGTCACGTAAGACCGTTCTTGATGATGGATGCATCGGAAAATCTTTCAACCAGAAATACTTCTACAGTTTGTTACTATATATATATATATATATATATATATATATATATATATATATATATATATATATATATATATATATATATATATATATATATATATATATATATATATATATATATATATATATATATATATATATATATATATATATATATATATATATATATATATATATATATATATATATATATATATATATATATATATATATATATATATATATATATATATATATATATATATATATATATATATATATATATATATATATATATATATATATATATATATATATATATATATATATATATATATATATATATATATATATATATATATATATATATATATATATATATATATATATATATATATATATATATATATATATATATATATATATATATATATATATATATATATATATATATATATATATATATATATATATATATATATATATATATATATATATATATATATATATATATATATATATATATATATATATATATATATATATATATATATATATATATATATATATATATATATATATATATATATATATAATACGATGTGATTTTGTGTTTGATCATATATATCATTGGATATATACTGGGTGTAACAGAAATAAGTACATTAATTTTAACCAGTGATAGTTCTCGTCAAGCCTAACAATTTTTCTTAGTTACTTTCTCCCGAATTCTCATCTTTTTTTAGCATTTTTCATCCGCTATAATTTAATGAGTCGTTCAGGTGCATAGTTATCGGATCCAGTGGCAATTGCAATAGAACAATAATTGATTTTGACATATGTGAGTTATCAATTCCTTCAAATAAATTCTGGAATAAAATCGATTATAAATTATTAATTTTGTCTACGATTTCACGGGCAGTTTAGGATTAGCTTAGCGAATTTATTTGGAACGATCTCCGAATTGTCATGTTTCACTAAAAATTGTATTATTGTGGTTATGCTAATGTATTTAATGTCAAAATATTATACACTTATACATTATGTTGAGAATACCATGGGATATTTAAAACTTATCGTTTATCTGGAACGTAGAACAGCAGATGAGATGAATGAAATAAATTAATTTATAAATGGAGCACCTGTGTATTAGTTTTTCTCATATTATTACAAACTTCACACTTGGGTCGTTCCAATAAAATTTGTCCCGTGAATTGATCTGCTGAATAAGCAAAATATTGTATCATATATTTCAGAAAATATTTAAAATCAATTACCAAATTCAGTTTGATACATTTATAGGTTATATTTTCTGTTCTTCAAGAAAAGAATCTTCAAAATTTCATGTAGCAATATATCTACCGAATTATTCAGTGAATTGATTAATTTAGAATTGCATTCCATTTAATAATCCACCGTTTTCTTTAAATAAATCGTTGAATGATTTTCTCTTTGTTTCTGATCTGTTTCTGATGAAGTAAGTTGAGAACAGCAACTACTTTTTGAACTGCTCGTAGATGGCAGCACAGTCTGACACTCCTGACAGAGTTTCAGACAATTCAAATCAGTTGATTCAAGTGCAATGTACTTGTGCAGACAATCTTGTGTTTAAGAAATGTACAAACCGAAAATATACGTGAAATCTCTAAATAAAAATCAAATTTCTTAAAAATGACATATAAATACGACTAAAAGATCAAATTGTTGATTACAGAGACAAATTCAGTCTTTCTTCCAACATATGCAAAAATAGAATTATCGAGGTGAGTGAATATCAATGTATTGCCAAAATACTAATATTCTTTCAGTTTCAAATGAATGATTGACAAGACTACGATGGCTCAAAATTGCAAAATACTCCTTTCAATCGACAGCTATCATTGTTCCAACAAATGAGAAACATTTAATTTGAACCATAGGCGCAATATGAAATTTTTGACAATACTTTGATGAATTTTTACTCTGTATCCAGAGGATTTACGGAGAAAAGTTATTAAGAAAAATTGTTATGCTTGACAAATTGCATTACAGGTTAAAATTAATGTATTTATTTATGTTACACCCTGTATAATCAAACACAAAATCTCATCGTTCCACAGTTAATCGTTTTGGATTTACCCAAGAGATTCTAAGAATCTGTTAAGTAAAATGCGCTTTCAGCCAAGTCGGTTGCTATGGAAACAGTAGGCTATTATTCTTATGCTGCAACATTCCTAAATACACTCCAAAATTCTACGACTACCAACAGATCTGAATTAATGCGCAAAATTAAAAAATAAACTCCTTCTGAAGTGCACTTCCGGTTCAGTCTATTGTTATGAAAATAGTAGGCAATCATTCAGATGCTACAGCAGACTGAAATACCAAATTTCAATATTCTACACCTGATCGTTTCGAATTTATGCGAAAAATTCCAAAAGACTGTCAAGTTAAGTGCACTTTCGGCTAGGTGGATCTCAATAAAAATAGGATATGAGCATCTAGACGGTACAATCGTCCTAATTACTGAATTCTAACAATCTACGTTCAATCGTTTCAAATTTATGCGGAAAATTCAACATCAAGTTTAAATACTGAACATCAAGCCAAAAATAGTCAAAATGGATTCAGGGATGCTCAAAACGGATATATCCATCAAAATCTTGATATGTGAATTTTGTCGGTTACACAATACTTCCTTGTACTTTGAACAAGTAAGTAAAAAAGGCTCAACAATTTGATTGTGCATGGACCTTCATACCCAAAATGAATATCTGAAGAGCATTTTGTTTTGAATTTTTTTCAAATCTTGAGGCAATGAAAAATCGATTGATAGCAATTTTAGTAGCACAAAGAAAGGCTCGAATCTACAATATTTTAACACATGGTTTATGGTGATAGTGCTCAAAAACCGAGTATTCCAGTGGATATTCGCAAGATATCAAATGGTAATATTAAGGCGAAATGATTTCATCATGGATTCTAGGGAATCAAATAACGTGCGCATACTTAAACGCGCAAATGTATAACTTTTTTGATCTGCACAGTAAGTTAGTCAAATGAAATATAATTTTTTCTTGTATTATCATTTTCCAAATAAAATTATCGCAATCAAAGAATTTGTCATTTGGCTCGGTGAGTAATAAATGATTTTAGTTTGAACTTTTTCAGGGATTGATCAATTTTTTTACATTTCGAAACTTTGTTGGCGATAAAAAAAGTTGACAAAAATGTATGTATGTATCATGTGTAATAAATAATTATAAAAAAATTCTCGAACTTGGTATAAAAACTAAGCTAATTCTATCAACAACTACATGCAACATCGATGTCCAACAATCGTACAAATTTTTTCCTCCCTCTCACAGCAGCCTCATGAATCAAATTTAAATTAAGTCCAGAACCTATTTCAGTTTTTCGCTCGCGGCATATGGTAACGCTAAATACGTTATGTCAGCTAATAAAACGTACATCGCGCATTCGCGCACTGCTGATCCAACATGACACTAGCGCACTCGCTTACGCCGTGCTGTGAATGCGTGCGCGCACAGCTGATATTCCATTGCTGTCGGGCAAATATTGATTCACCCACCTATGCCATGAAGGCTGTGTGGGTCGGTTCTCGTTTGGCTCAGAAATGGAATGTTGGGTTGCGGGGTTTTGGCTTTGCGGTTTGTGGAGTATTACGGGAGTAGAGGCTAGAAAAAGGTTGGAAAACAAATTTTGGATAAAAGTATAATTGCGTTAATTAACTTGTGAGTGAAGATTAAAGGGCTGTGCACAACTGAAAAGTTAGCTACTTTAATTTTCCTTTTTCTGTGCCCTCAAATAAATAATTTTATTATTTATAAAGATATTCCCACTCCTTGTTACTGGAAAATGTGTATGATAGTATCTGTTTTTCCGTTAGTGGTCTACGTCTTTAAGAGCTACATTCTTTCATCTTCCTCTTGGTTAACCTCTGCTTTTCCCTGTTGTTATAACTCTCTTAAACACAGCTCTAACTATTCTGTCTTCTGAAACTCTTACTACATGTCCTATCCACTTTGAACTAAGCGCTTTTACAACTCCTATTATACCTGGTTCACTGAATATAGTCATTCCTTAATCAAAACCGTGCGCATCCACACATCTGCACATTTTTTCCCACCGAAAGTTTATTTGAACACTTTGTGCTCCCACAATTTCAATTAATTCTGATTTGTTTGTTTAGTGTGCACAATTCATGATCATAAAGTTTGATCACCGATTTGAAATTGATGTTTCATACCACTCGAAATCTTTCTAGTCATGATCAGATTTGTTGAGGAATCAACACTTATGCATCTTTTTCGATAAGGTCATACTTATTTTGTCATCTCACCAAAGTAAAGCTCGTAAAATATTCCTGAAAACTCCGAGGAAAATTTTCAGAAAAATGCAAACTAATACAACTACTTACAGATCATTATTAGCTGCACAAAATGACGCTTCGAACTAATTGACCAATCCTAAAACCTTCTGATATAATATTATTGAAAAACATTTGAGAGGGACCAAAAATTTTGATAAGATTGAGGAGTAAAAAGGATTATTACTTTTGGGTTTCTTATTGAAGCAGGATCTTTAATTTAATGAAGGCCTGTTTTTCAAACTACGTATTTGCAATGTGTTTAATTGTTTGAGCAACATCCAAGTTGCGATATCAATCATTAACGCTCTTATAATTCGGTATTGCGAATAACAGTTTTTGCTACATGGCTATAAATTACTCATCATCAAAAAAAGTTTTGGTATTATTTCAGATTTTCGAACTTTGGGTTCATTCAGATCCAATTGTACTGTTGGGTGATGCTTTGTGTTTACTGCTGAGGTGACTATTTCTACGTTTTTTGATTCTCATTAAATTTCTATTTGTTGTCCAAATTGTTTAAATATCATGTTTGTTATTTGGTTTTCTACTTGTTTCTGCTGGAGATTTGTGTTATCCTTGCCATTTCAACGTTATTAGGTCAGTTCTACTATCTGCTAGTTACGTAGCCGAGGATTTACGAAAACATTAACCAGTACAACATTCGGGTCGGGTCAGGATGAGAAAGTTAAGGTAGTTTGTAATATAACAGGGTATTATCCCAATGATATGTATCCCAACAATTCTGGCGGAACTTCTTCCTCTTCCGTTATTAAATTTTAAAAAGAATTTATGGAACTATACAACATGTTGAGGTCGAAAAGCAACACAGTTCCTACACGGAATAAAAGAGCAGAATAGCAAGTGAATTGTTCCTGATTTGGGTTTCATAAGCATAAGATTCACCTTCATTATTATATCTTCATTTGACGATGTATTTCATTCAGTCTATTGACAAAATCCAGTTGATATTATGATTTCAATACTTTGAAGGTAATGTTTTGAGAATATGAGATTTAGAAACATATCAACTTGGAAGATTTGATCATATTTGATTATGTGATGTTATTTGGTTTGTCCGCCGAGCACGGAATGCATCGATTGAAAGAATGACTCGTAGTTATTCTTGAATATTATATACAGAAACATATGATATAATATTGAAATGGTTGAGATAAGCATGATTCTCTCTACGATTTTTAATTGGGAAAAATCAATTCTCTTATCATTATGCAGAGAATAACGATACGAGAACTTCGTGATTCTACTTTTAGCGTAGAGGAGACCTAGGAAGAGCTGTGACATGGTCGATTTCTAGTAACTACGGCCGTTAGCGAGGTGACAACAAGCGCTATTTGACGCAAAACGCGTCAACGGTGCACATTAAGCGATTGTGAGTGTACGATATCTGCATACAAAAAATTGCAAAAAATAAGTTTTCTACCAAAATTTTGATTACTTATATATCGTTACGTATTATATTTACATTGTTAAGATATTTTTTCTAAAATGTTTTAGTTTTTTAAATTTCATAGCGTGATTTTGCTTTTTGTGTTGAAATCTTGTTTCGAAATTACAAATTATCATTCTGACTGGTTCACAATTTATTTGCAACTAGGCGAGTAGTGACAGCTGTCTTTTGGAGTGACGCTGCATGCTGAGTTGCTATTTCTTTGCCTCAGATTGCCAAGTAAATATGAACAAAAGACTAATAGGGGCATGGCTAGTGTCGAAACTTATGAATTGGTCTTTGAAGAAGTCACTATCTCATGCCCAGTCAAGTCACTGATCGTATTTTACCCAATCCAGAAATTGAGTAAAACCCAGAAGAAAGAGCCCTCACTCCAAATCCAACTTTTGGTATTGTTGAAAATGATGACACTGCTGTCAGAGAATTCAATATAGAAGCAAAAAACTCGACTCCAAATATGTCTACAGATCAGAACATGACATCTTCCAGCAGTTCGTTTACTTTAAGCTACAACGCCAAAGAGCCCGATGTCGTCACATCCACAGCCCGTAGTCCTTTTGCCACAACTTCTAAGGTGATCTAGCCAGAATCACTTGGGCCGTTAACTAAAGCTCCGCCAAAAAAAAAAACAACAACCGAATAGACGTAAGATCAAATCTGATGTGCTTACTGACACATCTAGATGAAATTGCTGCCATAGCCAGTAGAAAGATGAAGAATGTAAAATAGCATGTTTGAAATGAGGAAAAGGAGAATCCTGAAAAAATAAAGAAGAAGACCAATAAGAAAAGTAAAGTTGATGATGAAGAGGATGAAGACGAAGAAGATACAAAAAATAATTGTTTTTGCTTGTGTTGTCTTGAGCCCTCCGATAAAAAATGATTGGATAGAATTGTATCGGATTATATACAATTAGATATGGTTATATACAATTATATATGGAATTCTTATATACTGCTATACAATTTGATATAATTATAAAGAATTGTATCCAAACAGATATAGCACATTGTACAGAACATCATACGATAACATACGCCTGTATATGACTATATACAATTAGACCAGAGTACTGTACAATTTTTTCAAACTCTGCATACAGTTATATACGATCATATACGGCTATATACAATTGTATACAGTTTTATACTATGATATATAGAAATATATAATATGTCTTATCGAACTCTATACACTCATATATATTCGTATATTACTGTATATAGTCATATAGTTATATTTCCATTAATTCAGGAAGCTTTATCCAATTCTATCACATTATATACAATTATATAGTGCTGTATAAAGTCTCATACAGTACAGTTCTTTCATTTCAACTACTGCATAAGATCCTATATTGCCTCTATACAATCATATATAACTATATAGAATTGTATAAAATGTTTTTTGAGTTTTAACTTTGCTATTCAAGATTTTATACAGTTATATACAATCAGATATATTTGTATATTATTGCATACAAGTTTATAAAATTATATTCCTATTTGTTCGAGAAGCTATATTTGATTCTACACAACTTTTTTTCATTATACACAGTTATATAATACTATATAAAGTTGTATACAACACATTATTCTCATTTTAACTGTTTTGTAAGGTTATATATCGTTATAAACAACCATATACATATATCCGTGTACCATAGGATGAAGTTATATACGTGTCTATACTCATATATCATCTCCTTTCCTTGCTATCGGTATAACATACTCAGAAGTCTAAAATGAAAATTGTCAATAACAATCAGTACAGCTGATGTTCGACAAATAAATTTATGGAATCCACTGGAATAACAAATTTTACCAGGATAGTAAAGTCGCCCGTGTAAATTTTGTACTTTTTGTCAATGATGGAAGACATGTTGAAGCTTAAATTAAATGAAAAAGCAATAGTTTGATTTGTTTCATATATGACACATAAGGTAGGTATATATAAATAGTATAGTAAATAATACAAAAGTGGATACCTCTGACTATTCTACTGGGTATTTGTTTGTTAGGTATTATTTTTAAATCTACATGAAAATGAAGGATATTATATAATCAATAATGAAACATATTCAGTTCACGATGCAACCCAACAATTTTCAATCGTCCAAATTATTTAGGATAGTTAATTTATATTAGTTTCAAGTTGTGACCTGTCATGTGACATGTGAAGGGGTAAAGTGCTGAAAGGGGGAAGATGAGTGCAAGCGATCTACGAAAGACAAGCGAGTAGCAGCTGAGCACGGGAGTTGACTGAATACAGTTGAATTTGATGCGGTGGAGTTGAAATAACGAAAAATAACTGGAAGAAAGGTAGTAAAGGCAGATAAGAAGATAGCCGAGTCAGAAGATAAGGTGAAGATAAAGAAATGAGGAAGAAAGAAGTAGAAATAAGAAGCTATGGCAAAGAAAGTAAGCTGTTGCTAAGCGGCGAGAGATAATTGAAGCGGTGGAGAAGCGGAGTGGAAAGGGAAGCGCTAGCGACGAGAAAAAGAAGACAGATTGTGATTGCTCGGTCTCCTATATGCGCACGCGCATGAGAACAGATAAGTGTTTTGGTTTTAGTTCTAGTTCTAATTATTTGATTTCATTTAATTTAAATTTTTATTTGCTGAGTTCATCACGTTTTTTATGATTTTATTTGTATGCAGACATAATTTACCTTTAATTTTTGGGATCATTACAAATTGAAAAAAGGATAAAAACTCATTTGTTTTTCGGAAAAAAGGTGAAATGAAACTGATTTCAGATAAATTCTCCATAATTTTTTCTTATAGTCTAGCTAATATCTTCGAAGTCCTGGAAAATACATATTATTCAAATAAACGAATGGTTGAGGACTTATTCAATTTGGAATGGCACCAACAAAAATGGGCGTAGAAATCTTACTCGAACTTTAAAAACTGCAAAAGTCTAAAGAAAATAAAGATTCAGGATGAGTTAGCACAAGAATCCATGAAGAAAAGGAGATTTTCCACGAAAATGTGCTCCACTCCCGAATCTATAACATAGAATCAATTGAAATCATTAATAATAACGACATAAGTTTCGGGAATCAGCTTTTTCATAGTAAATTTCCTCTCCTCTTGAGTTCTTCTTTCTGATTTACGCTATCACAAGAAAAACTAAAATTTTCTTCATATCTTTATTTGCCTATAACTTTTGCAATTGTTGATGTGCGAGTAAGATTTCTGTGCATATTTTTCTAGACAACATTCTGAATCAAATTAGCTCTCAATCATGCCCCTACTCGCATTATCAGCATTTTTCATGATTTTAAAGATATTAACTGGACCAACAATGCTAAAATAGCCTCTTCGAGAGTAATAACTAATCCTATTTAATCACAGATGATCGAGATTACCTTCGAAGTGAGGTAGTTCATTTCAAAAAAGAAGAATCAAAGCAACTAACATTCTCAAATAGTGAATCGCTTTTGAGGAAAAGGCAACCAGTGAGAGAAAAAATTCTATAACCGAATAAACTATGCATTTATTTTTGTACAATCTCCAGTTCTTTATTCAATTTAATCTAATTTAAACGGTAATCAAAGAAATATAGAATATGAGCTTATCATTATTTTTATTGAAAGTGAGATTGTTCGAAATTCAAGGCATAATTCAATAGTTGTTGGAATAAGTAGAGTAATGAATTTGTTGGACATCAGAACTAATGAATTCTACATCGAATTTCGTACAATCCTCACTATTAATTCTAAGAGTATTGAACGCTACTTAAGTACGGATTATAGTTTCAATCTGTTATAAAAGAAAACGTTAGATAGTAGGGAATTGAATGTTTAATTCAATATTTATAACAATAAGTCTAGTAATTAGTCTGTTTTACCACGAAAATACTAAGAACAATGTATTTTTTCTTAAATTTCAATAAAATGAAAAATATTCTCGTTCATATCCAAATGTGAATATTGCAGTCCAACTATATACAACCCTATCCAATTTTACCGTCCAACTGGAACTGATATAATTGTATAGAGTCTTATAGAATTGTATAAAATTTTATATAAACGTATAGGACAGCATATTCATATACAATCGTATATCGTTATATCCAAATGTATATATATATGTATATGATTCGATAGAGTTTTATACAGTTTTAAACGATTCTATCGTCTCATTTTTTGGATAAAATTGTATCCAAAGAATTGTATATGATCGTATACGATTATATCCAATCATTTTTTATCGGGGCTTAGTCAATGCAAATCAAAAGAAAAGTGGTATCAGTGCTTTGAATGTCAATATAATGGTATTTTTGATCCACCAAATAGTCTCTAAATACATAGGTGTAACAGCTTACCTGGTATCTGTCACAATTTACCTCGGTATTAGGAGAATTGCGTTTCGGAGAGTCGTTTCTGTTTTTGTAGATTTTGACAAACACCTTAATACTCTCATTAATTTTGATGATTGTTTCTTAACCCTCAAACTACGGCGAGGAGTCCTCAAGGGACCCCAGATTTTGTTAATCTTAAACAACTCTGCAGATATTTTTTTAATAATTTTTTTCTCTTGTGTATTTATTCTTTCCACAATTATACACAACATGATGTATCTGTTGTTTTTGTTTTTAATATCTACATACTTTATACAAGCAAAAAAGTTGCAAATATTAAGTGAAAATAAGAAGAAGGGATGAACGTTTTTTTTTCCTTTTTTTGTTTTTGATATTTTGTTGGACACGAGCATCCTCTTTTCGTTTGCAAGGAATATCGCGAGGATAATAATTGTCTTCTCAGCGATTCACATCGATCACGTCGAAAATTGACAGTATGCTACACTTTCTCTTTAATTTATACTAATTCTGTTGTTATCTTCTCTTATATTTGTAGTATGTGTTCATTCAATGTATTTTACCATTTTAATCACTTATTCAAAAGTTACCATACGTATTAACACTTTTCTAGCTGGGGTCCTTCGAGGACCCCACGCCGTAATTACCGTTGGTCAGAGGAACGCAGTAATCTAAGGACAGTATGGATTGAGCTACATTGACTAATACAGTTCATAGATGTAGAATGTTTCTTAAATGAGATATATTGGTTGTGGTAAAAATTGTCACAATCCTCCTCGGTTTCTCCTATATTATTACACTCAACAGTAATTATGCAACTGATATTAATTTTCGGACATATTTATATCACCTCGAATTTATGTTGATCTGCTCCTTAGTTCTATTTACTCTCCAAACATTAGATCTATTCTGTGACCTCTCAAGTAAACGACAGAGATACGGTTTATTTTGGTTGGACTGGAACAGTTCTACCACCTTTCAAGACCTGCTAGTATTATCTCAAACTATAAATCCGTTAAATACTATATGAATGATTTATTTACAAATCTTTTTCGATGAATAATCGTCCGATTAAAATATTTTGATAACAAAAAAGATTCTGCTGCTCGTATTTGCGATTAAAATTTATCTCATCTTGTTTGAATAGTTAAAAATAAGTTCGGAGAATCGGTTTTTTTATTTTCTTAGAAAAAGAAAGCATTGTAAATTTTGAAAAAATTGCTGGGAAATTCAAAGATCAACGAGATTATCGCTACGATATGACATGAGTTAAGGTTTATCCTATAGTTATTGCAAAATATTCATAAAACCATCGGAAATGGCCACCCTTCATCAAATAATTATTGCAGAAATAATTTTTAACAATGTTTATTCTCTGACAGATGTAATATCTTGTTATTCTAAATCCAATAAGAGGTTATATAGGTAAATAAGAAAAATTTTCAGTGAATTACTGCTATTTGTTGACAGAATCACGATCGGAAAAATTGCTTCTGACTGGATAGTTTGCCAACGTATTGAAGTCTAAACTCCTCCACTGTTTTAATTTTCGACCGTAAGGTTGGAAAGATAATATCAAAGTCAAGTTCCTCCACCTTCATCTTCACAGCTGTTAGCAGGGTTAGCAATAGCTCTCAAACAAACAAATATGAGAGATGAATTGAAGACTTCTTTTGATCCAACAGGAGATGTTTAACGCACGCTAGATTCCACACGTTGAGCTCGCTCAGAGTGAGCGAAGCCTGCCTGATTCTTTGGGTGCGAAACTCCGCCAATTGAAAACAAAACTATTGTTACAAGTTACGCGAGATTCCACACGTCGAGCTCGATCAGAGCGGGTAAAGCCCGCCCGTTCGTATTGTTGCAAAGTACCACTAGTTGAAAGAAAAATCACTCTTTTAGTGCCTCTGACAAAGCTTCATTTCACTAGTAAGCTTGGATTATAACTACCTGAGGCTTCGTGAAGGGAGAAAGTGTCTGAGAGATGAAATGACGGATTGACAGCGGACAGTGAAGTTTTACCGCCTGACACGGCTTTCTCTATACATTTTACTGCAAGAATAGATTCAGTATTTGTAATATTCAATGTAAACATAAAATTTCATCTGCTTTCGTTATCGTACTTCGGATGCATCCATGATCAAATTGTTCCTATTATACAGAATTCTTAAAAAGTCTTCAAATTCCTGAAGTTAGTATCGATTCCATTTTCTACCGGAGGAGTGTATCCAACTGCCAATATATTGAAACGCCGATGATTTCTTAACTTTGGATCACATTGAGAAATAAGCGAGCTGAACATTTCTGTATTTTAACATTTCCTGCACGAAACTATTTTATATATATATATATATCACATTCCTCAAACTTTATGCTTTTTACGATTTTAAATCAAGAGTTACTTGTACATATTTGTAGACTGAAGAAGCTTGAAACATGTTCATCAAAAGTTTTTCATATTTCTGTACTCTATTAAAACTTACTACTGGATGAAAAAAAAAATTATATTGGTCTATAATTGACACTTTGTTCTGTTCAAATAAATCATTAAAGAATGAACCACGGGTCATTTAAACTATTGAAGAAAATAATTGTATATTATTCGAGTTTATTACTACAGGTCTGAGATAACACACTGTTGGTGTCGCCACCGTTCGATTTTTTGTAGGATTCGCATATCTGTATGAGGTGATATAAAAGGAGATATACTAATTCTGCAATTTTATTTATTTTATTTTCTCAATGACTTCATTACAAAGTAGTGTATTAGTTGGAAAATTATCAAGTTAAAACAGAATTTGATTCCAACATTTAGGCTATTCGTTATTAAAGTGATTTGGGTTGCGAAGCGCAGTTTATTGCTGCCCTTGTCTTTTCTGATTTATTTAGAAAACAGTATCGTTTTCCAAGTTTCTTATTATTTATTCTCATATCATTTCATTTTCCATAATTCGAAACTCAAGCAAAATACTCAAACTGCAAACGAGAAAAATTAGCCGCTTCGTGTTTGCACCCAGTTATTTCGAACTGAAAGTTATGTTATGACAATTGAATTGAGTATCTGAACGTAATGAAAACATATTTTCGAATTTATCATCTGTTCGATTCAGCTGCAGTCGTTTCTCATTCTACTCGTTGGCAGCCATACACGGTCGTCACGAACGGAAAAGAGAATAAGGGGTGTGGCAGCTGTTTCCAATTGCGAATTTCTAGTTTTGGAGCAGAGTATTTTATTGAAATATGTGCATTTTTATGTAGATTGATATGAATTCAATAAATGCGTTCTGTATTATTTCGAAATTACTTTTTCTGGTTTTTATTGTATGTTGTACTTTTGCACACGCCTGCAATCATGCGACGTATAATAGGAATCCTTTCCCAATTTGAAAGACAGTTTCTGAAATTATTTTAAGAATTATGGAATATCACAATTTGCGTCCATTTTTATAACAATTCTGACATTCATTTCTGATCTTGAGCTTATGGAACTAATTTGTTGAACTTGGAAATATCATAATTAAAGCTGACAGGTAAATTGAAGGGTAAAGATATTGGAAATTCAATCAAATTCTATAACAGACTTAAAAATCATTCAAATTATGTTGTCTGATCACCACCAATTACTTTTGTAAATACTGTAAAGTTGTAAAGAAAAATTAAAATATGTAACTGAACTCCCTTATTTCAGGGTTAGTTAATTTCGCTGTTAGTTAGTATATCATATTACATAAATTTGCTTTTAATCAGAAAATCTGTAATAATTCAATATTTCATTGTAATGTTAATTAAATTTATAATTCACTGTTTCGTTGCTCCAAAATATTGAGAGATCTGGATGTTTAGAATAAATTATAAACAGAAATGTATTTACTTGTGATCTCTAATTTAATTAGTGCATTACGCAGATATGTATTGACATTGATAATATTAATATAGTAAATTATTGTTAGTTATACACTTCCGTGATTTCATATTTATCGGTGGAAACAGTTTCATTTGCTCATGTTGAATTCTCATACCAGTCGAAAATAATGTATTCTTCTAAAAGTCAGGGATTGGTGAAGTCCTCATCAAAAATAGAAGCTCGGAAAGATGAAGCGAGTTAAACTCGCGTGTATTTTAGGAAAATATATGTGTCTGTAACATAAAATTCATCCGTTATAAATTTTGGAATCTGCATATTTCACAACTCAAAACTATGTTGGAACAAGTGACATTCTAATACATCGTTCAGAGGTTGTTGGTTGGGTTACTATGGTTACATCTTAAGAATTCAGATATTCATTTCTGGTGTCTTCAATAATAATTGACCGTTATCCACGTGTTTTTTTATTATGCGTGCACGCACATTTTTAAACAAGAACTCAATCTTGGACCTGTACAACGGTCGATCGTTGCAATTTAAAAAAAAAATACTTTTCAAATTTTTATAAATGGTTTATTATGCTACAAAGACCAAACGACCGTTATTATTGTTCGGGATGAAGTTGGCTACACTCGATGAAGAATTACGTATTCAGATATTCATTTCTGGCTTTGCGTTTGACGTTTCAAAATTTAAAAAGTTCTCTTTGTATTCTCGGTGAATTTCCAAAATCTTGTTGCTGAAGGTATGGTCTACATTCTACAACATATTTGGAATGGCATATTCCATACACGCGAACCGCAGTCCTCACCTTTGGAATATAGGCCATTCCAATACTTGTTACTTATTACTTGTTATTTTACTGTGTCCATATTACTTTTTGTTCTGGTTATAAATAAGAATCACAACTATAAGATCATAATCAAATTTCTACTACCTGATTGCTCAACCTTACATAAACGTAGATGTACCCAAGCGTTGAGTTTTTTTGATGATTTATATTTATGCGTATTGAATATTTATGGTAAATACCTCAAAACCAAGAAGATAGTGTTGCACGCAACGGAAATTGCTAGAACTATTTTTGATTATTAATTTTACGGATGGCAGGTTACAGAGCTATTGAGCGCAATACAAAATTGAAAAGGGAAATAGTCAATTCAAAACTGTTACAAAAAATCTAATTCTGAGATAATTGTTTTTGGCTTACTACCATTGTTTCAATAACCAAATATATCATTTGTTACACTCACTGAAGAGGATGTGTGAGAACCCATCTTTGTCAAAAATATCTCCTAACACAAATATGCCTTCTCGACCAGCGTCCATTACTTTTAAGGGGTGAAATATTGATGTAATACATTTAGGGATTGGTGAAGTCTTCACCGAGAATGGAAGCCCGGAAAAAGAAGATGAAGCGAGTCAAACTCGCGTGTGATGTAGGAAGATGCATGTGTCCAATTATTTTTAAGAGCGGTCGAGGATCTGAATAGAAAATGAGTTAGGCATGCTTCAAGGAAGTACATCTTGGGTGAAATTAGAATATATGTAAATTGTTTTCTGAATTTAAATTGAGGGAGTATGGTTTGTGTTATAGACTGATATAACAAGATAGGAAGATGTTAAAAAAACGAAACTGACCGAACGCATCTGATGCTAATATAAAATTTAATCATATTCATTGGAAGATACTTTGCGATTGTAATTGATCTTTTGACCTGCTTTAAATAACTTAGATTGGATTATTCGACAATATTTTCAATTAGATTATCTTAGAGTCATTGAAAATTACGAGATAATTTTGACACTTTCAAAAACATATTGCCTGAAGCCGCACGCAGAGCCTGTTAACTTGAAAGAAACCCAAAATTATAAGTATTTATCAATGATTGACTCAACTAATGCAATAATATATTCGTGATCATGTACTGAGTCACAATCAGTAAAATGTATGTTGTTTGTCATCTTGATTACTTAGCTGAAAATAGTTCGAACACTCAATGTAATGTTAATTTAATTCTAAATTTCGCATACATGCCTACGAATTGACAGAAATTGTTAGATTTTGACAAAAGATAACAGAAGATCAAATTAGAAAGCAAATAAGGAGGATGAAAAAACGGAAAGCGGCAGGGGATGATGTAATAGAAAATGAAGTGGTTGAATAGTCCTGACAACCTATAATGCCACAGTTAACAATGAACAAAATATAGTACCAATATTCAAAGGAGAGAAACAAGAATAACATTGCTGAGTACAATGTACAAAATATACGCAATCGAGTTGAATGACAGATTACAAAAATGAATAGAGAATAAATAGATCCTTCCAAACAACTAGGCCTGCTTAAAAAAATTCAGAGGAACAATAGACAACACATACTCTCACACACAATATGAAAGGAACTACACAAAAAATATGGTAAACTGTACGTGATGTTCATAGATTTGAAAACAGTATTTGACAATATTCGGAGACAAAAAATTACGTTAAGATAAAATATGTGATATCGAAGGAATTTTGGACGACAAAAAGACTTGAGCTCAGTATTGTTTTCAATATACAAAGCAGATCTAGAAGAAAAGTTGTTACCAAATCAAGATGGTGGAGTAGTCGTGGGTAACAAAAATATTATGACACTAGTATATGCAGACGATATAGTTTTGATGGCCAAATCGGAACGAGAAATGAAAAGTAAAGAAGATTAGAAAAATATCTGGACGGAAAAAAGTTAGAACTCAATTTGAAGAAAATCATGATCATGAAATTTAAGAAATGAGTGGGCGAAAAAGGGAGGAGAGTTGGCACTGGAAGGGAGAGAGCATAGAATACCTGGGATACACGTTCAAGAGCAATGGGGGCACACAAGTACATATAGGAGAGCCGAAGAAGAAAGCAATGATAATAGTCAAGGAAACGTGGAGCATTCAGGAATTCAAAAGTAACATTGAAACTAGACTGAAGCTATTTGACACACTGGTCAAAAATATAACGATGTACGGAGCAGAAATATGAGGATGGGAGAGACAAGAAAAGTTGGAAGCAATTCAAACAACGTACCTAAGATGGTTGATAGACATTGACAGAGCAACCTTGAACTATATAGATGTAGGATCCAGAGAATGTTTGCAGGAAGATATGTGTATGAAATGAGGGGGCAGGGAAAAAACAGAAGAGGGTATGATGTTTTTGTGACGTGTGGACGTAAATTAAAAGGACGCAAGACGCACAAAGAAGAGAAGACGTTATTTTATTAAATAAACAATTAATATATGTTGCATGTAAGCTTTTTATGTATCAACCACATTTTTGTGATAATATATCCTATCATTGTTATTCAATCACTGAAATAAAACCTACAATATTGGGGGCTCAACCGGCATAGGAAGCAAAAGTGTGGCAAGTTGCTTGATAATAATATTAATAGCTTGGAATTTGGACGAATGCAATAATTCTGTGAAGAAAGAAGAAAATTAAATAAAGAAAAGAAGTGAGCGGAGATATCAGAAAAAGTGCCGACGTTTGACATTGACAAGTCTATGTGCAAGATTTCGACAGTGAAGAACAGTGTTTTAGACGATAAAGAGAAGATTTGCGTGAAGAATAAATAAACTATTGACAATGACGACGTTGAATAGTATTGCACATATTGCGGAAAATATAAATAAAGCGAAATTCAAAACAATCAAGTTGATTTATAAACTTATTAACGAAATTGAGGGAGATCAAACTTGTAGAGCGAAAGTGCGGAGATTTTCGGGATTTACATTTGACAAAGATAGCAAAGAGCATAAAGCAAAGTTGGACTTCATCAATAATAACTTTTCTGTAGCTGATTTAATGACTGTGTCAAATGTTTTACCATTTGAGTAAGACGCGGTAAAAACATTGTACCTTTTCCTATTTCCAAGGTGGCAGTAGGAAATTAAAAAAGGTAATGTTTCTTCACTATTTGGTAGCAAAAACTTAATGTACTGCTGATTGACACTAAATTTGAGTAATGGAATATCTTACCTTGAAAGTGAAGACCCAGGCTAGCTATTAATAAGGGCACCAGAAATATTTTACCTGAAAAATAGGAAATGGGCGCCACTCCCAGGAAATGATCAAAGGAGAAAAAGGTACTATTCTGGGAGACAATAGCGACAGCAAAAAAGAAATAAAGCATAGACGTCGAAATCAATTATAAATAAAATTATTATTAAATTAAAGCAAAGAATTCCCAAAAATTATAATTCAAAAAATTTGTAACTTACGAAAATGATTGAAGCTATTATACAAAAACAAAATCTCACTGCAACAGCCAAAAGGGAACTGGAGAGCACGTCACAGACGTTCAAAATTACGTTACAAAAACTAGCTAAATATCCTCTTCAGGCGGAACTCAAGACTAGTATCGGCAGAGAAGATAGATGTCGAGTTGGTAGCCACAAAAACAACGTCAGACAAGAACGTTCCCTGAATTAAGTAAAGTTGATCTTGCGTCTTATAGGGCTTTGATAAATACCCAACGGTCCTTGAAGGTGTTAAGGTTGGCCGTGCGCTTGGTCGTCAACTTCGGGAGATATTAATGTTCTTCTTAATTTCGTAGACGTGTTGATGTTTTTCTTAACTTGAAGTTGGTCAAAAACTAGTCTCAAGTGGCCACAGGTCCCTAAGATTCCTAGCAGTTTACACTGAAAACAAACAACCCAACCAGTATCCAATTCAACTGAAACAGGAGGTTCCTACAAAAAAATTGGAGAGCTCTCTTCAAACGTGAAGCGTTAAACTTGAATGAATAAATTTAGATTCAAATAAAAAACGAATAAACTGTAAATTTAGTAAAAGTTAAATAAAATAATCAGTAAGTTATTTATTTGTCTGATTTGAAATAGTGCACTAAAAATTTACAAAGTAAAAAAAAAACTACGCTGAGCATTAAAGAGAAGAAAAAACACAGAAAATACAAAGTCTAGCAGGACAAGAAAAAGGATTTATTAGCGACGAGTCGATAAATTTACGAACGTGGTTCGTTACTGAAAAAATTGGATCAATCTTCACTAACTCGTAGGATTTTCCAGCTTAAAAACGGGAACTAAAGCCCACAACAAAATATTTTAAGCTTTGGAAACAAAAAACTACTAAAACAACGTAAGAAACTAAACTACGAGTTGTTGAATGACAAATCCGCAACGCGTTGGATCCAAAATATAGTTAAATTATGTATTATCAACCACTTTCACTAATCATTCATACAGCACACATACTTAGGTGAGGAAAGGTAAAGGGAGGAACGAAGATAGCCACAAATCTCGTAGGTTTTATTACTTCGAGTGTATATATAAAAAAAAATCGCGTATCACCGAATCGATATCCGCCTGATCGCGTTTGGTAGTAAAAAAAAATTTAAAACAGAAATACAAAAAAAAACCGGTAAATTAAAAAAAAAGGAATGTCTACTTTTGTAGACGGAAAATTATGGTAAACTAGGGCAGGTAGCAACTAGACATGTGTACGAAACACTATCAATAGTAATGATTATCAAAACTAATCTGAATACAAAACATCAGAAATAGTTAAACGAATCTTCCCGAGGAAGGACAACAAACAATAATAACCTCCTAAAGAGGAAAAGACCAGCTCCTACGACCGGAACGGCTATTGCCTACGCTATTATAAAATTTAAAAAAAAATAAATTTAGAACAAAAATATCAATTTGGTATAAAAGTTTCAAGGTAGTAAAAAGGTGCTGAACACAAAAAACTAACAAATAATAAAGGATGGAAGAAATAAATTTGGAAAACAAAAGGTTAACCACGCGGGTCGCCTCAAACGAAATCACTAGAAAAATAATACTAAATTTGGAATACGTGAACAAAATAATAAACGAAATACTTACAAAATCATAACACTGATTTTAATTAAATAAAATAATCACCAAATTTAGAACAACAAGAAAAATCACAAGACTACTCAAAAACAAACGTCTGCAACAACAGCTCGGAAGCAAGAGAGCGAGGAAGAAGCAGACGCGTCGACTCCCCAAGAGAGCGCTTCAATCAAGTGTCGGACGAACGTACTATTTTACAAATTAGTGCGAATCTGCTACATAGATGGCGACATGGGTATGCAATGGGAAAACAATTGTACAAAAAAAAAAGACGTCAGACGAAATTTTTGTAACAACATTTGTGATAAGTTGATGAATTTGCAAGCTCTAACTGAAATACAAGACGAAGAAGAAGATGACGAAGATGACGAGGAAGAGAATGAGGAAGGAATTGAAATCAATAATTTCGAAAATAATTCAAGAGTGGGTTCAAATTCAAATGCATCATTTCATCATTATGTACCCACTTTTACGATGAGTTTTCGTGACATGGACGATTCGATTCGCCCTTTTTGATGGAACAAGTGTCTATTCGGTCGAGAAATGGTTGTCAGCTATTGAAGATATGGCAGCAATCTTAAACTGCAGTGAGTTGCACAAATTTATTTTTGCTAGAAAATATTTAATTGAATTAGCGAAATTGTATATTCAGAGTGAAACAAATATCAAATCATTTGCTGATCTGAAACGAGCTTTAATTAAAGAATATTCCACAAAGTTGACAAGTGCATAAGTACATCAAATGTTGTCGAGACGTGTAATAGACAGAAATGAGTCGGTTGACGAATATTTCCTGAAAATGAAGGAATTGGCAAATCGTGCGAAAATAGATGATGAATCTTTGATTCAATATGTAATTGATGGAATCGTGGATGACGTTAGAAACAAAATTGTTCTTTTCGGAAGTACCACCATAGAGGATTTAAAGAAGAAACTGAGGATATACAATGAAATCAAATCAAAAACTGACAGCAAGAATCAAATTAACAATACCAAAACTACAATTCAGTTTGGAACGAAATCTCGAAGCAATGAAAATCCAGAAATTACGAGTTAACATACTAAATGCTATAATTGTGGCAAAGCAGGGCATTTTTCGAAGGACTGTTTCCATCAAGGAAATGGACTTAAATGTTTCAAGTGTCAACAGTTTGGGCACAAAGTAGTGGAGTGTAAGGAACAGTTCATGAAAAAAGAATGTGAAGATCAAGATGTGAACCGAGTGATGTTCTTTGAAGTACCAAACTTATCAGGAACTTATAAAACTGTATATTTTGGGCCACAGCCCATCAAAGCATTATTTGATACTGGAAGTTCGGTGAGTTTAATAAAAGCTAGCGAATATTTGAAAATGAATCAATCACCACTGAAGAAAGAGACAACCAAATTGATTGGACTCAATTCAAGCAGAATTGAAACATTGGGGAAATTCAATACGGTTATAAAAATAGATGAATTAGAATGTGACATAGAGATACACGTAGTACCAGATTCGGCATTGCCTCGGCAGGTGACAATAGGAAAAAAAATTTTGAAGAATTACGAAATCAATTCAAGAGCTGGAGAAATAGAGTCGATCAAGAAAATTGAAGAAGAATTAGAAAAAGATAAAAATTGTTCACAAATATTCATGCATATATCTGATATCACAAGTGAAGAAGTGAATGTTGATGTTGTAAATAAAAATTATAAAGAAGGAATGAATCGATTAGTGAATGAGTATACTCTTGCTATGAATCCAAAAAACACCAGGATGTCGATGAGAATCATTATGAATAAAGAGAAACAGATATATCAACGAGCGTGTGAATTAACTGTAACAGGTGTAGTTGATCATAAAAATAAAGACAACCTTACTACAGAAGATGTCAACGAAAATATTAGAGAGTCTAACATGACTGATGAAGAATTATTTGCTGTATATAGCAGGAGAAAAGTTCACAATGGAGTTAAGCATGGATTAAAACAAAATGGTAAATTATCTAGAATCGAACAAGAAATGCAGTTTTTTAGGAAAATTAAAAGAGAAGCAAACTTTTTACCAATAAAAAGTGTTACTTTTGATGAGTATGAATCAAAACACAGAAAGAAAAAGTGTAAGAAAAAGAAAGAAACTACTGTTGATGAATCAGAAGAAAAATATTGCAAAAAGTGTAAGAAAACAAGACATTCGCAAATAGAAAATGACGAGATAGAAGCGGAGGCAATTGAAAATAGAAGAGAATAATATATAACGGACCAAAAGGAACGCAATAAGAAAAAGCTAAAGAAACTAGAAAATATTGGTGTAGTAGAGGGATCAAAACGAACTTCAACTAGTGCAGATTTCATGAAACCATGGACCAAAACCTTTAACGATGATTACGTATCTAGTGACGATAACTTAGGAGAAGCAGATCCCGAGGGCGGAATCTCTATCAGGAATGGCCGGATGTAGGATCCAGAGAATATTTGCAGGAAGATATGTGTATGAAATGAGGTGGCAGGGAAAAAACAGAAGAGGATATGATGTTTTTGTGACGTGTGGACGTAAAATAAAAGGACGCAAGACGAACAAAGAAGAGAAGACGTTATTTCATTAAATAAATAATTAATATATGTTGCATGTAAGCTATTTATGTATCAACCACATTTTTGTAATAATATATCCTATCATTGTTATTCAATCACTGAAATAAAACCTACATAGTGTTACAAAAAATAAAAAAGGACAGCCTGGAAGCCAAAGCGAAAAGTACAGGACAAAAAGGACAAATAATAGAAGAATGCTATGAAGAAATCAAAGAGAGAAATAATAAAAGAGAGGGAAATAGCAATAAAAGGGAACACTACGAGAAAAACAGATACGCAGCAGTGGAAATAGACGCCAGGAGAGCAAGAGGACATAGTACGACAGAATCAGTGAAGAATAAATAAAGTAGAAACGGCCAGATATGACTTTAATTACAACAAAATATGATCCATAGGAGTACTCCGTTACCTCAGAGGAGAGAAGATAGATAAAATCAGGGAGATAGCAAGGTTCAGATGTGGAAATGAAGAGAAAGCTATCAAGTACTAGAAGAGCGAAGCAGAGAGAAACTGCAGATTATGCGAAGAGGATTGGGGAACTTAAGAGCATCTACTAAACAAGTGTAGGGAACTAAAGGAAGAAGCAGGAAGGAAATATTAAACGAATCGGGAAGCGGACTAGAATGGATCAAGACAGTAGAAGAAAGAAGGAGGACCATAAAATCAGTGATAAATGTATTTATCATCAACTTGAAAAGCAAAATAAAGATTTACTACTACTACTACTATTATTGGATTTTAACTATTTCAAAAAAGTGCTATAATCTTCTTAACATGTTATACCCACTTAATAGTATTGAAAAAACATTAGTTCGTCTTGCGTTTAGGAGTGAAATTTTTGTGCGGTGTTTAATATACGAAAAGAAATCTTGCAAAGTTGATTGATGCGTGAATATTGGTTGTGTTGGTTTGTACTTGTGGAGCTGATGTCCGATTATAGACATTTGTAGGCAATATAGTAGGATAAGTTGAGGATGAACAATTTCGTGAGCCTTCCGGTATTCAAGTGGATGGATATTGCAGTTTACTACGCATGATCAAGTTTTCGAGTTGGAGAAATAAATAAGCTTGTATGAATGAAAGTGGATGTGGTGGAAGGAGTGTGTTTGGATAGAAAATGAATGTTGAATATGGATCGTACTATTCTTATCAAAAAAGTAACGTGATTTTCATATTTGTACAAGGGTAGTTCAAAGAATTCTCTACCGGAAGCATAGATATCACTAGTATGACTATAATACTATTATATTAATCAAGTAAAAGCCTGAAAATGGCACTTTGTATAGTTTCAGACTTGTGTGTTGAGAAGATTTGTTGTGACGATAAGTAAACGATTTTTGTTTGTCTTATGACATGGATAAAATTGACGTGTGTGTTGTGATCGTGTATTACATTTTGAGAAACTTATAAGACTGACAGAGATCCTATGTTAAAAGCTTCGTTCGAGCAGAAAATCACGGATTAGTTTGTAATTTTTCAAAGAGCGCATGCGTGATCAAATTATTCCTGTAAGTTGCTAGTTAAATCTGAACTAGATTCAGATTCCATTAGCAAATCATTATCCGAAGCATCCGACATCTAGAGATATTGAAATTATCAATAATTATTATCAATACTCAAGCCTCAGTTCATCAAATAATTGTGTTCATCTTAATTATTACGGAATCACAATTAAGAAGTTCTAGGAATACGCTCTGAATTGATCTGGCCACTAGCACAGCGTTAGAATCACAAACTCTTCTGAAAGTTGAAAATTAGTTCCTGACTAGTCATTTCCCTGCACAAACATCTGACTATTAGTCAACAGTCACGGATTTTGTACTGCTCGAACCAAGAAGTCTAGAATTCTTGGCTCGAACGTTAAAATACAAATGCGCCTGCGCAGCAAATTTCAAACTGTCACGAACTCACTGCTCGAACGAAGCTAAAAGTATATACCTGCTCCTTTATTTTCGACGGTTAAAAAGTGGGCGCCTGAATTTAAATTTGGCCGTACGTCAATACAGGACGATGAATGTACGAGACTCCCAAAAATCGTCGTGATCAATGAAATCGTCGCGAAAATCCACAATTCCATACTAGACGATTGTCAACTGAAGATTCGAGAAATTGTTAATGCTATAAACATCTGGATAAAACCCGACTACCATATTTTAGGTATGCGGAAGCTGACTACTCGCTGGATGCGATCAAAATTGTTTGAACATTTCTAAAGAGCGTCTAGATTTATTTAAACGCCATCTCAATAAGATTTTCGGCATTTCATCATTGTAGATAAATTTTGGAATCATTACTACACGTCAAGGACAAAATAACAGTTCAAACAATGATTTGGAGCAGGAGCAAATGTGCCTAAGGAAGCTAAAACAGTTTCACCTACCGAAAAAGTCTTGGCAACGGTTTCTGAGATTCTCATGGTGTAGTGCTCATAGACTAATTAGAAATAGGCAGAACTATCATTGAGGCCTACTATTTCTCATTACTGGACAAATTTAATGATACAATCATAATTTAACGTCCCCATCTGACAAAACATAAGATGCTATTTTATTATGATAATGAACCTGCGCACAAGTCTCACGTTATTACGGCAAAACACAGGGAACTTCGATTCTCAAATTGATTTCTAAATTTTGAATACATAATTCTATCAGATTGATTGATATTTGGAGATTTTGCAGATTGGTTAAGAGACGTAGGAATCTTATATGACTTGTTTACTTGATACCCAAAAATCTAATTGAGTCAATTCGGCAGAGATCCACTTCTTCATAAGAATAGTGCTTGATTCTTTCCACAAACTCTCTGGAAGTCTTTATTCTCAGTTCATAAAGATTTTAGTATATTACAATTGCAACATTTCATATTTTTGAATATTATTCCGTAAATACCAATGACCTTGGAATCGTACATTCAAAAATAAAGTAGAAAATTCGTGGAATAACTCTGGAAATGATCCAAATTATTCTTTTCCAAGTGAAAACTTTGTGTATTCCATTCGTTAGATCGCTCTGAAATCTTGTTGAATTTAGAATTTTTTTTTAAGATAATGGCTTTACACGGTTTCTCTTGCCTGTTCCTTTTTTCGTCTTACAATGCTTTTGACTATTAGTTCAGTCATTTGGTAATTTTATCTGGAAAGTTTTTCGGGAGTTTTTAAAATGGGTAATTTCATAGATTTCGATGTGCTTTTCCGAATTTCAATTCAGCCTCTTCGTATCTTTGCCGTTCGCGCAGCCATATAGGAAAAATGGCACCTAAAAGCAGCTTTTTGTCAATATCTCCTTCCCGACTCATTCACGATAAAAACAGTTATATACAAAATGAAAGTAGAAAAAAATTTCCACAATTTCTTTGGTAATCTTTTTTCGTAAAACCAATAGTTTTGGTGTACGAGCGCTGTAAAGTGTAATGGGCGCGTGGATCGCAGTTGTGGATGAGAAGTCGTGACATAGCTTCCTTTACGCAAAGATGCAGCTATTAACTACTTATTATTATACCGTTTTTGATATACATCGTGATTAATTATCGATCTGAGTCCCACCAAAAGTTTATCCTTGTTGTCCTTTCTGTTAATACTTGACTTACGATAAGCCTCCAATCCTTTTTCTTTAACTCCACTTTTATGCAATGGATTAGCACAAGTAAATAAATTTACTTTATTAGAAGCCATGGCTCTATAAATGCAAACGACACTGTGAAGGGAAAGAAGAGCGCTCGACACAAAGCCGACGCATTCCTTTATAACAGCGGAGGACGGGCCATAGTAAGCCGGTTTTTCAACGCATGTGAAATATTTATTATTAGTGTAGTTTTTAGATTCAAGTCAATTTTATAATTCACAAATTTCAGTTGAAATTAAATATCACAAGTTGGCGTATATGTATAATTGTTTACGGAGCTCGTACGCCAAAACTATCGACTTTAGGAAAAAAGAGGTTATAACATAAATTGTGGAAAATTTTCACTAATTTCATTTTGTATATGAATGCTTCTATCGTGAAATGAGCCGGAAAGAAGATATTGTCAAAGAACTGCTTTTAGGTGCCATTTTTCCAATATAGCGGCGCGAGCGTCAAAGATACAAGGTGGCAAAGTTGAAATTCGAATAGAGCACATCTAAATCTATAAAATTACCAATCTTCAACACTTCCGGTAAGCTCTGCAGGCAACCTCTTTTTTTAGAACCAAATGATTGTACTATATGTGTTACAAAATAAAATAAGATTGTATGTTGAAAAATACCCAGCTATCTGAAGTCAAATAAATTTTTACCTCATTCCAGCGTCACATATGAGATTTGAACAATAAGAACGGATTAATATGAAAACTGGCAGTACGCCAAAATAGAATAGATTGTTGAATGAGAATCAATTAGTGGTTCGGCATATTATTATCATAATACAAAACGAATTCGTTCATCGATTTCATTACTGACATTTTTCGGTGTGCATATTTCTTGAATTTCCATGTTGCTTACTTTATTTACAGTAGTATCATTGCGCATTTGTCAAGCTCAGCTTGTTCCAAACGAAATAAGTGTTCGATATAATTTTCTAGATCTTTATTTACTTATCTTTCATCGATCTAATCCGATTCAAAATCGATCATATAATCCGTTCATACTTCAGTATTTTCGTGAAATACATTCTACATGCGATTATTTTTATACCCGTTTTGCCCCTGGTTGTGCAAGTCTGCATAAATGCGGTGGAAAGGCTGGGCTCTGCGAATTTCAATTATCTTACGCGGCCTATTCGTTCTATGTGGCTTTGTATTCACTAAGAAAACTGAATTGCACCACTCAAATGTTAAATTGAAATGGTAAAAACCGCAGTTATAAGTCGATCGCCATCACACATCGATCTAATCACTTCAAGTTGTTAGAGATAACAATTAAATTGCTATTCTTGCCACCCGGTTTTCTCATTACGATTAATTCTGTTCGGGAAGCTACAAATATCTCTGACCGATGTTACATGAATCAATCAATTATCTCTTCTAGTTTTCATGAGGTGTGCGTTTCAAATTTAACATTTTTTGGCACTGAATATATTCTGAAGGAAGACGTAGTACTTTGGCAAAAGAAACTGATGAGTTAGGTGTTAATCACAAAAAAAAATATGCAAAGCAAAGATACTCCGTATGAAGATGGCTCTCGATGACTACAAGCACGAAAATAATTGCGAACAGATCCTACCAGCAAATCAGAAAACCTCAAAGCGTTCCATCAATGTAGCCCTTGCCCTCGATTCATTCCTTTTCATTTTGGTTCTTCGTTCGCCTTCACCTTCAAATGCTCGAATTTCAATTCAATACAACAAATGAATTAGCCTGGAATGTGAAAAGAGATGTATAGTCGAAAGGAGGCGCGGGAATTTAAATCGTTCAAATTGAAGTGTGGTTTTTGTACGTGATTCAGAACATTTTGAACAGCAGCAACGTAGAAGTTGAAATATTTCAACAAAAGATAGAACTGCAAGGTGGTATATATTTGTCTGATTCAGCATTAAAATTGGATATTCCGACATGTGTCTCGACTTTTCGATCATTTGAACTATTCAAAATAAAAACTGATGCATGAATGTCTTCATACCCATTATTAGTTCTCAATAAAACTTGAAAACTTTTATATCCATAGATAGAATCACCACACGCAGACTTAATAAAACTTTCACTCTCGAATAGCTAAACTTTAGTCATAAAGAACGGATTTGATCGCTCCTTACGTGAACCAAAAAATTGTACGAATTCTGCAATTGAACGTTCCAAATATATGCAATTAAAAATTTCGAATTATTGCCTTCACATATATCAAGCTCAAGCTCCTACAATTGTGATTAAAATAGCATTTAATAAACTTGTGTTCATGATGCTTAATAACATTTAAAACAATTTGTAGCACTTTCAACATTTATATTTGACAAATCTACCAGAATAATTTTGTTTTAGTTTTTCAAATTTGAGACACATGTTATACTGAACAATCGCTGCGCTCGTAATTTGAAAAATTGTGCCTGGATAAATGTTTGTTAAATATGGTACATAATATACTATTCTGGCTTCGTTTATTAGAAATCTCATTTCATAATGAGACTATTAAGTTTTCCAGTTGTGTTCTCAATTCGATATACTATCCTCATTCATTTAATTTTTTTATAATATCACAAGAGGTGAGAATATGGAATATATATTCTATCGACAGATGAAATCAGTGAATAGCAGAATGATTTGTTAATCAGTAATCATAGCAACCAGTTTTTGTTTTGTACATAATGATAATCAATCAACTACTTATAACTGCCATATGTGGTGAATGTGTTATTTTGTTCATTAATTATCATCACAGCACAAAAACTAATGTTGAAACTATTGCAGAATTGTTAATCGACTTCTTTTTTACCATAATTAGATAAAATGTTCGAAATGATGCTCATAATAATAACTGATTCATTGATTTTCTTGGTCCAAAAAAGTGATTTGTTTGCATTTGCTTCTAAATCATAAATGAAACTGTGAACATCGACGCATCAGTAAAATTTTCCACCTATACTAATTTAATTTTCTTTTATAGGTAAGAGTTTCGACACAATCCACTGTAAAGAGAAAATATTGTAAGTAACTAGAGCAAATAATAAATAATTAGTAAGTGCATTCATTATTAAATTTAATTATATTTTTTCATGCACCAATTCCTACAATAAAAAATTTTGTACCCTAGATTTCTGATGAATGAATTAATAATAGACATTTATGCAAATCCATGTATTCCAAATGACAAAAAATCGTTGAACGATGAAATGACGTAATATTATTCGTTAAACTTAGGGGAGAAACAACTACTATCTTCTCTGAGAGATTATGACGATATATCTTGTCTTATAAGTTTTCCAATTGATATTTGAACTTCAAGAAATTACATGATTCATGAAAAAAATCAAATGAAATTCAATATGAATTTTGTCTTTGGCAGTACTCAGAAAAAAATATGATCTGATACGATATCAGATGTAAATAGTGTAGATCTTGGGCTAATCGACCTCATTTCGTCCTGCACATGCAGAAGCCTATTTATTCTGCAAATGATTCTTGTTTTTGCTTAATTCATCTTTATATGAATATTCAGCGGAAATATCTGAAAAAATTGAGGAATTTCTGTAAGTTTCAATGAAAAAAGAATAGTTATTTGATTCCCAGCAAGGAAAATGCACTGGTGAGAAAAACGAGACAGAAGATATAACAAAGGAGAAAACTAAAATGATACATAAAAAACTGAGAAACGGCAGGCGCCGGAACATGATATAATACGGCCAGAACAATTAAATATATGGGTGCAGAAGGAGAACAGATGCTGCTTGAGATGCTTGATAGGATTTGGAAAATTGAGAAAATTATCAAAGATTGGGAAAAGGCGATGATATTTCCCATCCATGAAAACTGAGACAGTAGGACTCGTAGCAATTACAGCTAAAATAAATGAATCTATAATAGAAAACAAGCTTAGACAATAATTGGATTCAACAATATAAAGAGCACAAATCTGGTTTAGGAGAGGACACTCTACTTAAGATCACATATACACAATCAGAAAGCTCATAGAAAAAACTATGAACCAAGAGAACAAATTTATAAAATTTGTTGATTTGGAAAAAGCATTCGACAGAGTACCACGAAAGCATTTGTGGAAAATATTCAGAGAAAGACTGGATAGCGAAAAACTAATAGAAGCAATAAAAAGTGTGTATAGGAAAACATCAAATTACATCAGAACCGGAAATAAAACATCAGAAGAATTTTCCACAACGCAAGGACTAAGGCAAGGACATGCATTAGGTCCGTTGCTATTTATAATTTTCTTGGATAGTATTATCAACGGTAATATACCGATAGAGAGGTGTATTATCGATATACCGAAGAATTTCACGAATATACTTTTTGTCTTTTGGGTAATTTTTTACGAGACAAATTTGGGGATTCATAATCTGATAATACCCGAGAGCTTTAGCTCGAGGGATATTATCGTTGATTATAAATCTCCAAATTTGCCGAGTGAAAAATTACCCAAGACAAAAAGTATTTGAATTAAATTCAAGGTATATGCGATAATATACCGAATCTTGAGGTGTATTTGCAAGGATTATTTCACAAACCATGGAATTTATTGATTGTTATATTTTTTATTATTTTTTAAAAAGCTACTGTGGTATATCGAGTTATGCTGGGGCCACATTTACGTCTAATGTCATTAATTGAGGCGTTATCCAATAATGAACATATTGTCATTGACAATATGTCAATTGTCACATAACGCCTTACTTAACGGCATTACACATAAGTGTGGCCCATGCATTGGGAGAAAATATTATCGCGATATAAGTCGTTACCATGGAAAATCCCTTAATTTCATTGGTTGTTGCTAAGGTGTGTGATATAATCAATAAAATAAAGGATAAAACAAGAAAAGTGGATATTGATAACAATCGACTGACAATAACAACAATAGGTGAATGTGCTTTCGCAGATGATCTAGCAATTCTAGCTAAGAACGAGAACGACATGTAATACAATACAAATATATGGAACGATTAACTGAAGTATGATAATAAATGTAGACAAAACAAAAATATTGGTGATAGCAAAAGAAGATACAATAACTAACATAAAAATAATCGGAAAGGAAATAGAACATGTACATACATTCACATATCTGGGGATAAAAATGAACCACAAAGCAAGCATATATCAAGAAATCAACAAAAGAATACTAGCAACCAATAGAAGCTTACATGCAATAAACAAAACAATATCAAATAACTAACAAGTTAGAACAATATTGTGGACCATTTCTAATATTTGGAAGTGAAACGTGGTCAATGAATCAAAGGAACGAAAGTAAAATTCAAGCAACGGAAATGAGTTACTCAAGACGAGCAGAAGGAGTGACAAGGATGAATGAAATAAGAAATGATCATATAAGGAAAAACCTGGAAATAGAAAGCATACATAACACTATAAACAAGAAGCAAGTGGCATGGTACGGCCACTTAATAAGAATGCCAGAAGAACGATAAACAAAACAAGTATGATACACAAAAATCACAAACAAGAAAATTGAGGAAGATCTAGAAAAACATGAGAGGACAACACTGATCTCTATATAACACTGGATTGGATTTAGGCCGCTGGAATGCGGTCCCAATTGAGCGTCGCCATCTTGGCAAAAACTGAGGTTTTGTGTCAGCTCAATACCGCGTTGTGCCGCGATATTTAAAATTTAGCTGTTTGGTTTGCCGGGATTTTATTTATCAAACATGATGATTGAGTGCATGTTTTGCGGAAAGAAACCCGATTCATCGAGAAATTTGACACTGCACAAGTAATTACAATGAAATAACCTGAAGTAACGGTCGCTATGACTGAAATAAGTAAACATTACTTATTTTCAATGCTATGCTATGATGTGAATATTTTCAAGATTTTCATCCGATGAACAATCGTTCTGAAAATGGCTCGAACAAATGGGTTTGCCAAACTTAGAAATAGAAGAGATACACGACTCTGGAAAATGATGTTGTTTCGACTATTTTCAACGAACTATACAAAAACTATAGCGTTAACTGCAAAACCAAAAAAAAAATGTTCAAATAGTCACACAATTCTCAATACGATTTATTTATTGTTTAGATTCATAACAAAAATCGTAAAACTATTCAATGAATTTGATAATTCAGAGCTAAAATGTTTAAAAAATAGTTTAATTACTGATACTAAAAAGTTAATAAATATTCTGAGCTATTAATGAATATTTTTAAATATTTTAATTATTATAACAATTTTTAAATACTTTTAACTATTATTGATCATTAATGTGTGCATATTGACGTATATTGAGAATAATTTCATCATCTAACATGCATTATACTTTGAATTTCATCGAGTGTCTTCTATAAGTGTTTTGAATTTGCCGCCGAATAGTGACACAAAACCTCAGTTTTACTGTCAAGGCCGCCGTTCAACCGGGGCCGCTTTCAGATGCCAGAATACGGTCTAAACCCAATCCAGTGTTATATTAGAGATCAGTGGAGGACAATGTAGAAGATATTTGAAGGAGAAACAGTATCAGCTGTCAAGATACATTAAGAAAAGCAGAGAACAGAACAGAATGGAGAGAAATGATAAAAAAACTGAGCTTAAACTAATTTAATCGCGACGCCCACAAGGCTATAAAGCAGATTTAAAAAGATTAATAATAATATTTGTTTTCCCAGAGTGCAAAATTAGGTTTTTCTATAAGCGTTCAAAAATCATGACATTTGTACATCAATATTAGTATGCGAAATGTATTTCGTGCACTGATTTTATCTTGACAACGTGCACAAAGTACTTTGTGCACGTTGTGAAGAAAAAGAATTTACTCATTTTTGTATTTTAATATGATTTTAATATATTTTTAAAATTTTTTTTACAGACGTCAAAAAATTGAAAAAACATATTAAAATCATATTAAAATACAAAAATGAGTAAATTATTTTTCTTCACAACGTGCACAAAGTACTTTGTGCACGTTGTCAAGATAAAATCAGTGCACGAGATACTTCATGCCCGTTGTCATGATAAACAACTCCAATGCGACATTTCGCATACTAATATTAATGTACAAATATCATGATTTTTTAACGTATGTAGAAAAAACTAATTTTGCACTCTGGGAAATCAAATATTATTATTAATCTTTTTAAACCTGCTTTATACCCTTGTGGGCGTCGCGATTAAATTAGTTTGAGTTCAGTTTCTTCATCATTTCTCTCCATTCTGTTCTGTTCTCTGCTTTTCTTATTGTATCTTAACAGCTGATACTGTTTCTCCCTGAAATCTCTTCCAAATTGTCCTCCCATGTTTTTCTAGGTCTTCCTCTCTTTTTCTTCTTTGTGATTTTTGTGTTCCATACTTATTTAATTTCGCGCACTAGATACATAAATAACTATTTGTCGCTTGAAGTGTGAGGCTAGAGCTCATATTTAATCCGAACGAGCCTCAAAGTACATTGTTGCTCGTTATTGGAGACGATCGACAAAACTAGCTCTGAAGTCGAAGATAAAACCAACTCTCTATAACAGCAGTGAGAAAATATGCTATATTTATGGGTATAGGTGGTAACCGCAAAAAACTATTCCTTCCGTTCGAAGTAGTCAAAAATCATTTCAGGTGCTTTCATTTACAGTTATGTTGAATGAACCAAAAATTTTGGTGTCAATCCAAAGTTGTCGGTTTTTAGAACTCTAGCGTAACAATTGCCTGCATTTCTGCTAGTGTTAATGATCACTGGACAAAACAAAATCGTATTGAAAACGGTAGAAAATAAATCAGCTCAAAGAAAATTGTTCATTCAAATAAAAAAAAATTCTCGTTGGAATAGAGTTTTGAAACATGCACCGAAAGTTTACTGAACTGTTCCCAGCTTCGAAAGTTCTCAATTCTAAACCTTGGAAACAATTAACAGAGAATTTTCGATTTTATCTGTCAAGTTGATATTTCAGAAATAATTTGTATTATAAAATGTATTCATCATAGTGTTCACATTTTCTGTAAACGTAATAGCATAGAAAATATGAAAACCAGAATGTAATATCAATTAATAAGTCATGTAAATTTATTTGTAAAATCAATAGAATAGTTTCAAAAACGGAGGGATAATGTTGACTCCACAAAGTTACGCCTTGTGCTTTGCCTTCGCTTTCGTCGAGTGCAGCCAACTTCACCCTGTACAATAATGTTGGACGTTCGTGCTTTGTAACGTAATATACAATTATCTCGAATTTTCGGAGCTAAAAGAGGAGAAAGGTGGAATATTTGGAATATTGTTGATATCTTACAATTTGAGAGACAATTGAATACCAATTCAATATGTAATCTGCAGCAATCTCACAATAACAAAATTAGTATACAATTATTCGTTTTCTTTCAACAAATGTAATGATTCTCGTCACATGTAGGTATGCTTGCTTGATTTCAGCTTCCTCTTTAGCACATCATCTTTTTCTATCAACGTAATTTAAATTCGCTAGAACCGTGTTGGTTACTCAGTGCTCTGAAAATAGATCTAATAGCCGTAATACCTGAACAACCACAAATGTTCGTAAATGTCGCACTAACGACTGGCTCGATATACACGACCGTGTCAATTACGAATAGAGGGTATGAGACGAAACGATAGACAGTGTAAATTAACCACTTTTAAGAGAAAATATATCACACACTAATAATTGTATTTTATTCATTGCTTGGAAAAGTCACACAAAGATCAGTATTTATTCCAAGAACTTCACAACAGGTGGCAAGATCCACTTGAAATTGGTTTTTAATCGATTTACGATGAGAAAAGAAGTGGGGAGTGATGCTGAATATACTTTACTGATTGCGACGAGAATATTTTGATACAATAGAGATGCTATTATAGACATGAAAATGGCATGTTTCTAAAAAGACAGCTACCCTAATCGCACTGTTTTGGATTTCTACGATTTCAGTTTCTGTAGTGGTCGGGTGAAAGATGTCAGTAGAACCGTATAAGTTGATAAAATTGAATGTTGACACATACACTTTAATTTGTCATGATCAAGTCAATATATTTTGATAAATGAGTATAAGAGATCTTTATGCTTGACTCACTTGAAAAATGAAAGCTGTTTTACATTCGCTTGAAATTTAAATCAGCATAGATACGGATTTCATGTTCAGTAAGGCCATGGTGACACTGAACGATTGTCACTGATCAGATTCGACCGAGTAAAAAATAAATCACCATTATCTCATAAATATGTATGATTTTCGTGGGATGTTTGGTTTAATCTTTGTCAATCTAGAAGCCTGTCTCCGTGAGGTTAACTGTAGAATTGAGATTTTTTCATACCGGGAGCGCTTCTATTTGTTTCAAAGTAATGGAATTATAAATTGGTATAACTAAGTAATGACTATAGAGTATAAGTAAACAAGTAAACAACGCGCTAATACAATTAATTAGTGAATGTAATTCAATGCAATATGTGATGGATCGTTTAACGTTTATCTATACAAGGTGTATTATTGAAATAGAAATCATGGAACCTTTCATAAACTATTGGAATATTGAGATTGAGAGATACTTATTTGCAATTAATGAGGATTATGGATAAACTCTGAAATATTGGGTGTGCGAACAATAGCCAATATTTTTATATTCCTAACAATATTGTACCAAACAGAATCCCAACATAATAGTGGTGGCAAACGCAACTGACTCTTGCGCCAAGGACGTAGTGAGGTCTGGTGAAATTTCTGGAATTCCACTGGAAATTTCTGATAGTTTCAAGAAACCCTAGGCGGAGATATAAAAACCCGAGACTTGGTCGAACATGGGATTGAAAATAAATAGGTGAACTTGTCAAAATGAATAAGAAGCAGTAGAAATTAATTGCAGACAATGTTAATATGTAAATAATAAATAAGTATAGTGTAAAAGTCTAGTTTAGCGTCGGTTCTAAGTAAAAGTATGCAACAGTCAATATTTTTATTTATATTATTATAGCCTTAAGTAAAAATGATATTAATGAGCCCATAAAAGACTCGAGTTCCGTTACAAAATCAATACTTTGTGATTAAATTCTACACTTCATTGATAATTCAAAACTCACTGAAATAAAATGACTAGTTTTTCATCAAGAATCATTGAATGATTAACGTGATGACTTATTCATCACATGTGAAATTTCATAAAAACCTTACATTCATCATTTCGTAATGTGAAACCTTCATTCCGGCAGATAATTGATCACTTGTAACCCAACTCTATTATTCATATGAAGCGAATTTAAGAATTGAAAACATCTGGAATGATTTCCATGAGACTAATAACGGATTCACTTTGTAGGCACAGAGTACATTCTTCTTTTGTTCTAGAAAAAATGTTTTTCGGTTGATTACTTCCGAAAGATTTGAGTATCGATATTTCAGTGGAGATATTCAATTGTTGTAGTAAAAGAGTATACTGTCAATGAAGTTTTTTATATGGAAATAATGCTTTATGACAACAGAATTCAATTATTGTCGAGATAAAATTGTCCAATCACGTGTTTGCAAGCCTCCGCTAATGACACGTTAACGCTAACATAAGAAACAAATCTTATGGATGCTTACTGGATGACATTAATGTACTTACTATCAATTTCAATACGTCTATGCTCGAGAATCGATTAAAAATATGACATATCATCCTTTGTTTATGAGCTTTGGTCATTCATATAGAAATTGTATTGTCAATTTTCATGTCAACTATAATATCTCCTACTATTTCTACAATATAATCAAATTTTCAGAAATCAACAAAATTAACGAAAGATAGATCTTTCACAGCTGTTTTTCTTGCATCAAATCCTCAATCCAGTTTCCAGACAACACATGTACAAGGCAGTGGTGGGATTTGGCAGGGGCAAGGGTGCCCCCCCCCCTCCCCTAAATCTGGCGTCTACGACCACAAACGCTTATGTCACATGCGCTCAAATATTCAATTAAATTGTATAAAAGTCGTAGTATTTATTATAAATAGTTTGTGTGCTAAAATATTTTCGTCTTTCTGAGCAGGAAAAGACCGCCTGTTAGCTAAGTGCAAAACACCAGTACTTGAAAACAAGAGCCATTATTTTAGTGCCACTGATACGGTGCGTATATTGCATTACATAATATCTCATATGGGACACGTTATCACTCAAGATTCCACACCGAAGTTGGTCAGAGCGGCTGAAGCCCGCCCGTTAGTTGAGTGCAAAGCACCGCCGGTTGAAAACAAAAGTCACTGTTTTAGTTCCACTGATACAGTGCGCCTATTGCATTACAAAATAATTTCCTCCTCGGAATTTCGACATCAGCGTTCGACAGTTTGAGAGGTGAAAATTTATTACTGATTTTGTCAAAGAATAATGGAGAAATAATTAGTAGGAAAAAATCCAGTGGAAAAAATGGAATTAAAAAAGTGTCGTATATTCATAAAGTCAAAAAACCATTTGTTAGGTTCCACAATTTTTTTTTGAAAATTTACCCCTTCACATCTCAAAATAAATAAGAATAAACAAAAGTTATAAGAAAAATAATCTGCCTTTTATCAATTAAGTGACTTAAACCCCTCTTCCCCACACCGTAGGAATCTTGGATATGAGCCTGGCTCCTAAAGTTGATATGAAGATTCAAATGTTGCCTCCCCAATAATATTGTTGAAATGCCGCCGCTGTGTACAACAGATGATTTTCCGATGATTTTCCATTCCTAACTGTACTATTTCTACCGTCTCCTTGTGAAGAAAGTGCTTGGTTCTGTAAGAGTATCTATAATGAGACATAGTTATTCGCCATGAGTTAAATGTTTCAATTAGAATTTTGTCCCAGTGGAGACGAGATAAATGAAAACGACTTTCTTTAGATTCAATTCACAAATAGAATAGGCATTGTGCACAATTTTCGAAGCAATTTTGTTCACCTAATTTGCAGTGAGTTTTCTTGCGCTCTGGACCACTTTGAGCTGCGCCTGGTGTGAGACTTATTCTCGCACCATACAATGCAAGCTGCGCCACTCATTTTGACTCTAAAACGTAGACTTGGTATAGACTTCCTTATTAGAAATATGGATGTTACCGGAAATAATTGTCGGAGGAGAACAGGAGCGTTTGATGCAGTTATAGCTTGCGAATTGATTAGGATTACGAGGCTGAGAAAAAGGAAGAACAAACTTTGATCAAGAGAGTAGCTTTCAGGAGGAATAAAGTCCGCGAGATTTTCAACATCAACATGTTGCTTGACGATCTTACCGCGTACAGACATGGGTCATTCTTGTATGCGTCAATGAGAGCTTCCACTCCTGCTCTTTCCCATTTTACTCTTTTCACATAAGCCAAAATTTCTTTTGATTTGTACCTCAAAACAATACAAGACACAATGCAGCGCAGTATGCTGATGTGATATAAAACTCAGTGATTTAATCACGTGATTTTGTCGTCCGATCTGATAGCAGTCAGCAGCTCAGCGAGTGCAAAAATAGCACCGGATCTATCTTGTTTAACAAGTCTCGTGGCAAGTCTAGCACCCAGTGGCAGACCAAGTTTCTAGCATTGGAGCAAGCGTGGCGGGCTCAAATCCAAAATCGAACTCACTAGAAGGAAGACAAATTTCCAAACATATTTTTGCCTGACGTTGAAGATGTTGGCAGTGTTGAGCTTTTCTTTGGTACAATTTCCTGGTCAAATAAGCGTTGTGCACTACATGGAAATAGTGACTGTATTAATGGGCTGATTAAATTCATGAGGAGGAAAATAGATTTTGAAACATGTTTTTTCCTGACGTTAAAGATGTGGGCAGTGTTAAACTTTTTTTGGTACAATTCCATGGTAAAGTAGGCGTTGCATACTTCATCGGAACAGGACTGACTAAATCCAAAATCAAATTTATGAGGAGGAAGATGAATCTCCAAACATGTTTCTGTTGAAGATATCGGTAGTGCTGAGCATCAGGATGTATTAGGAAAACTTGTAATTCATTAATTTTGCCAAGTTTGACGTCCGTTGATTCAAATGATACTTCTGAATCTTTTCACTTTTAATTCATCGTGATTTTGAATAGGGAAATGTTCCCATAGGAAACCATTTTATCTTACTGTACAAAGTACAACTATTGTGAAACCGACAAAATTCACATTTCGAGATTTTGATGGGAATATCCGTTTTGAGCATCCCTGAATCCATTTTGACTATTTTAGGTTTGATGTCGGGACGTATGCATGTGCGTTCGTAACTCGCGATTCTCAAAACTGTCAAACGTATAATAATGAAATTTTCTATTCAGCACTGATCTAGGGTCTAGTTGTGCACCTCGCATTATGATTGCTATCGTCTGTACCGGAAGTGCACTTTAATCATAATATTTTTTGAATTTTTCGTCTAAATCTAAAACGATTAAACGCAGAATGTTAGACTTTAGTATTTAAGACGATAATACCATCTAGCTGCTAATTTCCTATTTTCATTGAGATCGACCAAGCCGGCAATGCACTTTACTTGACAGTATTTTGGAATTTATCGCATGATTTAAAACCATCGGTTGTAGAGTATTGAAATTTAGTATGTCAGTTTGCTGTAGTATCCGAATGATTGTCTTCTATTCTCATAACATTCGACTGAACCGGAAGTGTACTTCAGTTGGATTTTTTTAAATTTTGCGCATAAATTCAGAAGTGGTAGCCGTAGAATCTTGAAAATCAGTATTTTAAGGATGTCGTAGCATAAGAATGATGACCTACTGTTTTCATAGCAACCGACTGGGCCGAAAGGGCACTTTACTTGCCAGATTTTTAGAATTTTTTGGATAAATCCAAAACGGTTAGCCGTGCATCAATGGAATTTTGTGTTTTATTATCGTATTATTATATGCAAAAATATCCAACGATGTACAAGTAAGTCACGTGATGTTCACGTCTGATTTTTATGATCATAGCGCCAATGACATAATGTATAGAATTTGATTTCACTCTAAATTCTAGAATTAACATCTGCTGTGATTCTGTAACCCTGAATGCAAGAATTCTATTCAATAAATACTTATTCCTTTTTATAATTTTTCTGAATCTTCTTGACGAATAGGCAACAACAAAATTACCTCACCACTGATCATGGGTGCCTCACCGCTGAAGCACTTATGATACCGTCAAAGAAAGGTTTTCATGTGCCATAAAAAAAGAATTCCGGTGGGCAAGTGGTAACTTATTAAACAGAGGAAATTAATGTGTTGTGAATAAAATTCGAAAGCGACATAAGTATCTATTAAATTCAAAAAGGGATGGGAGCGACATATTGAACATTCCGATCTTGTAGAAAAAAATATAGGAATTAATTATTCGCATTCGCAATATGATTTTTCTCTTTCGCATTCTCATTCGTTATATGTACATACATTCGTTACAAGCCCATAGTAAAAATAATTGTTATTTCACTCATTGAATCTATTTTCAGAGAGCTCGTTTTAAATCTCACATATATAATGAGTCTGGATCTTATTTGCATTTCGGCAAATAAAAAGACTTTAATCGTAGTCCTATATGAACTGTGAACAATTGTTAATGTGAATAGAACATAGCTACTTCGTCAAATTACTTTTGGTTGGAGGTTCCTGCGTGAGAAGTTTGTGCTATCGCGCTGAATTAATCGTTGTGGTGTTGTGGTATTAAACTGAGGCTTTAAGTTATTCAACGATATCGGAAAATATAATGTATCGATCATGCCAGAAACAGTTTAGGGCAAACATGGCAATTTTCGTTACTCCAACTTTTCGTGCTTATATAAGAAGTGAGATGTTGGCATTTTAAAGTTAGGATTAAATCTATATGCTTCAATTTTAGAATCCAAATGATCTCACGGACTGAAACTTAATTCTAATTTTTACTTACTTGTACTAAGTACAAGGAAGTATTGTAAAACCGACAAAATTCACCTATCGAGATTCTGATGGAAATATCCGTTTTGAGAATCCCTGAATTCATTTTGAGCATTTTCGGCTTGATGTCGGTACGTGTGTACGTGCGTTCGTTCATAACTCGCATATCTCAAAACTGGTTGGACGTATAATGTTGAATTTTTTATTTAGGACTGGTATAGGGTCTAGTTGTGCACCTCGCATTATGGTTTCAATCGTCTGTACCGGAAGTGCACTTTACTTGAAACTTTTTTCGAATTTTTCTAATAAATCAAGAATGATTAACCGTAGGATGTTGAAATTAAGGATTTGGGCTTGGTGTTGTATCAGAATGATTATCTGCTATTTTGGTATAAATCGGCTCAGCCGGAAGTGCACTTTACTTGAAACTTTTTTCGAATTTTCCGCATAAATCCAGAATGATTAGCCATAGCATATTGAAATTTAGTCTTGGAACTTGTTGTAGCATCAAAATAGTTATCTACTATTTTGTATCAATCGACTGAGCCGGAAGTGCAGTTTATATGTATAACAGACATTCAGAATTTGCCGTAAAAAACAATCAGTTCAATTGAAATGATAATAGTCCAAGATCCCAGACCCGCCAGACCTTACTTATTTTCTGAGAAACAAAATTTGTGGATTAGAATAGTTTTAGTCGGTACTTTGATCATACACATATTTACTAGTTTGTGCCGACGGCCAATTTATAGATACGAGGTGTTATAGGTACATCAAGACAATAATCACTTTTCTTGAAGTCTGAGTGCTGATTTTTATGTATGTTCTAGAGAATATTGTTGAAAATTGATAATCAACACATCCAGACACTTCTCATCGGCAGCAACTCCTGCTAAACGCTTTAAACCTCGCAAAAAATATCGTTATCTTACTTATAGTCTGAGTCCTAATTTTTATATATAATACTCGGAGAGCAATTTCAAGACTTTTTATGAATAGCCAGACCAAGGAAGAGTTGGATGCCCATAGATACTTCACTTACTATCAAGCCTTCAAATAGTGACTTCGCGCTTTTACTCACAGCGATATTTTAGATGTGTCTGGAGGATGTTTAGCCCTACGATTAATCTAGCTGTTAACAAAAAGTATTAAAATTGTACACTGAGTGTCATATATAATAATTAGCATTCAAACTATAAGCAAGATCCCGTTATTCTTCGTGAGCTTTAAAGAGTCTAGCAGAAATTACCACCGATGGAAAGTGTCTAGCAGTGTTGATTATCAATTTTTAATAATATTCTCCGAAACATACCTCAAAATCAGCACTCAAGACCTTAAGAAAAGTGAGTAATGTCTGAACGTACCGCTAGCACCTCGTATCTGTAAATTGGCCGTCGCCACAAACTAGCTAGTATGCGTATGATCAAAGTACATACTAACACTACACTATTCCACACATTTTGTTTCTCAGAAAATAAGTAAGGTCTGGCGGGCCTGGGATCTTACTCTATAAAGTAGGCAATGTTAATCTGTTGTCAATTTTTTGATTCTGTTTGACATTGTACATGTGAAAATATCATTAAAATTATATTTATCATAATCTGAAGTGACAGAAAGCTTTATTGAATAAATTTATGCAGATATCAAATGATGTATAAGTAAGTCACTTGATGTTCACGTCAGATTTTTTCGTCTGGTTTTATGTTTGTTCTTCACATTTCTCAACATTACCTACTTTTTGTACATATCATTTTTTTTTTTGTAGAGATTGATGTTAAAGTTTAGACTTCATAATTTTGTTGTATATGATATACATAATCACTCAAACCTCAAACAGCCACATGTTTGAAGATTTTTGCGTACCAACTTAATCTCTTTGTACAGACTTACGCCTAATGGAGAGAGGTGCCGGATGTCACAGGCATCCAAAGAGCAAAAAACACGAACCATAGCTTTTTAGATTAAAAAATGCGTCACCAGTTCTCATGCGCTCTCTGAGAATCTGCTCTGCATGTACGACTCATTCTGTCACAGAGATATTCACCGGGTGAATATGAAGAGTAGGATTAGCTGCAGCTTCTCGCAGAGAAAAGGAGAGAGAATAAGAGTAGTTGTGTTGAAGCACCCAAGTACAAAAGTAATATATGATGTCACTTCGGATTGCAACTTGTCCGAGATAGGCGTGTAATATTATATAGGTCAAGTGTGAATATTAGTTGTAACAAGAGTATTATCTTTTTGAATTATTACAGTACCTGGATAACAGTAGCTAGATTCAAAATATTTGCAAATAGATAAGAACTTTACATATCTAGATGGAATTACAAGTTGAAGTGATATCAACGTTACAATAAACATATGACAATGTCTAAGAAAATCATACTATATTTGAGAATTTCCTACATTGGTTTATTAATCGAATAATTCTTTTTACTCTTGAACACTCTAATATCATCATTATTATTTTGTGACCATCAATAGATTAAAAAGTAATGTTTTATTAATTCCAGAAGACATCATCAGTGAAAAAGATAACTTGAGTTGATACACCTGTAGACTCCTCCATTAAGTAATTTATTTTCTCTCTTTAGAAATCTTCTCAAGTTGGTGAGAAACTCATTCCCACCTGACGTCTGCAACAAATCAAGAAAAAGTAAATAAATCTACAAGACAACGTCGAGAGCGTTTCCTGTTCGAGAACATAAAATTTCTTTTCAATTTCAGTCGGCACAGGGCGCGGAAACGAGCTTGCCGTGTCGTTGCTGAATCCGCGTAAATCCATTATTTCAGTATTTGACAAGTCACAATGCATCACATTATGCAAATCAGGATCTAAATTTGGTTTCCGAAGTCACCGCAGTAGGGAGTGTTGGTTACAGATGGCAGCACTATATACCGCTGCATTCCGGAAACAAACCGATACTTCATTTAACCGGAAGTTAGTATATTATTGTCTCTGTGGGTGAAGTTGAAGAGAGAATTTTGCTAAGTGAGATAGTAAATCCAATATGAGGTTCAAACTGAGAGATCAGCCGGAAAATAAATATTGTTGTAGACATGAATCAATTTAATTCAATAAAGGAAAAAACTTTTCAGAACTCATTTTATAAATAAATATGTTTTATTGGGTATAAGTTCTGTAAATTTATTAGTGTTTCTAATAAATTTACAGAACTTATACCCAATAAAACATATTTATCAATTTAATTCAGTTTATAAAGCTTTTCACTCACTTTATAAAACTCTATACAATCTTGGTCTCGCGTTTTTCGTTCAGGCACAGACTTCCAATTGTTGAGCAATGTGATCATACAGCCTTATATATTCGATTTAATCAAATGGAAATGATTTTCGTACAGTATATGATCGTAGAGTGAATGTTCCTTGTTTTTCAAGCACGATCACACTGTGTGCTCAGAGAATACAAGTGTCTTGAGTATTTTCAGGACAAAAACGGTCTAGATTAATTATAAAGCGCTGAATGACGCAAACAATGAATCTACTGTTCTATTTGCAGATGAATTACTTATTTAAAACAGGTCAAATGTGCCATATCAGGTCTAAGAACTTCAATATGTTGTTATTTCTCATGATTTTGTATTATTTTTCATTGAGATAAAATGGTTCCAGATGTCCCACAAAGCTGAATTTTCTCTCGGTTAAATTGATATTCGCCCCAAAAAAGATCAAAATAGCCTTCTCTGTTCACCCACCACTTTATTCTCGTTTTCTGCTGTCCACTACTTCCGCGTCCACCTGCAGACGACAATTTCGCCAATCTAGTTAACGATTAGAATCACTCTCTGTCTTCGTTTGCTTCCTCGCACAATTGCACAGTGGGTCGAGAAACAAATGAAACTCATTTAGTAAATTTGAGAGCGCAACAACAAGAAGAGATTCGTCGTTGAAAACGAGCTGCATTCGACGCTCGAATACGGTGCCTAACGAGACAAGGAGACTACACACAAGAATGAAGCCGGACGTAGTGAATTGTTGAATGCAGGCAAATCAGGATAGTTGGGCTGATTAACTTTTTGAATCTCTAGAAATTAGGTACGCATTGTGAGACTTATTGATTATAGATTTCAATTAGTTGATTAATTTCTATGTAGTATAAATAGTTCATGTCAGGAACAGGTGCAAAACATTTAGTCTGTTTTGTAGTATATTTTCTTCATCTTGGACTTCCTCTAAATCCTGCATGTTGTTTCCTCCAATATTTTAAAATAAGTAGATCCTCGACTCCCATCCAATCTAGTTCATCTTCAACGCTCATCCGATTGAGTTGACTTTTCGACTTGTTGCGTTTGTGGGTACCTGCTTTTCGCTTTTACCCAAAACAAACCGAGTCGTAAAGTAATAAACGACAACTACACAAAATATCTTTGTTTTATTTATGATACGCCATAACCACCTCACTAAATTCAGATGTGAAGCTCAATTATTTGATCCTGAAACACTTTATAACATTATAAAGAAGATCAAACATCAACTCTGGCTATTGATCTAAAATTCAAAGGACAGAGTCAAATCTGGGTATTTTCGCAGGATGAGATAAAATTCAGGATAATTCATAAGTTAAATGATAAACTGATTTGTTTTAATCAAAAATTTAAACTAGATTATATGTATGATGTTAATTTACGAACGAAAAAGTTCGAGCGCAAAATAAATTGGGGTATGAAGAATGTTATATTCAACAAAATATTGTTGGAAGAACAGGGTTTGTTTTGCTTTAGCTGTTGTACAAATTTTGAATAAATCAGGCTTTTGAAGGAGATATATAAGGTGGAAATTGAGGAAAAACGATTATCTGAATGCCAAGTGTTGATTTATTGCTCGTAAGATAGTTTTCGAATGAGAAAGTTGTATGAATATAATCTGAAGATAAGATAACGAAATTATGTTTGCAGAAAGGTGACTGTGTTTGATTGAATGTGGTTTTGGAAATCGTGCCCACTTCACTTGAACGTATATGATTTTTATGTTGATAACAACGTATCCAAATTCTTGTACCTGTATTCGAGAGGCATCATTGTCTTTCTTCTGAAGGCTTCAGTCCATTCTTCTTTTTGTTTACATGAATTTTGCTTTGCAAATTACGTTGATTTTAATCATAGTCCCTCCAATTGATCTCTGTTAGATAATGAAATTGATCTAAGTTAGCATATGAGTGTCCCTACTCTCTAGGATCTAGATTAAGAAATGGCTTAATTTATTCAGCGTTTAAAACCTATAATTGCGATTGTACATACTTTTGGCTCCAAATATGATTTGCTATGCTATCGAGCACTAATTAATGTCTTGAAATAAAAAAATGTGTCGCGTCAATTAAAGTTAAAACTCAATAAAACAGTTATTAGACCAACGGTGACATACGGTACTGAAATGTGGGTATTAAGTAAAATAATCAAAACAAAAAAAAAATAACTGGAAAGATGGGAGAGAAAATTACTGAGAACTTTATTATTTGGAGGTAAAAAAGTGGAGGAACTATGGGAAAGAAGAACAAACGCAGAGCTGATGGAGCTATATAGTGACTTCGAAATAATGGATCATATAGATTACGATGGTTAGGGTATTTAATGCGAATGTCGATTGATAGACAAGTGAAGATAGTATACGCCGGAAGAGTAGTGGCAAGAAAAAGAAAGGGTCGACTAAAACTTCTGATTTTAAAAATCCAGAACTCATTTTGTGTCGGAGGAAGACTTCTTTCAACAATTAGTCCTACAGAGCCTCTGATCGCATATCAATTAAAATTTGTTCAACTTACAGTTGTCATTCCACAGATAATTTTTGTCCAAAGAAAAATATAGAGCTCCTCTGTCCGAGACATTGATCAATGACAGTATTTCTTGTGTATCTTGAGATAAGGACCTCTGTGGTAAATTAGACTGTGAGCTTATGTAAAAACTGTACATCTACTCCATATAAGAAGAAAGTTGTATGAATACAGGGTGTATCACAAAAAATGAAATATAGGCGTTTAACATGGGAAATCAGTTTTACCCTGCGCATTGCTCTCCTAATTATTTCAGACAAAAAGTTTCAAATAGATATAACAAAACAGAAATTTCTGCATCCGAATCAATAAAAAAAAAATTTTTGCAGCCTTATAACAGCAGAAATAGAATTTGAAAATTCACAGAATTACAGCTAATCGTATGAGCCATGGAATCAGAAATAAGAGATGAACAAAAGCATAATGCTTTATACGTCAAATTATTATTATTCATTTTGACAAATTGTAATATTGTAATAAAAGATCGATATAAAAGTCATTCTCAAAAATGAATAACTATTCAAATGAAGAAAAGCTACAAATAATTAAATGGTATTATTCTGGCAATAGTTGACGGCAAATTCGTGATTATATTAGTACTCTTTGGCGAAATCATGATATTCCGGGGATGTCTACCATTCATTGCCAATTTTGAGAAGACAGGTACACTCAATTTCAAGAAAGAGGAACAAAATATCGAGAACTACAATGAAAATGAAGAAAGTGTTCTTGCTTTGATAGAACTAGAATATACAATGACTGTAAGAGAAATTTCCAGGGAGCTAAATATTCATTTTATGACAGTTCATAGAATTCTTAAGAAACATAAATACATTCCTTTCAAATTTCAAAATCATCAACATCTTTTGGAACGAGATTTTGAAGTGCGTGCATTATTCTGTGAAATAATGATGGAGAAGTCAAATTATGATAGAGACTTCTTAAGGAATATTTTATTCTCAGATGAATGCACATTTACCATGAATGGCGAACCCAATGGTCATAATTACCGGTATTGGTCCAAATAATTCACATATCGTTATACAGTCCCGAACACAATATCGACAAAGTGTAAATGTATGGGCAGGAATTTCAGGACATCAAATAATAGGCCCGTTGTTTATTACAAGAATAAATTCGGAGTCGTATTTGAATTTATTAATGAATATAGTTGGACCAGAAATTGCCGAAACAAATAAAGAAATTGTGTAGTTTCAACATGATGGCTGCCCTGCACATAGTATATCAGAAATTGTGGAATATCTGAATCAAACATTTCCTGGAAGCTGCATAGGACGAAGAGGACCAATTAACTGGCCAGCACGGTCCCCTGATTTAAATCCGTGCGATTTTTTTCTTTGGGGTCCTTTGAAAACTAATGTTTATAAAAGAAGATACCAGAGTATAGAAGAACTTGAATATGCTATAACACAAGAATGTCAAAAAATAAATAATAGGCAATTAAGTAACGTTCGACAAAGTTTCTACAATAGATTGGGTTATTATCTATTATGATTTGAGAATTTAAGAATATTTTTAGTTTGTTGTAGTTCATATTGGATTTAATTTGCTGCATTATTCAATTAATAGTGTTACTTTACTTTATTTCATCAATCTCAAACAATAAATCAAATTGAACCACCAATTATTTACCATCATTATTATTAGATTTTTATTTAGAAAATTGATATCCACTACCTACGGAAGATATCTATTTTGACAATCATCATTCTGATACTGACGTATTAAACGTTACGCTTTTGTTCGTCTCTTATTTATAATTTCATAGCTTATACTATTAAATGCAATTCCGTGAATATTCATATTTTATTACTGCTATCATGAAGTAGCCTAAATGATTTTTTTCTTATTGAGTCGGTACAGAAATTTTGCTCTACAATATCCATTTGAAATTTTTTGTCTAAGATAATTTGGGGAGCAATGCGCACAGAAAAACTGATTTCCCATGTTAATCGCTTATATTTCACTTTCCTTGATACACCCTATATATTTGAAGATAAGATAACGGAATTATGTTTGAAAAAAGATGACTGCGTTCGATTGAATATGGTTTTGGGAATCGTGCCAACTTCATTTGAGGGTGTGATTTTTATGTTAATAAGAACGTATCCAAATTCTGGTGCTGTAGATCTAATATGTTCACCGCTACATCAGAAGTATTACAAGGATCCAACTTAGGCCCATTTCTGTTTTCTATATTTATTAACGATATGTGTGACTATATTATCTGTTTTAAACTATTATTCGCTGATGACTTGAAATTATATATTTCTGTGCGCGATATAAGTGACTGTGACTAAATCCAGAAAAATGTAAGACAATACCAGTGATTTTCAATTATCATATTGACAATTATGTATTAGAGAGGTGTACCAAAATTAGAGATTGAGGCATTTATTTTAATTTTCAACTTTCTTTCTCTGTACAACATGATGAAGTTATTGCCTCCGCCAAGATGTTAGGTTTTGTTATCAGAACTTGTAAATGTTTACTGATTCAACTGTATTATTCACTTTATATTTCACGTTCGTGATTTCCAAATTAGCATATTGTGCAATAATATATCCGATCTACAACCGATACATAACTGATTGAGAAGCTGTACAAAGGCGGTTCATCAAAAATAATCGGTATCCAATCAGAGGTATATCCCAAGAATATTTGTTAAATAGATATGCATTATTACCACTACAGCAGCATAGGCGGAACATATCTATATTATTTCTATATGAATTATTGAATAACTTTATTGATTGCTTCGATTTACCTGTACAAATAAACTTTCTTGTACCTAGGTTATCAGCCCGATCTACAATAACATTTCGCTTAAATGTTACTAGAACTAACCTATTGTTAAAATTGCCAAATAATATTATGTGTAGGAATGCTAATAATGTCAGTAATCTTGTTGATTTATTCAATATTACCTACTCTAGATTGAAATCTATGTTGAACGAAGCTGTGAACTGAAGTATTACAATTTAACTTAAGTATTTTGCCTTATTTATACCGAACTGTCTGCTGTCAACTGGTAATATGGTAATGAATTATTATTTATTATCTATTATTTATTGCAAGTAATGTTGTCATGTTATATATTGTACACGTCTGATACTATATCTAATATTTGTCCTATTATTGGTGTAATTTATTATTTTTATTGACATGAGGTGGTGTCTCATAGTCCCTGTACTGCGGCCTTTTGGCCTATTGTACCCTCTGCGTTTTACTCCTTCGATAGGAGTCCCGTCTGTCTAACGAAGCTCAGGATTTTCTTCAGATTTAACTCTTCTAAGTTCTTCGAGGGCAGTTTTTCCGCTCCTAGAAGCCTATGTCTGCTGGCAATGAACGCCTCGCAGTGACATATTACGTGTTCAGGAGTTTCCTTCTCTTCTCCACAACCTCTGCATGTTGGTTCTTGTTTCAATCCCAAAGTATGTAAGTGTTTATTCATTGCACAGTGTCCCGTTATTAGTCCTGTTATTTTCCTGACATTATTCCTACTCATGGTGAGTAGACTGTTTGTCCTTTTCTTGGATGGTTCATCCAGGAAGAGCCTTGCTTGTCTCTGCCTTGGTGATTGTATCCAGTAGATTTTATGCCATTGCTGGAGCATCGTTTTCATTTCTTGTTTGACTCTTTCCGTAGAAATGCCGCAAGCAGGTTTTGGCCCGATGAAGGGCAGATTTGTTCCGTCCTTGGCTAGGCGGTCGGCTACCTGGTTTCCTTCAATCTCTGAATGCCCCGGTACCTAAATTAACTTTAATTTATTCCTCGCTCCAATAGTATTGAGTCTTTGAATACAATCTAGGACAAGTCCAGATTTTATTTCTGAAGCCTCTAATGATTTTGAAGCGGCTTGGCTATCTGTAACTACGGAGATTCTCCTATTGTCATAGTTCCTCTCCAATAGTAGCTGTACACTGATCGCGATCGCGTACAGTTCGGCTTGAAATACTGTCGCATTTGTTCCGAGTCCAACCAATGGTTGTATCTCAGTCCTTTTGCTCCATGTATTCCTGCTCCGGTTCCATTGATGGTCTTAGAGCCGTCTGTGTAGATGACGATGTTATTTTTGTCTACCGGTTTGTTTATTTGCTCCCAATTATCCCTTGAAGGAATTTCTATCCTGTAGGTTTTGATAATGGTAGGCTTAATACTAATTTGGTCTGGCACCATATGTAGAATTGGATGCTTGTCCATCTCAAATTTTGAAGTGTCCTTCCCTGCATTTTTTTTTCTTTGAGTGAACTTTTGTTCTATATTCGCTGCCAAGTGCTCTCGCTTTTACAGCTAAGTGTAATGGAGGTAGACTTAACAGGGTTTCCATCGCCGCCGTTGGTGTTGTTGACATAGCTCCCGTAATTCCTAGGCAGGCCAGTCTTTGGACCCTGCTTAGTGTATTCTGACAGTGCTTCGTCAATGTTCTTTGCCACCAGGCAATGCTGGCGTATTCTATAACTGGTTTAACCATAACAGAGTAAATCCAGTGGGTCATTGCTGTTGATAGACCTCAGTTTTTTCCAAACATTCGCCTGCAGGTTCATAAGGCTCTTATGGCTTTATTTACTACTTTCTCCACGTGTGGTTTGAATGTTAGACTTTTATCCAGGGTTACTCGCAGATATTTGACTTCTTCTCTCAACGGGATTTCTTTATTGTACAGATATAACTGTTTTAGTCCGGTTAGACTCCGTTTTCTTGTGAATGGTATATGACTGTGGTCTTTTCCAACAAATTTTAAGGCTCCCTGCATCATTTCCGATACGGTTTCCTGAAATTTCCCTGTTACTAGTATAGTCACATCGTTCGCGTAGCCGATGGTTGTGTAACCTGCCTCGTTCAGTCCTTGTAGGGGTTCGTTCACCACTAGGCACCACAGGAGTGGAGAAAGAACTTATTGGTATAAACTGTTGGGCAATACACAATTTATTTATTTCTCATTTTTTATATAAGATTCATTTGTGCTTCGTCCCAGCACTTCTTCGGCAATACCCTTGATTGAAGTGTCTCTTTGAGAGATACTTACTAAAAGATTTGAAAAAAAGTTTTCAAGAAATTTCAGAATCTTGAGCTCAGGAAAGTTTTGTCTTCGTACAACAAATTTCAACTCGATTGGTCGAACGCTGGAGCTGCAATCTCGGAAGACTACGTATAGGAACACAGACTAAATGACCTGTCTTCATAATCTTGAGGAACCTCAAAAATAATACATACGTCGATTTTAGGAGGAAATGAAAAGCTTTCATAATGTCAGATTTCACTTCTAGGATAGCTAATGGAAAAAAAAATTGAAAAAACTTTAATTGGTTTGTATTTTCTGTTGTTTGTTGTCGTCAGGAATAGAATTGTTACGAATTTACTTATATCAAAAGTGAATTCAAATGCGAATGCGAAAGCAAATGTAAATGCTGATGCAATTGATTACGTTTTTGCAGTAGCTTTGTAGTCCTCATATTTGGCTCAAAATTGTCGGTTTCTGTGAACAATTTTCTTAAGACACATGAAAAACCTTTCTTGTGTCCTTAAATTGTCACAAGTTTGTACATTTAGGCATTTACGACCAAGTGGTATATATATATATATATATATATATATATATATATATATATATATATATATATATATATATATATATATATATATATATATATATATATACATATCAAAGCTGATGTTGCTGATCGATATATGACGCCGAAACGTCCTATTTCGAAATTTTGAAGTATGTTACATTCATTATTGACTCTCATTGCCATGATATCAACAATTATAACAATGAGGGTCACTCACAGCAATTGAAATATTCTTGAATTAATGGTCATACTTGGCATATCAAATCAAGAGATATGATGATTTTTTATTCTCCTGTAATTATTAAGTTCTGTTGATACATTCTGCCGATACCTTCTACATCAGGAGTCAGGAGAAAAGAATGGACCAGAAGGAAGTCATTTTCATTTATCTTGTCCTCATCCTGGAGATACATTTGTCGAATGATTGTGCTCCACTTGACACTATTATAGAAACAAGCAATTTTCTCACAACAACATAATAAAAATGAAATAGTGAGGAATTGAAAATAATATGTTGTGATCAAGTTTGATGATAAAGCTCTGAATGTTAAAGCTTTGCTTGACGTTCCTTCACAATTCCAGTTGAAAATTGAAATAAAGACGGCATTTCAATTTTTCTACCTTATATAGAAATACAGTAAAATTGAAAATGAAATTTGTACAACTACACAAATTTAGCACTGCAAATACAATTCATTCCAATTTTCAGCAATGATGTCTAATAGATGAATACCTGCTAACAAAGTTGTCTTTTGAATATAATTCTTCAAATTTTCTATCTCCTACAATTATCTCTATTTCGTACATTAGAGAGTTCTTAAATAATTTTATAATTCTTATTCAATCTTCATTTATAAAGACGCCAATATCATCTATAGGCGTTAGTTCATCACTTCCCAGTACAGAATAATTTGGGTCAGAGAATGAATGAAAAAGTAATTCAAAATGATTCTTGTGTAGCACAAAAACTTGTTTGCGAAGAAAACAAAAAGAGTTCCTCTACAATTGTCAGGGCGTCAAGCTTGAACGAAACATGTGAAATCTCAAGAGTGAGTCATTATCTTGCATCTCGGTCTTCGTTGGTTGTGGTGGCTGACGATGGAGGTTCTGTCTTGCTGTGTTCGCTTCAGAAGGGTTTGATTCAATTTTGTCCGTAGATTTTAAAATGAAAAAGTAATGGAATTTATAAAACCAGATGTTCAAGTCACTATAACTTGATAACAAAAAGTCAATGCTAAATACGTATGAGTAATATGGACTTTTTATGCTCTCATACTGGTTGACCATTTGTATTATCAAAAAACAATTAGATACCTAATTGATTTTTATAATAGACCGGAGAATAGTCTTAACACTCCGTTTTCCTCTCGGCATCGCTTGTGACTGCTTTAATGCATTATCACAGTTTACTATGAGTAAACAGTGTTGTGTTTTATGTTGTTTTATTTTTATTGCGGATCAAAGGGAGTCAGCCGCGGCGTCAGAATTTTTTTTTGTTAAAAATATTGCGGCAACAGCTAGAGACTTTCTGAGAAAAGATTTGTACTATCCTGATGCTCATCAAGATTTTGAATTTGTACTGTTGTAAAAACATAGATTAAGTCATGGGTGAATTAGGTCTTATTCTTGGAGAAGTATTGTCGAGATATCTTGAAGAATGTTTTGTTATTAAACTCAAAAATTTATCTACACGGAAGTGATAAACATGCATAATTCTGAATTCGCCTGGTTTTAACATTCATCATAATGGAATCGATCATAATTATGTGAAACAGATATTAGGTGCGAATATATTTGAAAAAAAGTTCAAATCAATCGCTTTATCTTAAGAAATGGGTTTACCAGATTTCAACATGAGTGATCACGTGAAATCGTTTTCCAGCGATCAATCAAAAATACAGTTTTGACAATTCTACTGATTATTCGCACGAATAAGCATAACCTTGGAAGACGCGAATGATCGAGAACGAGAATGAAGTTCCAGAATCGGAAAAGGACAAATATGCTTGATTGACTTAAATATAATAGGTCGCTTATTGTGCGGTCTCTCTAAATATAAGTAGTCGCTTCATTGAACACTTGCTCTGTTCGTGATAAGAATTAGTGATAAAGGACACCGAAACTATTATATTCCAACAAGGATTCAGCACAATTTTGAATAATCGATTCAAATAGATATTCTAAATGCTTTTGGTAAAGTTTTCAAGTTCGTCAACTGCTGCGCCTCCAGTTGGGCTGTTTCCCGGTCCATTGATCCACGTATAAAATTTTCAAGTGTTTCTTTATACAGTTCGAAACTTTTGATTCTTAAAACAATGTTCGAAATGGTGGTAAACTTCCAAGAGTATCTTTCGAACTTCTGAGAAATATATATCTTCGAACGCTGGATGGTAAATGGATATCTTTTACACAAAACTATTGCAAATGTGTTGGTTTTGGGTGTTAATTTAATTACAAAAACTGTATTCACTTCAAGATGCTCTAGACTAAACAAATATTATAATGTCTCAATATCAGGTCACGTCTTTCTTTCTGATGACGTTTTTACTATGCATACAAATCATTTTAATTCTGTGTATATTTTTGTAACCACACACAACAGCCCCTCGACACTTTGAGATAGTTAGTTAGATGAAAGTTCTCATATTGAAAGGATCTTAATTTACAATAAATATTAAAGAACTTATTTACACTCACTGCGTTTTAATTAATTTAAACCATACCTTCCTTTAGGTTATGGGCCCAGACACCGCGAGTGACCGCGAGTGAGTGTATTGTATTTTTGTGATTTGAAATAGTGAGAAAAATACAGTGAAATTAACTATGGCTAGTGGCGTGTTGAGTGCATTAAAACGCAATATGAAACTATTTGATGGTGAAAATTATTTTATGTGGAAATTTAGACTATTAGAAATTATTGAGCAAGAAGGTGCTAGTAAAGTGCTAAATGAAGATCCGCCAACACCAATTACTGATGAGTGGATTAAATGGGAACGATTTGCCAGGGGAACTTTAATTGAGTACCTAGATGATACAATAATTTCGCAAATACCGCCAGGTCGTGCGACAGCGCGACAAATTTTGGAAAAATTTGATGGTCTTTACGCCTGTAAAAAGGTATCAACCCAGCTATGTCTTCAAGATCGATTGTTCAATTGCAAGCTTAAACCAGGTACGTCACTTAAGAAGCACATGATCGAAATTGATGAAATGGTGCGTGATATGGTTGCCTGTGGCGGGGAAGTAAATGAGACGACTAAAGTATGGTATACTCTAAACTCATTGCCATCGAGTTATGCGCCAATTAAAGCTGCAATTAAAACAATGAGTGATGATAGACTCACATTAGCATTCGTAAAAGGAATGTTGCTGGAACATGAAGAATATTTAGAACGTGAAACTACTGATACAAGTATGGAAGCTCTTCATTTTCGCACCACAAATTCATATGAAAATAAAAAGAAGAATTGGAAGTTCACCAAAAGAAATAAGCAAATGTTTAAAAATAAACAGGTGCAAAAAATGTTTCCATTGTGGACGCACAAATCATGTTAAACGTGATTGCTATTTCTACAAGCAAAGTTTAAAATCAAACGATAAACGTAATAAAAGAAGCAATCATGAAGCCAGTGCGTCAACAGCGGTGATTGATAAATCATTTGCTTTCATGATTTGTAATGAAAATCAGTGCGAAGACGTAAACAAAACATCAAGGCGTTTTGTTCTGGACTCCGGTGCAACAGAACACATTATTAAGGATTTCAGTCTTTTTACTGAATGCGAACAGCTGGAGGAGCCAATTCGAATAACTGTGGCAAAAATAGGGACAGTAATCGAGGCGACACATATCGGAAGGATACAAGTCACCACTTCACTTGGCTACAATGGCGAGCTGAAGAATGTCCTCTACAGCAAAAGTGTATCAACCAACCTCATCTCCGTAAGGCGCATCCAGGAGGCTGGAATGTCGGTGTTATTTACGGAAGCTGGAGATGTGGAGGTCATAAAAGGAGGTACAACAGTCATTAAAGGTAAGCGCATAAATAATCTGTATATTATAGAATTAATAATACAAAATGCGCATAAAACAGCACGGGCTGTAAGTCACGTGGCTGAGGCAAATATTATTGATAAAAATAAAATGTGGCATGAGCGATTGGGCCACATAAGTAGAGAAAAATTTACAAAAATTAAAGTAAATGAGTTAGCATTTGATAATATTTGTTTAAAGAATATTAATCCTATTGATTCGTTGTGCGAATCTTGTATTAGCGGAAAACAAGTACGTCTTCCTTTCGCCAGGATAAAAGATAAAGAGTATATAAAAAGGCCTTTATTTATTGTGCACTCAGATGTGTGTGGGCCGATTACACCATCTACGATAGATGGAAAGAATTATTTTGTGAATTTTATCGATGAATATACTCATTATACTGTAACGTATTTATTAACTAATAAATCAGAAGTATTCACTTATTTTAAAGATTATGTTGCAAAAAGTGAAGCTCAATTTGATACAAAGTTGGTTACTTTATATAGTGATAACGGAAGCGAGTATTTATCTGGCGAAATGAAAGAATACTGTAAACAAAAAGGGATAACATATCATCTCACGGTTCCGTACACTCCACAACAAAACGGAGTGGCAGAAAGAATGAATCGAACTTTGTTGGAGAAAGCGCGTGCTATGTTACATAGTGCGAGTCTAAATAAATGCTTCTGGGGTGAGGCAATCTTAACTGCAACTTATTTGGTAAACAGATCTCCAACAAAAGCGATAAAGTTCAAGAACACACCGTATGAGATGTGGCATGATAAAAAACCAAAATTAGGTCATTTAAAAATATTCGGATGCACGGCTTATGTGCATAATAAAACGAGAAAAAGTAAATTCGATAGTAAATCGTCTAAAGGGATTCTCGTGGGTTATGTGCCAAATGGATATAAAATTTTTGATTCAGATTCAGAAAAATTCATAGTTGCACGTGATGTAGTTTTTGATGAAATTACATATAAAACATCAAGACAAGAACTTGATGATATGGGTGAAATTGGTAGCGAAGTAAATACAGATAAAAATGTACAAACAGGTACAAATAATATTTCAGCAGGGGGTGCTGCTGATTATAAATCTGTAGAAAAGATCACACCTGGCCAAACGGACGATAAAAAGTGCAAGCAAACCCTTAGTGAAAAAGGTGTCACTGAAAATTGCACTCAAGGTCAAACATCCTCATTAAAGGATGTCCCTGAACCAACCAGTATGAGCTCAGATAGTGAGAGTGAAAGTCCGTGTACCTCTACTAAAAAGTTGAGGAAATTAAATAGCGTGCAGGATGTGAGAAGGAGCGAAAGAATAAAGAATAAACCAATAATATCATATAAAGATTATGATTTCGATATAAATAGCTATTTGGTAGTTAATCAAATGTTTGAAAATGATATTCCCACATGTTATCAAGACGTTTTTAAAAATGCGTTTAGAACAAAATGGGAAAAAGCTATAAAAGATGAGTTAAAATCATTAGAACAAAATAAAACATGGACATTGATACAGAAACCATGTAATGTAAACATTGTCGACTGTAAATGGGTATTTACAATAAAAACAGCAAGTAATGGAAATTTGGAAAGATATAAAGCCCGTTTAGTAGCGCGCGGTTTTAGCCAAAGAAAAACATTAGATTATAATGAAACATTCGCACCGGTTGCGCGAATTGGTACGTTCAGGTGCGTGCTTGCGTTAGCAAATCAATTTGAACTATTAATTCATCAAATGGATGTAAAAACGGCATTTCTCAATGGGAAATTAAAAGAAAATATTTATATGAGGGTGCCTGACGGTGTTGCAGTTCAAACAGATAATATTGTATGTAAACTAAATAAATCTTTATACGGTTTGAAGCAGTCAGCTCGATGCTGGTATGAGTGTTTTAATAACATAATGCTTGAAAAAGGATTTGTAAATTCGTCAGCCGATAATTGTTTGTATTTCTTAGACAAAGGCCATGTTCATAAAAACATTTATGTAATATTATATGTAGATGATTTAGTTATCGCTACTAAAGATATAAATACAATGAATGATTTTAAGAAGTTTTTAATGAAACAATTTGAAATGATAGATTTGAAAGAAATTAATTACTTTCTTGGAATAAAAATAAAAAGATCAGGATCTGAAATTTCACTCGATCAAACAACATACTTGAAATCAATATTAGTAAAATTTAAAATGAATGAATGCAGCCCGGTCAGTACACCGTTGCCTATGAAATTAGACTATTCAGCATTAAATTCAGATGATAGTTATGATGCACCCTGTAGAAATTTGATTGGCTGTTTAATGTACGCAATGCTTTGTACGCGACCTGATTTATGTACTGCAATAAATCTACTAAGTAGATATCAAACTAAATGCAATAAAGAACTCTGGCTATGTTTAAAGCGAGTATTAAGATATGTAAAAGGAACGATTAACATGAAATTAATATATAAACGTAACATGAATTACAAAGAAAATTTGATAGGATATGTTGATGCGGATTGGGCTAGTAATGAATTAGATCGTCGAAGTACAACAGGTTGCTTATTCAAATTATTTGAAAATTGTACAGTAACATGGATTACACGACGACAAAATTCAGTTGCTGTGTCCTCAACAGAGGCTGAATACATGGCTGTATTTGAGGCAGTAAAAGAGGCCTTATGGATTAAATCATTATTAAATGGTATTAATGTCAATATGTCAGAACCAATAATATTGTATGAAGACAATCAAAGTTGTATAGCAATTGCAAATAATCCAGCTAATCATAAACGTTCAAAACATATTGACGTAAAATACCATTTTATACGTGAGCAAGTAGAGAACAACACTGTCTGTTTGAAATATTTGCCTACAGGTCATCAGGAGGCTGACCTATTGACAAAATCTCTACCATCCCATCAGTTCAAGGATCTGAGGGAGAAGATGGGAGTACAAGAAAAATAGAAAAATAAATTCTAGTTATAAGTTGTTTAACAAAATGTATATTGTTATTCATTTGAAATTGTTCATGGTCTGGTTGGGTTTTTGTGGGGGTTTTTCCTAATCCTTGCAACGAATGTTGGATCATTAGTTGTTACTCTCCCCGTAAACTGCTAAATATAAGTTCATACATTTTTTGAGGGGGTGTGTTGGTTTTGGGTGTTAATTTAATTACAAAAACTGTATTCACTTCAAGATGCTCTAGACTAAACAAATATTATAATGTCTCAATATCAGGTCACGTCTTTCTTTCTGATGACGTTTTTACTATGCATACAAATCATTTTAATTCTGTGTATATTTTTGTAACCACACACAACAGCCCCTCGACACTTTGAGATAGTTAGTTAGATGAAAGTTCTCATATTGAAAGGATCTTAATTTACAATAAATATTAAAGAACTTATTTACACTCACTGCGTTTTAATTAATTTAAACCATACCTTCCTTTAAAATGGAATTGTCTTACAGTTCTTAGATTTCTTTCAATTCACTGCGATGAACTCTGATGTTTTCACAGGAATCTTTGAAAGAAAATCAATCAAATCTTAAACTAATTGTGATTTGATGTTTGTTCTTTCTGGATTATAGAAACGATTTCTTGAATTAAAAGATAGAGCAAATCACTTATCTCAGTGAAATTAAACTCTTTTGAAGCTAAAAAAAAATTTTGAAAGCGATGAGCTTATTCATGCATGATTTTTGTAGCAAGAACAATTTTTCTAACAAGTGATTAAGATTTGTTGAAGTTCTGGGAGGCTTAAGTGTGTCAAACCGTGCACGCTGAAAGTAACTTATTTTATATAGTAATACTTATCTCCCTCTTATATCTAAGGCTCTCGTGATAAAATTGAGATTGAACCAATCAAACAAATTGGATAAACCAGACAGAAAGAAGATTATTTCTGAAAAAATATCTGGATATATGTCACTTAATCAAACAGCTTCTGACAGTTTCTCTTATTCAAACAGCATCCGAAGAAAATGAACTGAAAGCCAGTGTCCATTAGACCTTAATCCGTTACTTTTTCCTTATCAGCAGCGACATGGACAGGGTGCGGCTAAGCGATAACCCCTTACTACTGACCTGTTCACTTTGGATTGTTATAATTTCGCTGCTGTTTTTAAACCACTTTTTTCCGACATCAATCATTGTCAGTATCAGTTTTTCCCGCGTCCATTGCTCGGCCGATAAGTTCGGGAATAGGAAGGAGAATCTTCGATAAGAACTAAGAAGAGATCAAGTTCATAGAAGGATATATTTAACGTATAAAACTCAATATCTGTTGGTATTAATAATTGAGATGGAAGACGTGATGATGTTCAATATCTTAAACGTGTTCCAGAGTTTGAGCTTGTTAGAAACTTTCTCTACAAAATACTCTTTTATGCACAATTGACTTTCAAATAAATTTGTCAAACGAATTCTTGTTGTAATTAAAGTTCACTCTTGTGGAGATCTCATGGAATCACGATGATTGCACATACTTTATATAATAAATTTAATGGAATGATAGATTTAATCATTCCAAATCAGACAAAAACTTTTGAACGAAATTGGCTTCTCTGTCAGATCAATAATTAACATTCTTCCATATTTACGATTTTGGCAATCAATTTGTAACAACAAATGCTTACCTATTCGTACTATTTGCAGAAAATGTTTGATGTGATCTTGATTCTTAAAAATATATTTCCACAAATTCAAAATGAAGCTAGCTTTCAACAAAATTAGCATGCTCACATTTTGCATCACAAATGTTTACGCTTGAATGCGGCAGAAATACTTGTAATAATATAATTAAATTATAAAACAAGTTTTACAATGATGCACTTCAAATTCCCTGTTTTGATGAAATACTTCATCACTATTTTTACTGTTTCAAGTTGAAGTAATTATGCAAGTGAAAGTTATTTTGCAAGAGAAAAAAAATTTGTAAGATCAACTTATACCAAGAAGAATAATAATAATTGAACAAACAGATCTTGACAAAATATATTTTGTTTGATCAGTCTTTGGTAGAATTCACCTCTTCTCCATTGCAAACAATTTTTCTTTCTTTTTTTCCAATTTTAGTAGTACATATTAATTCGATCGTATCAAATCTCAGGAATATGAGGAACGAACACTCAATTAGATCCCTAATTTCTCAATTTTTTGCAGAGCTAACTACTTTTCAGTGGATGCATTTTCTTGCAGAAGATATTTTCCTTCGACGTTCTTCCAGATTATTCTTGCTTATATAACTTAAGTGTTAGTAATGGGAAATACAATTTCAAAAACTTTGTGCTGTCCTTTTGTGGATTAAATCTATACAAGATGTAACTTAAATCAAAATCTCATGTATCGATCATGAGAAAAATGTTGCTAAATTCGTAAAATATACCATACTTTGCAGGAAGATACTATTTTGGGCACTACTGGTTGTTACACTTATATAAAATTAAGAAACTAAGTATATTATACCACATGGACGAGGGGCCGTCATAATTGTCCAGGGTGAAATTGGCTGCGCTCGACGAAGACGACGGTGAAACTTAAGGCGAAGCTTCGTGCAAGCAGCTTCAAGATTGTTTCCTCGTTCAATGCCTTACATATTTCTCGCCGATTTACCATTATTTGAGTTATCATGCCTTCCTTCTGTTCCTTTTTTGTAGGGCACGGGATATCTATCTGGGTTTGTGACTGTAATGTAGTTTGATGTGGGTCATCCATATACCTATAAATATATATACTGCTGACCTCCTATCTTAGCAAGAAAGCGTCTCCGTACGGTATCTTTTATCTCTTTTCTTCTGCAAGTCTAAACTGCGCATGGTCACTGTCTTGAATTTCATTGGCTGATGCTTGAAAGATTGTGTTCGGGACGTTCGGTGATGATTCGGAGTCAAATTTATTTTCTAAATCAAGACTTATTTCAAAGTGTGACCATGCGCAGTTTAGACTTGCAGAAGAAAAGAGATAAAAGACCCCGTAGGCTGTCAGGTCCAAGTCGTTGGTATATATATTTATAGGTATATGGGGTCATCCCTATCTTCCTTTTCTATTTTGTGGTGTTGCGTTTAGTAACTCCTTGAAGTGGTCTCTCCACCCCTCTAGAGCTTCGCTTTTGTTACTTAGGATTTCCCCTTCTCTGTTCTTGATTTTCTTACAGGTTAATCTGGACCCTTTCCTTTGGTTACTCACCTTTTTATAGAATTATCCAACGTTCTTTCGTTTATATGACTCTTCTATTTCTTTCAGTATCCGTTTTTGTTCCTGTCTCTTCTTAGTCTTCTTTGATTTCGAAAGTTTAAGGATTTTTTTCTCTACCATATTCACTTATGTTTTCTCTCGTTCTATGACTAATTATTTTCTTCCTAGCTTCATTCTTTTCTCTTATTGCTTACCTACACTCATCATGAAGTCATTGCTTCTGTTTCTCTTTTCGTCTGCTTTCTAGATACGTTTTCGCAGTCTCATGCATTATTTTCCTATTTTTTCCCCAGTTATGCTGTCTGATGTCTTCTGAGTCTTGGCATTCCTGTTCTATGACATATTTCACGTTTTCCACAAAGTTTGATCTTGTTTCTTCATTTCTAAGTTTTGTTACATTGAAGTATGCCAGGATTTCACTTTTATTTTCTTCTTCTCCTCTTCATGGCGTTCTCAGTCGCATTTTCTTTTAGTAAGTAGTGGTCCGAGTCTATATTCGCTTCCCGGTGGTTTGCATGTCCATATTAAATGTTGTATATATATATAGTTTCGTTTCTCTACATAAATTTCTGTACTGTTTCAATCAGTTGAATATTTGTGAATAGGAAAATTATCGATTCTTGTATCCACTGTAGCAATTTTTTTCCACATTGTTTATATGAGTCTGGCGTCCATACAGAAACAGATCTTTCAGCAAGGTATTTGTCACTTATGTTGATTCTCACTCTCTTGTCTCTTATAATCCACAAATCAGTTTTTTCAAGTAGTATACAAATGACATTGTTTCAATAACTGATTTTAAGTTCGAAATATTTGCACTGCTGTATTCATGTCGTAGAACCTGTTTGCATCACAAAGACTCAATAAAACTAATTTATGTTAATGTACTAATCAAACTAATTCATTACTACTATAATTTGTTGACGGAAACAAAAGTATAACAACAAACATTTGAAATGGCACAAATAGAATGTTTGTTCAAGGTATTCAACCTATTAATATAACTCTTTACTTACGCGTGCAAAGTTCAAAGTCCATCCCAAAATACTTTAGAATTTCCTGCTCTTTTAATATGAAAATAAAACGGGAAACAAGGTTACCAACGTAAATAAATAAAAGTTTGTAGAATTCGTGTGTGATAACCCAATGACCCAAAGCCTAATATTTTATTCACGAGTTAGCTTCTGTCTTTATCGACAAGACGTATCTGAAATGAAGTTTGCGAGCGGTTAAAATCGAGAAAATATAAAAAACTATGCAACAGTTATTTATGTATCAAGGATAAAAAATGACTATTATAGCTGAGCCTGAGTTTACTGACATTATATTAACAACTGTGTAACAAGCATTATGATATTTGGACAACAATTTTCGTGATTCAGCAAGCCTTAGTGTTATGTCAGAGTGCTTCAACTTCATATATTTTTAGTGTGCAAACGATGCCTACCACCAAATAAACGTCAATTATTTATTATATTTAAATGTCAATTTATGTTCTTGTCTTGCTCAATATGAGCTGCATAATTGACTTTATGATGTTCGAATGACAGGTTTTTGTGACAATGTCGACCATAACCTTTCATAATATATAATAACCCACCCAAGTTTGAAACTGCAATAAAGAAATGTCATGTAATGACTTCCAACTAAATCTATATTCCAGATTCACTAGGAACGGTACTGCGATTCAATTTTCATTGAAGCAGAAATATATTCATTTCGAAATGTCACTTGCATTTACTTTTTCAATTTTAAAATCATCGATATCTTTCTTGCGCACTAGAAGAAAAGATAACAGATTTCCGCTGTAAGCAATTAGTTCTTTATCTCTTTCTACTTGTTTCGATCATACGCCTTCATCATATTGATACCCAAACAAAGAAGAGGAATAACAGAACGGAAGAGAATCGCAGATAAAGAACAAAAAGGAAACAAAAGTGAAAAGCCAGTGTCATTTGAATTTGTTCGAAAGAGCGAAGACAGAAAAAGGAGAAACATTTGTCTGAAGTTATACTACGAAGGATCTCGGCGAAAAATGACAGACGATGTTTGTTTGCTGCAACTGTTTTGTTTAAAGTTATTTTAGTTCTTCCCATTTTGGACAAGAGAGTATTTGCTTTATTTGTTTTGTGTATTTAGAGGGTTACGCTATTTTCTTTTATGGATTTGAGGTGTAATTGAATTATGCAAAACATATATACAACATTCACATTAAAAAAAATATTCATCTGTAGAAAAATGCGCCATGTATCAAATAATATCAAATAGCTACATTAATATGTGGAGATATTCATTCTTAATCTAACCAGGCCTGTATTTTGAGAATCAAGCGAGATGGTGGAAAATGTTTTTAATAAAAGTTGCTACGTTTCAAGGGAACAAATTTTGATGATACTGAATTTGACTTGGAAACAAATTTTAATTTACTATTAATATATATACCAGCTCTTCTTGTTTCTTTTAATTGGTGTTATCTTTTTGTTTTAAAATTACCAGGAGTTTGAGCTGTGGATGTAATTTTCATATGTATATATTAATACGTGAAGAGAAACCTTTGTGCCCCTTTTTGAGCATTTTGCGCGCACGAAGGAATGTGAAACTTGGCATACTCAAAGTTTATATGGAGAAAGAGTGCAGACAGCTAAAATTATAAACAGGGTATCAAATTCCAATTTACTGCTGAAAACGATATTGTTTTTCGCGGAAACACCTCGAAAAATATAGTTACACTGAATGGAAAAATATCTGACATCTAATTCTCACTTCCCCGGGAGGAGAAGAGAGGGGGAGCCACTATTTTTATTTCAGATTCGGATAGAGCGTGGTATAGTTGGTAAATTCTATTTGAAACCTCTGGAAGATTAAATTCAATAAAATTTAATGAATTACGATCGAATTTTGACCACTATTCTGTGCTAATTTTTTAATTCATTACAATTCCTTAAGTATGTTAGTTGTGATCTTATGGAAAATATAAGATTGGTTTCATAATCTAGAAATTAAATTATAAGAGAAAAATTGTTTGTGCACTTAATGCAGTGAGGATAGCCGGTTACGTTGTGATGTCGCATGATGTTTACGCATACATACAGAAATAGGATTGTGCTCTAGACCCATTAGCAATTGTATGTCACCTCATCGCGCGTAAGGAAGAAAAATGCCCAATTTCCTCCGTAACTCCAAAAATTGTACCTGAGCCTTCCCAACTCAATGTCCAATCCTCAGGACGCCGTGACAGCCATGTAAGCAATTGTTCGTCGTGTTCTCGTGTTTAAAAAGAACATGACCCTCGTGTTCTCACATTTTTAAAGCATTTGTTTCAGAGGAAACAAATATATAACTTGCAGCATTCTTAAAAATGTCAAAACAGCGAGTTTGCCCGCCATCGACATTTTATAACTTTTGGTGTATATGTCACTTCAAAGACTGTGGATTCAAAATACGACGGTAGTTTAAAAAGCTCTCGGCCTGATAAGGAAAATGCAAGATTTTCATGCAAGTTTTTTACATAATCTTCTTGCAATTCGTTACATTATCCAACGACGTTCTGCCTTTTTATTATCATCAGAATAATCACAGCTTCAAGCTCTTCATTCGAAGAGAATTTTTGCCTCTCTAACCATTTCTTCAAAGAAAAAGATTGCATGTGGAAGCACCTTGAGTTGAGGTTCTTCGAGTTTTACCGCAACAACGCGAGGCTTGTGCGCAGGTGTATTATCATGAGAAAATAGCATCTTCTTTTTTTCCAGATGAGGACGTTTGACTTTGATCACATTATCAATTTGTCTAGTAATGTAAGGTTTCAAGCCTCAGTAATAGTCTATGAGCACCACACCATGAGAATCCCAGAAGACCGTTGCCATGACTGTTCCGGCAGATGGAACTATTTCAGCTTTTCAGGCGCACTTTCATCTGCTGCAATCATTGTTTGGACTACTGCTTTGTCATTGGTGTGTAGTGATGAAACCATAAATCATCTAAAACGTCGAAGAAACTCTGTGCGATCGCATTTAAGTAAGTTTAGTTAATCTTGAAAAATATTTAAACGAATGCGTTTTTGATCGACTGTTAATAGACGCAGCACCCAGCGAGCAGTCAGTTTCCGCATACTCAAAACATCACATAAAATGCGGCGGACGTGGTCTATAGAGACGTTTTTATCACCTGCGAAAGTAGGTAGTCGACGATTGTGTAATATGGAATTGTCGATTTTCGTGACGATTCTGGGCGTCCCGTGCATTCATCATCCTGAATTGACGTACAGTTATGTTTAAATTCAGCCACTCAATTTTTAACCGTCGAAAATGAAGGCGCAGATTTTTTTAATGTAGAATCTAACTCATTTTTTTTTATCTTTGTCAGTCTTATGTCTCAAAACGAAATACTTGATCAAAGTACGAACTTTTTTTTTATCTATTCCATAGGACTGACACTTCTACAACAAATCTGAACACACGAATCTCAAATTTTACACAGCGATATCTATGCTTTCGGCAGAGAACTTGTTGAACTACCCTCGTATATGTGAGTGCTTTGTTCTTGTTACATCTACGGCAAATGAAATCAATTCATAATATTTCATAATTTTTCCCGAATCTTATTCATGATCATATAATTATCTAGGGCTAGTTTTGCATTGTTCTATAAATTTATTCAAGAATTTATAATCCCTATATTTCAATGCTAGTTGATTTGGGAGAGGATGATTTGAAAATCATCTCGAGATCTTCTTGTTGTTGCTTGTTTTAATTTCCATCCTAAGCGTAGTTGCTAGACGGATATACTCGTATTTCCAGGATGCAGTACTTTGTTTTATTTTTAAATTATCAGGAAATAACTTTTTTCTTCTGATTTTATTTTGTTCACAATATACTAGAGTACAAACTATGATGACCTTACAAAAAATTATTTTTCTAGATATTTAAGGAATTGTTTTGTTGAGATGAAATAAATAATGAAAAAGAATATTTTAAAATGCAAGACTGATGTTATAATTCAGTTTCATGTTGGATTTGTGTGAATTTCAAACGATTTGTCATTTGAAGTATGAATATTGTATGATTGTGATCGGTTCTTTCTATACTTCTGAGGATTTTTGACAGATTTCGAAAGCAAAACAACGCATTATTCTTGTCCAAATATATTCCTCACAATAATTGCTTCTTTTGTAACACAAATAAGTTCATAATTATCTCAAAGTCAAATTCAAGTTTATATTTATCTTACAAAAGACTTTTCTTTTCAGGTATGTTGAACTCACGCATTACAAGTTCAAGGATTTGGAAGGAATTTACTCGACTACATGGTACGTAAGATTGATAAAAATAGAAATGGTACCCATCACAAATATAAAATTGCACAATTAAAATCGAGTTAAGTGTGAAGCTGCCATTTATAGGAAAGATACTTACAAATGTGAGCTTGAGCTATTTGCATTAAAAAATGCCTACTAGGTGTTAATGCAACTTGAAAATTTTATTTTGTCTAGCAACAAAAATTAACTTTGGATATTTTTTTACATAATGGCAGACTGTAAAAAGTTGTTGAAAGAAGCTATTTTTTGTTGCTTGTTGAAATCAATTCTTCAACATGCATTAGTACCTAACGGAAATTTGTAAATGGCAGTCTGTGAAACATTGCTCCTTTTTTTACGATCAGAGTTTGTGGATCAGAATCTGTACGTCGACTTCAAAAAGAATGAAAATAGGTTACAGGATATAAATGTTTTCTAAAATGGCTCGGCTTTCGGTCAGATTTACTTTTCATTTATCCTGACTTACGAGCATATCCGTCGGCATCTCAAGCTTATTGTGGATACAATGTGGACAATCAAATATGTTTTTCTGAACCAGGCCAACAGTCTGCAATATTTTGAAGCATGTACATAAAATAAAAACAAATATTTGTTGTGTTCTGATCATTTGAGTATATACATTTATTGGAATATAGTATGGAAATTCCAGGCAGCTCATTTATTTTAGAATTCAGATAACATTAGTGAGGCATATTTTCGATATTGAATGAATCAAAGAGCATTAATTTGCGTTATTGTGTACTTTAAATGAGTGAATAAATATTGTAATCGCGATGATTGCACCAGTGCTACTTTTGTTTGTTTTTTTTTGTGACGGACGAAGTGAAAATAGAATTATTAATTCAAAAATACATTGTTTCCGTACAAATATTATGGTAACTAATGATTTGTCAACAAACCTCTGAAATACAAAAAAATAAATACAAAATTATCTGGATATTGGAAATTAATAGCTCTTTTTACAAAACAATATAATTCATAGATTTTTCTCTTGATATTTGAACAGTATATTTTGGCTGATTCGTATCGGCTCTGGTGAGCTGAAAGATAATGCACTATTAACTTCTTGCCGCGTTCTCATATATTGTAACGGATTACCCTAATAATTAGAAGTCTGGAATATTCGAGATAACTCTAATAGCGTCTTCAAAGATCACCTCAAATAAAAAAAAAAAGATCTTTTCCTACAAAATTTGCTAAATTTATATGGCAGCATCATAAAGGCTTCAATATTTTTTGTAAAATACTACTTCCATTTGTGCTACGGCATTATTTTCATCATCCTCCTATATCTCAATTTATTTCTTCCATTTCAACCCTGTACTGATTGTAAAATGAGAATACCACAACTCCCGGATGATTAATCCAATTTATTCCTCATTATTTCCCACCTCAATCAAGTTGAAATCCTAACACACCGCTGTTTAATCCGTGCATTAATCTTTGCGCGTCTTCGTGTTCTCGTTAAGAAGAAAGGATGTTTCGGCAATTTAACATGAAGCTACACCGTTAGTCACTGGATAACTATCGCACTGACTATACCACTATACCACATTGATGGAGTCCTCTAACAAACATCTAGCTCAGCCAACTAAAATTAAGCGGTTTCCATCAACAGCGACACATACTAACATACATACATTTGTGTATATTTAGTACCGGAGTCGGATAAAGAGAACAACGAGAGGTAAATGAACTAAAATTAAGATTATTTTAAAGAAGCGAAGTGGGAGAAACCATGGTTCTGAAATTTATAGAAATCTTGCAACGTTTTTAGGAGAATGGCTTTTGAAAATTAATTAAAGATTGTAAGAATATTGTATATTATTCAATAAATGTATGATAGAGGCGAATGATTGGCTGTATCGCCTATTTTTGATTTTCCCCTTGTGACATCTTTGTGATAATGGCAGACTATTCTGACCTAACAATTTGGATGAATCACAGCTTAATTCGGAAAATCATCCAATAAATTTTTTTTTTATCAATTCTTTTATTCCCAGGAGATTATATGATCAAAATATGTATCACAAAGCTCAAAGAATAAGAAATAAATAAAATTAATAATATTTCTGACAACTGGTTTCACGACATAAGCTGAGAGAAAAACCTGGTTAAATCAAAAGAACCTAAGACTTCCGTGAAAAATAAAAGCTATAAAAAATTGCGAAGTCGAGCTCGTCCGAATCCGCACAAACGATCCAAACGTGTGATTCACAATGAAGACGCATTCATTGAGCCAGTATCGATTGTCAGTGTTCGTGCGTACAGCTGCAAAGTGTGAATTAATCTCATTACGTTGGAATTTTACTTACGAATCCCAAAGTGTAAAACAAAACCAAAACAAAATGGGGTGATTCTTCAATCACATTTACTGTACTGTAATAGCTATAGCCATTCTTCTGATGAAATCGTTTCTTAAAAATTACTGAATTTTTCAAGTCATAGAAGAAATATTATCAAGGGTGTGGCAGAATGTGCTTGGTCTCATTCGAAAATAGGAAAAATGGTGGTTATCTCCGATTTGTGATCTCGCCACAAATAAAAAATTAACCTGATTTCTTTTTTCTAACAAAAATATGATTGACTCACCACATTTGCCGTTTTCTTCGAAATCGTCTATTTGATATACGTCGAAGTATTAAAAGTGATGATTCCAATGCTATAAATTCTACATAAGAATCATCAGACATATCGTTTTTAAGTGTCAACGTCAACGAATTCTGGAAAAAATTTGTCATTTCGCAATTTGCAGCTTTCTGCTCCCAATGAACGGAAAGCCTAATGAGATGTTTACTAAATGGCGAATTAAAATGTTAAATCCAAGGAAACACAAATTTCATCAAACGATATTTAATAATAATTGTATGTACCTTCGTTCTATTAAATTTCTTACACACAGGTTGGCTACAGTTGCGTTGTTTGTTAGTTCATAGTGTATATTGTACGAGTTGACACGTTTCGTTATTGTGGTGGAATTACAACGACTCGACATTGACATTGATTTGATTTTTACTGTCAATTTGCCATACAAGTTGGACATGTCTAAAGTTAATATTTATCATAGGAACATGACAGGGACTAGGTCAGGGTATCCTTCTATGAAGATAAGATCAAGATAATGATGACAAGGATTGAAAGTTCAAGACAAGATCGGAATATGTTAATGTCAGCTCGATGTGGTACCAGGGCTGATTTTATTTTGTTTTCTGATGGAATTTAAATATATCATGTAAACTTTGCAACCTTCTGTTGAAAATTTCTAGTCTAATTTTACCCCGCGGAAAATAATTTTGTTGATTAAACTTGTTTCCACTATGTCTTGGAACCATTTTTAGTGCGGAAGATCAATTAAAACAACGTAGCCCTTCTTGAATATTCAAGTCAAATATATCTCACATAGATATATGAGTATGATTCAATAGGTCATTCGAATTCCGATTCATAATTTAGTGAAAATAGTAGTGTGATCTTATTAGTTGGCAGAAAAAGAATTCATAAATGTTATGAACGAGTTGCAGGAAACAGATACACAGGAACAATACAAAGAAGAAATTCGGAGACAACTCGATTACATGCGAAGATCAGCTAGCATAAAGGATAAGTGTAAACGCATAGAAGAGGTGCTAGAAAAAACCTCAAAAAAGAGATTGCAGAAACAGGAACATCAAAAAAGAGAATGTGACGTGAACATCGCGTGACTTACTTGTACATCATTGGAGATATATATAATACGATGTGATTTTGTGTTTGATCGTATATATATATATATATATATATATATATATATATATATATATATATATATATCATTGGATATATATAATCAAACACAAAATCTCATCGTTCCACAGTTAATCGTTTTGGATTTACCCAAGAGATTCTAAGAATCTGTCAAGCAAAATGCGCTTTCAGCCAAGTCGGTTGCTATGGAAACAGTAGGCCATTATTCTTATACTACAACATTCCTAAATACTGATTTCCAGGATTCTACGACTACCAACAGATCTGAATTTATGCGCAGAATTAAAGAATAAATTCCTACTGGAGGACACTTCCGGTTCAGTCTATTGTTATGAAAATAGTAGGCAATCATTCAGATGCTACAGCAGACTGAAATACCAAATTTCAATATTCTACACCTGATCGTTTCGAATTTATGCAGAAAAATTCCAAAAGACTGTCGAGAAAAGTGCACTTTCGGCTCTGTGGATCTCAATGAAAATAGGATATGAGCATCTAGAGGGTATAATCATCCTAAATACTGAATTCTAACAATCTACGTTCAATCGCTTTGGATTTATGCGGAAAATTCAAAAAATGTTTCGAATAAAGTGTTCTTCCGCTTTAGTCAATAGCAATCCTAATGCGAGGTGTACAACTAGATATCATAAAAGTGCCTAATACAAAATTTAAATATTCTACGGCTGATTGTTTAGAATTAATGCGGAAAATTCAAATAGTCTGTCATATAAAGTGCACTTCCGGCTCAGCCGATTGTTCCAAAAATAGAAGATGACCATTTAGATGCTACAGCAATTCCAAATACTAAATTCTAGTATTCTACGGCTGATCATTCCAGATTTATGCGGAAAATTGAAAAAAAGTCTCAAGTAAAGTGCATTTCTGGTTTGGCCGGTTCTTACAAAAATAGCAGATAACCATTCTGATACAACTTCAAGTTCAAATACTGAATTTCAACATCCTACGGTTGATCATTCCGGATTTATTAGAGAAATTCGAAAAAAGTTCCAAGTAAAGTGCACTTCCGGTACACACGATTGGAACCATAATGCCAGGTGCACAACTAGACTCTATACCAGTCTTAAATACAAAATTTCAACATTATTCGTTCAACCAGTTTTGAGATTTGCGAGTTACGCACGAACGTACGAACAAACATACGTACCGACATCAAGCCAAAAATAGTCAAAATGGATTCAGGGATGCTCAAAACGGATATTTCCATCAAAATCTCAATAGGTGAATTTTGTCGGTTTCACAATACTTACTTGTTACTTTGCACAAGTAAAAAAAGTGGTACGATGAAAAATGCATAGAAATAGTTAACGATAGGAAAAAGGCTAGGAAAACAATGCTAAAAAATAATACAAAAGAGAATAGAAGAAAGTATAGAGATAAAAGAAATAAATCAAAACAATTTTGGATAAACAAGAGGAGTCTGAGTCTTAAAAATAATTTGAATTGATGGAAGAGAAGCTCAAGAATAAATAAATTAAGAGCTTTCGCCAAGACGTGAAAAAGGCGAAAACAAGATATAAAATGAATGCCATAGTCCTTAGAAGCAGAGACGAGAAACTTTTAGGAGAAGAAAAGAAGATGTGCTTCCAAGAACTTCTATATAGGAATGAAGCGGATGAAACAAAAGAACAAAGAACAGGCAATAGTAGAGAACAACGAAGGGAGCCAAATGTGGAGCCACCGATAAAGAAAAAAGTAAAAAGATGCATTAAAGCAATGAAAAACAATAAAAGCTCTGGAGAAAATGATATAGAAGCCAAGGTAAGAAATTTCATCATGAAATTTGTGAACTTATTCGTAACATATGACAAAGTTGGACAAGAGCCAATCCACAAAAAAAGGAGACAAGACTGCCTACCACAACTATACTGAAGAATTGCATTGCTAGATACAGTCTACAAGATTCTGGCGACGCTCATAAAAGAGAAGCTTAATATCTTTGAAGAAAATATTGTTGAGGAGTATCATTGCGGTTTCAAGATCAACATATCTGTTCTAGATCAAATATTCGTCCTGAAACAAATTCAAGTAAATTACTACGAACACGGCATGAAAACTCACACACTATTTATAAATTTTAAGCAGGTATACGACTCAGTAAACCGAAACAAGCTGAATAGGACCCTTCAGAACACTGAAAATGTAATAAGTGTATAGAATACAACGCGTTTAAGGTACAAACTAGATTGAGACAAGCATTATTTGATTTGACACTTGAAAAAGTTATTTCGTTATTTCTTTTTGATTTCTAGTTATTCTTTCATGATACTGCCCCAAACAAGATTGAATATGAAGGGTGAGAGGACACATCCTTGCTTGCCGTCAGCGCTTACAGAAAACCTTTGTGTGATATAATACAACACGGAAGGCTTCAGGTCAAAAATTTAAAAGGAGTATAATATTTGCTCGTGGAATTTTCCGAGTTATAATCATTCCTGTCGCAAAAATCAAGCAAATCCGATTATCGAGAACTTATACCGCCGAGCGGGATGTGCAATATGTTAATCATTCGTGCCATACGCAATATTTATTTGAGCGACTGGGTTAATTCTTATCTTTCCGAATATATACAGATAGATATTTTAATATCCGTCCCAAGCATTGGGTACCTAAACATTTTCATAGTATTTTTACGATGACGTTCTTAGGTATATTTCCTCGTAAACTTAGTAACAAATCGAAATTGTTTTCGATGTTCACAGAAACCGAATTCAGAATCTGATATGAACATCAAAAAATTCACTGTTCTCGATATCTCAAACTGTAGAAATTTGTCCTCAAAAACCTGGAGAATTACCCAATTCACTACAGTATCATTACCCTTACTGGCTTCTGTTTTCACAAAATTACATTTTATGATGAGAGGTAGAATGAATAAATTCACAATTTATTTCGAGCAACTAAGGAAATTCTGACTGTCTTGCCCTCTCTCGTACCCATTCCAAACAATCACGAACGCTATGAATATTCATTAAAATTCGCCATTGAAAATTCTAAACAATTCCAAATGTAGTCACACACAGTAATTCATGGTTTCGCTTTTCGTTCGATGTTATTGTTGTATCATGCCGCTTTGTCTGCCGAAATAACTTTTTAGAGCCAATTTCCATTCATTGATTGAGTTTCTAATTGAGGTAGTAATTAATTATTATTTTTTCCCCAGAAAAGAACAATATTGTATTTCTGCAAAATTTGAGCAGCTTGTGTAAGCTTCAAAAAACTTTTTTAGAGATCCACTCCAACTACTAAGCTTAGCAATAACTGAGTTGAATTTTTAGACAGACAATTTCGCTTTATCCATTGACTCTGAAGCAAAAATTGTGGGGACAAATGAAAAATAAGATCTTCACCTATTCTTTTCTATAGAAATAGAAACACCCCTATTAAAAAAGAAAAATGGATTTTTTCAAATCGGGAGGACACAAATTTTCATCGCAGAAATACGCAAAACATGAATTGTAAATTTTCTGGTGTAAAGCTTGTAAATAGTGTTGCAAAGACTAATTATCACTTGGTACAGAATATTGCGAGGATTCGTCTTAGAGAGGAAGGAGGAAAACACGTCTTCTCTGGAGGAAGATTATGAAATAAAACCACAGAAATGAAGGAGTATTTTCAGATGATTTAGTAGCAGAATGGTGTAGGAGCTTTGTCTGATATTTATAATACCAAGAATTATTACCATGGAAATGTTTGACGACAGTGAACGTACAGCATAAATCAACATAATGTTTAATGATTATTTGGATACTGTGGCATGTTATTCATGTTGGCAGATATACCGGTGGTATGAAAATATGTATATCTCTTTTTGCACATTTCACTTTATGATCTATTTCCTGTAATGTAATGATAAAAATCATCTCAAGTCCTGATCTAGTTGATTTATATTCTAATGGTACAATTTGCTTTCATAGCTGGACGCATATAAAATCCTTGAATAATACTTTTTGATATATGCGTGTGTGTTGCCAATATATAAGAAAAAAATATATGTAGCTTGCAAATTCGAAAAAATTCATGAGATATCCTTCCATTGACCCTTACATTCTAACAAGGCAATGTCCAGAGCATTTGGCACCAGGGTGGAGCATCCTCTCGAGTTTTTCACTCCCTGGTTCAATGAAGGGTGAATGTTGGGGTAAAATTTCAATAATATACAGAATTATTTAAGTCCCCGAGTTTTCTTCCAGATTATCATATTTTATTATTCCTTTGATCTACCATCATTGTTTAGGACTCAAGACTCCACGTCGAGTTAGGTTAAAGCAAGTAAAGCCCGCTGGTTATTTGGGTACGTAGCACTATACCGGCTTGAAACAAAAACCACTCTTTTAGTTTCACTGACTGAATTTCATTATAATGAGTCGCGAGTATCGCCTAATAAACGATTTTCATGGTCAACTAAGCCTGACTGACTTTCGTTCGTATTTATTATTTTTGCCATATTTGTGATACGCACATTAATCTATTAATTGAAATTCACAATTTCAATCTATAATCCACAGCCTTTAGCCACAATTCTAAACTACAATCCACAGTTCTTATCTTCAATCCACAAATCCAATCCAAAATTCTAACCCACAATTCCAATTAACAATTCTAATTCGTAATCCATGATTCTAATCCACAATCCACAAATCCAATCCTCAATTCCAATCCACAATCCACAATTCTAATCAACAATCCACAATTCCAATCCACAATTTAAATCCACAATTCAATTCCACAATCCACAATTTCAGTCCACAATTCTGATGCACAGTCTACAATTCTCATCCATAATCCACAATTCGAGTCCACATTTCACTATAACAATCCACTACTCTAATCCACAATCCACAATCCAATTCCACAATCCACAATTTCAATCCACAATTGAAATCCAAAATCCACAATTCTAATCCACAATCCATAATTCTCATCCACAATCCACAATTCTAATCCGCAATCCACAAGTCCAATCAACAATTCCGATCCACAACCTGCAATTTAATTCCAGAATCCACAATTTAATCGTACAATCCACAATCTCAATCTACAACTCCAATCCACAATCCACAATTCCAGTCCACAATTGTAGTCCACAATTTTCAATTCTAATCTACAATTATAATCCACAATTCAAATCCACAATTCTAATTCACATTCTACAATTCCTAGCCACAATTCTAATCCACAATTCGCAATTCAAATCCACGATTGTAATCTACAATCCACAATTCTGATCCTCAATTCCAATCCACAATTCACAATCCATGATCCACTATTATTACAATCTACAATTCCAATCCACAATTCTTAACCACAATCCACAATTCAATCCACAATTCTAATCTTCAATTCCAATCCACAATTCTAATCTTCTATTCTAATCCACAATTCTAATTCACAACTCTAAGCCACAATTTTAATCCAAAACCCACAATTCTAATCCCCAATCCACAATTCCAATCTATAATTCACAATTTCAATCCACGATTTCAATCCACAATCCCAGTTCACAATCCACAATTAAAATCTACAATTCCAATCCACAATTCCAATCTACAATCCACAATTCTAATCTACAATTCTTATCCACGATTTCAGTCCACAATCAACAATTCCAGTCCACAATCCACAATTCTAATCCGTAATCCACAATGCCAATCCACAATTCCAATCCACAATTTCAATCCACAATTCCAGTCCACAATTGTAGTTCACAAACCACAATCCACAACTCCAATCTACAATTCCAGTCCACAATCCTCAATTCCAATCCACAATTCTAATCCACGATTCCAATCCACAATTCTTATATACAATCCACAATTCTAATCCACAATCCACAATCTGCAATTTGAATCCACAATCCACAATTGCAATCCACAATTCCAGGCCACAATTCTGTTTTCCAATCAACAATTGTAATACACAATTCCAATCCACAGCTCCAAGCCCCAACTCTAAACCACAATTCACAGTTCGAATCCACTATTCACAATTCTCATCCACAATCCGCAATTCAATCCACAATTGTAATACACAAACCACAATTCCAATCCACAATTTCAATCCACAATTCCAGTCCACAATTATTGTAGTTCACAAACCATAATTCTAATCCGCAATTCAATTCCACATTCTACAATTCAATTCAATAATCCACCATTCAAAATCCTTATCCACAGTCCACAATTTTAATCCGCTATCCACAATTCCAATCCACAATTTTAATCCACAATTCAAAATCCTTATCCACAGTTCACAATTTTAACCCGTAATCCACAATGCAAATCTCCAATTCCAATCCACAATTTCAATCCACAATTCTAGTCCACAATTGTAGTCCACAATCTACAATTCCAATCCTCAATTCAATTCCACACCCTACAATTTAATTCAACAAGTCACAATTTAATCCCATAATCTACAATTCCAAACTACAATCCACAACTCCCATCTACAATTCCAGTCCACAATCCTCAATTTTAATCCACAATTCCAATCCACGATTCCAATCCACAATTTTTATCTACAATCCACAATTCTAATCCACAATCCACAATCTGCAATTTGAATCCACAATCCACAATTGCAATCTACAATTCCAGTCCACAATCCTTAATTTTAATCCACAATTAAAATCCACAGTTCTCATCCACAATTCCAATCCACAATTCTAATTTTCAATCAACAATTCTAATACACAATTCCAATCCACAGCTCCAAGCCCCAACTCTAAACCACAATTCACAGTTCGAATCTACAATCCACAGTTCCAATCCACAATAACTTAATTCGAATCCTACAATTCTAATCTACAATCTACAATACGAATCCACAATTCACAATTCCAATCCACAATTCCAATCTATAATCCACAATTCTAATCCACAATTCTAATCTACAATTCTTATTCACAATTCACAATTTCAATCCACAATTCTGATCTACAATTCTAATCCACAATTCCAATTCGCAATTCTTATCCACAATCCACAATTCCAATCTACAATTCCAATCCACAATCCACAATCTACGTTTCCAATCCATAATCCACAATTCCAATCCACAATTCTCAATCCCAATCCACAATCCTCAATTCTAATCCAAAATCCACAGTTTCAATCCACAATTTTAATCCACAATTCTAATATACAATTCTAATCTACAATCCGCAATTCTAATAATCAGACCGAATGGAAATCTATTGAAGTGAACTGAATAGAATTGAGAGTAAATAGTAGTGAGAATTGGAGTGAGAGACGGAGCGCGTAGAAGTTATAGTAGGTAGATAAATGGAAAGAGTTAAAAATTCATTGAGAAACAGTTAGAAATAAATAAGAAGACGTGGAAATACATGGCAGACAGTATTGTTGTTTATATAATAAAATTAGTGTAGTGATAGTGATATTTTAGCGTCTGTTGATAGTAGAAATAGTAGATAGCGTATAATATAAATTATATAAGTGTAGCCCCAGGTGAAAATAGAATATTAAGCTATAAACGAGAGTTTACATTTCGGTACATTACGTTGATGTCTTTTAAAAAGATTTTGAGCCATTAATTGGATAGATCGTATAATTTCAAATGTATCTTCTAACAAGATCTAGAATCGTGGAATATTGGTGTAACATAATAATATTACATTTTTAAAATGGATGTCTAGTACAGTCCAGATCCATTTCCGTTCGAAATCTTATAGCATGTCTAATGAAAAAGTTGCTTATCTCGTAGCCCGCACGAAAATTTCTAGAATTTGAGCTTGTCTTCTGGAAATCAGCAGTATTCTTTTAATTTTACTCTAAATTGCTAAACATGAGTCAATATTATGTTCTGATTTATCAACTTAGTTAGAAAACGATGTTACGCAGAGGTAATTTTTTATTAACTCTTGGTATCACGAGTAGGTATTATAGGAGATGCTTTTTAAATTTTTTTTTTGTTATCCCAAATATTGTTCATTATGCGTGAAGTTGATGAACTACATGATATAAACAAAAAAATTTTTTTGTTGCGAAAATTCGCAAAGCTAATTGCTTTATAGCAAAAACATTTACAGTTCCACTAGTCTAATTGAAAGATAACAAACTCAATATTAGAAGTCTCATTTTGCAATGTTTGTCCACAGTACAGTGAAATTCATGAAACAAGTTGACAAAATAATTAACTGTACATTTATTCTCTTTCTAACAAACGGTGGCACTTTATGAGTGCAATATATTTTGTGAATTTAGAAGAAATTTTGTTTGTTTTGTATGTGCCATTTAATTTACATGTTAAATTTGTAGCAAGAGTAATTGAATATAAGATCAAGACTTATGTAAGAATATGGAGATTATGTCAAATAAAATTTGATGTGTAGTCCAGTTTAGTAAGTTGTATGTATGTATGTATGTATGTATGTATGTATGTATGAATGAACTTCAAATCTCTTAGACAGAGTGTAGGACAATAATACATCAGTCCAAATAACATCAGTTAAAGCAACAAACTACAGTAGTTTTCATCAAGCGGAAATAATGGTAATTATTGTAGCAACTGTGTAGGAATGATTTTTTAAATTATTTCATGATGGAGTCATCAATTAGATATTTGAGGTAGAGATTCTCATCTGCCTCTATCCTATCGCATCCACTTACTAGTATGGAATATGTCAACACGTACTTATCAATAATATTCCACCCATTTTCCGCAGCTCCACTTCTGTAAGCACCCATATAGGTAGAATTCTCATCCGGCACATACTTGCACGATTCAATGTGAATACGGATGTCGCGGTAACCATGACAACAAACCATCAATCACCGCTGCCACCAGCACCGCTGTTTGTGACTACTGCACCAGTTACCCGTTACCGCTAGCGCTAACGCCCCTTTGACCATGCGGCGCCTACTCACGTTACCTATGCGGTAGTTTCGAAGTGTTTGTAAAATGTGAGAATTGACCGCTTTCGAAATGGATGAGTTTATTGACGCATTTAATAAAGCTAATTCATTTTATTGACCATGCTGACATACAGTTTCAAATGTAAAATCGATCCGGCTGACTATTTTAGGGAAATTTATGTACATATAGGAGTCATTTATTCTTGCAGTTTGAAATCAAAAATCCTGATAGGTTGATATATCGGCTATTTCAGTATTATTAGAAGTCCCTCAACCAACAGGTAAATGATGGAAATGACTACAATCACAGGAATTTTGAAGGCAACCTTCAAATATGAGTAATTTCGAGGTCGCGTCTGATCAAAGTAAAGAGCTCTCATCAATGTATCCTAAACTATGGAGGGACTATCAGAGATTTATTGGTTGTTTCGGGCTCAAGGTTGGTCCCATAAATGCGCGCAGGCGCAGAGTAATTCAGAAATGCTGCGCTACGGAAATTGAAGTAATTGTGAATGATGAACCTGAATTACATGGCTAGAAAACATGACCACTGGAGGCAAGATTTTATGTTGACCGCTATGAACATAAAACTTAGTGTTGAACATTTAATAATGAATTGGAAATTAAGACGTCAGAATTTTAATTCATCATTAAGTAATCAGCTCTGTAATCAAATATTTTTTCATTTATTAACCTATTGTTGGATGTAATTGGAAAAATAATACTTTGAATTCAATGTGAGAATTCAATTATTGCATGGTTTTTAAAATTTATCCAGGAAAAAAGTGTCGTACATTTTTGTCCAACTCTCTAGCTTTCACATCCGTGACAGCCTCTCTGCAGCCTTCAAACTTGAAAACCCAATATTGCTTTTGTTATTGTTTATTATTGTTATCTTGTGATTCTACATTATTGGTTTGTTTTGTTGGTTCTAATTAAGGCTTGTCTCACAATAAACGAAAATGTGAGCGCAAATGAGAATTGGAATTCGAACGTTGAAAGCAATATTTATTCACAATAAACACAAACATGAACGTGCAAATTGAAATTTAATCAGAAATTATTGACAAAAATTCATTTCGGAAGGTTTCGCTGTTTTGAAGTCTTTTATTTAACTTGGTGGTCATGTCATGGAATTTCTACTGAGTAGATGTCAAATTTGTGATTGTATTTCCATTTTTTGGTTGAGGAACTAGTTGTGCACCTTGCATTATGGTTACAATCGTCTGTACCGGAAGTGAATTTTACTTGAAACATTTATTGAATTTTCTGCGTAAATCCAGAATGATTAACCGTAGAATACTGAAATTCAATATTTGAGATGTAGCATCTAAATGATTATCTTTTATTTTTGTACCAATCGGCTGAGCCGAAAGTGCACTTTATATAACAGACTTTACGAATTTTCCGCATAAATTCAAAACAATTAGACGTAGAATATTGAAATTCTGTATCAGGCACTTTTGTAACATCTTGTTGTGCAACTCGCATTATGATTGCAATCGTCTGTACTGGAAGTGCACTTTACCCGAAACATTTTTTGATTTTTCCGCATAAATCCAAAACTATCGAACATAGAATCTTAAAATTCAGTATTTGAGACGATAGTACCGTCTATGTTCATATTCTATTTTCATTGGGATCGATTAAGCCAGGAGTGCATTTTACGTTTTATTCGTGTTTTTACAATTAAAAACAATTGCTGTTTGAATGTTTGGAGACTGGATTCAAGAAACGCGGCATATTCCTCCAATTAATAATTACTACAAAATTCACGCACTTCGAATTGCTCGTGCATTTGCATCTTATCACTGGATTCTATCTTTATAAATTGTTTTTTTGCAAGAATAAAATCCGAACACATCAAGTATGTGAAAGTGAGAGTCGTTATTAAAAAATATTTTGATTTTTATCACAATGAGATAATCTATTGATGCAAGTTCATTCATCCCAATCAATGTAGTAATTCTTAAGATAGCTTCGTTCCAAGAAACAAACTTACTCTGTTTAAACAATTCAGTAAAGATTTGATATTTGTTTAACTGTGTTCTTTGATCAAGAAATCCAAAATGTGCTCTTCATATTGGTTAAGCACCTACCACCGCAAACTGGTTTTAAAAGAGATGAATCTCTCGATAAACACTTGTGCCGATTTTCATCAAAGCGAGATGCCAAAAATTGGCATTGGCAGTTCCATTTCTATGTAAAAATACATTTTGCTGATATTCAACACAGATTTGTAGTTATTTTGATGCAATTTGCCGTCAGTTTTCATTTAAATAAATTTTTAACGATGTGAATACTGATAATAACGCATATGATGGAAAATAGAGATGTATGTTTATTTTCAGCACGTATATCTATAATTTGTTCAAAGCAAACTAATTTGGCAAATGTTGTTATACTCCATAATTGCGAAAATGGATATTTGGTAGTGGTAGTGACAGTGTCATTCGATTCGTTCTATTTCAAATTTATAGCGATCCACAATTAGAGACAAATTCGATTGGAAGCATTTTATTCGAAAGAATAAATGTGAAATATGTGCCGGATATTGAAAATAAATGTCAAGGGTTGGTATATAAAATAATAATAATAATTTCTACCTTCATCACTGTCATTTTGTATTGTTCCAACATTTATGTTCGGTAACATTAATTTGTTATCTCCTTTGTCTTCATGTTCACTCTCCCTATATTCTGACCACGTTCCGTTTCTGTTCCAACAGATGAAGATACGATTAAATGGATTTAGGTGTGAAACACACGTCTTAAAAATAAATCCAAAAATCATGTTCACCACACACTTCAAAGGTGTTTTTGTTCGCCTCTCACCTAATTGTCGAATAAAAGATAATCCTTTGTATTCTGAAACACAATCATTAATATAATCTCTGCTCATGTCTACAAGAAGCTTTTAGATGTATGATGAATCCTGAATATGTATACGCGCTTGGTAAAGATCTTTTTCTCCTCTTATCTATATTTTTAGAAACTTCACTTGGAAGAAATTGAGGGATAAGTTATAGTCCGTGAGACAGGGCATAAATTTTTCGTTGATTACCGCTCACTTGAAACTTCGTGAGTGACTTCATTGTGATGAGTTCGACAGCTTTCACATTTGACAAAATTCTTGATTTGGGGGCGCTTTTCAGCGAGGGCTAATTGAACATGTCAATTTCATGAAGCCTTAAAAATGTATTACCGTCATATTGATGTTTACATCAATCGAAAGATTTTTTGATTATAAAATGAAAGATAATATCTATTGTCCGACATGAATATTGAGGGCCAGCAGTGAGTCCGACAAGCCGCATTTGTCACAAGTACGTTAGTATGAAAACGGATTACCGCTAGTCTGAGTTTCTGAGGACGTGTTCAATAATTTTTTTTTCTAAAATTTGGTAATTTTGTCCGACTAATTTTCGAGGGCGTTTTATCAATCTGACACTGAAAACGTGTCAGGATTATAATAGTTTTTCATCAATGACCGCTTATCCTTATGTTTTTTATTTTCCATTCAAACAGTGTCTAGAACATTACTGTATACATGTCCGACAATTCAAGTGGGGCAATACTCCAGAAAAAGCAAAAATATGTGGTATGAATTCAAATCCATTTTTAACTGTGATATCTATATATTAACGTCAAGAGCAAACTTTCGACCTGTTTTTAAGCATATTGCATGCACGGAGGAGTGTGAGATTTGACATACTCAAAATTTATATGGAGAAGATGTGCAGAAAGCAAATATTTTATACAGGTATCACATTTTAATATATATATATTAATATGTTAAGAGGAAGCTTTGTATCCCTTTTCAAGCACATTGCACGCACGAAAAAAGTTGATATTTGGCATACTTGAAGTTCATACGATCGAGTGCAGAAAGCTGAAAGTATATGCAGGTGTCCCATTTAAATTTTACGACGTGAAGAGAAAACTTTGTACCGTGCACACGAAGTGATGTGAAACTTGGCTTAGTTGAAGTCTGTGTGGAGAATGTGAGATATGGCATATTTGAAGTATATCTGGAGAAATATGCTCTGAATGGGAAAATGGCTGAAGAAGAATTTGAAAGATTTCTCTTCCCTTCCTATAAACTGGGAAGAAAGTCACTTTGAAATTCTGAATGGGAACCACTAATCCTAATTTTAGATTCGGATGGAGCATCGAATACCAATTTAATTCTACTTGGAGCCCCTGAGGATGGAAGATCAAAGTGAGTAACGTTGTAACTTAGTGACATAAAAATATATTTCTTTTTCTATTTTGTCTTTTACTTTTTTCCAATTATTCTGTTAATGAATTATTTATTACTAGCTTATAAACAACGTCCATTCATTATCTCTTGATAATAAATACGACAAAAACTGAATTATATATGTGCGAGCGTTTTCTTGTCGGACTGACGATAAGAACCAATATTTCTGTCGGACAATATGTTTTTTAGACAGATAATATGTCTTCAAGTTATGACTGTTTTGGTTCGACAAGCGATCATTGATGAAGGAGCTGTTATAATCATGACACGTTTTCAGTGTCGGACTGAGAAAACGCCCCCGAAAATTTGTCGAACAAAATTACCAAATTTTAGAAAAAAAAAATATTGAACACGTCCTAAAAATCTCAGACTAGCGGTAATCCGTTTTCATACTAACGTACTTGTGGCAAGTGCGGCTTGTCGGACTCACCGCTGGCCCCCAATATTCATGTCGGACAATATTATTTCTCATTTTTTAATCAAAAAATCTTTCAATGAGTGTAAACATCAATATGATGGTAATACATTTTTAAGGCTTCATGAAATTGACATGTTCAATTAGCCCTCGCTGAAAAACGTCCCTAAATCAAGAATTTCGTCAAATGTGAAAGCTGTCGAACTCATCACAATTAAGTCACTCACTAGGTTTCAAGTAAGCGGTAATCAATGAAAAATGTATGCCCTGTCTCATGGACTATTAGTCATTTGTCAAATAAAAACAAATTTTACATGGAAGATGGAATTGGTACTTTACGTCAAAAATATGTAATCTATTGGAGGAGGAGGTCCGACAAAGTCTCTTTCTTCGGTTTTTGGTTCGTATATCGGTGCTTTCGGAATGATCACATTTTTATAGAGTAGAGAATTTGTTAGAAACTCCGTATGAAACTTTTTGGCGTGTGCGGGTATTCAAAAAAATGATCGCAGGAATAATAGTTTCAAATGGTGTCTTTAGATTCTAGAAGGTCTATTTTAGACCTCATATTCTCAAGGTCCGTACGAAACTATAAATCTTTCCACATTGTCCGAGGTTTTATTTAAACAGGAGAAGACTGCATATATTTAATAATGAGCCAAATATTGTACCAAAATTCCTTAAAAAATATAGTAGAAATACTGAAAAGCAAGTAAATAATGTTCTCCAAATATTTTTCTGTAATTTTGAATATTGCTATTATTCTTCGTCAACCTTTTTCCGTTACTCTACATCCTAAAATAATATTTTCTCTTCTTCAGTTCATGAAAAGAAAACTGAACTTTTTTATTCTACCTCTTTCTATATATCACTCAATTTGTCTTGAAGTCTCTGAATGCCACGGTGTAAAAGCTGTTCTTGCTTCCAAGTTTCACCAAGTTATATTCAAAGTAATGGCAATCAGCGATCAGTGTAATTCTTGTTAATTGGATATTGGAAGATCGAACAACCTCGTGTGGGCTTATGTTAAAGATTACATGACCAAGGCGATCGATGGTGAGCGTTATATGTTAAAGATTGAATATGTGGTGAATACTGGTACATGTTTACCGTTTAAGATAGAACTTCATTCTATCTTACGGATTAAATTTCAATCTAAAGCTGTGTTAAGCATACATGCAGTATTTAAAATCTTTATTAGATTATATAAAACATATTTTCCATAGATGCACAGTGGAGCAATATACACACTTCAACAGTCGAAAATTTTTGTATTTATGTTTTATCCTAATTTTATTGAATATATAGGTGATTGTCAAATACATTCAAGTAACAGCTCAATAATCAGTGATTTATTGCAGTTCAACTTTTGGAATCAATTCTGACAGAAAAATATGAATATCATGGCTGAAAAGTTACAAGCATATTGTAAGATCCAACATATATGTTTTCAAGCTCTCTATCCTATTCTTGGCATGAATGCAATATTACCTCTCCTTTTAGCGATCATCGATGAAAGGTAAAAATAAGCCGTTTGTAAGTACTTCAACTATTATACTTGAGATGAATTCTACTGAATCTTAGAGCTCTCTGCTGCGCTAGCAGTATTGGCAGTGCTGCAATTCAAATTCAAAGGCACAGAGCAAGAAGGTGAAGTCACAAGACTGGATGTTATCCTTTGAGGTACTCAATGAAGTTAGCTACTTACGAGAAAACTTGTGATGTTAGATACGTGCCACGTTTGCCTGTGTACATATGTATGATGTAAGTTGTAAAGTCACTCCGAAGATGAAACGGAAATAATCAACTTAAAATATTGTCTTACAAAAAGAATTCTATTTTACATCATATAAAAATATTGCTCGACTTTTGTTTAGATAGAAATATATTATTATGATATGAAATGCTCAACAAGATTGAATATCTGCGCTTGGCTTTGCTTGTATTGTTCATACATTTTTGTAAATTATTGCTGAACACGCGAATAAACTGACGTAGTTTTTACTTTTATCCTTTTAGTTTTCTTAGACTTGAGGGGTTGATTCTCATTATTAATAGCATTGAATTTACCTTATTTGAAGTGATAACAATAAACAGTTCTTGATGTGATTGTTACTTGTATTTAATTATTGGTTAAAAAAATCGACATCTGGTTAAGACTTTGCGTGTTTGTAGTATCTATGTAGCTAGATGAGTGACTTATTTGGTACGCAGTCATTTGTGCTGACATCATCTGTTACAATCAGTTTTCGTGCCAGTTTCCAATTTACTGCATTGCAGATAGAATTATGTACTGTATAACGCATTGAAGTTATTTAGTTGCAAATTCGAGGGCAGGACGCAATTTTTCACTTTCAGAACACTGTATTGAGATTATCAGATTTTTCTGGTGAAAGATGGAAAGTACAATTCTGGGTATTTAAAATTTTTTTTATGGAATATTATTTCAACAAAGGTTAATTGCAGCACTTTCTCATGAAGAAGATAAAAATTTAATCATTTTAGCATTTCTGTTTGAAGCACGAAGGATAATGATACAGGAGCGGACACTCAGTTGGAAAACATGAGTCCTAAAATGTAATGCGGCAGAGGTGAGAGAGATAGCGAAAGCGGGCCTAACTTTGCATGCTTCGTATACAGAAATGAGATTATATTTGAGTTTTTTCAATAAAAACCGATCGTTAGGTGAATTTGATATTTTCATTACGTTAAATACTTTATTATTTATTAAATAAGAGGCAAAAAAGAAGAAAATTAGCATTTCTATTTATTGAAATCTGCAATGAAAAAGTGCATTATTACTAAACATGTTGAACATTGTTTCTTTGAATAAGAGTTTTCTAATAATGAATAAGAGAGACATAAACAATTCCATGAATATTTTATACTACAATGGGCGTTATAAAATTGAGAAAATATACACAAACAATTTCTTATTCACCACAAGAAAAGAAGTGATAAAATATGCTGTTCTGTAAAAAAATTTTGTTTGTTGAATATAAATAAAAAACTTAACAAAAATGTAATATATATCTACGATTTCACAAAAAGTGACAGTTTTTGACATAATTTCTGGTGTAAAGAAAGCTTATTTTTTCTAATATATCGGTTGAATAAATTTGGATAGGATTTCAGATTACTGTATCAACTTATGTGGACAAAATGAATATATAAGTGTATCATTGTGGAACACCTCTTAGTATCTCATTTCTGTCATCTAACAGTCTTTTTATTTTTAGAAAAAATATGAGTTCCAACCTTTTTAACTGTTCTGAAGATAAATAAATATCATTAGCATCCTGTGTAAAAATGGTTATTATTAGATTGATAATCATTTTTACACTGTGTGAGCAATACTTTTATCTACGGGTGAGATTGAAGGTTGCAATTTCAAGTTCTCATGGAAGAAAAAGGATGTTTCGATTATGGCAATAAGGTGCTGAGAAACCGACTTTCCGGCGCGGCCGGCGAAGAGTGGTTTGCAAATGATGGAAGAAAAGATCGGTGTATTATGGAACAACATGTATTTGGCTGCGTTCTCTGTGAATTTAGAGCCCGATTTATTCTTCTTGCTGGCTTCCGTACCTACCCTTATTATTTGAGCCCCAAAATTTTTTTGACAAAAATCAGTACGGTAAAGATCGTGTTTTTTACTAATAGGGGAAGTATTGTGATCGTGTCTTTCTGACAGTTCGAGATTTTGATGAATGTTCATGTTTTGAACCCGAAAAACATAATTTTAAAAAAATTCCGCCTGTTGGTCTGTATGGAAGCACGTTAACTTGAGAAAGCGTATAAATTTTCGACTGAAATTTTATATTCAAGTGATACTAAAACTTTACTGATGGATTTTTTAGTTTTTAGCGTTTATTTTATAAATAATAGTATTTATCATGGAATATGAAATAACTAAAATCAATCCTTGCATGATTTGGCCAGAGCTGGGATAAGTACTCAAAAAAGTACTGAAATACTAAGTACTAAGTACTTTCTGCAAAATACTTACAATATAAGAACCAGTATTACTTGAAGTACTTTTTTCAAGGTACCTAAGTACTAAGTATAAGTACTTCATATTAAAATATAATATACCTCAGTCCTCAATAGGAATAACGTAATAGATATACAGTCATTAATTACAAGTGATATCTCCAAGTAGTATAATGTGTAATACTAAATTGAAATTATTTATTCCAGAAAAACAGTACCTACTCTATGCTGAATTGATTGAACTAAAGAATCAGAAGAGATGAATTAATTCCTAATAGTATTACAGTACAGTTATTATTTGCTTCCAAAAGCGATAAGTTTTCACAAATCTTATCACTTAAGGCACAAAGTCCTGGTGGATTAATTATTCCGGCAAGAAAAAACAAGCATTCTATGAGTGCTGATGATGTTAGAAGTGTATTATATCTTATAAACTTCCTAATGGTCTGATAATCATTTCGCATTCTTAAATCTGTTCCTTTATCCTCTAAATATTCTAGTAATTCCAATTTGTTCACTGATTATTTGTTCATATCTACTGTTTTCTCGATTTTATCATCGCCACAAAAGTCGAAAAAGTCATCAGAACTAATATGATCGTTGGTTTGGCGGAGTATTGAACAATGAATGTTGATTTTTCTGATTTAACCCATTAGGTTCCAGTATCAAATAAAACAAGAAATTAGATCTAATCAGTGATTATTCTTTACTTTAGGATAATATTGAATGAAAAGAACTACATTTGATATTTTTGAGTTAATTAGTTTTCGAGAAATTAAGTGTCCTATATATATATGGCAACGGTATGATGTGTTATAAATTTAATATAATTAAATTATTATTTGCCATTATTTTTTGAGGTGAGGTTTAAACATTCCATACATGATGTGACATCACGTCAGTAAGTACAATTTTCCGGTTAAGAATAATAGTTTGGAGGCCGAGGTTTGACTATTATACGAAATCGGTACTGAACTTATTTACCGTGATACTTACAAAATTTTTGCACTTTTGGAAGATCCACCCAAAATATGGATCCTTATATTCTTTTTCATATTGAGTTACTACCTAATGATCGCTTATTCGCTGTGGTTCGACATTTTATTGTGAATACTCAATCACAAGTAACGATAAATAAATGAATATTTCTTGTGGAAATCCACAATTTTTCTCTTATCGCTTTTGCCCATGAGCGGTAAGTCAGCATAACCATAGTAATCATAGTTTGCCGGTAAAATCAACATACCACCTCAAATAGAGGGCTGGCAAACATATGAAAACGCCCAATCATGCAAAAAAGCCTTTTTCGTTTTGTTTAGTCGAAACATAACGTATAGTTTCATTTCGCAGTAAAATAAATACTTCCTCAGACATAAATTTCTCAAATAAATCTACCGGTGTAAGATAATTCAATAGTTCACTGATATTCTTGATTTTATCTATTTCTGAATTCTATTCAGTTATATTATTGCTATAAATCAGTTTACTCATATGCCATCGAGGACAAGTATCATTCAGTCTTCCTCGTTTTGATTTTTGCGTAATAATCTGAAATGAATTACTGATTTGTTCTCATGTATCTACTTCTTCATCAATTTTATCATTACCTTGGAGACGTCTGAAACATCACTTATTCCTACATCTCCAGTGCAATCATCATCACTCTCATCAATGTCACTCAGAACGTCTGGTTCTAGAGACAAAACAGCAATAATCTACACCATTTGCCTATTGAAGTTTTTTATAGAATTTTTTGTTTTCAAATGGAGCCTCAAATATTGTCAGAATTAGGATCTGTTTCCTGTCAAACCGTAGAGAGAACAATGATTTTTTCACAGAGAATATGCATATAAGCATGTTCTATTTTGTACTGCTATAAGAGTGTACGCACGGAAAATTTATATGTGAATTGTACCGTTGTCCTTTATATATGACACCAAATAATGTTATGTCATATTTCTTATTTCCGGAATTTTTTGTGAACAGAACTCTACAAATCCATAAAACTTGAACCCTCAACATTGTCTCAAATATTAAATATATCTGAAAAATGAAACAGTATTTCTGAAAACGACAAATAATTGAACAAGTAAAAAGTTATCCAAAAAGGTACTATTTTGAAAATAATTTTTCGCTGAATATTTATCTCAAATATGCAATGAAAAATACTTATATGGATTCAAGAAGGTCTATATTCATGAATTGAGCAATAATACATCACTTGAAATTATTTTGAAGCAGTAAAAAAAAATGATAATTCTTGAGTACTATATATAAGACACTGGTACATAATGGGTTAATAGTGAGAAATTGAAATTTATACTCTTCGCAGATCGTCTGTGAAGGTTTGCCACTTTAAATATATTGTTCTCCTTCCAAAATAATAAATAAAAGTATCAATTCCTTCATAAAATTCATCTGTATTATACAGGAGAAAGTTGGATATTTGATCGTAAAATACATAAAATTGTCTGCTGGGCTCTATGCTACGACACTTAACTCTAATCCTAGAATATATTTGGCCCAAGTGCAACAAGTTTCAACCTGCATTTATTAGTGAGAACTCTACTATTTATGACACTTCAAGTACTTTAAGAATACTTAAGTATAAATATAAGTATTTATAAATACTTTCAGTACATCTAAAATACTCAAAGTTCTTTTGAGTACTTAAAATATTTTTGAGTACTTACAGTATTTTTAGAATACTGACAGTACTTTTTTACTTGCAGTATCAAGTACATATAAATTTTTGCTTGAGTACCAGTAATAAGTACCACTTGAAAAAAGTACTTTAAGTAAAGTACTTTGAGTACACAATTTACTTTAAGTAATACTGTAAGTATTTTTATTGTAAGTATTACCCTGCTCTGGATTTGGCACAACATTCGCAAGAAACATTTATCAAATTTATCAGCGGTTAGTTTGTTATCAAAATTTAACTTATTATAAAATTCGTAATATTTTTCTGAAGTAATGAAATACTTATAATAATAATGTGAAAGTAGGATTAGTATCACTCATATTTTGCTCTATCGTGTTTGGTATCAAATTAAAGCTATTGTGGAGAAAATTCTAATAGAAGTGTCAACGAGAATATTTAAACGATTGTCAATTGTTCCTTTCACAGCTCATTTAAATGACGTCTAGTTCAGTATCAATTCTGAGCTTTTGGGGAAATAAGCTTAGTAGATATCAAAAATAAATAGTTAAGGAGTGGAATCCACGCTACCATCTTCAAATTACACTTCCGGCGATCAAATGTCGAATCTGTATATTCCAATGAATTGAATCTAGAGAAGGACTCTTCATTTTCAAAAATACTTATTTTCTAAGAAATAACCGCCATCTATCACTTTAACAATAACAGCTGTCACTTTGACATTGGCAACTGTCATTTTGACGATGAAAGTTGTCACTTTGACAATGAAAGTTGTCTCTTTGACAATGACAGCTTTTACTTTGAAATATGCAATCAATTGATGCTTCACTCTAAATTTCTGAAACAGCGATGAAACTGGTCATGATTTTAATGGTCGGGAAAGTGCTGTGAGGGCCACAGCATATTTTTCACTTTAGCATAAAAGCCAACAGATTTTTCTTATTTTTCAAGAATATTTTCCGCACCAGACGAACATAATTATAAACAGCACATTTTTTTGCCAAACTTTTTATTGGTGAATTTCGTGATCAAATTTTCGAAGTCCAAAGAGCAGAGTTACTTAGATTCGATATACAAAATGAATCGAGCACACGAATTTTGAGAGAACAGAATGAACAAATTTTTTCTTTTTAAATTACCTACTATTTGAAACTGAACCTCGGTGAGGAATCTATATTCTAAAACTGAATGTTGGATTTATTTTGTTTTGCTCTTCTACGATCTGAATGATATTCTTGCCACAATATTTTGAATTCTCAAGAGATTTCAAATCTTTTTTCCTAAATTTGCGGCCCTCCACTGCCTCCAAATGCTTGTCGCTGTGGAGAGCTGCTCATAAATGGCCATGTTTAAATCGGACCCTGTGTGAATTCCATCCAGATGTTTCATAATGGAAGACAAGAACCTTCATCACACATATAATTAGTCCATATACGGTACTAGCTACATACAAGTTGCGACGAAATCATATTATTAGTGCGAATTATGAGGGTTTCGGTTGATGGTGGCTCTTGGAGTCAAGCCATAGCAAAAATTTCCACATCAAAAATCAAATGATTAGCATAACATAAAAATAAAATACAACATACCATGAATTGAGCTGCTTCGAGGTCGTCCTTTTTCCAATCAGATCAACTGAAAAAATAAAAACGTTATTTTAGCAGATTCTATAATTAGACTGGGAGCTAATGACAGGTGGGACTCTCCGATTTTATACCGCTTGCCTTCTTGAGGGTTGATAATTTATCTCTTAATAAGAAAGGTAAAAATATTATTGAGCGATGCACGCTTTCCAGTCATAGTTCAAATTCCAATTAAAGGTCTGAAAAAAAAATTTTTTTTTCCCGTGATATCATATTGCATGCCTTTGTAATGTTGAATAATTGAAATAAATCTAAAGCCAAGTACTGAAAGGCAAGCAATTTGCAACAGCCCAAGAGGCTCAAAGGGTAGCGTGAACTTGTGAAAAAAAATATGAAAAATACCGTGTTTCCAAATTGCAAGCCAATGAAAAGAATTGAAATTTAATTCATAAAACCCTTGTAAAAAAATTGGCAAGCATTCCTCGTTGGCGCAAGGGTTTGAAATTTGGGGGTAATCTTGCATACATTTTGCACTAATTAGCCGTGATTTCAAATTTATCTTATAGTGGAATAATTATGGATTTAAAATGGCATGCATGTTGCTTAAGCCTTTCATATTTTAAATAATAATGAAATTTGCATAAAAAACTCGCAAAATTTCTCTGACTTTATTCTGCCTGCCATTTTGTATTACATCTATAAATGCTGTTTTAAATTCATTTGGGAAATGGCAAGCATGTTTCTTAAGCCCTTCATATTTTAAATAATAATGGAAGTTGCATAAAAAATACGCAAAATTTTTCCGATTCTATTTTGCCTGCCATATTGTATTACATTAATAAATACTGTTTTAAATTCATTTGGAAAACGGCAAGCATTTTGCTCAAGGCCTTCATATTTTAAACAATAATGAAAGTTGCATAGAAAACTTGCAAAATTTCTCTGACTTCATTCTGCCTGCCATTTTATATTACAATAATAAATGCTGTTTTAAATTCATTAGGAAAATGGCATGCAATTTTGTCCGATCATTGAAAAACTTTGAAAAAAGTGGCAAAAAAAAGTAAGAAAATTTCCGAGATTTTATTTTGCATGCTGATTTGTATTTCAATAAAGAAATATGCTTCAAGTTAAAATAGAGAATGGAATGCATATAACATAAGAAAAACATTTACAAATTCTGAAGTAATCAAGAAAATATGCCCTAGAATCAACTTAGTTTATAATTTTAGACATGGCAGGAGGTAAATCTTTCATAATAATGCAGATTATATATTCAAAGTAATACAATTAGGCTCATAAACAATACTTTCATTCCAGTAAGTTTTCCGTTTGGCATAAATAAGTGAAGAATAGTATGAAAATGAATAGAGTTAAAGAGGATGATATTGTAAGAAGGGCCGGGGCCGACAATAAGGATGAATCGGACGATGATGACAGCGACACTCATTCTCAAATAGGTGGTGAAACTATTGCAGAGGAACCTAAAATTGACAATAATTATTTAACTATAATTTTTCTATGATAATAATTTTTTTTTTCTGATAATTAGCTTTTTTATTTTTTCATAATAATAATGAAGATGAAGCTATACCTAAAATATATTTTGTTACAATATTCCATCCACATAACTTATTTACATTCCGGGGGAAAAGTAAGAACATAATTATAATTTTTTTTGTTGTTCATATGTGTGATTATTATTTTATTAATAGCAAGATTCAAAACCTTGATGTTTCACAAATTCAGAAGTTGGGATGTCAACTGTACATACGTGCTTCGTCCTTATTAGGACTCTTTGATATAGTATTATTCTAGTGCCTTATTGGTTGTAATTTAATATGATACCCAGTTAAAGCTAATACTGATATCAATGGGGAAATTTTATGTTTCTAGTGATTTCAATTGATTATTTTTACCATCCAAATTTCGACCAATAGAATTGCACCATTCGACGTCACGTGGTACAACCAACACGGTTTTCAAGTGGAAATTTTTTGGAAATTTTGTCTGCTGGTTATATATACAAAACAAAGAATATTCAGCCGCGTTGATTCAGCATCTGTCAAACTGACAGACAGATTGAATGTGAAAATGAGCAGATGCAGAGTCGAGTCTCTGGAATATATTGATGAATTTGGATGGGAAAAATAATCTTCCGAATACCATTCGTGATTAAATTTAACCTGGCAAAATTTTTAGATTGTTACGAGAGCTTGCTACCAATTTATTTCGTGATATTGATCAAAAATCACTCGCTTGACAGCTCGTGATTTTTATGTCAATATCACTCAATAAATTGCTAAGCAACAAGCTCTCGTAACAATCTAAAAAATTTTCCGGTAAAATTTAACCACTTATGATATTATATATGAATATTTTTGGAATTGTTGCTATGAAAACATTGTGAATAATTTAAATTGCAGCTCTGTGCAATATTTTGGAAGAGACTAACCTAGGCCATTGATGTTTAAAATAAGTCAAAAAATTTTAAAAAATAAATTCGCGAAATCATTCCTGTTAATTTTACTGAATTAATTATGAGCATTTTTTCTGTACCCTTTTCCCAAAATTTATCAATGATGAGCCTGAGCAACATGCTTGCCATTCTTTGTGTCGTCTAAAAAAAAATAATTTTGAACAAAATACACAATGGCACGCAAAATAAAATGACGGAAATTTTTCTTCTTTTTTTTTGCAACTTCCTCAATGCATGCCTCTATTTTGGGACATCCTGGGGTGTATGCCAATTTCCTCAATAACAATTCATCGAACAAATCACCTATAGTTGAAATGGCATGCAATTTCAAATCACGGCTAATTGGTTCAAAATTTATGCAAGATTACCCCCAAATTTCAAACCCTTGCGCCAACTAGAAATGCTTGCCAATTTTTTTATAAGGGTTTTATAACTAAAAATTCAATACTTTTATTTGGCATGCAATTTGGAAACACGGCATTTTTCATATTTTTTTCCACAAGTTCACGCAACCTTTTGAGCCACTTGAACTGTTGCGAATTGCTTGTCTTTCAGTACTGAATTTTAGAATCATTTCAATCATTCAACATTACAAAGGCATGCAATATGATATCACGGAAAAAATCATTTTTTTTTCATACCTTTAACTGGAATTTGAATTATGACCGGAAAGCGTGCATCGCTCAATAACATTTTTATCTTTCTTATTAAGAGGTAAATTATCAACCCTCAAAAAGACAAGCGGTATAAAATCGGAGAACCCCACCTGCCACTAGCTCCCAGTCTAAATGATTCATTCGAAAACATAAAAATATGGGTTACAAATAGATTTCATAGCGAGTTGTGTATTTAGAAACAGAGTACTCGGACAGCAGAATGGTATAGATCAGGGGTCGGCAACCTGCGGCCCGCGGGCCGCATGCGGCCCTTTGCAACTTTTTGTGCGGCCCGCCAAAGCACCAATATTCATTTCTAATAATATTTATACTCGTATATGATATAAAAGCATTATTCAAGTTACATTTCACATTTCAATGTGCGGCCCGCATAAAAAAATTTAATGTGAAAATGGCCCGCCATCCGAAAAAGGTTGCCGACCCCTGGTATAGATTATAGAACGAGCTCCAAAGTAAAAATCATCATAATATACAATACTTTCTGCCACTTAGTTATCAATCGATTTTTATATCGAAATGCACTATTCGGCAGTTGAAACATGAAATAAAAAATAATTATATTATCTATTTTTTGAATACACACAGGGCGGTAACAATTCATCCACTAATCTAGAATTGAAAAATTGTATATTATAATATCATACATATTGTAACGAATTTAAGTCTATAAATTAGTCATTTCGGCTTTACTGGTGCTTGGAATTATTGTGGAAATATTCTACATCAAGAAATAGAAGCGAATATATTTGTTTTCTAGAAAATTGCTGGAACCTTCTAACGTTTTCTAGAAACGTCTGGACGTTTGCGGGAAAAACCTAGTGGGGAGAGATCCACGGTATGTATTTGCTTACTCAACGAGGGGTATCATTGATTTTGGTTCAGTGACCTTATAATGTGGACTGCTAGTGGTTGAAATAAATTGTGTTATTTAAAATAAATCAATATTGACAAAAATAATTAAAGTTAAGTTATAGTGTAGTGTAATAATCTTCAGTTTAAATTAGAATTATTTATTAGAAATAGTGTTAGTTATCTAATTTATTATTTTAATAAATTATAAAAATAAATAGTAGTGTGCAGTAACTTTTGCTCCCTAAATTAAAATAAATAACGTTACAATATATTATACTTAGTATCGTAGACAGATGCACTTGCTAATTTTGCTGGGGTGAATAAGTTGTAATAGATACTATAACCTAGATTTTGAAAATTATGTAACAAGGTGTCATACCATCAATCCAATAGCTATACATATTTGTCGTACATATAGCACTGCCTTCTTTTAATCACGTGTAAGAGAAAATAAATTCAACTAGTAAACCAGTAGAAATAAATGAAATTAGATGTTTGTGTTTAGCTCCCAACTGCTAAATCTAATCAAAACTATCCCTTTTTTAAGCGATATCTGGTTATTTCACGTGTCTCATTAACTAATTATTCTCAGATGAAAATTGAAATAAGAAAAACTTGTGAGCATAAAACAGTTTGTTCAGAAAATATTCAGATTACTATTCAAATTTAATTAAGTTTGGACATAGCACTCCAATTCCTGGAAACCGTTGTAAATTTTAAACAAAAAAATCAATCATGAGTGTAGAAAAAATCAACATTGTTTACCGCAATGGAATAACCACCACGGCAGCTTGGAAGCCCATTATTAATTCAATTTTTCATAAAAATGTATAATAAATAATGATGATGAAGTTGTACGGGAACATAAATGCAGATAAAAAGTGCAGACGAATATTGTTCTGAAATTGAAGCTAATTCTGTAAGAGTGATAGAAATTTCACAAATTGAAAAAGTATTATCCGGCAAATTTTCATGGTATAAATGAGTAATAAAGCAAAAGGTGCTTGACAGATGGAAGTGAAAGAAAACATGAATTTAAATTTGTTTCTTCAAATACCACTAATATCAAGCTGTAATGTCGACTCTTTGGAATGCGGTTTAAAATCCTGCTAATTTCAATGTCTTAAAACTGCTTTTGAAATCAATTTGTCGTAAAATGACAAAGAAACAACAGTGTACATTAACAGAAAATTACTTTTTAATATTGGGGTCATCCTGATTTTATCAAGTTCTTGTTAGAAACTCTTTTTGAATTCTGTCTTTAATATGTGTAACTCATGTTGCCTTCGAGGCGACATCACCATCCTAAACATAAATAGATTATAGATAGTTTTACAAAGAATTATTTGAGATCCAATCACAATGTGGCAAAGGTAGAATCGATCTGTACAGAAACAGAATAATGATGATTATTTTTCCCATCCAAATTTCGACCAATAGAATTGCACCATTCGACGTCACGTGGTACAACCTACACAGTTTTCAAGTGGAAATTTTTTGGAAATTTTGTCTGTTGGTTATATATACAAAACAAAGAATATTCAGCCGCGTCGATTCAGCATCTGTCAAACTGACAGACAGATTGAATGTGAAAATAAGCAGATTCGGAGTCGAGTCTTTGGAATCTATTGATGAATTTGGATGGGAAAAATAATCTTCCGAATACCATTCGTGATTAAATTCAACCTGGCAAAATTTTCAGATTGTTACGAGAGCTTGCTACCAATTTATTTCGTGATATTGATCAAAAATCACTCGCTTGACAGCTTGTGATTTTTCTGTCAATATCACTCAATAAATTGCTAAGCAACAAGCTCTCGTAACAATCTAAAAATTTTTCCGGTAAAATTTAACCACTTATGATATTATATATGATTATTCCATTCGTAGTATTTATAACAAGGTTAACAATGCTAAATCGCCATAGAAACGGTGCATATCAGTGGGTATTTGGACGTGTAGAAATACCATCGGGTATTACACTAGTGGTCAGAGTGAGTATTTTACTCAAAGATGTGAATACCTCCAATTTGTGCTTTCTTCGTATTTAATGGAATATTTTTCTGAATATCTTCATCAATTTTATCTTCTGATTTATCAACAAACCTTTCTGAACTAGATTCCATATCAAGACGGAATATATTTCTCTATTATTCGTCACAGAAAATGCAAGAAATTCTAATTTTTCAGTTTGACAGAAGTTTGTTTACTCGTTCCTATGAAAATTACGTGAGTTGTTACTAGATTCATAGGAAACTAATTTGAAAAAATGGTTTGACTCCTGGAATAGTCCTCCATATACCATTTGTAGTTAAAGTATTATAGACTATTTTTGTGGTGCAATCACTCATGTTTATTGTGCTTGTGGTATTCAAACGCAAGCACAATAAACATTCGTGATAGGACCACAAAAATAATCGATAATACCTAAACTACTTATGGTATAATAAATGAAAATTGACCTTCATAATGGAAATACTGTAAGAATTATGACGATGAATATTTGGCTGGGACTGCAAGAATATTTGTTAATCCAAAAATTTTATATTCATTTACGTAAAAGAGGAGAATATCTCATCTATTAAAGTAAGATCATTTAGTACATTATAACAAATCTTAATACCGAAACATTTAATTCCCAGATAAATATAGGAGCTCTCATATAGACATTTGAAGCAATTAAACCTCAGGCTCTCCTTGTTTTTTGCTATAATTGAAGAGACAGAAAAATGAGTTAACTGTAAGCTTGACCTTATAAGATTTGCAGAAATGAAAAACTGAAATAAATGAAAAAGATATATTGCTGTCTCTGTAGGAAATGATTTATATTCATCGATTTGAATGTTCTAAGTGGTAAAACCTATTGATGGAAACTGTTTGGCAATGGTTGTTTATGCTCTGCTCAATATTTCGCGGTGTTGATAGATCTCGATTATGTGTGCCCTAAATATCAATAACTTTGAAGATTCCCGAATAATTAGCAATCTGGCTTTACAAAGACGATTATCAAGAACAATTTGCGCGAAAAACATATTTTCAGCTCACAAAGAACGGGCTGAAAGCATCTAAAATAAACTAATTTATAATCATGGAAGTACTTGGAGTTTTTGTCCTATATTTGTTTTTGTTGGCACAATTTGCTAACAACTTGCCTAAAAAGTATACAATTGGTATATTTTGACCTTTTCCAAATGTAATAATTGTTTAAAAAAGTTATTTACTCAGGTAAGGATAAAAGAGGTAATATTAGCATGTACATTTTTTTCTTTATAAAAAATTAAAGTATTTTAACGAACAGTGCCTTTGCAGAATAGACTTCTATGGCGAGACGCCGGGTAGACGGATGATATACGCAAAAGAGTTGTTGTTTTAACCGACGCTACAGACCAATTTCTGGAAGAATTCGAGAAAACATAGCCGAGGGTATATGAACCGGAAAACAGAGTCGAATGGAGGACAGTAAAGCCCGCCACAAACGATGCAAGTTTTCAAGCAATTTTGTTCACTTGGAGTCGCGCTGGCTGCCTCGCTTGCTCCGATGCTGGAAACTTGGTCCGCAGCTCGGTACTAGACTTGCCACGAGACTTGTTATATAAGATAGATCCGGTGCTATTTTTTGCACTGGTTGCGCCGCTGGCTGCTGTCTGCAGCCAATCAGAACGGGCGATGAAATCACGTGACTACACCACTGAGTTGAATGTCGCATCAGCATGCTGTGCTGCATTGTGTTTTGTGGTGTTCTGAGGTACAAGTCAGTAGGAATTATGGCTTTTGGAAAAGGAGTGAAATTGACGCAGACAAGAATTAGCCATGCCTGTACGCGGTAAGATCGACAAGCAAAATGTTGAAAATTACGCGGCCTTGATTCTTCCTTAAAAGCCACTCTCTTGACCAAAGTTTTTTCTTCTTTTCTCTCTGTCTCGTAATTCTAACTTATTCGCAAGCTATAACTGCAGCAAATGCTCATGCTCTCCTTCGACGATTATTTCCGGCTACAACCATATTTGTAATGAGCAAGTCTACCAAGTCTACGTTCTAGAGTTAGAATGAGCTGCGAATATAAGTCTCATACCAAGCGCAGCTCAAAGTGGCCCAAAACGCAAAGAAACTTGCTGCAAATTAGGTGAACAAAATTGCTTCGTGTGAACTTGCGAAAACGATCTTATTTCTATCAAACATAATATTCAAATTAAGCCACTTGAATTTTTTTTTCAAGTTTTACATACTACATGAAGAATTAATAGTATGCACTATCAACAAATCTGAGTCTTTTTTTCTTCATATTTTGCTTACAGATTGCTAAAATATGTCAATCTTACAATCCTAATATTTTAAAAACTAAAAAGTATTCAGTCAATTCAATTAGATGGCGCATATTAACAAACATTATTTCAGCTGTATACAAAGAAATAAAGTATGATACATATTCTGTTAGCAAGTATATTGAATAAAAAAAGATCTAAGTTAGCAATTTTAAATACACATTGCCTACTTACAGGCGCTACGCATGTAACTCAACTCCGAGAACGAAAGAGGGAGGAGTTCGTTATCAGTATTTGGACGAAAACAGCCATTTGAGATTTGTTTTTAGTATTTCTTTTGTCTGTAATATGTTCTGTTAATAAAATTTGTGAATAGTGTGTGGTGTGGTTGGATATTTTGGCATCTTCTCAACTATAAACACATTCAAACAGTGGCGAATATGTATTTTTGAAATAGGTACTTTTACTATTATATGCGATAGATAAGTACATTTGAATTACATGATAACTGGAATTTAAATAATTATTTTGCTGTCTCCATTCGTCTCTAAGTTTGTTTATTCGAATTGCATGAAGAAAAGAACATATATATCTTTTGTGGAGAAACTTGCATAATATTTTCTTTATTGTATGTCTGTGATTTCGCGTTTGACATTTTGACAGATGACCCATATTTTTGGTCACACAGTACTTCTCCGACCATAGAATTCATGACCACTCATCTCTTTTTTTCTAAATTTAAAGTGTCGCATCAATTAATTGCATAGTTCAAAGTGACAGCTATCATTGTCAATTGTTTTTTGAATAGCCACCTACTTACTATTTTTTTTTTTTGAGATTATGAAAGACACTGACTTTTGGGAACAGAAGATGTCACTTAAATTGAAAAAGTTTTATGAAGAGAGCTTGCTACCGGAAATTGTCGATTCAAGGCAAACCAAAGGACAAAAGCTGCATAATACATTTATGTAATGTTACTATCTAAACTATGTAATAAATATAAAATAATATGATAATATTAGACTTGGTTAGTGCCGAAGATAGATTTTTATTGTTCAATGTTTATTCTCCCTCCATCAATAAAAATATTCACGTGGACTATACAGACATTTTTAATTTTATTCAGTTATTATTGAGTTATTGACTATTTTTATCAGAAAGATCTTGATGCTTATATTGCTCTCAAAATATTTCACCATTTTTCTTGTAGCTTGTAATAAATATTACTCATTTTTTTATTTGCGGAAAGCAACAAAAAAAAACAAAGCAATAATTTATTATACGTACTTTACATATAGGTATGTACAATACAATTTTTGAAACAATAATTCTCCGTAGTCTCGTATCCTCTTAGATTATAAAATCTGTGCATCTATGTTGACTTAAAATGTTCACTGTATTCGAGGGGCAAGAGGAAATGAAGCCAATAAAAAGAAATTATTTTAAAATTCGGCCAAACCCTCCACATATCGCCGCCTGCCCGCTTGCCCCTCTGAGAAACTCAAAGATTGGAAGCATGTCCCCTTAAGTAAGAAGAGAGTGAGTGAATAAGGAGTATCAGTAGTTAGAATAGTAGGAGTGCGTAGAAGTAATATTGATTTGTGGGTTGGTTACGAAGAGCGCAAATAAATAAGAAGTGGAAATAGAATGACGACAGCTTGATGCAAATAATCAATAAGTGTAGTGTAAGTGACTATTTAAGAATCGATATAAGTAGAAAAATTAAGTAGTGGATATTTTTATTCAATATAAGAGAAGCTTGAAATAAAAATGAATTATAATTCTACGAACGAGAGTTTTAAATTTCGTTACAGTATATTTACCAAAAATAATATGAATGATGTTTCTATTGAAACCAATTACATTTTTGGAGAATTTCTATCCATATTAATTATGATCAGAATTTCAAAGTCTCCATAACGCCTTAAAACTGCTAAAAAATGCGTGTAAATTTGCAACTCTACGTTTAACATCCCCTTTTGATTACTATAAGATCACCTGGCAGTTAAGTTGTGTAAGCTAAATTTAGTTCTTCCTTCGAACTCCATATGGATAGATCTTTTGTAGTCTTAATGTCAATCTGTGTTCTGTGCTTTCTTGCTGTCTGTTTGATAATTATCAAAATATGGAACTTGAGAGCGCGCAAAAGCTGAGACGCAAAAGATTTATTATTAAGTATTGGAAATAAAAATGTATGATGACTGGTCTATAAATAAAAATCGAGCTTGTTAAATAACTAATTCAAATTGATCAAATATATTCTGACTCCAAAGTAAATGAAAATTATATTCTTCATTCTAATATTGGTACATTTTCATAAATTCGCCGTTCTTCAAGCTTCTCAAAATTACAAAATATGAAATTTTCAATTCCAGTTTTAGGATAGTATTATCTACGGAAGATGATATTTGGCGGTCTACCGCAACCTTTGTCAAGGTCTTTGCGACACGCACTAAGCCTTTAAATATTGATGCATATCAGCTACGGCTACGCCCCAATTTTTGGCTCAGTTGTTGCTGGGATTCGTTCGGGTGGCTAACGCTTTTATTTTGTAAGAATGTCAGATGAGGACGTTTTGAAACAAAATATATTACTTTGTTTTTTGAAATAATTAGACATATAATTATTGATTTCCCTACCTTTCAACTGTAATTGTTCATTTTTTTAAAATTTTTGGGAAAACAATAAAAACTGATCGAATTATTTCACACCTCAAAAGTAGAATAAGTCAACAAAACTGAATCATGTGAATTACCAACTCATTACTTGTGATTGAATTATATATTTAGCGTGAAATCATGAACAAATAAATAATGTAAAATGAACCAAAGGATCTATTTCACGTTCTCGCGCACGATTATTTGTGATGAACATATATTTATACATTTTAATGCATGGGTGCACGATATAACTAAAAGGTATTAACGTATGAACTCGTAAACCAGTTAAAATTGGAGCCAAAAGCAAATTAAAATATCAGCAGCTCGCTAATCTACAGAATATTGGTTAATTTTTCATATATGTTGATTACAAAATCAATTTAAATAAGTACATTAAATATTAAAATCAAATTATATGTGATCGATAATCATTAGGCCTATGTCATCTGCATTAAATGTTGTTAGTCACATACTTTTTTAATTCTTGTACTAATTATAACATGTCAAAAAAATATTACCAAAATTTGCGATGGCAGATTGAATTCAATTAATCAACAAATGTTGTATATAACTGATTTCAAAGCTTGTATTCACAGAGTAATTATTGCACGTGTCGCCTCGTTCTGATTTTTCTTTGCCGCATCGTTGTGATAGTGACTACGATTGGCGAATCATTCTAACCTAATGACTTGAATAAATGACAGTTCATTCGTAAAATTACTCATTGGTGCAGTTCTTCATTCACTCTTCTATTCATAGGAGCAATTATGCATTGTGTCACTTCTTCAGAGTTGTGAGATCTAAGTTCCTAATCGTTAAAGATTTTCATATTATTAAGATTTGATCTTATGGAAATATTGATTTTTTCATAATGTGGTAGGAAGATTTCATTCAAACCATGGAATAATTGCAGATACGGAAGGAGTCAGCGATTTGGAGCTGCGCCGTACAAAGAACTCCAAATCATCCGCAAATACAGAACGACATGTATCGAAGCAAACGACTGATTATTGTATTCCACGAGAGAGTTACTATTCACGAAAGTGAGGTTTAATGATTTTAGATGTTGTATCCATCAGAAAAGGATAAAATGCAAGTTATTACGGTAACGAAATGAGTCGTTGTTACGGTTCTAATACGATAAAAGCAATAGTAATTCTTCCAAAAACTTTTGCGCTGCCTTAAATCATTCTTAATGTTCTTATACGTACATCGAAGGCCTATTAGTTCCCAGGGCATGTTGTTCCAAATATCGTTTCTGTGACGCAGCTACCGCACATCAAACACGCTTGTTTTAATAAAGCGCGTTGTGTGGATATATTGGTTTTAGCGGGTGACGACAGAACTCAAACGAAATAATACGAAACTGCGAAGTTTACGAGAAAGAGAAGGAAGTCGATGAGAAGAAAAGAGCAAAGATCTAAAGAGATGAGTGGAAGTTTCGATATAACGCGGTTTCGGTTTTAAGGTTAGGTTTCCAGTTGAAGTGCTTTGAGAAGAAGAAGGAAATTGTCGACTGAAGTTGTGTGTATGTGTCTACAAAGAAGGAAATAATTTTGTTCTGATTCTGAAAGTCGGGATAGGCTATAACACACGTCAAAACTTTATTAATTACTACTAAATCTGATTAATCTCGAAATCCATACGAGTTCGATACCGCAAATATGTGATATTTTCTTGATGAAAGTTATTCAGAAGAATAATATTTTGTTTGGGACCATTAGATACTAACAAATCCAAGTTTTCGTCATCCTAGCACCATGGCAATTTTTATTATACGCGAAAACCATGAAGCCTTGGCACTTTTTTCAATTCTTGGCCAATAACTTCTTTCCTGTGCATTTTCGCATGTACCATTATAACATCTAAGTTGTAAAGGACAAAATTTACAACAAATTTTCTTTTCCAACTTTTTTTGTACGAGTAACGGTTTTTACTTTCTTGCCACTTTGACTCACAAAAACTTCATGGAGACTTTATTTTAGAGAGAAGTTGCGCATATAAAAGTTGTAGAGCAATTAATTACCTACAAAATCTATGCCTCAAACATTTTTTAACGTCAAATTCTGATGAATGGAAGTAAATTTGAAGAAAAATGGGAAGATGGAATTTTTGTCACTCTGGCTCAAAATTGTTATAGGGCTCATTCCTCTGATGTTCTTCGAACTCCGACAATTTGGTATTGTTGATGATGAACATCAATCAATCTATCATTTTCACTTTCACCAGGTAAGGCACTAATCAATTCAGAGAATCTGAACTGACACTCTCCATTGTTATTTTTCAGGAGAGAATAAATGTATTCCATTGCTTCATCAACTCTGGGATCTAGTCTGAATCCTTTTGCAAACCCAGATAACGAGGGTGCTTGGTATAACTTATTTTGACAGTCATGGTGGTACTGAGCGTCAGCGGCAGTTAAATCCAGATCTCGAGGAACGTGAGCGATAATTTTTTTTGACTCATTCGTCCCTTCGTTTTCTGGCTGCTTCCGAAAACTTGGTTTTCAACCAAATGAGCTGAGTTCCTTTTCGAAGGAATGAGTCTCTGTTGGGCTCTCTTATAATCTGAAGAAATTTCTTTCGCACATGAGAAACAATGTCCCTTGAAAGCAAAAACTGCAACTTCTGACCTGATTCTTCTGGATGGCCTAGCTTCCGCCTGTTGAACAAGAACTGTGAGCTTGGATCTCATCTTTGTCCTTCAACAATTTGGCATAATCCCTCCTTTTCTTTTCAAGGCTTGCTTTCTTTAAAGTATACAATCCTCTTTTCTTCACAGTAACTGTAACTCCTTCTTCTTAATTCTTCCCACATATAAAACACTCACTGTCTGATTCCCTTGGCTTTTGTAGAAGCCATTGTTCACTCAGGTATCAACCAACCCACACTACCGTCATTTTGAACATTCAAATCCAAAACTCTGTTAGATACGTAGTAGACTCAGAAAGATCCGAACAGCCAAAATACTACCAGTAAATGAAGACAGTACCCCCAGAAGATGGTTAAATTAGGAAATTGTTGAAATTTGACATACGTATTGTTTAACATGTGAACAACACCTCTATAAAATTTGAACAAGTTTCACCATCCTGAACCCGAGATATGTATAATTGAAATTGACTCAATTAGCACGTAGCATATGGACCATGCATAGGCAAACAGAACATTATTAATTCTACCGTTAGAACTAAAATTGAGAAATTTATGAATAACGAGGAGGAGCTAGAGTAGGATATTACGGATATTGTAAAAAAAAAATCCCCGTGTGGAATGTCTTTATAGCGGTGGAGAGACTTGTTCCAATTTAATATCTAACAGAACATATAGGAATCATATATGTGACATTTATATTTATTATTAACAATGCCAAATCACCTGAGTTTGATGACTATCATAGGAATGAGCCTTGACAATCTTAGGTCAAAATGACAAAAATGTCTTTTTTTCCATTTTTCGTCAAATTTATCCCTACTCTTCAAAATTTATGGTTAAAAAATGTTTGAGGCATGGATTTTGTAGATAATTGAATGCTCTTTATTATCTAAGGAAATTTTCTCTAAAATGGAGTCTTCATGGAGTTTTCGTGAGTCAAAGTGGCAAGAAAGTCAATATTTTGCAAAGTTTGATATTTTATCCCCATTTCGCTGCCCCATATCTCGGTAACCGTCGATCGTACAAAAAAACTTAAAAGTGCAAAAACTCTGTCATTTACAACTCGGTAGTTATAATAGTATATACGAAAATGTACAGTAAAAAAGTTATAGGCCAAATATTGAAAAAAGTGCCAAAATTTCATGGTTTTCGCGTATAATAAAAGTTGACATGGAGCTAGGATGACGAAAACTTGGATTTATTACTACCTATGGTCCCAAACAACTTATAGAAAATTCAAGACTACTGGACATTTTGTAGGGTAGACCTCTTGTTGAGTCTCTATTCACTGGACTATTATTTTTGTACGAAGTAGCGCACTACCATATTTGATCATGAACATATTTTATTCTCAAATCTTTGTAAATTGTTTGGTAATTTTGTGATCATGCATGAAGTTTTGTTTTGGAATCTTTGTAGATTTCTTCGCACTGACACAATATTGAATCTCATGAGCTTAGTAACCATTACTTTTGCCTGCATTTAAGAATCAGATGCTGTCTTTTTTTAACATTTATTTACCAATAAGCTATCTCTTCAGGTGCATCCTTAAGAATACGACTCCTTCTTTCAGTGGTTTTCTTCATATGTGGACATGAAATTATTCTCTCTGTGAATACAATGGGATTAGATTCACTAATTTTCCACTTACTGATCCATCCCTGCGATTCGGCTATGGATTAGGTCTTCGTGCGATGCTAGTTTTGCAGTTTTAACATCTTCTTGACAGTATAAATCCTCTATGAAAATTTGTTCGATTCTAAGACACTACTTTGAGGTACCTATTTCCATTTGGCCTGACTCAATTTAGACCTGTTATTTTCGTATCCAACTCAAGAAACATTTTTTCTAGATAAGATTTTAGTATTATGCTGGGGCTACATCTACGCCTAATGTCATTAATTATGGCGTTGTTTAACAATGAGCACATTGTCAATGACAATATATCAATTGTCAAATAATGCCTTAATTAATCGCATTAGACATAAGTGTGGCCCCTGCATTAGAATATATTGATGAGGTATTTGACACTTGATTTCATGAAACAACCTTATGTACCATACTGTGTCAGATGCTGAACTAATTTATTTAAAAGAAGCAGTGCATATTTTTAGCGCATTTTTTGAAAAAAAGCGCTATTATATTCACTTTGGCTGTCTGGCTGGCGTGACGCTGAGTTCTCAGCAACTATACTATTTACAGAGTTGAAACTGGTACTAAATAAAAGCTGCTATTTCGTAGGTTTGCACAAATTGCTCTAATTCAAGCTCAATGATTGTGGAAGATCAAATTATTCAATTACTTGTTTCAAGTGAAACAATATTCATAGGTATATATGACATTAGGGATGGCAGCTAAAATTTATTAGAGTAGATAAAAAATTAGTTACAACTTTCGCCGCGGATGTCACTATTATTATGTACAGCTGTCAAATCTGTCCGGGCTTCATTCAATGACTTGTTTGACGCGAATTTGAAGCTTATTAGATTGAATTATTATTATTGGATGAAAATTTGTCTACTTTTGGTGTATTTCTTTTATATAGCTTTGATAAAGATCAAATTATCATTTTAAAGTACAGCACTCGACCCCCCGTCAGTCAATAACAAAACAATGAAGATTAAAAGGTATTTTTGAGTTTGTACATGCATAAATTATGTACCTATCAAATAGTCAACTTAAAACTAGTACTAAATGATAGCTGCTGTTTCGTAAATTTGTCCAAACTGCTTGATTTCAAGCTCAGTAATTGTCAGAGATGGTAATTTTAGAAATCTCTAAAGTAACAAGCATTCATGAGCTGTCAAAAATGCGCTTTCATCATCTAGATGATTCTTCCATTTTTTACATTATAGAATTACTTTTATTTCATTTACCACTGGGTGCACTTGATATGTTGCTCTCTGAATCCGAACTGATTAGCAAGAAATCTTCATTCTTCTTACAGATATTCCTACTTAGACAAGAAAAATTAATAACTGCAGGAAACTGAGTGTTGAATGTTTGAATTTTGTTGAATACCCACATTTGTGCTTTCAGGAAATAAGAGCTGTGGAAGTTCCGATGATTTTGAAGAGTAAACAGGTCTCGGATATTGAGTACGTTGCTCATTCGGTGCGAACTGATATATCAGCTTTAGCATCGGTATGCAGATAAAAAAATTTAACGTACATGATGATCCATTAATTTTTAAATGCTCATTTATTATACCATAAGTAGTTGAAGTATTATCGATTATTTTTGTGGTGCTATCACGAATGTTTATTGTGCTTGCGTTTGAATACCACGAGTGTGCAGCACGAGTGGTAATCACAAGCACAATAAACATGAGTATAATATGGAGGACTATTCCAGGAGTCAAACCATTTTTCTCAAATTAGTTTTTTATGAATCTAGTAACAACTCACGTAATTTTCATAGGAACGAGTAAACAAACTTCTGTCAAACTGAAAAATTAAAATTTCTTGCATTTTTTTTGACGAATAATAGAGAAATATATTGCGTCTTGATATAGAATCTAGTTCAGAAAGGTTTGGTGGTAGATTAGAAGATAAAATTGATGTAGATATTCGGAAAAATATTCCATTAAATTCGAAGAAAGCACAAATTGGAGGTATCCACATCTTTGAGTAAAATACTCACTCTGACCACTAGTGTAATACCCGATGGTATTTCTACACGTCCAAATACCCACTGATATGCACCGTTTCTATGGCGATTTAGCATTGTTAGCCTTGTTATAAATACTACGAATGGAATAGTCACTACTTTCGAATGATTATTTTATTATAGATATTAATGATACAAGTTTGATATAGCTGTTGTAATGAAACGTGTGTAATGTTAAATCACGAGGCGAATAGCCGAGTGTTTTTATCACTCAAGTTTCATTACACTTGCTATATCAAACGTGTATCATTTAGCATTTTATCTACGATGGTCTCAATTGCTGTTGAACTAGATTTTTTTTTGATGTTTGGCATTCGAAAAACATTAGGTGTAAAATTCATAGCTTGATCAAGTAGCATTTTATTCATTGTTATGGCAACTATTTGTTTGTTTGATAGCTGTCAAAGTTATAAAGAAACTAAACATATCTAATTGTGGAAATCTTATCTTCAATGTGTATAAAACATAAATTAATGTGCGTGTATTAATAGTTATTTATAATAAAAGAAACTTAAAATTTGATAGAATTTCTATTTTTATTATTTCTCTTACAGAAATGCGTGTCATTATGAATTTCATAATGGCACTAGTGCCATTATGAAATTTATAATGACACATAAATTAGTTGGTGAATCACCTATTAGCGCACCGTCGTAGATAGAATAATTAAAAATTCTCAAATGACAGCTCGATTTGTTCGAAATGTATCTCATTTGAAGATAACAGGATTTCTTCATAACATATATTTTAAAATATATATTATAAAATTTCCTTTCGGAAGAGGAAAGCATTCATCCACGTCCAAATTTCTATCGACTATTCGTGAAAATATATCGCGACCTCTAAATGTAAATTTCGTCAGAAGGTATTATAGTTTTCAAAAGCACTTAAATTGATGCAGATAGGTGCAAGCACTGCTTGCTTTTACCAAGAAACTTTGAAATCTTTTACAACTCATCCAGGTATTTGTACTTCAACTTCACTCATTTACTTTGTCCTACTTTGTAATTTCCTCCCTCCCATCATCAGTCGACATCACATGAAACATAAGTTAATAGTCGCGAACTACTGGAACCAAACTAGTAAATAAGTGAAGTGATATACAAATTGATGGATGAAAAAGTATTCTGATGGATCTATGCACTCTTCATTTAAAGATATGATATAAATAGGAATATGAATAGCAATGAAGTTGAAATAATATAAATTATTTGGTGAAGAGATGCGATAAGTTCAACGAAAAGCATTAAATGTATGCATTAGTTGATTTTTATGGACATTCGCTACTAGTAGTACACTATTTCCGACTCGAGGATAACACTTGTTGCTGGAAGCGCCATAATACATCTCATATGTGCAAACTCAAATCCAATATCATTCAGCATCTTCTTAATCCAGCATGTTTCCTGCTAATTGAAAGGCGGGTAGATGAATACGTATGTGTGATTTCAATTGGCTCGAACAAATTTATGTGCTTCCGGTTGATTGGAAAATATTAAATATAATAACTAGGAGTAGGTGAGTGAGTTTCATTGTCATTCTCAACATTGATTCATACATTAGATGTGTAGTTGTGAACAAGTGGGTGTAATAGTATAGAACTTGTTGATATTCTTTTCATACCAAACTCATAAAAGTCGAGCAAAGTTGCCAATTGATAAAAGTTCTTAGCTACTCCACAACACTGAATTGAATAATATGATGGCTAATTAAGCTCAGATGATTAAAGTAAACAATGCACAACACAGATAAACTGAAAGCTGAAAGTTCGACTTTACAGTGATGCAAATATGTGCAGTACACACTTCCTGTGAAACTTGACCTTGGAAGTGCTTGGGGCTGTTTACTCGAAACTATATTTTATGTATACTATGGTTTTTGGGTCATATTGGTATAGCAAAGTGTGTCGAGAATGTGTTCGCATTCAGAAGACTGAAAAAAATTGGGTTAGGTCATATGTTGAATTTTCAACTAAGGAATATTTCTTTATTTACTCTTAAATTATTTTATTTTATTATATAATATATAATACATCAATATCTAATTTATAATACTCCCAGGAATCTTATAGCATCCCTGCGACCTACCAACACTGAAAAAAATGCTGAATATAAAAAGCGCTATTGTTTGGCATGAAAAATGTTGGGTAATCAACTTTAATTCTTCTCTTTTCCAAATACGCCGAAAATGGAGCTTGAAATAATTAATTCCAATATAAATATGCATGCAGCCATCCATTGAGAGTTACAGCCTGAAACGTTTTTGAAATTCAAATCAATTAACTAGAGTAATATAATTTATTTACAGGAAAAGCTCCACTAAAATGTTTCCAAATTGCAAAAAAAAACGATTTACATAAAATTTCTTTATCGATGACGAGAATTCGCTACTTGTGTGAAGTGAATAAGTGATAAGCCATGCAACGTAGTTACATGTTGAGAAATTTAAATCATTTATCCCTGCAAGGGCTCTTGGGAAACAGAGGGAGTGGGGAAAGTGGTGTACTGTACTCCTGGGGAAATAGAGAAGCTAATGTGGAACGCTGAGTATGCAGATTTGTCCGGAGAGATTCGCTATTGGATTTACATATTTGTTTGTAAAAACGGAAAAGTGGAAATATTAGGTTATGTGTGTTTTTGGTGAGGTAATAACAATGAGGTCATTGCATATGTCTCAATGTATGTTGTCATGAAAGTCTATGTGTATATACATGAATTCATGGCAAAATCAACACAACCAAAACCTATTACTATTGATTGTATTGGTAAAACGATCTGTAGTCGAGTCCTTGCACACGGTGCGCCTATACTCTGCAATGAGTTGATGTCAGATCGTTTACTCAAAACATCCCTGATCTCACGGTAAAAATAATTATCACTTCAGATTTTTATAGAAAAATAAGTGGCCTTTGGTTGATTTTTTCTCTAGAAATAAAATGAGTAGTTCGTATCCTGTAAAATCAGAAAGGATTTTTGACTACTATTGTCATCTGAAATCGTAGTAAGCTTCAGAAAATTGTACAAAAATTGTTAGGTTCATCAGAATTCTTCTTGAAATTGCCAATCAAGCCGTGAGCAAATAATGATTTGTATTCTATGTATTCATAGGATATCACAAATGTAACAATTATTTGTTGGTTTTCCAGAAAATTCCCATTAAAAAAAAATTATTCTTATAGCAATACAATCTATTCTCCATTTGTTTCATCTTTTTTATCATTTTGTAGAATAATTAAAAACAAATATAATCACTTTTGAAGGACTATCACCATTCTGTTCCCAAATACGATACATGTCATCAAATATTTACTTTTTCAAATCGTGATTTGATGCGGTCAACGATAACAAAGATAAATAACGAACATACGCGGGACTTGATTTTTTTCGTTACATTAATCAAATATCGATTGATGCTCGTTATACAAGAGTAGTCTATTCGTCGATATTTCCAGTTAAATACCATCGTAAAGAAGTTTTATTCCTGTTTTTGCACAATAGGGAATATGGATAAAATTTAAACTTGGTTCAAATATTTTCATTATATAATATCTTTTCAATTGCTTAAAATTAATTAATAAAAGTGCAAACTAAGCGAGGAAAATTCAAAGTTCTAAAACGCAATACTATCGGTTAAAACGAAACGTGACGTCAAATACTATGCCAACAAGTGCGCACTGCTTACATTTGTATGGCATTGCAGGCTTTTGATTAGAAAACATAGTAATAACGTGTGTGTTGTAAATTCATTTATTGTTTAAGTGTAATTTTAGCATCCGAGTGAGATTATAAATCATTTAAGACAGTGGTTTTGTAGAAGCACAATCGGATAATCTGTCAAGAATAGTTCCATTCATGATGTCGTCTTATTTTCTTTCAAATCCAAATTTTACGTCAGCTGAAGTGAAAAGAATGAACACTGCAAAGTAATTATTCAATAATAACACATTATGTATGCTATTTTAATAAATACAATCCAAAATATGATGAGCATTGAACATAACCTATAATTTTGGTTTATTTCAAAACGAGCAAATGCTGGACGAAGCCGCATACATACACTGTATTTTATTGCTAAAACCAATCATATTCAATGTTATTTATGATCTGTCAAATTTATTATGATAACCTTACATCATTTCTTACGTATTTTAAAATCTGTCTGGATTGGAAAAAAGACTTTATCAGGTTCATTTCTGATAGTATTTTGCATTCAGGCACAATGCAATACTTATAAACTGACTTTTAATGTTTTTTAATGCTGAAATAAGTTGAGAACGAAAAAATCTATAGTGAACAATGGACTGTAATGTCACTGGACATGGTATTTGACGTCATCAATAGAGCGCGCAAAAATGGCGGCGTTCAAACAGCTGAAAATTATTCTCAATTTTAAATATGTTTTTAAACTTGATTATAGCACTTTTAAACATAATTTATATTTCTTACTATGTTATAACATGTAAACAGTGGATTAAAAATATAAAATAAATTCAATAATATACCCTATTGCAATAACAATATTGTAACAAGTTATTCTGCATAGATCACTCTACCTCTCTCTATTAAAGTATGTAAAATTTTCAAACAGTGCTCAGAATCCAAAGAACAAAATGTAATTATTTCACTTTTTTGTTTAAGTACACATTATTTAAAAAAAATGCATCCAAATATTGCTTTTTCCATTCGAGCGCTTGTAAAGGTAACGGCGGTGGAGCGGTATGCGGATTTAACTTAATATTTTTATGCTAAAATTACTGGCCTATATAATATAAATTACAATTCACTTACAAATTAAAAAGCTTCATAGAGTTAAGGACCAAAAATAGCAGATACCTATATTTATATAATTATTGAAGAATCAATAATCTATTAATATTGAATATTTAAGGAATATCAAGTCTTGTATCACACTGTTCAAAATTTATTTTGTTTACCGGTTTTGGCTACTGAGTAGCCATCTTTAGATCCGGGAGACTACAACGATTAGATACATAGATACAATAAACTCTAATTTGAAACAAATACAAAAACATATGTAATCAAATGATTATACTGACACTATAACACTACAGGATTCAAAATATAGTTTATAACGTAGATAAATGGTTCAATGAATTTCTAGTATAGTAATAATAGAATAAAATGAAATAAAATGAAATAGAAATAAAAGTGTATAACTCAATAACTTCGAAAAAACTCTTGAAATATTCAAATAATGTCAATAAAAAACCAATTAACAAAATTTTGAAAAGTAAAAATAGATCAAATCACTGTGTATTTTGATGTTGTTCAATTCGTTTGATCATTAAGAATTACATTACCATTATTTTTTGTGAAACTTTTAATTTCCAAAACCACCAATAAGTCTAAAGTTGAACCATATTTTTGAATACCAATGAAAATTTCGAAACCTCTAGTAATATTAAAATCATGTCCAAAATCAAGTGAAATAAATGCTCTGCGAAACAGCGTTCATGTTCTTTGAACCTAGCTATGAATTTCCTCCCTGTCTGACCAATATACGCTGCGTTACAGCTAGCACAGTTTAATTTATATAGCCCAGACTTATGTGTCAAAATTTGAGTAACGATTTTCTTGCAAAGTTCCCTCTTTAAAATACTTAATGGTTTGAACACTATTTTTATGCTATAATTTCTGAAGAAATTTTTAATTTTGTAAGATATGCTTCCTAAGAAGGGCAGGGAAATTGTGAAGAAATCTTCTTCAATAAATAAATTTTGAGAATACGCTCCTTTCAATTGTAATTTATAACGTTTTCTGCTGAAAAGCTTATCAATAATGTCAGGGTGGAAATTATTTGTAGAAGCAATTTATGTATTTCAAAATCATAGTTTCAGAAATAATTTCGTCATTACTCAAACTATAAGTAAGCATTCGATGTATTTATGATTGGAATATTGCAAATGTGTAATAATTGTAGTCATTATTAATTGAATCGATCATTTATGTCGGTTTTCTGAAAATTTTGAATGATAAGTAGTTATTTAAACGCGTAATTCTAATGTCCAAGAAATAAATGCTTTTTCGTAACACGTACACCGAAAGTACCCTATTAATGAGCTGACTTCTGCTTCGAAAGTTGTCAATTCCAAACCATGGTTACAATTTACGTTAATTCTCTGTTGACTGGGAATTAATGGATATTAATATCCGCTGGGTAAAAATGAAATTGTAGATTATGAATCATGAATGCCGTTGGATTTTTTTATTCCATTGATATGTCAAATTGATATCTGAAAGAAATTTGTATTATAGAATGTGTTCGTTGTAGTATATGCATTTATTGTGAACGGAATAGCACAGAAAATGTAAAAAATATTAGTCAATAAAATAAATCATGTAAGTTATGTTTCATTGAATAAGTTTACTGTAATGCGATTGCATTTGCAAGAATCTGTTTGTCAAATCGATAAGATAATTTCAATACATCCAAATTTATTTAAAAAGCTTGGTAATGGGGGTACTTCGATGCACTTGTTACAAAAAGTATCGTATGCAACACGGACACTGAACGACTGTCATTATTGTCATGGACAAATTTGGCTGCACGGAGCTACGCCTTGGGCTCTTCCCTCGTCTTCGCCTTGTGCTTCGCCTTCGCCTTCGCCTCGTACTTCGCCCTCGCCTCTGCCTCAGGCAGTCGTTCGGTCCTTGTAGGATAATATACTATTATTTTGTTGTATTTCGATTGAAAATTTTATAATGCTATATATTCGATTTAGTTTATCATAAAATATGTGAAGCATATCTGAAGTTCCAGTCCAAAGGCATAAAATATCGTTGTCGTAACGATACCATAAAGTTATATATTTAGAAAATTCTGGAAGATTTTGAGATATTATGTTCTCGAAATGCTTCATGAAAATTTCAATCATTGTACCAGACAGATGTTAACCTATAGCTACACCTTCAATCTGTTTATAGTATTTGGAGTCGAAAATAAAGAAATTTTGTTGTAGACAAATATGTAACAGGTTATTAAAACTGTTGACCATTTGTCGGACCAATGCGAATTGAACAAAATGTCCTTGTTTGAGACTTCTATTTCTGCCACAGCAACGTTTGTAAATAAATTTGTGATATCAAAAGAAACCAAAATACCATTATCCACATTATTACCAAGTTTTAATTTACCATTCAAGTCTGTAGTATTTTTTTATAGGATAGGTATTATTTACATCACACTACGGTTAAATCATTCTCATCAATTATCTATTATATAAGGCACTCATGTTAATCTAACTGTACGATATAATCGATTTCTCCAAGTGGTACTGTAGCTATCAACATGACACATGACATAATTATATAACGGGCTGCTAATATCTTGCGAGAATTTAGTGGAGGGTTTCAAGTAGGGTAGTATATGGTACATTCAAAACAATATTCATCTATGTTGTTCATTGAAATATCACTGAGCTGATAAAACGATATCTTCAACCCCAACTGCCATATTCGTGGATTTCGGGAAATCAATAATTTTCCGACTTTATCGTTGAAACACATTCTGAAACTATGTCTGTTGTAAGAAGGAACATCTCAAATCAATTTTTAAACAGATGATAACTATTTTGATATCTGTTAAAAGTTCCTCACTCTCGAGATCTTCCAGAGTTATTTGATGATGTCAAGGTTTTCATCGGCTGTTTACGTCTGTATAGTCACAATTAATCACAATATCCTTATACAAATATCTATTCTACAGTCTTGTTTACATTTTCATCACAGTTTCAACTTCTAATATAGCTTCGGTATTGGAGTTTCTGAGTACATTCGCACATAAATACATGCAAACATTCATACATACAGCCATCCTACAACTCCGTTTGCGGTTATTCCCTACTGGTCAGTTGTGGCTGACCTAAATATTACATTAGATCGCCAGTAACATGGTACGGTATCTGGAGTAAGAACCACCTTTAACATAGAATTACCAGAATAGATCTGAGAGCTTATTACTACTCGTAAAACTATAGTGTATTTGGAGAGAAATATTTGTATAATAATGATATGGTCATATCGCAAGACCCTCCTGGAATATTTAGATTATTTACGATTTCAAACAAGTTGCAAAACTCAGGCGCTACAATTTTAGTGACTTGGCAAGCCTCGCCACCAAATATAATGCTCAACTTTACACTCTTGTTGCATAAATTAATATTTGATAACTACAATAATGGAAGTTAGAACAATTTTCCCCTACATGTTTTGTTGTATTGTGATAACAGATGTTGCATAAATAGGATCCTTATCATTCACGAAGTTAGATTCTAAAGTATATATTGGGCATTTTGATTGGTATTAAAATACCAATTCATTTTTTTGATGCAGTCTTCTTTTTTAAATTAAGAACCACTGTTTTAGTGTCACTTACAAAGCTTCTTGAATAATTTACGTTCAGGATGGGAAGGCGATGATATTTTTCTGAACAAATTCTTTTATCAATAATTCGGAAACCGAGCAACAAACTTGAAATGAAAATTAATTTCAAATATTAAATCATCAAACAATACTTTTCGTCATTGTTATTGATTCTTGTCAATTATCTTAGAATAGAAAGAAAAAAAGAAAATATCAAGCCACATTTGAAGATATGGAAACATGTTCGTGAATTTAACTCATAAACTGAAATTTTACTGCACAGCGATCCACGGCGCAGGAAATTTGGCTCCACAATTACCACTTACATCATACTTGGCTAAGTATATATTCTCATGATGACCTGCCCCAGGTGATTGGTCTACCTTTGCATCACCTTCACAAGGTTGATGTCCTCTAGGTAACCTTGCTTCTATATAAAGATTGATCTTGAACTTTTAGCAACATGTATTGATATGAAATAATCGTTACTGTAGATAAAAAAACTGACCGATAATAATGAAAGTACCAATCTTATATCCGGTGTTATGATAGATTTACCTGGAATGGAACAATAAATAGTGACGAATCTTATTAGATAATGATGACGAAAAATTCTAGATTAGGCATTGTTATCATGTAGAATTCGAGCATTAGTGTTATAGAAGAAAATCAAAACTCCTGAGTCAATTTAAAGAACATAGTGAGACAAGCAAACAAGAAGCATCGAATTTGAATAGCTATACAAAATATACATGTACAGTAAATGTACTAATTCATGATCACAAGATGTCAAAATTTTTTTTCTTCCTGAACACCATATAATATTGCTTTTCTGGGGCACTTGCAATGATCTGAGTGTTTTAAACTTGTGGGACGCAACACCTAGGGAAGTCGCTAAGTCTTGCTAAAGGGGTTGCGGTCGCATTTCAAATAAAAGTAACAATTAATCATTTTAGGTCCTAGACTATAGTAAACATACAATAACTCCAGTGGGAAAGCTGTGTCTGTTCATTTTTTAATAGTTTGTTTATTACGGTTAAAGGGCCGCATATTCAAGAAAGTTGAAAACATTGATTTAGATGTGAGGAGGCTCAATTAGTGACTTGTCCATCATCCCTTACAATTTTGTATTTCAAACGTAAGGAATGGTTACTATATGCTGAAATGATTAATATATCCAATACATGCCAAAAGCATGAGTAAATCACTTGGATGTAAGCCAATTATAATTATTCTGACTTGTTCTCCACGAGTGTGAAGCAGACACATTATGTCTGTAATCAAGTAACAACCAATGAGTTATTCCATTTTTTTTCTCGAAGTTTCTGGGTAATATTTGTGAAATTTTCATTTCATATCAATTGTTTTTCATGCTGTGCGATGCGACTTATGGAAATATTTTATAAAAATTATCTCCATAAATATGAGTTTTAAAAATTGTCAGAAAATACTTATAGTTTGAGGAATAAAGACAAAAAAAACTCCCGGAGAGCTGGATTTTTGTAAGAAGCTTCCTTTTGCAGTTTTTAACATCACAAATATCTTCGCCGTTGTATACGCCGCTAAAAATGTTACGAGGAGTTAAAGGTCAAGATCTACGGTTCTTCTCAAGAATCTCACTAACGGTTACTCCTATCGAAAAAATAGCAGTGATAAAACTTGTAGTTCAGGAAATTCCCTACAAAAACATATTCTTACTTTTTCTCGTGAGACTGATGATTTTTGAGAAAATACAAAAATTCTGTTATGCGATTCAATAGATTGATATTTTGAACTGTTAGGTTCGCATCAAAAGTAGTCTCGTATTGATACTAGTGAATAGTACACCACAGAACAGATTTTCTGAGCTATTAAAATTGACTACAACTTTTGATTTCTTTTGAGATCAAACCTAGTTTCCTCGGTTCGCCAGATCGAAATTAACTAATCCCAAAATTTAACCAGCTGATTTTTTTTGTTTTGTTTGAAAAGAAAATATTGAAATAATGATTAATAGGAGTTGGTAATTTAAGTTGTCGAAATCTTCAATTTGTTCTCAGCAATCAAACTCTATCAAGTGAAGCAGCATAGACGTTCTAGAAATTAGTCGTGTCGAGATTCGAAATTCCATTTATTCAAATGTTATCTACCTTCAAGAAGAAATTTAAATCAATAAGATAACCCTAATTTGTCACTAAGTGCAGCGTTGTACGAATCAATAAATCAATTTATTTTGATTCAGAGTAATCGCCTAAATCCTTAGGTTTAGAACAGAAAACAGTATTTCATGATGGTGTTTAGAACCGCAACAAAAATCACTATCGCGAATGTGGAATAGATAAATCAATTCTCATTGACGTGCAGATCGTGCGCCCCAAATAGTTTCCTTCCGTGCGCCACTGGCATAATAATTACGAATCCATTTCAGCCACATCTGTCGAAAATCGGACACGTTTCATTTGACGTCATCATTAAAGTTATCGAATTGAAGCCGTAATTTCTACAGACTTCGATTCATCAAAAAATCTCAAAAAAGATTAAATGCGTTTGGAATAATTTGCAGAGGGACGGAAATTGGAAACCAAATTAAATTATTTCATTTTGAAATGTTGTAATTATAGATGACAGCTAAATACTATAACGTCAATAGCTTCTTTGGGAATTATTAATCGTCAGTTATTCGAAGCATTATTACGTTTCAGAAACTTTTAATTCTCTGTCTCGGTTCTTCTCTTTCTTGTCTCGTTCTTGCAGCAAGAACAAAATAAGAAGTTTGCATAAGCAACTTTTTCTTGTTCTATGTGTGCACCTGAAACATTTGATAAAAATGTTCCACGAAAATGTTAGAGTTCTAGTAAATAATATACCAGAACCAGACATGAGCGATGTAGAAAAAAATATGGTAAAATTTTCAAACATATTATAAAGGAGGCAACGAAGCAAGCTTACGAAGTGTATAGAAATATAAGAAACAACAAACAAACCTATAGGTGGAACGAAGAAGTCAAAACAGAAGTTAAAAAGAAGAAGCAGAAATGGAAGAAATTTCTAAACACGAAAAAAAAGAATATTTTAAAGAGTGTAGAACACAAAGAGAAAAAGTGGATGAATTTATTGAAAAATCAAAAGCAAGAACTTGGGAGGAGTTTGGAAGCATACTGGAAGATAACTACAAAGAAAATAAGAAATTATTCTATTCTACGATTGAACACTTTGAAAACAGAAACTAAGCAGTACTGAAACAATTTAAAGATAGACATGGAAATATATCAGAAAAAAATAAAAAAATTATGGAGAGATGAAAACAACGCTTCACAGGTTTGCTTGAAGGAAGACAGACTATGAATGAAAATGAAAAAAAGGAACACCAGCAAGGAAAAGTACAAGAGAGGAAATCAAGACAGAAGATATAACAGAGGATAAAATTACAATAAACAAAAAAACTGAGAAAGGGCAAGGCGCCGGGACATGATATGATACGGCCATAGCAACTTGAATATATGGACCCAGAAGGAGAACAGATGCTGCTTGAGATGCTTGATAGGATTTGGAAAATTGGAAGAATACCGAAAGATTGGGAAAAGGTGGTAATATTTCCCATCCATAAGAAAGGAAACAGTAGGAATTGTAACAATTACAGAAGGCTATCACTGTTCTGTACTACAGTTAAAATATATGAATCTATAATAGAAAACAAGCCAAGACAAGTAGTGGATTCAACAATGGAAAGAGCACAAGTGGGTTTAGGAAAGGACACTCTATGGAAGATCACATATACACAATCAGGAAGCTCATAGAAAAAAATTATAAGCCAAAAGAGCAAATTATATGTGACATTTGTTGATCTGAAAAAATCATTCGACAGAGTACTACGAAAGCATGTGGAAAATATTGAGAGAAAGACTGGATAGCGAAAAACTAATATAAGTAATAAAAAGTGTGTACAGGAAGACATCAAATTACATTAGAACCGGAAATGGAACATCAAAAGAATTTTCCACAACGCAAGGACTAAGGCAAGGAGGTGCATCAAGTACGTTGTTATTTATAATTTTCTTAGGTAATATTATCAAGAAAATAAAGGATAAAATAAGAAAAGTGGGTGTTGGTTACCATCGGCTGACATTGACAATAGGCGAATATACTTTCGCAAATATATGGAACGATGAACTAAAGAAGCATAATATGATCATAAATATAGCCATACAAAAACAATAATGATTGCATAATAAGATACAATAACTGACATAGAAATAAACAGAAAGGAAATACAACAAATAGATAACAATTAACAACAAAGGAAGCATAGATCAGGAAATCAACAAAAGACTATTGGCACCCGAAAGAAACTCACATGCAATGAACAAAACAATATTAAATAACAAACAAATGTCAAAAAATTCAAAAATGACAGTATATAAAACAATATATAGACCATCTTTAATATATGGAAGTGAATCGTGGACAATAAATCAAAGGAACAAAAGTAAAATCCGAGCAGCAGCAATAAGATACTTAAGACGAGTAGGAGTGACAAGGATGGATAGAATACGAAATGATCAAATAAGGAAAAACCTGGAAATAGAAAGCATATATAACACTTTAGACAAGAAACAAGTGGCATAGTACGGCCATTTAATAAAATGCCAGAAGAGCGACAAGCAAAACAAGTATGGAACACAAAGATCACAATGAAGAAAAAGAGAGGAAGACCTAGAAAAATGGGAGGACAATGTAGAAGAGGTTTTAAGGAGAAACAGTAACAGCTGTCAAGATGCAAAAAGAAAAGCAGAGAACAGAACAGAATGGAGAGAACTGATCAGAAATCTAAACTAAGATTAATTCAATGATAAAATGTGGTGAATAATATCTTGAATATATTTTCCATACATATGAAATACTCATTATTCCACTCCATTTTGAGACAACTCTGAAAAATTGAAAAAATCATGATTAACTTAGAAACACCAATGATTTTTATTCTTTAAATTCAAATCCTGATTTTTTCTACTTTTACTTACTAGCAAGACAAGATATGGGACAGCAAGAAGCTATTTCATATTTCACCTAGAAATCTAACGGTGTTAATCATTAAAAATCAGCTCTAGAACGTTCGTCACAAGATGTCTAATTCGAAAAAAGTTTCCACCTAGGACACCATTACTCATTGCAAAAGATTAAAAAGGTTCATGCATTCTTTTTTACAAATTTTGGAGTTGCAGATTACTGTATGTTCAAGTTATTCATCTCTTAGGATAGACTTGTGGATCAATTATTGAAACATGTCTTTATTTTGGAACGTTTCGTCCATCATCAGCAAAAACAACTTCGGTAAGAGGTTTCATCAAGGATACAATATTTGATGCAATAGGCATATGTTAAGAATTAGACAAAATCTCCATCATCTGATGTTATGAAACAACTGTTGAATTTTGTATCGACAGTAAAAACTTTGGCTAATAGTCAAAAGTTCAACGGATGATGGATGAATTAATTAGCTTACACCTCTCAATTTGCAAACGTTTCGGCTTTATATCACACCTTCATCAGTGCTTCATAAATATAGAAGATAAGCAAAATTATTAGTGCGACGGATAGCTTCCCTCTACAATATAGAAGCAATTTTTGCCAATTTCGTTTGTGCTGATGATAGTTATTGTCAGCGAACTTTCTTTAAATGATGGATATTTTTAACGTTTGTTGCTAATATGATCTATCAATTAATCCTTGAACCTATCCTGAAAGACAAATATTCTCAAAATAATTTTTCCTAGAAGAATAATATAACAGTAAGTGATTTTTTCCTCAAGTTTGATTTGAATTTAGAGGGCTACTCCGAAGGATTATCAAGGATGAGATAGCGTTTTCTTTTGAGGCACACGTCATTCTTTTTTTATCACATAAATAATTGAGAAATACATATAATCACGTTTAGATGGAATGAATAGGTATGACAACGAGTAATTACATTTGTGAACATCAATTCTCGTCAAATGCGAAGTTTGAAAAGATTCTAACATTACTAGACGTAATAACAGATTTATTATCATTCAAATAAAAAAAAATCCATGACGTAGCGTATGATATACGTAATCCGGCAGTACCGATTTCCTCTACTTTTACCTATTTTAATCTTCGACCGTAAGGTTGGAACGGTAATCCAAGCCTTCACCTTTGATCCTAGTCCTCTTAATAATTTTGTAAGGATCACACGGCCACAAATTGTTTTTATCACTTGAAAATGATTTGCTGATGAGAAAGGGGTAGAGGTGACTGTACTAGCGGATTGATAAACATTGAGCATGGCACGTCAAGCTTGGTTAGAGCGGGTAAAGCTTGCGCGTTAGTTCGGTGCGAAGCACTGCCAGTTGAAAGCAAAACCACTGTTTAAAAACATTGAGCATGGCACGCTGATAATGATAATTACATGATGCGTTATTATTTATGACTTCAGGTTTCCAAAATTGTTTTAATCCCTACGGTCATCGGTGGTGGAGGAACTTGGCTTCGAGATTCTACCTGAGGTCTGATAGAGGGACTGGCTTTGCCTACGTAATCAATTGGAAATAGCCTTGAAATGTGAAAGTGGACCCGATTTGAAATATTAAATTTATGTTTGCCACATTTTTTTGGCAGGGACAGGAGTCTTTCACACCGGGATACAAAAAAATTTTTTTGTTTTTTTGTTGTTACAAAAGACAAGATTCCCAGCATAATTTTCGTGAATTGCTTGATATAGACTTTAATACGTAAGTCTCTTGTACTTAATCTCTGATGAATCAAAATGAAATATCTAGATTCCTAACTGTCCTTTCCTAAAATTTTTATTAATTCTTATTGCGCAATATCCAAGTCTACATTTCTTCTACATTTTGTTTCAATATCTGGCATCATATTGCTCTTGGAATTTCTCATTTCAAAATATTTCATAACGTAGCTATTTCGCAGTTCCAAATTGACATTGATTAACAGGAGACTTTTTTTGTTTCTCTTGTTGCACGGAACAAATAAAATATTGACCTAGACATACTATTTATTCTATTGGAATACTTTTGCTTTAGACATTATATGAGCATTGTTTTTTATGGAATGTTTGGTTTAAAATTTTTACATGAATTTATTTCTTGCTCTGCAAATGTAGAATAAAATGTCGCCTCATTCTGTCATCTTATTAATCTTTTAGGGCAGCTCACCGCAATTTGAAGCACAGTATGGTTGGAAAAAAGTTCTACCTACTTGAGAAACTTCCTATTGATAGAAATTCGGTAAACACTTTAACGATGATACCTGATGCTTATTAATTCATAGTATTTAACAAAAATAGATGCATTATCAACTATTTTTCTGTTTGACTCAACTTGCACATGGTCATAGGATCATACAAAACCAATTGTTATTAAAAATAATACCAATCGCACAAGATGTGCGAGCTGTAGCGTGGATCTATAAAAACAGACCAGAAGACGGAGAGGCATGTCATTTTTCAAAGGCAAATTTAGGTCATGATAAATATTTTTTTTTAGAGAAAGCTCTATTTACCCAAAAAGTTATATCAAGTTGATTGCCTGTCGGGGTGTGCTGTGCAATAATAAATCCTTGTCTCACCTATCTTTGAACCGTCTGATTCATATTACATACATGGGATTGATCAAGATCCGTCATTTCCTTGATGTATAATAAATGAGTAAATTAATTTAACATTATCAAAACACATTATTTAGAGCCATATCAGTCTCTCACATATCATAAAAAATACGATTCGTATTTATCTGGAGTAAGCTGTACCTGATTTCACGGATCTTTCAGAATCCCATTCAATATACAGTTCCCCATACCAATTCTTCCTGATTTCGGCTATGACCCTCTTAGAATCCAGTGGCCTGTTCCCTCGAGACCGATGCTAAATTACTGAAGTGCACTTGGTCACAAGTGGCCATCGTCCTCCTCTAATACCTACGTCTCACCTCTCTGTTCCGTTAAATCCCGCCAGATTGCGCTGAGGTAACTGTGCTCCTCCACCCAGAAAATTTCATCAAAGTATCCCAGTGTGAGAGTGGTAAAGCTTTATTATAGCACTAGTGATAGACTGAATTTTACATGCTCTCCAACACAGAATACAGAAAAGAAGTAGCTCCTTCGGATTTATGTTGTTGAAGTATTTTTACTTGGATTGGATTTTCGATCGCTCTGAGTTATCACTCTTTTAAGCTTTGAATCTGGCGTTAGAAGTTGAAAATTAATTTCGTCCGCTGTGGATCTTCAACGAATTTTAAAATTTTGAAACTATACTGATCCTCATAATTAGAAGATGATTGGCGATTGGGGCGCCATTTGCTTCTGAGCAGTTTTTGTAAAAACTCCCAAACCTCTGATTAGCTTAATAGAGAAAAGTATATCGCTTTGATTTGAAAGCTGGAGTATATTTTCAGCTTTTACTATTTCGAAGATATACAAATAATGAAACAAAATACTAATAACAATTAATAATATTTTAACAGTGCAACACAGTTTAATTACGCGGAAAGTACTTTCTGAAAAATAGGAATAAAAGATACGGCCTCGCTGATCAATGCACGTGCCAGTAGCATGTCAATCTCATAAGATTTTATCCATCCACAAATTATTCAACGTGTCTACAGTAGTTTTCACTTAAGAAATTCAAGTGTTGCTATATTAGTGATTAATTCATGAATGTATAAGTTTTGGTATTCATAGGTATGTGTGAGTGACCTATGTAAGCAAAATCGAAAGGCTGGGATGGGAAGATGTTTACTGTGAGCATCGAAGGGCTTGTGTAGTTGTTTTAAAGGACATATTGGTTCACTGAGCGCCCAATGAAGTGAAAAGGTTGTTTGATGGTGATTGAATGGGCTGGACTTGGATTTAACAGGATAATAAATACAAAGATTCAAGTATAGTGCAATATAAACGAAATACTTCCAAATGGCTGTAGAATTTTATTGAAATAATCAAAATCTAATAATTTGTTGTTTATATTTCTTGACGATTATTCCACTCATATCAATTATGCTGACAAATTTTGCATAGATACAATGACAATTATAGTAATAAATAAAAAAATAATAAACCTCGGTAAATTCCCGTTGGCAAGCGATTTATGTTGGTAAACGATGCTTCAAGAAAAATTTATTGATAAAATTACAGTCCGTTGTGATATTATATACGAAAATTCATTTGTATTGTTCATTTTTGTTATTTTAGATTTTGAATACTTTTCAAATGGTATGTAAACCGGTTGCTCAATTCTTTCAGCCCTTGAAATTAATTTGAGTAAGTAAAAAATTTTGGGAATTCAGTCAACATTCATGTTTCAATTTCTTTCCTACTTTACAGTTTCGGCTGTACCTCAGCCATCTTCAGAAGCGCTACAATTTAATTATTTTCCTATTATTAATTATATATGCTAAATTTATCGGAAATACTCACAAAAGAATTATATTGTGTAAAATTAAAATTGTACATTTATGTGTGATATCGAGCTTAATAAAATAGCGGAAAAACTTTTTTCTTCTATTTGTCAAATTCTACAATCGACATCTGTGGAGGACGTTAACTAAGTGCGAGTGAATAATCGTGCGTGCACGCATTGTCAAAAAATTACAAATTATCACAGGTAGAAATAAGTTAGTTGTAGTGCCAAACAATTAAAAATAAATGCAAGCTTGTGCATCACGTGAGGTGTCAAAAATATGAACAAAAATCACTTGGGTCTTAAAGAATATTGTTGTATATAGTGCTAAGTGCAATAGTATCTGCTTTTTCATTAATATTTTCTTCGTCTTGTTTTATATATAATATTTCTAATGTAAGTGTTTAATTCAAGTTGATTTCGTTATGAATAATACTAGTTTCATCAAAATTGAAAGTATGTCCTGAATCTATGCAATGAGTGACTAGAGCACATTTTGGCGTATTTTTATTTAATTTTTTACAGTTTCGTTTATGTTCATCAAGCCTTGTTTTTAAATATCTTTTGGTTCGTCCTGTGTATTGTCCCCTACAATCATTGCATGGGATTTTATAAATTAAATTAGATCTCAAGTTTTTATCTGTTTCATCTTTTATTCTGGAGAATAAATTAGCCACTGTCTTGTACTGTTTGAAACAAATTTCAATTCCCTCTTTATTTTTGAATACTTGTTTAATCTTATTGCTAACGCTATCTATGTACGGAATTGTGAAGTATTTATCGGTCAAAGATTTTTTCTTATTCATGCCATTGTCATTCAAATTAGATGAAAGATTCATAATTTGATTTTTGATACCATTTATGATGCCAAGTGAGTATTCATTTGAACGAAGTAAATTAGTTACTGTGCTGCTAGCTTCGTTATGATACTTTTCCGATGTCAATTTATGTGCTCTGCTAAACATATTTCTAGCAACATTGAGAAGTTGACTTTTTGGATGATTCGACTGAAAATTTAGATACCTCTTACTTGCTGAAGGCTTTTTGTACCATTTGGTGGTAATGTTGCCACATTCTTCTTTAATCAGTAACATATCAAGGAAAGGTAGGATTTTATTAAACTCTGTTTCCACTGTGAATTGAATATGGGCATTAAAGCTATTGAAAATAGCTACTATCTCATTTATTTTAGATTTTGGCACTGCTGTAATCAAATCATCCACGTATCTTTTCATGAACGGAACCTCAAATGATAGCTTTGCAACAACTTCTTTTAGAACCAGATCCATAACCAAATTTGCCACTACTGGAGACATTGAATCTCCCATTGTCGATAAAGCTCACCATTAAATTTGAAGAAACAACTTTCAAAACAAAATATAATTGAATTTAATAACTCGTCGAGTGGTATGTCTGTCCGTTTCGATATGATATCATATTTTTGTTCGACAGCTTGAAGCATTAGGTCTATCGGAATATTAGTGTATAAAGAGACCACATCTAATGAAATAAGAACATAATCTCCAAAATAAAAGATAAAACAGATAGAAACTTAAGATCTAATTTAATGTATAAAATCCCATGCGATGATTGTGGGGCACAATTCACAGGACAAACCAAAAGATATTTAAAAACAAGGCTTGATGAACATAAACGAAACTGTAAAAAATTAAATAAAAATACGCCAAAATGTACTCTAGTCACTCATTGCATAGATTTAGGACATACTTTCAATTTTGATGAAACTAGTATTATCCATAACGAAATTAACTTAAACAAAAGACTTACATTAGAAATGCTGTATATAAAACAAGACAAACAAAATATTAATGAAAAAGCAGATACTATTGCACTTAGCACTATATACAACAATATTCTTTAAGACCTAAGTTACTTTTTCTGATTTTTGTTCATATTTTTGATACCTCACGTGATGCACAAGCTTGCATCTATTTTTAATTGTTTGACACTACAACTAACTTATTTCTAGCTGTGATAATTTGTAATTTTTTGACAATGCGTGCATGCACGACTTTTTACTCGCACTTAGCCAACGTCTTCCACAGATGTCGGTTGTGGCATTTGACAAATGGAAAAAATTTTTTTCCGCTATTCTATTAAGCTCGATATCACACATAAATATAAAATTTTAATTTTACACAATATAATTATTTTGTAAGTATTTCCGATAAATTTTGCACATATAAATAGTAATAAAAAATAATTAAATTGTTGCGCTTCTGAAGATGGCTAAGGACATAAATATTGACTGAATTCCCAAAATTTTTCACTTACTCAAATTCACTCATCAAGTCAGCTTCATCAATTTCATCTAACTTCAAATTAATATTGATCTATATCACTCAGTTGTATTTTTGAGACCTGATTCTGTATTTTGGATCTACCAATATTGTACATGAACAATATTTTACTTTACTTACTAAGATTATCAAGGACTGTGATCTCAGTCGTACTTTTATTGTATGCTGTGTAGTCCATTCAACTAAGAATGCAAAAGGGGCAATATGCCAAAAAATTGCCAGAGGGTTTGTATTCTATTCAGGCACTTGAGGGATTATCTGTAACTCCGAAGCAATTTTTTTTTATCTCGAATGTGATATACGTTTTCTTCTATATTGGAGAAGGGTTGAATAAGTTTTTCTCGTACTTTCTCTATAATGCAATTTTTTACGAACAGATGTATTGTAACAGATTTCTTCACTAAAGTGTCTGGAATATTTCAAAATAACTCTAGCAGTCTCTCAAAAGACTGCAAAACTGTTGCATATCAACGGAGGTGAGAAAGAATTACCCTGCTTTCTGGATGTTTCCACAACATCTTTTCCAAGGGATTACGGCCGCATTAGAACTCCTCCACGAAACCTCAGACAGCTATACTCCAACCTCACTAGTGAAACTAAGCTTTGTCAGTGCCTCTAGAATAATGATTTTATTTTCAATCGGCGGTGCTTCGCACTAAAACTAACAAACGGGCGTAGTCCGCTCTGACCGAGCTCGCGGTATGGAATCTCGCATAACTAGAAACAGGGATTTTGTGTTCAACCGGCGGTGTTTCGCTCCAAAACAAATATTTATTATGACTTTCTTTGCCATAACTCACTTTTAAAAAAACAACCTAATACAGATGCAAGTTAAAATTGATTTGAAAAAAGAATACTCTGTCGAATGCGATGATAGTTTTCAAGTTTTCGGTGAATAACATTCAATTTATAAATGTGATTATGAACTAATCATGAATATTGTGTCGTCTGAGGAAAATATCTTCAATTTAAGCTGTATCTTATATAAGTCAAAAGTATCACAAACATCGCCCTTGTAGTGCCTAATTTATCCGTAGCTTACGCAGTCGTCGATTTTACACTCCCTTCAATGTCTTTGAGTGAATAGTAAATACTCAATATTATGTGTTTTTACTTTCTTGTATTTCTCAAACTGCATGTTGTCTTGAAGCACCAATTTTTTACAAAAAAAAAATCCTTTATTCTGTAATTTATCAATGCTTTTTATATAGGTAACAAAGTACGACAAACAACTGATTACAATAAATCTAATCGAAAAACTTGAATTTGGGATCAGTTTGAAAGTTGCTCATCCAGCTTACAACTCAATGAACAATATTTGCGTTACCGGCACTGTTTTAACTTAATTAATAATTAGATTACACAAAATTGCTTGTTAAAATTCTTATTGGAATTTTTAACGGAAGATCAATCAAAAAAAACCTAATTTAGTTTACACAATTCACTGTGATTGCTTGAATAATCGAGGTACAGAAAAAGCTGCAGACGAAATCTACCTATAGTAAATTTGATCCTGGAAATAATTGTGTTACTAAAATTTGTATCCTGAGAATACCACTGTGAAGATTATAAGTTATTTGTAACTTCCAAATAAGTTTATTTGACAAAATTTGTTGGAAACAGTTAGGGACATATACGAAAATTTTCTATATGTGCTGCTAATGGCCTCTTATTTGACTGTTTTTGATGATGAAAGGTAATTTTTATTTGTCTCTAACATCACTATTCATCTGTTTTGTCATCCTGCTGTATCTGGCTGTTTGTACAAAGTGAAGTCGACTATAAAGAGACAATTGTATAATTCAATAAAAAGATCAAAGCAACCACAACCAAACAGTCAAAAGCCATACAATGAAATGAACTTTCAGAAAGATGTCATCATTGTTAGCATGTGGCAAATTAGTTAGAAAGATTCAAAACATGATAGATATTTTTCCAATATACAAATAAGATATTGAAAATTATTTCAACAGATATTCCAATATATCCTGTGCTAGCATAAAGTAATCAGCAGCATTCATGAAATTCCAGCCAAAAGCTCACAAGGGTTAGTTCTGGAAGATTTGTTGCCAGGAGACGAGGGTTTTGGTTGTGAATTAATGCGGAAATAATTACTAGTGTTTCGAAAGACTTGCAATAGTTATATGACTAATTCTACATACAGTTATAGAATCATTTCATGCCGTATGGATGTACTTATACAGTACTTGCAGGGAGGAATGCTTCAAATAATCCTTCTTGTGAATCTCAGATTCAGAATTTGTATTTAAATAAAATGCAGGACAGATAAAATAATATTGTATTGTTGAGATGAAGTTACTTTGCCGTTATACGCTTCGACCTGCTCCGACCAAGTAACCGAATAAAATTTATTTTTTAAGAAATAAAATATGCTAACAAAAGTAATGTTGATAAGTTGTCTAGAAAAATCTGTTGAAGGTTATCTCCAATTGAAAATTCAATAATTGATTTTAGTTTCCATATCTTCACCGATTTTGCAACCAAAAAAATTTAACACAAATTGAAAGTATGAAGCCTATAGAATATGCGAGCATAGGGCTATTTCCTTTTTTCTGTTCAAGGCTCTATAATTACCAGGCTCAAATAGTTGAATCAGGAAAGGGTAGGCAACTCATCAACGTGACTTTGGGTAACATATTACATCAAAAATAAATTTTATTCTGTTACTTGATCGGTGCAGGTCGTCACCTATAGCAAATCCTGTACTGAATCTCATTCATGTATTTTGTATTATATGCAACACTAAATTGCTAGAAAGAAGCTGTAACTAATTTAATGAAGGAAAAAACTTCTCAGAACTCATTTTTGATAAATATGTTTTATTTGGTGAAGTTCTGTATATAAAAATGATTGGAAACACAACGTTTTAACAGCAAAGTGCTGCCTTCATCATGTGTAAAAATATAATAAATAAATAAACAAAAAATTGTCAAGACAACAAAAATACAAAAGGTGACTAGATAAAATATTAACTCCTAGGATCGTAGAGCTCTGCCTGTGGTTTAGCATATAATTCAATGTCCACGGGTCTTCAGGAGATACAAATGAAGGTCTAAATAGGGAAATAGTCAACTCCTTGTGGTTCTAGGTCAATCTGGCTCTACTCTTTTTGGTTTGGCATATAACTGAACCATCCACAGATCTTCAGGAAGTGGTGTTGAAGTAACTCTTGCAAATAGATTCATAGATAAAAATAACTTGAAGTTATGAACAAGTGACTGGTAACCACGATCGATTGAGCTCATTACCAGTATTCAAATTCAAATTATCATGTGATTTTTTATTTTTATTGCTTCTCTTATTAGCCTCTTGAACCAATTGTTCTCTTTAGCCAGAAGCTTTATATTCTCAAAGTCAATGTCATGTAATTCTTGAATGGCATGCTCAGCCACTGCAGACTTTTCTGGGTGGTTCAATCTTATATGACGAGAATGCTCTTTCAGTCTTTTTTCCACAGTCCTCTTAGTTTGTCCAATACTTTGCCACATTGGCAAGGAATCTTGTATATTCCTGGATACTGTAGAGAAAATCTGTCTTTAACGTTACCAATAAGATTTCGAATTTCTAAACTGGAAGTGTAAGATGTTTTTATGTCAAATTTATGTAAGTCTTCCAATTTTATCAGTTATATTAGCTACGTAAGGCAACGTAACAAACATTTTCTTATTATTTGGATCTTGAATAGGAGGAATAGAATTCTTTTGTCCAAGTGCTCTCTTGATCTGAGTTTTATTATAACCGTTCTTCAAGAAAACATCATCTAAAAATTTGATTTCATCAGACAGTATACTTGGATGACATAAAGTAAAGGCTCTCTGATATAAAGTTTCAATGGTGCAAAATTTTTGAGCTGGATGGTGATTAGAGGACTCATGTAAATATTTATTTGTATTAGTCTGCTTCCTATATACTGAATAGATGAGTTTACCATTATCTTGTTTCTCCAGGTGAACGTCCAGAGAAGGAAGACAGTTATTTTCTTCAACTTCAATACTGAATTTTATGTTTCTATGTTGCATGTTCAGATGATTCAAAAAATACTTTCAATTCATCTTTACCATGAGGCCAAACAGCAAAAACATCATCAACATAACGTAGCCAAACAGTGGGTTTCTTCATAGCTGTGCTTAAAGCTTTTTGTTCAAAATTCTCCATGTAAAAATTGGCAATAGACGGAGAAATAGGAGAATCCATGGCAACACCATCGATGTGCTTGTAAAATTTACCATTGAAGATAAAGAAACAAGAAGTCAAAAAATGTTTGAAAAGCTTGATATCTAACATTCTATTCTCAATCATTTTGAGTTTATGCGGAAAATTCAGAAAATGTTTCGAATGAAGTGCACTTCCGGTACAGACAATTGCAATCATAATGCGAGATATACAACTAGATGGTATAGAAGTGCTAAATACGAAATAACAAAATACATTTTGAACAAGTAAGTAAAAATTGTACGCTTTGTGAAATATTTTACTACTGATATCAAGATTACTTATTTAAATCAATATAGCATATCATAACATGGTTTTAAATCAGTTCGGAAAATCAAAATAGTTCATTTGGAGGTAATCTCGTTGATATTTTTCTAATTTCGATATAATTTGATTTTTGCATGGTTCATTCAGTGTGATGCGTGAACTCAACTCTTTATTACAAAGTTATCGATTTTATATTATTGTAATGTTGGAACATAATCTTATTTTGATAACACATTGAAATATGTATATTCATAGTACAAAGATCAGTAATAAATTTAATTTCGTTATCATATTATAATTTGTACTTACATTTCGGATCAAGGAATTGAATTTTTGACGGAATACCCCAAATAAACAGCTATATGCACATTCAATCACACACTAAACGGTCTATCAAAGTTCTAATGTATTCACATTAATAGAAAATGTCTTATGAATTCACTTCACACTCTGCCATTGCTTTAACACAACTATTTTGAGTTTTTATTTTAATATATGTAAGAACCAACTTGTTTCTACTGCAGATATAAATTTATGGTCACAACATGTCTGTTAATGTTGAATTGAAAAATATTTAAAAAGAAATATAATAGATGACCCAATATATAAGAAAATGACGGTCAAAGAATTCATTAGTAGTATTTTTTTTTTTCTTAATGAATATGTCTCATGTTCACTGCTTTTTCTGAATTCTTGGCTGAATCTCTGGCCTTGAATTCGTCTTAGTACTGCAAGAGTTTTCGTGAATATTTCTTACAATTATTGGGAACTGGAAATCCTTTCGGACCACTCATAACACTCTGAAAAAGAGAACGAATGGCAACCTTAGCTTCAATATAAATGAATGATCATATATTTAAATAAAACTGGATGTACGAAGTTGTTGTTAAATGAGTCTAATGAATAGCACTCCTTTTGACTCCTGGATTTCCTTACAGCTTATAATTTGACTGATACAAGTATATTTAAACATCAATTCTTATTGTTAAAATTGTGTCTGTTTATGTTTTCCAATTTATTTTTACATTTAAAAAATCTCTTGTGTACTGTAAAATATTTCGTTGCGCGATAAAGCACCCACAAAAAACAAGTAAAAAGCCTCGTAGATAAATCTGGCAACAAAGCACTTTTTCATGCAAGTGCTAAACGGATGAAATCACCCCTAACCGAGATTTTATAAAGTGGTCGTACCTCTTAAACGAAATTTATAAACGTTGTGGCAAATAAGCAAACAAATTGCCACAACTTTATCACGATGGTTGGACTATGGAGAGAGGAGAGAGACCAGCAAACCGGAATCAAAGCCAGACCGGAACGGTTTTTACGGTTTATCAATATGTAATGTGCTCGTTTGCAGTCCCAGTGCCGCCCGTGCGCTTGGGGCTGATCAATAAAACGTATTCAGAGAATAAGGCACATGGACACCTTTACTGAGGTATATACACGATGGTGGGATCAACTATTGATGTCTAGAGGATGGAGAAACGGAGAGATAAAAATGTTTATTATTTTTTTGTTCCTGCGAGTACATACTCACGTCAAATTGATACTTTTTTTTTTGTCCAAAGGCGCCTCTACAGTAAGAGATATAAAGGATATTGTTCGAATCTATGTATCACATCATAAAATGTATTTGTTTTTTAATCACAATAAACTGAATGGAATTGTATCAACACCATATTCTATATTTTCATATTCCAGATCAATCTTACAATCACCAATTCACTAGTATCGACTGAAATTAATTCAATATTTTGAATTTTAAAACAATATATAACCGATGTTTTGGTGGTTGCAGGGCAGAAACACTTCAGAAGAAAGGTTTCATCAAGATGTTATTCTCATTTAAAATCCTTGGAATACATTTTTAAATATTACTTTTCATTTCGAGTGATTTATGGTTTCCGTTTTCATACAAGATAGTCAGCGAACAAAAATATATTTTTTAACGAAATTCAGCCAGTTTTTGAGCAATTTGTTGGGACTAATATTTTTCCTCATTATTCTAATTTCTTGCAAAAAAAACACCAAATATCAAAGCAACAAAATAATATATCAAAATTGCAAACATCAATTCTAACAGCGTGATCTCATAGTATGGGAATCCATCGTAACACACTATGAGATCGAGAGAGAATCCACCATAATAAATTCCTTTATAAAAACGTTGTTTTCAGCATCCGTAATGATTTGAAAATTCATAACAGCTAGAAGGACCGGCAATTACATTTTGTAGATATCATGAAAACAGATAAATACTACATTAATGTCCATCCAATGGATTTAAAGCCACAAAAATAGATGTGTTTGAACAATGATGCCGATTTTATATGAGTGGTATTGAAGAAGAATGGATGTCGTATAACAAAATACAGTTTTTTTAATAGACTCACAATTGTCCTGATATCATTGTAACATAACTCGTTTCTCAAAATCAAGAAAAGTTTAGGAAAAACGACTTTTGATTTTAAATTCTGTATATTCATTGGAAACTTTGACGTTTCGATCCTTGGTCAAAGGATCGAAACGTCAGTTTCCAATAAATATACAGAATTTGAAATCAAAAGTCGTTTTTATTAAATAAAATTGTGAAAAATGTATAGATTATTAAGAAAAGTTTAATCCTAGAAGATTGCTAAACATCAGTTGACATTAACACTATGTCAAAACGTATCGTATCAAGATAATGGATATTTGATTGAAGGCGATGTAACTCAGAAATAATATTTTTTCGCAATATTTGAGCTAAGCTCTGTTCATGTAGGACTACTGATTTAATAATGCATTTATCATTTGTTTGGAAGTAATTGATGATTTCAATTTATTTCGACATTTTCAAATTTCTGTCAATACAACAAGAAAAATAAAACATTTTCACCTGAGGTCCCTTAAGGCCCCAAGGACAAGTTCATACTATCTCATACTATGTAAAATCTAAATTTAAACGCAAAACATTTCTAGTTTTCAAGAGAAAATGAATGAAACTCCGAACAAATAATAATAGGGTATATTCACGAATTTATTTTATATTTTTAATTCACTGTTTACATCGTTATACCATAAAGTAAAAAATATAAATTATGTTTAAAAGTGCTGTACTCAAGTTGTTTAAATCCCGCCATTTTCGTACGCTCTATTGATGACGTCAAATATTATGTCCAGTGACATAACAGTCCATTGTTTACTACAGATGTTTTTGTTCTCAACTTATTTCAGTATTAAAAAAGCTCAAAAATCAGTTTATTAGTATTGCATCGTGCCTGAATGCAAAATACTATCAGAAATATACCTAATAAAGTCTTTTCTCCAATCCAAACAGGTTTTAAAATACGTAACAAATGATGTAAGGTTATCAGAAGAGATGAAGTATCATAATAAACTTGAGTGCCAATTCACAGTGTGCGTAAGCATAAGGAGTACGTAAAAACATAAACGCAAGAAATTATGTACGTTCACAGTGGTAGTAATGTAAAATATCAAAATGAAGTGTTTTTTTTTTCATTTTACGCTGGTACAAATTAGGATTATTGAATAGGGTATTGTATTGGTCTCTCTGACTGTCATTTTCAAATATTCTGTTGATTTCGATTCTGTTTCGTGTTTACTGTTTTTCTTTGGTCTCACTTTTAACAGTTTGGAGTTCAGTTTGTTTTGTTTTATTGTATGATGTCTGAAAAGGTCTTGCGATTGTTCCATTAGTATTGAAACTGCGTTATAACCGCCAGCGAGAGAAATATTAAGAAGAGGAAGAAATTGTTGTTTTATTTATTAATAATTCTATGTCAATCATATTTGAAGCACGTTTCGATCCAGGGCTTTGGAAGATCTAGGGTGTTGTCAACTGTCAGATGAAAACATATGTTTCAAGTTGACGCTTGCGCTATTAGTTGTTTTGTTCATAAACATAACATAAAGTTGAATATCTCAACTTTATGTTTTCATTACAAGTATTGTGAACACGGGCATTGAAATACAGTAGTTCAATTTTACGTTTATGTTTACGGTTACGTACTTCTCACGTTTACGCACATTGTGAATTGGCACTGACAGATCATGAATAACATCATATGTGATTAGTTTTAGCAATGAAATACAGTGTATGTATGAGGCTTCGTCAAACATTTGCTCGTTTTAAAACAAACAAAAATTGTAGATCATGTTTACTGCCCATCATATTTCGGATTGTATTTATTAAAATAGCGTACATAATGTGTTAATATTGAATAATTACTTTTCAGTGTTCACTCTTTTTACTTCAGCGGACGTAAAATTTGGATTTGAAAGAAAATAAGACGACATCATGAATGGATCTATTCTTGGCAGATTATTCGATTGTGCTTTTACAAAACCATTTTGTCTTAAATGATTTATAATCTCACTAGGGTGCTAGAATTACACTCAAACAATGAATGAATTTACAACACACACGTTATTACTGTTTTCTAATCAAAAGCCTGCAATGCCTTACAAATGTAAGCAGTGCGCACTTGTTGACATAGTATTGGTTAGGTGGAAGATCAGCCTTTGGCTGAACCTCGCCATTGATCTAGGAACAATAAAGTTATATTATTATTATTATTATTATTATTATTATTATTATTATTATTATTATTTGACGTCACGTTTCGTTTCAACCAATGGTGTTGCGTTTTAGAACTTTGAATTTTCCTCGCTTAATTTGCACTTTTATCTATTAATTTTAAGCAATTGAAAAGATATTAATCACCAAAATGATGGTTCAGGACAACTGTCCGGCCAATAAAAATTCGGATTGAAAATATTTGAACCAAATTTAAATTTCATGCATATTCCCTATTATTGATTCAAATAATGAAGAAATTGAGATCGAAGATAATTAATAGGTGAACATTTTAGTATTTAGTCTTAAAAACACATTCCAAAAGGTTTTAAGAAAATCCGTTCAAGGGATCCGGGTTCCTAGGTTTAATAGTAGGAGAGCTGGCAACGTATTTACTTTGATTATTTCAGCAGTCATGAAAATGGGTAGGCAGATCCTTTATGGCACACTAAACAGGAAATTGAAGGTCTGGCACTCCGACGCTGGGGGATATAGTGACCCCTACGCATCAAATGGGGTGAAAAAAAAGTTGAAGTTCATATATTTCAGCAGCTCTGGATTTTTTGTTTGAATTCGCTGTAACTGTAAACCTCGTTACCATTGACCAAATCGATGTTCAATTGTCGGACATGATTGACAGCCTACGGTTACTAGATGCTCGGTGGTTGCCGGGCATCAACTGTTAGACAATTTAATGTTGGTCCATTGTCGGCTTAGATATATAAAAGCGTGAGATAGGAGAGGAAGGCAGTCAGTAATTCAGTACGAGTAACTGTGAGCGAAATAGTGATCATACAAGTGCGTAAAGTAAATATTACACTGTAACCTATGACCACCATGAAGTTGCGTAAAAAAAGTTGTACTTTGGTTATTTCAGTTGAGCTGAGCTTTTTCATACATTAAATTTGAGAGGATTCCATACATATATAATAGTATATTGTACAACAAGTATAGAAAATTACCTATTTCACACGAGTCGAGTGCTGGAATTACACAAGTGTGAAATAAGTGATTCTATACGTGTTGTACACTATACGTTTTCTACGATCACATTATTTAATGAAATATGTAGGTAAATAATTAGTATAACTGAGATTTCAAATCTATTTTCACAAATGTAAAATAATTTAGGCATTTTAATTGTTTGCTCTACTTATTTATTGTGATATTTACTTTAGTTATGATTTGGAACATTATTGAGATATTTTCTATCAGTTGATTGACATTTTATTGTTGTGTAATCTTATTGTTGCGAACTACGGAAAGATTGTATCTGATTGGCCCACTCTTGCAAGGTTCTGATTGGCTTATTAAGTAGAATATTCTGTGATCTCGGGTAACGTATTTTCTAAATTTTTGTCACTAACCATTTTTCAACTGCAGTAATGATGATTGTGGATATCTAATTTTGGTTATGATACAATAATTACATACATAATTCCTCGATTTCGAGAGAATGTGATGAACGTGTATTGTCTGCTTCAATTTGACAGTTGTGATTCGCAGTGTTGCAAACCTCCGGAATATACATTAAAAGAATAAGTAAATAATTCCAAAAGAACTTTGTTACTCAAATGTGGCTTATAAAAGAGCAAACAGTGATTAATATCAAATCCGGGATATTTATCAATAAACTTGCTAAATATATCACCTAAAGAATATTCGAAATAGATACTTAATATATAAGTTGGTCAAACTGGTGTGAGAAATCATTTCTCACGACTTTTCCCACAGTTGTGTGAAATTGTTATTTTTCTAGTTGTGTTTTGTATGAGAAATATGTTGTTTCCTATAGTGATCGTAGAAAAAAAATATTTCCAGACTAAATTCTCGGGTTGCAAGACCACCATGAACTTGCATAAAAAAGTTTCATTGACTTGTTTCGTCGTCGTTGATGATACTAAGCATAATATACTTGGAATGACTGTCAGTCAGATTGAAGATGTCTCGTTTGAACTATTCTCATGATATTCTGCAACAACATTTATTGTCGACAACGAAAATCATAAAACTTTAATTTGTCATGTAACGTAGGTCGCCAATCTCATCTGTCCATGGTGTTTAAATTGGAAAGATGCAAACATTCTTCATTTATACAGGTTATGTCTCTAGCAATGAGTGTATATTATGATTATATTTGAATATTCAAAAATATCTAACTGTAAAAATATCAGAAAAGGTAAAGAGCTTTGAGAATAGAAAAAACATACCATTCGTCAAATTGAATCGACCATTTGAAAACTGTACAATTTTTAATTGTTTCCAACTGCTCTAATTTGACAGACAGTCATTTTCAGAGCTTACAAAATTCAGCTAGTTTGCAATAAGAGCCATTTCAATACTTGTTGAAGAATATAAAGTACCAGTTTTGCGTTTGACGTTTCAATGTTCTAGAATTCTTGGTTACTTTCCAAAATCTTGTTAGAGAAAATATAGTTCACAACATTTTTGGAGTAATGTATTTTACAGTTGTGAACCCACCGTAGTCCTTTCCTTTGGCTCAGATTATACTCCAGTAGTTTGGAATAAGAGTCATTTCAATAGTTGTTGAAAAATATAAGGTATCATTAGGATATATAAAAATAATTTAATACAATGTGGATTTAGTCATCTTCAATCATCGACAGGCTATGAGCACAAGCACTCAAATTAACAAATAGTCAGTTCTACATAAGCTCGATAGTAATTTTATTATTTGTGCCTCAAAATTGAGTATCATATAATCTGGATGCAAAATGAATTCACATTTCAACTAATTCATAGTGCTAGTCGTATAATAAATCAATGAATACATGTGAGCTCGTATTACAAAATGATTTTTCCTGCAATCCATTTGTTGAAATCCGCAGTGTGAATTGTCACAGCCTCCCTTCTGTCATGGCACGCAGGGCGTAACCCCTCCAGCAATGATGGCGACAGCTAATCCTGCCCGACACAATCATGTGTTAATGTATTTGTGTACGTATTTGTGTTAGGTATGTGTGCATATGAGATACAAGTGTGAAATTATCATAGGCGTTGATGTTGATGCAACTTGCTAAATTATATGCTTGTACTGTCACCAAGATGTGGACATGAATAGTACAAATTAAATTCATTGCTGAATCCAGAGAAAAATTCTTTTGAATCCAAAGCGTCAAGGCAGGGAGGATCACAGGACTTTGATTATGCATTTTAGTTCACGCGACATTTTCAGAGACTCGAAATGGGAATTTGACATAAGGATCTGAGAATATTAACAAAATTTCAAAGTATTTTTACTATAAAAAAGATTCGATTCTATATAAATAGATGCCTTATCATATTTATTGAATAATATATAATTGTTTTCTTGTTTTAAAATTTGAATTGGAACTATTACAATTTTATTCGCTTACAGAATGAATAAATTGAGTATAAAATTCGAATCTGGATGGAATCACAAATCCTGAATAATATTTGAGATATACATATGATCATCATACCGCTTGACTGGAAATGGACATGAGACAAAGGCGCATTACGCCAGTTTCATGTTTATAGCAATATCGTAGTCAAGTACGTTCTTTAGGGATCGCAAAAATCGTTTATTCATACTCTATTCTCACGTGATTCAAATTTATATTTCCTGCCATATTATCCATCTTTGTCTAGATATTTCTCTATTCTTTCTTCTCTATAAAATTTTACATAACTGCTTCATAGCTCACTCGTGATATAAAGCCGATGTATGAGTATAATTTGTATCAATATTCAAAGGATTTCTACATTTCTTATCAACTGTATTCTGTTCGTGAGTCTTTAAGCTACATAATTTTGATTTTTGTACAGTTTGACTTTTTTATGCTACAACTCTTCCTCCATATAAATGTGTGGCAGTTGAGTTTCGTAGCCTTCTTATAATCTATTTTTGTGACACTGTCCACATCAACTGTCATCGATTCCTTTTTTGGGTTGTTTGTGAAATATTATTATTAATTCGTTCTCCGTTCTTTGCTATAGGCCTAAAATTTGTGTTAACAAGCGTTATGATATTCGATCAACAATTTTCGTCTCTCGAAAAGCCACATCTCGAAACACTTAGCATCATGTTTCAATGCTCCAGTTTATTTACTTGTTGCATCAATTACTAATTTGTTATTGTTTCAGTTTGTAATGAGGATGTAATTTTAGGTGAATTCATGAGTTACTAACATTGGCTGAGTGATACTAGTGTGAGAAACTTCAACAACTAAACCAAACAAACATTTTATCATGTTTTTGTAGCAAACTTGAAGCTATGCACATATTTACCATATTTATTTAGTTTCAAAACAAACAAATAATTACGGTAGCGAACGCAAATTTCACATTTCAAAAGAGAACGCCCTATTATAGTTATTTTATTGAATTAATTCTTGTATGATCCTTTCATTCAAAAATAATCCTAAAATGTCTGGAGTTTGACAACCTCTGTTACAAACATCACAAAACAGCATTTCTGTCCCATTCTGCTGCTTAATGTTCTGACAACATACGTTGACCAAACCTCTAAAGCATGTATATACATACATACATACATGCATACGTCCAGCAACGGTTTGCGGTGCAGCGCATAATAGATTCATTAGTGTGTTATAAAGTGCAGGGTAGCAGTAGACATAGCAATAGAGGGGCAGAATGCAGGATGAAATAAAGGGCAGAGAATGGTGAATCATGGTAATCACGATGATCACAGTAAGCTAATGCCCTGTTTGGTTGTTGGGTAGTTAACAGAAGTGCTGATCAAGCAATTACGCAATTTAGATTTCCCTCAAAAGGGCATTCATATTTGAATGAAGCAAACAATAATTTCAAATACTAAATAATTTTTCAAACTCAAACAATCAGAATGAATTTTATTTCATTCCAGATTTAGAATGGTTACTGTAATACTGTAATATTGTAACAAGATGATATGTTCAACGAATATGGAGGATGAACGAATATAGAAAAATATCACGCCAATACTGCACCGACAGTATACGACCAACATATTTTTGTGTCACTGTGAGAGGAAAACTACAAACATAAAAATATTGTGGCTCAACTTTCAGGAAGTGGAATAATCGAGATTACCTTTGTGTGCGAAATTCTAAGTCATTAACTTCAATGTTATGGAAATTATGTAGAAAATCTTCTTCCTCTTCTTCTTCTTCTGTGGCACAACAGCCCTAGAAGGGTCAAGGCCTCAAGTACAGGCGTACTCGTTTTGTTACCGAATCATCCTGATAGATTCGAAACCTCCATCTGTGCGACGATCTCAAATCACTAACGATTGAGCGGCATCAGAAAGATTTCTCATGCTACCAGGATTACCTTTAAGACATACAGGTGGTAAGCCTATAGTGTCCGAGTATGATTTGAGTGCTTGACCTTGTAGCACTTTTTCGGTAAATCATACATACCGGTCGAGAATCGAACCAGGGATCCCTGGATTCGAACGTCACAGACATGCAGTGAACAGCGCGCTGACGCACTAAGACACTGGTAGAAAATCTAGGAATATGATATGGTTGAATCACGATAAAATCATGACAGTACACCCAATTTCAATTCGATTGGTCAAAAACTATAGCTGTTATTATGGAGACTACGCACATACTGACAAATTGGATTAACAGATCGACTCTACTCTGGTCATCTTTTCTTAGTATAGACACTAAAACGAATGAAACTGTCGTCTATAGGAAAGAAATTGAGCACGTTTATAATACTCTTCCCTCCTGGCGGGCCGAGAAAATTGAATCAATTAGCTATAGTCCAAATCTCGTCCAAATTAAATAAGATTGTATCTATTGAGCCTGTCTTTTAATATGCCTACTAATAAGTGTTGTTATAAAATCCTGTCTATAGTATCTATCAAACAACTAATTTACAAACTCCAAATGCATCTAAAACTTCGTTTAAGCAATAAAATAACAGATTTACTGCTTCGTATGATGTCTCATGGCCAAGATGATGTCACGGCCATTAAGAACTCAGCCAAGGCAGTAAATTCAATTTTTGATATATTAAATTTGTCATTTCGAATGAGAATTCTTCAATTTGTTTCCAAATTAAGACTTTTACTGCTCATACTTTGGAAGCACTATTTTCTTGCATGTAGAATATCAGCAAAACCTTATTATAAAAAAAAGTTATACTTTAAGTATTAATTCAAATTTTAAAATTGAAATATGTATAAAATAATTACCAAATACTTTTTTCTTACATCTAAATATTATGTTCTAGGAAAAATACAGAAATTTACTTAAAAGAAAAATATTCTTAATACCATCCTTTTTCACAGGTAAACAGACAAATGCTGGTATCCCAAATGCATTGATAAACTGGATCAAATGGAAATGGGGAAAACGTAATTGTAATTTAGTATATTAACCTGTAATATTAGGATCATTATGTAGTTATTAACACACGAAAACATTCGAAATACATGCAATTCTTACATACAGATACAACGAGACTTTGAATAATCTAAAAAATGTATACATTATTTTGAGTTCTCAATTTGAGTAATAGGCTATTCTCAGATTTTTCTCGTGTATTTATCAGACTGTCCCTTATTTATTCCATCCATATAACAACTTTCAAAACGAGTTTCGAAAATGAGCAACTTCTCCAATTTACAAATATGTTCGTACACAGTAAACTGCAGTAAAACCTGGAGTTATCCAGACGTTATCCAGGATATGTCCAAAACGTGACTACACTGACTCATAAACTCATCCGGTAATGGTTTGCACACAACGAAACGTTAAGCAGAGAAGTTCCTTTGAATGTAACTAATTCAGATATTAAAAGCATGATGGTTTTGAAGTTATAATAAAAACTGGATTTTGATTATGTCCCTTTATTTCACTGTTCTATGAGAGGGTGAATTTCACGCTGAAAAAGTGAACAAAGGATCGTTTGAAGTTATATATAATTTTAATTACAGAAAAAAAACATAAAAGCTATTCGACATGAAATTAATTACTTGAAATTAATGTGTTTTTGAAAACCTATTTTAGACTGTGATGTTTATAACAAAATAATGCAGAAATTATTATTTGATATTTTGACTTAATATTGTCGGCCTCTGTTATAAAAGCTATAAGGTTGATTAAAATCTAGTTCTACTATTACTGATTTATAATTGAGAGTTTAATGCTATAGAAACAATTGTTTTATTGAAGTGACGGTGGTGAAATTGGGACTAAGCGGAATGAAAGTTGCATAATGCAAGTCTTACTCTATTAAACAGACTAAAATTTTCATTAAACAATGCCAGTTGTGACATTCCTGCAATTCACACTATGAATGCTAGAGTTATGAGCTCGAATTTTTGTAGTCAAGACTTAATATGTTGAGGCAATATAAAGTGAAGACCTAGCCAAGTAATCAAAATTTTATTTTACTGCTACAATAGAAGGGAGTACCTACATCTTGTTTTATAGTAGACTTCAGTTTACTCCAACAAATTCTATATTTATTTATTCTCATGAAACTCCAAGTATCAATTCAGCTTCAAAAATTGATCTATCTTTATCCCTGTACTGACAATCGACTCCGAAGTAAACATCTTCTCTATCATTTGATGGTCCGCAATGTCCGTCTTGTACGAGCCTTCAGTGTCAGACATTGCAGCAAAGCTCCGACTTCGTCCGGTCTGGCTATGGCAAGTAGCCATTTCCCTTGTGTTCGTTACACTTCTCACGGCCCCTAGCGGTCCTAGCTTCCGCTCAGAAATTGGTTATCGGTTTTGAGATGACCGGACGAGATTAAGATGTGGAGTTTGGAGTAAAGAATTGTTCCGTGGAAAACAATGGACCATAAAGAATATATAACGTATCCCGACGAAAAAAAGATCTTGAAATAATTTCTGTATTATAAGAAATATAGCAACTTCAAGAAAACAAAGAAAAACTTCAATCAGTCTGAGAAAGTATTTCTTTCGAGTCGGTGGTTCTCAAGTAGCAACAATTTTTAGTTGGAAGTTTGGACAAATTATTCTATTTTCACCTTGAAACTTGAAATTGAAATTACCGGGTGCTGTCTTTTTTTGAAAAATTGTCTTTACTACTGAACTTTGATATTTGAGAAAGTCAAATTTAATACTGCTGAAATTGAAAAAAAAGGGCAACATCTTAACCTCATTACTCTTTGTAGTCTCTGACGAGTTCACAAAAGATACAATGTTCTATATAAATATTATTGTGACTATAGATTTCGGGATTTCTGCTGTCTTTTATCTTCCAACTCAAAATAACTTCACTGACAACAATCATCTCTATTACAGAATAAAGACTATCTTCTTGAGTATCATGAAGTTCAGTAGGATCCATACTAGTGCATAAGTTATGAGAATGTTGACGATAGAACGTCCACGTGCTCGGAATTCTGGATGATTTGCTCTGGATCTGGATCTGGACCGTGCCCCAAGTTCGGGTTAGTACATATGTTGAAATGAAACATGAATAAGGTGTAGGCAATATAATAGCGGTCTAAATGTATCAATGAGAATTGCATGTAGGTCGACGAGAATACAAAGTTTAAGTTTGAATTTGTATTATTTGAATAACATATTATCCTGATAATCACTTATTACCAGTAAAAATAAATATACCTACAGAATTTTACTTTAAATCCATTTTTCTTTTTTGTAAATAAAGCAGGAAAACATTGAAAGAACCCATTCATCTTTTCTCTCTTTTTGAAGAATTTATAAACATGTAAATTTTCATCTTCTTGAAGAGAGTCTGATGATTCGAAAGAAACGAATTTGAAATTTCAGCTACCACGTTAAGATAAGAGGAAAGTTGGAGCATTCCACATTGAAATTCTATCAATAAACAGACTCCGAAATAGTTCTAATTTTTGATTTTGATAAAGAATAAATGAATTGTCAGAAACAAAAGATTTTTCATTTAGGACATGCGATTCCCAAGAAAGTTATTTATATAAAAAAAATTCATCTGTTAAAGCGCAGGACTAGGAAATACACAGCCTGTATTTGACGCAGTAGTAAGTTGTAATAACAGTGAACGAAACGGGCAAATCCATTTTCATAGATCGTTTTGTTCGTCTATCATGTGTGTCAATTTTATAGTTTTAATATGATGTCATTATAGATCGTAAATCTTCCCGGTCTACATCCATCGAATATGTCATACTTTGCTGTAATCTTTTATCATTAGTACATTTGTTTGGAACGAATTTATCATCCATCGAAAATGTCTTCAAAATTTATTGTGTGGCATCAAATTAAAGCTTTTGTGGAGATAATCCTAGTAGAAGTGTCAAAGAGGATATTCAAACGATTGTCAATTATTTCTTCCACAAATAATTCAAATGATGTCTGGTTTGGTATTAATTCGAAGCTTTCAGGGAGATAAGCCTAGTAGATATCAAGAATAAATAATCAAGTAGTGAATTTCACGTTACCATCTTCAAATCACACTTCCGGCGATCAAATTTTGGAACTGTATGTTCCAATTACTCAAAGATCCAGAAAATCTAGAAAAGGACTCTTTCATTTTAAAAAATACTTATTTTATGTAAGGACTAAAAATAACCTTTATCTATCACTTTAACAATGATAGCTGTCACTTTGACAGTGACAGTTGTTACTTTGACAACGACAGCTGTCACTTTGACAATGGCAGCTTTCACTTTGAAGTATGCAATTAATTGATGCGACACTCTAAATTTCGGAAATTTATGGCCGGAGGAGTACTGTGTGGCCACAGCGGATTTTTTTTTTTAAGCACAGGTTAAATGACTGATGAATGTGCTTTTGATGGATGTCCTTGCTTATGTTGTTTTCTGCTTTCATAGCCTGCTACCACGAAGGAGAATAATAGAGGAGCGAACACTCAGTTGGAAAACATGAAGCCTAAAATGTAATGTGGCAGACGTGAGAGAGATAGCGAGAGCGGGCCCAGCTTTGCATGCTTCATATACAGGAATGAGATTATATTTGAATTTTTTTCAATGAAAAACAATTGCCAGATAAATTCAATATTTTTATTACGTTGAATACTTTATTATCTATTGAATCAAAGGCAAAAGTAAAAGAAAATCAACACTTCTATTTATCAAAATCTGCAATGAAAAAGTGCATTATTATGAAACATGTTTTATAAACGTTTGTTTAAATAAGAGTTTTCTAATTATGAATAACAGTACATAAACAATTTTATGAATATTTTATATTACAATGGGCGTAATAAAATTGAGAAAATACACACAAGCAACTTCTTATATATCAGAAGAAAATATCAACAAAAAACTCCTAAATTGCGTACATCCGTGATATTTATAGGAAAATTCCGTTCATTTCTATATTCCTTTCTGAAAAGTATTTTGTCTCCAACATCTCATTGATGAAAATTTGTTTTTCTTCGATGGATATAATTTTCAAATCGAAAAAACTCTCACAAGTCCTCTGAACCCACGTTTTGCTTTGGATTTAAATTTATTTCTAGCGATTATGTGTCTTTTACTAAGAATTAAAAATTATTTTGATCGAATAAATGGAAGATGAATTCTATCTGCATTTTAATATCTTTCTCTTTTTTGCACAGCTTGGGCTTTTTCAAAGATCCATCCTGTTTTATAAGAGATTTTCTTGTTTTTGTAGAGACGCTTAAATATTTCGGGCAATTTGGCAAAATACTTGCTTTCTCTTTTAGTCGGAAATATTTGAAGAACGATATCTATAATAATATATTTGTCACATAGTTAAACAATTCCATACTTCACTCACTGTACGTTGAGTTTGTAAACAATTATCACATCTCTATTGATTTCAAAACTTAAATAGAAATATTTATATTCTTTATTGATAAAAAGTTTTCTTGAAGTTGAATTTTCCACTAAAAGTTTAGATCAGATACGTTTAATAATTTGAAACATTGATATAACCTTTAATTTTTACATCTTCAGACGAGCATTCCTTCATGATATCCTCACCACTTATTTAATAAAATATCATCTTTGGGTGCAGAAGAAAAAATAAAATTTTCTCTTCATGTTCTGTACCCAGTATCACAATTTGTCACAAAACATTTTCTTCCCATTTTACAATATATTTTCAAATGAAAATACTAAATGAACCGAACCTAGCCATTTAACTCCATACAAACATGGGCCCGCCTCAACCTATCTCTCAGTTACTTTCTCTCTCTAACAATATTACATTTTTGGCTTCACTTTTGCAACACAGTTGAGATAGGGAATTGCATAGGCGTGCCTGCTACTCACTATTTTCGAAACAGTCCTGGTGAAATAAGCAACGCATCAACATTATTTGTATCTATCTGCCTCATTTTACTTCACTTTAAAAAAAGATTGTTTGAAAACAACTTCATCAATTTTCTATAAGACAGCATAAAACTTCGAGAATTATCATCAAATATATGCGGTCGCTATCCTGCAGTTATTAAAAAGACTTAAGAAATTCATAATTTTCAAATCATAGAGCTTAAAAATGTGTCTGCCTACAGGTTAATTGTAATACCTATTATCAAATAAAAAAATACAGTTTAATATTAATCTGATATAAGTTTTTGATTCACCTGAAACTTTTATATTAATCATCAAGGCTTTGTTGTCCTGTATGAATTTAATCTACTGCGATAAAAAATACCTCAGTGATTCTAGCTTTAGCCCCGATTCTTAGATTTGAATTCTCTATGGAGAACAATTCTTCTTCAGAATTATTCATTTTTTGAATGTTCCATAGCACAGCACTTCACATATTTCACAGTTTTTGTGTGAAATTTTTATTTATGTGATTTCTTCTTTATTCTAGCAAAAGCTGAACTGTTTGTGAACTAGGATTGAACAAAGGGCCCTATAAAATTCATTACAATTTATTACAATATAATAACTCAGATTTTGTTCAATTTTGTGTAGGAAGGAACTACTTACTAATTCAAAACATTTATTGATAATCATTTCTTATATATAGCATATATATTACTAACACTTTCTTGTTAAATTATGATATCAAGAAAAAAAAAGCCATTAACATGAGAATGCCTTATGATATCGCTCCTTTACGATCTAACAATGACAATAATAGTGAATTGCAAACTTTAATATGAAATTTGTAATAAACTTTAATAGGTATTTCACCCATCCTCTGAATCCATAACAACAGTAAAACTGAATTTATACGAGTTAATAGTACCGGTGAAATATTCAAGACCATTGCCGTATCCTCAAGTTTATTTAAGACAGTGGATTTATTATGACATGTAGAAGCTACGTTCATATGAATATTTCACAATAAAATAGTACATAGAGTACTACAGATAGTAGAACTCGTGAATAATTATTTATTAATTTATAAGCGAAAATAATGATAACAAATTTACTTGTCTCCAGGTCACAGTGTAGAATACCGTTTTTATAGGTGGATGTATAATATGCCATTTACAATTGATCGATTGTTAGTTTTTTATAAACTCATTCATGTGTAGCTACATGATTTTTATATATATATATATATATATATATATATATATATATATATATATATATATATATATATATATATCTATATATATATATATATATATATATATATATATATATATATATATATATATATATATATATATATATATATATATATATATATATATATATATATATATATATATATATATGTATAATAAATAAACTTCGACAATTGAGAAAATTGAGAACGGAATGTATTCAACTTTTCAGGATTTTGGTATCAATCAATTATTTTGTTTTGAAGCTAAATTATATTTTTTGACAATCGTAGTTGACTGATTGTATTTAAGATACGATTCGCAATTATCCTGAACTGATTATGAGTGGCATTGATCCATCTTAAACGTTTTATTATGTCTTTGAATGAGTATGGATCATATAAATTATCTATATGACACTATTTTTTCCGATTTTCGAAGATGTCTTGGCGGAAAAAGCATCACAAGTACGCCTCTGTCGACAACCATAAACTTGTTCTCATTATCAGAGTGCGATCATCAATTTCCGCTTTATTCGCAAACTTGATCACATTCACATGTCGAGCGAAATGGATGTTATAATGGGAAAGAGTAATAGGAATGTGACAGTGGGTTGAACATGGTGTCGATGGTGTGGTTTGTGTTCGCACGTTTCAAACTCGGAAACTGAATAGACATGTTTGAAACATCCGGAAGGTGTAAGCAGCGGCGGAGTTTGAGCAAAGAATACTTTGACGGAAACAAATTACGGAAAATATCTCAAACTGCACATGTTACATCGGAAAAAAAAATTGAAACCAGTTGATACTTGTATTTAATAGATAAATTATTATTATCAATTGATATTCGATTATCTTTATTGATCGAAACATGGTTATTCAAACAGGAATAAAGTTGAATTCAATCGGAACTGTTCACACAGAATGGAAATGAGTGGCAACTTTTATCAATTTGTTTCCATCACAAAAAATTAACATTTTTACTATGCTTACCTATTCTTGAACAGACTGTATCTTATCACTCTTTCAGTATTCTCACCTTCCACCTGCAAAATCTAAAAAGCAACCTGCTTTCAACACCTCGCCGGCTTCGCTAGTCATTTTTCACGTTGAAGAATTGCTTTTCCATCCCCTTCCTCTTTCTGTCTGACTCTTCGATCTCCAACGATCGCGTTCTATTTACTCTGCAGCCACCACATACTTTGCTCCCTGCTGCAAGCCTTCAGTTCGAGTGGTTGGATGTATGAGGGAATAATTTATGTGAAAATCATTTTGGTAGTGTGCGATGTGGTGGAGAAATTGGACATGTAATATGGGAAGAATTGTTTGAATGAGTCCTTGAGTGAATTATTCAATAATTTTCTTTTGAGTAAGCTTCCTTCTTCTGCCAATATTTGTTCATACTGATTAACGCATAATACATTCAGCTCCATATTAACATATTTCAGCATATTATTTTGACGTGAATGTGTCTCGAAATCTCAATATTACGTCAGTTTTAAAGATGAATATTTTAACGAAAACTACATATTATGATGCAAAATCCAGGGTCTCAGCATCCTGTAATAGAACTGTGCATTAAATTTATCATCTCGATCAATGTACTGATTCTAATATCAAAATTTGATGATCGCTTCTGTAACACAAGTATCGATTCTTCTAACAGCAATCAAACATATATTTCACTACTTGAATTCGAGTATCGGTTCCACAATCTGGAATCAATGATCGATTCTATTACCCGGAATCAATATTCAGAACTGGACGTGTTCAACAATCTAAGTATCAGGTACCAGTTTTAGAACCTAACAAGAACCTGGTTCTAAGCTCTTTTGGTAATACTATTTCACATATATTCATGTACATGGACTTATGGCGACTCTGTGGAGATGTTATATTCTTCTGATTGGTCTGACTTCTTGATCCTTGACTTAAAATAGTTATTTGAACATAATATATAAATCCCAGACTTTAATACTTCAACATGAATAAGTCAGGTTATTGCACATCTTTATTACCTGATATCTGTATAAAACACCGTTTGTCAAGATTCGTGACCCCTGAATGTTCTTACCTATAGTAGTGAGAATACATACACACGATTTCAGCCTTTATACTTTAACGTATGTCTGGCAGGCGCTGACTCATTCTATTTACTGAGTGACTAATTGATATATTGTTTTCAAATGACTATAGTAATAAACTTATTATGAATCGATGTTGAATAGAATACCCCTATATTCATAGAGCCTGTAGAAAATGAGAAATGAAAGAAACTTGACATCTTGATCATGTACTCGGTCACTGATTTATATTTGATTTTATTCCTGTCCATAGTCCCTTTCCGGAGATTGATAAGAATATTGTTCTGTTCCAGATAATCCATTCATAAAACAACCATCTATTCAACATAACCTCTCTTATAACCTTATATTTTTTTGAAGAACTTATGTCTTGTACTAAAGTGACGCTTGAAATATACAATATTTGACCGAAAGGCGGCATCACCTAACCTGTTAAATGTGGGTATTTACAGTTTATTCGTAAGATGTACTAGGAGAATTATGTGTTGAGCAACTTGAGTGGTACGGATAGAGCTCTCAGTGGTATCCCTACCACTTGAAGTATCAAGGTTGATGTGAGGGTGAGAGGTGAAGTCTTGTTACTCAAGCGATAGAAAATTGCCATCCAAGTTATACCCGGTACCACTTGCAGTTGTGAAACAAATAAAACATCAATCGTCAAACTTATGTGGTTAGAAAATGCATTGTCATCTTTATCGAACTATATTCGTTTGTACAAACTTTGGATACCAAAAATTTAGTGCTTATAAAATCTACTTTTCATCTTGAAAATGTGTCGCGATCCAGTTACAACTTTGGTTTTAATCATTCGAGTTTTACCACTTGTGCCATAAGCGTTGAAAACCCGTATGTAGAAAAAGTATTACTCCAACATTTCTCACCCAATACGTTCTATTGATTCCCTGTTATAATCACAAATGTCAAGCACAACTGCGGTGTAGTGTCCGGATGAGTCCTCAGTCCCCTTAAATTTGGTAGTTGGCTCGAAGCTCTGAAAGAGTTGAAATACCTGAGCACAAGGCTGAGTAAGGAATTATCGGTGTCAGCAGTTCCAACACACATCAAACACCCATACATACGTTTCTTTCGTTGGTAACCTGGTCAGGATTACTACAGTCTCACTGCATGATTCCAGCCGCTGGTGACTTGGCAAGAATTAAGGCAGCCCAAAGCTGCTCGCTGCTCCGTTGGCAGCCAGCCACGGCACACTACACCTTGAAACTGCTCGCTAAGTCGTCGGCAACCAACCACAGTCGCATCACACATGCCCGGCTTCAAGCCGCATCATAGACACATCATTCTCGCACATACATATCCTTCTCTAGTTGGGTCCTACGCCACTTGCTGAGTCGTTGGTAGCTGACCATAGTCGCATTGCATACACCCGGCTTCAAGCCGTATCATAAACACACCATCCTCAAACACACATACTTTTTCCCCGTTGGCAATCTAGTCAAGATTGCTACAGTTCTACTGCTTTATCCCAGTCGTTGGCAATCTGGCAAAGGTTACTGCAGCCCAAAGCTGCTCGCTGCTCTGTTGGCGATCAGCCACGGCACACTACAGCCCGATGTTGCTCGCTGAGCCCTCGACAACAAACCACAGTCGCATCATACATGCCCGGCATCAAACCACATCATAGACACTCCATTCTCGCACGCTCAGTGCCAAGCTTTACAATAAGCTTTCCACGCTTACAAACACACTCAACTTACACATCTAATTATTTAACTTATACACCTAGGAGCTCAACTCACACACCCGGTAACTCAACTCACACACCTAATAACTCAACTCACACACCTAGTAACTCAACTCATCTAGCACTACTATCGCTTCACCAACTCTGTTATACTCACGTCTTGACTATCTGGATGATGAAACTAAACTGACGGAATAACTTGAAACTCATCATCCAGTTATGATCGATCTTATAACTAAATGAGTCAATAGACTGATAATAATAGTTTTCCCTCTTGTAACACTCAAGTGGTGAGCTTTTATCACTTGTACTTCTAATTTCAGTGGTGTAAGTTATTATACAATTATGTTTATTGGTGTGTACAAATTGTAGGAAAACATTTATAATTCATAAGCTACTGCAGTTCATGAAATAAACATATAACGGAGTATGATTTTTGTTATAATGTAAAACTGGTTTGTAATAACAAGGCTGGAATTATAGTCCTACGCCGAGTCATCAAGTAAATGTGATCTGTTGTACATATTCTGACAGATAAATCAACCATTACCACTCTTTTCGAATATCTGTGCTATCTCTATAATACTTCACGGAACTACGATATGGATTGATGAAGCGATTTAAAAAAAGTTTCGTAATATCGAACTATAGAGCGACAAACCTTAGTAAATACTGAAAACAAAAACATGTATCGTAATTTGTAACTAAATATACAAATTGTAGCATCAAATCATATTTATTGTACATTGTTGTTTCTCTTTTACCACGTATAGATTTTTATATTCGTTTTTATATGTTCTACACATGTTTTGTTTGTACATTGTAATCAAATTAATTAGTAACGCCGTTTTGAATGTGTTTTTTGTTTCTGTTCCAGGTAAACTACTCTAAGTAATTCAAATGAACGAGATTGCTTCTTCGCTGCAAATTCGAATGCAAATATACGTACGTATAGAGACTAACACTTTTGTTTAGTGTTAAGAGCTCTGTTTTATTTGTTTTTAATTGCAAAACAAACAATCCTTTGAGTCGAATTGTCATTAGGAGGACCGTTGTCGGCTCCGTGAATTTGTTCCTAAATTATCAAAGACTGATGCTTCGTATGTTGTTCAAATAAGCGCTCTATTTCTCGTTGGTAGAAAAAACAATAGTAGAAGTGTTAAACTTTGAATAACCTAATTCAAGTATTATAGAACAAAAATAACGTAATTTGATAATCTTTATTAGGTTAACAGCTTTTACGAATTCTAGTCCATTATGCAAAAATCATTTCATAGGTAGTAGTTTCGTCTAGGTATCAAAAGCAATTGATCATTAATGTCACTAATCAACATGAAATTAAGAACAAACTGCATCTCAATGTGAATCACAAATTATTCTAACGACCAAGAATAACGAGTGCTTTTTGTAATTACGTTTTATATCGCAAGAGAACTGTTGACAAAACAAAACAGTGATATAAATATCCATCCTCACTTCATTAAAATACAGGAACTGTAATTACAAATTTTTATATACTATTTCGTATGTCCAATGCCAGACTTGTAATTAAAAGCAATATAGCAGGAATTATATCAGTCTGGAAACAAAATAATTTTTTTGTAATGCATTTTGTGTTAACTTTAATAAGCGTATAGTATGATGTTAATTAGAAATATTTATGTCAAAAACTGAACTATGCTTTTAAAAGAAAAATACATCAATCAAAAAAAATATTCATGTTTAATTGTATGTATCTAACTTCAAATACATAATTCTTTCCATACCACAACTATATATTGATAATCGTTTACCGTTGCTATATTAAAACAAAGTCATTATAATACTAGTATTACAATGACATCAGTTCAATGATATGAGTCATCCAATAAACCTAAATAAAATGTCTGATAGCCAGAAAATTTAGCTCTTTATTGGGACTGCTAAATGTAGTGGAGCAAATTAATTGATATTTGCAACAAAAAATAGTCGAACCGTTGCTTAGATCAATATGCGAGATAGAAATCATCGTTCTGTGCCTCTAAACCATCTCTCAATTTTTTTATTTTATTCGTATCTGCACAATACAGATATCTATATCTACAAGTATACCGTGTGTCCCAAGTATTGGTTGTTATAGGACTTCAATATGGAAAATCAGTTTTTTGCAAATGCAAGAGAAGGTAGGCGAGTTGTGGATTTGATTCCTCACGTGGCCAAAAACACTTGTGTTTTTTTATTTACTTGAAATTTGTGCTAAATCTCATTTTCTTACACTTTTTTCTTATAATATCTTTTTGTCAATCAAGTTTAAGAACCGAAATATCATTAGATATAATTTCACTTGCAAGAAACGTAGTTAGCAACCTATTCATAATTTTTCATTCGTTTTCATTGTTTGAAACGTCAAAATAAATACGCCAAGTATAATGCTCGTATCAATATTATCTAAATGTATTACGGAGGACAGAGTTCACGCGATATCTCACAATATTTCGCTGGCATAAATAATGGTTGGTCTCCGTCTACAGAAATGGTACCTAAAATTATTCTGAAATTTGAAAGTACTGCCTGCGCTGCTCCACACCATTCAGGTAGAGAAATTATCAATAAGGATGAAGATGGAAATGCAGAAGTAGAAGAGCAGAAGTAGAAGAAAATGCTTTCGCCATGATTCCCGTAGATCAATGGATTGTGTGAGATCGTTGTTTTTCGAAACAGGCTATTGTTAAACAGAAGCTCATCGAATTTTGAAGAAGTATAAATATTGTAATGTTTATTGCTTGAAGAAATAGTTCATAATTAAATAAAAATCACTATTTGATAATTAAAAATTATATATATTATTTATCACTTACTACTATCTTGAACAAAGTAGCAGATATTTATGTTTAACTATATATATATACACTGTTGACTTCACTATTTGATATTCACTGCTCCAGATTCACCATTACACTACTCTTTAAATCGTTTGCTTGCGTTTATATATAGAAATATCCATTTCTCGAATGTTCTACCACATTTCTGGAATATTGCTAGAGGCTTCCATCGGGCGAAGTGATGTGATGGGGTGCTGCGCGACGCAACGAGGACGAAAGGCTCCGCCCAGGCAAGGTCACCTTGACGAACCTCCACACTCTCGCACGTTACAATATCGTAGCTGCAAAGTTCAATCTCATCAAACATTTAAGACAGGCGATGGAAAAAAAGTTTTGTTCTGTGAAAATTTATTTGAGAAGGCTAATCGGAACATGAATGTATAAATTAGAATCTGTTTTATCGATGAAACTACATTCAGACTAAAGTCTGAAACCACTGAGCAAAATGAAAATGACAGAATGGTCAAGAACAAATCCCATCTTCAAATTTCACCGCGCTTGCAATTTCCTCAAAAATTGAATATATGGGCTGGAATTTTAGGTCAGCATATTAATGAATCTCATTTTATTGATGGAAATTTATCCAACCAGAAATATCTTGATTTACTAGAAAATAGCTTAAGTCCAAAAATTGCTGAACTTGCGGAAAATGTTGAAATAATCTGTCAACATGACCGCTGTCCAGCTCATTCAGAGCGAATTGTTCAGGAATATTTGTACATGGTATTCCCAAACTCATGAATTGGTAGGAGAGGACCAAATGGATGGCTACTAAGCTCCTCTGGATACTTGAACGCGTTTGATTTCTTTCTGTGGGTTTACTTAAAACCCAATAGCTATAAACATAGAACGAAATTCAACAATTTAGAAGTATTGAAACTCAAAATTGTAGAGGATTGTGAAAATATTACACTTTGGCAATTGAGTAATACTAGAAGAGCATTTTATGATAGATTAGGTTATTGTTCGGCAGAAAATAGTTCAAATTACCGTAACTTTCTCAATTTATTGTTCATTGAACTCATTCCTCTATTTTGATCTTCCTTTACCAATGAAATATTCTTCTATTTCCATACAAAAAAAGCTATTAATGCCATTAATTATAATAGAGCATGTATGGAGATAAAATTTTGCACAAAATAATGTACTTTTGGTATCGCTGGGAGTCAAATTCACAACTCGCCTATCTTCTCTTGCATGTGAAGCAATCACAGCACATGTAATTAGAGGAATATTAAACCATGATGGATTATACAAACTATTTTATATTCAATTCTCGTTTTTTTTTCAAATTTATGGGATTCAAATGATAAATGTGATGCAAAATAAGATAGAGGGATGAGTACACTACCATACTGTATAATAATATGGCATAATATTCTTTCCGAGACTTTTCATTTGCAAAAAACTGATTTCCCATATTTAAGTCCTATGACAACAAATACTTGAGACACACGGTATAATTTTCATCAATTTATGAATGTATCGACGTTCATTTATTATGTATCCATTTTCAATTTATCTGAAAGTTTGCATAGATATTGGCTTTTCTGCTCATGAACAAAGTATGTTAGCTCCGGTCGCAAGAAAAGCCAACTTTCCTAGTAATTAAAATGAACAAAATAAACGATTTTCATTCGTGGCTGCAGGAAACAATTTTTAATTAGAAATATGCGCTCCGTTTTTGATTAAAATTTGACCAGTACTTGATAACCCTCTCATTATTTCCATTAATGATGATATTCTTCCTCAAATTGTGCTTAATTGCAGAATATCTGAAATACGGTACACAAAAAGGGATTTATGTAAACTTGCCGCGTAACATCATTTATTCAAATGAATTTATTAATTAATTTACAAATGCTTACCAAGTCCCTTCTTTCGAACTCCATTAAAAAAAGTTTCACAAAAATTTCCAACAACTTTTAAACGCAATATTAATAAGTAAATCTTACTTGTTAAAATTTTAATTAACGGTTGAAATATTTATCATGAAAAACTGTGTAATATTCAAATGAAGATTGATGCGAGAGAGCAAAAAACAAAGTGATATTGCTCAGGGTAGTATTAGGAGGTTGCAAATAGATTCTCAACCGATTGACCAATAAAGATGTAGGATAAAATCGTTTAAATTCCAGAATTCCATAACTTGATTTTATGACTTGAAATATGCCCCCTTTCGTTCTGATACTCCTAGGGTTGGTTAATATAGATTTTATTTATGAGTTTACAATTTTAAAAATTTCGTTTTATAATTCGTAAATTTCCCGTATGTAATCAATGAGTATGAAGTTGGTGTTATGATATGGAATCAAGTATTTATTGATGAGGTTTGTAACGAAGATTTGAAAGAAATTCTATAAATATGAAGGAATTTTACGTTGCGCTTTAGGAAGAATTTTTGAAGTCGTTGCATTGAAAACGCCAGACAGCAGATGGTAAACGAATAAGAATGGCTAAAATAATAATTTGTGAATAATAATGTAAAATATTATATGAATATTGGGTGTATTGATTACAATGACATTCCTAAGAAGTCTAAGTTGAGGGCAAAAGTAAAATTTCAATAATAAATAATCAATAATTATAAAATGCACATGAAATTAATCTCTTAATAAAGAAAGTAAGAGAAAACAGAAGTTGAAAAGAATAAAGATTGGTTTCCACTTGAGTGCTTTGAACTGTCTTTTCAAAATTGAACATTCCAGTAAACGAGAGATAAGTTTTGCTTCCAAAGCGTGCACTGTATTGGATGCACTTATTATTACTTATAATAATATTATAGGAAAAGTATTGTAATCGTGATTTTTTGACAGTTCGAGATTTTGATGAATCTTAACGTTTTAGACCCTACTGGACCCGAAAAACATAATTTCAAAAAAGTCGGTCTGTTGATCTGTGTGGAAGCACTTGAGAACGCGTACGAATTTCCGACTGAAATTTTATGTTCAGGTTTTTCATCAAAAATATAGATTCAAGCTATTTGATGAGCTTTTCTCAACCAGTGGTACTAAAACTTTACTGGTGAAACTTTCTAGTTTTTTGCGTTTATTTTATGAATGGTAGTATTCATCATAATATATGAAATAACTAAAATTGATCCTTGAATGCTTCGGCACAGCATTCACACGAAGTATTTTTCTAAATTATGCTAATAAATTATATTGATTGGATCTTCCTAACTGTTTATTTCTAAATAAATATGTCGCAAAAATATTTGTTCAGTTTTTAAAGAGTTATAATTGAACTACCAATAAATCCCTAAAAAACTGTTATTTTAATTATCAAAGACTCAGATATATTCCTTAAACTCGAAATTCGATTTTTTATAATATTCAAAATCAAATATTTAATAAAAATAACTGACTACGTTCCTGAATCAACGCAATATAATATAACAGCAGGAGGAGTCTATTTAAACTCCGATTAATCCTCTTTGCTTGAAGTTATTAAAAGTTGTGAAAATAGGATGAGAAAGTAGAGACTCTCTCCTCTCCGTGAGGTAACCTCTATTTGAACGGCGAACAATTATGCGACAGAATGAACGTCAACTTTGAGAAATCGACGGATTCTTTTTGCGAAAGAATCTCTAGTAGAATGCTCACTTAACTCGCGAACTCGAATCGGGCTTCTGAAGTTAAAGTATTTCAAATATTTGCACATGCTCTTGAATTGAGATATCAAAGTAGAACACATGAGAATTCTTTCGTTTTTTACAAGTTCCTAAAGCTACAAAAGAACTGTTTGAACTTTGGAGCATTAAATTAAAACATGATCTCGAAATGTAGCTAATCAAATAAACCAGATTCTGCTTATTAAATTTAACTCAAGAGAAATGGATGTGTCTTTTTTAAGCTACTATGATATTTATCTTATGATAGTGTTTACTACATGCTGAAGGGAATTTTTATATCAATATTTTGACAAATAAAGTCACTACACTACACTACTCACTACATCACTCTGTTTGTGTTATTTATGAATCTTGCTTAAATATCTTGCTTTGTATAGTTTACTTTTTGAACATACTATATATTATTTTCTTACTTATATTTATCTTCAATTCGATCACAAAAAGAGCCACATTGGATGTTTCTATGTATTCTCCGTATGCTTTGTGTTTCTGGAATTAATATGAATATATCATTCTCATATTCTTAACATTTTTGTTCCAGAAAAACCTAGTCAATTTGTTTCCTTTATTTCACAGATAAAACTACAATGAAATTTGGGTGGTAAAAGAAGTTTTGATTGATGTAACATATTTGTTAACAAATTCTGAATAAAATCCAGTTATCTTTTACTTGCAAACTGATAGAGATATTGAGAAGAGCCTAATCACTGTTTACTAGGATACAGACCAACAAATATTTAAATTTGATCTCGAGTTTCAAGATCAGAGAATTTTCGAACTATCTCGTCCAGGTGGAACTATCAAGTACTAGCATATTTTTTATCGTTATGTTCCTTTTTTTTTCTTAAATTGGAGGTTTCGTGTCCAGTGATTATCATATCAAGGCTATCCTCCAATCGGGTCACATCCTCTTGCTGCTCATTGATTTTAATATTGCTTCAAGTCTAGCACGCTCCTGTCCTCCTCTTTCATGTTTTACTCTTGTTTGATGTGTGAAAGGAAGTCGCATCATCCTCCTCACCAAGGCGGCTTTGAAAAGGCCTGTTTTATTTTTTATTTTTGAGAAACACTTTTATTTTTTCTGAAGAAGATACATACTGTTGTTTGTTTATGGTAATTGGTGCCTTGAACCCGAGCAAACTATTCAGAGTATATAATATTCTTTTTTCTCTTTTTTAATTGTACAAGAGAAGTTAATATACGAGAAAGTATTTTTTAGCAGTTCAAAGCAATAATTATTTTGTATAAGACTGGAATTGGATGCATGCGTGCTAAGATGAAATGTCTTCAAAATAAAGTTCGTTATAATGTCTAAGCAATGTCAGAAATTACGGCATAAAATGAAATTTTGTAACATACTAGCTATTTACTGATTCTGATTCTTAGGAACTACTGAGATGAATCACATCATCCAAAATTTGTTGGTTGAATGAAAATACCTACTACTTCATCAAACTGAGAAAGCAAAGTGGTGGGAATGGCAATTTGAGTGGTATGACTAGTTTTTGCAACTAAAATGATTGAATATTACCACTTGAGCTGTAACCAGTACCACTTGCAGTCGCAAAACAAATAAGATATCACATTTTTGATATCGGAAAATATATTTTCATCTTTATAAAACCATATTATTTTGTACAAAATTTGAATGCGAAAAATAATTTTTAAACTAATAGTCCAGATGCCAACTGCACCTAATGTTCCCTGCTCGGACTTACGGCCAAATTACATATGAATCAATCGGGTATTAAGTGGTCAATATGCCAGACTTTATTAATGCAGGGTCCTGTCTTAAGTCCCAAAAAAAAGCCAATTCTGGTCAAGTTTTCCGACGCAACTTCCTCGAGAGGACTTACGATTGAAACTAGTACCAATTGATAGCGAGAGTCAAGTACTTCAAGAAAAAACTAGGGTGTCACCTCTTGTTTTATCCAGAAGGACAGCAGTCACCCCTAAGTGTAACTCATTTCCGTTTTAAACTTCCCTGATCGAGCTCACAGCTATAATTTTTTTCTTATTGAAGCTCGAACCTTTCTGACTACGAAAAAACCAAGGTATCGTCTCTCGACCTGTCCAGGAGGGCGGCAGCCACACTTAAAATTATTCGATTTTTAGTTTCTAATTTCGAACGCAGCTGTACTTCTCTCATCGAATATATGATTATTTTTTCTAATTGTATCTTGAGTATTCCTGAACACATGAAAACCGAAGTGCTGTCTCTTACTCTATCCGGGTCTTGCTGATTTTCAGGTCCCAAATTCGAACGCAGATGCCGTCAACAATGACTTAGAGCAGATCCCTATTTACGCTAAAAATAACTACTTTATTATTAACAAAAGTAAAAGTGCAGTCATGCTTTTTGGTAACTCAAATATCTGGAAATATCTGATCAATAATAAATCTAATAGCTGTCAAATTGCATGACTCTTCCCTTCACTTTAAGTCAACTCATAAAAATTTAGGTCTCCTGATGGACTGTGAGCTTAGATTTTCTCAGTATGTCACACTATTGACAAGAAAATCTTATCTAGCTCTTAAAAATTTGTACATGAACCGCTTCGTCTTATCTTCAAAGCATTGATTATTACTGGTCAACTCTTTTGTACTTTCGGTATTCAATTATTGCGATGTAATTTATAGTCTTGTTTTTTGACTCGTGATATTAACCGAATACAGAGACTACAAAACATGTGTGTGAGATTTGTGTATGGTTCAATTATGTCAGCTCCCTAATCACTAATATGGACTGGTTGACTATGGAACAGCGAGGCAATCATAACCTTGCTTGCGTAGTTCGTCGTATTTTGACTTTGCGCAATCCACCTTATCTTTTCGAAAAAATCTCGTTCCGCACTGATCTGCACAAGCGTAATTTGAGAAATCAGTCACTTATACACACTCCAATTTACCGCTCTGCACTCTTCAATCGCAGTTCTACCTACAATTGCTCATTCATCTACATCTTGTTACTAACAGCTTGAAAACATTAAATAATGATCAATTTTCCTTAGTTTAAAAAACATTCACTTGAAAACTAACTTGTATCTTTTCCTATTTACAAGGTGGCAGTAGGAAATTAAAAAAGGTAATGTTTCTTCACTATTTGGTAACAAAAACTTAATGTACTTCTGATTGACACTAAATTTGAGTATTGGAGTATCCTACCTTGAAAATGAAGACCCAGGTTAGTTATTAATAGGGGCAGCGGAAATATTTAACCTGAAAAATGGGCGCCACTCCCAGGAAATGATCAAAGGAGAAAAAGGTGCTATTCTGGGAGACAATAACAAGAGCAAAAAAAAAAAGAAATAAAGCATAGACTTCGAAATCAATTATAAACAAAATTATTATTAATTAAAACCAAACAATTCCAAATATTATAATTGGAAAATTTGGTAACTTACGAAAATGGTTAAAGCTATAATACAAAAAAAAAAAATATCACTGCAACAGCCAAAAGGGAACTGGAGAGCACGTCACAGACGTTCAAAATTACGGTCCAAAATCTAGCTAAACATCCTATTCAGGCGGAACTCAAGACTAGTATCGGCAGAGAAGGTAGATGACGATTTGTTAGCCACAAAAACAACGTCAGACAAGAATGTTCTCTGAATTAAGTAAAGTTGATCTTGCGTCTTATAGGGCTTTGATAAATACCCAACGGTCCTTGAAGGTGTTAAGGTTTGCCGTGCGCCTGGTAATCAACTTCGGGATGTTCTTCTTAATTTCGTAGACGTGTTAATGTTCTTCTTAACGTAAAATTGGTCAGAAACTAGTCTCAAGTGGCCACAGATCCCTAGCAGTTTACACTGAAAACAAATAACTCAACCAGTATCCAATTCAACTGAAACAGGAGGTTCCTATAAAGCAATTGGAGAGCTCTCTTCAAACGTGAAGCGTTAAACTTAAATGAATAAATTTAGATTTAAATTAAAAAACGAATTAACTGTCAATTCAGTAGAAATTAAATAAAATAATCAGTAAAGTTATTCATTTGCCTAATTTTAAATTGTGCACTAAAAATTTACAAAGTAAAAAAACTACGCTGAGCATTGAAGAGAAGAAAAACAAAGAAAATACAAAGTCTAGCAAGACAAGAGAAGGATTATTAGCGACGAGTCGACAAATTTACGGACGTGGTTCGTTACTGAAAAAATTGGATCAATCTTCACAAACTCGTAGGATTTTCCAGCTTCAAAACGGGAACTAAAGCCCACAATAATAGTTATTGATGTATCTAGTGCACGAAATTATACTTTGGTGCTTGAGAATGAAAGTTTTTTGTCGAGGCGCCAGCCAAGGCACAAATCATTCGAAAGCACCAAAGAAATTTCGCGCGCGTGTTACATACAACATTTTTTCTACAGACGTCAAAAAATGGTGGAAAAAAATCATTAAAATCATAGTAAAATACAAAAATTAAGATTTATTCTATTGCAATCTAGTCTGTTGTTCTGTAATTACGCAAACAAAATTTAACAAATGCTCGCATATGTCAGTTAAATTTTTCTAAACAAATTTGGTCAGCGTCACTTTTAGAAAACCTATTTTCAATCGATGTAAGTGTTGGAAATGGCAGAAGATATTAACGAAGTAGCAAATAATGCAATTACTAACCTAACCCGAAAAATCAAGAATACAATATGAAAATGCATACAAACAATTTAAGGATTGATGTTCGCTCAAAAATGTATCAAGAGTAAATGAAAACGTTCGTCTCGCTTATTTTGAAGATAAATCCAAATCAGTCAAGTCTTCTACACTGTGGTCACTATACTCTATGTTGAAATCTACTCTGGACATTAAAGAAAACATCAATGTGACAAAAGTTTCGAAGTTAGTGCCGTATTTGAGAAAAAATCTGTATGATATCAGGCAAAGAAGTTAAAAGTTTTAACGGGGGAACAAGTAAATCAGTTCATATCAGAAGCAAATAATGATGACTACTTATTGATGAAGGTAATTTTTTCGATTTTTCTGTAATTAACATTGAAATCATAAGATTTTTTTAAGGTTTTGATGATTATGGGCATTTCCGGGGCGTGTCGTCGGGATGAACTTATGAAGATGACAATTGATGATGTAGACGATGCCGGTCGCGTATTAATAGTCAAAATACCCTATACCAAGACAAATGTTCATTCACAGTGACAGATCTCAATCACATCAAATTATATTGGAAGTATCTGACTCTTCGTCCTATTCATACTACAAATAAACGTTTATTCTTAAGATACCAAAAAGATGGATGTTACAACCAAGTAGTTGGAGTTAACACCATTGGTTCAGTTCCGTCAATGATCGCAAGATACCTCCAACTACCAAATGCCAAAGCCTACACCGGCCACTGTTTCAGGAGGACATCTGCGACACTCCACGCAGATGCAGGAGCAGACATAAGCTGCCTGAAGCGCCATGGAGGATGGAAATCCTCCAATGTTGTCGAAGGGTATATTGAAGATTCCATAGAAAATAAAATAAGAACATCAAAAAAAAACTCGAGTTGTGAAACTGAAAATTCATCTTCACATATTTCCACTAGTACTAATGCCCCACCAGCACAATGTACTATAACCAAGAACATGAAAAATGAAAAATGTGAGAATAAGATTGTCAAAGAATGTTTGGATGTTTCTACAAGTAGAATACATATAGGGACATGTAGCGGTTGCATTATTAATTTTAATATGTATAGCAATAATGATAATAGTTAATGTGTTTTCATAATGCAGGGGCCACACTAATGTCTAATGCCGTTAAGTAAGGCGTTATGTGACAATTGACATATTGTCATTGACAATGTGTTCATTATTGAATAACGCCTTAATTAATGACATTATACGAAAGTGTGGCCCCACCATAATATTTAAATGAAGCGATTTGTTTCATCTATTCCAATTTATTTTAAAAATGTGATCATTTTCGTCGTGCACAAAATATTTTTCGCTCTAGTGCGCAAAATACTTTGTGCACGTTGTCAAGATAAACAACTCGAATGCGACATTTCGCATACCAATATTGATGTACAAATGCAATCATTTTTTGACGTTTGTAGAAAAAATACTTTGAGCTTTGGAAACCAAAAACTTCACAAACAACGTAAGAAACTAAACTTCGAGTTGTTGAATGACAAATTCGCAACGGATTGGATCCAAAATATAGTTAAATTATGTATTATCAACCAATTTCACTAATCATTCATACATCAAACATACTCAGGTGAAAAAAAGTAAAGGGAGGAACGAAGATAGCCACAAATCTCGTAGATTTTTTACTTTGAATGTATATATAAAAAAAAATCGCGTGTCATCGAATCGATATCCGCCTAATCGCGTTTGGTAGTAAAAAAGAACTTAAATTTAGAACAAAAATATTAATTTAGTAAAAGTTTCAAATTTGTGAAAAGGTGCTAAAGACAAAAAACTAACAAAGAATTAAGGATGGAAGAGATAAATTCGGAAATCAGAAGTTTAACCACACGAGTCGCCTTCAAACGAAATCACTAGCAAAAATTATACTAAATTTGAAATAACGTGAACAAATAATAAAAAATGGAAGAATCATCTAGATGATGAAAGCGCATTTTTGACAGCTCATGAATGCTTGTTACTTTAGAGATTTCTTAAATTATCATCTCTCACAATTACTGAGCTTGAAATCAAGCAGTTTGCGCAAACTCACGGAACAGCAGCTTCCAATTAGTACTAGTTTCATGTTGACTATTTGATAGGTACATAATTTATGCATGTACAAACTCAGAAATACCTTTTAATCTTCATTGTTCAGTTATTGATTGACAGGAGGTCGAGTGCTGTACCTTAAAATGATCATTTGATCTTTATCAAAGCTATATAAAAGAAATACACCAAAAGTAAACAAATTTTCATCCAATAATAATAATTCATTCTAATAAGCTTCAGATTCGCGTCAAACAAGTCATTGAATGAATCCCGGACAGATTTGACAACTGTATATAATAATAGTGTCACCCGCGGCGAAAGTTGTAACTAAATTTTTATCTACTCTAATAAATTTTAGTTGCCATATCCCTAATGTTATATATACCTATGGACATTGTTTCACTTGAAACAAGTAATTGAATAATTTGATCTTCCACAATCATTGAGCTTGAATTAAAGCAATTTGTGCAAACTTACGAAATAGCAGCTTTTATTTAGTACCAGTTTCAACTCTGTAAATAGTATAGTTTCTGAGAACTCAGCGTCACGCCAGCCAGCCAGCCAGCCAGCCAGCCAAAGTGAATATAATAGCGCTTTTTTCTGAAAAATGCGCTAACAAAATACTTCCAAATCATAACACTGATTTTAATGAAATAAAATAACCACAAAATTTAGAATAATTAGAATAATTACCAGACTGCTCGGAACAAATGCGTCTGCAACAACCGGTCAGGAACAAAAGAGGGCGAAGAAGAAGCGCATGCTCCCCAAATTAGCGCCCTTCAATCAAGAGTCATTAGCAAGTACTAATTTACAAAATTAGTGCAAATTTGTTATACAGATGGCGATAAAGGTATGGAATGAGAAAAAAAAATTGTACAAAAAAGACGTAAAACGAATGTTTTGTAACAAACTGTAACTGTGCCTTGTTTTTAGCGCATTTTTCCGAAAAAAGCGCTATTATATTCACTTTGGCTGGCTGGCTGGCTGGCTGGCTGGCTGGCGTGACGCTGAGATCTCAGCAACTATACTATTTACAGACTTGAAACTGGTACTAAATAGGCTTGCACAAATTGCTTCAATTCAAATTGCTTTAATTCAAGCTCAGTGATTGTGGAAAATTGAATTATTCAATTACTTGTTTCAAGTGAAACAATGTCCATAGATATCTATGACATTAGGGATATGGCAACTAAAATTAATTAAAGTAGATAAAAATTTAGTTACAACTTTCGCCGCGGGTGTCACTATTATTATGTACAGTTGTCAAATCTGTCCGGAATTCATTCAATGACTTGTTTGACGCGAATTTGAAGCTTATTAGAATGAATTATTATTATTGGATGAAAATTTGTTGGTGTATTTTTTTTTATATAGCTTTGATAAAGATCAAATTATCATTTTAAGCTACAGCACTTGACCTCCTGTCAGTCAATAACTAAACAATAACTAAGATTAAAAGGTATTTTTGAGTTTGTACATGTATAAATTATGTACCTATTAAATAGTCAACTTGAAACTAGTACTAAATGGAAGCTGCTGTTTCGTAAGTTTGCCCAAACTGCTTGATTTCAAGCTCAGTAATTATAAGAGATGGTAATTTGCGAAATCTCTGAAGTAACAAGCATTCATGAGCTGTCAAAAATGCGCTTCCATCATCTAGATGATTCTTCCATTTTTTTGAATTATATTGTTTGTAAGAAAATTTGTTATTGATTCAAATTAAATTGCTATACCTGACTGTACTAAACAGGTTAAGTGGAGGATGAATTAATAAATGTTAAGTACGCTGTGCGTATTCAAATAATCTGACCCAAAGGTTGAGCAGACCGTCAAAAACTTTTAGCAGCTCCTTTTTATAAACACTATGCACTAAGTTTCGTTGAACCTCTGACAGCTCTCGCAAACTGACATGCAAACCACATAATGCCATGTTCGAAACAACATCGAACAGAACAATAGCTCTATTTGATACGTTGCAAGCCCTGTAAACAACGTACATGGTACATACAAGCTGTATGGTGCGATCGTATGGTTACATGGAGTTATTGAAGTAAACTACATTTAATATGGCAGGTAAATATTGCCACGCTCGTGAAATTCTATTAGCTGAACTGGATAATGCGATGTGATATGTTTGTAGGGAAGCTGTAAATTTAATGTCAAATTATTAAATGATAATAGCAAACACGTCCTGCTAGGGTCATGCTCTGTATTCGAAAGGTTAATGGTTCAAGTACCAACTAATAAAATGCTTTTCATAGGTCTTTTGTGTGATCAGGCAAGAATAACAATGAGTAACTAAACTTTACTGTCTCTTATCGTTGGATAATATACTATTTTCCTATAATATTTCATCTTCACGTACAATCTGTACGACCAGACCAAGACGTACTTGAATGCACATCACAAAAAACCATCACGCGGTTTACCTTCAGCACATCACATACATATATCTGAAGTATTGCAATTTTCATGACACACACTACTCACTCTTCCTGTTTTTTGCTTCTAACGCTGTTCCTGTGTGTATTCTCCTGCAGGATAAATGGATGCATGTTTGAATACAAGAACATCTTTCACAAAGATGGACATTTGCGTCGCGAATATCCAACAGGAAGTAAAATCACTATTGAAATTCTGGTTTTTTTGTAGGTGCCATAGAAAACTATCGTAAATCGAAACCAAGGATTAGAATTTCCTCTAATATGGAAAATACTAATAATTGGTAGTGCCACACCGAATGAACATTGACATGTCTTCAGCTCCCAATTATTATCGTTATGATCCCGATCTTATTTTTGTGTAAGGATGACCTGACGTCAGGTCATTATGATAAATTCTGATCAGGAACATGGTAAATTCGTTGTGGTTCCACCACAGGTTTCAATCAAACTAGTCTTCTGTTTCAAACTGTTTTTGGATCAGATAGCTTCAAAACATAACATTTGCACAAATTCCAAATCAAAAAAATGTATATTATTTATAACTATATATTTCACTAGTTATTGTTGCTCCAGTTGGTATCCAGAGCTGTCAACAGCACTAAAAACCATCGAATGAAAACAAACAGATTATCCAAATAAATTTATTTCTCTTGTATGTTTGGAATTCATTGCGAATAAAACAATGTTTACTCTTTTCCAACAATACCCATTTGGTAGTAAAGATTCTTCTTAATCTTAACTTGGTGTTAATGTCCTTTAAATCCCAAATGTTCTCGAAGAAGGTTTAAAATTTTTACGACTACCCCCTGGCGCTTCAGATCGGTGCTGCATTAGAAGCATTTGCAGTAAAACCGGCTAATGTTATTAAGTGGCAATGTATGCACATAAAATAACAGTTTGGCTGCCGATAAAAGAAATAGAGGACGTTTAGATGTGAGGGAGTAAACGGTGAGTAAACGTGAATGCAATGTCACTAATGGTCAAGAATTTGATTTGGGTACTGTCTATTAAAGTACTTTTTTGGGCAAATAATTGAATTGTTCTGGTTGTTTAATGACAAAACATGTCTATTTGAAAAAGTGTAAAAGAGGGTATGGGCCGTGTCATTGGTTCTCCTATTCATGAGATAATTTTAAATATATTTTTTTTAATTCTACAAGAACTCAAGTCGAGGTACAATCCCCACCTACCTAAAGGCGTAGTAGTGACCAAGAACCAAGTATAAAAACTGTTAATTCGAAACCCCCCCCAAGTTTCATGACGCGATTTAAAGTATTGACCTTGAAAAAGAAGGACTGAATGAGAACTGTCACATTACTAATAGATCAGACTGATAAAATTTGTGGATTCTGAAGAAATTGATATAAAAATCTACAGTCCATTTGATCATTTTAATTTCCATTATACGTTATCTTGGATAATAGTTGATGTCAAGTCATAGAACTTCCACTAGAAAAGCTATTATAAATGAGTCTTGTTATTAAAACTTAAACTCTCCACTATACTCAGATTTAGTTTCACTTTCATCAATCAAATTTCCAGCTTTGTCCCTCGTGTAAACCTTCCTTCCCCAGAATCTCCTGAGCGTCTAACAGGATGCAGTATTAGAATCCAATATTAAATTACCGTTTCGGTGGGCCTTTTCGCCCCGTTTTTTCTCCCTTTGCGCGGTTTCAGTGCGCCATAACGGAGATGCTATTATGTTTCAGGTCACGTGATCACACATATTACCCAACAATCATTAAGGGAACATATTTAACCCCTTGCAAGGTTTGAAATGTACGCCGCTGGGGAAGGCGACAAATCATAATAAAGATTTTATTTATAGCAGTGGTGGAGAATATAAAAATTGGTACTTTAACTGGGAAAAAGCACTTCTTGAGTAGAATTCAGTTCTGCACAGATAGATATTCTTACATTCTTGTCCTAAAATCAATTACAAAATTTCTCTTTTTTAATTTATGTTTTATCCCTAATTACCTATTCAAGAAATTGTCAAAGTTTGATGTTATAAATTGATTTATTTTTCATTTTGTTTGAACTAATCGTTCGAGAAAGGGGCTTAATAAATCTGTAAAATGGACGCTTTGTGTAATTATTGTAAAAAGCGGATTAGAGAGTTCCCTTTGCAAAGCACGTTCAAATAAAACTCTTTTCATTTCACTAGTTTGAGGAATTCCTAAAAGCAAACGTTCCATAGCTCCTACGAATCGTTTGTTTGTGTTCGAATCGACTGGGTTCGTGTCATGTCTTTCTCTACACTTTAATGAAACTGTCTACAAAAAGTCAAGTAACTAATGAATGTAATTGGTTTGTGCCGTGAAACGGAAATAAGATTTTCTGGGGACCTGGGGTAAAAAAAGAATCTAGACCGATGGTTTTGACGTACGATATACGATTTTTATTTCATCTGATTCTTTCACGAACACTGTTTCTGTTGGTTTGTTTGGACTAGGGGCAATTATTCTAGTGATTGACATTGATTACCGTGAAAGTTATCTAATATCCAGCCTTCATAAGTTATAAACTTTATGATACTTGAGTACTTAATTGAAATGTTCATATAAAAATAAATATGTTCAATATCGATGCGCATGCAATGCTTATGTCGAATATGCTGATGTACTATTCGCTACAGATATTCTCTCAAAATTGTTGCAAATTATTCGTATGCTTCTATATTGTAACGTGCAAAAGTGTCATAATTCGTAAAAATAAAATAGGCCCTGAATCCATCTCTGTTGTCTGGCGGAGCCTGTTATCTCTTTACGTCACGCCAAGCGAGATTCGAGAATAACGTACAAATTTCTAGATGTTTGGTATATTTGGGGGCGAACAACCTGATTGAGTAACACAGTGAACAGTGGAATAAAGTGAATATGCAGTGCGTGATCAGCTTAGTGCAGAGCGTGATGAATGAATATGTTGTTGTAAATGAATAATAGTGGCTTTATTGTTGAAATTTAATAGTGGTAAATAAGAAGTAAATTTTATAGTGCTTGTTCAGTAATACTTCTACTCTATTTTTTGAAATAACGTGAAAGTACAAGCACAAAATAATCAAAACAATACCTCTTGGATTGATGGCGAAGTTTCAATATGATACATTAATATTTGAATTGAATCTTGTATGTAGAAGAGTAATAAAATAATATTTAGCACTACAGGCCAAGATGGCCCATGGCTTCTTCGATAATCTTTCGCCACTGCACTCTGTTCTGAGCTTTCGCTTCCCAGTTTTTAATTTTCATCTGCTTGATATCATTGAGCACTTCATTTTTCCACTTTTTTCTTGGTCTACCTCTTCCCCTACCCGTATTCACACCACTTCCTAACACTGTTTTTGTTGTTCTGTCTGCCGTCAGTCTCATTACATGTCCTAACCATCTTAACCTCTGAGTTTTAATCACTTCTATGATGCCCGGTTCACCAAATAAGTCCATCACTTCCTTATTAGTCCTTCTGAACCACCTGTCTTCAATTTTTACTCCTCCCAATATTTTTCTTAAAATTTTCCTCTCCCAAATCATAAGTTTGTTTTTAGCCCTGTTGTTCAAAACCCACAATTCAGAACCATAAGTGACTGTTGGTCTCACAATTGTTTTATATATTTTTAGTTTGGCACCACGGGATATATTTTTATCTGCAATTATAGAACTCATTTTCCCCACGCATCTTGATCCTTTTACTAGTCTCGCGTCTATTTCTTCTTCTTCGTTATTTGTATTTGTTAACGTTATACCCAAATAACTGAAGCTCTCTACTTTATCGAACTTATACCTTTTACCTTGTTCTGTCATAATTTCTAGTTTGTCCTCTCCGGTATTGTTTGCTTCCCTCAATACCAAATACTTAGTTTTCTCTTCATTTACTGCTAATCCCACTATTTTCGCAACTTTCTGTAACTTTTTGAAAACTTCCTTCATTTCTCTTTCTACTCTGGTAATAATGACAATATCGTCAGCATACGCCAACACTTGGTGCCTGTGGTGATATATAGTTCCGTTTCTGTGAAGTCCGCTTTTTCTCATAACCCATTCCAGAACCAGATTAAACAAGATCGGTGACATAGGGTCACCCTGTCTTAGTCCTCTCGTCACTGTGAAACTGTTCGACACCGACCCATCGACCAGGACTTTACATTTTGTGTTCGCTTGAGTCATTTTAACTAAATCTATAATTTTTTCCGGTATCTTGAAAGCATACATTATATTGTACAGTTTTTCTTTGTTTATCGTATCATATGCCTGTTTAAAGTCAATGAAGAGTAAGTGAAGGGACAAATTGTGCTCGTAACTGTTCTCCATTATTTGCTTTATAGTAAATACCTGATCTATCGTGGATCTATTTCTCCTGAAACCTGCTTGATAATCACCTAATTTTCTTTCTATTACTTCTTTTAGCCTGTCTCTCAAACAAATTGCAAGCACTTTGTATGCTACATCCAACAAGGTTATACCTCTATAATTACTACAAACTGCTTTGTCACCTTTCTTCAGCAAGGGGTAAATCAAGGACTCACTCCAGTTTTTGGGCATAATTTCTCCTTCCCAAACCTCTCTTATTATTTCATGTACCAGGTTTTGCAGTGTTTCACCTCCCATTTTATATACTTCTGCTATTAGTCCATTTTCCCCAGGGCTTTTTCCGTTCTTTAGTTTTTTAATTATTTCTGCAACTTCTTCTATAGATGGAGACTCTGTGTTTATTGTTATATCTTGATCTTCCGCCGATACACTCTCTGTAATTTGCTGGTCATCATATTCCCATTGCTCCACACTCTCTTCATTCAGTACCTCTTTAAAATACTCCGCCCATCTTTTTAATCTCTCTTCTCCTGTGACTAGCTGTCCTGCCGCCTTATTTTTGCAATATATTTGTTTTTGGATGTAACCATACTGATTCTTCTTAGTTTCTTGATAGAAATTCTTAATCTCTTTATTTCTGAAACTTTGCTCTATTTCAAACAGTTTTTCTTCTAATGCTTTCCTTTTTTTCTCCCTACATATTGACTTTGTTTTCTTCCTTTCGTTTAGATATATTTTCCTGTTTTCCTCATTTGAATTGTCAATAAAGTACAGTCTTGCTATATTTCTTTTTGCTATGGCCTCTTCACACTCTTTGTCAAACCATTTTTTCTTACCTGATCTATTTTCACCACTCAACATTTTCTTGGAGTCTCTCTGTATTGCCTCTTGCGTGTACTTCCACTTTTCATCTATATCTCGTATCCCTTCTATCTCACTCAACTCTTTTTTCATTAGGTTTCTGTACTGTTCTAACAGCTCATCATTTTGCAAGTCCCTCACACATATTTTTTCTCGTCTTCGTATTGTTTTCTTATTACATTCGGGAAATCTTTGTTCGATTTTAATTTCCACCATAAAATGGTCTGAGTTGGCGTCGGCACCTCTTCGGGTTTTCACATCCTTTATTATTCTACTATGTGTACTTTCAACCAATACGTGGTCAATTTGATTACATACCCTTCCGTTTGGAGCTAACCAGGTACCTTTGTAGATATCCTTTCTCTGGAAATGTGTACTCATAATTTTCATTTGGTGTTCTATCGCAAATTGTATTAACAGTATTCCATTTTCATTGGATTCCTGATGTTTACTAAACCCACCTGTAATGTGTTTATATGGGGCTTCGTTCCCTATCTTCGCATTTAAATCACCAATAACTATTTTAATATCGTGTTTCGGGACCAAACTTAATAAATATGAGAGTTCTTCATATACCTTATTCTTTTCTTCTTCATCCTTATCATTTGAATGAGCATGCACATTGAAAATACTAATTTTCCTGTGAACACCCCTTATTCTGATTGACGCTAGTCTCTCGGAAACTGGATTGAAATTGATTATTGCCTCCCTCAGTCTATTATGAACCATAAAACTTGTACCCAAATACTTCGTTTCCCATCCACTATTGAATACAATGTAATCATCTATTTCAATTATGTCGTTTCCTTTTTGTTTAGTCTCTTGTAATACAGCTAAATCTATCTCATATTTTTTTAAAACTGCTACCAAATTCGTATATACTCCTTGTTCGTTCATACCTTGCATATTCCATGTTACCATTTTCAATTTTTTGTTTGCATTATAATTATTCCTTACTCGTTGTCCATTTCTGTGCCCTTTCGTCAACTTTTTCTCCGTCCTTTGCAATCTCAGTTTTTTGATGTTCCTTTTTCCACGAGAAATTCTGTCTTCTCGTCCCATATGAACTCTTTTTCATTCACTATTAATTTGTTGAACAGAATATTAACTTTTTTCCCTCGCATTTTCTCCTCTCTTGCGGTTTTTCTTATTGTGGCCAGCATTTTTCTTTGTTTTTGCGTGAAGTCATTATCAATGTATATTTTCTTTCCTCTCAATTTATTTTTATTTTTCATAATTTCGATTTTGTCATCGAATTCATCAATTTCCGCTAATATTACAGGTTCAGATTCGTCTTTTCGGCCAATAACTGTAACTGTTCTTACCTTACACGTAACCTCTAAAACCTCTCCTAACAATATATTAACCGCTTCTTTTGGCCTCCTTCCTTCCATTTGTAATCCATGAATTACTATATTCTTTTTTCTACTTTTTCTCTCCCTGTCTTCCGCCTCATCACTCAATTTTTGGACTTTTTGTATGAGTTCTTCTCTTTCCACTTGCCATTTGGCCTCCTTCGTTTCCAACTCTTTTTTTAAGTTCCGTATTATTTCATTATTTTTATTCATACCTTCTCTTAGTTCTTTATGATTACTATCCATTTTTTCTTGCAATTGTACAATTGTTCCGGATAATGCCTTTAGCATTCCCTTCAGTTCCTCCATTTCCTTTGTGTTTATTCTATCTTCCGTCCTACGTACTGGTGATCTACGCGTTTTCTGACTTTTCTTAAATAATTCCTCGTTTTCACCTTCTCTTTTTCTTTTTTCTACGGAATCACTTCTACTTCTAAAATCTTGGTTCATTCCTTTGGGCGGGTACGCTTCTGCCTCGTCCTAAGCGTATGTATGTACATGCGCTGCCTACTATCGTTGGCCACGACAAGGTCACTAAAGTCACTTTGTGCAAAATTTACTTTGTAAATGAATCAAAATCTCAGTATTTAAACAACATATATAAGGTTTTTATTTCACTAAACTCCACCTGGGTTATTTATTCACTCAAAACTTCAACTAGCGTCTGAATTAACTCAGTAATGCCTTTGATATCGGTTATATCACTGGAGCTCACTCAAACACATGTATCACAACGAAGCACAATCACAATCAGAGTAATAAACAACAAAAAAAACACGTGTTGCACGCAACATAAAGAAGTTTTATACAGATGATGTTTCACTGCAGTTTGACACTCAGTTTGACATTGACTAAATACTTTCTCGAATAGATCTTGGCAAAGTTGTGGAATTCTATTACCTATCATTGGTACATCGTTGCTATTTGCAGTTTTACATAACTCATCAAGAATTGGTAAGGGTTTTTTTTTCAATCACACTGTTCTCTGAATTTATCTAGTTACCGGTTTCGATCACTTAGTGACCATCTTCAGATTGCCGGCGAGACAATGAAGAAAAAGAAAAATGACAAAATAAAACATACATACAAGCAGGTGTAAAATTTCCACAAATCAAAAAATATGTATATATATATAAAATGGTAACTCGGATTATAAAATTACAGGACCTTCACAAAAGAAAACGGCGTCAAGTAGTCCGCTAGTGTCATGATAAGTGTTATAAAACTCTGAAAAGCGGCAATAAAGCAATAAAAAATGAAGTGATTTATATCCGAAACTGTTCATCAAAAAATCCGAACTACAACAGGAAAATGCTAAAAAAAATCTATGAAGAACTAGTTATGTAAGCCGCGAATAAAATTAAAAGAGCAATAAACATTACAATATCATTACAAAGCTTCTGGCTAAAGAGAACAATTGGTTCAAGAAGCTAATAAAAGAAGCAATAGAAACAAAAAAATCACCTAATAATTTGAATTTGAATACTGGTTATGAGCTCAATCGATCGTGGTTACCAGTCATTTGTTCATAATTTAAAGTTAATTTTATCTATGAATCTACTTGCAAGAGTAACTTCAACATCACCTCCTGAAGATCTGTGGATGGTTCAGTTATGTGCCAAACTGAAACAAGTAGAGCCAGATTGACCTAGAACCACAAGGAGTTGACTATTTCCCTATTTAGACCTTCATTTTTATCTCCTGAAGACCCGTGAACATTGAATTATATGCTAAACCACAGGCAGAGCTTTACGATCCTAGGAGTTAATATTTTATCCAGTCAACTTCTGTATTTTTGTTGTCTTGACAATTGTTGTTTATTTATTTATTATATTTTTACACTTAAGGAAGGCAGCACTTTGCTGTTGAAACGTTGTGTTTATAATCACTTTTATATAAAAAACTTCACCAAATAAAACATATTTATTAAAAATGAGTTCTGAAAAGATTTTTCCTTCATTAAAATTATAAGATTTAAAAGTGGGATGTGTCTGAGGTTTGTTTGGTTATTCAAATCAGCATGATTTTTAAAGACTTCTTAATCTCCAAGTTTTCCAGAAAATCAAGGAACTCACTATTCTTCTATATATGTAAAAAATTTTAAAAGTTTTTAGTGGTATATCAAAATCATGTCCGCTCCCATTTAAATGATCAACGAAACTTGATTGGCTGTTTTGAAATTTGGGTAAACGTGCGTATACTTTGAATCTTTCTGTAAATTTTCGACCAGTGTTGCCAATGTAAGAACATTCACACGTGTAACATTTCAGTTTATAGACGCCAGACTGCGCCACGAGTTTAGGTTTGTCCACTTCTTGACAGATTTCTTTCTTCAGGCATATCATAGGCTTGAAAGCAATGTCAACATTGTATTTAGCAAACAAATTCCTAGCTTTGTAGCTAATATTACCAATAAAAGCTGAACTGAATGTCAAGTTGTTTTTTTAGATGTGTAATTCTTTCATACAATCTTTTTTCAATTGAAGTTTAAATTTTCTTTTTGTTGTCAGTCTATCGATAATATCAGGGTTGAAATTATTAGACAAGGCAGATCGTTCAAGAATATTTGTCTTCAAATCAATGTTAACAGTGTCCAAGTCATAAGACAGCATTCTGTGAATGTAAAAATTGAAAATTGCTATCTTGTGTTGCAAGCAGTGATTGGAATTATTATTGACAGAATTAGCTGTGTGAATGGGTTTTCTAAATATTCTATATGTAAAAATGTCACTTCTGGTAATTTGTACGTCGAGGAAATTTAACGAGCTATTTGTCTCAATTTCAATGCTGAATTTCAAGTTCTTGCGAAGCGCGTTGAATGTAGTATGAGAGCTGTGTAAAAGTTCTATAGAGCCTTCCCACAGGACCTATATACCGTCAACGTAACGATGCCAGAACTTGATGTGAGGCACAAATCCCTAATATTTGTCACACTTGGATTATCCTTTTCCCTTATTTTAACATATTAATCTAAATGGGCATCTCGATATGAGTTTTCATCACCAGTTTTCATTCCTCAACTGCGTCCTTAAATATCCTTTATATTTGATGTGCTCACTTCATAATTCGATTGAAAGCGAAATTGATAAGTTTGGTTGTTCTTTCATTACATTCAAACAAGACGTATCAATTACTTTTGCCAATTGAGTATCTTTTCTTCTTTTTCCTCTCTAACTTATATATTGTAACTTTATTTATTTTAATTTGATTTAGGGAGCAAAACATTACTTTTTATTTTTATGATTATGACTCGAACCCCAAAAATGAATGCTTGAGTGGCTAAGCTCTCCAAAACGCTATCGGAGGCGGTAGGGTGTGCGAGGTGAACTAAACGAGCAATTAATGCTTCAAGTTCTTGGAGAGTTTCTTGCAATTTCTGTCATCGGTTCCTCAGTTGAGTCTGATACACCTGTTCGAGGTGCACGTTGTCATAGCGCATCTCCAGCCGCTTGATCAGTTGGTCATAGTCACCTTGTTCATCTTCTGTTAATGTTTGAAGAACATTTATGGCTTTTCCCCGCAACGAAACGGTCAATGCTGTGGCCTTATCTGCAGATGACCACCCAATACGCCTTCGCAACAACTTCGAATTGTTTAAGGTAAATCGACCACGACGCCTTCCCATCAAATTCCGGTGTCTTTATATGGATTCTCTTCTTTTATTATCCTTACATTGCCCGCTTCACATGCAACAGATTCTGATATCGGTGATGAAGTCATCTTTGCGAATTTTTCTTCCAATTCCTGTATTTTCTTCTCATAATCTTGCCTTAAGTTCTTCAAATCCTCTTCTACTTTTCTAGAACTTTCTTCCAATTTTTCTTCCATTTTCTGTTCCAAGGTTCTGGAATTTTCCATTAATTTATCTTCTAACGTTCTAGAATTTTCTAGCCACTCTTCTTTCAGTGTTCTACAATTTTCAGTTGATTTGTCTTCTAATGTTCTGAAATATTTTGTAAATTTTCTTCTAACATTCTAGAATTTTCTGTCAATCGAATATGCCACACGGAATAAATCCATTACGATTCTCACCAGCATTTTCAAAAGCTTGTCGGAGACGTTGTTGGAGGTCCGTGTTCCTGTTGTCTCCAATTTTCGTTCTTCTAACTTATTCTTGAGATCAACCACTTTTAATTCATTCTATTTTACTGTCTTTGACGCCATTTTATTTATTTGAATTTAAAACTTCACACCTGATCACCAATTGTAGCGTTATCTATTTTAAATTAATTTAGGGAGCAAAAGTTACTAAACACTACTATTTATTTTTATGATTTATTAAAATAATAAATTGAATAACTAACACTATTTCTAATCAATAATTCTAATTTGAACTAAAGACTATTACATTACACTATAACTTAACTTTAATTACCTATGTCAATACTGACTTAATTTAAATAACACAATTTATTTCAACCACTAGCAGTCCATACTATAAGGTCTCTGAGCCAAAATCAATAATACTCCCCGTTGAGTCAACCACTGGTATATATGCTGTGGGTCTCTCCCCACTACGTTTTTCTCGCAAACGTCCAGGCTTTTCTAGAAAGCGTTAGAAGGTACCAGCAATTTTCTAGAAAACAAATATATTCGCTTCTATTTCTTGATGTTAAATATTTCAACAATAATTCTAAGCACCAGTAAAGCCGAAACGACTAATTTATGGACTTAAATTTGTTACGATATGTATACATACAATGTCACTGTAAAAACACAAGGTAATGTGAGACTTGGCATACTTGAAGTCTGTGTGGAGAAGGAAGTGCAGAAAACCAAAATTAAGTTCAGGTATCCTACTTCAATTTTACATGAAAAGAAAACTTTTTACTGCACGCAAGATGAAATGTGAGATTTGACATACTTGAAGATTATATGGAGAAGAGGTGCAGAAAGCAAAAAAAAATATACAGGCTGTCTCATTTCAATTTTACGTGAAGGGAAAATTTTATACTGCTTGCAAGCAGGAATCTGAGATTTGATTTGACATACTTAGTATGTATGAAGAAAGAGTCCAGAATACTGAAATTATAAACAGGATATTCTATTTCAATTTTACGTGCAGAGAAAACTTTGTACTGCACGCATAAAGGAATGTGAGATTTGGCATACTTGAAGTTTATCTGGAGAAGTAGTGCAGAATGCTAAAATTATATACAGGTTGTTCAATTTTGATTTTATGTGGAAAAAAAACTTTGTAACGCGCACGATGGAATGTGAAATTTGGTATACTTGAAATTCATGAGGAGAAGAAGTGCTGGGAGCTAGGATTGTATACAGGTGTTCTATTTCAATTATACGTGGAGAGAAAATTTTGTATTGTGCGCATGAAGGATTGAAGGAATGTGAGATTTTACATACTTATTATATACAGCTAGTTTAATTCTAATTTACCCCTGAAAACGATATTATTTTTTGCTGGAATATATCAAGAAATGGGAGAATGGGAAAAAGGCTGAAGAAAAAACTTGATGATTTCTTTCCCCTTTCGAGGTTTGCGGGGAGAAAAATCACTATAAAATCTTGAATGGGAACCACTATTCTTAATTTCAAATTCGGATGGAGCGTCAAATACCAAGTTGATTCTAAGTAGAACTCTCAGGTATGGAAGGTTGAATTGAATAACATTCAAACTTGGCAAGATTAATGATTCACGGTCGAATTTCGATCACTGGTCGACCACTAGTTTTAATTATTATGCGTTAATGTGAAGCATTGAAACTCAAAGAATGAACACTAACCACTAACTATAATTACAAACACTATCTACTAATTTAGTATTGTGAATGAGGCTTGAGATGTAATTTTCAAAGCAAGGCTAAAAACACATTTAGGGACCCTTTGGGTTGGATTCTGGCACTCTGGGTAATATTTCTGCTACTTATGTGACTGCAATATTTATGCTTCTAATATGTTCTTGAACTGCAATTTTCATCATTGATAAAAATTGAAAAGCTCCAAATTCCTTGAGCTAAGACTTCCTTATGAAATTTTCAATTGATGATCCTGTGTGAAATTTCAATTTTAAAACGTATATTTGAAGTACACCAATGATCAAAGTGTTGTTCATTTTTAGAAATAATGAAAATTTAAGATGGATGGATGGATGTTGAAAAGTAACATACTCGAAGTTTAAATATTGCCCAGACGTGAATTCATATTGCAATTGGTGAAATTTAAAATTACAGAAATATGCTGATTCGAATCAGGAAGTGAGTTCAAAATATCGGACTCTTAATTTAATACTTGAGACTACAAATTCTAACAAATGGATCGGTGATAAACGACCCAATTTAGTGGTGAACATAAATAAACTATTTGTTATAATTTACGTCTGATAATTTTTTCCGCTTTTGTAACAATCCTTGAATCATCCATGAAAATTAATTACTCATTTAGCATTCACAAAGTAAAGAGATTAACTTGAATTTCATTTGATATTACAAACAGAAAAATTACAAGATTTTTCTTCTTTAAGACTTTTGATCTTTGCGCTCATAAAATAGGATTAAGAAAACATCTAAAGAAGGCGGTGAAAGAAATAAAAACTTGCTTTATAACAGAATTAAGCACTTCTCTAGTACGCTTAAGGAATAGAATTTGCATATCACATTTTGTTTTTGCGCGTTGGAAATGCAGGTTGAGATAACAACAGGGAAATATAATGGCATATGATATTATGCAAACTAGTTTTGTAGATAATTTGAATTTGTTATTACTTTTAGAATTTGCTGAATCTGCTCTTAGGTTATCAAGTGCTACTTCTTCAAAGAACATCCTGACTAATAATTATAGGATAATTGAAAAAAACAGGAACAATATATTTATAAGTTGAAAATATCTGGGCCAGACTAAGGCGATTTTTTTCTGGGAATGATCAATTTTTTTTTGCTTGTTAGAAAAACGTCAATTCTCTGCATTTTTTATAGTATGAAATTTTTAAAAGCACGAAACTGTACACAAATAAATATTGCTAATTGAATATAATATTCGCACAATCAACTAGAAATCAGTGGGGTAGTCATCTTCCGGCCAAACGAGATAGTGAGTCGTGACCTTACGTCAAGTCAGTCAACCCTGAACGCGCGCAAAGAAGTGGGCCCGACGTGTTTTTTTTTTCAAACTTTAATTTAATACTTGAGCCTACAGAAACCGCAACTATTACCTTTGACGTAAGAATAGTGAGAGTCGTTTGTCATCTTGAATCTGGTATCTTAATAAAGATCGATTAGTGAGCCCAGTTATGTTTTTGTGCTGAAGACTGCCTGATTACACAGCACTGCTAGGGATGGATCTTTTCCACAAAAAGAATAAAACAGTTAGAGTTCTCACAATTATAAGACTTTTTCAAATCAAATTATGTTACTTATTCCGGTTGGGTAGATATAATCTGATTAACCTGGGAAGGATTTGTGTAAAAACTACAAATTTATCAGAGACAATTTCAAGCCCTACTAATTTTTCTTCCAGTTAATTGTACTTTCCTAATCTCTCACTTAGCCTCGTATCTTTCTGAAATAATTTTTTCCAGTAAAGTGTGCTAATACGGTTCTGTTTATCCGCGGCACCTAGATAACAAATTCCACAAAAACTCATTCGATTTTTCAAGAAAATTTCATTTACGTTAAAAGCTTGCTGCTCTTTTAATACTTGTAGAGATTTTCCTCAATAGCCCGGAAAGCGGAGGCGATGTTAGTAAGTTTATACATGGATGTAGGCAGGAAGGAAGAGTGGGAGGCATTGTTCCGCATTTGTTCGAATTGATTCAATTAACGAAGCTATGCTATGTTAATACATTGTGAATATAATCGACTGTCACTTAGAGATGTGTCCAATTTAATTTTTAATGGATTGGCGCTGCTAGCTACAAATTCAAATTAAATTCTTTTTCTAATAACAAAATACTCACATCGAACAAAGACCGGAATATTATTGCTGGTAATATCTACGAGTATCAGGAACATCCTGTAAAAAAACTATCGTTCAATTATTTTATATTGTACTGATAGAACCAAGTTGCCCTTGTGGAAATATTTCGTACGCTCATTTGAACTTGAACGACGTGTTGACCAAGATATCCTGGATCCTGAGCTTTTCTAGCGTTGTCAAACTTACTTTTCTCGTTTCAGTCTCTGGGGTCACCCGTCGTACGTTACAAGTTTAATTGCTGCCGCGCGGTTGGGGCGGTTATACTGTGGTGCTCCACATGCTTCAACTATGGAAAGATTAAAAATGAACGATATTTGTCATTGTGCTGGAGAAAACATTCCGTTTTTGACGCAAAAGTTAGAAGAACTTTTAGTTGGAGCTTTATTTTTCAAGTGGTCTCATCGGAAGCATTTTTGTGCGTGGAAAATATTTCTACTTTTGTGATTGACTGTACATATTTAAATAATATGGTTGATAATGCCGACTGCAGTCAATAATTTATTCTATTTCTTTTCTAAATCAGTCATTTCGGTTCCATCTTCTAGACCTAGACCATCCTCAGAGGTGAAAAAATCTTGTGCATTTGAATTGCAGCATCATTTGAAAAAATTTGATTGGTTTTACCCTGCAAATTTAACGATCCATAATTATGGTGGCCAAAGACCCAATACAAGAGAACGTCTAACATTCAAGTCTCAAACCTGTGAGTGTAACAGGAGAGTAGACAAACAATATAACATTCGATCTTAGGGCTCGACAAGCCTCGCCACCAAATATTTGGTCTCATGTTAGAATGCTTGAATTTAAACTCTCATTGCATAAATTACTATTCTACGATCGTGCGCAAAGCAGGTAATTCACGCATCACAAACGATGTGGAGAGTAGACGTATTCTGTATCTCAGTTGAATTAAGTTAAGCTGTTTGTAGTACTTCTCACTAATCCAAAATTTGACAGACTCGAACAAACCTACCAAACTTTACACTCTTGTTGCATGAAGTTATAAATAATATATAACAATACATCGATGTTTCTAAAACTGGAATGTATGGAAGCATAATAATTGATGATAATAATTCAGGACAGTATTCTGAAAATTGAATCTGGTGGAGGCGCACTATCGTCAACACATCGGTAAATAAAGGAGATGATAATTCCCTTCTACAGAGTGGTAAGAGAAGAGATAACCAAGTAGAAGACAACTACTGAGAGTTCAGGAATAGATTTTCCGTTGAAAAAATCAGCATTCAAATTATTAAATCTTGTTTTTTGATCTTGACGAAAATATTTCAATCAGTCAAAATTCGGAGAAGCACCGTCGATTTGAATCAAAACCACTGTTTCAAGTTACGCGAGACTCAGATCAGGCATAGTCCGCTTGTTTATTCTGATGCGAAGCACTGTCGACTAAAAACAAAACCACTGTTACGCGAGACTCCACATGTCGAGCTTGGTTAAAGCGGACGAAGCCCTTCCGTTTGTTTTGTGCGAAGCAGTACCGGTTGGAATCAAAACCATTGTTTTAGTGTCATTGACAAAGCCTAATTTTACTAGTTATTTTGAAGTATAGCTAGTTATGTGAAAAAAATATGTAATAAATAGATAGGTTGTCAAAACAACAAAAATAAATCTGTAAACACTGCAATTATAGGCCAAACCAAAAGTCGAGCTACGCTACCTTCGATCCTAGGAGTTGTTTAGTGATTATATTTTTATTTATTTCTTTTGTCCTGACGACTTGTTCATTAAATATATATTTTTTTAACTTGACAAAGACAGCACCTAGCTTTCCAATCATAGTGAGTTGAATAAGCATCTGGCAAAATTGCTGAAATTGCTTTCTTTTGCACTGGGCATGAAGTTTAATTGGTCTCTATCAATAATCCAGCTCTAAAATATTGTTCTAGTCCCTACACTAACAAGAACAAAAAATTAGCTAGAACCTCATACTTCAATACTAGATTAAAGTCAAGAAACCTTGCTTTGGCATCACTAATAACTAGTATTTCTGAGTACAATAATTTACAAATATTTTTCTGCTTCTAAAGTAAATATTCATTAGTTGAAAATTCACTATATGACCTGACCGATTTCTTTGTCTTCAGAATGCGGACAGATTCTCTACACACCATGTTATGCCAATATGACCCAAAAACCATAGTATACATAAAACCTAATTTCGAGTAAGTAACCCTAATCCTTTCCAAGGTCAAGCCTAACAGGAAGCGTGTGTAGCAAACACATTTGCATCACTTCAAAGTTAATCTTTGAGCGTTCAGTTTATCTGTGTGGTGCATTGTTTACTTTAATTATCTGAGCTTGATTAGCCATCATATTATTGAATTCAGTGTTGTGAAGTAGCTGAAAACCTCTATCAATTGGTGAGTTTGTCTGTCATTTAGTTTTATGAGTATGGTATGTTTAGAGTCACATGTGGTGACGCCACGCTAAATGTGCGTGGGGTATGATCCTTTTCCTTTGAAGTGTTGATATCCTTAGCTACCTGGGGTACCAATGCCATCGGTGCAAACACCTAGACCGTGTGACGGCGGTGATTGTTGCCAACCGCATGTACTGTGTGTTATTGCAGCAACGGGGTTGTTCCAAAAGGGGATAAATAAACCAAAAACCGGTGCAATATTATTCTGTCGGTGTTGCGCGGGAATATGTGTATGCCAACCGCATGTACTGTGTGTTATTGTGAGCAACGGGGTTGTTTCAAGAGTGGGTAATTCGATCAACTAGCGTGTGAAGCAGGCACCGATGTTCACTATAGTACTGGTAGCTATTTATTCGGTGAACTCACGGCCTATCTGTTGATCAAATATCCTATCTAACCTCTGAGGTAGGTGTATCATTTTTATACCCGTTCTAGTTACCTAAAATGCCCCGATGGCGGAGAGTTGATGAATGTGACTCTCTGATGACATTTCATGCAGCATTGTAGCTCTAATTTATATTAAATTCAGAAGAATTCGGCTTAGTTATGCCGTAACTTCTGAGCAACCTCTTACTCCTGACGACAAGACCACCAACACCTTATCAGCCAAACATAAGTTTTTCTATAGTTTCTACTTACATTTTATTACATCTCAAATCGATTATTCTTATCATCGCAACGGCCCCCTTAACAATTATAATAAACTCTATTTTCCCAGAATTGTGATAACAGTCTGTTCTTCGAGACTTCAGTTTTGCAATAAATTCCCAAATTATCTTCACATTGGATAAATTATCGATCATTAAGATCATCAATATCACTGAATTCCGCATTTAAATTCTTATATGAAGAGATTAATGAGGTAGACGAAATCTTGAATGGCATTCTAATAGATTCTACTGTATTTTTGTTCCAGTTTATCGTATATAATATCACAAGGGACTGTAATTCTATCAATAAATTTTTTTTGAAAACATTGATTACCTAGCAACATCGTGAGAGTCATCTGTCCGATCAAATCAGGAGAGCGTAGCTCGAGGTATTTTATCTGAGCAGATGACTCGAAGGATGTTGCTTAAAGGTAATCAATGTTTGAAAGAAAAATTTATGATAAAATTAGAGTCGCGAGTGGTATTTGTGGAGAATATTTCTCGAATGAAATTACTATTATATGTACCTATTAAATAATGTTGGTTGCAACTACTAACCTTTTTTATTGAAAAATGCACTAGATTGTCTCCATATACTCTTGTATTTTTAGACTTTTTGTTTTCAATTCCATTACTTTCGGCGAAAAATGCATTTCCAAAACGATTAAATTTTGACATTGCCGAGAACTGATTGTTTGTTTATATTAGAACTGTGTATTGTTTCTCCATGACAAAGGCAATTTATCGCGATGAATCGCTTGCCAACGGGAATTTATCGAGGTAACGGGAATTTTTCGCGGTAAATTCCCGTTGGCAAGGAATTTATTATTATAATTGTCATTGTAACCATGCAAAATTTGTCAGTATAATTGACATGAGTGAAATAATCAACAAAATTGCTAACTCAAAAGTATTTTTTCCCGAATATCATTGTTGTTCGGATCTGGTATGTATTGAAATTATTCAAATTGTGGCTTTCTAACGCGCACATCCACACAGTCGAATATACATATGAACATTCTCATTAATGTGCAGCGGACAAATATTACTTATTGAAGCATAATTACAACGTAGACCGTGACCGAGGCCTGCTAGATCCGGGACCATCGATTGCAGTTATATCCCTTCGTGTTTCTCCCCTCACTTGCACTCCGGAACCTGGATGAGCTTCCGGTCTGGAAAGCCCGATGTTCAACTAGTTACACATCATCTGTAAATTGTATAATGTATGTTGATTTTGATTCGAACTATTGAAGTTATGATGGAATCAAAAAAATATGAGTGATTATCAAGGGAAGTTGTTATCGATTATATCAATTTATATTTGGCAGATGATGTAATGGATTGAATTTCAAATGATAATTATCGAAGTTTTTTGATTAACACAATGTTATTTTTTTACTGTTCCACGTATTTATATTTGCTGAATGCTATAGTTATATCAGGTTTGACTCCAAAATCATAGATTAAAGTGATGAATAGTTTATCGATTCAATGAACAGATAATTACAACAGACATGTAGAATTTAATACTGCTAATATAGTAGTGGTCAAATTAATCATTGCTAAATTGCCTGAGCTGGTGAAACTGGCACCAGTGGAACAAAATTAACACATCTCATCTACTGTATGATCGATTAGAATTCATTCTGTTACCTAGGTCATGAAGTATCCAGCTGCTCTGTGGATTACATACGATTAAGTACGTCCATTCGAAAATTTAATCATTTGTCAAGACAAAATGCATTATGTTAAGTGGTATCAATCTATTTCAGCGAAATATACAGTATTTCCGAATCAAGAAAATGTTGACGTAAGTGTATTTAAACGTTTGCAATGTAATGAGAAATTTATACCTGATTTGGCGCAGTTGGCAAATGCTTCAAACAATATGACATCAAAGTGCTATGTCATTATTTCCACCAATAATCTGATTCAATTCAACTGAAAACACAACAACTAGTCTGTATCCATTCAGTTTCGAAATATTCATGGTCCACCTCTAGCAGGTTTTCTTCATTTAGACGAGCTGTTTTATATTACAATATCGAAATTAATTATTTTCTGATGGTTTTTATTCACTCAAATTATGAATAGGTCTCAAAATTAGAACACAAATCTCCTTAAAAGCTTATTGTAAACACAAACAAATGCCAGCTAATATTTTAATTACTATTGGTTTTGTTCAAATGAGTTCATGTAAACATAAATTAACCAGGATCCATTAGTGAATGAATTTTATACACACAATAAACAAAAACTGTGAATTCAATTAATATAATATGCGTAGAACATTCAATGCAACATAGGCTCTATACAGTTCATCAATAAATAGATCAATCAGAAAATTCAATATTCCTAGTTACGCTATATTACATTAGATTTTATCGCGTTACAAAGTTTAGTTTTGCAAAACAACACAAGTATTTCGCTGACAAACGAATGTATTGTAACCATGGATATCTATAATAATAATAATGTGACCACTGTTTTCATGTTTATAGTTGATTATGGGAACCCTTTCCGGCGTCGAAACGTCCAATCAAAAGTATTTTCAAATTTACTACTGATATAATATGATTCTTTGACATATATCCTGATATTCAAATTATGAAATCATCAATAGAAGAATATTCGATATGATTTATATTTTAAATTAAAAATACCTGTTTCAAAATGTTCATCAAGAAGTTCAGCTCAAGAAAGCTATTGAACCGTGAAAATTGAAAACTTAGTTTAGAAAATTGTCTTTGTGAAATGGTTGTTGAGGTTCAGTGCTTATTTAGTGTGTAATCAAGTGATTAGCACTTGTTATGGATTGGAATTAGCTTATTGAACTTTTAATGGTTGAAGTACTCTATCAGCTATTTTATACTCGTTTGTCTGTAGTTAAAAATGTCTGGGTTTTATTGGAACATTGAAGTTCTGTAATTACTATCTTCGCTTCACCACAACTACTTTCCAATCCTCGGAGTAGTATTATTCTCTCCTCATGATATGGTTTTAGATTTCTATGTCACGGTACCCAAAAAGTGATTTATTTAGAGGCACTTTTTTCTTAATGGATTTTACGACCGATGACGCGAGAATCATGACAATTTGTCATTTTATTTTTCTTCCATATTGTTTGATATTTCATCGTTAAGAGACTTAGCCTGGCACAATTTCTGCAAACCATTCAACAGTGTTCTACGAGAAATGTGTTTCGTGTACTCAAAGCTCGGCCTACCAATCGCCCAATTTACTATACCATTAAATAGTCTGAAGCCCAATTTTCATTATTAGATGTTACGCAACTCAATAGACCACATCCAGCACGTGGTGAACAAAATATAGCAGCGGTAGCTGAAAACGCAAATGTAGATAACGCCCGTATCGCGCCATGATAACGGACTATTTTTTGCCTGAAATTGAAGAGCTACCGGCCTTACAGTCCGTGAAACCATGGCTTTATTGTGATAAAAGTTCAATGAACAGTTAATTTTACTCTTCGGACCGGTGTATTAGCCGCCTATTGGCCGCCTTGATCGTGTGATATAACATTTCCTTACTTTCCCTTTGAGACTAGTTGAAGTCCAAAGTGTACATGGATAAGTCTGCTATGATTGAGGAATTGGAAACCAGCATCACCATGTTAGCCGTAGTTAAGACCAAGATTTGAAAAAAATAATCTCAAGATCCACAGTTCTAATCCACAATTCCAGTCCAAAATCCACAATTCTAATTCACAATCCACAATTTTAATCTACAATTCTAATCCACAATCCACAATTTCAATCCAAAATACACAATTCTAATTGACAATCCACAATTCTAATCCTACAATCCACAATTCCAATCCTCAATTCTAATCCACAGTCCACAATTCTAATCTGCACTCCACAATCCACAATTATAATTCACAATCTACAATTCTAAACTACAATTTTAATTCACAATCCACTGTTCTAATCCACAATCCACATCTTCAATCTACAATTCTGAACCAAAATCCACAATTCGAATCCACAATCCAGAATTCTCATTCACAATTCTAATCCATAATCCACAATTCTGATCCACAGTCCACAACTCGAATCCACAATTCAAGTCCACAATTCTAATTCACAATTCTAATCCACAATTCAAATCCACAATTTCAATCCATAGTCCACAATGTAAATCCACAATCTACAATTCTAATCTACAATTCTAATTCACAGTCCACAATTCCTATCCAAAATCCAGAATCCACATCTTCAATACACAATTTTAATCTACAATCCACAATTCTAATCCGCTATCTACAATTCTAATCTACAATCCAAAATTCTGATCCACAATTATAATCCACAATTTACAATTCTAATCCACAATCCACATCTTCATTACACAATTCTAATCCACAATCTACAATTCTAATCCACAAACCACAACTCCAATCCACAATTCTAGTCCACAATCCACAATTTCAATTCAAAATCCACAATTCTAATCCACAATCCACATCTTCATTACACAATTCTAATCCACAATCCTAATCCACAATTCTAATCCACAATCCTAATCCACAATCTACAATTCTAATCCACAAACCAGAACTCCAATCCACAATTCTAGTCCACAATCCTAGTCCACAATCCACAATTTCAATCCAAAAACCACAATTATAATCTAGAATTCTAATGCACAATCTACAACTCCAATCCACAATTCTAATACACAATTTCAATCCACAGTCCACAATTCTCATCCAAAATCCACAATTCTTATCCACAATTCTTAACCACAATTCTAATCCACGATCTACAATTCTAATCCAGCATTCGCAAATCTAATTTACAATCCACAATTCTATTCCTCAATTCTAATCCACAATCCACATCTTCGATACACAATTCCAATCCACAGTCCACAATGCTAATCAGCAATCCACGCTCCTTATCCACAATTCTAATCCACAATTATAATCCACAATTCTAATCCGCAATCCACAATTCTAGTCCGCAATTCTAGTCAACAATTCCAATCCACAATTCTAATCCACAGTCCAAAATGCTTATCAGCAATCCACACTTCTTATCCACAATTCTAATCCACAGTCCACAATTCTAATCTGCAATCCACAATTCACAGTTATAATCCACAATCTACAATTCTAATCTACAATTTTAATTTACAATCCACAATTCCAATCCACAATCCACATCTTCATTACACAATTCTAATCCGCAATCCTAATCCACAATCCTAATCCACAATCTAAAATTCTAATTCACAGACCACAACTCCAATCCACAATTCTAGTCCACAATCCTAGTCCACAATCCACAATTTCAATTCAAAATCCACAATTCTAATCCACAATCCACATCTTCATTACACAATTCTAATCCACACTCCTAATCCACAATCCCAATCCACAATCTACAATTCTAATCCATAAACCACAACTCCAATCCACAATTCTAGTCCACAATCCTAGTCCACAATCCTAGTCCACAATCCACAATTTCAATCCAAAAACCACAATTATAATCTAGAATTCTAATGCACAATCTACAACTCCAATACACAATTCTCATCCACAATCCACAATTTCAATCCAAAAACCACAATTCTAATCCACAATCCACAATTCTAATCCACAATTATAGTCCACAATCCACAATTCTAATCTACAATTCTAATCCACAATATCAATCCACAGTCCACAATGCTAATCAGCAATCCACACTTCTAATCCACAATTCTAATCCACAATTCTAATCCACAATTATAATCCACAATTTCAATCCACAATCCACAATTCTAGTCCACAATTCTAGTCAACAATTCCAATCCACAATTTTAATCCACAATTCTAATCCACAATCACAATCCACAGTCCACAATGCTAATCTGCAATCCACAAGTCACAATTCTAATCCACAATTATAATCCACAATCTACAATTCTAATTCACAATCCACAATTCTTATCCACAATCTACAAATCTAATTTACAATCTAATCCACAATCCACGGTCTACTTTGTCATTAAATATATCTTTTCACCAATTGAAAAGCATAAAAAAAAAATGTCTACCAATATAATACACTAAACTGTAGTTAAAATTGACGTAGATTTTTTCGCTTTCAATAATAGTATATTATATAACGAGGGACTTAAGTGCTTGGTTCAATCCTGAGGGTGGAGTTTATTGCACGAGACGGAGTCGAGGGCAATACTCACCTGAGGTATTAAAAGCACTTTAGTCATGTGTTATCTACGCTATTTTTCGCACTACCGTATTATATTGAATCACAATAGTCTAAAAGCAGATTAATTAATCTTACAATTCTGACAACAACAAACTTGATTAAAAAATGTTGACTAAATTCATCATAGTAACAAGGCTGGCTACAACGGTTGTTAAATAAATAAACTTGCTGTCAAAAAGATGATTGAGAAATTTGATATTGATACGGTTGCGGGAGAGGTAACTGTAAAATTATTTTCCCAAAAATCTATAAAATCTACGAACAACAGTACGATGCATTTGCAAAATTATGTCAATTGCGATAATGCTAATATAAATCATCAATAATAAAGATTTGAGTTATAATGAAAAATTCCATTTGACATTTAGGTAAGTACTTTGATTATTTAGTTGTCATAGAAAAATTTGTTTATTTTACTTAAGTCCCTTGAGATTATTGATCATTTTAGATCCCTATGGACTAAACTCAAACTTAAGTCCCTAAAATGAGGGATTGAATTCGTCTTTTACTCCCGGGAGTGCGAAAAATTATTTATCAGAATATTTATGAAATCGAATTGACAAAACAAAGACTTTTGATAAACCGGATTGCTTCACATTACAAATTTAAGAGTAGGTTTTTACACCATCATTCTGAATAGAGTGGCAACTGTAGACACGTGTTGATTGTTGCCGCCCTATTTAGAATAATAGTGTTAAAACCGAATCCTGATTTCTACTTACTTGTTCTAAGTACAAGTATTTTCGGCTTGATGTCGATACGTATGTGCGTTCGTTGTATTTAAGACTGATATAGGGTCTAGTTGTGCACCTCGCATTATGGTTCCAATCGTCTGTACCGGAAGTGCACTTTATTTGAAACTTTTTTCGAATTTTTCTAATGAATCCAGAATGATCAACCGTAGGATGTTGAAATTCAGTATCTGAACTTGATGTTGTATCAGAATCTGCTATTTTTGAATGAATCAGCCAAGCCAGAAGTGCACTTTACTTGAAACTTTTTTTGAATTTTTTGCGTAAATCTAGAATGATCAGCCATGGCATATTGAAATTTACTGTTTGAACTTATTATAGCATCAAAATAGTTATCTACTATTTTTGTATCAATCGGCTGAACCGGAAGTGCAGTTTATATGTATAACAGACATTCAGAATTTGTCGTAAAAACACAATCAGTTTAATTGAAATGATAAGATAGGCAATGATAATCTGTTGTCAATCTTTTAATTCGGTTTGACATTGTACATGTCAAAATATTATCAATTATAATCTGAAGTGACAGGAGACTTTATTAAATAAAATTATGTATATATCAAATGATGTACAAGTAAGTCACGTGATGTTTGCGTCAGATTTTTCAAATTTGAAAAAAGTCCCTCCAAATGAATCACCCATTAGAATAAAATATATTGTTCAAGAATGATTGTACGTGATAGATTTTATCAACAAATAGCAAAAACTCAGTGATACTTCAATTTTGACGTAATAAAATTATTGAAATGCCTCATACATTACCTTATCGAATTATTCCCAAGTATGAGTCAAATAAGGTTAGGAGGTGCATTTAAACTTCTCTTCATTTACATTGTTACATTTATATATGATCCGTATCCTTGGTGCTCGTAAATTTAACGCCCGGTTATAATTCCGAAATTACAAGATTTTGTAAGACTCAGTTTTTATTAATTGAAGAGAAGTTAGAATCTAATGCCAGATGTTGCCAAACAAACATATTCCATTTACGACAGTACTTCCTCCAGATTATTACATCCCTAATTGTTACATTTCGAGGCTAATTTATCTTGTACTAAGCTTCTGCATCCATAATTCCCGAAGTTAAAACCCTAATGACCTATCTGTTTATCTGTGAAAATGCTACAACAAAGTATTGTCATCTACGGTAAATGCTGTAAGTGTAATCAAAGCCCGGATTACTTTTATATATTTGTTTTTTATTCTACAATTAGTGAAATACCCAAAATATTGGAGAGCCAATCCCAGTTCATGTTGTAATTTATCTAATCTTAAGCCTAAAATCAAACTCAAAGTTCTCAAAAAGGTGTACAACAAATTATGAGTGTTCAATCGCTACATTAAAAAGATTTCCGTTCTCTGTTATCCCTTAGGAATCAATACTTGATATCTTAAACCCTTAGAAATCCAATAACTCATCTCCTGTAGAAACAGGAAATGGAAAAAATGCCAAAAGCTTACTCCAGCCCTCACAATATTGAATTCAGTGCTTGTTTTTTCTTTTCGTTTTGAATCGGTATTGTTTACGACAGTGACTCTAATCGTGTCTAATGGACGCGTTTATCGGATTACCCGATGCCAAAATCTCGCTATGCGACGAGGATAGTGCTATCACACTTCAGCAATTATCGGAAAGAGATGGATGTGTCTCAATAATGTTATCTAGATTGGAGAGTATTATGTCGCAGTGCAGTAACTCAATTGATTGGTTAATTGAGTTTTCTTTCCGGTAAAAGTTTTGTTTGTTTTAGTTTGAACACGGGCGTGTAGTGAGTATTATTAACGGGAGCTTATTCAGTAGTCCAGAGGATGTTTCAAAGGTTTTTTTTATTTTGATGATTTAAACTTGTCGCCTTTACGAATGAAGTCATTGACAGAATCATAAAAGAGTTTTAAAATCCGGTATTTCGGAACAATTTGGATTGGATCAGACAATAAAGTCTTTTACCACAGGTACACATTCTGAAAACTTGGAGCTGAAACTAATATGAATAACAATGTGAACCTCATAATAAATTATTGTTTATTTGAGCACAGTAAGCTGATTTTGACAGTGCTCATGAAAACGACGATCCGTTAATACATGTTATTGTACCGACAGGATTCATATAATTACAAGAGTCAATAAAATGAAATAGGTTACAATTGAATGAAATTTTCTCAAAAAAATCATAATATATTTTATAATTTATATCTACAGTAAATAGCAATTTTTGACACAGGTCGAGGCAAGCAGGGTGGATAGTTATCATTTATAGACTCTCATTTGATATTCCAATATAATTAGTCCAAAAATTTCAATGTTTTACTCAAATATGTGCATTGCGAACTTTTTTCCAAGTGGATATTTACTGCGGGAAAACAAAATATCTCCTTATCTCTCACCGAGTAAATAACTTAGCCCTAAGTATGATTGATAGCGACATGAAAGCGATATCGTAAACTACATAAAAACTTTTGTCAGAAGGGGGTCCAGATTGATTTTAAGGGTAGAAAAGAGTCTTCCAGAGGGGAAAGGCCAGGCATGTTCATCAATGCGATTTCTTTATACCTTCACAAGCCATCTATCGTAGATAAGAATTCCAATTTTCTACCAATGCAGACCCAATACCGAAGGTTTCCAGGACCGTAGTAGTTCAGAAATGACAAGAATTGCATTGGAATATATTTCTTTAATTTTTCTGCATTGAAAAATTAACTGAATGAGATCTATAGTTGAGAAATTTATTCTTTGCATATAATGATACGATAGTCAAACACAAAATTTTATCGTTCCACGGCTAATAGTTTTTATCCATGAAATTCTAATAATCTGTCAAGTGCGCTTTTGGCTCAGTCGGTTGCTATGAAAACAGTAGATCATCATTCGTATATACATTCCTAAATACTGATTTCCAAGATTCTACGACAGCTCAGAATTTATGCGCAAAATTGAAAAAAAAATTCAACCGAGGTGCACTTCCGGTTCAGTCGATTGTAATGACAATATAAGGTAATCATTCTGATGCTACGACAGCCTGAAATACTGAAGCTCAATACTTTACAGCCGATAGTTTCGAATTTATGCGAAAAATTCCAAAAGACTGTCAAGTAAAGTGCACTTTCCGGTTTTGTTGATCTCAATGAAAATAGGATATGAGCATCTATGAACATTCTACGTTCAATCTTTTTGGACTTATGCGGAAAATTCAAAAAATGTTTCGAGTAAAGTGCACTTCCGGTACAGACGATTGCACTCCAGGTGCATAACTAGATGTTACAGAAGTGCTTATTAATAATAATGTGGCTCAGCACTTCTTGTGGAGCCTCGCCGCTTCTAACCGAAGCTTTTTTTTTGAAAGGAATAGGTACTCTCCATTTCTGATTTTAGAAGTTTTTCGCTGTATTTATCCATTTCTTTCTATCTCTTGTTTTCTCTTTCCATTCTGTTATTCTCATTGTTTTTAGATCTTCTTCTACTTCTTTTTTCCATGATGCTCCTGGTCTTCCTCTTTTTCTTCTTTCTGCTGGATTCCATTCTAGGATTAACTTTATTGTGTCTTGTTTCCCAGCTCCCTGTTCGTGTCCGAGCCATTTTATTCTTTGCTGTTTCATCTTCTTCTCCTAATTCTTCTTCTATTTCGTAATTCATTCTTGGTCTTTATTCGTTATTCTGATACTTTTTCTGGCTCTAGTATTGTTTTCATGATTCTCAATTCTATCATTCTTAAATCTTCTTCGTCTTTTTTCGTCAGTATCATTGTTTCGGCAGCATAGAGTGCTATTGGCCCAATTATTTTCTTATATATTATCATTTGTGGTTTTACTTTCCAATAGTTTTTTATTTGCGTATTCTCCAATCTTTATTTTTTCGTCCTGTGTTGTTTCCCCGAATTTCATTATTTTTGTCTTATTGATATCTATTTCCAGTCCTATGTTATTACTTTACGTTATTATTTCTTTCATCGTTCACCTATTTCTCGTTATGATCGCTATATCATCAGCGTATGCTATTATTTGTTCTGCTTTTGTTCCTAATGTTCTTTCACAATATGTCCCATTTCGCACTCTTCTAATATTTTCTCTTCCCTCCATATTCTAAATATGAGCTCATATATATGTAGTTGTAGTGTTTCACCTCCATATATAATGAGTTATGTTTATTTTGTCTTGCCCAGGGGTTTTCCCGTTGCGACTATTTTTTGATACATATTCCATTTCTCTTGAAGTAGGTTCTGCTATTGTTTCTGTCGGCATTTTGTCTTCCAGGTTTAGCCCTTAATCTGTTAGCAAGCGCTTAATACAATATTTCAATATTCTACGATTATTCGTTTTGAATTTATGCGGAAAATTCGAAAAGTCTGTCATATAAAGTGCACTTACACAAAGATAACCATTGCTACAGCAATTTGAAATACTGAATTTCAGTATCCTACGATTAATCATTCTAGATTTATGCAGAAAATTCAAAAAAAGCTTCAAGTAAAGTGCACTTCCAGTACAGACGATTGCAACCATAATGCGAGGTGCACAACTACACCATAGACCAGTCATCATACGTTCGACGGGTTTTGAGATTTGCGAGTTACGGATGCACATACACACATACTTGCGTACCGAAATCAAGCAGAAAATAGTCAAAACGGATATTTCCATCAAAATCTCGAAATGTGAATTCTGTCGGTTGCACAATACTTGTACTCTGTACAAGTAAGTGAAAATCATATCGCTTTTAATTTTTTTCAACCAGTATGACCTAAATTTGTCCCTGGAAAATGACGTAAGTCTTCATATTACGAATCTGGACCGATTTTGGTGATAATTTTTTTTTTCAATCGGTCAACTATGCGAATCGATCTTATAACAATTTGTTGCACGATTAAACCCCTTCAAAAAATTTATTTCAGCACAATTATTTGTTATGTCAATTCATAGATTGTTTGATTAATGTAACGAGGTCACAATTGCTGAAATAATTGTTACCATAGTAAAGGAACTTAGTTCCACTAAACTGTCGATAAACTTGGATTGAATAACCAGACCTAAAGTTTTACAGTAAAGTCCGGATATAACGATCAACTATTTTGCATTCTATATGGTTCGTTATAGCCAAGGTTTATTATTAAAGACTTTGAATAAATCTGTGATGCATTTCTCAACAACAAAATCGTTTGAAAAATTCTGAGAGACCTGCTTTTGTTGTATAAAATTCTATTATCGTGGATTTCTCGAATTTCATACATGAGAGTGCAAGGCTTAAAGGAACGGTTCCCTTCAGGCGTATGTTCGTTTCAATCTGTTTCGTTGTTCGTTAAAAATAAGAAAAAATCATTGTATATTATTTGTTTTTTTGATGGTCTGTTATAGCCGAAAGTATACTATAAACGGACTTGTTGTGAGTGAACACTACTGTATAAGGGGAGTGTTAATTTTTGGTTCTACCAACGATTTAAGCTAGGTTCATGCTGGATAGGTACCCTCGATATAGAGTGACATTTTTTTAACCAATATAACTGCAAAATTAGACCGTTGGCAACTCTCACAACTTATACATAGGCTATTCAGTATTTGTTTGAAGTCGCAACGTCTGATTGTAAAATACTCTCGAATATATACAAAATTACTAGATACTCCTAACCTTAAACAAGTTTGAACAACTAAATATGTGCTTTGAGATCTAAGCTATCATCGTTAGTAACTGACTTAATGGCACACATCAACAGTAGAGGCTACAGTTTTCTTTTGGAAATATTCTCTTCATCATGCACGTAGGTCGAGAGTTACTACTGGAGATACGTTCTCTGCCACAGGTGATGTGAAACACATATTTTCAAATATACTTTATGTTAAGACTCTTATCATTCATTATTAATAAGACTGTCGAATATCAATGCGATACCGTTTCTCAAGCCATATTTGCTTTAATCTTAATAATCAGATGTTATTATGTTCATTGCAATACAAAGTTGAAGCGATACTATCTGTCTGATTCCAGCACTTCTAAGCGCTATTGAAGATTTTTTTTTTTTATTGTATATATTTTTATTTACAACTGGCCTTTGGGGCCAACAAGCAAATTTGATACATTAATAAGTGACATGCGTGAGGAAAGTGCCCAGTGGAACTACCTCTTTTTTTAAATGTATACGTATGTTTTATTGTTACTTTTCATTGCATGGTGTGTTCAGTGTTCTTGAGATCGAAGGGTTTTGTTCTGTTGAGTCGCCTGACTGAGTGATCGTTTTCTTGGAGGTTGGTTATCAGCTTATTTAGGTAATGTATTAGTTTACTTTCATGTGTTGTTGCGTATTGTCTGATGTAGTCTTGGACGTATTTTATTTTGAAATCTCTGTGCAGTGTTTGGTTGCTGACGTACCAAGGGGCAATGACTAGCATTCGTAAGATCTTGTTTTGGGCTCTTTGTATTGAGTTTAAATTGGTTTTTTTGGCGCATCCCCAAAGTTGGATGCCGTATGTCCAAATTGGTATTATTATTGCTTTGTAAATCAATATTTTATTTTGTGTGTTTAGCTGAGATTTTCGTCCTAGTAGCCAGTACATGTTTCTGATCTTAAGGTTGATTTGTTTCGCTTTGTTCTCAAGGTGCTTCCTCCAAGTTAAGCCTCTGTCTAGGTGCATGCCGAGGTATTTCACGCTTTCTTTGGTGTCGAGTATTTTATTGTTTAGAGTTATTTGTGGATGATTGATTTTTCTGTTTGTGAAGACAATGTGGCTGGATTTTTCTTCGATTATCTTTATTCTCCACTTGGATGCCCAGTTGTGCATTTCGTTTAAGGAATCTTGTAGTATTTCTGTTGCCTTCTCTGGGTCTTTCTGTGAAGTGATGAGCGCTGTGTCGTCAGCCTATGTGGCAGTTAGGACGTTTTCTGAGATGGACATATCTGCTGTGAAGAGTAGGTACAATATTGGTCCTAGTACGCTTCATTGCGGGACTCCGGCCTTTATTGGGTGTATGCTTGATGTCGTGTCTTCGATGCTTACATGAAAGAATCTTTCGCTTAGGTAAGACTTTATCATTTGGTAGTATGCGTTTGGTAGCTTAGTTTTGATCTTTTACATTAGGCCGGTGTGCCAGACTTTGTCAAACGCCTGGCTGACGTATAAGAATGCGGCTGAGCAGATCTTTTTTTGTTCTAGCCTGTTTTCGATCTCTTCTACGACCCGGTGAATTTGTTGTACTGTGGAGTGTTGCTCCCGGAAGCCAAATTGGTGGTCTGGAATTGAGTTGTCTTTTTCTATGATTATCTTCAGTCTCTGTAGTAGAAGTTTTTTGAATATTTTTGATAGTTGTGGTAATAGTGAAATTGGTCTGTATGAACTTATTTCATTTGATGGTTTCCCTGGTTTGTGTATAAGTATGATATTGGCAAATTTCCATTGAATGGGGAAATATGCTATCCTAATCTTGGCGTTATATATATATATATATATATATATATATATATATATATATATATATATATATATATATATATATATATATATATATATATATATTTATTATGAGGACAATTGCTTTCCCAGGGAGCTCCTTTAGTGTTTTGGAGGTTATAAGATCGTATCCTGGAGATTTTTGATTTTTAAGATAATTTATTTCTTTTTTGACTTCTGCGGGAGTTATGTGTTTAATAATTTGTTGTGGTAGCTGTGGAGGTTCGCTTAAAGTGTTTTCAATCGTGCTTTCTTCCTCTGGCGTCATGGTTGCTGGGTTTGGTTCGAAAACTTCCGCGAGGTGCTCTGCGAATTCTTCTGCCTTCTCTTTGTCTTCTCCGACCCATGTTCCATCTGATTTTCTGATAGGTGGAATGTGTTTGGTCGGCCTTTTTAATTTCTAAGTAGCTTTCCACAAAGAGTAGTCGTTTTCAAGTTATGGTGATAAGTTATTTAGGTACTGCTGTACGTGATTGTTTTTTATTTCTGATGTCAATTTTTTTATCTCTTTGCGCAGGTGATTTAACCGGTTTATATCTTCTGGGTGTCTTGTGATCTGCCATCTTCGTCTCGTTTTTCTCTTTTCTTCGATTTTATCTTTTATTATTTTTGGGTAGTTGACGTTATTTTCGTGTTTGGCATTTGTTGGTAGGATCGCGGTCCAGCCTGCGTTTTGTATCAGGTTTGTTAACATTTCTACTGCGTTGTCCATGTCTTCGGGGGATTTTAGGGGTATTTGTAGGTTTATATTTTGTATTAGTTGTGTTCTGTATAGGTTCCAGTTTGTATTTGCTATTGAAGATAGCATAAAAATGACTTATCAATGCAGCGGGAAAGTTTGAAAAAGACAGATATTTATGTTGTTTCACTTCACGGGAGAGCCCACTATGTTTGACAGGAATTCGTAGCATCGCTTGGGCAATGTTTAGCAATGATTTCGTTTCATATCTTGCGCGCTGCCCAAAACTAGGTAGGATCTTAGAAAAATTATACTTTCTCAAAAGCAATTCTGAATTGATATTCAGGACTCACCCCCCCTTTTACCAATCAATTTTTGCCACCATCTTGTTTTACTAATTCTTCTTAGCTCCGTATTTTTTACCACTAATTCATTTTGCCATCAACATATTTACCAAGGTATTCTTTTTACCACTCCCATTACTGCTTTGTGTGTCAGTGTGTGTTCAATCGGCGGTGCTTTGCATCCAAACAAACAAGCGGGCTTCGCTTGCTCTAGCCAAACTTGACGTGCTATGCTCAGTGTTTATCAAACCGCTACTACAGCCATAAACAATTTATCTATGAGACCAGAAAAGACGAAAATAGTTATTTGTGTATTAAGGCCGTAAAGGTTATCTTTTTTGGTCGAATCTGTTGTTTGCGGCCGAAGCGTAGCAGAGGCTGCAATTCAGGTGAGATCAAAAAAGAACTGTAGGCCGATGTGCACACAACGTTTTTCAGGCGATCATTACGAAATAATTCAAAATCACATAATTTTATCTATTTATTTCTAAAACATTGCAATTGTAAATCTTAGTTGCCGTTGAAACTATTTTATTTTATTGTCTTCTATCAAGTTGACATTTAACAAAAAATGCGTATTTATTTTTTGAATTGCGAGAACTACAGAAGTTGACGAAAGAATATATGTACTATTTAAGCGAAAACTGTTTCTTAAAGAGTTCATCAAGCTGCCCATGTAGGTAAATATGAAATATTTTTTGACAGATCAGTCCCAAAAAAGTAATATTTGACAGATCAGTCCCAAAAAGTAAAATTTGACAGATCAGTCCCAAAAAGTGAAACTGCACGGCCGCAAAACAGGCCATAAAAACACCTTTTCATAATACCTGCATTGAAACAACGCGTTTCAACGCCTGTTTTGTCAATCGAAACAAGACAATTGCAGACAAATGCGAGTGTAGCCGGGCAGGAACAGGCTTGTTTCTGCCCGAGGGGAGAAACAAGCTTGTTTCTGCCCGCTGAATTATTTTTTTAAATCGTTTTATCCCTGGCAGAGTCGCATTTGTTCATTGTCAATCGTTAAATGAAAATCATATAACCTTAGTTTATTTGACAGTTGTTGTATTCGGAACTGTAAATTTAATTAAAAAGACGATTTGTTTCAAGAAAAAAAGTATTAATACGACAATTTTAAGTACATCAAAACATCTTATTGATGAAGCACAAGCAGCTACTCTCGACTTGTTACCTGCAAAATCAAAAGAAAAATATTTGCTTTGTTATGACAAATTTGTAATGTGGAAAGTTTCAATGCAGGTATTATGAAAAATACAGTGTGTGGCACGGGACAAAACACGATTTCAGCCGAGGGTGGTGCCGGCCCTCGCTTCGCTCGGGCAAGCAACGCTCACCCTCAGCTGAAATCGTCTTGTTTCGTCTCTAGCCACACAATATACTATTTTTGTCATGATCGCCTAAAAAAGAAATTGCTGAGTACTCAAAAAGATATAACAACCAATTTTGAATAAAACTTCATTGTACATTTGTAAAAATAGCGGTAGAATATATTAGTGGTAAACAAGTATGGTAGTAGAAAAGTATGGTAGCAAAAAGGTATGGTGATAAAAATGGACTGGTAAAAGTTGAATGGTAAAAGTGGAGTGGTAAAAATGGACCCTTATTTAGTCTCAAAATTTTTGAACTTCATATGCCTGTATTACACGATACAATTTATTGACCAATAAATTGACCAAGTTCTCTGTTAAGTTTTCAACAATTTATTGTCGAGCTCAAAAATATTTTGTACCATATTACGCGATACAAGATTTCGTCAAGAAAAATCAGAACTACCAACTTATAATTTTTGACGTAACTTCAAAAAGTGTGATTAGAGAGAAAGTGAGATAGTAGAGATGACAAAAAATTAATATACTGAGGGCAACTGTATATAAGATTATATTTATACTTTGTCAACACTAAGATTATCATTTGACGCGAAATAACTAATATGAGTAATGTTGGCAACAACAAAATCTCCCTAGAATACCCCAGAATATTGGTGAAAAATAGAGCCAGTTCTATTTCAAAAATAACTTGGTCAATTATTGGTCCAGAAAAAATTGTGGAAATTTTGGACATATTACACACAACAATAAATTGAAGGTCAACTTTTGAAAAGAATTGACCAATAAATTGTATCGTGTAATACAGGCAATATATTCCTTATTCATTTAGTTTCATATATAAGCAAAATATCTGTTTGATAACAATTTTCCGTGGAGAAAATATTGATAATTTCAAACTACATGAACTCCATCATGTCAAAACATGTTTCCATTGCTTATCAACGCTATGCAAACAATGATTTACATAATGTTGCACAAAACACGTGCTCGAATTATTAATTAACCTAATTCTCTGGCAGTTTATCAATCGAATTGAAAAAATGTTTAATTAATCTGTCGATAACACTGCATTGTCTGCAACAGCCGCCATCGTCACAGCCACGTCGATATCAAATAAAGCATAATGCAATAATGTTGTCAATGGACTGGAAAATTCGGAAAATATCCATCGAAACACAGACAAGGCTAAGTTGATATAAAAGGGAATCGCTGTAGTCTGATTCTTAAGCTCATGTTGGGAAACTTGGATTTGTCACACGGCCGATTAGGCGCGATATTTATATTACTAAGGGTGTATATTGGAATAGAGAATTTGGGATGTTTCAAATGAAGTTGGACACTCAAACACGAATTAAGTTTTCTGATTTGAAATTATTTTTGTAGGTCAATGAAGTATTCATCTCATCAAATTTTCTTCTATTTTCGTTTGCTGAAATACTTTTAGTTCTTGAACTAACCATCACACGAAAAGCGAGTAAAAAATATCACCGGAATAACGAACATTTTCGTATTGTATGAACTAACCATTTTAAAGACAAGATTAGGTTTTTCTATTTGTTTTGTTGTATTTTGTGATGCCTTCACAGTTCGTTGCTTGGACAATGTTGCTCTTATATTTTATTGGGACAAGCGTGTTGTCTATTATAGTAAGCCATAAAAAACAATAGCACATCTAGGAAGCTTCTATAGAATCTACAGGATCGCGAGTTTTCTACGACCTTTTAGAGTTTCTCTATATAAATGAGGAGGAGAATTGCCGCGAAACAGAAGTATGTGATATTCAGCATGGAATGGCACAAGTTAAGCAAAAAAGAGACTTCACTGTAAACATGAAGTGTCGACGTTTTTTTATTAGAATCCCTGAACTTACTGATTATATTCTAAATAATGACTTGGCCCTTGATTGTGATTACTGATATGAATTCCAAAGCTGGAAAATTAGATGTTGAAGAAGACATCGCGGATTCCTGAAACAAGGTTTTGGAATAAAGTGGGCTAATTTATTCGACATTAATTGATACTGTACGAGACATTACTATTTTCCATCATGTTTCCTCTTCAGCAAAACTGAATTAAACATACATTTCAACGTTTCTCATCTACATGATGCCTATTATTACTCTTGATGTATTCAAATGTAGCAACAGGCACTGGCCTTTGATGTAGTAACAAATTTAATTAATCTTGAAATTAATTGTAAATTTTAATTACTTTTTCTTTTGTTTCAGGTAAACTACTTCAACAAATGGTTCTTACATAAAAACGGTAAACGTGAGAGGTGCTTGCATGATTCTTTTAAAGTTCTACTTTTATAATTAAGATTTCGCCCAACTTTTCGCAAAGTTAAATAACATTGTAAATTGAAGACAAACATTCGCTACATCACTGAAGAGTTGGGGTAATAAATATATAAGAACTTGTTTTTCACTTCAATTGTTGTTTCTATCCAACACTATGCGAAAATCTACAAAATGAGTTACCTTATTTTCAAAATGAATATTCACATTTTTGAAGCGCATACTCTCAATTTAAACATCAGTAGATGAGTGCCAAAAATAAGAGAACTTACCGAAAATGCGTATTATATTGAGATAAAGGATAAAAATACAAAAAACTGTAATTTCTATCGATCATTGCACATAAGATAAAAAAATAACAATGACTATTCCATTCGTAGTATTTATAACAAGGTTAACAATGCTAAATCGCCATAGAAACGGTGCATATCAGCATTTGGACGTGTAGAAATACCATCGGGTATTACACTAGTGGTTAGAGTGAGTATTTTACTCAAAGATGTGGATAACTTCAATTCGTGCTTTCTTCGTATTTAATGGAATATTTTTCTGGATATCTTCATCAATTTTATCTTCTGAAATATCACCAAACCTTTCTGAACTAGGTTCCATATCAAGACGCAATATATTTCTCTATTATTTGTCAAAGAAAATGCAGGAAATTCTAATTTTTCAGTTTGACAGAAGTTTGTTTACTCGTTCATAGAAAATTAATTTGAAAAAATTATTCGACTCCTGGAATAGTCCTCCATATACCATTTGTAGTTAAAGTATTATAGACTATTTTTGTAGGGCAATCACTCATGTTTATTGTGCTTGTGGAATACCACTCGTGCTGCACACTCGTGGTATTCAAACGCAAGCACAATAAACATTCGTGATAGCACCACAAAAATAATCGATAATACTTCAACTACTTATGGTATAATAAATGACTATTCCATTCGTAGTATTTATAACAAAGTTAACAATGCTAAATCGCCATAGAAACGGTGCATATCAGTGGGTATTCTGACGTGTAGAAATACCATCGGGTATTACACTAGTGGTTAGAATGAGTATTTTACTCAATTATGTGAATACCTCCAATTTGTGCTTTCTTCGTATTTAATGGAATATTTTTCTGAATATCTTCATCAATTTTATCTTCTGAACTATCACCAAACCTTTCTGAACTAGGTTCCATATCAAGACGCAATATATTTCTCTATTATTCGTCAAATAAAATGTAAGAAATTCTAATTTTTCAGTTTGACAGAAGTTTGTTTACTCGTTTTTATGAAAATTACGTGAGTTGTTACTAGATTCATAGAAAACTGATTTGAAAAAATGGTTTGACTCCTAGAATAGTCCTCCATATACCATTTGTAGTTGAAGTATTATAGACAATTTTTGTGCAATTTTGTGCATTTGTAGTTGAAGTATTATAGACAATTTTTGTGCAATCACTCATGTTTATTGTGCTTGTGAATACCACTCGTGCTGCACACTCGTGGTATTCAAACGCAAGCACAATAAACATTCGTGATAGCACCACAAAAATAATCGACAATACTTCAACTACTTATGGTATAATAAATGAAAAGTATCCTGACGTGCAGCTCTATGAATATTTACTACTTGTAAATGTTTGGCAACGTTTGATGAAGTCGATTCAGGCACATTTCAAATTCAACAGGTTTCGATTTTTTTGAAACTAGAAACACGTGGTTACATCTGAAGTTATGTGCAATGTAATGCTGTCAATCGCATATCACTGAATACCGTATTGACCCGTAATTCAAAATGTTCAGTTTTCAACTGAACAGACCTCGTTTTTGTCCGGGCAGATCAAGATTACTGCTCTCCACTCTCGATATTCCCTGTATCTTCTAAATTCTCTGTATTCCCTAAACTCTTTATATTCTATTCATTCTCTACATTCTTAATATTCTCTGAATTCTCGTAATTCTTTTTATTCTCTAAATTCTATGTTCTCTTTGCTGAATTCTCTATATTGTCTAAGCTCTCCATTATTCTCTACATTCTCTAAATTCTCCAAACTTTTTACATAGTCTAAACTCTCTACTTTCTTCAGAATATCTAAGTTCTCTATATTTCCCAAACTCTCTGTATTTTTTTTATTGTCTAAATGATCTTTATTTTCTTAATAAAAAAAAGAAATGCGTCAGTCACAAACTAACGGTGCTAGAAGTGAAACTTTGTGAAGAGTGTAAAAACTATCGAGAAGAAAACATGTAAAACATATTGAAGTAGAGAGAAATTCATTAAAAACAATATCAGAAATGATTCATGAAATATCTGCACATTGTTATTGATTTATATTACAGTCATTTCTGTAATAGATTAAAATAAATTTTTCTTTACTTGAATGTATTTTTTAGTTGGAAGGTTTTTTTGGTTACAATTCTGTTTATTTATTTATATTTTATTTGAATGTGGAGCGCTTCATGATTTTGCGTAGCCCCTGTGTGAGGATGACACGCAAAATCGTGAAGCGTTCAACATTTAAGAAAAATATAATCAAATATACAGAATGTAAACGGAAAAAATGTTTCTCGTCAACAGTTCTTATACTACATAAAAAGTTTCACTTCATTTGTCATTATTTATAAGTGAAAGAAATTCGATTTCTGATTATCAGACGTTGTTCTTTATCAGACGGACCAGAATCTTGACATGCAAATGCCATTGGAATTGTTTTTAATTCAACTGGAAATATTTGTTTTGAAATTTATTGCCACTTTGTCATAAAATATATCTTTTCACCAATCGAAAAGCATAAAAAAAAATGTCTACTAATATAATACACCAAACTGTTGTTAAAATTGACGTGAAAGTATTCACTTTTAATAAAATTTATCGGAATATTTATGAAATCCAACTGTCAAAGCAAAGACTTTCGATAAACCGGATTGCTTCACAAATTCAAGCTGAGGTTTTTACACCATCATTCTGGAAAGAGTGGCAACTGTAGACACGTGTTAATTGTTGCCGCCCCATTTAGAATGATAGTGTAAAAACCGAGCCCTGATTTTTTAACTTTGTGAAATAATTAAGTTTCAATTTTTTAAACAATTTATCAAATTATATTTCTCGTATATTTTTCAAAAGCCACTTCAGTGTCCTGTATTTCTGTGAAGACTTTTGCTTCGAAATTAGTAGCTAAAATGTTCAACCTTTCCATGAAATATCAATCTTTGGGTAACTTACTGGAATTTCATATGAAATAAAACTAATTGAAATGCATCACAATTTACTTGGTCACAAATATAATACACATAGAATATGTAAACGTTGGGCTGTCTATTTTTTTCCTGGCGTAACTGCGGTTGGCAGTTATGAACAGATATATTAATACTAGCTATTCTCATTCATCTGTTTCTTAAATAAATCTTATATGAAAATAAGCGCTATTTAATTGCGAACACGATGATATAAGATTGTCTGCGAAAAGTCTGGTTTAAATGACGGATGTCAGATTTTAAAAAGTGAAATTTTATTGTGTATTGAAACTTACAACAAAGAGATCAGAGCTAAGTATATCGTGTAATAGAAGAAGAAGCAGCATTGCAGCTACGCGCGGTGTTCACACCAGTCGAAAGAGAGTTCGCATGCTATTTGTTCATGCAATAGAGAAGGAGAGTGATACACTAAAGTTGACTAAAGTATACCGTGTGATAGAAGAGGATGCAGCATTGCAGCTGCGCGCGGCGTTCACGTCAGTTGAAAGAGAATGCGTATGCTATTTGCTTATGCAATAGAGAAGGAGAGTGATACACTAGTGAATACCGAGCAATATTTTGGAGCAAGTGGCAATAGATTTGAAAAAATAACAATAAATAATTATTATCCTGCATCTGATTCATCATCAAAATTAAAATCTGGATCCACGGATTCAATAGTTTTGTCGTCATTCTCCGTCATTTCGACAATATCCTGTGTTTTTAAATGTGTCTTTAAGTCTATTGTCACTTGCTTATTTTATTATTTATTTATTATACTTAGCTCGGATCTCTTTATCTCAAGTTTCAATACGCATTTGAATTTCAGTTTTTAAAATTCGATCATCGTGTTCACAATCAAATAGCGCCTATTTTCACATAAGATTAATTTGAGAAACAGATAAATGAAAATAGCTACTATTAATATACTGCCAACCCAGCAGTTACACCAGGAAAAAAATAGACAACCCAACGTTTACATACTCTATAGGCTTCATACTCTCGATTGGTATTAAATTCAATACTGAATAAAAAGTCATTCTTCAATATTTAAGTAATCATAGCCCTGCCAGGAACTTTTTAGCGAATCCATTTGCGATGTATTTTCTAATATACTAAATTTGATGGAAAAAAATTTCACCGCTGTAACTCAATGCGTCGTCTGTTTCGTTTGAACGAATCATCAATCGTTTTAATATGCAGACGGTATGTAACTTTTGGTAGGGATTGTCGCAGGGGATCAACCTTAACAACCGTCAAGCCAAAGTATGCGTTTTCTTGGATGTAGCCAAAGCATTTGACAAGGTATGGAATTAGGGCCTCCTACACAAGGCGCTGGAAGCAGGAATTTCTCTCTCTATGACTCAAGTCATCAAATCATACTTGCCAAAAAGAACTTTTCGCATCAAGATAGGCGATACTAAGTCATTCGAAAGAAGCATGAACGCAGGATTACTGCAAGGATCATTGCTATCCAGTTTTGTAGATACTGTCAGGATATGCCCTCACAGACGACAGACTCAACACTTGCACAGTACACGGATGATACAGCCATACTGTACAGACTTGAATAACTATTAAGTATTAAGGTCAGTGAGTACAGTTTATCGATTGAGAATAATAGTTTGGGAGTCAAGCATAATCATAGTAAAACACAGCTTGCATGGTGAATTCAACCTCGAATGAGGGCCGGTAAACACATGAAAACGCCGAATCGTGCAAAAATAACTATTTTCACAAGTGCATTGGGAAGATATGAATCAGCTGAACGATTGATTACTATTAATCTATCTAATGAGTATTGAATTAGTATTCTTCCCATTGACCGCAATAACATAAGTTATGATCCATCTTGTTTAAGAAAATAATTTCAATCTGATTCCATAAGATTCTTCTATTTGTTCCTTGGAAATATTATACCTTGTGGCCGTCATTTTTGTACTAAATAGATTTATTTGCAACGTTAAACAGTAGGCACAAGTAGAAAAAGTAGTACTTTTGGATCGTACGTTAAATTTCAAATCATGTACGGGTATACCGCAAAGAAAACTGTTTCTAAATAAGAAGTACCGAATGAAAAGATTGACAGAAAATCCAGAGTTAAGTATAAGTATTAGAAGCAAGGTATTAAATCAAGTACATGGCAGAAGGTGGAAAACTCTTGAGTTTGCTCTTTCCAAAAATAAAAGAGTGTAGAAAATTTCAACCGATATTTGAAATACCACTCTAGTTAATCTGAAAAGCTACTTGCAGTCAGAAATTGAATGTTGTGACATACTTCGCTCAATCGATTGGTGATACTTTTTCTTTTTTCTCACATTCAGTTACAGAGAGTTTATATTTTTTCCAAACATAAGTACTTACTTCTCATGAAGTTGGAATTTTCATCTGGATATATCACAGATATTTTCTTTTATTCCTTGTTTAAATAGAGAAGTTATTGTGTCATTGGAAAACGACAATTCCATTCTATAGAAGCAATGCATTTTTTATTATCGACCAGTGCCCAACCCTGAGGTTTACCTTCGTAAGTAATCAATTTTTAATATAATTTTGTGCGAATGGCAGATCACTTGTGTGTCTGCATGTCCATTGTATGAGAACAAACTGTAGGTCGCAAATCATGACTGATTTTCATCATTATTTTTTCATCGATTGGCTGTCAGTTATCAGACTCGCGGGGTGTACACTTTTGGTTCTGCCATCGATGTACGGATTTTGCACAAGTCCGATTATCTGAGGTTTGGTTACTGTATCAAAAGTCCTAATAAGAACGCAATACGTGTCTACAGTTGCCACCTTATCCAGGATGATGGTGTAAAAACTGACTCCGGGATTTGTAATTTTGTGAAACACTCAGGTTTTGATTTTTTAACAATTTATCAAATTTTGTAGTCCGATATTTCTTGTAAACGCTGCAGCGTCTGTATGAATTCACAAATCTTATTGTTGTACTCGTTTCTTCAGCGAACTTCACGATTTACACTCTGTATTCTGTATTTCTCAATCCAAAATAATTCTATAATAATATGCTAATTACGTTCCTCGAAACAAAAATAAAGGACGCTCTTTTGGCAAATCATTTTTCATCTCAAAATTTGGTGAAATTATATAAAACAAGAATATTTTTGAAGCAGTAATAACTTCTGGTAATTCCCATAGATTACATACTGATGTTAGATCCGCAGTGTTCATACAATAAAATGATTCTAATTTTATATTCTATTCTATCATCCAAAGAGGCCTTCTAGAGGCTAGGCACACTAAAATATTACAAGGTTATAACCTTGCCCAAATTATTTCCAATGTTGAATGCAAAATAATTCCTCCTAAAATGTCCGGTTTTGTTTTGCTGTTTCATTGTGACGAAGATATGATTATCTTCACGGCTAGATGAGTTTTTCCATTTAACATGTTTTTTTTTTGTTGATATGTGAATATCAAGTAATTTATTTATACACCCATGACTACTAAAGTGTACAATAATAGCTAATGTTTTTAGAGAAATCATAAAATTTATCCTTCATTGTGAGTTATAATATCAACAAACCTGATAATAGAAAGTGCAGAAAAATAGCATTATCTATGAGGTACACATATTACACAAATTATTTCACGGCCGAATAAATTGCAGAAACACAAATAAAAATACCAACCTATCGGCTATTACATTGAGATGAGAAGTGTATTATGTAGATTTAAAATTTTTTTATAGAAGTGAACTCAAGAATTTTTGAATATAGATCTGTTGGAAAAAAATAAAAAAGCTAATAGTCCGTGAGACAGGGCATAAATTCTTGGTTGATTATCGTTCACTTGAAACTTTGTGAGTGGCTTCATTGGGATGAGTCCGACAATTTTTTCATTTGGCAAATTCTAGATTTGGGGGCGTTTTTCAGCGAAGGCTGATCAATTGAAAAAACACTACCGTCATATTGATCATTACACTAATCGAAAGGTTTTTTGATTATAAAATGAGAAAAAAATATGATATGAATATTGGGGCTAGCGGTGAGTCCGACAAGCCGCACGTGTCATAAATACCAACATACTTATCATAAATACTGACATACTTATGACAAGTGAGGCTTGTCGGACTCACCGCTAGCCCCAATATTCATGTCAGACAATATTTTTCTTCCATTTTATAATCAAAAAATGTATTCTGCCATTTCCGTCATCTCATTAAAGTTCTACCTACATGCTGTTGAAATACTCATTTTAATGCATAATAGATTTTGTTATCTGTCATGCAAATGATATATTAAACAAAATCATTCCAAATAGAATATTATTACTACTGTTTTCTGTATCTCTATCCAAATGCTAATATTTGGGATAAATGCTGAGACTGAGAACAAAATGATAAATATACCTCAAAATTTCAAAACTTCAGTATTCTCCCAATCATTTTGATGGCCTGAATTACGTTCTAGTAAGCGTGATTTTCAATTGAATCTAATGTTGATGTTTTTAATATTTTGTTGAGAAATCAAAATCTCTGTCATTTGCAACATTAAATTTGAAGTAATTATTCTATTATGAAATCAAAATTATAAGATGTTTCATGGTTCACATAATCAATTATCATAATTCAACCTTAATATCAAATGCAATACAAAAAAGAATCATTCTTGGATTCTCGTTATTAAAAATATTAAGCAATTCGGAAACCTCGGCTTATTTTTCACTTTTCAGAGTTTTCCATTAAATGTAATATGTACTGTGACAAAATTGCTAAACGAGACAAATAAATGAACAACATAGCAGTATGGAAAAATTAGCATTTTGTAACAGTGTCATATTTCAAGTTTACGGCCATCTTTTCCAAATTTAATATTTAATATCAAGAGCAATATTTCGTACACAACAGGTTCGAACACGGACGCGTCTTGCGCCTGAGGCGTGGCAGAATTTCCTCAGTGTTGCACTGCATACGAAGCAATATTTCGCCAGGATAAATGGCCAGCTTATGCTGGACTAATTTTACATATTTTTCAAACACTCTATGAGGCAATTTAATATTTGCAATGAAACCATTATTTTTTGGGGTGGTACAGCTTTCAATTTCTATCATTAACAATAACGATATCCTTGACTCGAATTTTTGATAGTTGTTGATTTTATATGTAGGGAAAATAATTTTGTAAGTTACCCGATGTCTTCACTGATTGTCAACCGGTTTTAGAAATTCCTCCTTCATGGTAGTCAATCGATTTTGATAATTGTTTTTTATTGTATAGGCTATTCCTCGAGATTGGTCCCATTTTAATTTGAAGGGAGCGTTTCACTCCTAAGGATGGAATAAGAAAAGAGTGATATTTTTCCATTGAATAGGCTATACCTCAAGGCTTTGAAGCAAAGATTCCACCCCTAAGGATGATTTAGGGATAGGAAAATAAGGGATGTTGTTTTATATTGGACTCTATAACTGGTAATCCTCAAAGGGTTTAACTTTTCCAAGAGATAAACCATGTGTTCAAGAGTAAAGAATTTCAGTATTACTGAAGTTTTTCCCCAACAAAAAGTGGAAAATAAACTCTTTTTGAAAAAAATTCAGACCATTATAAAATAGGAAATGAGTATTTTGGATCTTCTACTGTTTCTGACTCCTTGAAGTTGAGAGATGCATCTTTATATTCTCATGAGCCGACTTCAAGTTATCGAAAATCATAGGAGATTCAAAAATACTTATTCCTTACTTTTTACTGGTCTATATTGAAGTCGGTTTCTTTTCTCTTTTCTTGAAGGTTCTGTGTACAGTATCAACTAATATATATATATATATATCAGCAAGCTAACAATTAGACTAGAATCATATCAATTCTCATATTTCGCCAGGAAGGTCCTCTAATTTCATATTTGAGACAGTATTGGCAAGTTTACTTTCTAACATCTATGGGGTTTCTTGATGAACTCAAGTATAACGTCAATTACCATTATCGGGCCTCTACTGACCCAGATTCACAAAATGCAAAGTATTCTTATAGAAAATTAATTTTTGTCCAGAAAAATACATAATAACATTTTTTTCCAATTCCTATGAGATTAAGTATACCTATTGCAACGGAATTTTGTGTCAGTATTGACATGCTTTCGAAGCGAAGTGAGAATTCAGATAATAATGACATTGCGTTGTTACCAATCTGCTCGAAAAATATGTACTGTCAATATTGATTCGTGTTTGATGCAGTACTTTTACTTGATTGACTTTTTTATACCCTCGTAATCAAGTGAGAATATCAAATAGGTATGTTATTGAGCTCAGTATGTTTTTTAAATCAGTTTAAATTGAACATGGAGCGTTTCAAATAGTCTGTTATTGCAGCAACCTAATTGAACTCTGCATGAAACTATAATTGAAATTTGACGTAGGTTTAATCATCCTCTCTTGACGGAAAAATATCTTTCCGGATGTTTCTCCATATATCATTTATATCCTAATCGACAAATTTGACAAATCCTTATACTTTTCTTTAAGATTAGTTAAGTAAAATATCCTTGTTCGAATTAGGACCGTCCGAAATACCCGGGTTGCGTTGGCGTTATTAATCGATCTATTTCGCAGGCCTCCCTCTCTAATAACCCGTGAATGTTTTCTCTCTTACTGTAGGATAAATGACTTCATTTTTAGAGGGTGTGGGTTATATTCCTGCTTACTATGAAGTTTGTTCCGTATCTTGAACGCATTAAGAATAGGAAATGTGTGTCGTTTATTTATAATAAAATGCCAACTGGATTAGGTACATGCGAGTCGAATGCAAAATGACAAGAATAATTAATGCTACATTCAAATTAGGATAGATTATAGCGACACACTTTTTAATTGAGAAAAAAAAATGGTTTTGAACATGAAAAAAATCCGATGAAAATCGATGCTATTCTACACAGAGAGTATAGATCTCAAAGAATTAAATTTGAATTTTTTTTCTCAAATTGACGAGTATCTACGGGTATTTCGATAGCTCTGAGCCCTGTACAATTATTTTTACAATTATTAGGTCTCTGCCTATTGAATATTTGATTGGGTTATGTGTTGTTTTTTGGTTATTGACTAGTATTTATGGTAGTGTGTTGAGCAGATTGAGTTTCGATCGTTATGCAGTATATTTGGTGCACTGTGTGAGGATGAGCTCAACTATGATAGGTGTGTAGCAAATGTGGCATTAATTTTACGAGGTGTTCGTGGGTATAAAGAGTGTGACCTATTTGTAGTCTGGTAATAGTTACTTGATGTTTTCGGCTGTCGTGCGTTGGCCAGTTCGATGGGTCTCCTTTTACTTGCCGAAGTTTGTTGTTTGTAGTTCTTTTCCACTTATCCTTCCACTTTTCTTTGAAGTTGTGTTTGGTTTTTTTGTTTCATGTCTTCCGCCTGAATGTCCCTAGCTATTGGATTTAGTTGGAAACATGTTTCTTTTGCTGCTATGTCTGATTTTTCATTGCCTTTTATCCTTGTATGGGACAAAATATACATAAAAATGTTTGTATTTGTATGATGACATTGTGTGCGTATGATATATGTTGTAATTATATCAAACGGATCAGTTATAATCTAGGAAGAAAGCGCAATTACAAACAATGTTTGGTGCTCCGTCCCAATATAATATTATTATACATTGTTAATTACATTATGTTCTTATAGTCCAAGAGCCCGCTTAGAAATGCTAACTTAAGTCGTTAGGTGATTTTTACGTATTTTAAACAATTCGTCGTTAAAACAATACCCTAAAAAGTCAGCGGTGTCATTTTTAGTTCTACCGGAAACAATAAATATTAATTATTCACTATGGAAATTGAATGCATAAACAACCTTTTTGTCTGAGACACTTGGAAATTAAACTGGAGCGTGTATTTTCATGGGTAAAACTAAAAAAACTCACGGTGCCGAGACCCACTTTGCCGAAACCCTCGGCACCGTGGCCTCAAAGAGGTTGGGAATATCGATAAGGCACTTTCTTCTATTAGACACAAAAGTCCTATACAAAAATTGTAGCTAGAGACCTGACGAATTCAAAGAACTAACGGTGCCGACTTTCATGTTGCCAGAATTCCTCGGCACCGTGAATCAAATCGGCGCTCGCGCGGATCTATTTTTCCATGTTTCATAAAGGTTTTTTGAGATGACGGTACGTTTCGGCAATGCCACGTCATAAAATTTCATTCCGACAGGTCGACTAACATTATACGAAACGTCCACATAACATCACAGCACGAAAATGTCACGTCAAGTTAGCCAGATATGCACATTAGACGGTCACGTCACCGTCCAGCGAACTGTGAAAATTGTCGAATATATATATTTTTTTTAAAAAGCCAATGTTTAATCTAAAAGAAGTTATGACAAATGTTGAAAATGAGAAATAGTGTCAAAGAATACTCTTCAGAGAATTACAAGATGACGATATGAGTTTCAACAAATATTGCAGGATATCGAATATCAATTTGGCTGTACGTTCAGATTTGCACAATTGAACCGTTAGCGTCAAGGACCAGGACGTCAAAACATTCTTTGCGAGAATACTGAACGTGACATACCGTTGACGTTCCGTTATGTTGTTAATGTGAATGTAGTCATTTAAAAGCAATTGGAATATATTTTGACGTGACGTTGGCGTGCCTTGACGTTACGTATATGTTCCGTATAGTGTAAATCCATCCCGTCCTTCGTTCGTCTCGTATCATAGAGTTAGTGTCAAATTCTTTTTAGGTCACTGAATTCTATTTTTTTGTTGATATGATTCGATTAATTAATTGATTTAATTTCATTTATACATTTGTTGATTGATTGCTTTTATCAGTTTACCGGAATTGAAATGGTATTGATATATTTTGAATACTTAGTTACTCTAGTTTTAATCATTCTCAGATGAAAGAATGGAAGGATATCAAATACTATATCATACTATAACTTACACTCTCCCTCTTATGGTACTGTTGCTCCAAGAACTGCACCAAAAATAAATGTATGCATATTTGAATTAGACTGAAAATTGTTCCGCGCGAGCGCCGATTTGATCCACGGTGCCAAGGACTCCTGGCAACATGACAGTCGGCACCGTTGGTTTTTTGAATTCGTCAGGTACCTCATCCCACGGTGCTAGGGATTCTGGCAGAATTAAAAATGGCAATGTTTATTCTTAAGAGAAATGTTTCTGTGACGAATCATTTAGAATACGTAAGAATCGTCGAACAATTCAAGGTAGCATTTCTGAGCGAGCTCTTTGACTATCATACTACTTTGTCTTGGTAAGGATTAAATATTTTTAAGTACAAGTTAATTGATTCAATGTACGTTTTCTGTTTTAATTAGGCATTCCTTTAGAGTTTTTGAAATATTGTATGCTCTTTATTTTTGTTCGTACTTCCTGCATTCTATGAGAATATACTGTACAGTCATTTTTTCCTTGCAGGTACCGCATGTATTTGCCTCTACTTTTTTAAGATAAAGTCAACTGTATGTAGTGTGTGCCTTGTTCTCAGTCTTGATATTATCCAGCAATCTTTTATGTTTGCTGTTATTTTCCAAAGTTTGGTGTTCTTTTTTATATTTTTCAAAGGATTGTTTGTCATTGCAGTCCACTATTGTAGCCATTTATTGGTTACTTCGGTTTTTATATGGTTTATGAAGCTGTCTGCTCATGTTGATGTCTCTATAATGTTATTTGACTCAGTCGCTTTCTTTGCTAGTTCGTCCATTTCTTCCTCATTTTTGATGCCACTGTGGGAAGGTACCCATAGGAAGATAATATTTTTGAGTGCTGTGTGGTTTTTATACAGAGTAATCAATAATGACTGACTGTCACGTTACTTGCAAAAGTTCGCATTATGATCAAAACTATTTTCATGGAATAAAGTTAGTATACATTGATTTATTTTGATAACTACGTTACCGACATTTCAAGAATACTGTGACGTATATTTTGCATATTTTATGACGTAAATAGCTGTATTATTGAAAATTTTTCATTATTCTACCACATTTTTAGGTTAGAATAGTGTTTTCAGAGGAACTGTCATCTGTTACTTGTAGCTCACTATCTCAAGCAAGCGGCAAAGAAAAAATCAGAACAAGGCGGCACAGTCAATCATTTTTGATCACTCTGTATATATGTTCTCTTGTATTATCCAATCAAAAATTTTGTTGGTACTCATTCCTATAGAATTATTTCGTATATTGTTTAGAATCATTTTCAACGAATCAGGATCTGTTAGTTGGGTTACCATGGTTACATCTTAACAATTTAGGTATTCATTTCTAGATTTGTATTTAAGGTTTCAAAAGTTTGAATGTTCTTTCCAAATTATCGGCGAATTTCCAAAAACTTGCTAGAAGAAATATAATATACAACAATAGCGTATTCCACAATCGCAAACCGTAGTCATCGCTTTCGGCTCGGATTACAAATTTTTCTGTGTCCATATATTCTTCAGTATTTTTACCAAGAGAATATTTCTAATTCTCTTTTTGATATTATATTCTAAAAGATCTTTGATCCATCTCCCTATACTTTTCATTTTCCGAGCTTGTCCGGGAAGTGTATGTGCATAATCTTCCAAGATTTGTTCGACCAGATGAATTAAAATTTTGTATACTACTCACCATGAATATCAATAAATTTGAAAAAATATCTGTTTGTATATCCTTATCAAGATATTCTTAGCTCACTGCAAAACAATAAGAAAATCATATATGTATACGAATGTAACAATAATGGCAACTTTGAAATAAATATTTTTTTCCATGGCACAACCAGACGTGAACGCATTTCATAAATCGGACTCTCTTTGACAGAAATATAATTAGATTTCAAATATTATTATAAATTCATATCACAAAAGCCAGAGAATCAACATCCAATAAAAATTTTGCATGCTGTAGTGCTACCGCAGATAATAAATACTATTTTGTGTTAATTAAATTTTAATTAACATTCATGCATGCATCCATTCTATTCTGCGGTTTACTTGACATTTTGAGGCTCTAGGGATTCTTGTTTTTGGATATACCTGAATATCACATTCAAAAACATGCAATTTCACAGAGCTCCAAAATGAAATATGGCTTAATTATTAGAGATTCTGATAATAAAAATTGGAAACAAAAAACACATTTTACATTTTTCAGAGGAAAATATGAAGGGAAGATCAATAGCGAATGAATTTCCTAACAAATAAATAATTCACAAAAAATTTTTTGATAGTAAATTCCACCTTTTGTTATGGTAAATACCGAATATATATATTTTTTATCACATTTAGTAGAATGAGGGCCAGTTGTTCAATTGTATATCATTACAGTTCAATTGAATTGAGTTTATGGCTTCAACAGCTGAAATAATTGTTACCATAACAAATAAACCCAGTTAAGCTAACTATAGATTAACTAGTATTGGAAATCAACCCTTAAGAGATAAAATGTCAATATAGCAGAGTTTTCACGTGAAATGCAATCATTAGGTGAATACTTTGAGCATCAATCTATTATTTTTCTTTTCGACTGTATTGATTTATTTGTCTATTTATAACACAAGAAAAGCACAAAAAAACGGTCGTGAGTTAAGGTATGTTTTAGTAATCAACTTTTTTCCAATCGACTGCTATCTACAAGTAACAGATGACAGTTCCTCTGAAAACACTATTCTAATCTAAAAATGTGGTAGAATAATAATAAATTTTCAATAATACAGCTATTTACTTACTTTTTTGTTTCTTGAATCAGATTATAGATGAAGTCGTCATAAAATATGCAAAATATACCCCACAGTATTCTTGAAATGTCGGTAACGTAGTTATCAAAATAAATCAATGCATACTAACTTTATTCCATGAAAATAGTTTTGATCATAATGCGAACTTGTGCAAGTCACGTGACAGTCAGTCATTATTGATTACTCTGTATAATAACCACACAGCACTCAATAATATTATCTTCCTATGGGCTCTTACCACTGATCTCTATATAACACTGAATTGGGTTTAGACCGTATTCTGGCATCTGAAAGCGGCCCCGGTTGAACGGCGGGTTTGACAGTAAAACTGAGGTTTTGTGTCACTATTCTGCGGCAAATTCAAAACACTTATAGAAGACACTCGATGAAATTCAAAGTATAATGCAAGTAAGATGAAGAAATTATTCTCAATATATATTAAAATACATGCATTAATAATCAACAAAAGTTAAAAATTGTTATAATAGTTGAAATATTTATTCATAGTTGAAAATATTTGTGAACTTTTTAGTGTCAGTGTTTTAACTATTTTTTAAACATTGTAGTTTAGTATTATTTAATCCGTTCAATAGTTTTATAAATTTTTGTTACCTAAAATTTAAAACTATGAATTTACCTATATGAATAAATGAAGTGCATTTCTGCGATAATATTGCCTATTCAAAACTAATAATTTTAAATATCTACTACACATGATAGGAGAATAATAATATATTTAATAATCAAGATTTTATTGTTCGTAAGTAAGCACAAATTTGCAGTCCAGCGATTAATCTTGTGAGCAAGATATTTCATATTAAATTTGATATATTACTCAAATTTGTTATCATAACTTTGTAACATTGCCCAACAATATGATTTTATTATTCATGATATTTTCAATTTAATCTAAAATTGAAAATCAAATTGTTTGATTACTTTAACATAATGAATTGATGTATCCTTCTAGGTCTCCATAAAACCTGTAAAAAGTAATACTTCACTGAAAATAGGAATAAGTTATATCTTCAATCTTTTTCAGTTGAGTTTTTCCAATGAAATAAAACAATAACAATATTATGTATTAATATATCTACATTTAAATAAATAAACAAAATTTATTCAGTATAAAATTGCGTCCCAACACCATACTGAACTGGCACCAATTGACACAGAATCTCAGTTTTTGCCAAGATGGCGACGCTCAATTGGGGCCGCATTCCAGCGGCCTAAACCCAATCCAGTGTTTATCAGAGATCAGTGGCTCTTACCTGTACAACAAATACTCATACCTATGTAAACAAACGATGCCATTTTCAACACAAATAGCAACAAATTAAGAACGGGTTGATCCTCAAGAAGTTAATTATCTCTCGTTAAAAGTATTCGAATGATTGTAATCATCCCGTAATTACTTATAAAATGCTTATTGAACTAGAATTGATTTGGATTGGACATTTCGATAATGGAACCCGGTACAAAAAAAAAATTAATTTGATGTATCATTGGAAAATACAAAAAAATAGAGCTCATTACATGACAACGGGAAAATATATTTACATTGGTTAGGGTGATTGCTGCTGTAGATGATTGAATACATTTTTTTCACTATAGTCATCAATATACATGAACTGTATAAAAAAATAAAAACCTTCAAAGCTCTGATTGATGCTGACTTCAAAAGTATTAAAAAAACTAGCATCAAACAAAAAATAAATCAATACAGTGCGAATGTGTTGATTAAAATTACAAAGAATGAAAGTAGGTACGCATCTTCAATTAAAATTAGCTTATAGACAATTCACAAGTCACAACAAGGTCGTATTGCCAACGTCGCTACCAATCGCTGTCAAAACTATTATCACTAATCAATTTCTGCCATTCATAATAAAATAAAATCGATTTTTTAAGTGAAATCTCTTCGCTGAAGGATCTACAATTTCCGAGCGTTACGAAAATTCCGATCGCATGTGTTTGATTGAAGCAACAATTCCTAAGAAATGTTTAAAAATACATATCAATAAGTTATAGTCCTAACTTAAAATTATCAACTAAGAACCGCTGATTCATTCCAATTCTTAACAATAAGTAAACACAAAGTTCTGGTGCTTGTATTTCCATAAGCGTTTTGTCAACATTTGAAGTTTAATCTAAGTCTGAAACTACTGCATCAATTTTAATCCGAACATAAAGTATCTACAATAACAATAAACATCTAGTGCGACGCTTCGAAGTGCACCAGAAACACTAAAATTCTAAGCCAGTGCTTCTGGAACAGTTTCCAAGATAAGAACATATTTATGATATTCGTAATAAGTTTTCATAACTCATGATAGCAATAATAATATGTATTACTAATCTACGAAACATTGTTTGAAGCTATTTAGAGTCCTTCAGATATTCGATACAATTTTCAACTTAATATTGTTAATTATTGTATATGTGTTCTAATAAGCATTATTATTTTGATTCTACATGTCTCACAATTAGAATTCTATATGGCTTCCTTTCAGAAAATTTATTTTACATACTCCCTATTCCCATTCAAACACTTCATACTTTCCTAATTTAACGTCTCCATACAGATTTCTTCCTCTCTCTTTGCTAAAGGATCCCAGGAACTTGAATCTAACACCTTGACTTCAGCGCAAAGAACGCAGAAGCGAGCTAAAAGCATTGACCCTATTACACACGACTTACATCGCTGTCTGACATATGTAAATGGCATTTGTAAGTCGGTGGTGCTTGAGAAGAGGGACGAGTGGTAGAAGGAAGAGCTTTGGATTGAGTGAGGTTGACAGAAATAGACATCAAACAGAAGGGATGTTTTATGTATAGATTATTCAGTAGTCCATCGTCATTGAATTAGTAGATCCTTTTTGAAGGTAATCTATTATTTATAAAAAATTATCTCGTTTTTTAAAAAAGAGAAATAAATCATCGTTTCATTGTTCAGTCTTGAGCTTCATTTCATACATAATCTACATTTTAAAAACAGTGGCAATACAATAGATAGCTTTGTTTATTCTGCCATTTTATGGATCTAATATCACCAATAACTTCAGAGATTTTGATAAAATGAAAGAGACAACATGAGAGTATGCCTTTTCATGCATCCTAAATGTTAGCTTTTGTTCTATACTGCCTTGCTTTAAGCTTATATGTCAAGATATAAAAGCCCTAATAAAGACTTGTGTGCAACAAGTGTGTAAAATTGAGCATTATGACATTAACAAAATTAGTTTGAACTTCTCTTGTCTTTTAGCTTCTTGACCTAAAGTGGTTCAGAATCTTTGGTTTGATCAAATATGTTTATAGCTGCAATATTTTTTTAAAAAACAACTGTATAACAGACCTGCATCAAAGTCCCTCCAAAATATGCATGAATTCCTATACTCTTGAACAAATTCACTATTCCATGTATTTTCTGGTATAATTAGAACATAATCATAACTAGATTGGCCCCTGCTGAGATAATTTTCGTCTATTTCAAGTGATGTTGCAATGTAATGCTTGAATTGTGGGGACCCCACGCATCAAATTTCCTTCAAAAAGAGGTCTCTTCACATAGGATGATTAATCGTATAATGAAACTCTTCATATATTGTTTTTTTCTGAATGATAAAAAAAAAATTGTGCACTGTAGAAATGTTATAATCATTGTATATTCAACGTTCAAAGAGGGTTGAAGCTTTGATTCCTAATAAGTATAATAATTCAAAAATAGGATATATTAATGAATTTAGTTTATATTTTTAATTCACTGTTTATATCGTTATAACATAGTAAAAAATACAAATTATGTTTAAAAGTGCTGTAAAATTTTTTTTTAAATTGAGAATAATTTTGAGCTGTTTAAACACCGCCATTTCCGCGCGCTCTATTGATGACGTCAAATACCATGTCCAGTGACATTACAGTCCATTGTTCGCAGGTGTTTTCGTTCTCAACTTATTTCAGCATTAGAAAATATCCGTTTTGAGCATCCCTGCTATTGACTATTTTCGGCTTGATGTTGGTCCGTATGTGCGTCCGTTCGTTCGTCCGTTCGTTCGTCCGTTCGTAACTCGCAAATCTCAAAACTGGTTGAACGTATAATCTTAAAATTTTGTATTTAAGACTGATATAGGATCTAGTTGTGCACCTCTCATTATGGTTCCAATCGTCTGTACCGGCAGTGCACTTTACTTGAAACTTTTCTCGAATTTCTCTAATAAATCCAGAATGATCAACCGTAGGATGTTGAAATTCAGTATTTGAACTTGATGTTGCATCAGAATGGTTACTCATAAAAAGTAATATATTTCATATTATATATTCGTATAATAGTATATAATATAACAAGGGACTTAAGTGCTTGATTGATTTTGAGAGTGGAGTTTATCGCACGAGACGAAGTCGAGGGCAATACCCACCTGAGAGATTAGAGGCACTCAAGTCATGTGTTATCTACGCTATTTTTCGCACTACCGTATTATATTGAATCATAGTAGTCCAAAAGCTGATTGATTAATCTTACAATATTGACAACAAACTTGATACAAAAATGTTGAGTTTATTCACCATAGTAACAAGGCTGGCTACAGCACTTGTTGAATAAATAAGCTTGCTATCAAAAAGATGAATGAGAAACTTGATATTGATAAAACTGCAGAAGAGGTAACTGTTAAATTATTTCCCAAGAAATTTAGAAACTTACGAACAACTATACGATGCATTTGTAAAATTGTGTCAATTGCGATAATGCTAATATAAATCATTAATAATGATGGTTTAAATTCTAATAAAGAAATATAATAAGACATTTAGGTAGGTACTCTGATCCCTAGGGACTAAACTCATACTTAAGTCCTTCAAATGAGGGATTAAACTCGTTCTTTAACAGTATTATACAGAAGGTGAAGAATAAAACAAAGAAGCACCACAATCTAATTGGGACGACTATCTCAGAATGCGAAATCGCAGATGATCTCGCAATACTTGCTAAAAATGAAGTGGATTTGCAACACAATATTAATATATGGAAAGAGGAATAAAGCAAACACAACATGACTATAAATGTGGAAAAACAAAAATCATGGTAATTCCAAAAGAATATACAATATTACTAATATTAGAAATAAAAAATAAATGGAAGAGAGATAGAAATAGTAGAAGCATTCACGTATTCAGGCTCAAGAATGAACAGCAGAGGTAATATACAGAACGAGATAAATAACAGAATATTGGCAGCTATCATATAAATAATAGACCAATATTTATTTACGAAAGCGAAACATGGACAATGAATCCAAAAAAAGAAGCAAGATACAAACTGTAGAAATTAGATATTCAAGAAAAGTAGAAGGAGTTACAAGACAAGATAGAATACAAACAGAAATTAGACAAACTACCATAGAAACAAAATAACTAGCATGGTATGAACATTTAATAAGAATGGCAGAAGATAGTCAAACAAAAATAATGTGGAATGCCAAAGTAGCAAACAAGAACAGGAAAGGAAGACCTCAAAAAACATGGGAAAAAAATATAGAAGAAATACTAAACAAAAACAACGTCACTTGTCAGGAAGGGAGGAAAATAGCAAAGAATAGAATGGAGTGGGAAAAATTGATAAATTGATCTAGTTTCACACAATTTATTTGTCATATTCATACCGTTAGCAATATGAAAGAAAGGTCCAAATGCCCCAAAGATTGAGAAATTTCTTGCATCACATGTAAAAATATCATCAATAGATATATTTTCTTACAGTATTAGCAAATTGTTGAAGGAATTAGTTTTGATTTGGTTAGAACAAGTTACGTTACTTCCAATTTTGATCAATAATAATATTCCGATACCTCCAAGATTTTGAAAGAAAAGACCGAACAAATTGGAGAAGTGCTCAAATTTTTGACGGCTTTTAATGCATTCTGTGCATTCGATAGCTCTCTTAGCTTCCAACATTGCATTTGTACTTCTCAGAATATGAAGTCGTGAGATCAATAATATGAACATATCAATATTGATTGTAACATTAGCAACAGCAGCAATTAATGAAATTTATCGGAAACTACTGGTATTTCGATATAATTTTCTCGCTCGATTGAAAATAATGGTTATATATAAACAGGAGAATTCATATTTGTTTCTGCAAAATTATCTGCTTTGATGAATATGAATCCAACAATATTTTCAGCCCGTATATTTTGCGTATATGTTTATCAGCTTTGGGAATCCCTGCTCTGGTATAAAATCTAATAGACCAGCATAAAGTTGACAACAAAACAAAATAAACCCAATAGCAATGCGATACGGGCTTAAACAAAGCTGCTACATTATTTTTATCGGTTGCTGCAACACAGGAACCTAATATTTGGTTATTATATTACATTAGTTTGCATTTGCAGGTTCTAATATCACACTTAAAGTTAATTGGGGACTTCGTTTGAATCGTATTGTGTACACATGGTATAAGTGTCTACAATACTATTTACATATTCCGTTAGTTCAAATATTCAATAAGCTGTGTTTTTTTTATTTTTTTACTGTTGGTGAAGGTCAGAATGATAATGGTGCATTATTTTATAAATTATTGCTGTTTTGTAATTGAGAATTATATTTCGCGCTTAATTTCAACATTTAAATGCTACTGTTATTCTTATTTATGATTGAAATGTTCCACTATAAAATAGCGAAAGTTTAAAAAGAAAACAAAGTTCAAGACGTTATTTCTAACATCCTGGATCCTTTCTGGTGAACTTTTTCTAATTTCATACTTTTTATCCAGAAAATTAGCATATTTCAGGGTGTGCGAATCAACATAAGACTTGCAATCAATATAACCCGACTGAATTGTCTATCCATATCTTTTCAGTTTGTTCCTTTAACTTGTGATTTATCTTGATCTACAAATGAGCTGATAAACGTCACTTTTTTCTCATATCGTATTGAAAATCTATTGAAGGTTCAATTCTTTGGAAGACTTCATGTTCGTTGGAACAATTCTTGCCAATATTGATACCTGTGAATCATTCTAATAATTATTTCAAATAATTATCAGTATCATATAGATTTATCGCTGAGCCCATTTAATTATGAATAATAAATCAGTAATTTATTATATCATAACTACAAATTTATGATATATTATTGTAAGATAATAATGTCAATGAGCATCACATTATTCAAAAATATGAGACCATTTATTAATAATTCTCCCTCGTATGTTAGCAATTCTTAACATTTTATTGAAATAATTAATAACATACGGTTGTCTGATAATGACTTCCTTGTTAGTTTCTTCTTTATTTACGATGATTCCAATAAAAGAAACCCTAGAACTTTTGGAGAGGAATTTCTCTCCAGATATTATTAAATTATTCCATCATTGTTTGACGTCCAGTTTCTTCATTTTTAATAATGATTATTATAAATAAATTGATGGCACTGCAATGGGGAACCCTATTTCTCCATCAATTGCGAATTATTTCATGGAATTTTTTTAAGAGAAGGCATTAGAAACTAGTAATCATGAACCATCCTTATGGCTTTGTTACGTAGATGATATTTTTGCCATTTGGCTCCATGGTCGTGATAGTTTGAATGATTTTTTGAACCATTTGAATAATATCCATGAAAATATCAAATTTACATTAGAAATCGAAAATAATGGCTTTTTACCATTTCTTCATGTGAATTTGAAACGGACAAATGATGGTAGACTTTTGTATACTGTTTATTGAAAGCCTACACACACGAAACAATATATTCATGCTAATTCACATCACCATCCTTCACAAAAATACGGAACAATTAAATGCTCTTTCCGAAGGGCTAATGATATTTGTCATCCTGATGAACTTGATAATGAAATTAATAATCTAGAAGTGATTTTTAAGAAAAATTGCTTCAGCTATCACTCCATTAAAGATGCTCTTCGACTCAAGTCTACCAATGCTACTGTTGAGAATACTAGCGTGAGTAAAAATGATGTTTCTTTACCTTATGTGAGCAATGTTTTAGAGAAGATCGGAAGGATCTTATCAAGATATAATTTCAAAGTTTCCTTCGCTCCAGTAATGAAAATCAAACAGTTCATGAGACCTGTAAAGGACGTGATTCCCCTACAATCTTCGGGAATTTATAAGATCCCTTGTACCTGTGGGAAAGTCTACGTTGGACAGACGGGCCGAACTGTGAACACTCGCATTGCTGAACATAGGAGATGCATAAGATTAAACCATCCAAATAAATAGCTGATCATGCCATCGAGTTTTTGCATGACATCAAGTTGGAAGATACAAGAATAGTCGCAAGATGCTTATCGATTCATGATAGATCGGTCAGAGAAGCAATTGACATACCTAAATATCCAAATAACTTCAAACATATTGATGGTTTTGAATTATCAAATGCTTGGCTTTCTATAACCAATAACACACGTATATAATGACTATGTTTTAGATATTTTGGATTATAGAGTATACTGAAAACTATTTGACACTGCAGTTATGAGCCAAACCAATAGCAAAGAGTAGCGCTACGCTCTCTTGTTGAAATGTCGTGTATTTTGTGATTTGGGATGTGTGCGAAGATGTATCAGATAGGACATATTCCTCTGTTTGGGGTTTTCACATGATTTTCTTCAAGCCTGGGGTGAATGCCAGAGGATTTTATTCTTTTTGTTTAGGTGGGATATCCACGTTATCACATCTAGTATTCTGTATATTTTTGGTATCTAGTTACTTGCCTTGTTTTATTTTGTATCATTGTTTTCTGAAGAAGATCCTTAGTCAAAGGATCGGAACGTCAAAGTTTCAAATAAATATACAGAATTTAAAATCAAAAGTCGTTTTTATTCAATAAAATTCTGAAAAATGTATAGATTATTAAAATTGTTGAAGCTGACTGGATAAGTGAATGTGGGTAATAAAATACCGAAATTCAGTTAATTATTTAATATTTCTTTCCTAACTTCACAGTTTCGGCTGCACCTCAACCATCTTCAGGAGCGCTACAATTTTAATTGATCAACAACAGATATGAGCATTGCGGTTGTCAAAAATACTCACAAAAGAATTATTGTATGTAGAATTAAATGTGTACATGTGTTTAAAATTTAGTTAACATAATAAAATAGCGGAAAAAAATTTTTCATTTGTCAATTGCCACAACGACTTCTATAAAAGACGCTGACTAAATGCGTGTTGAAAATCGTGCGTGCACGCATTGCCAAAAAAAATACAAATAGGCACAGGTAGGAACTAGTCAGTTGTGGTGTCAATCAATTAAAATTAAATCTGAGCATATGAATCACGCAATCAAACAAAAAACAGGAAAGACAAGATGAATCTATGTATTGAAAATTATCGTTGTTGTGCTATAGTATCTGTCTTTTCATTAATATTTTGTTTGTCCTGTTTTACATAAAACATTTCCAATGTAAGTCTTTTATTTAAGTTGACTTCATTATAGATAATTTGATGAAAATTGAATGTATGTAACCTCTATGCAAAGATTTTCTAGTTTTTCAATGAATTTAAAGTTTGTAACCTCATGTAGTCTATAAGGTTTCGGAATACAATCATTGTGTATATCAAATCTTGTAAATAGAAGCGAATGAAAAATATTATCTATCTAGATGTTTGCTTTGCTGTTCAAGTTGTTGAAATATGTTCCCGCCTTCTTCAGAAACTGATTTATTTCTAGTATTCCCATTTGTTGATATTAATGGTATAAGACTAATTATCTTCTCGAGTACGATAAAACAAGTGCGGGTTTAAGAGCCAACTGTTTCTGGTTCGCATCTGCTTTATACGTCATGTCTCCTTTGTATCAGAGAGAGGCACATGTGCACTTTGCATGTGGTACGAGTTTTTTGTGTTCATAAATAGTACCAGCATGTTGTCACACACACACACGATTTTTTTCTGCATTGTCACAAACCATGAAAACACTGAGAGACGCAAACTAACCATACAAAGAAAATAACGCGGAATATATATTGCGTGAACTATCGAGTTAAAATTAAGTCCCTGGTCAATCTTAACTTGTTCCTATACAAATCTCTTGTAGCAAGATATTATTGGAATCCTTTCCGATATATAGAACTCACTTCAGTACCTATGATTCATCATACTATGTTAATAACAACACAAAGAAGCTATTATTACAAAATCTCACGGTTGATTTTATATTACACAAACTCTCTCCATTCAAGCACATAGCAATATTTATTTCGCCGTTTTGTACAAACTTCCACTAATTTCCCACCTGTTTCGTATCATATTTTAATATAATTAAGTGCATGTCCAACTAAAACAATGTAAAATCTTCTTTTATGAATAAAGTTTATCACTTAACAAGTCCCCTAATCTGCACCACACTCTCCGCTCATGGTTAAATCGTTCCTTTCTCCCTGGTGTCATAGAAGGTGGAAAGTTTTAAGTTTATAGAACAAGTAGGTGATTAGAGCACCCTAGGCGAGCCCTTTACTACAATATTACACTTGCTAAATGCATGATAACTTTTAATTTGTTGTCTCCACTATTTATGTCATGAATTTTATTGTAACCAGGTTCGCATTCACAATGATTCAAGCAGGTTATTTTACAAATAGTTTGAGGAATAGTGTGAAAATTTCCTATCATTATCACACTTGAATTATTCTAAATATATACAAAACGATGGAAGTCAGAAGCGCAGCGTTCGTCCACAGTGCCTGAATTGCATTTTCTTTCAAAATATTTCACGAATTGTCAAAATGGTCATAAATTGAAGATCTCAGTTCCAATTTATAAATATTTTTATAATAATTCTTCTTACAAATTACCGATTTTGACGTATTCCGTATTGAATTCAGATGTATTTTTTTTTGTACTTTTTTAGCTCAGGATTATGCTAGAAATTGAAATTTGATAGTCGTTTACCAATCAATAGTAATTTGTTTTTTTCGTGGATATATTTAAGCCAAGGGATCATTCAAATGAAATAAGCGAGCAATGCGAACAATCTGAAAAAATTCTGCATCGAGTAAACAAGAATGAAATATATTCTACCATTTCTTTTATAACAAATAATACGTAGCAATAAATAACATTCCATCGAGAACAATTTTATTGAGAATAATTCAAAGCAAATAACAACCCACCTCTCATATTCAAATACATTCCTTGGAAACCGGAAGAACAAAAAACAAAAGAAATAATGAGAGTATTCAGATTTCACGAAGAATATAATGATGTTATTCCGATGGAATGAAACGTGATATGTTAGAGAGGAACGTATTGTAAATTTTCCTTGAATCTGTAGTAATATCATGCTATAATGTATCTTGCAGTGTATATAGTTTAGTCTCAAGATTAGCGAAGTGAAACATAGTTTTGTAATTAGACGCACTAATTAATTAGAGAGCTATATGGGTAGATAATTCAGATATCAAGTAAGTTTAAGGTTATTTATAGTTTAGTATTAGGTTACAGTATGTCCTGAAACATTTAAATCGTTGATAAAGACATAGTTGCAAATATACATCCAAGTAATTCAATAAGCCTACAATAATTAAATATGACAAATTATTTTCAGTTCGATTGGGATACCTGGCATACTAATCGAGTAGGGTAGATGGGAATTAGTTTTTGCCTAGCATACTGAACGACCGTCATTATTGTCATGGATGAAGCTTACTGCACGAAGCCATGCATTGGACTCGGCCCTCATCTTCGTCGGATTCAGTCACTTCACCCTGGACAATAATGACGGTCATTCGGTCCTTGTAGCATAATATACTATTTTTTCGGTTGATTGTTTTCAAGGTATGCTTCTTTGAATCTATTATTTATTATTAATGTGCGAGGGCTTTAAGAGTCAGAACACTCCAATCACTGCGACCTATATGATATTTTGTGGTGCATCCTATACTTAATTTATCTCTATGTAAATCCTAATACTGCTCCAAGACTTCATTTGTCGACCTTTCCGAAGTAGTTCAGTCTGCAACCGAACAGTTTCGCAAAATCTGTCCCGAAGTTTCTTTCTCTTCTTGACTTAGACGGCAGATATTGTCTTCAACCTTATCAATTTTGTGCAAATGGTAGTTTAGAGGACAGTGACCAGTTAAGAAGCCCTTTGCTGAGAGCTAGTATCTCTTTGACACTAGTAGGCGAAAGTTTGATAGGCCTTTTTACTTGTTTATTCCGTTTGATATTTATCTTCAGGTTCTGATAAGATCCTTCCATACTTTTATCCTCCCACTTATTCAAAGTGGCTTTTTAAGAGTTCACATAAAGGTTTGGATCCTTGGTATGTCAGTTTAACTCCTTTCTTGCCAAGCTCATCTGTCTGCTTATTGACTTTAATTCACTCGTAACCTGGCACCTACCACAATTTTCCAGTTTCTGGAGAGTTTTCTTGTAGTTTCAGGCTAGTTTGGATTGACAGGCGTAAAAGCTTATTACCTCTAGTGCAGCTTGGCTATCTGACATTATATTAATAGTTGTTCCTTTGTAACCTTTCCTGAGGTTTATTTCGGCACAAAGCTCAGCTTGAAAGATTGTGGTACTGATTTCTAGGGATTTCCATATTCGGCAATCTGGTCCGAATACACCCACACACACCTTTTCACCTTCTAGTGCAATAGCACAGGGAGCCTTCCTTGAAGTTAGGTTCTCCTGATGTCCATAGTAGGCGTTCTGGAATTTCAAACTCATATTATGCCAATGTAAAGTCATATTTTGACATAACCAATTGATTTGCTTGGAACTCCTTGAGAATCTCTGACTGGCCTGCGAGGTCTCTAGATTCAATTACTTTTGTTCTGATGAGCAACAGGGCGCTGTACATCGCCTCCTTCTACTTTAAATCTACTAATCTTTTTATTTCTTGATTAAAATCAAAATAGTCTTACCGTTTTGACATGGTTTTTTTCTGAAAATTTCAGATACTTGCTGTTTAAAAATGAATATATGCAATAATTCTTTTAAAATTACAGACCACATATTGGTTAAGATTTGTTTAGATTGAATATGTCTCAATCGAATTCGAGTCGAGCTGGGAACTAATCAGTTAAGGTCAATTTGAATTTGGTTCAGTTCAACTCAGATTAGTCGAATATAGTTCAGGTTCAATTTGTCTCTAATCGGATCAGATTTAGATTCAGTTCGGATCGAGTCGGGTACAGTTTAGTTTAATTTAGAAGAAGACTGACCCAAAGAGATCATCAAATTTCAAGCCAATACCTTCAATATTATGGAAATTATACAAAAAATCGAAGAATCAGTTTTGTAGTTAAGGGCTTCCCGGTGAGTCGATACCAAATTCCAAATCGATTGATCAAAATCTGCAGTAGTTATCGAAAAAGATTATATACAGGCTCACGGACTCTTAAACTCCGAGACTAAGTAGACTTCGAAAACTGATACATCCGTCGTTTATTTAAGAAAAAAATCTGACGTGAACATCACGTGACTTACTTGTACATCATTGGATATATATATATATATATATATATATAGTAGTTTAAGGTAATCGCGACTGGTCGATTAGTTAAGAAAACAAATATGTAACGGGTTTAAGCAGTCTTGAATTTTGGCTAAATTGAATCAAATATTACTCATTTGAAATTTACCAAGCTTTCGATTTTAATGTTTGAATCTTCATCAGGGTAATTACTTTTGAGAATTTATAATAGAATTCCATCTCTGATAAATTTAGAATATTTTGAGTTTTTGTTTTAAAAATGTATTGAACTGTGATAATATCTTACAAAATGAAAACTCAAAATATTCTAAATTTATCAGAGATGGAATTCTATTATAAATTCTCAAAAGTAATTACCCTGATGAAGATTTAAACATTAAAATCGAAAGCTTGGTAAATTTCAAATGAGTAATATTTGATTCAATTTAGCCAAAATTCAAGACTGCTTAAACCCGTTACATATTTGTTTTCTTATATATATATATATATATATATATATATATATATATATATATATATATATATATATATATAAATATATATATATATATATATATATATATATATATATATATATATATATATATATATAATACGATATGATTTTGTGTTTAATCATATATATCATTGGATATATATCATCGTTCCACAGTTAATCGTTTTGGATTTACCCAAGAGATTTTAAAAATCAGCCAAGTCAGTCGCTATAAAAACAGTAGGCCATTATTCTTATACAACAACATTCCTCAATACAGATTTCCAAAATTCTACGACTGCCAACAAATCTGAATTTATGCGCAAAATTAAAAAATAAATTCCTACTGAACGGCACTTCCGGTTCAGTCTATTGTTATGAGAATAGTAGGCATTCATTTAGATGTAATACCAAATTTCAATATTCTACACTGTATTTATGCGAAAAATTCCAAGACACTGTCAAGTTAAGTGCATTTCCCGCTTGATGGATCTCAATAAAAATAGGATATGAGCATCTAGACGGTATAATTGTCCTAAATACTGAATTCTAACAATCTACGTTCAATCGTTTTGGATTTATGCGGAAAATTCAAAAAATGTTTCGAATGAAGTGCTCTTCCGGCTTAGTCGATAGCAATCATAATGCAAGGTGTACAACTAGATATCATAAAAGTGCCTAATACAAAATTTGAATATTCTACGACTGATTGTTTAGAATTTATGAGGACAATTCAAAAAGTCTGTCATATAAAGTGCACTTCCGGCTCAGTCGATTGTTACAAAAATAGAAGATGGCCATTTAGATGCTACAGCAATTTCAAATGCTAAATTCCTGTATCCTACGGCTGATCATTCTCGATTTATGCGAAAAATTAAAAAAAAAGTTTAAGTAAAGTGCACTTCCGGTTTAGCCGATCGCAATCATAATGCAAGATGTACAATAAGATGTTATAGAAGTTCTTTATACAAAATTTCAAACTCGGAGAAAGTTTCAAGTGAAGTGCACTCCCGGTACAGACGATTGGAACCGTAATGCGAGGTGCACATCTAAACCCTATACCAGTCTTAAATACAAAATTCCAACATTATACGTTCAGCCAGTTTTGAGATTTGCGAGTTACGCACGCACGCACGCACGAACGCACGCACGCATGAACATACGTACCGACATCAAACCAAAAATAGTCAAAATGGATTCAGGGATGCTCAGAACGGATATTTCCATCAAAATCTCGATACGTGAATTTTGTCGGTTTCACAATACTTTCTTGTACTTAGTACAAATAAAAAGCAGCAAGATTACAATACATCGTCTTGTGAGTGGGTCGAGGAAGTGAAATTCGTTCGAACATGATTTTATGTACAAAATTCTTAGTTCAATATTCGTAATTATAAGAAAGACTGATGCAGAGTTATTAAAAAAATATCGTGGTGACAATATCCGAATATAGGAAGGAATGTGATTAAAATACATTATTCTTATTTCCAGCTGCCAGTATAATAAGATTTCCGTTTGTTGTGGATTAGCATTCTTTCTCTTAATATATTTGGGAGGCAAAAAAGCGAAGACAAATATGTTTTTAAGGCAAATGACTTGTGTTATTCATCATGGTCACTGCATCTCGCTAAAAGTAAGAACGAGAAAAAATTCCCAAAGCGATTAAAAGCGTTTAGCATCATTAGCAAAAAGCAACTCGAGTCTACAGTGAAACTGCAACATGAGTTCTCTTTGTTTGTTAGTCACTAGGAGGAAAACTTAAATAAGGACATTTTCGTTTCAACCACTTCCATTTTGCAATATTCTTGCAACTTGCTCTATAAATACAGCATAAACTGTAGTCAATTCCTAATGAGAATTATGTGTTTTTAAAAGTACAAATTAAATCCATGTACATATATTTTTTTCCTGCAATCGCTTCAGCTTTCATCGATCTAAGTTTGTCATTAATCTAATTTCCAATAGACAACGCTGTCTATTCAGATTTACTGGCTGTGATCAATCAGGTTTTCTTTTTCTTCTACCTAACGCTTTATTTACTTTTGTGGCGAGCTTCTTAAGAGGTCCTGTCTTACTAACAGACAAAGTAGTGTTGATGAGCATCACAGAGCACAACAGAATCTCTAAAAATATCCACTAGATGAGAGCGGAACATTGGGTGTGAAAAAAATATCTAATGGCACTCAGTGAATTGAGATGAATCAAGTGGAGAAAAAATCCTAGCTTACATCGAATATGATGCTGTTAATCATGTATCAATGGACTTGCGAGGATGCTCAAGTATGTAAGTAGTGAAAATAAGAAAATTCAGCCAATTATATAATTTTTACTTCCAGCGCAGTCCATTCCCGTATTACTCCTTCTGAATTCTTCTTAGAACAGTTATGATTACTTATTACATAATGATCATATTTTGAGTATAGAGGTAACAGAAGTTTGTCGCTGAGCATCTTCTAGTATCATTTATGTCACCACGGTACTTTATTTCCAAAAAACAATGGAACTTGCCGAAAGATTTCGAAGTCTGCCAAGGGCTCTCTATTCCGGCGAAAGAAATGTTCAATTTGTTACTTTTATACGGATAATGTTCAGTGCTTTTCCATGTCTCCAATTTTTCAGATATTTCCGCTTCTCTGCATTGCAAAATTGAGCTTGAAACATCATCAGTCAAATTGAAATTTCCATGAAACTCAGTTCCGAGGAACATAAACAACAATATCATGAAACATGATTTGTTATTCCATATTCGGAGGGAAATGCAGTTGTTTTATTTAAGAGTGACATTTCCTCCATCATTGCTAATTACGAGAAAAAGTTGAGAGTTCCAAAAACAGTCTGCTAGATAAAAAACCGATGCCGTGCACAGAGCCTATCATCCTGAAAGCAACATGCTTGAGGAAACTATCAAAATCATAAAGGTTTATCAATGATCGAAAAATATTCGAAAATAAAATTTTTATAATTTGAATACAGCTATTGAATTCACTATCAATAAATTCATATTGATTTGTATAATGTCTAGTTTTGTATTCATATTTATCCAGTCGAGGGAAACATCGTTAGTATATCCTGGCTTGCTGAGAATTCAGGTAGACGTTTTCTTTCACAAAAGAAGTCTAGTTCTCTTCTTCTTTTGTGCGATGTTGTCTCGCAAATATATTCATCTGAAAGTTACGCTGCTAGTCACATTTTATTCATTATTTTGTGGCAGACCCGCCGCGAAGCGGTCTGAAAGGGTTTTGCGTTTTTGCAATGTTTGTGGTAAACTGGAAAGAGGAAACAGTTGAATAATGAACACGGAAGATTATGTCAAAAAGTATGTTTATTCAAAAGCACAGACATGACGATTTCTAAAGCAGATTTGTGCTTTGGTGAAGGAAGATAAAAATTGTCTTTGTTGGAGGTAAATCGGGGACTTCCGGTACAAGCTTGGGATATGCTTTCACAATATTGTTCTACATTTCTCATGAGTTTTGTTCTGTTTCCAAGTGAAAAAGTTGACAACAAAATATTTTGTTTGGAAGAACTACATCCAAGTGTTCTCTACCTCCATACTTATCTACTTTTTCGACCAAAGAAATTAAGGCTAGACATTGGAACAAATGTAACAGATAGGATAAACCCTATATATAAACCAAGTACATGCGATAATCTGACAGACAGCTCTGAATACAGTGAAAAATTTTCTTGTACGAAGAGATAATTACCATTCATTAAATTGCTTATCGCTTTGATAGATTTGACTGAATTATTCAGAATATGTTGAAGATCCTCCTCAAATATCCCGCGGATTGAGCCCTGTCTATGAACCCTGATAGGCAGGAGTAATAAGGAAAATAGATAGCTATTAGTACGCAACTTCGTACTCGATGTAGATATAAACCGAAAAAATGGTGTGGGGGTCACCGGACCTCCGAAAAAAACGAAACTCTCACGCATTTCACCAACACAGAGAATATTTTCCGTAATTTTTTGTAAAAAACAATATATTACTTTTTTAATTTAGAATTGTAAGTCAAATAAACGTGAATGAAGCAAAAAATGTTTGTTCATCGGAAAATAATGTGAAAATATGAACTAGACTAAAGTTCTGAATACGTTATGATGAATCCGAGAAAGCAGTATCATTGCCACGCGTCCTTTACTTGTAATTAGAATTGTCATGATTCAAACCAATTGATTTGAATCATTTGGTAAAAACAGAATGAAAAATCGGATTTTTTGTTTAAATGTGAAAAAATATTTTCAAGCCCTACTTGTAATATTAGCCGCTTAGCTTAGGGGAAGACAGAAAGGAAAACGACAGCAGTAGTCGTGGCCACTTGGATGGGGGAGACGAGAAGAAGAAGAGAGCTGGGGAGTAGCTGCATCAATTGAGGCTGTTTGGTGAGGGAAAAGTCGGTGTCGTTCGAAAATCTGTCGGTTTCGGTTTTCGTCATTTTGCTGCTCATGCGGAGAGTCATAAAGTCGCTTTAATAATCTCAATCATCTCATATTTCGGGAAAAAATAGTTAGAAGAAAGAAGCGCAACATGTGTAATCGGTTCAGTGCAAACTCATGACGGGCTAATTCTTACATCCTAATTGTGCTAGCTGAGAACAGCTACTTGCGACCCTTATTAATGAGTGCGGAATCATTCAAACTGCATGGCCTTGACCTAGATTTTTTTTGAAGTTCAACAAGATAAATCTCACTGAAATCATTGTCAGAAAAAAGCAATTTCTACCGTTACCTGATAAATTACGTAGCCTCAACTATGCAATGTCCATTTTAAACCTGGTGTCTAAATGAAATTTATCTTGAGGAGTTAATGCGTCGGTGATATTATAATGGTCATGTCATTAGAAATATAAACGATGATTTGTATCGGAGCATGTTTCATAAGCCCATGGATATACTCAATTTTTACGTACATTAAAATGCATATTATTTTTTCGCACATTGAACAGTTTCTTGCTGCATGACACACAGGTCAATGTTTGTGTACATTTCAATCTGATATTTGAAGTATATTTTCTCATGCTCATGATTCTTGTTCCTCATGTTTTAATTTGATCCTTAGATCCAAGACAATATAAATTTCTTTAAAATGTCTGACTAGGTTATTATTACCAATTCTAGGATTATTACGTAACAAATAATACCCGAGGGCATTATTTTCCAGACAAGAATATCATGTTTCCTAGTTACAGCAGGTAACTAGAATAATTTCTCTGACAAAAATCACAATGACATTGCTGAAAATTTTGATTGAAATAGTACATTAGTCGGACATTAAACATTGAAGGCACCACGGGAGTTGAACGGACGATAATGCCTACGGTCAATGTACACACCTCGAGCCAGATGCCCTCGGAAAGTACACTGCATTATTGTCCTTTTAACACCGTTGATACCTTATAATAATTGGGATCAAGGGTGTTAAAAGGACAATAATGCATGAGGCCAAAAGTGTACTTGCCGAGGGCCTCCGGCCCGAGGTATGTACGTTGACCGTAAGCATTATCGTCCGTTTAACTCCCATAGTGCTTTCAATGTTTAATGTCCGACTAATGTACTATTACAATCAAAATTTTTAGCAATGTGATTACGATTTCTGTCAGGAAAATTACTTTAGTTCTTTGCTGTAACTAGGGAACGTGATGTTATTTTTCAAAATAATTCCCTCGGGTATTATCTGTTACGTAATTACCCTTGAATCAGTATTATCATGACAACAATAATAAACTAGTCGGACATTGATTACTATAACGTCCTCGTCCTCATCTGCTTTTTTTCTATTTGATAGTAGAACAGAATAATACGGAATGAATTAGTTCATGAAAAATGTATTTAGAGAAGAATGTTGTTGTAAGAATGAAATTAAGTCAGTTATGCTGGTTTACCCACATGGAACGAATGTCGAATGGGAACTTTCTGAATAATATTTTTTTGATGCTCTCAATGAAAACGGAATTTCGAAAAAATTAGTTATTTTACAATAGCCACACTTTCTTACAAATTAATTTAAAATTATTTTTCCAACAAAACTTCATTCTTTCAAGTTTAGAGATGACACCATAATTTTTTCAAATTTTTAAATTGCTATTTAATACTATAAATTTTTTTTTATGTGCTGTCGTCTCTCAACAGTCGATGCGCTTGTACTATAAAGGTTGCTTGGAACCCTATTTTCAACATTAAATTAAAACTATAAACAATACAGATAGAGATTATGATGTGAGACTTTTTCATTTAAAATTTTCTCTTCTTTAAGAATCTTTTTTTCGATTTTCACTATTCCTCATAGTTTTTGACTTATTGCAAGAAAACTAGGCGACTTTTTTTTGTTAATAACAATTGCAATTTTTGTTGGCGGAAAAAATCCCGAAAATGTCTTCTTCTAAATTTCATTCCGAATCGAATGAGCTATTGCTCATATTTTTTGGACATAGAACTATATTTTAAAAACAGAATAAAATGATGTATGAAAAGTGTAATATTGACAAGAAATTAATCTGTTTGTTTATAGTTCTGCAATAGCCGTTAATCGTGATATGGGTTTACAATTTTGCAATCACTTATTGATTTAATAATTTCTTATGATATTTATCATCATGAACCTGTAATTTGAAGTGTCAGATACAGTTTTATGTTTTCCTTTTCAATGAATAAACTCCAGTGGCAATCTTCGTTCTCCCTATATCCCAGCGCTAGCAATATTGGATTGTATCGGATATATAAATAGTATTATTTTCTCATCTTATAATGTCCGCGTCTGTGCGCTATTGCAGCGCTATCTGTATCGGTATCAGCTCAACGATAGCGATCGAACTCGATTTGGTGCATATGCGCCACTATTTGTTACGATATTGCTTTTGATATAGAAATAGAATACATTTGAGACTGATGACGGACTGCCGACAAAATAAATTTAAATTCATACACAACTGTTTACAATAGACTATACAGATGATGGAAGTTAGATCCTAATACCAAAATATCTTAAAAGTCACTACTCTTTCTTACTTCTGTTGAAATTTTTTGAGAATATTTTAATTCGAGTATTCTTGAAAGTACAATATTTTATTCCGTAATAATTCTTCCTAAGAGACAATCCGCTCAACAAATCATCGGTATAATATAAAAGATACAAACAAAGCGAAACTTATGTGGAGTACGTTTTTGGGAATAAAAAGAGAAACAGGAAAAAGAATGAGTGTAACAAAAAAAGAAATGCGAATAACATCACATAGAAGAACAGACGGTTGGAGTGTACGCACCTGGCGCTTTGGAGGTCAAATTATGTGACACACATACGAACAGATACAGAATCGCAGGCAAACAGGGACTAAATGGATTGAATTGTATATTACATATATCATACCCTAATTCACATTCATGGGATCAAATCCAATCCGAAAAAAGGTAAATTTACAAATTGCAATAGTAAGCGAAGTTTCAAGATTTGAATTCAAGAATTGCATTCTGTATTGTTCCGAAAACGATGAAATTTTGAACAGTTCCAGTTTATCATAACAATTATTTTTTTTAGCATATGTGTTGCGTAGTAAGTGAAGTAATTGGGGCTATTCTGCAACTCAATCGATAAGTTACAATTAATCATTATCTATTTCAACCAATAAAGTGCTCATTGATCCCGTCTGTGCACATTTTTTTTCTGGATTTTTTAGCGGAACAGGCAATTTTATGATGAAAATAATTCAAACAAAAATTGTAGACCTTTCAATACTCTACAAAAATTGTCTCCACACTTTTTCTCCTAAGGTGCACCATTCCTGAGAAAAAGCCATTCTAAAGTTATATCCGCCCCCGAAGTTTGTAGCAATAAACAAGGATCTCAACTCCGGCATTTCTATCTCCAATATTTTTCGGATAATTCTCTCATCAAGTTCATTCAGTCCACAGGTTTCTTCGGGTAATCTTATAAGACGAAATTGAATGAAGTTTTCATATAAATTACGGAAATGCGGTAAAAATTAATGATTTTATGATAGAACTGAATATGTCAGAAGACAGAAGCCACGTGATTTGAATAAGAATAATAATATAGCGAGTCGTAAACCGGCAGTAATCTAGAGAAGTTTTAATAAAAATTTTATCGTATGCAAATTAAGGATATAATTACGCACATCTGCTACCCCTTGTAATTCTAGAAGTGTTTTTTGCACATTCCGGTATTCCTGCAATTCTCCTTATTTTCATGTCGTCCAGAATAAGTTTAAATGCTTCCGTTTATTTCAGAAACAAACTAAAGTAAAATCAAATTCCGAAAAAACTAGGAAGACTGTAGAAGTTGATTCATATTGATAACTGATAAATGATAATTTGATCTCTATTCAGACGAATTTCAGCGGCCCATGATCCACCCCTTGGTGTGCTTTTTCTTTTATTCTATTATTATTTCGATTTAATTAAATAAAGTTGGCAGAACTCCATTTCATCTTATTTATTCACGAATTACGTATTCTAGATATATTTTCATATTTAATTAACTTTCTCATTAATAAAAACTATCTTCTCTTATTCGTTTCTATTCCTCTTTCTACTTCCTCCAAATAAAAACAGGAAAGTTAGAATTCGGTCGGTATTCGTATACAGTCGGTTGCTTCCATAAAGCGATGTATCTGTGTTGTGAAATGCATTATTCATAATTTCGCGCCATCCTTTTTATCCGATAAGAAGTGAACATTAATTCTGTTATATCTCTCCAGTGGAACAGACCGCGGGGTAGCTTTAACCCTGCTTTGAGTCGAATGCATGAATGAATTCTGCTGAGAAAAGAGATCTAGTTTGCCCGAGGAAATATGAAATGCATGAGATTATGTTATTATTTTCCCGTCAAATAAGCTTACATCAAATTTTTCTCAAATTCAACAAGTAAATAGTAGTTTATTCGACCATATTTGATTTTGTATGTATTGAGACCGGAATAAAACGTATTTGAAGCTGGATAAATATTGGGATAATGTCTTGTTGGCATTACATTATTCCGTCACAAAAACAAAAACAATAAATACCTCCAAACCTCAATTCAAAACTGGCATTTGGAATGTTTTCTACTATTCAAATAAGTAATTATGTGAACTAATTACTACAAATATTTCATATTTGTCACAATATTATACAGTTGTGAAGTGATAAACAATTCAATAGTTTACTGAAACAGAAAGTGTTCTTGAATTCTCCGGAAAATATCCATAAGGATGTAAATAGAGATAATTCTATTTGAAAATTTGCATTGCACTTTCAACGTTTTGATATGGAACTCCATTCAAATTTTCACAACTCCGGATTTCTATCTTACTTTTATTTTCTTCGAAGTCGTCGCTGAAAGTGAAAATAAATTAAAATACTTTTAAAGTGTGAGTTCCAGATTAGCGATTTTCCATTCATATTTCTTCTGCTTTCTCATAAATTAACAAGGTCAGGTTCATACATTTAGTACGCAATTATCTTACTGGAAAAAGTTTTACACTCGACCTGGATCTTAATTCTTTTTTCGCAGCAAGCATAACGGAGATAACTCGAAAAGTTACCCCGGAAAAATCCAGTTGGAGATCAGGAAAAAATTTTTTAGGTATTGAAGTCCATTTAATTTTATTCATGCTACTGTTCAATTTTTGGACGTTTCGGATGTTAACCCATCCATCTTCAGCGTTCTATTGAAATATTACAATCCTATAGCTTCATTTACAGCATAGTTATGAAGATAACCTTCCAATACTTATTGATAACAATATAAAAATAGCAAATAGCTCAAAAATCACAAAAAATGTGTGAATGTAACTTCGAGGCTACCACCAACCAAGGTGGCTGGTGATAGAATGATAGTTGGAGATCCTTATTTCTAATTTATTCTCGATTTTTTCGAGAGGTTAATTTCAAGGATCCAGGATCAAGCGTTTCAAATTTGGTGTACGGATATACCTTCATCGTTATTTGACTGTACCAAATTATGATTGAAATCGGAAGATTGTCAGGTTTCTAATTCTTTAATTTCATGCATTACTTCCATAATATTGAAAATATTGCTGCACATAACTAGGAAAACTGAATTTCACCACTCAAGTGACTAGAAGTACATATGAGTGGTAAAAGTGAATTGGTAGAGACCGGAGTTGTAAATTGATCGCGATACATTTTCAAGATATCCAGTAAAATTTATATACAGAAAAGGTGGCTACTCCTAGTAAAAACCATTAGTTTATGAACTATTTCTCATATTCAGATTTTGTACAGACGAATATAGTTCGTTACAGATGAAAATACATTTCCTAGGCCCGGTTTACAGTACATTTTTTAATTCTGAATTAAATTAACATCGAGATTAATTCAACCACGCAATTAATTTTCTGTCGGTTTACAGGAACAAAATCAACGCGATTAAGAGTTCGATTAAGTAATTCAAAATCAATAAATTAATCACGAAGGTTGGCAACATATTTGAATACAGAACTAGCTTCATGCTTATGTTATATGCAGGTTATATGAATTGACAACTGTCAGATTGAATAATTTTCAGACTTGTACGATTGCGCATGTAGAACGGATTTTTTAAAGAGCAATCAAAAGTGTGTTGAGCACATAACAGAACTAAAAAAGAATTTAACAGAAAGAGAGAAAGGAAATGCAATTTATATTTTAGCAGAGTATGTACATTTTCTGTAAGTAGATGATGTTTTATTTTATATTGCATCGGTTACATTTCTATTCTCTGTAATTGCAATTGCTGTTCCTATTCATCCTCTTGCGTCGGATCGTTACGGTGATTTCTTACAGTTCCCTTTTTTCTATAGACTCAGATCTATGTTTGAAAATAAAATCACAGATGGAGTGTCTTTGAAAGGGAGAGTGAAAGTTTGGGATATAGCGATTGAAAAATTCTGCAGTATTTTCGGCTCCCAGGAGCTCAAAGCAGTTTAAACTCAAACAATGGTACTCAATTAAGATTTATCACGTGAATGTGTGCAATCTATAAGAAAATTTCTTGTGGTCTGGTCAATAAATAAATATCTCAAGCAGATTGGGTCTTTATTGAGGTAGTACGAATTGCAGTGTATTTATTGAAGTTTACTAAGATTCCTGGCTCTTCAACTCCAGCATGCAATTTCTGGCGCGATTGGCAGCTCGTCATCGATGATCATATTGTTAAATCATGCAACGCACAACAATCAACAATAGATTTTGAATTTTAGTTTAGAACTCCTTTTAATAGTGTTTTCAGTCGTCTTATGCGAATTGTTATATGCTTCTTCTGCTACGGTTCGTGGATTTAGTCAAAACGTTTGAATGAAAGTGCGACAAATAGATTCACTTAGTAGGAAATCTTCACCATAACGTCCATCCTCCAGATAAGCACATAAAACAGTCATTGAGAATACTGCTGTTATGCACACTTCCAGGCCATATAAACTCTATTCCGTATTTTTAGATCTACATCACATACAGCTTATACATTCATTGCAAAAATATTTTCGATCTATGAAAATCTTCACTCCAGGACCACCAGCAAATTTTACTTTCATGTGAATGCAATCTGTTGCTCCTATTACTCCAAGTACTCTTCGAATCATACAGAAACCAAATTTCACAACTTAAACTTTTTCTGGAGTAGGCATTTTTATATATTGAGGCTTTGGTTGTACTACTGTACGCACTGCATGTTTTATAATATTACGAGCAGTAGATTTATGCACTGCAAAGGAATCGTTCAATGATTGCTGAAAGCACTGGTAGCTTGGAATTGTATCGTAAGTAAAGTTTGATGAGCTGAAATAGATTTTTTTTGTGTGGTAAGTTTTATTCCAGCACTAATTAAATATCGCAACAACAAAATACTGCATTTTTCAATACAAAATCTGAGTTTGAAGTTCTCTTATGAGATCTCACCTAGGAACTTTTTTTACTTACTTCATCATCAGAAGATGATAATAATGATATATTATAACATACATATTATTTATATCCATTTTTTTATTCATATTTTTTCAATTTTCGAGTACCAGACAAATGTGTCATGAAGAAAGTGACATAATATGTCAATTTACGAAAGATAATCGGGGGAGATACTACGTTTAACTTAATTCTGAATTAAAGCTGAAGATAATCACGATTAACTCCTAATTGAGGTTCTATAAACTCATTCAATGCTTAATTTTGAATTAAATGTGATTTAATCATGAATTAATTTAATTGCGATTGAATTATTGTTTTGTTTTCAGTCGAGATAGAGTGACGTCAAAAAATTAAATTAATTCTGAATAAAATATTTAATCGCGATTAAATACTTAATTTGCTTTCCATAAACCGGCCCCTAGCCTTATAAGTTTAATGTTTAATGCCCTATTTGTTTAACGACACCAAGCGGTGATGGTTACCACTTGAGTGATATGATTTAACCCCTGAAGCTACAAGACTTTACCACATCAACTTTATCACTTCAAATTATTAAAATTGCTATCCGTACCACTTAAATTGCTACCCTTACCATTTAACTTGAAAATGCATACAATTTATTAACCACCCAACTTTCTTGCTATATTCTACGTATTCAAAGAAATGAAATTATCAAAATAAAACAATGTTATTCATTGTTACTTCTGTCAGGTGTGGAACATAAAGCAACATACATTTACAGTCGGTCAAACCAATATTATTTGCTTTGAAAAAGATATGAAAGTAAAGAAAAATAACCAGGTCGAATGTAAATAAAAATAAAGGATAAGGATGTGATATTAGCTCAGCTGTCTTTTTGAAGATGTATAAAGAGAGCTGTTTGTTGGAACAAGAACAAAGAACTGAACACCAGCCACACCTTCCACCGTTTGCATGAGCCAAAGAGAGATTTTAGTCTGTACGAAATAATACTTATGCTTGTCTTTTCACCATGAGAAGCGAACGAATTATGGTCGTCAGTACTAGGGCTGCGCGATATTCAGTTTCAAATATCGATATTCGATACTGAAATATTATCGATAATTTCCGATATATCGATATGTCGATTTATCGATAATTATCGACAAATATCGATAATTATCGATAAATATCGATAAATATCGATAATTATCGATAATAATCGATAAATATCGATAATTATCGATAAATATAGATAAATATCGATAAATATCGATAAATATCGATAATAATCGATAATTATCGATAAACATCGATAAATATCGATAATAATCGATAAATATCGATAATTATCGATAAATATCGATAAATATCAATAATTATCGATGAATATCGATAATTATCAATATCTATTGATGAAAGTCAATAATTATAGATGAACATCAATAATTATGGATGAATAACAATATTTATTGAGTTATATCCATAATTATTGATGAATATTGATAATAATTATTGGAGTATATATCGATTGGAAAAAATCGGAAATTGAGACGCACGAGACGAATTTGAGGGCAATTCTCACCTGAGAGATTGAATGCACCGTATTATATTGAATCACAATAGTCTAAAAACAGATTATTCAATCTTCCAATATTGACAACAAACTTGATAGAAAAATCACCATAGTAACAAGGCTGGCTACAGCAGTTGTTGAATAAATAAGCTTGCTTTCAAAAAGATGAGTGCGAAATTTGATGATATTGATAAGACTACAGAAAAGGTAAGAAGAATTTACTACCCTGAAAAACTAGAAAATTCACGAACAACAATATGCTTTTGTAAAATTGTATAAATTACTATAATGCTGATATAAATATTGATATGAATTATTATCAATGATAAAGATTTGAACTCTAATACGAATAATTCAATTCGACACTCAAGTACTTCGATTATTCACTTCCTTATGCCCGGTTTTATAAAGGGCAGAGTATTTCACCTCCAGAGTAAATGAAATTTACTCTGTTAGATGACAGTCAATTATTTGACAGCAATGGTTTTGTTGTCATAAGGAAGCTCAAACTGACTAGAATTTGTTTCATAAAATAAATTTACTTCAGGATACTTGGTCTTTATTAGTTTATTCTACTTTGGTTCCTTGGAAATTTTTATCATCTCAGATGCTTCTGGACTAAACCCAAACTTAAGTCCCTGAAATAAGGGATTCAATTCGTCTTCTACTCCCGGGATTGCGGAAAAACTTTTTTGCAAAAGAGATTACTCAAATTATTATTATTTATTCGCAAAATTTTCACAATTTTCCATGCAATTGTGTGTTAAGTAAGAGGAGTAGTCATATTTTTTGTGAACTTTATCGAAAAAAATCTTCGTCAAGTATTGTTGAATACCGATGATTACTTTCAATGAATATAAATAATTATCGATAACTATCGCTAAATATCAATATTGATAGCTATCGAAAAATATCGATAAATGTCGATACATATCGATAGTTGTCGATATGTATCGATAATTATCGATAAATATCGATAGTTATCGATATATCGATGATTATCGATAATTATCGATACATATCGATAATTATCGCTAAATATCGATATATATCGATAAATATCGATATATATCGGTAAGTATCGATAATTATCGATAAATATCGATAAGTATCGATAATTATCGATAAATATCGATAATTATCGATAAATATCGATAATTATCGGAATATTGATATATCGATACGGAAAAAAATAAATATCGAAGTCCGATATTTGGAGAAATATCGATAAATATCGATATATCGATATTTTTCCCAGCCCTAGTCAGTACTTTTAGATATTTGCGAAGATTACCTTTTCATAGCGAATCGAATTGTAGATCTCTCAGCATATTTTATTTTATCGTATCTGCTCAGAAAAAGAAAAATCTATTTTCTCAATAAAGTCAAGAAATTTGAATATTACATTTGAAGATTTATGTAAAATTTTTGAAGAAGAAACAATATATAACACGAAATCAATATTTTTAGATGCTAATGCGTTAAATTAGTTAGATTGTCAATGCAGTTAAAAATTCAATATTTTCCAACTTTTCAAAAGTTAGGAATTGCTATACTGTAATTATTTTGAATAAAATATACTTTTTGTTGCAGGTAAATCATCACAGAATACAAAAAATACTGATAAAATGTCACTGGGAAAGGTAAGTACTATCCAGTAGGTACTCTTATTTAGTAGAGGAAGATTCTGCTAGTACAAGTAACTAAACATCAAAATTATATGTTTTCATATTTGACTCACAAATTTTCTCCCTAGAATATATTGGAAATACCATAAATGCGTGAACCCTAAGTTTCACCAGCATAAACTGGTAGAAGCTAAGAAGTAAGATTAATCTTATTTTCAACTTTTCTTGTAAAGTGCAATAGAAAATGCGAATATGATTTACTCACACTAGCAGCAGGATTCGAAGCAAGCTTGCTAGAAATGAATTCAAAGAATGAAACTAACAAACATACTCAGATATAACTTGAATAGATACAAATTTAAATCTTCGAACTGCAAAAAATCTGTTCATGATAATTGATGAAGGACTGACAGATAACCAATCCCTACCGATAAGGAATCTTGTGCGAATGTGAAAGTGACTCGTATTTTTGCCAATCAAAAGGCTTAAATTCCATAAAAACCCTTGGAGCGTTTTCAACTGAAATAAATGATAGATGTAAAAAATCTGACGTAGATATCACGTGACTCACTTGTACATCATTGGATATATATAATCAAACACAACATCTCATCATTCCACGGCTAGTCGATTGCTATGGAAACAGTAGTTCATTATTCTTATGCTACAACATTCCTAAATACTGATTTCCAAGATTCTACGGCTAACAGTTCTGAATTTATGCGCAAAATTTCAAGATCGTCAAGTATATTGCACTTTCGACTCAGTCGCTTTCGATGAAATTAGGATATGAGCATCTAGACAGTACTATCATCTTGAATACTGTATTTTAATACTCTACGTTCAATCGTTTTGGATTTATGCGGAAAATTAAAAAATGTTTCAAATAAACTGCACTCCCGACTTAGCCGATCACAATCATAATGCAAGGTGTACAACTAGATGCTTTAAAAGTGCTTAATACTAAATCTCAATATTCTGCTACTGATGATTTCAAATTTATGAGAAAAATCCGAAAAGTCTGTAATATGAAGTGCACTTCCGGCTTAGTCGATTGGGACGAAAATAGGAAATGATCATTTGGATGCTACAGCAATTCCAAATACTGAATTCCAGTGTCCTACGGCTAATCATTCCAGATTTATGCAGAAAATTCAAAAAAAGTATCAGGTAAAGTGCACTTCCAGTAGAGACGATTGCAACCATAATGCGAGGTGCACATCAAAATCCTAGATCCTATACCAGTCTTTTATACAAAATTTCAGTATTATACGTTTGACGAATTCTGAGATTTGCGAGTTACGCACATACACACATACATACGTACATACGTACCGACATTAAGCCAAAAATAGTCAAAATGGATTCAGGGATGCTCAAAACGAATATATCCATCAAAATCTCGATATGTGATTTTTGTCGGTTTCACAACATTTCCTTGTACTTTTAGACCGTCAGATAGTCGTAGATTTCAGTGCCTCATTTTATTTTTCATGCCTTCAAGAGGTTTAATAAGTATGTATATTAGGAGTTCAATAATGCTGAAATTAAAGCTGGACATAATGAAAATTAATTTTGAATTTGTACGAAAAAGCATGTTCTGATCCAATTTTGTCGCCTTTGTCATGCTTACGAAATAAAATTCAGGGAAAAATATTTTGACATGTAAAATGTCAGCAGATTATCATTGTCTACCTCATCATTTCAATTAATCTGATTGTTTTATACTGCAAATTCTGAATGTCTGTTATACTCATAAACTGCACTTCCGGCTTGGTCGATTGATACAAAAATAGAAGATAACTAGTTTGATGCTACAAAAAGTACAAACACTAAATTTCAATATGTTATGGTTGATCATTCTAGATTTATGCAAAAAAAATTTAAAAAGTTTCAAGTAAAGTGCACTTCTAGCTCAGCCGATTTATACCAAAATAGCAGATAACCATTCTGATATTAGATCATGTTCAAATACTGAATTTCAACATTCTGCGATTGATCATTCTGGATTTATCAGAAAAATTCGAAAAAAGTTTCAAGTAATGTGCACTTCCGGTACAGACGATTGTAACCATTATGCGAGGTGCACAACTAGACCCTATACCAGTCTCAAATACAAAATTTCAACATTATACGTTCGACCAATTTTGAGATTTGCGAGTTACGCCCGCACGAACATACGTACCGACATCAAGCCAAAAATAGTCAAAATAGATTCAGGGATGCTCAAAACGGGTATTTCCATCAAAATCTCGAAAGGTGAATTTTGTCGGTTTCACAATACTTCTTTGTACTTAGTACAAGTAAGTAAAAAACATTACCTGCATCACTTTGTGATTTGAACATCATCTGAATCAAATAGTAATTTATGCAACAAGAATGAGGTCAAGTATTTGATGATGAGGCTTGCCGAATCACTAAAATTGCTGATCAAGCATCATAAAGCTTCAAAATAGATATCACAAAATTAATTGGGACAAATGTTCAATGTTGAAGTGTTGAACATTTGAATAATAAATATCAGAATTCTAAAACTATAATTTATTTGTTCCACTAAATTTCAAATCTAAGAATCGATTTGTCAGCATCATCTTGGATCGGGGAGCAATTGTATGCACGTATCTTGTCCTTAATTTTTGGTTTCTTCCAAATCATTGGTATAGCAAAAAGCAAATAGAAAATGTCTTTTACCCAACCTTACACAACATATATGAGTGGAACCCAGAATTTGTTTCGATGGCGTACAGGAAGACCAAAATAGTTCAAATAACACTTTTCTATCAATGGTGTAAATTTTGAGATACAAAAGTTAATTCGCACACACATAACAAAAACTGTCCGAGATATTCAACCCAATATGTTGTCGCCGAAATAAAATTATTCAAACAAAATAAGTAAATGAGATATAAATGGATATAAGGCCCATCATGAGGGAAATAGATGTGACTAGAACAAAATAATAATAAATCATTTATTCGTATCTTTGAAAATGGATGAATATTCAATTTTTACCTCACGTACTTGAGGTAATATGCGCTCGGGCGCCAGAGCCTTTTTATTTAAAAAAAATAGAAAACATTGGAACTTGATATCTTGAGGAGTCCGGTGCTGAAAGATAAAAATATTTCCCCCAAAATGAAATTACAGAATGAGTTTTATAAATTAAAATTGAATAAGGTGAAAAAGAAAAAAACATAAGCAAAACATTATTTATAACATATTGATTATCAAGACGATTATTAAAATACATTAATTGGTTTTGAAAGGAGATGGCGGTCAAATGAATATAATGATTTTGGAAATAATTTAAGAAAGAAATAGAACAGCTCATTCTTAGCCCTGGGTGATTCCGTTATTGAACAAAAGCCAAAAACGTGAATAACCAGTCCACATTAAAAGAAGAAGGATCAATCTGAAAAATATAATTTAAATTGGAGTGTCTGGTTTAAATTGGGCAATACTGCACTCACAAAGAGGTGCTTCAATCATCGTACACCACAGACCCAGTAAGGTGTAGAGTGCATTCTTGAAGTATTATTGCAACTTGTGAATATAATTTGAAAAGCATATCATTCGAATCTACCGGTACTTCTCGACTGTAGCACTGACAAATGTAACCAGCGCCATCTCTTATTACAAAAGTATAACTAACATGCATTAGCGCCAATTTTGATATAAAAGCTTCTGCGCAGTGGCACCTCTATATATGAGCGATATAAAATTTGACAGATGTTCAATAATTCAAACTATAATTCATTTAGAATACTCAATTATGGCAATAATAGTAATCCTAATTCTTAATCAACACTTTGACACTTAGTAATGTGTATCTCGTAAGTTAGTTTATCCTCTTCCACTAATTGTTTCAACCCATTATTGTTATCAGGTTATGATCACAGCGCGAACACCAGAAATGTTTTACAGAAATATTATAAATGTTTGTATTTAGAGAAATTTATACTTTTTAGGGACGGACTAGAGAAACTAGCTTCATCAAAGTGTAATTCGCGTTAGAATTTCATGTGAAAATACAGGCTATAATACAAGAAGCACTATTGAATGTGAAAAATTCAATCAATTGGAAAAAATATTTGTAAGCAGCCCTGAGAAAAAAAGACATCATCATTATTCAAAACTTATGACAAAGCTTCTAGATACACGATACACGTGTACTCAAACGACTGTAGAAAAACGAACAAAATATATTAAAAATATATCTGTTTTGCCCTGGAAAAGTTCCATCTAACGCTATTTACTCATATAAATTTCATTTATTCATACATCTCTCATTGGTTGATGTTAAATCTCGTGGTCTTTCGCTCGTTGCATTCCGTAAGCAACGAATCTAAATTATGGCATATATTTTGTCAGGGCGAGCAGGAAACCAACCTAAATGCGCGTAACATGTTAAATTGGACAAACATAAATATTTATAACTGACTCATTGACTTCAACGTAACAGAAATGTTGCGGTTTGCGAAAATATACCGTGATTGTAGAGTAAACAATAGCCAAACGACAATTTTCTTGGAAACGCTAAAATATTTTATTTACTTTTTGTTTTACTGTTGTTGAGTGTCAACAAAAATTTGGCGGCAAATTATCAAGTAAATGATTATTTGGGACTAATTTAACCAATTTGCATACATTATTGTTACGCATAATAGACTTGTTTCTCATTCCCAACTTCTCCCTTTTAAAAATAATTTGCTATTATGACAGAAAAATTTCTGGTTCATAAAGATATGCTTAATCGCTTTGAGAAAAGGTTTACAAGCAGTACTATGTTTGACAGGAGCACTGCCGTGTCTCCTGATCCTTCAATATTGTTGCTAAGCTTTGTGTGCTGAACTCGAACAATCTGCAAATTATAAAAGTCATTTATTTATTTATGATTGCACCAGCTTCAATCCGTCGAAGTATGCCATCAAACTAATAAATCACCTCATAGGTATACAGATGTATCACAATAATTAATTATTACATATATTAATAAAGCAGTATATTATATTAAAATTGAAAAACACTTCAACTTCAATATTTGAATATTCCTGTTTTCAACAGTTACTCATAGCTAAAACAACAAAACTACACCAATTAGAAACTAATTGCTTCAATTCTACTTTTTTGCAATAATCGTGTTCGAACCCCTTATTATTAAACCATGAAAAAAACTTCCCCTACTTGAAAAATTCAGTTTTTAAAATTCCCATCAGCGTTACAAAGTTGTCAAGAGCTTTTATGGAACTGAGGGGTTGGGGGAAGTATTGATGGTACTCAACGGGCATGAGGAGTGCAAGGGGTGCTGCAAGTTATCCTGAACGGGAAACAGAACTTTGCCAATACCAGAATTTTCAATTACGAGACGCCGAGTGCCCAATTCACAATATTCCGAATTATGCCAGTTCGTGTTGGTGATGGAGATTAAAAAAAAAAAAACATGAGGAAATTAAAAGGAAGAGGTAGTGACAGTAACGTTGTTCATTGGATAGTTATTTGTTTTTCTATTGAAATAAAAATCCTTATTGCTAATGTATCAACTTGTCTTACAGTTTTCGATAGAGTAGGTACTAACGCACTTGGAAATTCTCCAAGATAAACCATTTTGTAGCTTTTTATGAATAAAAAAAATCTCTATTCTCTTAGTAACAAAAGTCCATTGTTCCGTAACATTTCCAAACGATTGTACTCGACTCTTTAGTTGTGTTCATTAAAATTTTTATATATTTAATTCCCTTGAAGTCCTGCAACTAAATGAAAATGAGTTATAAATGAAAACACATAACCAAGCAACGAATAACGTTTCTTCTATCTCTTGTTTGGTGTAAAATGTTGAGAAAACTATTTGTGTAAGTTTCACTGAACACTACATAAAATAAAGTGAAATGTTCGGTTGTTTGTGTTCGAGTAAGGGTCTCTGTCTCAGACTGAAATGCTTTCCTGAAAAATTGTGCCACATTCAACATTCGAAGAATGGAAAAGTACGAGAATTTCTTGATCTGTTGCTACAAATTTATTATAGAGCAATTTTTTCTCTGCAATGAATTTAGAATTTAATAGTAATCAATTTTACGGTGAAATAAATCATTTGGTCAACACTAGTGAATAGTTTCCAGTGGAATGTCTTCTCTACATACTTATAATAGTTGCTAATTTAATTCTAGTTTAATTTGACTTCATCAGATATAGAAGAACATAATGGACAATATCTTGATTACGAATAGTTGAAAATTGTTCAAATGATGAGAGGTGACTATTCCACACCCAAATAGAATATCGAGGCTGCATCTCGCATCCCAAATATTTGATTTCGCCCAACACAGAAACTGGACTGTCTTGTCTATTACCTTCGTTTAAATGAAGTGCAATACCAGATAATCGACGCTAAAGGAAAGAATAAACTTGGAACAAAAAGCTCTGGCTTATTACTCATGTCCAAAAATTTCTTCAATGTTTATTTCCTAATTGTGTATTATTATTATTATTATTATTATTATTATCATGTATTCAAATTTTTGGTACCCTTTCGGGTGTCAAGATTGTTTTTTGAGTTTTACTCTAAATTAGTTCTTTCTATTAATTTCTGTTTAATGCTTCCTTTGCTTCGTTAGTGTTGATGCTATTCCTTTTCAATATTTCTTCTACAGAACTTTCCCAATTCTTCCTTTGTCTGTTTTTTTCTTTTTTCTTTGTATCTCTTGCAATCCACACCTGTTTGGTTTGTCTATTTTCTGGAATTCTTATTAGATGTCCGCACCATGCTAGCTGTCTTCTATTTATTGTGATTTGTATACTTTTAGTTAGGCTCCTTTTTATTTCTTCGTTTCTTATCTTGTTCATTATTCGTACTCTTTCTATTTCTGTCGGAAATCTTATCCCAGTCGCCTGTATTTAACTTCTACTTCTCTGATCCAGTACTCAAGTTTCACTTCCGTATATTACTAATTATGTATATTAACAAAAGTTCCCATCTCTCCTTTCCGCATACATATTTTTCATGAAGTTGAGTTTCACGTGAACATATTCGTAAGAACAATTATTGCCTAAATTTGTCATTCTCATATATTTTTACTCCTGAACTTTTATTCGTTTCTCATTATCAGTTTGAGATTCTAATAGAGAATTCAATGTTTTACAACATTAGAACCATTACAGCGGTCAAGGATGAATTCAGTGAATTTAATTGGAAAGCAAAGATTACGGAAATACGAAAGCTTTCTCGGATATGTGCAATGATAAAATCATCTGGATTCATTAATAATTATTGTGTTCAGGTCAGTCATCAATCTTTACAGCCCAAAAGTCCACCAATAAATAAAAAATAGGAGCTGGTTGAGGGTTTTCTAAGAAAGAGCCAGAAAATTGTCGATACTGTTCTTAGTAATATTTATTAGGTAACTGATTTCGATCACTGGGTGATCATCATCAGAGTACCGATGAGACTATAATAAAGAAAAGGATTAGATCAAGACGAAATTACAGGATCGTCATCTTGGGAATAAAAATATACGAGAAAGAGGTATTGAATATAATGACATGAAATTAAAATTCTGTTTAACAAAAATCTAGAGTTCAACTGGAAAGAACTGAAAATAGTGGAGATTTCTAAAAATTTTATAAGGGACTGGTAATGAAACGCTAATTATATCGAGATAATTAAAAAAGAGGTGTGTCTGAGGTCTCAATTTAGCTTGGTTTTTTAGACTTCCTAACCTCCAAGTACTCAAAGTAATCGAGCATTTTGCTATTCTTGAGGATATGTGAGTTTTCAAAGTTTTTGGTGACATGCCCGCTCTTTACGAAATGATCTACGAGACTTGATTGAGTATTCTTTGAATCTCGTTACAAATTCCCGCCCAATCTTCCAATATAGTTCGATTCACACATACCACAGTTCAATCTATAAATACGAGATTGCTCTGTCAGTTCAGATTGGTTCAATTTTTAACAGATTCTTTTTTTCAAGAATGTCAATGATTTAAAAGCAACACTTTCCAGCGACCCATTGTTCAGGTTATTAATAAAGTCTAAATGTCACCTAATACTCTGAGTTGTGTTTTGTATTTGTATACAATTCGGGTGAAGACAAGCATCATAAATTATATTTTTCTTGCATATATTACTATTTTATGATTCTATGAAACCATCTAATAAAAAAAACTGGTAGCACGTATGAAGAATTTTTTGTAACACGTTCACCGAAAATACACTATCGTATATGCAACACGGGCATTCAACGACTGTCACCATGATCACGGATGAAGTTGGCTACACAAAGCTACGCCCCTGCCTTCGTCGAGAGCAACCAACTTCATTCTGGAGAATAATGACGGTCATTTGGTCCTTGTAGTATAATATAATAATTATCTAAATGACGATGAATTTAAGGTGTTTTCTTTATTATTTTGTAATGCTGGATTATCAGCTTCCCTAATTATTTTACATCAAAAAAGTAGATGAACATTCTGCATTTCTTGATATAAATATTGAAAATTTTTGTCTTATCGAGAAAGGGTCTATTATAATTTCAAATTTTTATCCTAATTATACATTATCGAAATTATTTGATACGGAACTCTAATCACAGCAGATTTAGGATATAAACAACATTTGTTTTGTATGATTTTGTGTAAGTTAGTAATGAATGTTGTATTGATTTTTTTTCTGGTTGGAAAATAATCAAAAATATCAAGAAATCAGAATTATAATTATTTTTCAGTGATCAAGAGATAATCGTCAGTTTCTACTTACTTGTTACTTTGTAACCGACAAAATTCACCTATCGAGATTCTGATAGAAATATCTGTTTTGAGCGTCCCTGAATCCATTTTGACTATTTTCTGGTTGAATGTATAATGTTGAAATTTTGTATTTAAGACTGTTATAGGGTCTGGTTATGCACCTCGCATTATAGTTCCAATTGTCTGTACCGGAAGTGCACTTTACTCGAAACTTTTTTCGAATTTTTCTGATATATCCAGAATGTTCAACCGTAGGATGTTGAAATTTAGTATTTGAACTTGATGTATCAAAATGGTTATCTGCTATTTTTGTATGAATTGGCTAAGCCAGAAGTGCACTTTACTTGAAACTTTTTTTCAATATTTTGCTAAAATCTAGCAAGATCAGACATATATTGAAATTTAGTGTTTGAACTTGTTGTAGCATCAAGATAGTTATCTACTATTTTTGTATCAATCGGCTGAGCTGGAAGTGCAGTTTATATGTATAACAGACATTCAGAATTTGCCGTATAAAACAATGAGTATAGGCAATGATAATCTATTGTCAATTTTTTGATTTTGTTTGACATTGTACATGTCAAAATAATATTAGAATCATATTAATTATAATCTGAAGTGACAGAGAACTTTATTGAATAAATTGGTGTATATATCAAATGATGTACAAGTAAGTCACGTGATGTTCAAGTCAGATTTTTTTCCCTAAATGAATATATTCTAAATTAAAATTGAAAACACACTTGGGCATTCTGCCCAAGTGTGGAAAAATTCAGTGGATATATAATTTCCAAAAGGACTTGTCCAAATTTTCCAATATTGAATGTTTAATTAGTAGAACCCAATTCACAAAACAACTGATGAACAATTTTGGTACCTCAGCAATGGATAATCTCCGAATGCCTGGTTTTATGAAAGACAGATTAATCTACTTTTTGAGTCTTTCTGTTATTAAGAAACTCAAACTGATTAGAATTTGTTAAATGAATTATTCGTCGACTTAATCTGGTAGTAAATTCGATTGGTTTTTTATAAAATCGGCCGTAAGGGAAGTAATCAGTTTAATCTTAATTTCACTCACTGATTTTGCACTCATAAATTATCTTACTAGATTCTGAGCTTGTGAAATAATTTCAAACCGATTATCTACTCGTAAAGGCGTAAGTTGTCCTATAAAAATATTAGATGCGAAAAAGTAAGTATAAAAAGTGTGCGAGTATCACTACTTTGTTCAATGGAAATAGTTTTGCCAAAATTATCAACTTATTCCAAAAGTCACTGTTATTTTTCATCTGATTTTTGCAACTTTGTTTGCAATTGTATCGTGTAGGTACTTTATCAAAACATTCTTTGAAGTTGAGCAGTCGTTTTTATCTCCGACAATCAAGAAAGTATCATAATTTTTATCCATAAAGTGCAAACCTCGCCTTTTCTAAAATCGGTATTATTAAACAGTAGTTTATCTAGACTATAAAACAAGATGTTTTGTGTCTGTTTGGATCCTAGAAAACAAGTGATAGTATTCTTTGTGATACCTTGCGAGATTAACTCAAGTATGGTAAGAATAAAGCACTATAAGAAAGAATGAAGCTCCTACATCCTGCTCGAGTTGACGGGTAAAACTGTGTTCTGGTATGTCTTCGTGTCTGACTATATTATTGCAAGTTGCAAGCGGCTCTAGGGGATTTTTTTGTGAGTAAGCATACTGAAGATGTAGTTTCAAGGACAAGTGAAAAACTATTGAGAAAATAATCAACAGAATATGAAATTGGATATAATGGAAAGTTGTTGGCTTCACTGCGAAAGCAAATATTTGTAACCATAATCATAAATTTGCAATTGAATTTAATCAGCGATGGTAGCATCAAATGTTTCAGTGAAGTGTCTGATTCTGTATATTGTATTACAAAATCCAGTCAGCTAATAATTCACAGAAAAAAAGCTCTTCGAACTTCGATTCTAGTAGTTCTATTGTGTTAACGAGCTTCTATGCTTTGAATTAATCAAAGAGGAATATGATCCATTGTCTATTCATATTGCTTATTCTATATTGAAAAATGTAGGTATTTGCTCATCATCATCTTCTTTGTGTGTCAAACCATCAGTCGTTCAATTTTATTGTCTTTTTTATCAGTGCGACTGGAAGATACCCAATACGTCGTCCAGTTTACAATACCCTTTTGTATATTGTGCAACATCTATCTCAAATATTTTTAATTTCCATATCTGAATGTAATCATTCATGCGGTCATTTCTAGCCATTTATTATCTTTTCTGAATAACTTGAAAGTTGCAACAGACAGTGCAATAAAAACAGAAACTTTCGACTTTAAACTAGGAGCCTCATTGACAATTCAAATTATATGTGGGTGAGTTCTCCCCTGCTTGAAACGGTCTAGCAAAAAGTACCCTACGCGCCATATCATTAATTTCCCACAAGACTTCTTGGCGAGAAACAGTAAATATTAGTAGATGCGAGATCAGTAGTTTGAGGTTGAATTTGGTTTGTTGAATGCAGGATCGATTGATTTCTAATCATTCGAATACGAAATACGCATTAAAAAACCAGAAGATATTTTATGTCAAATACTCGGATATCTCATGCACGGTTATTTTAAACGACTTGTTTTCGAAAATAGATTCAGAGTGGCTAAGTAGCTGATTGGTCTCAAGCAGTAGACGCGATTCTGAATCCAGAACACGAACGATGTCTTCATTGGTTCAACAAAGTTTGAGTGGAAAAGTCAGTAATCTGATTCGATGCTCAATTCATTTTATAATCTGATGATAAGACTGTTATTCTTGAGTAATGAAAATACATTTGAGAACATAGTACCAGAAAATGCTGCCTGCCGATGTGAAACGCATCTAACCAAATCTTCGAGGACTGGATAACATCGGTACGCGATCGGTATTCTTTGTTCCCAAGAATAGTACCATATACGTCATTGAGTTATTCATATTTTTTGAAATAGTAACAATAATTTGCTGAACGTTTGGAAGATAAGACGTACAGAATAACTTATTGATAACAATCTCGTATAATGGAAGTACGTGAGCATTCAGAAGAAAAGGATTGTATAGGTAACTCAAAAAGAGGGTTACATCATACTGAAAACTAATACCTTTTTCAACTTGAGCTATGACATAATTCTAAAGGTTTCCGTAGTCTACACACCTCTTGGAAATAGTATATAAGCAATAAATTCAAAAAGATAAATCGCTCTTTTGTCAATCAACTTTTAAAGTTAAAGATGTTTCGACACCTCAATTCTTTCTTCAATCCAATATCTCAACATATATGATCTTGGGTAAGAGGCAACACATTAAACAGAAGATTCACATCTAGATATCCTCAATTTCTCCTTGCATGCAAATCGCGTGCGTCCTTCAACGTGTTGCGTACAACTCCTCCTTCTCACACTCACATCTGACGCGTTCCAACACGTGCCTAATCCCGCCCTGTTCCCCTTTGACTTCTGATCCACGAACATTCGACCCTTGCCTAAATCCGACAAGACGAACGCCATTGACACGGAGAGGATTAAGGAAAGAATTAGCCATGAAAGTAGGACGAAGTGGAATGTAGTAGGTGAAAGCACGGAATTTAAAATGGGAAAATTCTCTTAAAACTTCTATTTCTAAAGGTGGAAAATTTAATGCTGTGCCTAACTAATTCAAAATTGACACTTAAGACTCTCCTCTTCAGCGAAACTCTAGTTAGTTCTATTCTTCCCACGCCTCCGTGAAGTAAACTAAGTAACCTGATACTTGTAGTTTTCATAAATTTATAACTGAATATAACTAAATGCATCCATAAGCGTGTAATGTAGGTCTTATTACATTAGAATGAAGTTCAGTTTATGTATTCAAAGATCGATACATGATGCGTCTGTATTCCAACAGTTGTAGATAATAGTTTAGGTTGCAATTAAATGGTACATGAAGCAATAAAATAAAGTTACTTTGCAATGTTTTTAAGAAATATCGGTGACTTTATCATCGTTCTATGGACAATGCAACCATTAATAAAAGTTTTTGCGAATCATGGTTCCATAGGAACATCATTTTCAGCGTATTGTATACAAGCTCGTCCAAATATGCATGTAACCTTAACATTATGGACAATTATATCATTCATGAAAAAAATTGAAGAATCATCTAGATGATGAAAGCGCATTTTTGACAGCTCATAAATACTTGTTACTTCAGAGATTTCGCAAATTACCTTCTCCCACAATTACTGAGCTTGAAACCAAGCAGATTGGGCAAACTTACGAAACAGCAGCTTCCTTTTAGTACTAGTTAATAATTTGATCTTTATCAAAGCTATATAAAAAAAATACACCAGAAGTAAACAAATTTTCATCCAATAATAATAATTCATTCTAATAAGCTTCAAATTCGCGTCAAACAAGTCATTGAATATGAATCCCGGATAGATTTGACAACTGTACATAATAATAGTGACACCCACGGCTAAAGTTGTAACTAAATTCTTATCTACTTGAATAAACTTAAGTTGCCATATCCCTAATGTTATATATATCTATGGGCATTGTTTCACTTGAAACAAGTAATTGAATAATTTAATCTTCCACAATCACTGAGCTTGAATTAAAGTAATTTGTACAAACATACGAAGCAGCAGCTTTTATTTAGTACTAGTTTCAAGTCTGTAAATAGTATAGTTGCTGAGAACTCAGCGTCACGCCAGCCAGACAGCTAAAGTGAATATAATAGCGCTTTTTTACAAAAAATGCGCTAAAACTTAATATAAAATAAATATTACAATCAACAAATAACATTCAAATTTTATCACGTGACCAACGAAACGCTGTTATTGACCAAGCACCGCTGTGACGTCACCACGCATGTTGGCGATCAGTAATTAGTGCATAAGAGATAGCAATCGTCCATCAATTCAACTTAGAATAGAATCAGATCCAAAATGAGTTCTGATGGGTTCGTACAGGAACAGTTAAAAGATTTGCCAGAGGTTTCACGAGTTAATGGTTATCGACTTTTTCTCGAAAAGTGTTTTCAACGCAGCTGATCTTTTTTTTGACAGTAACATCTATTCATGTGTGCAAAGTGTAGTAAAATATTGTTTTAATAATTTATTGATTTCAACATGTTATATTGAACAACTAAAACGTCTCAGTAGATATCCAGTTTTAATCTGTAAAAGTTTTGTTGATCATATCACGTGAAAGACATTCATAATTATTCAATGTTTATTTGGAGAAAAAGGAATACCATTTTGTATACATAAGTTTACATTTGTGCCATGTCACAAGAAACTATCCCAATATTTCAAATGCATACAAAATAATGAAAAACAATGCAACTTGAAGGATGTTGAGCTCATTTCCTGTTACTTGTTTTGAGAGTTCCATATGATTAAACGTTTGCTTGGAATCTTACAGTACTTTGAAAACAAGATAAGTACATGAAAGATATTTTGTTTTAGAGCGGAACTCTCAAAACTATTCTGAGGTTATCGTATTAATTTTGATGGTAACCAATTTTGTATATCGATTTTTGTTAGTAATGTATTGAAATGGTCTTCACAACAAAATAAGTGGGAAATAGAACGAGACACTCGTGGTATCACGTCGAATTTATTTCCATCTTTTTCCGTATATCCCTTGTTGAGACACTCATAAACAACTTATTTGGCTCGCGATGACTGCTGCTATCACAGTTCAATACGATATCAATTAGCCGCTTTTTTTTCTTCAGAACCGAGGTTTTTTTCTGCCAACTATTGGAAACGATACTATCGCTAAGCACCAACGTGCGTGATGACGTCACAGCACATGGCGTTTTTGTGACTTTTCAAACATCGTTAATTTTGAAATTGTGTTTGCTAACCACAACGATTTTTCTTGACAAAAAAATTAATGCCAATAAATAAATTTTTGAATGTGCTCAGGAGTTCATTTCCGAGATTTTTGAAGAATCGAGAAGAATCATATTCAGTATATACAATTATCTGAAATAATTTCAATAGTAATTCAACAAGAATGTAAAGTTTAGTGATTCGGCATGCTTCGCCAAAAACTTGGCCCGAAACACAAAACATATCACAAGCCGACATCTATACACAAATTATCTAAAAATCAGTCGATATTTTTCATATACTAAGCGATCTTTCTAATTTCTCAATTTATTTCTTTGATATTATCAATCTCAAACTCTACAATGAGCAGAAAGCATAAGTTGAAAATTTGACAGTTCATAAGAAATATATCGGTGAATAAAATGAGAAGAACACTCAATACTCGAGCATCAACTTCACGCATGCTCTTAGAAAAAAGTATTTCCCATATCAAATATACAGGCTGTGCAACGAAACGCTGAACATAAAAATTTAACATGGGATTTTTAAATGTGAGGGCTCTCCTGTATATGTTAGAGTAAAAATTCAAGAATGGAAAGTTGTTTAATAGTATATTACAATACAAGTGAAGAAACTATGAGTTTTGCTCACGCGGGTGGCAGTTTTGTGCACGAGGCGCTAGCCGAGTGTGCAAAGGCACACAAGTGAGCGAATTTGTTTCTTGACGAGTGCTGTATAGCGTTTTGTTCAATCCTATTATTGAAACATTCATTAGAACATTAAAATCTATTACACTTTTCAAACAAAGATCATGTATAAAGTCTAAAGTAGCGTAGGCGGCGGATGCGTTGTTATGGATCATGTGTAAATATAAACATCCGCAACTGTCAAAAATATTAAAATTGTGTTGTCCTGATATTTTTACAAATATAAATTGTGACACTAATGCCGAGTATTATAAAGGACAAATAAATTTACTCCCAAAGTAAATAAAATTTACTCTGTCAAATGACAGTCGACTTTTTGACAGCAATGCTTTTACTGTCATAAAGAGTAATAATTCGATTAGAATTTGTTAAAGAAAATAAATTTACTTTGGAAATAAATTTACTTCGTCCTTTATAATACTGGGCATAAAATGGAACAAGATAATAATGAAATTGTGTGAGGAAAATAATTAACAAAGAAGAGAAAACAAGTAATAGAAATAGCATTTAAGTTGATATTACAAAAGTTACTACGATAACTACAGAATTTCATCAGTTTTCAGTTGCTGGTATATCTTGTTTAAGTAACGCAATTTTTAATAATAGTGAAGTCCATTTTCATATCAATAAATACATGTAATAAAATGTATTGTAGTTTATTCTTTATTTCGTTATGAAAGAGTGAGTGGATGAAAGTAATTACACTCACTACTTTCGCCCACCCGTTGTCATAGGAATCACTGTAGTTGGCAAAACAAACAGTTTCAAGATTGGTATCCAAGTAAAGAATAGCATGTTTCAATAATAGGATTGAACAAAATAAATTTTTACTCATGAAAAGTCCTAATTTAAAGCAGTAGAATATCTGTAGCATTAGATATTTGGAAAATAAAACATGACATTTTCGTCAAAAATTAGATAGCCATGGAAATAAAAATCAAATGAAACAAACTTGCATTTTGACAGTATAACATTTTGAATATTTGTACGATAATATATATTTTCTCTACGAATTTTCTACCCAGATCTTTATTAAAAAAAATAATTAAGTCAACAGCTGTCATTGCTACGAAAGATCAATTGAAAAATAACTTTGAATTGTTGAAGTCTGGAAGCAAAAATATATATAATAAGAATGCTGAATCCGGTTGTAAAAGATATACGTTATAATGGAAATGATGTAGATGGACTTCATCGACTCATACAAGATGCTGTTACGCGATATCTGCGCAGTTGGAAATATTATCTTGACAAGAGTAAGAGGGTCTGATTATGTTTTTGATGTATCTATATATGTAATACTCCTATATTGCTAGTTGGGTCTGCAGAACGGCGAAAACGCTACGGTGCAGACAATTATACGTCTATTTCTTCTTATTTTACCTCGAATCTTATGCACATGCTTGAGAATTGAGCAGCTTCGTGCAATTGGTGCAAGCTTCGTGCAATTGGTGCAAGCCACGTGCAAGAGACGTCCATCTTTAAAATGTAGAATGAAACAACCTTTCAAATATCGAAGGGGAGCCGCGACGCGCTTGCGCACAACGAGTCAAGTAAAAAATTTGCTGTTCTACTTTCTCCGTGACACCTCCACTTATGGGAACTAGCAATATAGGAGCATTACATATATGGATTTATCTCTTAAAAATGATTAGTTTTCAACGGCGGCCAAACATTCAAGCGAATACTTTACCGTTCTGATACGTAAATGCATAGTAGTCTTTCTGTCTCATTATGTGTTAAAGAGTAAAATGTCACTCGTCTTTCAGACTTTTGGACAAATAGTAAAAATTTGTGGAAATAAACACACGAGGCTGGACGCGCAGCTCCTAAGTCTACCCACATATTGAAACTTTGAAAATTAATTAACTCTACACGATTAAAAACACCATAACGACGACTAAATACAAGAAAACAAGACAACATTGCTGCTGTAAGAACAAAATGTTGCAGAGAATGCAAATATGTCGATAAATCGTCGTTCTCAGTAAGTTGAACTCTCAAGGATGACAACTTGGCGAATAATCGTGACAAAGCTCAATTTTGGTTAAACGGTTATATGTTCAAGTGAAACTGTCGCTTCTGGTGATATTATCGGACCCTATTTTTTCAAAATGAGAAAGAAAATGCAGTTAAATCGAAGGGTAAAAGATATCAAATGATAAAGGATTCTTTGTGATCTCAGTTACAGGCTCGTCTTTAACTTATTGGAGGCCCTGGGCACCTTAGGATAATGGGGCCTCTATTACCTTGTTAGAGCACTATTTTGTTAAAATAAATACATTTGACTACATCCTAGCCTAAATTGAACTTAGACTTCTGAAAAATTGGACGAGTTTCAATCACAATCCCATCAACTCTGATATATTTTCTTACAAACATTTCACTTATGAACAGTTCAGCATCCATTTTGCCCCCAAACCACGAGCGAGAATAGCGACGAAAACAAGTATATTAAATTCCTTCGCTCTTATCGCTTGTAATCGCGTTGCTCTCCTCTCCAGTCTTCACTATGCGATGTTCTATGAATAAAAAAAATGCATGTATTTGTATTCGCCGCTTTTCTCTTCCCACTTATCGTCGCTCGTATCGCCGCTGTACTATGCAGTTATCCTTCGATCGTTTACATTCAGTTTCACGCCGCTATAGAAATCCTGCGAGTGATGGATATCGGTCAACTTTTGGTGATCTGGTAGGAACTAGGGGGCCCCTATCGGATGTGGGGTCCTGGGCACGTACCCAGAGTGCCCAGTGGGAAAGAGGGGCCTGCTCAGTTAGAAGGAATGGTTTTGGAAAGCATGTTCTTCCAACAGGACGATGTCACATGTCACTCTTCCGGTAAAACCATTACTTTATCAAAAAAAAAAAAATCCTGAAGCGTTGAATTCCAGAACTTCGACCAGATGCTTGGTCTTCAAAAAGCTGCGATTGACCACCATTTGATTAGTTTTTATGGAGTTACATAAAATGATTGGAACAAACCACAAATAGTAAAGGACTTGAGAACCAACATACAGCTCTGCATTCGTGAAATTCATGTCAGTTTATTCCACAAAGTGACCTAAAATTAAGTTCATCAAATTCGCCTCTGCAATAGTAGTCGCGAAAGACATTTGAATGATGTGTTGTTCAAAATCGATAGAACTCTTTACTAAAGTATAACATAATTCGTATAATATAAATTGTGAGTAATTAGAAGAATTGATACATTTATATAATGGCTCTTAATTGTATATACAAGAAATTCTTTGAAGCTTTGATCCATATTTCATGTTTATTGAAAACAAGACAATCAGTATAACGAATTTTTTATGAAAAGATTTCTTTATAGAAACTCTTCAACTCGGTCCTGTCTTCAAAAATGAATGGAATAACTCACTTTCGCTGATCCTTTGTGATTTTTCAACGTAAAATCCTAATGATGGTACGCCTGCTTTGTGATTCAACGAAAACAATTTGGCCAATTTTCTTTCAGATTTTTTCCGATAAATATAGAAGACTTAAATTTTCTGGGAGATTCTTCTTGAATCTTAAAGTTAGTTGTGACAAAAACGAGCAAACTTCAGTTGAAATATTATTAAAATTTATACTGAGTCGGATCGTTAAACAGGATATAAAATTTTGAAAGGAAATACTGCCATTATCCTTGAGAAATATTCGGTAAATGTCGGTAATATCCGTAGAGGTCGGCTTCAGTAACGTAATTCAATATCTTGAATTGAAACTTTAAATTTGGTTTCTGTTCTCTTGACTTTTATACACGTAGAGAATGTTCCTCTCAATTCATTTTAATCATTTTGTTCAATTCTATAATTCAGATTGTACCGGATTCAAAGGAACTATTACTTTCTCACTTTTATGCCATCGTTCGTGAAGAGGAAAATTAAATAGTTCCATCTACCATTTTAATAAGTCGATTCATAAAATGTAGGTATTAGATTGAAAATTAGGATTATCAGTGGATTTTTATATCTTCAATGTAAAATTTTTTCATGGCTATCTTCCAAAAACTTCATCTCTTTGGAAATAATAGTTAAAGCCAATCGTAACCATGGTTAAGTTCAACCAGCAGTTAAATTCATTATATAATTCTAAATAATCTATCGTGAATAAACCCAGGTTGAAATCTCTTTTTGATGAAATCACATTTTAATTCAGTATTATCGTTCCACTTTCCTTACTGCGTCATTGGAAACGACAACGGCAAGCCACACAAACTTGCGAACGTCAGATGACAGTGATTCTAATCGAGTCAAGTTTACACTCCACGATCGTCACTTCTTTAGGCAAATATTTAAAGAGTTTCGAATGAAAACTCAGAGATTAGCGGCTCACTCCAATTTGATTATCGAAATTGCCGATTGTCAAACCAAATGAGATAATCTGTCGGATTTAGTCCTTGAATTATGTATACGAAATGATTCGCGTTATGAATTTCCGCGATGAACGTGGCGAAAAGAAGGAAATGGAACGCAAATGGTGGAATTAAACTAGTCATTAGCGAAAATTGCAATTTTGCCTAACTGATAAATTTGAATTCAAAGCTGGGAGTTATGTTTTTGGGACACGATCAATAGTCCTCAAACATAGTTATTTGTGCTTCAATATTTGTCTTTAATAAATTATGTTGATAATTTAACAATATTATATTATGTATGCCTAAGAGGTGCAATATAATGATGAAATAGCACTTTTTTGCCAAATGGAGACATTCAACTTTCGATTCTTTCATCCAATCTGTTCAATTTTTGATTCAAGATTAATTTAAGTTGACTTTTGGAACATAAATAACTGAATTAAATGATAGTGCTATTCCTGTTTACCGTGTAATAATATTTTTAATGTCCGACTAGTTTATTATTGTTGTCATAATAACATTGTTTTCAGGGTAGCTACGTAACAAATAATACCTGAGGGCATTATTTGGAAAATAACAGACAAGTTTCCTAGTTACAGCAAGTAACAAGAGTAATTTCTCTGACAGAAATCACAATGACAGGACATACATTGCTAAAAATTTTGATTGAAGTACAACAAAAGTCGAACATTAAACATTGAAGGCACCACGGGAGTTGAACAAACAACCTTGATACCTCAAATACTATAAGGTATCCTTAAATTTGAAGTAGGGGAGACCGAGGAGAGTTGTGATAATTCTTATTTTAACCAAAATAGGCAACATATCCCATTTAAGAAACATTCTTCGTTCATAAACTGTATAAGTCAATGTAGCTCAATGTATACTGTCTTAGAAACAATTATCAAAATAATGAAAGAAATAAGATCTCTGAGAAAATCTACAAAAACAGAAACTACTCTCCGTTTCACAACTCTCCTAATACTGAAATAAGCTGTGACACCTATGTATTTAAACTATTTGGTGAATAAAAAAAAAAACATTATATTGGCATTCAAGACACTGAACCCACTTATCTTTTGATTTGCTATTGGCAAAGGGTTCAAGGCAACACAAGCAAAAACAATCATTCTCTGCATCTTCTTCGTCTTCATCCTCTTCATCATCAACTTTACTTTTTTTATTAGGGCGGCTGCACAATAGCCCGAGAACGGAAACGGCAACGGGAACCAGAACGGGAATAAACTTGAACAGTGTTATTTTGTATGTACACATGCACAATAAGATCCCTGGAACGGAAAGACCAAGGTCGGCCGGGAATGAAAACGGTAAAGATGGTCAAGATTTAAGTTTCCCGTTCTCGGGGTATTAAACAACCAATGAGAAACAAGCGTGACGTCACTGTCCATTATTCTTGAAAATATGATTGTTGAGAGTTTGGTTTATTTGTTCTTGTTCTTGTGCTCTGACTGCACTGATTTTTCTTATTCCACTAGATAATTTCATGTGAATGGGCTGAATTGTTTCCCAAATAACTTTGCAAGTCTCATATATTACTTTGGAAACTGTTGGATTTCCAACTCTAAACAACCAACTTAAATTTTGAAAAGAACTACCATGTGCCAGATATTTCAAAGTCATAGCCAAGATAGATATTCTCTTCTACTTCTCTTCAATAATTTTGGCCTTAATAAGCTGAGAAGTTTATTAAAACATCGCACGTTCATTCTGGTATATTTAAAGAACATTTCATGGTCAGCTTCCTTCATATGCCTAAATATGTTTACGAATGCTCCTCTTGTATTTCTTTCAAGATTAATTGGTCTAATCCACCACCTAGAGAGTAAATTTTGATTCTATAAAGAGTTTTATGGAATGTGCAGCATCGTACTTCCTGTTTTGATTTTCTAATTGTATATAATTATAAAAAAGTATCAAAAATGCCATGAAAACCTGTAATTTTTCGTCATCCATGTTTAAGAATACTAATTTAACTATATAAGAAGTGCGGTTATCTGTCAAAACGTTATTCTCGGTCTTTCGCGTGCTGCAGTTGTGCATCTGGTCGGCGTTTACGTTTCCGTTGTCGCTCTCGATAGCTTTCCGTTACCGTTCTAGTTCTAGTTCTAGGGCTATTGTGCAACCGCCCTTAGTCTTCTTCTTTATTTTTTCAGGCTTCTTCTTTTCCTTACTTAAAACACGCTGTTTCACATTCTTTATATTTCTACTGGCTTCTGTGGCAGCAATTTTATCCTTAGTAGGTGTGTCAGTAAGCACAGCAGATTTGATCCTGCGTCTATTCGGTTGTTCATTTTTTTTGCGGTGCTTCTGGCAACGGCCTAATTCTGGCGAAATCACATTGGAAGTAATGGCAAGAGGAGTCCGGGCTGTAGACGTGGGGGCAACGGGTTCCTTGGTGTTATAGTTCAAAGTAAATGGATTGCTGGAAGATGTCATGTTCTGATCTGTAGACATACTTGCTTCAATATTGAATTATCTGACAGCAGAATCATCGTTTTCAACAATACCGATAGTTGGATTTGTAGTGAAGATTCTTTCTTCTGGGTTTTTCTCAATTCCTGAATTAGGCGGAATACGATCAATGACTTGACTAGGCATGAAATAGTGACCTATTCAAAGGCCAATTCATAAGTTTCGACACTAGCCAAGTATTTCGATTATATTTATTTGGCATTTTGAGGCGAAGAAATAGCAATTCAGCATGCAACATCACACCAAAAGACAGGAAAAGAACCTTGCCAGAAAAATAAACAAAAATAGAAGAGCTGTGACAAGCTGTCACAACTCGCCTAATTGCAAAAAATCCTGAACCGATCAGAAAGAAGATTCCAACACAAAAAAACAATATCATGCTATAAAACTTGAAAAACTAAAGCATTACAGAAAATAGCATTACAATGTAAATATTATACGTAACAACATATAAGCAATTTAAATTTTGATGGAAAACTTACTTTATGTAATTTTTTGTATGCAGATGTCGTACACTCACAACCGCTTAATGTGCACCGTTGACGAGTGTTGCGTCAAATAGCACATCTCAGGAACAACAAACTCGTGTTGTTGTCACCTCGCTAAACGCCATAATTCCCAAGAAATCGACTATGTTACAACTCTCTTAGGTCTCCTCTACTTATGACTCATTCCTCTGCACTCGAGACAACAAATATGAAATTCAAGTTATAAAAAAGAAAATATGTATAGGCTATGAATTTTGGAGCTAGATTTTTAATCAATCTTCATGGAATCCTATGAATACTAAATATATATTTTTTGTCGAGCTCTAACAGGTCAATATGACATGAAATTTTCCTGGTGCAACGTTCTCGGATTGTTTTTTGATGTAAACCAAGAAATCAATTTAATTATTATAAGAAGAATAAATACAAATTCCAGCTACAAAATTGAATAAAGAAAACCCCATCTTGCAATCTAGAACTGGTTATAACAACAATTTACTTGAACAAAATAAAACCTGGAATAAAATATCAGGGATCAAGAAATACACCTACACGAACACGACATAGTACATGGCGTCAAGTAGAAAATATTTCTGTGTTATTGAACCTCGGGAGACGGCAGCACCAAACAAGTATCAAAGCTAGAAAAGTAAAATCCAAGATATTGCACACTTTCTTCCAAGGGATACTATTTGATCTCATGTTCAAGGAATTTAAGAAGGATTTCTCCGAATGAATGCATTATTAGTTTCAGAATAGAATAGAACTTTCGGGTACTATTCAATTTTCTTATTTATACTTTAGCAGACCCTTGATGAATCAAACCTCTTGAAACAGATCATAAGTTTGACACCTCAGAAGAACGATTACATTATTGAGTATCAAATATGATTATTCCACTCTCACTGTTTATCGAACTTCTCCATAACATAATTTATCATAATATCTTTTCAACCTATACAGAGAAAAGTTTGCTACAGAAACGAAGTTAGAAATTGGTTGGGAGATTCAAGACGAGAAGAAGAAATCCAGAATTTTGATTTGATCTGACTACAAGTCCATATACGACATACGAGGAGGTTTGAAAAGTTCGTACGAAAGTTTTTATTCTGATAGTATTGTAATGTTTATTGCTTAAAGATAATTGTTTATAATTGAGATAAAAATCACTATTAAGTGATTGAAAATGAAATAAAAGTTTTATTCTTCCGGATATCACTAATAAACACTACATTATTTATTTATCATTTACTACTATCTTAAACAAAGCCGCAGATATTTATTTTTAACTATTTATATACACTGTTCATTTCACTGTTTGATGCTCTAGATTCACCATTACACTATCCTCTTCAAATCGTTTGCTTACGTTTATATATGGAATCCAGTTTTCTCGAAAGTTCCAGATTTAGTCCCCTACATGTTGCTATATTTTTCCATCGTGCGGGGTGGTGTGATGCAGTGCGGCGCGATACAACGAGGACGAAAGGCCCGACCCAGACAAGGTCACTTTTACGAGCCTCCACACTCTCGTACGTTACAGTATTGTCCTTTCAGGCTCATGAACTTCGAACAATGCTATTACAATTTGTTGATCTCTTCCGAATGAAAAGATTGGTCCATCCTGATCAGATTGAAATTTCTGTCCTGTTAGCTATATTTTCATATTAGGGTAGTAGTCCGAAGGATCCAAATCTTGAGAGTAGGGAAAATATATAGAGCTGGAGCCCCCCCAACTCTATCAAAAGGAAAAGACTTTTTGGGGTAATTGTGAACGTTTTCCTTGTAACTTGATTTCCGAGCACTTAAACAACAATCAATAATGTATACCTGTAATAACTCTACCCCTTTCCAATTAGTGATCAAAGATTATCCTTTGCAAATACTAAGACAGTCGTTATAAAATTTCATACTAAAAGAACGGTCCTTATCTTTTTTGGTGCAGACTCTCAGCTGGAAACCTATTGTTCGGACTGTTGTTTGATTATAGGCGTGTAGTAGTGTACCCATGTTTCGTTCGCAGTGACAAAACGACGGCTGAAGTTCTGTGAACTTAGTTTGAAACAGTTCCTTGGAGAACACGTCACACGATTTTGTTGCTGCTCAACTGTGAACAATTAAGAAATCCATCGTGCGAACAGTTTTCTCATGGTCAAATTTTAATGCCTACTCATTCGAGATCTTCTTTATCGCCCATCACTAGATCATGGATTTTATAAATGATTTCTGAAGTAGTCACCTCAATAGGACGCTCAGCGTCATTTTGAATGCAATTATAAACCGTTATTCATCATAATGTTTGTAAAGCTTCTCACTAGTCTCTGAGGCGAAATGCTTTTCAAGAAATAATGTTTCACGAATACATGAAATTCTCTTTCGTTCATTATCTTGAAGTTACTGGACTTGGAGTAATAAACCAGTATGGTCGAAATTCTGTAAGACAACCTTCAAGAGATACTATTAACTAAGAATGACTTCGATATGCATCTTCCAGACTGTGCATAGATTTCGTTGACGGGCGAAGCGCCTATCAGCGAATCGCCCATTTCTAAGGACACCAAATGATGATTGGTTAGAAACACAAGTCAACAATAAAGACAAAAGCCTCGTTCAACAGCACTTTTTCGACGAATGACTGTGAATACCGGTAAAGGTTAACTATATTTTTCTTTTCATTCAATAAATAATCTCTGGCTCTTCTGTAAACGCAATATTCGCCATTATTAATCCGTATTTATCCCCAAAACCTACAAATATAGATTAACATTAACACATGCAATGATCATATCACATTCATTTGTTTATATATGCCATAAATATTAAGCTCGTAATCTGCTATTTGCAACAAAATACAGAAACGAATTACCGGGCGCAATGAAATAAATTTATTTCGGAAAATGTACAGCTGTTGTTAATGTATTAATCAGTAACCTACACAGATATTTATTCCACAAAAATTGCTTCGTAATTTCCATGTTTTATGCTAAATAATGCCCGATTCCATCTCCGTAATAATATCATTTGAAAATAAAATATTCTCACGTGATGCAACATAAAATTTTTAGGCCAAACATCCAACAAAAAGCCGATGCGTCCTCAATTACACTGGAAATTGGACAAATTTCTGAAATATTCACTACAAAATATCTCGCATACTTGATTCTTTTCATCTTGTTCTCTGGAAAAAATGTGACAAATCCATGTGTAGATCGGTGATGTATACAAAAGAAGAATCTCGCAAAAATTGATGAGTTCTTTTACGCTGCCAATATACAAGTGCTGCGGTTGTATGCGTGGCAACGCTCCACATACCCTCCATAAGTAGATTAATAGTATTTTATCCTGATATGGTCCTATCAAAAGTTAGAGAGCCACAGAAATGCCAAAATAGATTAAAACCCTACCGCAGTGATGAAATAAAAACAAAAATCACAATCACTCTTTCCTATGATCAGATAAATGAATCATTTAAAAAGTTCTGTTCTCACAAAATCCCAGTGCAAAAATAGATTGTAACTTTCTCTGGAATTTACAGTGAATTAAATATTTCAAACAAAGAATTAAAGTGAAACAGAAAATCTACTTTTCACTTCAATCGTGTTCCAAAGAATCGAAAAGTATTTCTCTTTCCAAAACATTGTTAGGATCATTAAAATTTCAGTAGGCAAGTTCAAAACTGCAACTTGTGTTCTGTTCACACTGAAGTTGGTAAAATTGTAGCTTTTGATAACAAAAAATGTGGAACATATTAAATATTCAATGCGGGTGGAGAATATGTTTGCGTTCGGAAAATGTACAAACATTTGCAATTTTTTCCCTTGTTAATGAGTGAACGAAAATTTTATTTAGCAGAAACCAAACATTGACAAGCAGAATGTTTGGTAATTTGATCACATGCTGCCCACATTTTCAATGACAATATTGCTGCATAGTCAAAATATTATGAATTTTTCAATATTTATGGAGACCTTATGCTGTACACGTTCATTACTTGTTTTTAGTTTTTTTTTTTGTTCTATCGGTACTTCATTCTATTGAAAACCACCAAAATTTGATTCTTTCATAAAATCTGTTATGCTTGTTCCGCCTTTTAAATAAAAGGTCGAATTACTATTATTAAGTGTGTTGCAAATCAGAGAAAAGCATAAAATAATATAAGTCTTTCCAGTCCTAATTTTATATTCCAGGATATATTTCCCTTATTTTATTTCGTTTAAAATTTCAAAAATATTAGTGCATATATTTTCTTTTTTCAGGTAAATTTCCTCTTCCATTTCATCTGGACGCTGAAATATCTCGGATGAGGGGTATGTAACATAACAACGTGTCATACAAAATGAATGGGATACTTGGACATAAAATTGATGCAACAAATTTGTCAAGTGACAAATAAAACAAGAACCCCACTTTATTAAACAAATAATTTTTGCTCTCTTTACAGTCGACTTGATTCACTTACAAAAATTTACATACAACTGACACTCGTTTTTCAGCGTCTGAAAGAAAAGTTTAAAGTTCAAAACCTGGAAAGACATATTTGCTTCGGTAACGATGAAATTTGTATCATTATTTCCAACTCTGACGGCGCCCTAGTCCCTTTTTCTTGATGTCAGATCATCGAAGTAAAACAATTTGTCTGCCGTCGGTCTATAATGATGCGCGAAACAAATAAACCCCACCCGCAAAGCCATCTGCGTCAACGAAAAGAATCTAGGATTCTACGAGGGAGAACGTCGAGAACGTCTTTTGTGTCAAGTTGGAAGCCCAAGAATATAAAACTCTTTTCCGATATCGGCTATAAATTTTAACCACAATGCTTGAAGTAATGTTGCCATAAAATTGTACACGGTTAAAGTCATTCTGGAGGACTGAAATTCTGCTCACATCTGAATACACATTAAAATTTTCCAAATAGAAATTGGATATTGAATCAGATGAATAGAAACTTTAAAGTTATATAATTTTCAGTACTTTTCATCTCGAAAAATGATAAAGGAAGAAATACTGTTTCCATTCAACACCCGGAATGGAATGGACGTACCCTAAAACGAACAAGATGATTTCTAATGTGAAATCGGTTTGTTAGCAAAATTGCATCATGATTCGATGATATTGATATTGGATTATTGTTCGAGTTTCCTATTATAACTGCCATAATACGAGGGTAGTTTGAAAACTTCCTGGCCTGATAAATAAAACGCAAGATGACCATTACTCTCAGCTTCAACCTCTTCATATGAAGAGACTCTACCCAACTTGTCATTTTTTCAAGTTGAGAAGTGAAAAATCGCTGGAAGTCAAATCTGGGGAATATAAGGTAGGTATGTGGAAGCACTTGGAGCCGATGTTTTTAAAGTTTTATCGCAACAATGCGTTACTTGTGGACAGGAGTATTATCATGGTGAAACAGCACCTTATTATTTGCCAGTTAGGGACGTTTAACTTTGATTGCATCATTCAATTTGTCCAGTAATGAAGAGTACCCAGTAGGCCCCAGTTATAGTTCTACCTTCTTCTAAAGAATCTATGAGCACCACACCATGAGAGTCCCAGAAGACCGTTGCCACGTTTTAGGTTCAGACACACAATACCGCACCGTATCCGATCCGTTAGGCTTCAGCTACACTGAGAACATGTTCATTTCTTTCCACGGAGACCTGTGAATATTTAATTACAATTGTTATTGATCAATCATCCGTTCAAGTGCTGGTTAACAAATTAGTGACCCTGAAGACGATCTTGTTCTTTGGTTTTTAACAAAGACAGTTGGACCATTGGAAAAGAAATGTGGATGCACGAATTTAACGAAGTATGAATTTTCTCTCTCCAGTTCGATCAAATAATCTTGCTTTTGCACGGGCATTTGTTCTCAATGAGCCGTCAGACGACAATCGGACCAAATACGATCTCAGTGTAGGTCTAACCTGAGTCTGATCATCTAAAGCTAGACACCAGACTTGTCCATAACTCGTCCTTAGTTTGTCCATAGCCCGTCCGTAGATTGTCCGTAGCCCGTCGTTTTTAATACCATCAAAATGTTCAAACGAATGCATTTTTGGTCGACTGTTCTAGACCCTGGCATCCAGTGAATAGACAGCTTCTGCATACCCAAAACATTACGTAAAATGTGGTGGACACAGTCTGTCGAAATGTTCATAGCCTCAGCAATTTCTCGAACCTCCAGTCGACGGTCTTCTTATATGGCATTGTGGTTTTTTGCGGTGATTTCATCGATCACGACGGTACGTCCTGTGTGTTCATCATCCTAGCTTGACGTACGACCTCGTTCAAATTCAGTCAACTACTTCTTAATCATCGTAAATGAAGAGACAGATTTTTTTAATCTAGAATATTACTCTTTTTTTCATTTCGGTCGGTCTTATTCCTTTCAAAACGAAGTACCTGAGCACGAACTTCATTTTTATCCATTTCATAAGACTGGAAAAATCGTGCATTTATCGCCACTACTTCTACTAAACACACAAGTCTGAATCTTTGCACGTGCCATTTTAACGTACTCACTTACCAAGGTCCCATCGCACTTTCTTTCTGAGATTTTGCAGTTTCTTGAGCCTTCTTGAGTCACGTTGATTTTTTTTTATCGTTTGTCGTTTGTCAGGGAAATACTGGGGAGAAGCATAACTGATTTTATTCGATATTTGTTTGGGCATTTCAGTAAACTTCAGTAATGTAATTCTTGTTTAAGTATTGCAACGAACAGTACTCCTACACGACGTGTCCGAATTCCTCCACTTTTACCTGTCTTAATCCTCGACCGTAAGGTTAAAACGATAATACCACAGTCGTATTCATCCATCTTCACCTTTGCAGCTATTAGCAAGGTTAGCAGTAGCTCTCAAACAAACAAATATAAGAGACAAATTAGCGCACGCTGGATTCCACACGACGAGCTCGGTCAGAGCTCGCTCATTTTTATTGATGCGAAGCTCTGCCGGTTGAATACAAAGCCACTGTTTCAAGTTACGGAAGATTCTACATGTCAAACTCGGATAGATCGGGTGAAGCTCGTGCGTTCGTTATGGTGCGAAGCACCGCCAAAAAAAAAAAACACTGTTTCGAGTTACGCTAGATTCTCCACATCGAACTCGGTCACAGCGGCTGTTTTGGTGCGAAGCACCGCCGGTTGATAACTAAACCTCTGTTTTAGTGCTTCATTTCACTAGTGAGCTTGGAGTATAGCTACCTGAGGCTTCGTGGAGGAGTTCGAATGCGTCTGAAATCCCTTGGACGAGATGTTATGGAGGAATTTGAATATAGGATTATAGCTACTTGAGGTTTCGTGGTAGAGTCTTTCCTACAGAGTAGACTTCATATTGACACGCTGATTAGACGGGTGATATACGCAGTAGAGTTGTTGTCTAACCGGCACAACTGACTGATATGTATCAAGGACGGATGACGTCAGACCGAATGGAAATTTCTGAAAAGATTCGTGAAAATGTAGCTACAAGTTGAGTTGAATGGACAGGAAGAAGTGAGTGAGTAAGGAAGCCCAATTATTTGAGATAATAGTCGGATATTTGTGGTTGGTAGTTTGGTCACGAAGCGCTTAAAAGTGAACTAGACGAAGTGAGCCAGAAAACAAAAAATAGTTGGAAATAAATAAGAAGCCGAGGAAACAAATTGAAGACAGTGTTCGACGAAATGCATTAAACATCAATCTTATGAAAAAAATTATAATCATTACTGGTTCTACAAATGACTTTTTCAAAATGAGTTTTCAAACAAAGTTACGGAAGTCCTCAAAATGGACTATAAGCTTATATTGTCCAAGCAAATTTAAGCGAATAGATTCACGACTCACATCGTGAAACAAGAAGAAAAACGTAACTCTAACTAAAAACTAGTTATGGTAGTAGTATGCGTGAGCATTTGTGATGTAGTTCATGTTTATTCTATACTTTTACTAATATCGATTCTGCAATTCGGGCTTCGCCCGACCGACATCAGTTCGTGGAATAAAAACTACTCAATCTACGTACTAGTCGAACAAAATTTGTTCTGGGATCAACAAATATTTGTTATAAAATCACGTTTTTCCTAATATTATCCAATATTACGAAGCCACAGGACATAAGAGAGATACATAAATGATTATTCTGCATTTGGTTGCTTGGAAATAATATGTCAACTGATGCGATTGTTTGCATGAAGAAATAAGGATGATACAGTGAAAATAAACCTCCTCAATTACGTGATAGTATGATGCAAGACTGCTTGTGTCAATACAACATATACCTATGCGAAAGCAAAATGTTTTGTTATCAGTCCATAATGTAATCATTTATCTGCAATAAAATAAATATTTGTACGTTATTGAATTACGCTTCCACAAAATCAAATAATATTACATGCATAGATAATGTAAATGTAGCTCTGGAAATTTCAACACAACAGATTTGCAGAATATAATATGATTCAGGAACGCCAGACAACATATCATACTTTCAACTTTATCAAGATGTGGCAAAATTAATTCAAATTCTCATCACATTCTGTCACATCTTCCATTAAGGTAACAGGAAGGGATGCCAACAACATACCGCGAAAATCAAAACTTGTTAATATTAATCGCATTAAATAAGGGGAAGATATGAGGGCGCAGTAGCGGATTTTTAACGGCGGAAAAAAATTATAAATAGGACAATAATTTAGTCGTTCTTATCTAAATGACTTTTTTGCCCTCAATTAGCTCTGATGTTTGATCAAAATGTACCCAACAGTTGAATATAAAATATTATCATACAGAATTAAGACTTCATGTTTCTGATAGAAAATATTGATCTATTTTGTAGTAACTTGAGGATATATATTTGAAAGTACAATTGATATAATTGACGGTCAATATGAAAGTGTGCATTTGTAACGCAACGATATCTGCGTCCACGGTATTATCTTTCCGATTCAAATACGGTGAGTAAATCATGCATCAAAATTTCCAACAGTACCCTAACTACAATATGTAATGCAGCAGCAACGGCTAAAACAATAACTACTATTCTGTACCTGAAGCTATTCAATGATGGAAGTACATTGTACATAAATCATGAAGCTACTAGTTGCCTCTCTATGTAATGAATTACAATCACAGCTAAGTGTACCCAAACCAATATTGCCCGAATGGATTATTAATTCCAACGAAAATGATCATATTTTTGTTTTAAGATCTTTATCGTGCTCCATTTTCATATTGGTTTCTCCGCCACTGTCTCAAACAATCTCTGTAAACTTAGAGCAAATCATAACTTAAGGCCACGGAACAAAGTTAGAAGTGGCTCACCCCAGTTGGTGCTATAAAACACTTGCGATCTAAGTAGATTTATGCATGGCTGTAATCCTGAAACTGTAGAAGTACGCCCACAAACACACATATATACGTATTACATATACATTGAAGTATGTTTATAGGAGTATTGGCTCCTCCGAGGTTTTATGCTAAGTGCTTAACTTGGGGAAAAATCATAGTTGTATCACCATTAAAAGTATTATCAATTTTGATAATTGAATTTTTTGTGTAAAATGTTTTAAAATGTTAATAGCTGATGAAAATTAGACGATCCGCTATTTCCATAAGAATAAAAGCGTTCTATCGTCACTCATGACCACAGTTTGGTGTGACATAGGCATAATCTGCAAAAAAAAACTCGAACAGAAACGCTTATTGCTATTTCTACAAAAAAAATATATAAACTGAAGGATTTATGAAAATATATTGAACGAGTTCAAATTTTCTAAATATTTTAAAGGAATTTTCAAGTACTCGCTTCAAATATTCTTTATAAGAATGCTCTTACTCTGCCGAGAGAATCACATATGAATTCGTGTAGGAAGAGGAGAGAGTAGTTCCATATTGTACTATTTATAAAAGTTGAAGCCGTTGCTTACAATAATTATTTCTAAAAATTATAATTAAGAGAGAAATTGGTTTCTGTAACAGAACTTACATATCATCAGGTCGCTCGCGCAAATGATTGAGAATTTCCTCTTTCCGCACTTTATGCATGCACATACTTTTTATTATTTCCACAGTAACTGCAATTTATGGCTGGCGCAGACACGAATTAGACAAATATTTACACCTATATCTTCTAAACCCTCCAAGATATCGAAATGTTACATACACGAAAATATAAATCAAAATTCCTGTTTTAATTTCTCGAATTTTCATTGAAATCTGTTGAGCCATTTCGGAGCCTGTTCGAGACTTCCAGGCAGATATACAGATAATCGGAGAGCCGGCCGCACCTTATGTTCCCTGATCGGACTTACTGTCCTAAGTGTCGAAAAAAGGCCAATTCTGGTCAAGTTTTTTGACGCAACTTCCCTGATAAAACATATTTTTGAAACTAGTACCAATCGATAGCAAAGGTCAAGTACTTAAATGAAATACTAGGGTGCTACCTCCTCTCCTTTCCAGGAGGGCGGCAGTCACCCCTAAGTGTAAGCCGTTTTCATATTAAACTTCCCTGATCGAGCTTACGACAATAATTTTTTTCGAATTCAGGCTTAGACTCTACTGACTACGGAAAAACCATAATACCATCTCTCTGTCTGTCCAGGAGAGCGTCAACCACACTTAATCGATTTTCCAATTCCGAGCGCAGCTGTACAGCTGTACTTCTCTCACCGAATGTACGATTATTTTTTATAATTATAGCTTGATCCTTCCTGAACACGAAAATATCGAAGTGCTGCCTCCCACTCTGTCCAGAAAGGTGGAAGTCACTCTTAAGGTCTATCCGATTTTTAGGTCCATTTCTGAACGCACCCCAGTTATGTCGCGTTCAGGAAAGTTTAAATTTAAAATTGGAAAAAAATCGTTAGTTCAATGAGGAAAGTCGAGTACGAAAATGTATTACATTTAAAGTGACTGCCGCTCTGACAGGGTGAGAGGCAGCACTTATGTTTTTTGTGCTCAGGAAGACCCGATTTACAATTTACAGAGAATAATCGTACAATCAGTGAGAAAAATATAGCTGCGTTCAAAATTGGGATCTAAAAATCTGATGGATTTTAGAAGTGGCTGTCACCCTCCCGGACAGGTACTTCGATATTTTCCTGTCCTGAAAGGTTCAAGCTACAATTGGAAAAATGATCCTACATTCAATGAGAGAAGTACAGCTGCGATCGAAATTGGGATCTGAAAATCGAATAATTTTAAGTGTTGCTGCCGCTCTCCCGGACAGTTAGAAACGTGGTACTTTGGTTTTCTCGTGGTCAGAAAGATTTGAGCTTAAATTGGGTGGGTCTAATACAAAAATGGGCTATGCTTAGGAGTGGCTGGCATCCTCCTGGGCAGGACAGGGATTGACATCCTGGTATTTTATTAAAGTACTTGACCTTCGCTATCGATTGGTACTAATGTCAACAGAAAGCTCTATCAGGGGAGCTGCGTCAAAAAACTTGACCAGAATTGGCTTTTTTTTTTCGACACTTAGAACAGGATCCTGCATTTTTGAAGTCTAGAATGATATTGACCACTGAATTCCCGATCGATTCATATATAATTTGGCCCTTAAGTTCGATCAGGAAACATAAGGTACGGTCGGCTCCTGGATTAAGACAAAAATTATTGAACGGTCATTAATGATTGGACATCGGTTAGATAACAATTCTCACTTTAATTTTCGCATTTATCTTGAAATCACAGACGGATTCTTAAATTTTATTCATCTGTATTGATTCCAATAATTCAAAAAGCTCAGAAAAACTCACTCAGTTTATACTATTCTAATTTTTTTATTATATTCAAAATTCAGTAAAATCTGTCTATTCATAGTTAAGTATGCAAAATTATGAATCAAAATAACATTACACTTCTTGTGGTAATTTTTAATTGCTGTCAAACATCGTGTGTGTCTAATAAAGTTAGACTAGTCAAAAAATCCTTTGATTATTGATAAATGTTCATAAATCTAACAATCTCGAAAGTATGTTGCCTTAAGATCAACAGGTTCACCGCTAGGCTTCGGACTGTTACCAAACAATATGCTTTAGAAACTGTGGAAATCATCCAGACATTAACAATGATTCTGGAGTATTATAGTTGATAATATTCTAAATAGATTCCGCCTATCGATCTTAGAAATCAATTGCCCAACTCTTGAAAGTGTTTGTGCTGATGTTCATATCTTCATTAGCTATCTCTTCGAAAATCTAGAATAGGTAATCTCATTTCACATTATTCGTTGGAAGAAATAAATAGCAAGAATAGATTGGGATCTGACTTAAATGAAAGTTTCAAGGAGTATGCCGCCAAAGTTTATTTCCTCTGCATGTATTAAAAAAAGTTCGTCTAATCGAAGGAACTGTGTGGGCAGATTGAAACATTCAATAAAATTCAAAAAAGATATGGATCATCACGAATGAGATTAGCACAGGCCTTCGCAATAAGCAAAAAGAGAAAAGACAATGCGATAAAAAATTTCATTAAAAACTTGGGGGAAAAATGAGGGCACTAAGGAAAATAATTTAAAACGGTTATAATTGAAGCAGAAAGTGACAAATACCAAAGATTAAAAGGAAGAAAACATCCAGGAGTAGATGAAAGCCGAGCGATGAAAAGTGAATACGCAAATATAAGGGAATTGATAAGTCGGTAAAAACTTGTTTACTCCACTTGTATAAAGGAGAAACGCTGAATATCTTAAAATACATTTCTGTAATGATAAAGTATGCTCAACGAGTGAGAAATTGGGAGAATAAAAAACAACGCTTCTATAAATGTACTAAAAAGATTCACAATATACAACACATCAAGCGCAGAGAAGTGTGCTTGTATGTATACATTTCTTTTTAAATTTCCAGAGGAATCGAATCTTTGGGAACGTATTCACTGAATTTCCAAAGAATCGCGGTCTCAAATCAAGCATTATATCAATAAACTAAGATTGGAGAATGATGAACTAATAACAAACTAATGTCAAAATGTCTCTATTATTGAAAATAATCTAGTTAATAATTTGATTACTGCCAGTAAAACGGCCGGAAAACTCTCCGCAAAAACTACAGAATATTTTAGTATGATGATTTTCCATTTTATCATAAATAGGGTATATTCATGAATTCATTTTAAATTTTTAATTCACTGTTTACATCGTTGTAACGTAGTAAAAAATATAAATTATATTTAAAATTGAGAATAATTTTGAGCTGTTTGAACACCGCCATTTTCGCGCGCTCTATTGATGACGTCAAATACTATGTCCAGTGACATTACAGTCCATTGTTTACTACAGATGTTTTCGTTTTCAACTTATTGCAGTATTAGAAAAACTCAAAAGTCAGTTTATAAGTATTGCATTGTGTCTGAATGCAAAATACTATCAAAAATGTACCTGATAAAGTATTTTTTCCAATCCAGACAGGTTTTAAAATACGTAAGAAATAATGTGAGGTTATCAGAAGGGATAGAGTATCATAATAAATTTGACAGATTATGAGTAACATTATATGTGATAAGTTTTAGCAATAAAATACAGTGTATGTATGCGGCTTCGTTTAACATTTGCTCGTTTTAAAATAAACTAAAATTATAAGTTATGTCCACTGCTCATCATATTTTGGATTGTATTTATCAAAATAGCGTACATAATGTGTAATTATTGAATAATTACTTTGCAGTGTTTACTCTTTTTACTTCAGCGGACGTAAAATTTGGATTTGAAGGAAAATAAGACGACATCATAAATAGATCTATTCTTAACATATTATCTGATTGTGCTTTTACAAAACCACTCTCTTAAATGATTTATAATCTCACTAGGATGCTAAAATTACACTTAAACAATAAATGAATTTACAACACACGTTATTACCATGTTTTCTAATCAAGAGCCTGCAATGCCATACAAATGTAAGCAGTGCGCACTTGTTGGCATAGTATTTGACGTCACATTTCGCTTTAACCAATGGTGTTGCGTTTTAGAACTTTGAATTTCCCTCGCTTAATTTGCCCTTTTATTTATTAATTTTAAGCAATTGAAAAAATATTAATTACCAAAATGATGGTTTAGTACAATTGTCCGGCCAATAAAAATTCGGAATAAAAATATTTGAACCAAATTTAAATTTCATGCATATTCCCTATTGCACAAACTCTATCTTTCCATCAACTTAAAAAGTATTTATTGTGAGAGATGGTACTAAAGAGACTAACAAGAACCCTTGAAAAATATACGAAATTGAATATAATAATAATTTTTAAAACATGGTTACGGATTTTATCTTTCCCAGATCTTGCAGAATTTGGAGCTCTATGTAGGTCAACCATTTCTTTTTTCAAGTTAAATTATCGGGATAGAATCTCGGATGAAGTCCCCTGATACCGAATCTAATGATATATGAAAAATGTTATATGTCAAAAGTTCGTTTGATGTTCTCTCGAGTTTCGTATAATGTGGTAATTCTGCTTTACATCCAATATAAAAGAATTTGCGATTATATTATCAAAAGACATCACTGATTTTCTTCAAAAGAAATTACCCTCCCGTCGAAGGTAATTTACTGCTTCAAGAGAATCTTGCAAAGCTTTATACATCATTTTCTGTGATAAAAACAACCATTATAATTTTATTTGACTACCGATACTATTCTAGCACGGCTAGTTAAATAATCTTTTCACATTGTCGTTCCAATAACAGTGAAAATTCACCGATTTGTTCAAATATCGGTAATTCATTGAAAATTTTAGTCAGTACCGTTGTATCGGTAATTTACTGATACGATAATGAGCAGGATGCATTCAAGCTAGATATGGATATTTTTTACATACCTTGTAACTTGTTCTAATCTGCAGAACAACATTGTCAAGCTGGCTGCCTTTTGGAAACATTTGCTATAGAGGACTTGAGAGATGATTGACCCTGCAGGTGTAATTTGAAATAATTTATTAATTTTTTAAGCTTTTTATTGACTTCAAGAGACTTGTAAGGGTTGGAACTTATTGAAGTTGAAGTTGACAACAATTATAAGTGTAAAAAAGAGGTTGAGAAAGCTGAAACGCCTAGGGTTCAAGTCTTATTAGTAAAGATAGCTTCTTGACGTTATTCAAGGGATTTTCAATATATGTACAACCTAGTGTACAATTGTAGAAATGATTCAATGTCATCATCGTTCAAGACAGTCTTTCAAAACTGAAAGACAGAGTAAGTTCAGTTTCTTCAGCTCGGGGCTAGTTTTTGTCACTTGTCTGTCATCAAATAATAACATTAGAACAAAATTTAATTACTATAATCAATTATGAATCATAAAAATTATTAATCATGACAATTTTTGATTTCAAGCACCGTTCCCACTTTTTCCAACATAATAGTTCATATTGTTTGCATCAACATAAAATATTCAAGTTCATATAGATGTAACTATGTCTTGAGGTCATTCACATAGAGACTGCGATTTGTGTTCAAGCTGCTTCTATGAAGTAAAATAGAATCCTTGGAAAACGGTTACTATTTTTAATAGAGATGAATATTCTCCACAGAATTAGTTAACTTTTTCATTTTTATTAAGACACTTACATCCCATACTAAAATTTGTCATACAACTAATATATTCTGTACATAATGGTAACAATCTTAAAACCACAAGTTTCCTGCAGATTTGTACAATCACAAAGTGCTTCTATATATAAGTTTCCCTTCTTTACATTCAATGAATTGCCCGTAGAATATATTAATTCACCGGTAAAAAGATTCAGAAGAATATCTGAAAATTAGTCTCACTAAGTGTGCGTGTAACTTGTAGTTGATTTTGATACTTGAATTCATTTTATTACGCTTCAAATCAATATATCTTTCAGTTATTGTTATATGACATAAAAATCTATAATTCATTGTGAAATGAATTTTTATCGTTTAATTATATTGGATTTGTCATTCTATTGGTTATAAGTTATTATGTATCCTCTATATTCGCAATTTGTGGGAATGTCGAATGACAGTTGAGTTTATGTGCTGATACAATCTTAACGAACAAAAAATTAGAAATATATAATTAAATTTAACTATAATCGAAACAGAATGTAATTATTGTGAAGAAATAGAGGTAAGAATAAGTTATTTGAGGAATAACATTTTTCACCTGACCCTTCTGAAGCAATTTAAAATATCAAAATGTGATATTTGCAATTAAATTGAATTGAATGATATTTTTGAGCCCTTTCATTTATACATAGAACTATATTATGTCTGCTAAAGAAAGTAAAACAAATCACGTGCATTTAGTATTTTACAGCGCTTTGGTTGATTAGAAACAGCCGCAAAGCGGGCGTTTTCACTTTAATTAATGCTTTGTAAAATACTGATTCCACGTACGCGATTATAATCTATATTAATACGTGAAGAGAAAACTTTTCATCCCTTTTTCAAGCATATTGCATGCACGAAGGAATGTGAGACTTGGCATACTTGAAGTTTATATGAATAAGGTGCGCAAAAAGCAAAAATTATATCTGGGGTATTCCATTTCAATAATATATTAATACGCAGAGAGGACATTTTGTACCCCTTTTTAAACATATTGCATGCACAAAGAAATGTGAGATTTGGCATACTTGAAGTTTATATAGAGAAGGTGTGCAGAAAGCAAAAATTATATACAGAATGTCCCATTTTATTCCATATATCAATATATGAAGAGAAAATTTTGTAGCCCTTTTCAAGGATATTGCGCGCAAAAGGAATGTGAGATTTTGCATACTTGAAGTTTATTTAGAGAAGGAGTTCAGAAAGCTAAAATTATCTGCCAGGTATCTTATTTTAGGCTCACAGAAAGAGAAAATTTTGTGATGCGCGCACAAAGGAATGTGAGATTTGGCATACTTGAAGCGTATATGAGAAAGGAGTGCAGAAAGCTCAAATTATATACAGATATCCCATTTAGATTTTACGTGAGGGGAAAACTTTGTACCTCGTGCACGAAGGAAGGTAAGATTCGGCATACTTAAAGTTTATATGCAGAAGGAGTGCAGAAAACTAAAATTATATACAAGATATTCTATTTTAATTTCACATGAAGAGGAAACTTTTGTATCGCGCTTTGACATACTTGAAATTCATATGGAGAAGGAGTGCCGAAAGGTGTCCCATTGTAATTTATCGCTGGAAACGTCATTATTTTTTGCTGAAATATATCGAGGAATATGCACCGAATGAAAAAATATCTCTCTTTGGAGGACAGGAAGACAATCTCTCTATAATCCTGAATGGAAACCACTATTTTTTATTACAGATTCGGATAGAGCGACAAATACCAAGTTGATTTTACCTGAAATTTCCGAGAATGGATAGTCAAATTTAATTAGGCGCGTGCATCACGTGGTCGAATCTATGCAACCCGCCAGCCTGGTGGAGCAACAAACCAAAACATTGCCTTTGATGTCATTGTGCTTGGTTGGCGTATTGTGGATTTAATGTTTATTTAGTGAAATTTTGTTTTTTTAAAATTATATTTAGCATATTATCTCGATTAATCGATGATTTATTATTCTCTATCAGACAAAATAAAACATAGGTATTTGGAGAAAATATCTCGTTTATTATCTATGAAGATCCATTGTGGTGAAGATGAAAGAAATAAGACATTTCTATGGTAATCACTAAAGCTTATTTAGTTAATGAAGGAAGCTAAATACAACCTCAATATGTTACAGCTTGTAAATCTTACATGAAACTTTAAATTATGAACACTAACCAGTATGACTATAATCTTCAAAAGTATTTCTAAAAGTCTGGAATAAAAGAATCATTTATTTATTTGTTGATTAAACAGCTTTTAAGACAATTTAAATCTAATTTTCTATTCCAAGTAATTATTACTGATTGTCATTCATCTTGCTGTTGAACTATTCGCGTGAAATGTTGGAAAAAAATTTAGAATTCTAATTTACTCGGACTTGCACAAAGCAGAATCTTGCAGCTTTGCCTATATTTAAAAACAATACTCAATTAGGATCATCTTTATCGTCCAAAGGGCTGGTTTGCCTATTGTAGAAATAATTCTACGGTTTGAGTTTTTAGCTATTTCACAAAAATATAGTGCTAGGTCTAATTTAAGATCATGCTAATATTTATTAAATGAATATTATATAAAAATTTTAGTTTATACAACAAAACATAACTTATACCCAGCTCGAACAATTTGTTTATTCTGTTGTGTTACTTCTAATCTATAAAATCTGACTCAATTTCAGATACTTTATGCAGCCATAAATTTCAAACATTACCTTATATTCACTTGAAATATTAAATATCAGATTCAAATAGATGAAATACCTGCAATAAAGTGCCTGTTACGGATACGGCTTTACTTAATTTTGGTATCAGTTAAATCACTCCTTTTCAGAGCATTTTTCTTGTTTTTTAATGACTAGAGGAATAATTCTTCCTCCGAAGTTTTTATCTGAAGTAAATCCATGAAAAGATAAATCTTGTGCAGTCTCACTTTTCTAAAAACAGCCAACAACAGCACTAAAATTGGGGTTTTATTGAATGTGTTCCATATGACAGAATGTTTGTTGGTCCACCAGGCTGACATTTTTAAATGTCCGTGACGTCACATGCACGCACCTAATAACATTCGAGTTCAGCAATATAATGAATTACGGTCGAATGTCGACCACTGGGCGACCACTATCAACTACTAACAGTCATATGCCTTGATCACACGTAACGAGTACAGTGGCGAGACAATGCTCTCGGCCGAGTACTCGGTAGGTGTGAACACATTACCGAGTACTCGACCGAGCGCTCGGCCTAGCGAAAGGGCGAGACAGTAGCTCGACCCTGTTTCTATTTACTAGGTCGAGTGCTCACTCTCGCATTGACTCGCCAGCCTACTCGGCAGGTCTGAACATGCACTCGGTGCTTTGGGTCGCGGATTCTCCACTCGTCTGTCGTTCAGTCTATTTAATATTGTGTTCCTCTCAAGCTGTTTTCTGCAAAGAATATTGCTATAATAAAAAATAACATGGCTAATAACTGGGACGTTGAGACGACCATTCTAACTGCGATTCTCCAAAAACAGTGTTTGTAGCACCAAGGCCAGATCTCCTCTAAATCCATGGTCTTATCCATATACGTTTCTCTTCTTCCAACAACTCCCTCAATTCTTCCAATATGAGCGGTATGAGTAGTTTAATACATGATTTAACTATTATTCTTCGATTCATCCTTGCGCAGCTTAGTGAACTCATATTCAAAAGAGTGTACGAAAACTGACTGACTGACTTGCTGCATCTTGTTTACACGTAACGAGTACAAAAGTACGTGTGAACACTCACTCGCTCCAATTACTGTCTCGGCCTAGTGACAATTTGCTGTCTCGCCACTGTACTCGTTACGTGTAATCAAGGCATTAATGATATCAAACTGTCTGATTGTTTAATAAATAACTGTAAATTGAGTTTCTCCTATTTTATTCTCATATGGTAACGAAGAATAGGGCAATTATGATCAGTGAGGCATTTATGATCATCCTCTGATATGTTGTTTTTGAATTTTGAGTATGAGTATCTAGAACGCAATATGAATCAAGCCGGAGACAAAAATGAACACTAAGCTGGAATAACCCGCTTTTTCATAGCAAATTTGAAGCTGGAAATGTGGAGGAAAGTCAAGAGAAAAGTTTTTTCTTTCGATAATCAAAATTTATCATTCATCTTTTTGCCACCAAATCTGCAATCTTGTACCCTTGAAACTTGTTTACAAATGATGATTTCGAGAAAATTTAATTGCACCACTCAAGTGGCTAAAATTATAAGTGGTTATCTGATTAATCAAGTAGTAAATTAATGTTATGAGATTTTAATGCTTGATGATTTAATTATTATCACGGATTACAATATATTGTCTAGACTATTGGTTTGTAACTATTTTTCATATATAATATTACAAGGGACTGTAATTTTATCAATAAATTTTTCTTGAAAACATTGATTACCTAGCAACATCGTGAGAGTCATCTGTCCGATTAAATCACGAGAGCGTAGCTCAAGGGATTTCATCTGAGCAGATGACTCTCACGATGTTGCTAGGTAATCAATGTTTTCAAGAAAAATTTATGATAAAATTAAAGTCGCGAGTAGTATTTCTGGAGAATATTTCTCGAATGAAATTGCTACTATAAGTATCTATTAAATAATGTTAGTTGCAACTACTAACCTTTTTTATTGAAAAATGCACTAAATTGCCTCCATATACTCTTGTATTTTTCAACTTTTTGTTTTCAATTTCATTATTTTCGGCGAAAAATGCATTTCCAATACGATTAAATTTTGACATTTCCGAGAACTGATTGTTTGTTTATATTAGAACTGTATATTGTTTCTCCATGACAAACGCAATTTATCGCAATAAATCGCTTGCCAACGGGAATTTACCGAGGTAACGGGAATTTTCAGAAGTAAATTCCCGTTGGCAAGGAATTTATTATTATAATTGTCATTGTTACTATGCAAAATTTGTCAGTATAATGGACATGAGTGAAATAATCTTATTAAAATTCTGTTCAAATGAATATTGTTCGAAAGGAGGATAATATATTTCAACCTTGTAAATTTGACCTTTGATATCTTATACTAAGTTACCACTTAAGTGACTAGACTTTACCACTCAAGCTTCAAGACTTCACTATTTACGATCACATCAACCTTTCCACTTCAAATAGTCAGAGATACCACTCTTACTTAAATTGCTATTCTTGATTTTCCCAGTGGGCATAAAGTATTTCATGGATGAGGCGTTTGTGACAATTTGGGTCTATATTTTGAAAAATCAAATAAAGATTTTCTATGTGCCTCAATAAAAGAATTTTGGTAAGTGGAAGTAAGAAATGCATCTCATCATCAAAAGATTTTACAATAACTCTTATGATGGCTCAGTTCCTGAAATTGCAATGGAGATTCATTGAAATAGCAATTTGTGAGATATATAATTTTTCACCGAAAGCCCACAGCTTCTTCAATTAAGTGTAGTTATAATATCACAAATGCCAGAAAAATTACAAATCTCACATACCAACTAAATTCGAATACTGAAATCGTATGACAAACTTGAGTCCTGGACCCAAATATTTATACAAATAATAATTCGAAATTTTTTTTCACGGAAACAAGTCGTGTTTTCAATTTTATCTATTTCAGTCTTCATCACCATTGATATATGAAAATTTGGATAGTTACCATAAAAAGTATCTACCTTAGAAGATGAGACTGCCTTGGATTTCACTTTTACCCTGACTTTGATTGTGAATGTCACCCCCTCAAGTTTTGCACTATGCAGAATCTGAAATCAGAAAAGAATAAAATAATTCTTGTTCAACAATTCTAGGGCAACTTTATACTACCAAAGGAAAATAACTTCACGAACACGTTCTGCTTTCCGTGGAGTATGCAAATCAGCAAAAGTTAAGATAGAGACCTGCAGAAAGGAGAACAGAACAATGTTATTGATTTAACTTTGGTAGCAGCGGCACTACTTGCACCGTGGCACACGGTGTCAGCTGTTGACCCTCTGACCTCCAATGCGACTCCATATCATGATTTATCATTTAAAAACAAATATTTCAAATCGTCTAGAAGATTTCATTGAAAACTATTGAACTTTTTTCTACATGTCTTGCAAATCTAACTTTAAAAGTTTGCCAACTGGTTTTGGTATTGTTGCAAATCTTTTGAAAAGTTTGTGGATTTTCCGCGAACAAGTTAGACATATTAGGAATTAGAATACAATAGATGTAAAGTATTTGTCAAATATCGTCGTTTACTATTCATCTTTCCGCCTATCGTTTATATTTGTAGCATATGAATTGGTGTTGAAAAAAATACTAGTAATTACCAAAAGTTTTTGGAATTTAAAGCTGTAATTTTTTTTGGCATGGCGAGCTTGTGAACACTTTTTGCTACCATAATTCGTATTCCAATGTGATTTATATAACGGTGCAATGGAAAAATCGATTCCTCACTCTTGGTTACTATTTATCAAATAAAATTTACACAAACAATACAAAAAAATCTGAAGTGGACATCGAGGGACTTCCTTGTACATTGGATATATATAATCAAACACAACATCTCATTATTCCACGGCTAGTCGGTTGCTATGGAAACAGTAGGTCATCATTCTTATGCTAAAATATTCCTAAATACTGATTTCCAGGATTCTACGGCTAACAGTTCTGAATTTGTGCGCAAAATTCCAAGATCGTCAAGAATAGTGCCTTTTCGACTCAGTCGATCTCAATGAAAATAGGATATGAGTATCTAGACAGTACTATCATCTTGAATACTGTATTCTAATATGCTACGTTCAATCGTTTTGGATTTATATTGCAAGGTGTACAACTAGATGCTATAAAAGTGCTTAATACGAAATCTCAATATTCTGCGACTGATTATTTTAAATTTATGAGAAAACTTCGAAAAGTCTGTAGTATGAAGGGCACTTCCGGCTCAGTCGATTGGGACGAAAATAGGAGATGATCATTTGGATGCTACAGCAATTTCAAATACTGAATTCCAGTATCCTACGGCCAATCATTCTAGATTTATGCGGAGAATTCAAAAAAAGTATCAGGTAAAGTGCACTTCCAGTACAGACGATTGCCACAATAATGCGAGGTGCACATCAAGATCCTAGATCCTATACCAGTCTTTTATATAAAATTTCAGCATTATACGTTTGACGAATTCTGAGATTTGCGAGTTACGCACATACGTACCGACATCAAGCCAAAAATAGTCAAAATGGATCCAGGGATGCTCATAACGGATATATCCATCAAAATCTCGATATGTGACTTTGTCGGTCTCACAATATTTCCTTGTACTTTTAGATCTTCAGATAGTCGTAGATTTCAGTGCCTCATTTTGTTTTTCATGCCTTCAAAAGGTTTGATAAGTATGCATATTTGGAGTTCAATAATGCTGAAATTAAAGCTGGACCGTATGACCAACATAATGAAAATTAGTTTTAAATTTGAATGAAAAGCATGTTCTGATCCAAAATTAAAAAAGATTATCATTGCCTACGTTATCATTTCAATTAAACTGATTGTTTTATACGGCAAATTCTGAATGTCTGTTGTACTCATAAACTGCACTTCTGGCTTGGTCGATTCATACAAAAAAAGCAGATAACCATTCTGATATAACAACAAGTTCAAATTCTAAATTTCAACATCCTACGGTTGATCATTCTGGATTTATTAGAGAAATTCGAAAAAAGTTTCAAGAAAGGTGCACTTCCGGTTCAGACGATTGGAACCATAATGCGAGGTGCACAACTAGACCCTGTACCAGTCTTAAATACAAAATTTCAATATTATACGTTAAACCAGTTATGAAATTTGCGATTTACGCACGCACGAACATACGTACCGACATCAAGCCAAAAATAGTCAAAATGGATTCAGGGATGCTCAAAACAGATATTCTCATCAAAATCTTGATAGGTGAATTTTGTCGGTTTCACAATACTTCCTCTATATTCAAACAAATCATAAGACCCATATTAACATACGCAGCCCCAGTGTGGTGTAATGCGTCACCGACAGCAATGCTACCACTGCAGCGATTGCAAAATAAATGTCTGCGTTTAATTAATAATACAGATCGTTTTGCGAAAATCGTAGATTTACACAACGCAACTGGTATACAGTATATACAAGAATATATACAACAAATTTCACAAAAATTCTACACAACACAGCTAATACATAATCCGCTTACACAAAACATAACATCTATCAGAGAGCACAATGCACCATATCCCTTAAAACACTTACTACCCTACCAAACACTTCCGTTATTCCTCTGTAACGAACCATGAACCGAAAGAAGCATCAATCATACTAACACAACATAAAAATGTTATATCTTTTTATACTTAGTCATAACCGCGCTGTAAATACCATCACATCGTCACTCATTAGTTTTAAGGAGGGTTTATAGGGATTATTTGTCAAAAAAGGTTTTTTATGTATTTTTCCTTTAGCTAGTAAGTAGTAAAATAAATATCATTTCACGTCATTCACCTCCATAAAATGTAAATATTCAAAATTTAGTTAGGAAAAATGTTAATAGATAGTAAGGCCAACAGGCCAGGAATTTCTTGTATTATTATTTTAAAATGTAGAGCGTACTGTACTCCCTTGCCATGTGCGAAACCGAGTGACAGTTCGTTGTGCCACTATGTTAAAACATCTAAGATCCTCAGGATCTGGATGATTTTAACATACGGCACGTTGCGAGAGTCATTCGGTCAAGTCGTACATGTGCGGGGAGTATACGTGAACTCAGGGGAGTCAAGACAAATAAAAGATTTATAAAATAAAAAAAAATAAAAAAAAATAAAAAAAAAAAAAAAAAAAAAAAAAAAAAAAAAAAAAAAAAAAAAAATAATACTTCCTCTTGGTACAAGTAAGTCAAAAGAGGTTTGCAATCTCTAAAACTGTTTGCTCCACATACAAAAGTGCTACCGATTGGCTTTCGTTTTTGCAGAATGAGAAGATAATGAAAATTCAGGACATGATACAGAGATTTTTTGATACTTAATCAAAATATAATCCTAAGAATTATTGGGGAAGTCACGCCGAAGACAATTTTCTGCAATAATTCCACTAAAAACGTGGTGAGCCTTCAAAAATATCTCTTTCTATTTATTCATATGATTTTATAATGAAATGAATCCACTTTAGTTCGTAGCTTAATGAGCTTCCGGTAGATACCAGCCAAAAATAATCAGTATAGCGTTGGTAGTCGCGCTCTATGAAACGCATGAAATTGTTGCTATTTAGCGAGGTAATACGCAGTGCTTCGTTCATTTTAGTGTGCGAACGTGACAATTTCATATAAACACGATTGGCATTTGTCCAAGGTAACTGACCTGCTCAATGGATGAAATCTTAGCGTATTCACTCATTACTGAAGTAAACGGCAAAAATAGAGTATAATGTATAACAGAAGTGTAGAGAATTTTAAATTGTAGAAATTATGACGAAGAGTTTTCTTTTGTACTCAATATTTCCCTGTTAGCACTACTTATTCGTTCTTATTAGTCTCATAGGCGAAGAATCTATTTTAAGATGTGAGCAACTTCTAATAAAGTGTGGGATGACAGCCACATATTTTTATCAATGTTTCGACACTCTTCTCGTTTGATATTCAACCTTTTGTTGTCCATCAGTCTTCCAATAATACCAGAAGTAGTTTATCTTTTGATACTTACTAATCAGGCTAGTCTACCATGTTCTAAATTTACTAATGTTAGTACAGGAATGAAAAGATTCAAACAAAGAAAAAACTTTCGAACTTTTTATTATTTCCACTTTTGGGTGCTCCACCAATCAATTATCAAATTCAATTCAATTAATTCAGTCGTTTCGACACGTATCTCCTTTCCTACTACATAGGTGCTCAATTCCAGAAGTGGCGTTAGGAATGGGCAACGTGGGTCACGCTTACGATCTCGCGGTCCGAGGAGCTTCGCGCCTCAATCTTCAAGCCAACATGAGTCAGATTTTTCTAACACAATGATTGATTCTATAATAAGCAATATGGATTCGAGATTTGTCATTGAATGAACATTTTGAAAATTTTGGTTTCCTATATGATTTGAGAGAATTCAAAAATATACAAAAAAAAGCAAATAATAAAAAACTTCCAAGATTTACATACAGTCCTGCTGCGAGTAGGTGAATGAAGTGTCTTCCAACCTCACGTATTGTATGAAGAATTACAAACTATGTTCCTAAATGTACCATACTTCAATAAAGATGTGAAAGAACTGCTTCAATACATAATAGAAAATAACTTGATTGAAAATCTAAATGTTTACATTTTCTATCTAATTTTGTTATTGTTGATAATATTTTATTCTCATTTTTAAAACAGAAATATCTTGTCAGTTTCTAAGAACTTTTTAACTGATTTTATTAAATGTGTTGGACAACATGTTCCTAACAAATTTGAATTATTTTGTTTCGTTCAGAAGATACAGCAACAAACATTGTGCTGCTGCAATAGTCGATTTTAGAAATATTGTTGAGTATTGAATTTCAATCGATCATATTTGTATTCCTGAAGATATTCTGATGAAACTCTCCATCGCGTTACATTTAAGTATGTAGATCACAATACTTTCTACACTTTTTGATTATCTCATTTGAGTCAAAAGAGCTACAAACTCTAAATGTTATTTATCAGGTAAAAGTATTTGTATTTTTTGAGATATGTCAATAATCATTCTTATTACATTAGAATGAATCGTGCAAAGTGCGATATTTCTTACAGACTTCAATTATCTCAATTCGTTTAGGAGATACAGAGTCAAACAGTGTGTGCTTCTGATTCGGCTATTCTCTCCTCCGTCCGTTACTCAAGTAATACAGCGTGCGATTGTAGCATCCTTATGATTTCAATAATAATTTAAATTTATGCTCCACAAATCTTCTTTCATCCATCTTAATATTTTTGTTCAATCTGAAAGTTGTCACGTGAAGTAGCATGTGCGCAGATGAGTGAACAGATTAATGTACAAAATTTGGTTGTATTGACATACAAGCCTTCAAAATGATGTTAAAAAAATTGTAAAAATTTTTGTTAGAAATTTTGTTCGAAGTTATGAAGATAATTTTGAGAGAAATTATGCATCGTGTCATACGGCCCTTAGAATATACAAATTTCAGGATATTCAGGTCTCATATTTTAGAAATCAAGCAATATTTGTGATTTTAGAAAGAACAAATAATAAAAAACTTTCAAGATTTACACACAGCCCTGCGAGTGGGTGAGAGTAGTGACTTTCAACCTTACGAGTTGTATGAAGAATTACAAGCTATGATCCTGAATGTATCAGACTTCATTAAAGATGTTGAACTGTTTCAGTACATAATGGGAAATAATTTCAAAGAAATTTACCTAAATATCCACATTGTCTAGTCGATTTTGTTAACAATACCGGTTAGTATTTCCTCCGCCGAAAGGAGCTTTTCGAAATTAAAACTAATAAAAAATTATTTTGGAAGTACGATGGGTCAGGAAAGACTTTCAGCTTTGGCAGTTTTATCTATTGAAGCAGATATAGCATCTAAGCTGAATTAAGGTACCATCATTAAGAAGTTTAGTGAAGCTAAAAGCAAGAAATATCTGTTTCTCTTATTTTAGTCTAATAGTCCGTGAGACAGCGCATAAATTTTTTGTTGATTATCGCTCACTTGAAACTTTGTGAGTGGCTTCATTGTGATGAGTCCGACAACTTTTTCATTTGGCAAAATTCTAGATTTAGGGGCGTTTACCCGCGAGGGCTAATTAATTGAAAGAATATTACCGTAATACTGATCTTTACACTAATCGAAAGATTTTTTGACAATAAAATGAAGGAAAAATATTGTCCGACATGAATATTAAGGCTACCGGTAAGTCCGACTTGTCATAAGTACCAACATACTTACCATTAGTACCAACATACTTATGACAAGTGCGGCTTGTCGGATTCACCGGTAGCCTCAATATTCATGTCGGACAATATTTTTCCTTCATTTTATTATCAAAAAATCTTTCGATTAGTGTAAAGATCAGTATTACGGTAATATTCTTTCAATTAATTAGCCCTCGCGGGTAAACGCCCCCAAATCCAGAATTTTGCTAAATGAAAAAGTTGTCGGACTCATCACAATGAAGCCACTCACAAAGTTTCAAATGAGCGGTAATCAACAAAAAATTTAGGCGCTGTCTCACGGACTATAAGAATATAGTTCAGTTTGCATAGTCTATATTATAATAAAGTTAGTAGTAAAAAGCTATGTTTCAATTTTAATTTATAACATTGCTTTTTGCGTTACCAGAAAGTCTCGCAAAATGTATCTTACCTACATCAAATTTTGGTCTTGCTCCGCCATTGCTAAGTTATTTTTAAAAGTTACAACTCTTTGTTTGAATGCATCAGAACATGAGTTCATACATTTTTTTATATTTTTTTTGTTATAATCCATCAGCTTTCATCTCTCAAAGTTTGTTATAAATCAAACAGATCGTTTTTCATGTTTTTTTCATTGTTCTCTAAACAGTGGGATAATAGCGGTTGAAAGTATTTGTAATTTCGAAAGGGTTTAGGCCTACTTCGCGAATAAGCGAGCTTTAGATGTTCATCAGACCATACGTACAGGAAAGGTCTGACCGACACACTGACAGATTTGCCAAACAGGGTTGAATTAACTAACTTTAAATTTCCACATGTTTCAGCCACTCAAAAAGTGAAACAACATTTCGACAGGAGATAAATTATTGTACAAAATTAGTTCCGAAAGTTACATTGTAATATGTTTTGTGAATTAAACAATAGTCTAATTATTTCAATTTGCATTTGCTAACTACGTAAATAAAAAATACAATTGCGAACAGTTTGGACGATTTGAATCATAAATTAATGAATACGATAACTCTTTACTCGTCAAAAAGAAAATCAGAGAGCAATCCTTTATTATCGACGATGTTGACATTCTTCTGCAACTTCTTTGAGCATCATTTTTTCTTTAATGAATTATTAAAAATCAAAATCCTGACAAATTCAGGCTACAAGTCCGATTATCTGCGGCTTGCTGTACTATACTGAAGAGTCCTAATAAGGATGAAACACATATCTACAGTTGTTGCCCTATTCAGGACGATGGTGTAAAAGCCGACTCTTGAATTTGTAATTTTGTTAAACTATCAGGGTTTTGATTTTAAACAATTTATCAAATTCTGTCTCACGGACAATTTTCAAAGGTCACTTCACAGTGTCCTGTATTTCATCATTTTTTCTTTCTTTTCTTTGTTCTGATTTTTCTTGATTTAATTAAATTTCAATTTCGTGTTAATATCAGTATTTCTTTTAACACAATCATTGATTTTTAATCGACCGATAGGATTTTCTATAAATAGAAACCATTGTTTCTGATGAAATAGTATGTTTTTGACACACTTATACTAAATATTATATTCATTTCTAACATATTCAATTTTATCCTTTTATAGAAACAGTTAGTTGAAAGACAAAGCTGAAATTAATCCAAATTTTAGTAACACACTGAATACGAATGTAAAAACACTCATTCACTCGGGTTCATGCGTCCGTAGAGCCTACTAAACCTTATGGCGACCATATACTCTATGAGTCCCAAACCTGGGATATATAGGGTACTTGTGAATGAACGCGCGGCCACAAGCGATAAAAGGGATTTCGTTAAGTGGGGTTTCATCCGAGATGAGAATGTCCCCTCCCTGATTTGCAATTGAGTACGAAAACTCCTAAAGACTTGAAAATAATGAGTGACAAGCAATTTTTTCCACCAAATAATAAATATCACACAATTTGAGTGAATCCATATTTATGATTCTTGTACGAATTCCAAGTTTCTATTCTCAAGAACTTTTAATTTTTGTAAAAAAATGTCGAAGGCAAAATTTTCAGGTATCGAAATCTGAGTTTTGGTGCGAACTATAATCTTTTAGATGAAAATCGAGTTTTGTTAAATGTTGAATGCTCTTCCACTTAGTCTCTTCCAAACTTGATTATTTGCACATCGCAAACAATGTAAATTGGGCGTAAAGTTATTGTTTTTATCATTACGCTAATCACTTATTGTTTTTCTTTTTGTGAATTCATGTTGATAACATCGATTCATTCGTTAGGTTTTTTCTAAGTCTATATATCATGTCATCTTTCGAGCAACAATATTTTGCCTCACGTTTATAATACGTAAGTTAACACACTTATTATATAAACTATTATTGTTCTTCATTTACAACGTAACAGTTTGATGTAAGACAGATACATAGCAACAGTATTGATACGCTACACAGTTGTTAAGTGGTCATAAATGAATCTGGAGAAGTAAAGTAGTAAGGCATCGTGCTTTTTCAAACCTTACTTCGATTCTGTAGCTATGCACTTATCAATCTTACCTCGTATTATATAATATTTTTTCAGTAAGCAGATGATGATGTCAGTGCTCAAGCGGGGGTACAAGGGGTGCACAGCACTCCAGCGCCATATTCTTAAGGGCGGCAGCTGGATCCCGGACATAATTCTTTCAAAATAAAAACCAATTTTATAAGTTAATAAAATTTAGTTGAACATAAAAGTATTCAAAATATGGAATTTGTGAGCATCTTTCAGTGTAGGTACCTACTAGGCAAGTAGAAAAAACATTGTTACCACCTTGCTAAAAAAAACGTACTGAACTAGCAAATATTATCATGATCGCGCTAAACGTTATTTGTGTCATTGCAAATTTTGTCATATTTTTGCTCTCCAATTTGCTTCATGAAATCATTGGATGATCCACGTCTATATGTAGTCGGAAAGTATCTATTAATTCATATTTGAAGATCTTTTTGTCAAGCAAAATGTTCCAGTGAAGTCATTAAATTGGAATGTATCAATAAATATACAATATAAATCTTTTCTTTTATGTTATTCTTCTTATTCTAATTCATAATACTTACTTATCACAAACACTAAGAATAGTTTAGCAAATTATTTTTTCCGAATTGGTAAGTAACTGTCATTCTGAAATTCATCACAAATTGTACTACCACACTTGGCAAAAAAACCACTTGAAAATGTATCAAAATACCGATTTTTCAAGCCGCTATAAGTCGGTTGATTTTGATCGGAAAAGGATGAATCTCTGAGTTTTAAAAAGTTTGAAGTTTTCTCTTTCAGAGCATGCAAGTTAATCCGACGCCAAGCTCATCGCACTTCCTACCACACCATTGAGAAAAAAAATGTTCTTGATGTCAAAAAATGTAAAATTTTGACAACTTTTACCAGGTGCAAAAAAAAAAAACGTGGACTCAAGTCACGACCCAGGAAATCAAGCTCTCACATCTTCCTTCAAATTGCACAAAAATATCGAAGGTCTGCTACGATTTAACGCAGTTATAAATTAAATTTTAAAAAATACTGAAAACGACTTTTGATTTCAGATTCTGTATATTAGTTGGAAACTTCGACGTTTCGATCCTTGGTCAATTTCAATTAGCAGAATTATGACCAAAAAAGCGCAAATTGTTTTTTTTTTGCTTAATGCATAAATTTGCGCCAAATTGTCGCAGACACTCGATTTTTTACGCAATTCAAAGAATAATGGATGAATTTCATTTCCTGGATCGTAAGTTGAGTCCACGATTTTTTTTTGCACCCGATACAAGTTGACAAAGCTCGACATTATTCGAAATCAAGAACATTTTTTTTTTCTGGGGTGTGATAAGTACTGCGATGAACTTTACGTCGGATTAACTTACATGCCCAAAAAAAGAAAACTTCAAAGCTTTCCAAAACTCAAAGATTCATCAAAAAAATATTTACGAGAGGAGAAGGAATTTTTTTATGTTCATCGTACAAGGCTTAAGTGAATTTTTTTTATGACGATTCAATTAAATGACGTAGAAAAGCCAAAGAAAGATAACGTTGATCTTGTGATTACAGAAAACTCATCACTAGTAAATAAAACAGCACTCGTAGAAAGTTCATTGTCGGAATGAATATATGATAGATTAACGACCACACAATTGCACCACCAGCATAAAAAAATACATGAGACTCATTATAAATTATGCTCAAAAATTTGCAACGAAAAACAATATACAGAAGTTTGACTCATCCTCCCCTGTTTTTTGCACGCAGCCCTTTTACAATACCATGTAACATATTCACTATTCACTAAATCTCGGTTTCACATTTTATATTTTAGGGTTGTATTATTTAACATTTGTATGATGATTCTTTTCTTATCCCGAGGCTACAGTTCCTATTTAGCTTGAAAATTTTATTGTTGGAAAGATCCATCAATACTAATTTAAGTTGATGGAATAAAGTTGCAGTTGTTTCATTATATCTAATTGTATTTTCTTTTTATTACTTTAAGTGATGGAAGGAATGGAGAAAATGGGTAGATACCTGATATCGTTCAGAATTTGACTTTGAAGCTTTGATGATCTGCCACCTGAAATTTTATCACAAAATATATTTTTTTTACACCCTCAATTAAAAGTAGCTCATTTGTAGATGAGAAATGAAAACAGGTGCAAGCCTTTATCCTATGTCATGACATTACGAAAATCTTTTTTTTTACCCTAGGCTGTTTCTGGCAGAGTATAAGTGATATATAAATGAACTGGAAGCTTCAGTTAAATGCCACAATAATACACTTGGCGTAAAGACGCAACTTTTGCTTCTCGTAGTATTCGTAGTGGCTTCGTGTGTCACATACCTAGACGTGCTTCCATAATATCTTGATTTGATGAAGCTAGTTATTAAAAGTCGAGTTTTATTTTTCTTATCACTGGTAGATGCCCAATTTATTAATTCTTATCAATACTCATTAAATGAAATTAGTAGAGCGTTCCCCTGGACATTAAAAGAGTCCTCGCGATACAATTAAATATTTCTTCAACAATATTAACACTTGATCGTCCGAAATAATTCTTATAGCTGGACAAATCGCCTCTGCTTGAATCGCTTTGGTCAAATCTGTCCCTTCTTGTTCGCAGGGTCAATGAGAGTTGAGTAATGATCCAAGCGAATTCCAACGGTATAAATTCATCGTAATGACCACCCAAATTTACTATTACTGTATATTCAATGTTATATGTATGTGTTGAACGTAGATTTGTATGGACACAGGGGAGCGGGTAAGTGAATCTTCTATAATGATAAATACTGGATATTGGTTATTTGAGACCATGAGCATGACGAGTGAATAAATAGATGAAATCCAGAGGATTCGAGGTCTGGACGTGACTTTTGATGTTAGTCTTAGGACAGATTGGCTTATAGTATTGAGTATGAATTCAACTTCTCTGATCGTTCCAGATAGTGATGGCTCGTGACTTATGTACCTAAGAGAGCGCAGAGCCCTCGTACAAAGCATATCACAAGTACTCCAACTACCTCTGTCGCGGTGGTTGCTATGACGACCATTGTATCGATTCTGGGCAGAATATGTAGATCCCATTTCAGTGTATCTTCATGTTATAAAGTTCTCAAGCTCTATTATTTTCTTTGAAATATTTCATGAAGCTAGATTATCGAGAAACTCGTTTCTCCAACAATGTTTTGGAATTTGCATATTATTAAAATTATTAAAATTATGTTGGAACGAATGACATTCCAAAAAATCGTTTAGAATGATTCCGTATACCGTTCAGAATGATTCTGTAAGCCTTTAGAATCATTTCGACGAATCAGAAGCTGTTAGTTTGGCTGCTACCATGGTTACCTCCTTACAATTCAAGTATTCATATCTGGATTTGACGTTTGACATTTAATAATTTTTTAAGTTTCCTCTGAAATATTGCTGAGTTTCCAAAACCTTTTTAGAGAAAGTATAGTCTACAACATGTTTGGAATGGCGTATTCCACACTCGCGAACCGTAATCCTCGCCTTTGGCTAGGATTACAAACTTTTCGCTCGTTCAGAATATAGTCCATTCCAATACTTATTGTAGAATATACTATTCCATCATAACCTCTTTTTTTCTAATTCTAAAACCATACGAAAACATCACCAAAAATATTGTCTATGTCAAAGTACTCTTAATTATCTATGAATAATCCGATTCCTTTTGAATTAAACGATAATGAAACCGCGGGACACAGCTATATCCAATATAAATCTAATCTATCAGATTGTAATTCTTTTAATGAAAGATTTGATGAGGGATGTATGTTTCTATGATTAATCTTTTAAGCTCACTTCAACAAAAAATGTCACTTTAACTTTTAATTGCTTAAAACTCTAATTGCATCCAATGCAGGTAGAAAAAAAGATATTTTTTTAGTTATTAAAAATTCTTGACTCTAATTAAATTTCACAATATCATTGCCCCTCTTTCACGAGCCCCCATTGGTTCCAACATCAATGGTTGGTTTTATGAGCTCATAAGCGCACGCAATTACGTTTTTCACTGAAAACGCGTATTACCCTTTTCTGGAATTTATAGCTTCCATACAGGTGTATTGTGCTGAATTGCAGAGACTCTGAAACTTTCCTGTAACACGAAATATTTTCATTATGCATTGTATTTGAGAATCACATTACCAACTGCCTCGTGCTGTTATTACTATCACTTCCAACAAGATTTTTATGTATAAAAAAAAGTCGGAGTGGCAATTCTTCTGTGATAAATTGGAACAACGATCCGAATTAGAATTATGTGCTATGTCCAAGTATTTCGGGCACTGTTTTATCATGGCAACGTGCATAAATTATTTTGTGCAAGTTGTCATGATAAACACCTCCACTTATTTTTGTATTTCGATATTTTTTTTTCATAATTTTTTGATGTTGTATGCATCTCGTACGCAAATTTTTTTTAGTGCTTTCGAATCAGTTGTGTCTCGGTTGCCGCTTCGACCAAAAACTTTCATTCTGAAGCATCAATAAATGAATAACTGTTATTTTTGGGTAAGATATATATAATTCTGACTATTCCATTCGTAGTATTTATAACAAGGTTAACAATGCTAAATCGCCATAGAAACGGTGCATATCAGTGGGTATTTGGACGTGTAGAAATACCATCGGGTATTACACTAATGGTCAGAGTGAGTATTTTACTCAAAGATGTGGATACCTCCAATTTGTGCTTTCTTCGTATTTAATGGAATATTTTTCTGAATATCTTCATCAATTTTATCTTCTGATCTATACCAAACCTCTCTGAACTAGTTTCCATATCAAGACGCAATATATTTCTCTATTATTCGTCAAAGAAAATGCAAGAAACTCTAATTTTTCAGTTTGACAGAAGTTTGTTTACTCGTTCCTATGAAAATTACGTGATTTGTTACTAGATTCATAAAAAACTAATTAGAAAAAATGCTTTGACTCCTGGAATAGTCCTCCATATACCATTTGTAGTTAAAGTATTATAGACTATTTTTGTGGTGCAATCACTCATGTTTATTGTGCTTGTGAATACCACTCGTGCTGCACACTCGTGGTATTCAAACGCAAGCACAATAAACATTCGTGATAGCACCACAAAAATAATCGATAATACTTCAACTACTTATGGTATAATAAATGATAATTCTTGCTCCGTTTTCTATAACTGAATAATATTCTAGTACAAATATATTTGCTGCGATGGTGCATTCGATAAATTGGAGCATTTATGCTCTATACTTCTCACTAGCTTTTTTCACATTCTCTTTATTTCTGTCAATGTTTCATGTATCAAATTCATCCCTCTATTTTCGAAATACAAACCGATTTAAAAGAACGAAAACTCTAAAAATTTATCAAAAATAAAAATTGAATGATATACCTAATATACAAGTCAAAATCTCCCAGTTTAGATGCCACTGGTGTTGGTTATTCAGTTCCCCTATATCGCAGTTGTATGTCAAGCCCGTTTAAGTTATTTTGTAAGCGGATACAGCTATTGGAATTTTGTATTTGTGGCTGCTTAATTTGTAGCTCCGTGTAACCTATACGTTCATATTGTTTCATAGCGTTTTTAGCGACCGATTTGTTGATAAATAATCGAAGCGCAGTGTATTTCCTGCACGAGTGAGTTCATAAACGGATATAGTACAATAACGCATATTGTTTATTAGCTCATGCAAGATAAAATATAGGTTGTGAGTTATAAAAACACTTGATGATTCATTTCAAGCAAGGCATTTTCGTGAACGATTGTTTCCTCATTTTCATTATTTTAGTTTCCTATTATTATCACCGTGGTATTTATTGATTAAAGATTAATTAAAGATCGCATCATATAATATAAAACTGCTCATTCACCATTAAAGTATCCAAATAATATTTTTTTCTAGGGTTGCCGTTGCCCGAGGAGCTGACTTCACCGATCGTTCCCTACAAAGAACGATAAAATATTTTGTCGTTCGCTTTATATATCATTATAGATACAAACAGAATGAATGAGTGAATATTGAATGTTTGATGAGCACAAAGTATTTTCACTCTTCTCGAGCATTTTAAAACAAATAATAATATATAACATTGTACTCTTAACACACAAATAGCTATTTTAGGTATATAGTTTGACCTATATATTTTAGAATAGAAATTGAGAATTGAAAAGCACCTAGCGTCGTTTTCGACGCGGAATATTTTATAAGAACTGCCTTCTAAATATGTGAGATATGGAAAAAACATTAGTTTCTGAACATCTCCGGTCAAACGTATCAGAATGCGATATTTCCAATCGTTTGATCACTTCTGACATCATTCGACAGACGAACAGACAGGCAGACAGACATCTTTTCGTATGATCCTTCTATTAATTTTGGTGATTTCAGAATTTATTCTTGTTTGTTTTTGGCACAAGTCACTTTCCGGACTAAACCAATATTTCTCTATTCACATGATGGAAAGTAAAAAGATAAAATAACAAAAAGTTCACAATAGTATATTATGCTACAAGGACCGAACGACCGTCATTTTTATCCAGGATAAATTTGGCTGCGGTGAAGACGAGGTCAAAGCCCAAGGCGTAGCTCCGTGCAGCCAAATTTGTCCGTGACAATAATGGCAGTCGTTCAGTGTCCGTGTTGCATACGATACTTTTTGTAACAAGTGCACCGAAGTACCCTCATTACTAAGCTTTTTAAATTAATTTGGATGTATCGAAACTATCTTATCGACTTGACAAACAGATTTTTGCAAATGCAATCACATTACAATAAACTAATACAATGAAACATAACTTACATGATTTATTCTATTAATTGATATTTTTCACATTTTCTGTTCTAGCCCGTTCACAATAAATGCACATATTATAACGAACACATTTTATGATACAAATTTCTTTAAAATATCAATTTGACATATATCAATGAAATAAAAAAATCCAATCCATGATCTACAATTTCATTTTTGCCCAGCGGACAAAAATATCCATCAATTCCCAGCCAACAGAGAATTAATGAAAATTGTTACCATGGTTTGGAATTGAGAACTTTCGAAGCAGAAGTCAGCTCAGTAATATGGTACTTTCGGTGTACGTCTTACAAAAAAATTTCAGTGCTACATTGCAAGGCGAGACAATTTTACAACTCTTCTACTCTTGTCTCGAATTTGCGGGATCGGTATAAAAATTATGCAAAACGTTACGAACTTTGGACAGTGGAAATGAGAATAAATAACTGGTTGGAGATTTAACGGATAGTCGGTCATAAACCAACAAAATAAATCTGAACAATTTTTTTGTTACGTGTGTGTCCAGTATTGTAGCATCGGTCCATCCGCATTGAAATACATCCCAATTGCGACTGAATCGGATACAAACAAATCTCTCCAACATCATAGCTATATCATTATCATTCTCTTGATTTATTGTTGGGCTTTTAAAAATGACAAAATCATTGTTCATCAAAATTTGCAATCTTTTACTCAGATTTATATAATCTTTTCCAGTCAAGAACTGTCCAGAGGCTCTTTTGGGACTAGGATTTAAGTCTTTTGATTGGCTAAAATGCACGCATGATTCAATCACAGTCAATGCAGAATCTAAAAATAAATTCAAGAAATAAAAACAACTAATATATTTTTTTGCCGATTGACTTTAAAAGTGCGACTTTATTGACATTTTACAGTCTGTAAAGTGTCACTTTTACTACCTAGGCATTGAAAGTGTCGTTTCCACAGCAACCGCCCAACATAAGCATCACAACTTGGCAACCGATCAACAAATGCATAGCAACATAATTTGATGGCGATGACATTTTTCAACAATATTGAAATTAATTAATCAAAAAATGAAGATTTACTGACGCGGCTGAAGTTTCAGAGACGAGGCGTAGCCGAGTCTATGAATCTTTGCAAGGCAGCAAATATTTTTGCCTAGTTAAACAGGGTGTAACTGAATCTTTGTAACAAAATTTGACGGTATATAGTACTGGACGTACTGATCATGAATCAAAAAAAAATTTGGCTGAAATTCGTAAAAACAGCATTAGTTTGCAAAAATAGTATTTTGGGTACCGCTGGTTGTCATAGGTACCTTTATACAAAATAAATGAGAAACAATGTCACATAATATTCACATGCGTAGTTTACTATCAGTAAAGCAATCAAATTAATTAAGTAAGAATATTTTTTATCAACTGCAGATTAAATAAAATTTGTACTGCACAAGATATTACATAAATCTAAAGAAAAGAATTGGAAGTTTATAAATTTATAAAAATTGCTCAAAATTGTCGCCGTTCACAGCAACACACAATGCAGCACGTTGAATGAGGTTAACGGTACAAGCTTGACGGAGGTAATTGTGTTCTTCTAATATTTCTGCGCTATTTTCAATACGCTGTTGCAGTTCTTCAATGCTTTGCGGCGCATTTTGGTTATCATAAACTAATGACTTTAAATTACCCTAAAAATAAAAATCAAGAGGATTAAGATCTGGTAATCTCAGAGGCCATGGTACAGGACCACTACGCCCTATCCAACGACCTTCGTATGCAGTATCTAAATGCTCTCTCACAAATCTGCTGTAGTGCGGAGGTGCACCGTCATGGAGAAATCATGCATGCTGCCGAACATCTAGCGGAATGTCCTCTAACAATTCTGGTAGAGTGTTTTGTAAAAACCCTAAGTAATCGTTACCATTCATACGCGCAGGTAAAATGTATGGACCAAATAGAGTACCTTTCACAATCCCAGTCCAAACGTTCAAAGAGAATCGATGCTGGAAATTACTTCTTCTAATAACACGTGGGTTTTCTCGTGACCAGTAATGTGAATTGTGGAAATTATAAATACCATCTCGAGTGAACAAGGACTCATCGGCAAAAATTACATTTAATGAGAAATTTTGGTCTTGAGCATGTTGGTGAAGAAGCCATTGGCAGAAATTTACTCGCTCGAGGTGGTCACGTTGCATCAGATTTTGAACTCTTTGGTAATGGAACGGATGGTATCTTAAGCTTCGAAGAATTCTTCAGACAGTCATATAAGAAACTTCTTGTCCCAAGCTGCGTGAAACTCGGCGAGTATTAATTGAAGGATCAACATCAATTATATCCAATAAAACATTATCAAAATATTGTCGGTATCTTTGACGTCCTCCACCTTTACCAGGATTCACAGGATCCTGTATCACGAAGACGCTGTAGTAGTCTTCCAAACATTCGATGACTGTGATGCCGTCTGTCAGGATATCGTTCTGCATACAAACGCTGCACTGCTCTTCTGTTTTGCCTCGCTTCTACGTATACTATCATCATATTAGTTAGTTCTAAATTACTGAATGTAATATCCATTTCCATTTTTTTTTGTTTTAAATTCAATAACAATAGCATCAATCACTCTTTTACGTTACAATCTTAAGTAATAGAAAATTATTTGATCTATTTATGTATTTTGCAATATCGTTTTAATTTGTTATTAGTAATGGTTACGAGTAATGTTGTAAATCTAAAAGAAATTATTAATCCAATAGCCCAAAACTGTTTATTTCATTAAAGCCATTTCCCAATTTTCGAATTTCAGCGAAACTCTTTTCGATTCATGATCAGTACGTCCAATACTATACCATCAAATTTTGTTACAAAGGTTCAGTTATACCCTGTATATATTATCTGTGTATGTACATATAAATTTAGATTCTTGAAAAAGTATTTTTTTTTTTTAAATGTTAGATGCACTACTGACGTTGTCCTAATATACAAAAATGGAAGAATCATCTAGATGATGAAAGCGCATTTTTGACAGCTCATGAATGCTTGTTACTTCAGAGATCTCGCAAATTACCATCTCTCACAATTACTGAGCTTGAAATCAAGCAGTTTGGGCAAACTTACGAAACAGCAGCTTCCATTTAGTACTAGTTTCAAGTTGACTATTTGATAGGTACATAATTTATGCATGTACAAACTCAAAAATACCTTTTAATCTTCATTGTTTAGTTATTGACGGACGGGAGGTCAAGTGCTGTACCTTAAAATGATAATTTGATCATTAATTATCATTGAAAGAATCCCGGACAGATTTGACAACTGTACATAATAATAGAGACAGCGGCGGCTAAAGTTGTAACTAAATTTTTATCTACTTTAATAAATTTCAGTTGCCATATCTCTAATGTCATATATATCTATGGGCATTGTTTCACTTGAAACAAGTAATTGAATAATTTAATCTTTCACAATCACTGAGCTTGAATTAAAGCAATTTGTGCAAACCTACGAAACAGCAGCTTTTATTTAGTACCAGTTTCAAGTCTGTAAATAGTATAGTTGCTGAGAACTCAGCGTCACGCCAGCCAGCCAGACAGCCAAAGTGAATATAATAGCGCTTTTTTCCAAAAAATGTGCTAAAAACTGGACTCGGCGCTGTATTAGGCCAGACATTTTTCGTTAAAAGCCTGATACAACTGTTCTAAAGCAAGACATCACTTTTATTGAAAAACTTGATATGACTCGAATTAAAGTTGTTCATTATTCATTATTTATTATTATTTATAGTTACCGAATACACTATAATTCAACAATCAGTCCTCTACTTTTCATTCTTATGATTCAGTCTTCTGTAAACTAAGACTATATGTAGATCAAATGAAAGCTGGACAGGCCGGACACTTTAATATTTGGTCTGACACGACCGTAAAAAGCCAAACAAATCTGGAAATCCTAGGTGCAACTGACAGATAGACTACTATGATTTTTGTGCTAAAATGAAATTGGCTCGCATTTCGGCCAATCAGAAGGCTTAAATCGTAGTCCTATAAGAGTCCTTGGCCCGTTCTTAACTGGAATAGACTATAAGTTTCTCTATTTCAATTAATATTTGATTTTAAGAATCTCAGTAGTGAAGTTCCGCTACCTACTTCCTATAAATTCTCTAGACAACGAAGTTGGGTATATTACCCCATGTTATTATTGTTTCTATAAAATTGATATTTGAATTTTAACGATAGTATGCTTATAATATACGGTACTTACGTAGAATTCTGTTCCAACGCTGACTCTAATGAATGAAATATACTGCATATTTATGCCCCATCAATAGCACGTGGGTTTGTAAAGATAATGAGCTGAACAGTCCAGCCTTTTAAATAAAGTGCAGTGTACTGTATTTTACATGTATAATCCGAACTAGAGAGCTCATCCGAATATTAAATCATCAATATTAATTACTTAATTGGTTGTAGATAATCCAGGATTGAATTTTGATTGCAAGATGTCAGTATGCAGAATTGCGGTTACTGGTTGTACCAATAACGATCTCTTTTCGAACATATTATAATACATCGTACTTGAAATCAACGTTTTTAATATCCTCTTCTCTTCGAATTCAGTCATCAAGCGACTACGTACATATAATACACAATAAGGATTCTACATTTTAAAAATCACAATCCTTTCAAAGTTTCAATAATAATAACAAAGCACAATCCACGTATCCGAGAATCCACAGCTGTCTATTCTCGCAGTTCGCTGCAACAACGTTCAGCGACAAACAGTTTCAGACAGGAATGACAAAAACAATAAAAGCCAACAGACAAAGCAAAAGAAAATCATGGAGGAAGGTTCGGTGGAAAAGTAAGCCTTGGGGGACTACCGTCTGTTGGTAATTTGTAGATGGAGAGTGGAAACAGATATGGTATTATCTAGAAATTTATATCAATTATGTTCTTCACTCAATTTGATGAGACATTCTTTTTTACAGATACTGATAAATTATTTACTCAATTAGTTCTCAAATTTATTCCATTAATCAAACTAATCCAGCTTGTAGTCGGAGAGCCGGACGCTCTTTATGTGTCCTGATCGGACTTACGGCTGAATTGTATATGAATCGATTGGGAATGTAGTGGTTTAATCTAGGATCTTGTCCTAAATTTCGAAAAAAAGGCTATTTCTGGTCAATTCCAGGATCAATTCCCGTGATACGAACTCACGATTGAAATGATACCAAGTACTTTAAGAAAATAACAGGCTGTTACATCCTGACCTGTCTGGGAGGACGTTAATCATCCTTAAGTTCAACCCATTTTTGTATTTAACTTTCCTGATCGAACTTACATTTTTCGTTCGGTCTCGATCAGATCAGGAGTAAGGTGCTTAACATTCGCTATCGATTATTCTTTCAAGGAAGTTTTCCTTGAAAAAACTGACCGAAAATAGCCTTCTTTTGACAGTTAGGACAATATCCTAGATTTATAAAATCTGGCACCCTATTGATCTCTATATTTCTGATCTATTTCAACGATGGTAAGTCCGACTCCTGGACTATAATGTAAAACATCAAAATCGTTCATCAATGTTCTCGAGACAGAAACATCGTAAGATAATCATATAATCAGAAAGTGATTCAAGAGAACATCAAATCAATCTCATTCAATCATAATATATAATATAATCAATTTTGTGAATTAGTAAACACATTATGTATAAATAAGTAAAAGGCAAAGGCTGTGTATTCATAAATCAAAGGGTTATTGCAACCTAAAATCATTCAAACAAATAATATTTTTACTTCTGGAACCTAACAAGTATAATGGTTTCATTATAAAATAACACAGCATATAGTTTTATGATCCTTCGAGCTGAATCGATGCTGATTAGTAAACTAGTCTCCAAACCTTATGCATTATCTTCAAGACTTTGTATAAAGTCACTAAGACTTTAAATCAACTGTCGCCTTGCACTTGCACAGTAGGAAAAAGTCGATACGATAACAATAAAATAAAACTATATCCAACTCGACCTTATCAAGGAATGTACAACACACTATTCTCATTGGAAAGATAACCGTTAAACTGATTGAATGGCTTAAAAACTCTTTGAATAACTGCAATATTGAGCTATATTCGAATGCAATCAGATGCATTAGGCATCCGCATTAGAAGAGCAACGAGAACCAACAACACAATCGATTACCGGCGACATCCTATGCGCACGTAAGTCTAAGAAATCGCACGCGCTTGCATTTGATGTAACCACACACTAAGAGCAGTATATCAATCATATAACAATTTTTTTTCTCTCTTGGTCCAAATGTGGAGAGCATATCAAAAAATCCCAGAAAAGATCCTGTTATTTTCATGCGAGTAAAATGTCAAACACATATTTGGACAATTGTCTCTTCAGGTGTAGGAAAATTTACCTTCAACTTACATTTGGCAATACTTCTATACAGATTGTCAATTTTTGACTACATGGAAAGTAACATTTTAGTGTATGGTTACATTAAATGCGAGCGCGTGCGATATCGTATCTGACTTATTGGTGGTTACATTGACTCCGTCCGACAGGCAAGAACCGAACGAGCAGTTTCATGAAATAGATCAAAATTTGCTAAATTTTTATTTCCCAGTCGGAAATAATAGTGCTTTAAGATTATCGATCGCAAACCAAAAAAGAGAATATCGAGTGATTTAATTATACGTATATAAATAGAGATAAAAATGGAGAGTATATAAAACTTAAAAATTGAAGAAACAACCTTAGAAATTCTTCAAGAATTTATATGCACTATACAAAATCCATACTATACTGGAAAAATACTCAACTTTCAGAAAATGTATTGAACCTAGCGAGAAATTAATTATATCACGTAACTCATAATTTTTCAGCCCATAATGGTTTTTTCGACTCATTATAACAAATTAGTTTCTCAATATCTATTTTGTTATTCAAATTGCCTAGATAGGATCGCACTACAACGCAAGAGAAATCAAACCAGTTTGTTTAGGTCTGACAGTCGTGCGATAGCATACGAGCGCGTCAGTCAAAATCGTTTACGTGTTTATTTCAACGGATTTGTTTCCACCGGCGACAGCGTACGCGCACGTACGTCTAAAAAATCGCACGCGCTCGCATTTAATGTAACCATATACTAGCACGTAGCTCATGACACCTTATTTTTCAACAATAATCCTTTTGTGGTATTCTTTAGAGTTTTGATCCCATAATGGTTTCTTCGACTCAATATAACAAATTAGATTTTCACTATTCATTTTTTGATTCGAATTGCATAGATAGGCTCGTACGATAACGCAAAACAAAACTCAACAAGTTTGTTTAGGTCTGATAGTAGTACGATAGCATACGATCACGTCAATCAAAATCGTTTGTAGTGTAGCCTTATACGTATTTATATCAACAGGTTTGTTTTTACAGGCGACATCGAACGCGCACGTACGTCAAAAAAATCGCACGCGCTCGCATTTAATGTAACCACACACTTAGAGTAGCACATTAAGATTTAATAGTTCGTTGAACTAGAGTCAACTTAATTTGCGATCCTCGAATTCTTGATAACTTCTTTTAGGTACAATGCTTTGAAGAAGCTCATAAGTTGATCAAGCGATCAAAGATATATATATATATATATATATATATATATATATATATATATATATATATATATATATATATATATATATATATATATATATATATATAATCAAACACAAAATCTCATCGTTCCACAGTTAATCGTTTTAGATTTCTATGAATCTGTCAAGTAAAATGCGCTTTCAGTCAAGTCGGTTGCTATGACAACAGTAGGCCATTATTCTTATAGTACAACATTCCTTAATACTGATTTTCAAAATTCTACGACTACCAACAGATCTGAATTAATGCGCAAAATTAGAAAATGAACTCCTACTGAAGGGCACTTCCGGTTCAGTCTATTGTTATGAAGATAATAGGCAATTATTCAGATGCTACAGCAGACTGAAATACCAAATTTCAATATTCTACACCTGATCGTTTCGAATTTATGCGAAAAATTCCAAAAGACTGTCAAAGTAAAGTGCACTTCCGGCTTGGTGGATCTCAATAAAAATAGGATATGAGCATCTAGACGAAACAATCGTCCTAAATACTGGACTCTAACAATCTACGTTCAATCGTTTTATATTTATGCGGAAAATTCTAAAAAAGTTTCGAATAAAATGCTCTTCCGGTTTAGTCGATAGCAATCATAATGCAGAGTGTACAGCTAGATATTATAATGTGCCTAATACAAAATTTGAATATTCTACGACTGATTGTTTAGAATGTATGTGGAAAATTCAAAAAGTATGTCATTTTAAGTGCACTTCCGGCTCAGCCGATTGTTACAAAAATAGAAGATTACCATTCAGATACTACAGCAATTTCAATTGCTGAATTCCAGTATCCTACGGCTGATCATTCATCACATCAAATCTCTCTTGCAGCAAGAAAATTTCAATTCATATCAATCTCATATAAGCTTATCTTATATTTTCTACAACACAAAATATCGAAGATAGAACTATCACACATACAAACTCACACACCTTTCCTCTGTTATGTGAGCACAGAAGCAGCGAATAGTGAAAAACCAATAGCTTTTATCGATACATATCAAATTCTCTGTAGCCGCCAGTTCTGTAAAGAATTTAAATGAAGCGGAACTTCGAGAAATGTCGTGCTTGGTCGAATGCACCCGATCAAGATGCAATCCTGTAAAGATTACGAAAGAGTTCCTTATTGTAAAAGTCTAATGTACCAATGTACGTTGTTAAATTGTAATTATTGGCGCAATGAGGACATGGAAGTCCCGCTTTCGCAAACGGACTGAACTATTTTAAAACTGATTTGTTCAGCTGAGAAATACAAAAATATTGCCTAAAAGTCACTTCATTTCATGCAGCTTACATTATTATTCCTTCTTTAATAAACAACCTGTAAAACACCAGAAAGTTTTTTCACATAATGCCGTAGGATACGTCCCGCTTTGACCAAAAAATAAATAGTAACGTTAAGTATTGGTCCGAAAACAAATTTCCTTTCCATTAAAAATCTGTTTGTAAAATTCCTCTAGCACCAATAGTTTTCGAGTCTTTTTAAAAAAAGTAGATCCCTTCTTTGGAATCTTCAATTGTTCATAACTTTTGCAATTGTTTATGTGCGGATTTGAAAGTTTCACATATTTTTATAGACGTCATAACGAGTTCAACAAGCTATCGCACGTATTTTAATTTGCAGTAGCTAGAATTAGCACGTTTTTTAACTTGTTGACCAGACTATAAGAATGATCATATTTGACTCAATATGCATTACATGAAATTTTGACGCAGTGCAACTGGATAAATGGAGGATTTATGTTATGCAAAAATTCCTGAATCACTGAATTCTTGTCCTCATTATCGCTTTTTTATTGCAATTAGAAAATCTTAACCCATGAACAATAGTATAAAGTTTATTGGATCCAATCAGCTTCTTTCTAGTATACTTAAAATCTCGCATCTAAAATCAGGTTAAGCTGGTCTTTGTAGCAACGTTCTTGTCGATAAAAAGACAACTTTGTGAAAACAGTAGAATTGCAGAAAATCCAATATTTTCCCAACCTACAGGTATCAAACAAAAGGAGAGTGAAAGACATAAAGTGAAGCTAAGAAAGTCAAACAAAGAATCACACTGCAAATAACTAATTCAGTTCTTCACTAGCGTCTCTTACTTGTACAATATTACAATTTTCACCTTTGTCTCCACACATTTACACCTATATGCAAACATACAACGTTGCTATTTGTTTACACACTTGGCAACGTCGCGCGCATGCGCATCAAAAGACAAACATTCGCAGAGTTGCACACTGATTGAATAGCAAAAGTAAGTGCTACGCGACATGCTAATTTTCACGGAATTTAGTTGTTGCATGAGCTAAAGAGAACGTGTTTACTTAGGACCAAATTACTTGTATAATATGTATATCAAGTGAAAATACCATAAGGCGCTAGTAAATGAGAAAATTGTAGTTATCTAGTTCCACTGTCAGGTTGACGTTGGAAGACCTTTTACAAGCCAATTACTTCCATCGTTGTTTTATTCGTTTTACTAGATTAAGAATTATTCTGTCAAATAGGTCCCATTCCGGAACAGCGGGTTAGTGGAGCAATCAAGATAATAGGTCTTGCTTTAACTTATTGTAAAACATTTCATACATTCTGCAAATACCAATTCACCTGCACAATGCAAACAAAGTACGACTGCAAGTGAAAAATTATAAAGAGTTACACTATGCTATTTTATAATTCTGATATAAGTTTTGGAGAGCTACTTATGTATCTGTCAACCTAATAACAAGAAGAATCAACAAGTATAACAGTAGGCTACCAACACAGCTGTTTTAACGTGACACACGCTTCCTAGCGGTTTAAAGTGTAATTTTTTTGTACATACGTTTGAATTCCGCCGCTACAAACTATGCAAATTTTAATGCTATTATGGTGCAGTATTTCAAGCTGTTATTAAAGTAATTTCAATAAGCAGTTGGACACGTGGATTTCAAACCATAATTTCGATTTGTTTCGGGCTGAAAGTATTTCAAAGGGCTGCAAAATTACAAATGTCAAAAATTGAAATGCTTTGAAATAACTTGTTTGTAATTAAAACTTATCACGAAACATTTGCTCGGGTATTTATCACACGAAACTAGTCAGAATTCATGTAGATTGATCAATTAATCGAAGCATAGTTCATTGACTAACTTTTCTCACTTCAACCTAGATCAATTTAGCTCTTGATTCTGTAACCGGGCATTAATGAAATTTACAAAATGTTTCCAAGACTTAACTGTCAATTTAACATTTGCTTAGAAATTTTATTTTTATTTAATGACGTTATTTGCCTTACAGCAACGATCCACTTTTTATTTTTTCAATTACTTTCAACTCGTAATTGGAAAGAAATAAACATAATATTTTCATTCTTCGAATAAACGCCGCTAGAAGCGCTACGAACATTGTATCGATAGCCTTTAGAACTATTGAAGTATTTTGAAACTCATTATTCTGGGAATGGATTTGTAACTCAAAAATAGAGTCGCTATGAAGGCCTGCACGCTTGAGGCATGCTCGCGCAATCGTCTTGTTTGAAAATTATTGGGATATTACAAATTAAGTGATTTTATAGAAACGACTATCGCATTAGTATATGAAAATTGGAGCCTAGAACTTATAAAGGTATTTTATTTCACATTAATTAAACACTAATGATCATATATAATATACTGATCAATTGAAATGCCAGGGCTCTTTTGTGACTGTGATTTAAGCTTTCTGATTGGCCAAAATACAAACACAATTCAAACTCGAGAACGACTGCTAGTAAATTACAACAGACACATGCACATAAACAGTTTGTTACGTGCCAATTTGTTGGGTTAAATTCTGATTTTATAATTTGAGTTATTTGGGTTTAATTTGGTTTACTTTATGTACTTACTTTTGGTTAAAGATATTTTCAGTTTTAAATTTAATAGTTTCATTCATATTCCAATTCTTTAGTTTCGTTTCATTTCTTTAAGCTCAGTTTTTTTTTTGGTTATATTAGAAACGTGTTTATTGTTTACTTCTGTCAATTAATTTTAGTTCAAGATTTTTATTCATATCTGTCGCTATTGTAATGCGCACGCTGTAGTCAGTGACGTTACTCAGTTTTTTTTTTGAATTATTGAAAAACGGTTTTTTTTTAATTAAGTCCGGTGGTCCGGAATTGACTCAACTTAAGTCGTCAATGGACAGTTGGTCTTCAACTACCACAGTACATTTTGTTCACTAAAATTTTTGAAGAATCGCTTTTTTGTATATTGTCTCGCGCAATCCTCTAGGAGGGATACAAAACTAATTTTTCTTCGCTTCGCGGAACATTTTGGGCACTTGGTGCAGTTTTCTGTTGTTCCGCAAGCATTACCTTTGTGGAGGATTATCAAATTTCGTGCACTTTATCGCATTCTTTGCGCTGTCCATCTGCGTGCGTAGTTGAGCTACTTTGGACCAACATCTCGGCTACGGAGTGCTGATACCACCTAGGTACCCTCTTTTCCAACCTCTGACCCTGGTGTGACGTCACCAGATTTCCTGAGCCAATCCGGATCGGGAAAAATCTGTTCGAGGCGTCCATCTTGGTGCGACCGATAAATAGAGGTCAGCGAACTCCAGCAACCAAGCGGAAAGACAGCAAAGTGGCATTACGTTTGTGGTTTTGTTTTTTTATTCGGACTGCCGATTCTTTTTTTTCTCTTTATTATTACTTACTCAGTATGGGTGGCCAAACCGCTCTACACGGCTGAATTTAATCTAGTTTTGCTTACTGTTTTTTTTTTGCGTGGTCATTTGGACCACGCTGTTATTTTGTGAATGGTATGGGGTCAGTCGATGAAGTAGTTCATTTTTTTTTACGCTTATGTGGTATACTTCGCTGTGAACTCGATTCGATCTAAAAAGGGCCAAATTTATTGTTGCTGTTTTTTTTAGTATACTTATAGACGTACGCGCGAGTTGTTCCGCATTTCCATCTACTTTTTTGTACTTCGAGTACAACGTCGAGGGTTCTAATCTATTTCAGCAAAGCTTATTTACTTTCATTTATTTTTGCGATACTTAGGCGTTAGGTCATTGTAAGATCTACTATTTTGCTTTATTTATCTTTTTTTGCGCTATTTAGGTGCGTAATTTGGATTTATTAACTCCAATTATCTTCATTCATTTATTTTTTTTGCTGTACCTAGATGCATTGTTAAAATTACTTATTTAATTAAATTTATTTATTTTGGGTAAATCCTATTTTTTTATTAAAATAAAATTGAAATATTAAAGTGCTGTCACAGCAATTCTATCTCGATAAGCTGATTGCCAATTGATTGATTCTGTAATTTTTTCATATAAATACATCCTTTTATATCCTCAGTACTGTTCAATGTACAACACTTGACAGTCTTATGGTGAAACTTCTTTATTTACTTTTTCAAATGTAAATAATGTTCTGCACCAAGAGATCAATTGCTGAGTACCATAAAAGTTTGTTTCATTTGAAATTGCACACGCGAAATATTTCTCTTCCAATATCATATTTTACTTTAAACTCACTTTTCAAGAATCGGTCTTAAGATGCAATTCTGAGAACGCATCTTGCAGAGAAAATTTATATTAATATCTAAAGAAGCGATATCGTATTTTTATTATAATTTTTGTTTATTCAAACTTCAATTTCAACGAGGATTGGCTTGATTTTAATCATTTTATCAAAATCACGTTAGTTAAACGAAATTAGTATTAGAAATATAATTTTTGTCTTGTGGTTTTAGATGTTAGCAGCTGCCACCATTTTTCGCTGTTGAAAAGCATCATGCTTATACATACAACAAACATTCCTTGCAATGAAATTTAAATTTTACAGTCGCTGAGAGAACAGACCGTATGTTAATTTATAAGAAATTTATAGAAGTACTGCCGTAGAGCATTGTTCTATTAAAATATGCAAATAAGTTAATAAAACCGCATTGAGGTACGTGCAACACATTTTAATCATGATTTCTTTAAAGATTAATTCTATCTCTCTGAGGAATCTACGGGATTCGAATTAAATAATGGTACATGCAATAGCAAATGAACTACTTCCCATCACCGATAAGTAAAGAGAGGATTTAAATTCAGAAGGAATATAATGAAGTAACGGTAGGTTTGAGAATCATTTCAAAAATTCATTTTCATTTGTTTTCGATATTTTGACAATATCAGGAAATATCTAGAATGTTCCTATTTTTGTTATTCAAAATGTAGCCCAATATGTAAAAAGCGAATGTACAGTCAGTGGGTGGAAAAAAAGTTAATAAATTGTTCAAAAACTCGCAAAATTTTATTCAACAACATATTTTCATTGATTGTGTCAACTCTACTCAGGCGAGACTTGCACATAATTACTCTGAATTAAAAAAATAAGTAATACCTAATATTCTTTATTTTCTTCCATAACATAAATCTTTTGGTATAGTGTGTACAAAATAAATCTCATAAAATAATTGAATGATATTATATACTCTTATACATTATGTTGGAAGCTATAAATCTCCTAATAGGTATGTACTTATGTGTCACTTACTGGCATATATTATTAAGCTCGTTTCATACTCCATGCACTTTAGAGATTCGGGCTGCTGCAAATAAAAAGTACTCAAGGCAAAACTTAGCATAAAGTATAACATAAATTTTCATAGAGGTAACATATGAAATATGTATGAAAACAGCATCATTTGCGCAGCTAACTTCACGTTAAGTTCGCGAACCAGAACGGCGTTTTAGCGTTAACGTTAATTCATTAACCGTCACATCATTTTATATTAAAGCTTGGATAATATTCATAAAGATACCGGCCTATTAATTAAAACCTTAATTATTTTATGCTGACATCGTCAAATTAAGATTTTATAATGATTTCCAATTTGTTTCAAGAGGAAACAGGGAAATGACAGGTTGAAATCTAATTTGATCCAAGTAAATGAAACTCTTCCAATTATTTATGTGAGCCTATGGAAGAATAATTAATAAGAGCAAAAATTCATTTAAAATCTAAATAAGGGTAGAGCAGAAAATTACAATTTACCGTACTTATAATTAATAATAAGGGTAATGGAGAAAATTATGACAAGTGGGGGTCGGACTCGTATGACCTTGGAATAACTGTTTATTTTTATACTGATTTCTTCAATGATTTTATGATTTTTTGTAGAAATTTTCCTTGAAATATTATTATGTGACGAAGCTAGTTTCTCTCGTACGTCCCTTAAAAGTCTTCCAGAAACCCGAATATTTATAATAATTCTGTGAAACATTTCTGGTGCTCGCGCTGTGAAATTAACCTCCAAACAATAATTGGTTAAAAAAATTAGTAGAAGAAGATAAACTAACTCACGTGATACACTTTACTCAAGATCAAAGTGTTAATTAAGTATTAGAATAACCATTAATGCCATAATTAGGTGTTCTAAATGAGTTACAGTTGTAATTATTGAACATTTGTCAAATTTCATACTTCTCGTCACGCCTATGCAATTCCCTATCTCAACTGTGCTGCAAAAGTGAAGCCAAAAATGTAATATTGTTAGAGAGAGAAAGTAACTGAGAGATAGGTTGAGGAGGGCCCATGTTTGTATGGAGTTAAATGGCTAGGTTCGATTTATTTAGTATTTTCATGTAAAAATATATTGTAAAATGGGAAGAAAATGTTTTGTGACAAATTGTGATACTGGGTACAGAACATGTAAAAAGAAATTTTCTCTTTTTTCTGCACCCAAAGATGATATCTTATTATATAAGTGGCGAGGACATCATAAAAGAATGCTCGTCTGGAGATATAAAAGTGAGAAGAAATTATTTCAAAATTATATTAAAATTAAAGTTTATATCAATGTTTCAAATTATTGAACGTATCTAATCTAAACTTTTAGTGAAAAATTCAACTTCAAGAAAACTTTTTATCAATAAAGAATATAAATATTCCTATTTATGTTTTGAAATCAATAGAGATGTGATAATTGCTTATAAATTCACCGTACAATATAGTATGGAATTGTCCAATTATGTGACAAATATATTATTACAGATACCGTTCTTCAAATATTTCCGACTAAAAGAAAATGCATGGCCGAGTATTTTTCCAAATTGCCCGAAATATTTAAGCATCTCTAAAAAAACAAGAAAATCTCTTATAAAACAGGATGGATCTTTGAAGAAGCCCAAGCTGTTCAAAAAAGAAAAAGATATTAAAATGTAGATAGAATTCATCTTCCATTTATTCGATTAAAATAATTTTTAATTTTTAGTAGAAGACACATAAACGCTAGAAATAAATTTAAATCCAAAGCAAAACTTGGATTCAGAGGACTTGTAAGAATTTTTTCATTCTTAAAATTATATCCATCGAAGAAAAACAGATTTTCATCAATGAGATATTGGAGACAAAATACTTTGTTTTCAGAAAGGAATATAAAAAACGGAGTTTTTTCTTAAATATCTCCGATGTACGCAATTTAGGAGATTTTTGCTAAGTTTTTTGTTAATATTTTCTTCTGGTATATAGGAAATTGTTTGTGTGTATTTTCTCAATTTTATTATGCCCATTGTAATATAAAATATTCATAAAATTGTTCATGTATCTGTTATTCATAATTAGAAAACCCTTCTTCAAAGAAACGTTCATAAAACATGTCTCATAATAATGCACTTTCTTATTGCAGATTTCAATAAATAAAAATGTTAATTTTCTTTTGCCTTTCATTTAATAAATAATAAAGTATTTAACGTAATGAAAATATTGAATTTATCTGGCAATTGTTTTTTATTGAAAAAAATTCAAATATAATTTCATTTCTGTATACGAAGCATGCAAAACTGGGCCCGCTCTCGCTATCTCTCTGCCGCATTACATTTTAGGCTTCATGTTTTCCAACTGAGTGTCCGCTCCTCTATTATTCTCCTTCGTGCTTCTCATATATAGAGGCGCCACTGCGCAGAAGTTTTTATATTAAAGATGGCGCTAATGCTTGTAAGTTATACTTTTGCAATAAGAGATGGCGCTGGTAACATCTGTTAGCGCTACAGCCTTGATGTTTCGGTAGTTTCAATTGGTTCCTACGCTGGTTTTTTTTTTTAATGTTTTTTACAATTCAATAGTTGCAATAATACTTCAGGTATGCACTCTTCACTTTTTTGAACATGGACCATTTTTTTTATGCAATGTTATACAACAATAGCACTCAAAATATACTCACATTACAAAATTAAACCCTTTTTAATCCAGATCATATCTATTTGACTAATTCAATTTAATAATTCATATCATATTCCATATTAAATAAATTTACATTTGGAACAGTCGAAATATAATACAATATCAAAACCATCTCAACTTTGTAAATGTTCATCGGTTTATTCAATTGTCTCTGATAAATATAACAATTAATGATTCTCCATAACATTTTCCATAACATTATGAATCACTAGCAACACAATAATTAATATTCCTATTCAATGCTAATTATCATGGTCTGCCCGATAATGGTTCATATCGCATTTGTCTTCATTTTAATTTATTAAAACACTTTACTGGCAGCAGTAAATCATGGAATATTAATTTACTGGCAAATGCTCAAAATGAGGATTTCCTCATGATCGGTAATTGCTAGCTTCTAATTAATTATCAATAAATTCAATTGTCCTTATTTGGAACTTGACAAATTGTACACTAGTTGAATACTACTAATCATCTGCAAATACATATTTAATGTACAAAATGTATTTGCAAGTTACTCAAATTTAACACTCTGAAATGATCCTCAATTGAAAAACGTGAGTTATCGTTACCATGAACAAAATAAACGTCATTACAGAATTTAAAATCAAAAGTAGTTTTTTATTTAATAAAATTCTGAAAAATGTATAGATTATTATAATTATTGTGTTTTGTGACTGATTCATTTTTTATTATCAAAACACAATAGATAAGATGAGGAGAAATATAGTTTAAATATTGATTGATGTTATGTTTACAGTGCTGGTAACCCAGATTTCTTCGTCTCTGTCTGAAGTTGCCCTTTGTCTTTCAAATGAAACCCGATGTTTTCAGCATCTTATCACGTAACGTTCAAACGATCCTGTTTGCGATCAAGACACCACCTGCAAGTTAAAAATCCTTATCGTTTCCCTACTATCCCACACTTTCCGTATGCTTCCCAGCTCTTCTTCTCATACAACGTTGCAAACGTGAATTAGACAGGATAGGAGGCGAACAGTAATAATCTAAGAATTGGATTGGGATATTGGTGACGATTTCTAGAATTTTCTGAGGAATGTAACGAATTTTTCTGTCAGTTGATTAAATAAAAGAATTCCGAATAACACAAGGATTTTTATGGTACGATATGGATTGCAGCCTGATAAGAAAGAGGGCATACTGATTTTAATAGCATTATATTTAATTTACTCCTTCAAATATCTTCATGAGCAAAATTCATTCTCATGTCGACAGAATTCTGAACTAGAAACTAGAAATATAAAGTTATATGTTCAGTATTTAAGAATTAAATTGGAAAAATTGGCGTGTTTCAGGGCTATTGATAGAAGTGAAACTTCATAGAAAATTCCCCGTTTCTCAATAAATAAGATTCTTCACTATTTTTCACGTGTTTTGTGTATCGCTATTTGAATTCCCGATTTTTATTTACTTGTACTTAGGTACAAGAAAGTATTGTGATACCGACAAAATTCATCTATCGAGATTTTTATGAAAATATCCGTTTTGAGAATCGCTGAATCCATTTTGACTATTTTCAGCTTGATGTCGGTACGTATGTACGTATATATGTGTGTATGTGCGTGACTCGCAAATCTCAGAATTCGTCAAACGTATAATGCTGAATTTTTTTATAAAAGACTGGTATAGGATCTAGGATCTTGATGTGCACCTCGCATTATGGTTGCAATCGTCTGTACTGGAAGGGCACTTTGCCTGACACTTTTTTTGAATTTTCAGCATAAATCTAGAATGATTAGCCGTAGGATACTGGAATTCAGTATTTGAAATTGCTGTAGCATCCAAATGATCATCTCCTATTTTCGTCCCAATTGACTAAGCCGGAAGTGCACTCCATATTACAGACTTTTCGAATTTTTCTTATAAATTTGAAATAATCAATCGCAGAATATTGAGATTTCGTATTAAGCACTTTTATAGCATCTAGTTGTACACCTTGCATTGTGATTGTGATCGGCTAAGCCGGGAGTGCAGTTTACTGGTGACATTTTTTAATTTTCCGCATAGAACCAAAACGATTGAACGTAGAATATTAGAATACAGTAATCAAGATGATAGTACTGTCTAGATGCTCATATCCTATTTTCATTGAGATCGACTGAGTCGAAAGTGCACTATACTAGACGATCTTGGAATTTTGCGCATAAATTCAGAACTGTTAGCCGTAGAATCCTGAAAATCAGTATTTAGGAATGTTGTAGAATAAGAATGATGACCTACTATTTTCATAGCAACCGACTAGCCGTGGAATGATAAGATGTTGTGTTTGATTATATATATATATCCAATGATGTACAAGTAAGTCACGTGATATCCGATTTTTTTTTCAATATTATCAATAAACCGTAACATTATTGGTTGTTTCTTTCTTTCATCAATTACAGAATATATCTGAAAAGAATCTAAAATACATATTTGTCGAGGTCAGAATGCATGAATCTTCTGAATATTTACACTCGGGATCAAAAGTGACGTGCAGTAATCCGTAGAATGATCATTTATAGCTATAAATTATGCAACATTCAGCAACGTTATTGACGTCGCAACACATATCTTTTAGTACAGAATGAACTCGCCCTGTATATGTCTGCCCCTCTATTGTACGACTGCCGAGATTGCTCAAAGAGGCGACCGACAAATTTCGTTACATCGGTTTTACTGCTCATTGTATATGCAGCTATGAACGTTTCACTCCAAAAAGTAACTAGCTCGCTTAGTTTTTGAACGGTAAACACTACCTATTTCAGTTAAGAATAGTCTAACGCTTTTTAATGTCAACGATTGAAACTTATCGTGGCCAAAACGCGAATCAGTTTTACATTAGCTTAAAAATTGTACTTCGCTATCTAACAGTTGCATCATTTGCCAGTTGCTCATCAATCACCATAAATAAATTTGTGCAATTTGAATATTAAAATTTGTGTATATTCGGGTGAAGTGGAAATATATTTTTTGCTTTTATGTCTTCAATTCATTTTTAGAAAGCTTGTGTTGAGAATTTTATTAAATCTAAATGAGCTGAGTTTGTATTTCGAATCAAAAAAACTTGGATCGTAATCTCTTAAGAGCTTTGGAGCGATCCTAATTGGAATAGAGTACCATTCCTAATTTTTATATTGAACTTACTCATAAATCCATTTGTAATCGTTGAATATCAAATTCTAGACATAAATTATTAAACGTCTTATAAACTCATCTTGAAGAAGGAAAAAACTTTTCAGAGTTCATTTTTTAATACATATGTTTTATTTGGAAGTTGGCTGTTGTTAGACCTGTAGCCAAGTGCAACAATCCTATTTCATTCAATGAATTGAGTTGAAGTCCACTGTGATCTTACTTGGCAACGAAAAAGTGAGAGCTCATCTAACTCAGAATAATATGATCGTAGTTATTATAAATGGCATCAAAATAAATGTCTCCAAGATTTGCAAAAATTTAGGTTTTCTGCTCGATTGTAAACTTAGATTTTCCGAATATGTATCTCTCCCAATTAGAAAAGCCTTTTAGCTCTCAAAAAATTCTACATGAATAGATTCATTCTCTCCAAGAGAAATAGGGTGATTTTGTCCAACAGTCTTGTTCTTTCTGTGTTCAACTATTGTGATACCATTTACGGTTCTCATCTTACGGTTTATGATGCGAGGCGAATAATCACTCATACCACTTGCCAATACACAATACTGCTATATTCAAACGTAGTTTCAGTTATGTCCCTCCAGTCATTCTTAATAAGATCCCATCTTCTCTATAAAACTTGAAACGTGGTTCTTTTGCCAATAGAGAGTTTTTGCAAGTCACCGCTAATGAAACGTCAACGCTAACGTCAAAAACGATTTCCTTTGTGCATCTGTACTGAAATTGACAAATAACTTTATTGTAACGTTATTCACGTCTGCCAATGCTTGAAGTTTCTTGTAAGTACTCTGTGATTCAAGCTAGCATTATTGAACAAGCATTCCCCAGAAAATTAGTTTTTCACGTTAGCGTTATCGTATCAATAGCGGAGGCTTGCAAAAACTCCCTAATAACTTAAAGAAATTACTACTCAGTAATCAAATTTCACTCGATTAAATCTTTAAATATTAATCAATATTTAATAATATATCTATTTTGTTGAATCTTATATTGATAGAGAAGAATAAGTAACAAATTATTGTGATTCAGATTTTACTTCATATATATATTTTCTTATCATGTATGCAATACCTGTGTATAATTTATTGTTGTTATACTGATGAAAAGGTTAAATGGAAGAACAGCTTTTGCTGTAATTTTGCCAAATAAAAGTTTATATTATTATTATTATTATTATTATTATTATTATTATATTATTGGGTAAAAAGCTCTGTATAAATTATGAAAAACAAAATATTTCAACAGCTATGTGCTGCCTTTTTCAAGTGTATAAATGTATAATAAATAAATAAACAAAAATTGTCAAGACAACAAAAATACAAACGGTGATTAGATAAGTATAAAATATGAACTGTGGTTCAACTTATAATTCAATGTCCACAGGTCTTCAGGAGATAAAAATGAAGATCTGAATAGGGAAATTGTCAACTCCTTGTGGTTCTAAGAATACAGAGCTTCTAGCTAAAGAGAACAATTGGTTCAAGAGGCTAATAAGAGAAGCAATAGAAATAAAATAATCACCAAATAATTTGATTTTGAATATTGGTTATGAACTCAATCGATCGTGGTTACAAGTCATTTGTTCATAATTTCAAGTTATTTCTACATATGAATCTACTTGCAAGAGTTACTTCAACACCACCTCCTGAAAATCTGTGGATAGTTCAGTTATGTGCCAAACCAAAAAAAGTAGAGCCAGATTAACCTAGAACCACAAGGAGTTGACAATTTCCCTATTCAGACCTTCATTTTCATCTCCTGAAAACCTGTGGACATTGAATTATAAGTTAAACCACAGGCAGAGCTCTACGATCCCAGGAGTTAATATTTTATACTTATCTAGTCACCTTTAGTATTTTTGTTGTCTTGACAATTTTTATTTATTTATTTATTATACATTTATACACTTGAAAAAGGCAGTACATTCCGAGCAATTTATACAAATCTTTTTACCCAATAAAACATATTTATTAAACTCATCTTGATTTATACTGAGTGTCTATAAATAATAAGCTGGACTCAAAACTCTTACAAACAGAAGAACTACTTTCACAGGCATACCAATAATCACTAGAAAAACTTCTGCTGTACCAAAACTAGTCTAAATTTGAATAGATTCTGACAGTTTTTTTTTACGAAAGCTCTCTAAAATACTTCTTAAAACAAACGAAAAATATGGTAATGCATTGATACCGTTGAGCATAATTATCATGTCGGTCTTGGTACCATCCAAAATTTCTCACGCAATTACACCATCAAAGTCACAGGAAACAAATGCGAAAACCTTCTAGATAAATCATCTGGCCCGAAATCTTCGATCGCCAAAAATTTCTTGTATATGTATAACAATAAGCTTCACACATTTTTTTTCCAATCTCTAATAGAATACAGATAAATAAAATTGAAGTGCCTATTTCAAAGTAAATGCAAAAATTCAAGTGAAAATTGCTATTTAAACGATACTCAATCATAAATGACCGTTTCTAGAATATTTGTCCAACTATCTGTCTGAAAGTTTGTCTCGAATAGACTTCGAAACGGCTCAACAGCCATACATCTAGAAATTTCTACATCATTCTAATAAGCTACTCGAATGTTGCTTGTGTAGAGGCAAACAGATAAAAGGCTCAACCCAGACAACAGAGTTGGATTCAGGGCCATTTTATTTTTACGAATTTTGACACTTTCGCACGTTACATTATATATTCATGTATATTGCTTTTGTAAGAATTGATTTATAATTGAATGAAAATCATTATTTAATAATTGAAAATAAAATAAAAAATGTATTCATTTGGATATTACTAACACATACTATACAATTCATTTATCACTTACTACTATTAAACAAAGCTACCAATATTTATTTTCAACTATTTATTTTTTTATTTCACTGACCATTCACTATTTCACTGTTTTATTGTTCACAGTTCACTGTTCATTGTTTTACTGTTCTTGTCAGGTCGTTTATTTTCCCTTATATACAGAAACCTGTTTCTCGAAATATTCTAGATTTAGTCTAGCACGTTACTAGATTTTTCGACCGGGCGGGGCGACGCAATACGAAACAAACAGTACGAAAGGCCCCGCCCAGACAACAGAGATGTGCTCAGAGCTTAATTTATTTTTGCACGTTAGATATACATAAATATTGACTTGGCAAACTTTCTAGTTTCTATAAAATAATATTGATATGTTTTCTAAGCACACCAATTTTTTTTCGCTCCTGAGGATGGTCCAGTTGTGACCGAAAGTGTAGAGTAGAAAAGAAAAACTAAACTCTCAATTGAATTCCTGTATTTCAGTACCTGTATTTAAGGAACCAGTCAGTATCAACAAACTTTAAAAAAATAATACTGAAAACATTTTCACACGTAAATCAGGTTTCAAGAATGGAGATCCAGATTGCGTGCGTAGTAGAGTGATAAAAAGTCCTTCCATTTATCAATTAATATAGCATTTTTATAATGTGGTTGTCTACTACTGCCAAGTATGTCGATAATATTTTTGTGTAGATATGGAGAAAATATCATCGAGATTATTTTTCATAACCCCACCCATATCTTTGTATGTATATATTAAATCATAGTAAAATATTTAGTTCTGACATTTTGGCAAGAACAAGAGTTAATTACTTCATTGATATACATAATGCAAATTACAAGCAACAATATGTTATATCATATCACTACAGGCCTTCATTTCAAGGTATGTGTATCTAATAATGTAATGGCCTGTCCACAATCGCCTTCCATTACGTAATATCTGTACAATAACATGACTCTACACCACAATTTACTAAGCTATGATTTTGTACCTACATTTGTATACTAGTTCTCTGGTCACAATGTGAATGATGACGTATAAAGTAAATGTAACAAAGCGATATTTTGTGGAAGGTAATTCAATTAATATCAACCCAATGGATGAATGAGAATTTAATTAACGGTAATTATTGGAGCAAATTAGTGATTAAGGAGATTGATAGTTTTGCGGACGATAGTGTAAATTATGCGATCTAATTAAATTGATTCAATTAATATGTTCTATAGACTGTTTGAAGCAAATGGAATGATGAAGCCATCGATTTTCGAGCACTCGAAATTTATTTTCTGAATAAAAGAACTTTTAACCATGATTAATCAGTAGCTTTTCTGCAGAAAATAAGGAACTATTAGTGTTGATAAAAAACAGAAACAATGAGGGACCTAAATTCTATATATGGTAATAGACTGTTTAGATATAATGGACTAAGAGCTTCCTGTTGGGAACACAGGAAGCAATTGAAGTAAATACATTATCTGAAGAACTAAAATCATCACAAAGTAATTAGTATAATAGAATATGATCAACTTTGTCAAAAGCTCCGACAAAGTCTAAGCTGCACGCACCTATTTGTTGACATGTAATGAAATTAAAGTCAACTGTGTGAAGCTCAATAATTTTTAGTAGTTGAACGGAAGTTAGCGATATTGAATTTTAGAGAAGGGTTAATGGAAGTGAGTTTAAGGGTACTTTTTTTTAATTTATCGATAGAAATTAACTCTATTATCACTTATAACACTATTAGTTTGTTCAATAGGAAATTCATTTCTTATTTTTCATACTTCTTTTTCTTTTGTAATTCTCCAAGATTCTTCCTAATAGCTCAATTATATCGGTGTTACGGAAGTTTAAAAATCGCTACTTTTGTACTTTTTGTGAAATTCCACCAGATTTGATTGATGTTATAACGTACAATTCACGTAACATATTTCAATATCAGCTGTCACTGAAAATTAAAAAATTGAAAAGGTCTGCGCGATTTTGATTGCCAGCAAATTTATCAAGCTTCTGATACTAAAAATGCAATTGAAAAGCTCAAAACTGAACCTTTAACGCACACAATTTATAATTTTAAATTCGCTGAGTTTGAAAAGTTTGGATGTTTTGTTAATTAGATTGAATATATCTCGGTGCGAATGCTCAGGGCTACATTACGAATTTAAATGTTTTTTGTGTATGGATTTTACAAATAATTGAAAAACTAACAAAATTATAGAAACAATAGTTGAAAATTTGTAATTGATTTTACCTTCCCGATAGAATAACTTGAATATTTTTTACGGCTGCTTTCAAAGTTTGCGTTAACATTTTTATTATTAATGTTTTCGCAGGGTTTAAATATTTTTTATGTATATCTTATTCACATGTTTGCTTAGTGCTTCTATTTATTGATCAGTTTTAATGATTTCGTCGAAATATTGATTCTATTTACCTCCATATTCACACAAATTCATTTTTTGATTTAAATTGGACAGTGCAAAACAGGAACTTATTATTAATAATTATTTATTTTCATATTATTTATACAATTTTTCTCTTATTGAAGAATTTTAACAAACCTTGCTAATATAGTAATGAAGGTATCAAGGGTCAACGTACAGAACTCGGGCCCAAGGCCCTCGGAAAGTACACTGTTGATCTCAGGCATTATTGTCCGTTCAACTCGCGTGTTGCCTTTAATGTTCAATGTCCGACTAATGTATCATTTCAATCAAAATTTTTAGCAATGTACGTCCTGTCATTGTGATTTACTCTAGTTACTTGCTGTAATTAGGGAACATGATATTCTTCTTTGTTATTATCCAAGGGTATTATTTTGAAAGATAACACCCTCGGGTATTATTTGCTACATAATTACCCTGGAATCAGTATTATTATGACAACAATAATAAATTAGTCGGACATTAATACGTTGATGCTAAAGTAAAATAGTATGTTATGAAATTAGTTTATAATCCATAGTATTATGATATAAATTAAATTTCGTGAATTTCACATATATCTTCTCTTTTATAGTCGACTTTAGCATTACAATAATTTCTAAGAATATTTAAATTAGTTTTCTTGCTGGAAATTATAATTAACCAAGTATATGTCGTTTTGACGTTTGTTTCTACGACGACTGATGCGATTGTTGTGCTAATATTTTGGTGCTGTTAATTGCAAACAATTATTTCAACAGAGATTTCTCACAAAAGATGTGTGAATGCCATAATAGGGTATATTCATGAATTTATTTTATATTTTTAATTCACAGATTACATCGTTATAACATAGTAAAAAATATAAATTATGTTTAAAAGTGCTGTAATCAAGTTTAAAAAAATATTTAAAATTGAGAATAATAATTTTGAGCTGTTCAAACGCCGCCATTTTCGCGCGCTCTATTGATGCCGTCAAATAATATGTCCAGTGATATTACAGTCCATTGTTTACTACAGGTGTTTTCGTTCTCAGCTTATTTCAGTATTAAAAAAGCTCAAAAGTCAATTTATAAGTATTGCATTGTGCTTGAATGCAAAATACTATCAGAAATGTACCTGATAAAGTCTTTTTTCCAATCCAGACAGGTTTTAAAATACGTTAGAAATGATGTAAGGTTATCAGAAGAGATGAAGTATCATAATAAATTTGACAGATCATGAATAACATTATATGTGATTAGTTTTAGCAATAAAATACAGTGTATGTATGCGGCTTCGTTCAACATTTGCTCGTTTTAAAATAAACAAAAATTATAGGTTATGTTTACTATGCTCATCATATTTCGGATTGTATTTATTAAAATAGCGTACATAATGTGCTATTATTGAATAATTACTTTGCAGTGTTCACTCTTTTTACTTCAGCGGACGTAAAATTTGGATTTGAAAGAAAATAAGACGACATCATGAATGGATCTATTCTTGGCAGATTATCTGATTGTGCTTTTACAGAACCACTTTGTCTTAAATGATTTATAATCTCACTAGGATGCTAAAATTACATTTGAACAATAAATGAATTCACAACACACTCGTTATTACTATGTTTTCTAATCAAAAGCCTGCAATGCCATGCAAATGTAAGCAGTGCGCACTTGTTGGCATATTATTTGACGTCACATTTCGTTTTAACCAATGGTGTTGCGTCTTAGAACTTTGAAAGCCCCGCGCTTAATTTGCATTTTTATTTATTAATTTTAAGCAATTAAAAAGATATTAAATATCAAAATGATGGTTTAGTACAAAAGTCCGGCCAATATAAATTCGGAAAAAAATATTTAAACTAAATTGAAATTTCATGCATATTCCCTATTCATCAATGAATAGAGAAATGCTGGAAAAAGCTACAAAAGCCGAATTAATTTCAATTCCAAATAACCAGAAATAAACTATACGAAGGAATATAATAAATGGCAATGATTGAGAGCAAAAAATACAGCAATAGTTATCGAAATGGTTTTGCATGATTTAGAATTATGGTTACACGGTGGATTACATTAATACTATTAAAAATTATATGAATTTAAGATCAAGGAATGTGAAAATTACGGAACTCTTTTTAATGGGTGATTCATTTGGAGGTACTTTTTTCAAAATGAAAAAATATCTAATAATCAATTTTATCGGGTTTTCTTTATCATCATACTAAAAAGTCAAGATCTATGTCTATGTTTTTGATATTATTTCTTTCAAATCTTGGCCATAATTACGGCTAACATGGTCCAATTTTCGATGACATGTTCGAGTACTTCGAATGGTATTTGGCGAATAACACAAGTGATGCTGGCTTCCAATTTCTCAATTGTAGCAGGCTTATCCATGTACACTTTGGACTGTAAGCAGTCTCGAAGGAAAAGTATGGAGATGTGATATCACACGATCTATACGGCCAATCCACCGGCCCAAAGAGTGAAATTAACTGTTCATCGAATTGTTCTCGCAATAAAGCCATGGTTTCACGAGCTGTATGGCAAGTAGCAAGTAGCGCCGTTTAGTTCCTCCAAATTATCACAGCTCAAGTGTCGTGCTAACTCGCTGCGTCCCTCGACCTGACCACCTGACCACTTTTTTAGGCTTTTTTAGACTACAAACAAACTTTGCGCTAATTTTGAACTTTTACAAAACACTCGTAGTGCATGTAATAATTCAACATACTTCAAAGCACGCCGCTTGCTTGACCTTGCGAGTGAGTGGATGCTGACTCATGTATACCCTTGATACTATATCATATTGAAATATGAACCATTACAAAACTTTTGCAGATTTTTACCACCAGCTCTTAGACTATAATAAAAATGGTAAATTTGTGGCACTTATTTATTTCGTTGTCATGACGATTTTAAAATTTTTGTGCCATAATTTATAACATTATGTACGAATTTGTGTTCCGTAATCGTAACATTATGATGCTATTCGACTATAAAACAAATTTTTGTACATATGTGTACTGAAGTTCCCAAAAAAGATCATCATAACATAAATGGTGCTCATATCTCGTCAAATTTCTTGTTGGTGTAATCAATTAAAAATTATACGGTAATATAATCCTGAAACTCGTTTAAAGTAAGATGTAGTCTGCTAAGCAGCTCAATATTGCTCATACGCTACTAAGCTAATAATATTTTATTGAGTAAGTTATACGGCCGAATTTATCAGGGTACAACCCAATAATCTCTGTCTGTATTTTCTGTAATTTGTAAAGAGCACATATTAGTTGAAAAACAAGAAATCTGAACATTAATATCGATTTGTGAATGAAGTGTTTTAAAAGTTTTCATATTTACGTTATTCTGTAGATATGCACAAAAAGAATTTTTTCTCACGTTAGCATTAACATAATACGATAATTGTGTTGCAATCGTTACTTTCATCGCTTTTTAAAGTATACACTTTTGTATCTGTTTCAATTTCGTGTAACACATGAAACACTATTTCATCAGTACTCACTCGAAATCATGACACATTATCGCAAGATATTCAATTCAAGCAAATAGTATTGCCCCTGAGTTCCTCATATTGAATTAAACAGATCTTATCAATAAAACCAAAACTCCCAAGAGTCATTGCCGTTTGATTGCCTATTGCGAGTTGCATATTCACATCCTTGGAATAATCTATGAGAAATTAAAGTTCTGTTTCTATGTTTTTGTGAAATATACACCTCAAGAAAAAGATTTGCGTAAGGAGAGCCGAATGACCATAATAATGCTGCGTTTAGAAACAAATATTCTGCGTCGTAAGATTGTGCAAGATTTTTCAATATGTTTTATTTTTGTTCTAGGCGAAAGACCATTTCCCTGCAGTTGGGTTGGTTGTGGAAAACGTTTCGCACGTTCAGATGAACTAGCACGACACACACGAACACATACAGGAGAGAAGAATTTTGCATGTCCGGTCTGTGGCAAGAAGTTCATGCGATCAGATCATCTCAGGTATGTTCCAATATTGTTATGTATCTTTGTAGTTTTGTATACATAGTTTCGACAGAATTGTGATCGACTTATGTACTACATAAGTATTTCAGATATTTCAATTGAAATTATTGAAAAATAGGATAATGCTAAAAAAACAATTGTTCATGGTTTCAGGCTAAAATCAAAATTTATTTGGAAATGTTTTATCCAACCGTTAGCTTATTCCTTCTAATTTCTTAAAGCTGAATCTAACTTTTATATTAAAAAATGACAATGTTTCAAACTGCTTCCAAAATATTTGTATTAGATAACAGTGATATTTCAGTCACAAAATATAAAAATAAATCCAAAAACATCAATAAAGTTTAATCATTTCGATCACCCTTGACACAATTTTGGTCACATGTGGCTGAAGCAACAAATTCCGAAGTTGTAAAGAAAATTCGTGACCTGTGTAGACAATAAGACGAAACATCAATCATAGACAAAAAGTTCAACAAATTCTTTTGTTGTTCAAATTGGTTTTGTAGCGTTCAATCAATTTGTAAAATGATGGGAACTTGGAAGCCTGCTATATATTTTCTTTATCTGTGAGTTGAAGCATATATTAAATTACTGCCTCAATGAATCAAAGGTAGTATCAACCGATTTTTATCTGAGCCATACGATTGTTAAGAGATATGAACAAGTTATTATAAAACGAAAAGATTGTACGATTATCAAAGGCTATGATGGTAGGTATAAAATATCAAACTTCACAATGTAATTAATCTATTGTTTTCACAACTATTAATTCAGTTTAACATATAAAAATAAACAATTAATACTCGAAAGTAACTATTCTTTCTATAACCGAAATCAATAGATGTTTAAGATACAAACGTAAAAAGTTATTATTCAATGCACGAGCGACTTGGTTAGGAATACGAGCGAAGCGGCATTAGAGACGTTTTAGACCTGGATTTACAATGTTTAATCTTCTATCATCTCTCGTAAAACAGTCAATTGTAAATAAATATTTCTTCTTTTGCAAATGTCACTTTGATGGCTTCTATTGGTAACTGAGAAAAACTATTTTATGAATTGAATTATTTTCATTGAAGTTGACATCAATATTCTTTGAATTTGAATTCAAATATCAAGATTATAATGTCTTGAAGTGATTTTACTATTGTAGATACGTTTCAAAATATCCGCCCAATATTAAAATACTAATTGATAAGCGGAACTGTTGGAAAAACTATCAGTTTTATATGGTCGTAGATAAAATGACATTTTTGTAACACGTACACCGAAAGTACCCTATTACTGAGCTGACTGCTGCTTCAAAAATTCTCAATTTCAAACGATAGTAACAATTTTCATCAAGTCTCTGTTGACTGAGAATTAATGAATATTAATGTCCGCTGGGTAAAAATAAAATTGTAGATCAATCATGGATCATGGATGCCGTTGGATTTTCTTATTTCATTATGTCAAATTGATATTTGAAAGAAATTTGTATCATAGAATGTGTTTGTTATAGTATGTGCATTTATTGTGAACGGGATAGCACAGAAGATGTGAAAAATATCAATAAATAAGATAAATCATGTAAATTATGTTTCATTGTATCAGTTTACTGTAATGTGATTGCATTTGCAAAAATCTGTTTGTCAAATCGATAAGATAGTTTCAATACATCCAAATTTATTTAAAAAGCTTAGTAATAGGGGTACATCGGTGCACTTGTTACAAAAAGTATCGTATGAAACATGGACACTGAACGACTGTCATTATTGTCACGGACAGATTTGATTTTTCTTTCAGAATAGTCTCGATTTATTTCTAATTCTTCAATTTGCGTTTGCTGGAGAAGTATAGTATGTACGTTTTTTGTTCAATGAATACTAGTTTCATAAACATAAAAACGTGATTGATATTTAATTTTACGTTTTTCATTTGAAATGAGCAGAATAATTTTGCTTTTTTTATAACGCTTTCATTAGCTTCACCTGTATCTATGCAATTTAATCTTTGAACGTGAATTTCACCCACTTAGAATCAGGAATAAAGATTCGCTTGCGGAGACGGAGCCTGAGAAACGGCTACCATATTCAAGGAAGGCAAGGCAGCTTGGTTAACTGTAAGCGAGCTCGATCATCAGTTGACTGCCGTATTGAAAATTATTTTTTACTTTTTAGGTCGGTTTACCATAAAATCGTGGTTTTTAGTTTTTTTAATTATAATAATAACCCTTTATTATTAAATAATTATATAATTATAATTTCCAGAAGGTGAATGGATATTCCTATATTATTTGTCTTAACTTAGTTTTGAATTCTTTAACAGTTTCTAAATTCTTAATTATAGTAGGTAGTTTTTTATATTCTATCAAAACATTTCAAAATACACTCCTGCTTGTCTTCATTTAATTTGTTTTTTGAACATATATAGCATATTTGATTGACGCGTAGCATAAGCATGTATATGTGATATTTTTTTGCAGATATTACATTAAATTTTATAAAATTTCCAACACACATCCATCCTAATGTATCAAGCATAACCGCTATACCTGCATATTTGCTGCATTTTAATATTGTACGCATTGCTCTGTTTTGAAGCTTTTGTAATATTTCTTGATTTGTTTGACTGCATATGTATAAAATTGTTGATCAATATGTATGATACAACAAAATCATAGTATTATAGATCATTGTTCTGCTCCAAATTGTTAGTTCATTACAGATTCTTGACATGTAATTAATTTTTTTTCAAATTTTTCTTACACAAATATTATACATGTTGATATTATCAATTCTTTGAGATAAATGTATGAACATTACTTTAGTTTTCTCTATATTTATTGTGAGCTTATTACTATCTAGCCATTGTGGTACCTCATGAAGATCTTTGTTAATAGAACCAATAATGCAATCAATATCCGTACTATAATTTTTCCTCCTCTAGCTTCTAAAATCTCAGTGAAATTTTCCGCCGAGTTATGAAACGTGGAGTGTCATACACCTCACTTTTTAAAATTCACTAAAATCTTAAATAAAACATAAAATCAAAATTTGTGATGAAAAACCATCATGTTGAAACATATACTTTCCAACAAATAAACATCAACTCAAGGTACCAACTTTATATTTGAAAAACAGCATATGTTCTGAATGTATAATATTTCAGCTTTAAAACAACAGTAGAAAACAAAAATAACGTTAGTTGTATAAAACTGACATATTTTTGAATGAAAAATATTTAAATCTACTGCGAAAACTTCCAAAAATTTGACACAGTCTTAACACATTGTTAACAGCCAATATAAAATTCGTAATTTTTACACTAGATATTTGCATGTTCTAAACATAAAAACATTTTGCAAGATTTACATTTTGCTGTCTTCTTTGCTAGGACACTCATGTCGTCTTTCTGGAAGACTTAGCTTACTCTTTTTTATTTCTGGACCATCTCATTCCTGTATTTTTCTGATGGCACCCCTTAGATCACGTGGAACTCTCGTATTCTACATTCTTCGTTTTTGATGGTCTGACACTAACTGTAGTCCTAAGTTTGATTAGGAAAAATTCAAAGTATTTTACTTCACTTTTAGTGTTGCTAACCCCACAGAATAATACTTACAGTATTTAAATTTTGTACAAGTTGAGTTTACAAGTCCTGAAACGTGGGGTGTCACAAACCCCAGAGCACTTTGAAAATTTTTTTTACGAAAGCCGTTGGAAAATTTACGGCGGGTAACTGTTAGAAGTAAAGCCTAGTTAATTTTCAAAAGGTACTAGAAGAGACAATTACATAGGCCCACTATTTAAAAACTTGCTGGTATTTGAAACGACGTGGAGTGTACTAGACCCCACGTTTCAAATGAAGGGTTAATCTACTAAAAGTCCAATCAATTTAGGTTTTATCTATCGAATGATTGGTACTGGTTTTTTTATTGCGGAAATATCTTCGTTTTGGCATGTACAACGAGAGTGCAAAAATCATATTAGCATTTGAAGACATAATTAAAAATAAATTATACATTCTTCTCTACAAAAAAGATTGTAAAACTTATGAGCGTATCTTTAACCGTAAATGAAATACCGCGCATACAACATGCACCGACGCGCATTCATGCATTTTTTCCGCACCGTCACTGAGGTAGGATGCAATGCTAAAAAGTTATCATTTGGATGCTACAATTACTCTTAATACTAAATTTCAAGATTCTACAATTCATCGTTTTGTATTTCTTACGAAAAATTCAAAAAACTGTCTTGTAAACTGCATTTCCGGCTAAGCCGATTGCAATCATAAAGTTAAGTGTATAACTAAATGTTATGGAAGTGCTTATATAAAATTTCAATATTCTACGGATGACTGTTTAGAGTTTTCGCGAAAAATTAGCAAAGATTGTTATATGTAATGCACTTGCGGTTCAGCCGATTGATACAAAAATATAATATATAACCACCAAGATACTCCAGCAATTTCACATACTGAATTTCAACATCCTGCGGCTAGCCATTGTGGAAAATGTTTCAATTAAAGTGCATTTCCGCTGCAAACGCTCGCAACCACAACGCGAGATGCACAAATAGACCTTAGACCAGTCTTAAATACAAAATTTTAACATTATATAGACCGCGATACAGAACCAGTTTTTCCGGATTATTAACACTCTTTTGAAACTTTGTGAGTGCCTTCATTCTGATGAGTCCGACAATTCTTTATCTGCGAAAATCTTTGAAACTGCTGCATTTTCCATCGAACAGCCTAAAATGACGTCGATTTTATGATTTATTCTTGATCAATAACATCACTCTCTTCCATAGTTTAATCGTAAGATAATAATAGCAAAAACACACAATATTTTGTCCGACAAAAATATTGCGGCGTTCGGCGTAACCCCCATCTCCAACATGTCAAAATTACAAGTTTTGTTAGATTAATAACATTTTGTTGGGATTCTCAGTACTATTAAATAAACATCAGTGAAGTTGAGTGGTGATATTGTTCGATAAAATTTCTGCTGCATATTTTCAGTCCGAAGCTCTGAAATGTCAATTCAATGAGTTTGGTTTACTGGTTAACACTCATTTATTTCAAATGTTTTTCCCTTTGAAATGATGTACAGAAAACATTGGTATGATTGTCCAACAAAATATCTGCTGCATATTCATAATTCAAAATACTTATTTCGCAAATTCTCACCAATGATATATGATATTCTTCAAGGTAATACCATAGAAGGTAGAAAGAATGATCTTCTTCTACCTGACAATAGTCTCTATACCCACGCTTTCCAACTTTTTCATATTTGAAACATATCTGCAAGTGTCATCGAGATTAGTGATTCGGATCCCATGTGATCTCGTTATTAGTTCATGAATATACTTCACTTCATTTGAATATATATTTTAAATTTTATTACAGACTCAGATAATAATTAATATGAGGATGACCGTAGCACTACTGAAGACAATGAATATGACTTTCGTGCAGATGGTGAAAATTCATCAACGGATGAATCTGATACTGATTAAATTGAATATTTGCTTTAAAATCATTTTCTTCCTAATAGTCTAAGAACTGGCTACATAAAAAACCTTGTTATCGCTACATGGCTAATTCCTTTTGTGAAAGGATCTTTTTGTGTAGCCAAGTTCGAATCGTCTTGTCTGCCAGCGCGAATCCGTGATTTTTGGACATTTTGAACTTGATATTTTAATTCAAATTGCCAAGAAATTTTCTGTCAATTTTGACGAGAACAATGTCATTCACAATATCGTTTCCTTAGTTACCAACTACTGCTGCCGTCAAACTGACAATTCACAAAAGAAAAAGTACTCATGAGAAATTTACTATATTTTAAGGTGGTTGGAACGATCGAGAATAAAACATTGTGAAAATACTCATGTGCACTTAATCTAAGAGCTGACTACATAAAAAAGCTTGTCATCGCAACATGGCTGATTCCTATTATGAAATACTCCTTTTGTGTAGGCAAGTTCATATCGTCTTGTCTGCTAGCGGGATCCCGTGCCTTATAGGGAGGGGGGCCGGTAAAATAAGTGAAATTACGATATTAAACTTTCTATAAGATACATATATTATAATTATGAGAATAGCTTCTATTTATTCTTGAGAAACAAGGTGAACTGTTGGCTGTTTGCTTGTGGCTAAGGTGCTGGCAGTCAGCGCGAAATTGGAATGAAATTTTAAATAAAAAAAACTATCACATACATGCATATCGATTGATTAAATGTTATATTCGTATATAAGAATAGCCATTTGTAAGATGGCAAACAAAAAAATCATAGTTGAAACCACGCCTGTGCTAGCGCATTTATACCCGAACGCAGAACATTATTATTTTTGAATTCCATTCTTTTCATGTTCACCAAATAAATATGATTAACAGAAGTGACGTCTGATAAGTTTGACGTGCTACCTCATAGATGTGAAAATTTCCTTTTGTAAATGTCAGCTTGACGGCAGTAGTAGCTGGTAACTGAGGAAACGATATTGTAAATGGCATTGTTCTCATCAAAATTGACAGAAAATTTCTTGGCAATTTGGATTAAAATATTAGGTTCAAAATGTCCAAAAGCCACGGATTCGCGCTGGCAGACGAGACGATTTAAATTTGGCCACATAAAAAGATCCTTTTACAAAAGGAATTAGCCATGTAGCGATAACAAGGTTTTTTATGTAGCCAGCTCTCCGTCTATAAGCATGTATTCTTTTATAAAAATTATTAAAATTTAATTTCAAATTTTCCCATTATTCTTGAAAGTTTTTGAGATATCAATATTTTAGAATCGTATGGAAAATATCATTTCGATAGGTTTTCCAATGTTGAAACAATTTTTTCTAAGCATGTTTTAAGGTTTCTTGTTTCACATCTGCTTTCAATTTTCGGCTTTCCTTTGAAAATTTTCTCTATAGTAATGATATTTTCAAATTGTATGTTCAGTTTTACATCAATATACTTCCTTAATTTATTTTTTTACATGTTGCACTATATTGTGGAGAAAATATGAGAAAACAATTTTGCGAATGAAAAATTGCTATGGGACCATGTTATAGAAATAAAGACGTTGAAATTTAGAGAATATCATTTTTTGATGTCACAAATAGATGTACAAAATTTGGTTGAGAGGTAGATTCAATATTGTGCGCATACAAACACAGAAAACGCTACTTCTTATTTTTTTATTTTTGGACTGGCAAAACGGCGCACTATTTTTGTCGGACAATATATTGACGTCAAAAAAGTTAGCACCCCCACTTTGCGCAAAATGAAAAAAAAAGTAGCCTGTAATTTAGGACTAATTAAGGACTAATTTGTACCCAAAAAATTAGAATTTGTACCCACGCACTTTGGCCATAGAATCAATTTGAAAAGTAGGGGTGCCAGGTTGAGCAAAAGCTGGCACCCCCACATTGGTCAATCGAGAAAAAAGTCAGCTCATTATAAAGAACTAATTTAGGACTAATTTGTACCCAACAGGATTTTTGTAAAAAAAAAATATTTTCTTAACAAATTGTTTTTTTTTTCCATTGCGCTACGTGAAATTCTGAACAAGATTTTAAAAATACTTTCAGGACCGGTGATATTTGGAAATCTCAATCTTAAAGCCAAGACTAATTAGTCATAACAAAATTCTTGCTGTAAAAAAATTATTTATGTTGAAAATCAATTATTTTGAAATTGCGCTGCGCGTATTTCATGTCATTATAACCAAATAATTTAAAAGTAGGGGAAACTTGAGAAACTTGATTTGGAATTAAGGTCAAATTTGTATCCACGTAGATTTTGTTATAAACAATTTATTTTTGCTGGGAATCAATTATTTTCGAATTGCGCTGCACAAAGTTGAAAGAAATTCAAAGCAAACTATTCGAGAGCAAAGGAGACTTGAGAAAACTCAAATCTGAATTAAGGACTAATTTGTACCCACAAAGATTTTGTTATAAACTAATTATTTTTGCTGGAAATCAATTATTTTCGAATTGCGCTGCGCAAAGTTGAAAGCAATTTCAGGCAAACTATTTAAGAGCAAAGAAGACTTGAGAAAACTCAAATTTGAATTGAGGACTAATTTTTACCCACAAAGTTTTTGTTATTAACTAATTATTTTTGCTGGAAATCAATTATTTTCGAATTGCGCTGCGCAAAGTTGGAAGCAATTTCGGGCAAACTATTTAAGAGCAAAGGAGACTTGAGAAAACTCAAATTTGAATCAAGGACTAATTTGTACTCACAAAGATTTTGTTATAAACTAATTATTTTTTCTGGAAATCAATTATTTTCGAGTTGCGCTGCGCAAAGTTGAAAGCAATTTCAGGCAAACTATTTAAGAGCAAAAGAGACTTGAGAAAACTCAAATTCAAATTAAGGACTGATTTGTACCCACAAAGATTTTGTTATAAACCAATTATTTCTGCTGAAAATCAACTATTTTCGAATTGCGCTGCGCAAAGCTGAAAGCATTTTCAGGCAAACTATTTAAGAGCAAAGCAGACTTGAGAATACTCAAATTTGAATTAAGGACTGATTTGTACCTACAAAGATTTTGTTATAAACTAATTATTCCTGCTGAAAAACAACTATTTTCGAATTGCGCTGCGCAAAGCTGAAAGCAATTTCAGGCAAACTATTTAAGAGCAAAGAAGACTTGAGAAAACTCAAATTTGAATTAAGGACTAATTTATACCTATCAATATTTTGTTATAAACTGAATGTTTCTGCTGAAAATCAACTATTTTCGAATTGCGCTCTGAAACTATCCAAGTGCGCTGCGCAATTCGAAAATAGTTGATTTTAAGCAGAAATAATTAGTTAATAACAAAATCTTTGTGGGTACAAATCAGTCCTTAATTCAGATTTGAGTTTTCTCAAGTCTTGTTTGCTCTTAAATAGTTTGCCTGAAATTGCTTTCAACTTTGCGCAGCGCAATTCGAAAATAGTTGATTTTTAGCAGAAACAATTAGTTTATAACAAAATCTTTGTGGGTACAAATTAGTCCTTAATTCAAATTTAAGTTTTCTCAAGTCTTCTTTGCTCTTAAATAGTTTGCCTGAAATTGCTTTCAGCTTTGAGCAGCGCAATTCAAAAATAGTTGATTTTCAGCAGAAATAATTGGTTCGTAACAAAATCTTTGTGGGTACAAATTAATCCTTAATTCAAATTTGAGTTTTCTCAAGTCTTCTTTGTTCTTAAATAGTGTGCTTGAAATTGCTTTCAACTTTGCGCAGCGCAATTCGAAAATAATTGATTTCCAGCAAAAATAATTATTTTATAACAAAATCTTTGTGGGTGCAAATTAGTCCTTAATTCAGATTTGAGTTTTCTCAAGTCTCCTTTGCTCTCGAATAGTTTGATTCAAATTGCTTTCAACTTTGCGTAGCGCAATTCGAAAATAATTGATTCCCAGCAAAAATAAATTGTTTATAACAAAATCCACGTGGGTACAAATTAGACCCTAATTCCAAATCAAGTTTTTCAAGTTTCTCCTGCTCTTAAATTATTTTGTTATAATGGCATGAATTCCGCGCAGCGCAATTTCAAAATAATTGATTTTCAACATAAATAATTTTTTTATAGCAAAAATTTTGTTATGACTAATTAGTCTTGGCTTTAAGATTGAGATTTCCAAATATCACCGGTCCTGAAAGTATTTTTAAAATCTTGTTCAGAATTTCACGTAGCGCAATGGAAAAAAAAAACAATTTGTTAAGAAAATATTTTTTTTTTACAAAAATCCTGTTGGGTACAAATTAGTCCTAAATTAGTTCTTTATAGTGAGCTGATTTTTTTTTCGATTGGCCAATGTGGGGGTGCCAGCTTTAGCTCAAGCTGGCACTCCCACTATTAAAATTGATTTTATGGCCAAAGTGCGTGGGTAAAAATTCTAATTTTTTGGGTATAAATTAGTCCTTAATTAGCCCTAAATTATAGGCTACTTTTTTTCATTTTGCGTAAAGTGGAGGTGCTAACTTTTTTGACGTAATATATTGTTTGATCAAGAAATATACTCACCAATATGTATAATTCTTGTCCGACAAGCGTTAATCAGCAAACCAATTTCATAGAATTGACATTTTCAGAACTTCGGGCTGAAAATATGCAGCAGAAATTTTGTCGGACGATATCACCACTCAACTTTACTAACGTTCATTTAATAATACTGAAAAATTCAACAGAATGTTAATAATCTAACAAAACTTGTAATTTTGACATGTTGGAGATGGAGGTTACGCCGAACGCCGCAATATTTTTGTCGGACAAAATATTGTGTGTGTTTTTGCTTATACTATCTTGCAATCAAGCTATAAAAGAGAGTTATGTTGATGATCAAAAATAAATCATAAAATCGACGTGTTTTTCGGCTGTTCGGTGGGAAATGCAGCAGTTCCAAAAATATTCGCAGATAAAAAACTTGTCGGACTCATCAGAATAGAGACACTCACAAAGTTTCAAAAGAGTTATATTGATCCGGAGAAAGGAGCTCTGTACCGCGGACTAATATGTTCGACGAGCTTTGAGATTTGTGATTAACATACATACATACGTACACATGTATTGACGTCAAACCGAAAATCGTCAAAATGGATTCATACTTTGCAACCAAGTGAAATGTTCGAAATATTATTTTATAACGTTCCATCAAAAACGTTAGGTCGTACTTTTTACGCACGATATCTTGATAATGGTTATAGATACGTAAATAAGTCATACAATCTTTTTTATAGAAAAAGGTGTGTATTTAATTTCTATTCATAACCTCAAATGCTCTAAGACTGTTAGAAAATGAGATATTTGCGAAAAACTGGTCAAAAACAGGGTTTTTGATCATGGCCTACAGTATCTCCTGAAGCATTTATGATTAGACAATAAATTTTGGCACACTCATTGTACATGCCAAAACGGAGATATTACCGCAATAAAAAACCAGTAGCATTTATTCGGTAGATTGGGTCATTTTTCATCTAATTTGAATGGACTACAATTCTTTATCATAATCACAATGTTAATTTTATTACTATCAGATCTTAATCCAAACTAATAAATCACTCATCACGCTTTTAGTATTTTACCTACATCAACAGTGGCTATATATTTTCCAGAATACTAGTCCAGTTTTATTCCCGCAAAACCTTAGCGGCTATCCTCACATATTCGTTCCTTGTAGTTTCAAACTACAGGTTACCCAAGCTACAGATTAACACAAGCTGACGCTAACAGATTGCGAATTGCATTTGAAGATCATCTTAATGCGGTGACGTCTAGATTCGTCTAGCTACATTTGGTGGTAATGTATATAAGCAGGATTTGCACGAGACGGTTAGAAATCATCAATCTCAATAGTTACAGCGATTCCTCCCTTTAATTTTGATTGATTCATGCAACTTAGAATCTATGATCTTCATGAAAGGATTCTAAGCACATCAATAAGATTATTAATAAAATCGTAATGAATCCGCCACAAGTTTTACATACACTTATACTATTCATTAAAATCTATTATGTATTTCCCTACCCAACTTTGAGTATATGTACAATGGTAAATCAAGTTTTAAGAGCATACACCAAATATGGGAAAACTTTTACGCGTTAGGGGCAACTAATTTTGTGAATTCAGTGAACCATGAATGTTAATATAAGAATTCATAATCGCATCTAATTTTACACCCAACTGAAAATACCACATTTGTGTGATATTTCCCACTAATCCTAGTCTCGCAATGTGAACCATGGAAACGTGGCTTTAGGATCGTCGTCGTCCTCAGTTACTGTTGCATGTTAGTTGCGGCTGTAACGCGATGCACTGCCTAGAGATATTTGATTTCTGTCTGGTTATTAATGTGAGGAATTGGCCAAAATGGTCTTGAGCTTATGCTGCTCTCTATGCATTTGATATTACGGGTGTAGAGCTGTTTCGCTATTTGATGTTTGATACACCACTAAGCAAACAACTAATAGCACTACTGGAATGCACTTCCTGATGTGAATAGTCAATACAGACATCATGTTTCAGTAATTATATTTGTTAATCATTTAATTCAATATGAATAGAGAGGTTATATTCTGAAAAAACTTCTAAATTCATCCTTAATCACTGCAGAATAAAATCTTGTCGTGCTACCCTACAATTTTTCACCATAACACATAATTTTATTAGCATATTATAAGTAGGACAAACTAGTCAATTTACCCGGCTTCTTCTCGTAATAACTCCAAAAGCACGTCTGAGAAATATGGTCCTCTGAATACATGCATGTCTGAGCAGAAGAGCAATGTGACAATTTTTCCAACAGCAAAAAAAAACGTGCCATTACAGTGTTTTATGTGCCTGAATACCTGATGATGCGAAATATTCACACATTTTTTATACGAAGTTGTCAGAATTTATTGTGTTTTATTTTACATACATTCATAACTTCATACTTCCGAAGAAAGTTACAAATGTATTTTGCGAAAAGCAGTCAAGTTTTCTCAAGATAGATGCTGCTGTCGCAATTTTTTAGAATTTAACCGGAATGCAAATGCTGGAATTGCAAACATTCAAATTGCCAACCAAATCAGAAATAAGAGAAATATGATATTTTTGCTACCGAATTCACTATAATTTTGAACAATAATAATTTTAAGTTATTCATAATCGGTTTTTAATTTTGATGCAACCGCAAATAGGCGAATATGATTGAATTTCGAATTTGTCGAAAAATTTACACCATAGTAATTCAGTAACGAAGTAAATTCTCTCTCTCTCTTCATCCCCAAAAGTTTAGTTTCCGGAAACACAAACCGTTATTGCAATTCTGCGAAACATATTTGTGTTAATAAATATTGTTGTGTTGTGTTACTAACCATTCATAACCTGAAAACAATAGTGGGTAAAATAATTAGTGGATTATCCAAAATAACTGACGTGATACATTTAAATTGAGCTAAAAGTGTTTATATAGTTATAGGAATAATTATTACTTTCATAGATAACTGTCCTAGAAAACTTTCAGTTATATTTAAATTCACAACAAAGCGGCGTTATGCGCATATGTCTGTCAGTTCTAATTTTGTTCAAGAGATGGTGCTAGTAACATTTTTCAGCTCTACGATTCTTCTATTCTTGTAAATTTTATCGGGTTTTTGAAAATCTAAGCAGAAGGTATAGCAGCAGAATGTACCTACATATTACAAGTATACTTTCTCAACGTCTCATGCTGGCATAAGACAGTGAGTGAAGGTTTGAAATATAGCCTCTTTACAAGCGCCTTTGTTTCACTTGCTGTGTTATGTTAGCAAACTGAGGAAAGTAACTATGTTGCATTTCCTCGTGAGCGCTACTAGACTAATGTAGATGCTTGAAATCAAATTTTCTTCACTAGATTTTAGCCTTTTTCTTTTATCATTGGTTGGTTGATTCAGTTGTTGGGTTTGAATTAGCACATTCTCGTGAATTTGCCCAGCAACAAAGTAATCCAAAGCCGAGTAGAGGTGTCTTTATCACACTTTCCACCAGGTGAGGTAAAAAGGTATCTCCTGCGAGCGCTGCATGGTAAAATGAGTAGAACCTCTAATGTCCGTACTTATAGTCGATACTTCGCTTGATCTCAGACTTGAGAATTGCTCAAGTATTCGAGTATTACCAAAAGTCGTTACTTGACTACGGAATAATACTTCGCGTTTGTTTGACTCCGGCATTACTTGAGTCTACTACAAGGCTACTTTGAGTCGTGCTCAAGTACTCGTGTCAGTTATTTTTGACATTTATATTTTCCACATGAATATATGCCATAGAGGTATACATACTTACTGAAACCGATTTTTCGAATCAAATTGTCCAAAAATAGATTAAATTCAGTAGACAAACTAGGAATATTTCGCAAATACTGTCAGGAATGTCAAACATATCAATCAAATATATGTCAAAAACAAGAAATCTCGAGCTTCGCCAGGAATTCACGAAGTATCGACTATAGGCTATGTGCAAGGGGGCGGAGTTTGAATAAATATCGATACGAGCGCTTATAGTGAGCACCATTGTAAGCATGAACTCCATTTTCAGAATACGTCATCGAGCATTGTAGTTTGAAAGTGAAAAAAAAGCAATATAAAACTTAGGAAAACGCTTGTCTTGTTTCAGGCTGTTGTGTTAAGGATGATTCAAGTGAAATATAGTCCCATAGATTTCATGTACGCAGTTATAACATAAAAAAAACGAGTGAAGTGGATCAAAGCGGTAAATAGAGTGTTATCTGTCTTTCATTATTAATCTATATAACAAAGACGTTTCTAATTCAATTGTGAAATTAGAAAAATCCTTCATCGATTTGGGATTCATGAATTAATTCACCTCTATCTCTAATTTGTAAGGTGTTTCAGTGATAGAAGTTTGTCAGATGCACTTCGCAATAATTTTATTGTTAATATTGTCAACAACATATTCTTCAACATGTTTAATATGGCAAAACTAAATTCACGCTTTTCTTTAATGCTTCCTCGGTGAAAGAGATACAGTGTTTGATAAATACAAATCCGATCTGCAAGATCATCGGTGTCATAATTTGAGGTTATCCTGTCAATTTGGACGAATTAAGACATTTTCTCTAATAGGTACGTTATAATTGAAGAAAAGAATACTCAAGATAAATAATGTCAACGTATCTTTTATGCTATGCAAGTTATATTATACGCACACAGCTGAATTAAATAATATTAGTACATTTAAAAAATTATAGATATGAAACAATGATAAAATGCGAGTTCAATCGTTCTCCATTGCCCGCTAGAGGCGTTAGTAGACTTCATGCACATAGCCTATAGGATAGATTTTCAAGTAAGTATCTATGTTGACTTCGCCTTGACTTGGCCAAGTAATACTCACGAACGAGATTGAGATTTGACTATAATTACGGGCATTGAATACCTTTTTCTCATTAATTATATTTATTGCGCAATCAAATTCATTTAGCTGTCATCCCTCTCTTAAAATAACTTCCCAATGTGTTTTTATCAAAATTATTGTTCCAATTTGGTTCAAGAGATGTCGCTAGTAACGTTTTCCATCTCTACGATTCTTTTATTCCTGTAGATTTATCGCGTGTTAGAACCTCTTTGTAAGCGTTTTGGTTCTACTTGTTGTGTTACGTTAGCAAACTGAGAAAAGTAACTATGTTGCACCTCCTCGTGAGCGGTACTAGGCTAATGTAGATGCTTGAAATCAAAATTTCTTGCTGGATTAAGGCCTTCTCCTTGTGTGATTGACTGGTTGATTTAGTTGTTGGGTTTGAATTAGCACCTTATCGTAAGCGCTTGTTTAACAACTAAATTACCTAAAGCCAAGAAGAGGTTAATATATTTGTATTACATATATCTATGTGTAAAAGTCCAGTAGGAAAATTGGATGCGCACCAAAATTGCATGCGGTGTAACTATCAGATCGCTAACGAGCTTCGCTTGGGCTGATCTGTTTGTCGAAGCAAAATACTTCCTATGACACAAGCTTCAGGGCTACACCGTCCAAATTATTATATGTATATTAGTTATTTGCTTTTTTGAGCCTCGGTGAAGATGGCCCAAATGGAACCCAATAGATGTCACTGATCAAAAGTCTCCTTGGTGACACAACTGGAAAATCAGTAGCTTTCGATTTAGAGTTATTAATTCGTTCACAATTCATTGAGAAAGGAGGTCGAATAGGAACAGCTGGTTAAACTCGGATAGGATGCGGGTTGAGTTCAGGCTTTCCACGGGTGTGAAAAAATTTCGGAATGTTTTCCGCTGACTGCGGAACGGTTGTGAGATGTTTTTCGCAGGAGTGGAATGGATGCAGAATACTCTTCACAGACGCAGAATATATTCCGTATGCGAAATTTGTTTGATGTGCGCAACACTGCCCTTCGTTTTGGTTTCATACCTAAGTAGGTACTCAAAAATATATTAAAAAGAATCATGTTCGAAGCGAAAACCATAAATTTTCTAGTTGTATCCCCGTGAAGACTTTTGATTAGCACATCAACATAATATATTGGTTTCCTTTCCGTTCTTATTTTGATTCGATTGTCCGACGTAGTCTTTCTTAATATTTATAATGCAGAGCATCGGGAGTGACATTGGCATTGGTATCAGTGAAGTATCAAGAATCTGTGCTACTATGATGGCTGCAATTAAATATAATGACGATAGCTACATACTTAGGATTGGGACTCAAAACTCTATAGATCAGGCAGAGATTCTGAAAGCCGGACTAAATTGGGCCTTGAAATTTCAGAGGCCGGGCTAAATTGGACTTCAGATTTTTTTCTTGAGATTAGGTCGGGTCGGGAGAGCCTTTGGATGATAACGGGATTGGACGGACCTGGTTTAAGAATCGGGCTTAGGAGGGCTAGGCATCCAAATTCTGGCCCGTAGAAACCTATTCTCCTCGCTACACTGATTTTTGAAGGAACTCTTAGTTTTGTAGTACCAGCTCTTGGACCATATGTGTACAAACAAGCATAAACATTTTAAGCAAGTGAATAATAACACTATGAGACTAGTGCTGCATAAATGTATAAATCAAACATTAGACAATCATTCTTATTGCTAATGTAACTTATGAATAGCTATATTAAATGAAAAGTTGAAATGACTTGAAAAAATATACAAAACAGATAAATTCAAACATTACCTTGAAAATAAAATCTGTTTTACATAATATTATTTCACGTGAAAATATCTCTGGAAGTATGTTTCCGTTACTCATATGCAGACATCTGTGGTAGGGGTAAGTACCCTACCCTGACATTATTAGGTCCCTTTATGCGCCACATTAGTGGTGAAATGTCTCACATTCTAGCGTCCTGAATCTTTATTCCTTTCCCTTGCCCCTGCTGCTACAAACCTTGAGATATTTATCAATTTTATTATGTATGCTCATTTCGGCTGAAATAGGCAAAAATGATAAGAGACTACAAATGGTCAACCAAAATGTTTCAACGGGTAGATGGTGCTATTAAGACGTTGATAACGGAAGAAATTTTACATACTGTAACGTTTGTTTATCGTATCGGTGAGGGTTCTAAATAAAAATATCATAGATCTGCGACCTGCCATCTAAAAACAAATTAATACATTCCATTACATTGGTGACCATATAGTTCACCCCTCACCTATTTCATGCGGAGTGGTGGAGGGACAAGAAACGACTTGGCGAAATTAAATTCTCGCACAGAGAGCAAATTAATTTTCCACACGAGACGTAAAGCGGTGGACGGCTGTGCCTCGACGTTCTAGATCTTATGTCCTCGACGCTTGGCGCGAATATATGAGCGAGGATATGGAACAGGGACGGGGGATGACGGAAAACTTAATGGTGATATGGATAAGTGGGAAGTGATAAAAGGGAAGAAATAGTGGTGACAGATGCAGAGGAATAGTTATTTATTTTCAGTTGTTGCAAAATTAAATTACCTATCTTGTTTAATTAATTCATTTGTTAAAAAAGTCGGGCGTATTGAAATATGAGAATTCAGCCAAGAGTTCAATTTCACTTTTCTTCACTGTACAGTTTCGGTCCCACCTGGACACTGATCTCTAATATAACACTGGATTGGGTTTAGACCACTGAACTATAAATTAACTATATATATAGTTCAGTGGTTTAGACCGTATTCTGGCATCTGAAAGCGGCCCCGGTTGAACGGCGGCCTTGACAGTAAAACTGAGGTTTTGTGTCACTATTCGGCGGCAAATTCAAAACACTTATAGAAGACACTCGATGAAATTCAAAGTATAATGCAAGTTAGATGATGAAATCATTCTCAATATACGTCAATATGCACACATTAATAATCAATAATAGTTAAAAGTATTCAAAAATTGTTATAATAGCTAAAATATTTAAAAATATTCATTAACAGCTCAAAATATTTGTTAACTATTTAGTATCAGTATTTTAACTATTTTTTAAACATTTTAGCTCTGAATTATCAAATTTATTGAATAGTTTTACGATTTTTGTTATAAATCTAAACAATAAATAAATCGTATTGAGAATTGTGTGACTATTTGAACATTTTTTTTTGGGTTTGCAGTTAACGCTATAGTTTTTGTATAGTTCGTTGAAAATAGTCGGAACAACATCATTTTCCAGAGTCGTGTATCTTTTCCTTTGTTTTAGCGCGGACGCAACAAAATTTTGAGAACATAACCTCATGTTTTTGGCTATTTCTAAGTTTGGCAAACCCATTTGTTCGAGCCATTTTTAGAACGATTGTTCATCGGATGGAAATCTTGAAAATATTCACATCATAGCATAGCAATAAAAATAAGAAATGTTTACTTATTTCAGTTATAACGACAGTTACTTCAGGTTATTTCGTTGTACTTACTTGTGCAGTGTCAAATTTCTCGATGAATCGGGTTTCTTTCCGCAAAACATGCACTCGATCATCATGTTTGATAAATAAAATACCGGCAAACCAAACAGCTAAATTTTAAATATCGCGGCACAACGCGGTAATGATCTGGCACAAAACCTCAGTTTTTGCCAAGATGGCGACGCTCAATTGGGGCCGCATTCCAGCGGCCTAAATCCAATCCAGTGTTATATTAGAGATCAGTGCACCTGGACCACCTTAAGGTCTGTAGTCTTGTTAAGAGTGATATTTATTGTAATTATCATCTAAGTTGTCGTTTGGGCATATTCTAGATAATGTATGTCAATTGTTAAACTTTTTCATAATAATAAGGGATGTTCAAAATAGAACAGGTCATAATATTTAAGTTTATACTCTTGTATGAATTACTATTTCACACTCGCATTGTGCATTTGTTTTATAATTCAAGCATGTTTTGGAAATCAAATTCCGTGGGCGCAACAATCTAGCTGGAACTAACCGTTGCCAAAGAACATAGGAAGTTCCCCACTAGATAATAATTCAATAGGAATTTGGGGTGGATTTAGAGAATAATGCGTAAAGGATCCGTGCAAAGATTTATTTACAAGTTCAGAACGTGAGGAACGTGACACACCCCTTCTTCACATTTATAAACGTTTCTAAATTATTATTTCTTTGTTGTTCCTTGTAACTTGATTTATCTTTCACACGTGATACTTACCCAACCTGATGGAAACCGAAAAATGATATTTAACATCACATTCTGTTGCCTTCTCTTCTTCCTGCTCCCTGGAAACGGGAACATGTACAGAATAAAAATTTTAACTAGAGCACTCTGATACTAGGTCACTGTTACAATGGTAATGGATTTTTTGCTGGCAGTTTATTCAAATTTCTGCGACTGTCATTTGTTGCTCTGAAAAATGATGCATGAGATGATACAAATATCAGGAGACGGAATAATGATTTGAGGCATTTTTCTTGGTGTCAATTAAAATTGGAGAGAAGATAAATCGGACCCCTGTTTGAAGTTTTCATTCATTTGAATGTCTCAGAGAATATAAAAAATAATTCATCATGCGGCTCAGAGAACAAAAATGAAAAATAAAAAAATATGTGACAAATAAATAGAAATTATTCTTGAAAGTAAGGAATTAAAATATTCTATATTTCATTTGCCATAACATAAATTTTCTTGATAACACTTTATGCTGAAAGTTTCATAAAATTTCACAACTAAACACATAACAATGAAAATATTTCCTGAAAAAGAAATTAAACTTTTTAGTTGAAATTTTCTTCGTCACCGCATTCAGAGCCATATCTTAATTACCGTGACCAACTTACCCTTTGCATTCATGTAGAAAATTCTCTTCTAAAAACATTTTCTCCCCGAAAGCAGAAAGCCGAAGAGCGTTTGTTTAACACAACCTTCGAAACTTTTCCTCATTGTTCTGATCATAATTAATATTCTAAGTGAATAGGTATTTAATTTGACCCATTAGGAAACGCTGCGTTCCCTATTGCATAGGTCTTTGCAAAGAAACTGAATTTCACGCAATAGATTCATATTTCTCAATTATTTTACTATGATAATAATTTTTTCGATCGCATGAGGTATTGTAAACATAAATTTACCTACAGGTGATTTATATAAAGTATCCAACTGCCATAAATTGGATGACACATTTATCTCTAAGTAAAATCATATGTAGCCTATTTACATTGGAAAATCAAATTTTTCTCCTTTATTATTTATAAATATATTTCCCGGAATATCGTTATTCGTAGTTTCCACGCCCACTTATCTGTCTTTTTTTATTTTCCTTCCATGCAAATAATTTCCTCTTTGTTGGTTTCCACTGTCATTTTATATTCCCTCACAATATGTATTTTCTCGCAGTGACTGGGTCAATTTAAAAAGAAGGGTGGAAAAAGGCGCTGCTAGAAGATGCGTAGATTTTTTTTTTTATAATATTTTTGTAATTTATTTAGCGGGCTTTGCATTAAAGGATTATTTCGAGGTTGAAAAATGAAAATAAACAGCGAATTTGAATTTTCAGAGCGGAGATGAATTCATTAGTTTGTTATTTTTGATTATGATTTATATTTTGTGATGGAAGCAGTATTCTATTAATTTATGTAAATCAAATTTGCAAAATAACAATTTTAAGATTCATATTCTTATTTTCGAAATTATTAAATCTCTCGGTTTGTAATCTATCTTCTATTACAAAAAAGAATAAACTAATTGACTAATGGCCAGTTGCACTACTGTCACTCAACTTTAAGTGAAGTTTGTATGGACAATTGTTACTAAGGTTATTATTCCTCCCTTAAAGTTAAGTGAGGGTGGTGCAAGTGGCCATAAATGACTGATATACATATCAACGAGCAGCCCAAATTTCTAGATCTAGAGACTTGAAATTTTGCGCAGAGGTTCACATTAGAAAGTAGGCGAGCACTAAGAAAAGATTTTTCCAAATTCAACCCTAAAGGGGTGAAGAGGTTTTCAAATTTTGATATATCGATCAAGATACAGTCCAAACCGCTAAATCAGAAAGCCTGAAGTTTTGAACAAGGATCATCGACAGTTTTTATGTGTGGGCACACTTGTATTGTTACTTAGAAATTCAAAGCCACCCAAACTTTGTATTGGTACTAGGCTACAAGTTAACACTTTTAGACTGGAAGCTGGCGACAGATGGGGCTTTCCGATTTTACACTGCATGCCTTTTTGAGGGTTGATAATTCAACTCTTGAAAAAGAGGCAGGAAATTTATTGACCGATGCATGCTTTCCATCCATAGTACAAATTTTTCGAAAAAGAAATGTATTTCTCCGTGATAACATTTTGCATGTCTTCGTGGCTTGAACAGTCGCGTGAACTTGTAAAAAAAAGTGTAAAATTTTCTGTTTTCAAATTACCGGCCAATGAAAAAAATTTGCATGCATCCTTCGTTGGCATAAGAGTGATGACGAACAAATAATTTTACATCTGTGCAAGATTTTCATAAAATTTCACATTCTTGTGCCAACGAGGGATGCATGCCAATTTTTTTCACAAGGGTTTTATGACTAAGACCTCCGTTCTTTTCATTGGCATGCAATTTGAAAACCTGGAATTTCTCTTTTTTTACAATTTCACGTGACTGTTCAAGCCTATTGATATGTTGCGAATTGCACGCCTTTCAGTACTAGGCTTCAAATTACTTTCAACCATTTTGCGCTAAAAAGGCATGCAAAATTTTGTCACAGAAAAATATATTTTTTTAAAAATATGATTGGAATTTGCACTAATACCGGAATAACCTAATAACATTTTTATCTTTTTTTATCAAATGATGAACTTTCAACCCTCAAAAAGACATGCGATATGAAATTAGAGAGCCTCAACTGTCACCATCTCCCAGTCTATTTTTATCGTAATGTAGTAGAGGCAAGTATTATTGTATTTATTCCGCGTATCCCTTTGATTCCAAATGATCTCTCTTTTGAACTCAAAAGACTGCAGTCTTCTCTGAATGTATGCTTTGCTATGACAATTGATAAGTCACAGGGCAAACGCTAAAACTCGCAGAAGCTGGCTTAAGATGGGACTGTTTCTCCTATGGCCAATTTCACGTATCGGGTTCTCGTGTAAACTCACCCCATAGTTGATACTGCCCTTCAAAATAGTAAAGAAAGTCGTATATTAAAAAATATTATTTTTTGAATCTCTCAGCTCTCATTGTTACTACCCCGACCTTTAATATATTGTATTGTGATCGTGATTTTGATGAATCTCCACGTTTTAGACCCTACTGAAACCAAAAAACATAATTTATCTGGAAATACGATAATCTGAAAACGCATACGAATTTTCGAGTGAAATTTTTTATTCATGTTTTACATCAAAAAGCTAGGTTCAAATTTGTAGATGAGCTTTTCTCAACAAGTGCTACCAAACCTTTATTGATGGAACTTTTCAATTTTTTGCGTTTTTTCTATAAACGGTAGTATTTATCACAATATACATACAACATTCACATGAAGCATTTTTCAAAATTATCAGCGACTCATTTGTTATTATCAAAATTTGAATTATTATAGAATTCGTAATATTTTTCTTAGATTTTTCTGAATTAAAGAAATAATGAGAATCATAATGTGAAATTAAAATTATGATCACTCATATTTTGACATCACATGCAAACGTTCGTCAATTTATTTTTTTTTAAATAATAAATTTTGCTCTATCGTGCTTAGTATCAAATAGAGTTTAAATTGAAGTTCTTGTAAAGATAATTCTAGTTGAAGTGTCAGAGAGGATATTTAAACGATTGTCAGTTGTTTCTTTTACAAATTATTTAAATGATGTATAGGCTATGTGCAAGGGGGCGGAGTTTGAACAAATATCGATGCGAGCGCTCATTGTGAGCACCATTGTAACCATTGAACTCCATTTCTCAGAATACGTCAATGAGCTGTCATTGAGCATTGTAGTTTAAAAGTGAAAATAATTGCATATAAAACATGTTCTGTTTCAGGCTGTTGTGTTAAGGATGATTCAAGTGAAATATAGTTTCATAGATTTCATGTACCCAGTTATAACATAAAAAAACGAGTGAAGTGAATCAAAGCGCTAAATAGAGTATTGTCTGTCTTTCATTATTAATCTATATAACAAATATGTTTGTAATTCAATCGTGAAATTGAAAATATTCATCATCGACTTGGGATTCATGAATTTACCTCTATCTCTAATTTGTAACATGTTTCAGTGATAGGAGTTTGTCAGGTGCACTTCGCAATAATTTTGTTGTTAATATTGTCAGCAACATATTCTTCAACATGTTTAATGTGGCAAAACAAATTTCACGCTTTTCTTCAATGCTTCCTCGGTAAAAGGAATACAGTGTTTGATAAATACAAACCTGATCCGCAAGATCATGGGCGTCATAATTTGAGGTTATCCTGTCAATTTGGACGAATTGAGACGTTTTCTCTATAATAGGTACGTCATAATTGAAGAAAAAAATACTCAAAATAAATAATTTCAACATACTTTTTATGCTATGCAAGTTATATTATACGCACACAGCTGAATTAAATAATATTAGTACATTTAAAAAACTATGGGTATGAAACAATGATAAAATGGAGTTCAATCGTTCTCCGTTGCCCGCTAGAGGCGCTAGTAGACTTCATGCACGTAGCCTATAGTTTGGAATCAGTTTAAGGTAGTTCCCTCACGAGATGGTTGAATCAGGAAATTATTCAAATTTGGCAAACGTCTTGTTCAACATGTGAGCAACATTTCTGTAAAATTTGAACAAGTTTCACCATTCCGAATCCGAGATATATATAATTGAAATTGACTCAATTAACACGTAGCATATGGACCATGCATAGGCAAATAGCACATTATTAATTTTTCCGTTAGAACTAAAATTAAGAAGTTTATGAAAAACAAGAAGGAGCTAGAGCAAGTTACCACGGATATTGTAAAAAAGAATCAAGTTGATTGACCATCTAGTTTGACAGATATAATCTCGAGAAGTACTAAGATTTAGCTGCATACGACATATTTTGCAAGCGAATGAGCGAATGGTGGGGAACGGAACATTGCCACGATTGGCCACGATCGTCGTTCTAACACGCACACATAAGAATGCGTCGTCTGCATGGGCAACCTTTTCTGTGTGTTGAGGCAAAGCCTGTATAGTTCCTCAAAAAGTCTACTCGCAATGTCAGCTCAAAAGAACTTTTAGAATAAATTTTACGAAAGCAAATTATATCTATAGTATATCTTACTGGCACCGAGTACGTATATATGGGATTAACAAAGCTATTGATTATAATTTGAACGAATTATCAACCATTTTAAAATGCAGACGGTATGTAACTTTTGGTTGGGGCTGCCGCAAGGGAACTATCTTAAAGCTCTCGGGGAGATAAGCTCAAGAGATATTAAAAATAAATAAGTGGAATCCCCGTTACCATTTTCAAATTATACTTCCGGCGATCAAATAATGAAACTGTATGTTCCAATGAATTAAAAATCCCGAAAATCTAGAGGACTCTTCATTTTCAAAAATACTTATCTGTCACTCCAGCAATGACAGTTGTCACCTTTAACAAAGACAGTTGTCATTTTGACAATGACAGCTGTCACTTTGAAAATGACAGCTGTAACTTTAAAAGATGCAATTAATTGATGCGGCACTCTGAATTTCTGAAACAGCGATGAAACTGGCCATGAAATTCATGGTCGGGGAAATACTGTGTGGCTACAGCAGATTTTTCTTTTTCTTTTTAAATATCTAATTACTCACTTGAAATTTTGAGTTTCTTCTTCTGCAATATTAACCGTGGTTTTAGGTTTAATTTGTATATGTACGTCAGTTTATAAGGTATTATGCTAGGCCTATACAGCCTGAAAAATGTTCTTATTATTATTTTATAACAAAATTTCACGCGGACGAAGTCTTGGACAAGAGCTAGTAGCCTGTTAATTCCAATGCATTTACTACCTAGAATATTATTATTTCGTAAATATTCACTGGGTTAAATTTTCTATTACTCTGCAGATCATTTTCAATTTATACAAGTGTGTAAACTGAACCATTAAAACATGTGGCTTAATATTTCAAGTCAAGGCTTGCCTATAATTATGAAGCATATATGTAGCATAAATTGACATTTCAAATTTGAAAAATAGCTCAATAAATGGATTCGTGACAGGTATTGTATACAGTTTTACGTACATGAATTCATTAACTAAAATTATGCTACGAAGCCTCACTGCTTCGCATATATGGTGATAGAGCTGAGATGTTAATTGTTAGCAGTGTGAAAACTTTCAGAAATGGCCATACTATACAAAAATTAATTAATGCGAAAGTCATATTTATTGACATATTAAATTTGAAAATTAATGAGGCATCGCTCAAAAGAAATCTCTAGCTCTGTACTTGTATTTTATATGTTCACAAAACAGAAAGAACCGATTATTACATTTATGTACTGCTTTGATCGTAAATATAATACCAAAATGTAGTTCTCATAATAATTTTGTGGCAATCGGATAATTTCAGAAATATATTCAAACAATAAAAAATTATATAGCAACTTTACCTTGTATGGAAATCCAAGAAAGTCTAAAAAAGCATCTAAGTTCGTTCATTTCTCACTAAAAAGTCTTCACAACACTCAACACTTCCTCACTTCACAATTTCAATAGCACAACTAGTAGATTTTAACCGAGTTATTCAACTTTGTTCCAAGCAGAATCTTGTTTGTCCATGTTGAATTTTATTTATCGTGAATTATACGAGATTTAATATAATTTTCATTGAATGAGAATTTTTTTAAATAATCCAAATTTCTTGGTCCAAAATTTCACAAAAAAATTATTTATTTTTCTTTCAAAGAAATTTAATTATATACATTTAGAAAAGATAGGAGATTGAGCTATCACCTCCTCTCTGAGAGTTTTTTTCTCTTGGAAATTCAAGATGTTCTCCGTTGTCAAATGCAGATAAATAAATAAAAAGCGGAAATGAGAGAACAATAAATAATTTTTATTGTTGATCTGCTTTCGCTAAAATTAAATAATTTAACTATTATAGTTATAGAGTTATAACTACTAAGACTATAAATTCATACACATAAATAAAATTGAAGTGTCTGTATATGATTTAAAAATAAAAGCAAAAATTTCAGAGATTCATAAAGAAATTTTAATTTAAATTCTGTTTCACTTCGATAGCTTGCAAGGTTCAGCAGATATGAGTATAAATATTTGTATGTTGCAGTAAACACGCCCGAAGGCATCCAAATTTCGACCCATCAGTTCTCCGACAACGACGAGCCCCTAACCGTGCATTCTCCATCAACTCCAGCGATGGGACACCTTCCGAAGTTCTATCTGACTCGATGCCAAGTCCTTAGCAACAATGCCGATAATTTTTCTACTTCGAATTAATTACTTACATTTCATCAACATGGAAATGCTATGTTATGTTTTTACTTTGTAAATGATATTCTTATTTGTAAGATATATAATCTCTTACCAACACTTATTTGTATCAAAAGAGGTTGCCGCTGCCGCGTAGGTTCCTAACGATTGTCACTTGTCTAGTGGTGATGTTTTGACATGGCACTCTTTAATTTTTTGACATATTGTGATTTAACATGAATTACTTAGTTATGTTAGGATATGATTTGAATTATGTGCATTTTGTTTTACCAATGCATTTTTTTGAATGTAGGTACACCAATTTTTGGCTTGTGAATATACAAACTTTGTAATCATTAAGATTATTGAAATATGTGAAAATCGGGAATTTGCTACACATCCCTTAATTATCAGCAAGTATTGAAGTTTCAATTACCTATTTTTGTCTAATTCTAATGTATACTTTTGCATCTTGATATTTTGCTTTTATCTATTAGAAAATGAAGACATACAAAGCATTTTAGATATGACAAACTTTTAATGTTACAAAGTTTGATATTTGCAATATCTACTGAAATGTACCAATAATATCAAAGATCTTATTTAATTTCTTGCATATAATTTAGTCAGTTTTTTATTATTATAGTAATTATTACCTCCTACGTTCTATCGAATATTAAGTACTGTTTAGTTTTGGATAATCGTGGGACATCCCCATTGTACATAAAATATCAAAATATATTTATAAGTGACGTTATTTTTACTAATTTGTTATAAATATCTCGGAAATATGAGAAATACTGTAATAAACGATGTCAATAATTTTTCGATATTAATTTTGTATGGAAGGGAAAGATTTCTAAATAATTTTATCGAATTTTGGAGCCTGGTTCTCATTCGTAATTTGTTCCGGAGCTTGTTCAAGCTAGAAGCGAAAAGGACACACAAATAAAAGCAGCTATTAGTGAAAACATGTATTTCATTTCAAGCTTCGAGTATTCATGGAGAAAAAAAAACTCTGGTGCTTAATGAATTCGAATAAAAGTCAAACAGGGGGTAGATGCAATTAAATCACACACTCAAATTGTACTGATCTGTTTGTGCCGATTTATAACAAGTTACAGCTCATCTGAATGATTTTGCACGTCGTGGGAACCGAGAAATTTGAATATTTTTCATATAAAAAGTTACTCAATTTAGCAGTGAAAAAAATACTTTCCGTGCTTCATTTGTATTACTATAAAAATAATCTAATATTTCTCTTCCATTCAAAATTTAGATCGATTTGATTACTTTTTAGAGTACTTGAAGAAACTACGTTGTCCAAATTTCGAGAAATCTCAAAAATTATCAGAAATGTAATTATATTCTTATGAATTCAGATAAATATTGATGTTTCAATGTAAAAATATTTATAAAACAGACGTAATGCCCATAGGATATATAAAAATACTTAATATAGAATACGATTTCTGGACATTATTTTCATTGAAATGAACACCTAACAGTCAACAGATCAATTTTCGATTGTCAAACATTTTTGAATTATTTTAAGTTGAAAAAGTTATTAAATTGATTTTTACTAAATATTTTATGACATTTCAATTACAATATTGTATAAAAAATGCCGTACAACAATATTTTAGTGGAAAGATAATCAGAAATTTAAAAAAAATAATTGGAAATCTCCTGCATATTTTTAACAGCTCTAGCTCTAAAATAATTCAGGAACTCATTGCAAAATAGATCAATTGACTTGTAATCTGTGGTGTTCTACTATTTATTTTCGTTTTCGATTAAATCAAATAATAGAAAATCATAATTAAAATAACAAAATATTAAAAATGATTCGAAAACTACAAGAAAATTTTAAATTAAAGCAGTCTTTAGATTAAAATATATTGTAAACACTTTACATAAATAGTCTAGGGAAACATATTTTGCTTCATAGAAAATTAACGCCTTTTGTACCCTGTAAATAGAAATGTAAAAGTTATTTGAACTATGGCACAGATTTTATTGAATCAATACGCTTGAAACATTCAAAAAGTGTGGTCAAGTTAAAAAAATAAATGTTCAAGTTATATTTAATTGTCTGTGGAAAACGAACAATCGTGCTAAAAAAATATGAGGTAGCAATTTCGCTCAAATCAGAATATTGTGACTAATGAATTCGATTCAACTCCGAATTAAAAATATCTCTGACATCACTGCCAGTATGATGATTTCAACAGCAACAACTCAATCGTACATTTTTATCTGATAATTGCAAATATGGTAGATCCGTCAGGCTCAAATAATAGGTGGTAACTTTCTACCGTCAGATTTCAATCGCTACGAGACTAATTATGCGGTAACAATTGTTGAGGTCACTGTACGAGTTTATCGTGCAGCGTTTGTTTTGCCCTTAGCATCATCGGACTAATGTAAGCGCCTGCGCGTGATTGTTGTGAATTATCAAGTTTTGTTCGAATTTATTGAAGATAGCTCAAAACTTCAAGACGATTGCAGAGGAATATTTTTTGCGTCATGTTGCAAAAAAAAAATCTTCAAGTTTGTTCTATTAAAAATCGTAGTGAACATGGAGAAATTAAAAAACCACATTGGATATGATAAATTTGTAAATTAGTTCTTTTATAACTTTTCTCATAATTAATTTACAGACTTGTTTTTTGCACCAAAATACAATAAATTCGGAGAAATCCTGAAACCCCCCCGATCTGTATAACAAGAATGGATGGGATTTTTGGAGTAGGAGAATTATCCTTAAAGCTTCCATTTTGTCCAATTTTTCGTAATTTGGGATGGATCATAAAGAAGTAGGAACGACTAACTTTCGTGCTCATCTCACTTTTAAATAAAGTTCACTATCAAATTTTGACAAATAATAACGACATGTGATTTCTAGTAATATTGATTCAATAGCAATCTGTCTATAAGTTTCTTCCCAACCTGCGTGTTTCCCAAAATTAAAGGTGTCCAAATTGTACTTACGCATCTCACTCACATAATATATATGTACCTAAATCTTGTAGCCAAGAAAAACAGAAAAATTAGGAACAAATGTTTTTACTATTGTGCCTCTACTATCATCTAAATTTGATTTTTTCTAATCGAATTAAGTTTTGTAGTTATTAGTTTATTCTTCCAATTTGTCCTAATTTCTAAAAATTCGAAGACTGTGGGTCCAGAATGCATTCTTTTGTTTTGTGAGTGCACCAATGATAGGGCAAAGAAAAATTGTACAAAAAAATCTTTGTTCTGTAAATATGATTGTAATTTAAAACGAAATGGAAAGCAGATATGTATAAAATGTACATTAAATATATTCTTGTATTTGTAACTGTAGGCCAAACAATCCCTTATCTGGTTAATAAAATTCTATTTAGAAGCTGAAAATTTGGCTCATTATTACGTGCATTGTTGCGTATCATGTGTTCAAACGAAATATTCAACGATTGATCAAACTTATGTTGACATTCTGTTTATTCACTTGTTTTATTGATCATTCAAATGGCTGCATGCTATTGGCGCTCCATATTTTAAAATATTGATGTTTTCTATTAATTTGTAATATCTCACTTTTCCACTTGTACCGTACTTTTTTTTTATAGATTCAATTTAATAGTTTTTCTATTAGTACGCAATTTAAGAAATTATCAACATTAAAATATTGATCCGACATTGACCAAGGTAATACTAATGTCTAACTAGGTATTTAATGTATATGTTTTCAAGGTCACTGAGTACAAATTTTGAGTTATTTATAACTTGGAAATAGGGGAACATTGCACAAAATATACGTTTTATTCAACCACCATTAATTTTACTTTTAACCCGACTGCCAAAAAGAGTTATATTTTTTGCGAGTATGTATGTATGTATGTAATATTCTTTATTACCTCGTATCATCCAAACAGCTGGACTGATTTTTATAATTAAGGTATAATTTGTCCATTTTGGTCACTCCAATGATTCTTCTCAGACATTTCATTTCTACGGCCTGTATTTTACTATTTTGTCTTCTATTCAATACCCAGGACTAGGAAGTACAATAGTTTTGTACGTCGTATTTATTAATTTATATTAATATAGCATGTATACATTGTGCGTGTGTATTATGTGATACTAGCGACTCACTGGTGAAATGAAATTTTGTCAGTAGCACTAATACAGTGATTTTTGTTTTTAAACAGTGATGATTCGCACCAAATTAACCAAGCTCGATGTGGAATCTTGAGTCCGAGACAGTGACGAAGGGTGCCTTAAACACTTCATGTTGGGTTTGACCTACCGTAATTATCTCGGACTTAAGATTTCACCTTGAGATTGGTCCGAGTAGGTTAAGCGCGCTTGTTAGTTAAGGATGAAGTACCACCAATTGGGAACAAAAAAACCATTGTTTTAGTGCCACAAAATCTCATTTCACTAGTGAGTCGCTAGTATCGCTATATTACACATACACCACCAACGTATACATTTTTTAATGATATAAATTAATAAATATGGCTTGACAGTACATCGATAGTTTGACCTTGAGTTTTTATTACAAGTCAATTCTATAATACACTATATGTTTATAAATGAATTAAGGGAAGTCATTCGAATACTATTTTTTCAACTTGGTCTTGGTGTCCATAACTGTCGGCTGTTGTAATTTGTTTTTTTTTTTATTTTTTACATTTTTTATGATCAAGAAAAACTTTTTACGTTCTTTGTTCTACTAATTACTATCAGTATTTATACCATGAAGATCTCGGTCCTCAAAACTACATGTTCACATTTCATATAAAAACTGAATTCTTTTCACTGCTGAAGATGACTCAGGTGGGATCGAAACTGTAGAGGAAAAGAAATAAAAAAATTATTTGACTGAATTTCCTTAACTCAATTATCATCATTCAACTTACCAGTCAGCTTCATCTACACATCCGTCACTATATGTGCTGTGTTTTTGGAGAAGAAGGAAGGGGCAGCTATGTTCGCTACGCCACTGCCAATAGAATATCACAATTATGAATATAAAAAGGTGATTACAAAAATATATACAACTCATATGTTTGAATATAATTTTGAAAGGTAAATTGCAACATGAAACTATTAATTAAATCATTCGCTTTTTGTAGTATTCATGGTCAAACTACAAAATTCAAAATGAACAAAATTATTTAATAAACAAAAAACCTGACTGTCAAAATATGTCATTCAAAAATAAAACTGAGAAGAGAAAAATGAGGTCTTTTGTAGAATCACATTTGATTTAATGTTGAATGTGCCATGCAATGTTTAAATGTTTGGAACCTATAATTACAAACACAAACTTGACCCCTCCTGCAATAATTTATAACATTCAAGTTATTCAGTTATTATAGTGATAAAGCTCAAATTATTGTGGAAATTATATTCCCGCTGTCCGTCAAAGGCTTGAAGAATATTTTATTAATACTCAAGTATTTATGGGCTCCGGTCATGTAAACATTGCATGGCATATTCAACATAAAATCAAACGTAATTTTACAACAGACCTTGTTTTCCTCTCTTAAGTTTCATTTTTGACAATAAAGTTCTTCTTAAATTTTTTTCCAGAGACAAGTTTTGTAGTCGACTTTTTGTTTTTTAAATATTTTAGTTTATTTATGTAAATATTGTGCTATTGGTGGACTCGAAATCTTATTTTTCTCCTGGTACAGTGAATGTCATCTCAGCGCATGTGCGAGTGTACTCGTGTTAAAATGAACGCTTGAATTAATTTGAATAATTTAGATAAAAAGAACTCCGATTTTAAATATTTTGAAGTGGAAGAAAAATGTCAATCCATGTTGTATAAAATCTGCTAGTCTCGAAATCATGCATTTTTCGAACTACTAATTAAACATATCTATTTCTATGTATAACTCCGACAATTATTAATATTACTTCTTGAAATTTTAACTATATATTTTTCAAGATATTTTGAGCAATACAAGACCTGTCTGAAGTTTCTAAATCATTGTTTGACTGAGAGAGGAAGTTTCCAAAAACTCTTTAGATACAATCCTAAAATTTGAGTGACAAAGCTTAGTGTTGGTTTTGGGTGCGTGTGCTCTGGGCAAGCTGAACATCGCGGCAGACATATAGGTTCGCGCGAATGACCGTAACCCATCTGAATAAATAATTTTAGATATTATTTTACATTATTTATGGTGTGAATCATTCATTTCAACATTTGCGTACAAATCAATGCATTAAAATAACCAACAGCATTTTAAATTATATGCCACACGTGTACAAGTATTTTTCCATTGCAGTATTTCTATTGCAAATAATTTTTAATATAAAAAAAATAATCGCTAAGATTGAAAGTATATCATATTGTCATATCAAATCCAAATTCATATCATTAAAAGTATATTCACAGTGGGGGTCGTACTGTTGATGTCACTATCAATTCCAATATATTAAAAAAAAAAGATGAATAGAGTTATCTTGTTACAAAACAAATATCTTATCACTAATGGCAGAAGTAATGTTGATACAAATAATAGTAACGATATTTTCGACGGTACCTATTATGAACATAAATTTTGTAATCAACAGACCGTGCGCTCACGAAAATAAAACAACTTTTTACAGGTTGTCGTTTTTAGGGATGATACTCATAACGTAAGATATTTACATTTTGAAATCTCTGCTAGGTGCTCAGCATATTGAAAAATGGATTTTAATCAGCAACAAAAAATGTCTTTTTCGAACAACTTTTTACAGTCTGCTATTTTTTCGAATGTAAGACAAGTTTGCAAAATCGACCAAAAACTAAGTAAGAAAATGGCAGCCTGTAAAAAATTGTTTTTATTTTCCTGTCACGAGTGCCCGTTCCATGTATTAACCTCTTTAAGTAAAATGTTTTGACCATTTGTTAACTTTGAATATCTATGAACAACTCCTATAAATCAATAGAAAAGAAAAAGTCAATAGTGATATGAAACTCATAAATATATCAACGTGCTTACAGCCATTCACGCGCCTCTACCCGTCTGCGACAGTGTTCGGTGTTCACTAAATTTTCTGAACGTATATTTTTCTTCAGTTATCCTACAGAGCTGAAACGTTGCATATATCATATTTAAACACTCACTAGGTGATTATTCGAAACTTCATCACTCTACGTTTGTGATTGTAAAGTAAGATTTTTGAAAATTTGTCACCCAGATATAAAATACTTTGTTTAGTTTAGTTTAGTTTCACTTTGTTAATAATACTTTGGAGTACATATGTTCCAAATTTCGAAAAGAAATATTGATAATTGCCGGCAATATACAAGAAAATGTTTATAAAAATGGTTGAAAATTAAACGTTCAAAACATCTGGATTTTCTCCGGGCCCAGTTATTTTACATTTAAATTCCCCGTTTTTCATCACATTTTGTGCAATATTCCTCTATTTTTAGGTGAGAATAACTCCAAATTCATATTCAGCGACCTCGAAAATATGAAAAACCTAAATGTAGACAAAATTACGATTTTTGGGAGTATCCTGCTCGCCTAATATTTCTATTATGTTCCTTTAACATAAGGATGGTACTTAATTGGGATTTCTATAACAATAGCCAATAACTATTCAACATAATATTCAATAGAAAATTATTTCTTGTTATATTTGAAAAAAATATATCTTAAATTTAATTTATGTCGTTAAAGTTTCCAATTTGGCATTCTGTCAAGCAAAAATTGTCTTTAGAAATTTTTTATTAGTTTGCTGGTATATACTAGTCCGTCCCATATATAATAATTCATTTCTATTTGAATCTTGAGGATAGTATTCTAAAATGTATTATTTGTAAACCTGAAATTATCTTTGATTTTCCAATCCAAATTGGATATTACAAATTAAATAATGTGTTACTAAAAAAAAATATAAGAATGGTGCGCTAATTCCATAGCCTCATTGAAATAATTTTCGTCGATTGACGCACAAACAACGCACAAAGGATAAAATTCATTGCATTTAATATAATCGGAAACATTTTTTATAAAAATGATTGCAAATTAAGATAAATTTGTATGAATTATATTTGTACCTGGAACAGAGAGGAAATTAATGTGAGTTAAGTGTTGTTCATAGTTTATAATTCCTACATATCCTCATGTTAAATATTATCACTATACTCTCCAGAAAGTCGTTTTCAATCTATTCATAAAAAGTGGGAAATAATTATTCATTTTCCTACTGTCTATTAAAAAACTGTTCACATCTCTTGGTGAATAATTATTTTCCTATCATAGAACACTGTTAAAATTTAAATCAAATCTATTAATAAAATTGTAAAGGAAAAACAAATATATTATATCCAGATTGTAAATACAAATGTATCTAAACACAATAAATATTATTTCAGTGTATGAGGTACAAATAAACAGTACAGTATATTTATTCAAGTTTTTTAAGAACATCACCCCTTTTCTAACAATTTCCAATATCTTGACTAAAATGAAATCTTTGACATGAGTTAGGAAGAGTTCCGTTATTTATTGGAATGTCTTTAAGATACTGATTTATTACTCTCTCTCTCTCTCACACACACATTTTGGAACGAAGTATAACTAAAGAAATGGAATGAGAGTAGTGCAAGAAGCATCAAAAAACAACTATTTTTTAAATTATAGTAACTATTTAATAATTTACAGAAAAGGCACTAAATATCTACAAATGGTAATTCAAAATTGAGATTAATAATCGTAATATTATAACGAGGGATAGGAGAAAAATTTATTGTTTTCAACATTCAGACGAATCAAGACGTAATTGAACAGGAGTCGTGAATTCTCCATTTTTTTTAAACGGATTCTTGAGATCCCGGATTTTTGTCATGCCTCCAATTCTTGCTGAATCTTTTAAATGTTTATCGATCTTATCTGTCCAGTAAGTTATTGGTTGGGAACTATATAGCGGATGTTTCAAATGCAACTATAAAAAGAGAAACTTTATAGGATATCAATATTTCTATATAACATCTTCTTCACTTTCGATTTCAATAGAACTTGTTTATAAGATTTGTTTTAATATCACAAATGTGGAAAGATAATAAATATTGGCAGTCAGACTCGGTTGACCTCAAAAACCTTATTTATCAATTTATATCATTAAAAAATGTATAAATTGCGCGGTGTGTGTGTGTGGCATTACTACTACTAGTAAAATGAAATCTTGTCAATCACACTAAAAGATTGGTTTTTGTTTTCAACCGGCGGTGCTTCACACCTAACTAATATCATTTTCCCTTGTCTAGAATATTTACTAATTATTATTATAGTCCGTGAGACAGGGCATACATTTTTCGTTGATTACCGCTCACTTGAAACTTCGTGAGTGACTTCATTGTGATGAGCCGGCAGCTTTCACATTTGACGAAATTCTTGATTTGGGGGCGTTTTTCAGCGAGAGCTAATTTAACATGTCAATTTCATGAAGCATTAAAAATGTATTACCGTCATATTGATGTTTACACTAATCCAAAGATTTTTTGATTATAAAATGAAAAATAATATTGTCCGACATGAATATTGCGGACCAGCGGTGAGTCCGACAAGCTGCACTTGTCACAAGTACGTTGGTATGAAAACGGATCACCGCTAGTCTGGGACTTTGAGGACGTGTTCAATTATTTTTTTCCTAAGATTTAGTCATTTTGTCCGACAAATTTTCGGGGGCGTTTTCTCAGTCCGACACTGAAAACGTGTCAGGATTATAACAGTTCCTTCATCAATGACCACTCATCTCTATGTTTTTTATTTCCCATTCAAATAGAGTCTGGAACATTACTGTATACATGTCCGACAATTTAATTGGGGCAATACTTCAGAAAATCAAAAATATGTTGTATGAATGCGGCTGCGTTCATAGACATATACATATATGAAATGCATATCAAGTCAGTATGATTATTGATTATAAATAATTTAAAAAAAAGACTTGTCCACCAATATATTAATATTATTTTGCAATCAAATGTGTGATATAAAGTCAGTATACCGTGATAATCATCTCAAATATCATTCAAATTTACCTTCAACTGTGATATCTATATATTAATACGTCAAGAGCGAACTTTCGATCTCTTTTTATGCATATTGCATGCACGGAGGAGTGTGAGATTTAGCATACTCAAAATTTATTTGGAGAAGATGTGCAGAAAGCGAAAATTATATACAGCTGTTCTATTTTAATCTATATATTAATACGTGAAGAGGAAGCTTTGTATCCCTTTTCAAGCATATTGCATGCACGAAAAAATTTGATATTTGACATACTTGGTTTATATGATCAAGTGCAGAAAGCTGAAAATACATACATTGTACCGCGTACACGAGGTGATGTGAAACTTGGCTTAGTTGAAGTCTGTGTGGAGAATGGGAAAATGGTTGAAGAAAAATTTCTAAGATTTCTCTTCCCTTTCTATAGTCGGAAGAGAAAGTCACTTTGAAATCTTGAATGGGAACCACTAATCCTGATTTTAGATTCGAAAGGAGCATTGATTCAATTCTACTAGGAACCCCGGAGATGGTAGATTAAAGTAAGTAACGTTCCAATTTAGCGACATAATAATATATTTCTTTTTCTATTTTCTACTTTACTTTTTTTCAATTATTTTGTTAATGAATTATTCATTACTAGCTTATAAACAACGTCCATTACTTATCTCTTGATATTAAATACGTCAAAAACTGAGTTATATATGTGCGAGCGTTTTCTTGTCGGACTGACGATACGAACCAATATTTCTGTCGGACAATATGTTTTTTGGACGGATAATATGTTTTCAAATTATGACTGTTTTGGTCCGACAAGCGGTCATTGATGAAGGAACTTTTATAATCCTGACACGTTTTCAGTGCCGGACTGAGAAAACGCCCTCGAAAATTTGTCGGACAAAATTACCAAATTTTAGAAAAAAAATAATTGAACACGTCCTCAAAGTCTTAGACTAGCGGTAATCTGTTTTCATACCAACGTACTTGTGACAAGTTCGGCTTGTCGGACCAACCGCTAGCCCCCAATATTCATGTCGGACAATATTATTTTTCATTTTATAATCAAAAAATCTTTCGATTAGTGTAAACATCAATATGACGGTAAGGCTTCATGAAATTGACATGTTCAATCAGCTCTCGCTGAAAAACGCCCCCAAATCAAGAGTTTCGTCAAATGTGAAAGCTGTCGGACTCATCACAATGAAGTCACTCGCGAAGTTTCAAGTGAGCGGTGATCAACGAAAAATTTATGCCCTGTCTCACGGACTATTACAAATGCAACTAGCATAGTATATGATCTAACATCGTATCAGAACTATTATATAAACGTAGTGGATGCGACGTCTTCACGTATTTTTTCTATACCTCTATAATGACACTCCATTTGAAAATAGCTAGTACTGCTAAAATTATTCATATAACAAGTGATAAATTTAAATTTAAATTGAATTAAAAAATAGATAATACCTCATCATTCATCACCGGTTCACCCGGCAGTTTGAAACCAGGTATTTGAAACATATCATCATAAGTTGTACAATAATCTTCCACTGGATCCTTAATCGATTTTTCTTTTTCTATTTCTGCCATCATTTCTTCAACAACTTTCTTACGATATAAAGCTCTTCGCTTAGCTAAAAATTTTATAAGATCATCCCTTATTATATTTTGCATCATTCACTACATACCAATATCTTTCATCTCAGGTTTTTGGTATATACTAGGATTTCTATATTCCCATTTCATAGTTGAAGCATGTGGTTCTTCAGGAATCACAGTTTTTGATTCTTGTATACATATTTTTTTATCTTTGCATGATTTTATCGCTTCCAGATTTGGATCTGTTGATTCTGGTGATGGTGCTGGTGCCGGTGGAATCGAAACGATATTTCCTCCCGATGACGAATCAACCATTTTTGAAATTGATTATATTAATAATATTAAGTTAACATCAAATTTCATTTTAACTTCTCCGACAGTTTAATGTCAGTGCTTAGCTTCTGTTTATTCACCTAGTAACCGTATCTACAGTAACAATTTTATATCGAACGCAAAACAGCCCAGCCAAGAATCACGAATCACGAATCTACATAGATTTCAAAAGTGGCTTTATTGTGCATTTTAAAGTAAAAATTTTGAATTTTTGCTTGATATTATTAATAAATTCAATGTGGTGATTCCTTTTGTCTGTAATTCTCTCTTTCAAAAGAATAGTTCCGATCTGGTAGACAATTAAAAAAAAATCTGACGTGAACATCACGTGACTTACTTGTACATCATTGGATATATATATATATATATATATAATACGATATGATTTTGTGTTTGATCATATATATCATTGGATATATATATATATATATATATATATATATATATATATAAATATATATATATATATATATATATATATATATATATATATATATATATATAATATATATATATATATATATATATATATATATATATATATATATATATATATATATATATATATATATATATATATATATATATATATATATATATATATATATAATCAAACACAAAATCTCATCGTTCCACAGTTAATCGTTTTGGATTCACCCAAGAGATTCTAAGAATCTGTCAAGTAAAATGCGCTTTCAGCCAAGTCGGTTGCTATGGAAACAGTAGGCCATTATTCTTATATTACAACATTCCTTAGTACTAATTTCCAAAATTCTATGATTACCAACAGATCTGAATTTATGCACAAAATTAAAAAATAATCTCCTACTGAAGTGCACTTCCGGTTCAGTCTATTGTTATAAAAATAGTAGGCAATCATTCGGATGCTACAGCAGATTGAAATACCAAATTTCAATATTCTACACCTGATCGTTTCGAATTAATGCGAAAAATTCCAAACGACCGTCAAGTAAAGTGCACTTACGGCTCGGTGGATCTCAATAAAAATAGAATATGAGCATCTAAACAGTATAATCGTTCTAAATACTGAATTCTAACAATCTACGTATAATCGTTGTGGATTTATGCGGAAAATTCAAAAAATGTTTCGAATAAAGTGTTCTTCCGGCTCAGTCGATAGCAATCATAATGCAACGTGTACAACTAGATAATCTAAAAGTGCCTAATACAAAATTTAAATATTCTACAACTGATTGTTTAGAATTTATGCGGAAAATTCAAAAAGTCTGTCATTTAAAGTGCACTTCCGGCTCAGCCGATTGTTACAAAAATAGAAGATAACCAATCTGATCAAACATCAAGTTCAAATACTGAATTTCAACATCCTACGGTTGATCATTCTGGATTTAATAGAAAAATTCGAAAAAAGTTTCAAGTAAAGTGCACTTCCGGTACAGACGATTGGAACCATAATGCGAGGTGCACAACTAGACCCTATACCAGTCATAAATACAAAATTTTAACATTATACGTTCAACCAGTTTTGACATTTGCGAGTTACACACGCACCTACGAACGCACGCACGCACGAACATACGTACCGACATCAAGTCAAAAATAGTCAAAATGGATTCAGGGATGCTCAAAACGGATATATCCATCAAAATCTCGATATGTGAATTTTGTCGGTCTCACAATACTTCCTTATACTTGTACAAGTAAGTAATAAAATTAAAAATTTCCAACAAAATTTTTGATACAAGCAGCCGTTTAGCAAACGAGATACGTAGTGTTTCATTTAGTACTCTTGTTACGTTAGAAATAATCTTTTCACAAATCATCGATTTCCAAGTGAGCAAGGGCACTAATCAATAAAAGATACATGAAGTATCTCAACTAATTTTCAAAAATAGTATGACTCAACTTGAAACTATTTTGCGGTTGTCGTACTCATTTTCGAGTTTTCGGTACCAGCATCTTTCATAGGCTACGTACCAATTACTCGAAAATAAGTACGGGAAGTGAAAAAAGTTACGAGTAAAGTCATACTATTTTTGGAGAATAAAGGGGTACTTCAAGTTAAATTTTTTGATTAAAGCCTTTATCTAAGATTTTTATTTTTTAGGTTTATAATTGTTTGTATAAGTTTTATTACAATATTGCTGTATTGATATCTGTATCGGTTACGTCAAGGGGGGATGCAAGGGGTGCACGGCACCCCGGCGCCATGTCCTTGAAGGCAGCAGTTGGACCCCGAACATAATTCTTCAAAAATAAGACCAATTTCTTCAACAAAATATTTTATTAGAGCTAATCTACAAATTACAATCAACAATCCATAATCCATCATTCTATTTTGGATTAGGATTAAAATTGTAGATTTTGGATCGGGAATTGTGGATTGGGATTTTGGAATGAGACTGGGTCTCTGGACTTTGGATTTTGGATTGGGATTGAGATTGGGACTGTGGATTGGGATTCGGATTGTAGATTTTAGATTGGGATTGGGATTGTGGATTTTTGATTGGGATTGAGATTGTGGATTTTCAACTGGGATTGGGATTGTTGATTTGGGATTGAGATTGTGAATTGTGGATTTTGGATTTTGGATTGGGATTGAAATTGTAGGTTGTGAATCGGGATTGGGATTAAAATTGTGTATTTTGGATTAGGATTGTGATTATGGATTTTCAATTGGGATTGCGATCAAAATTGTGGATTATGGGTTGGGATCAAAATTGTGGATTATGGGTTGGGATTGAAATTGTATATTTTGATTGAATTTGTGGATTGTGGATTGGGATTAAATTGTAGATTGTGGATTGGTATTGAAATCTATAAAAAAGAAAAGTACGATGAAGAGAGGCAGGTAGGGGGGATACAATTTATATATCTTTGGATCCCGGCGGTAAATATGCTAGAACCGCCTCTGGATATAGATAAATAAATATTCAAATATAATTTGTGAATCACTTTTTACAATACGTTGAGTTTTTGGAATATAATTTTAAAATTTTGTATTTTTATTGAAAAGCAGTACCAAACTTAATCAAGAGATAATTGTTTCAATTGTTTCAGCTTGTCTGGTGTGTGACGTAGAAGAAATATTTCTATCTCTTTTTAACTCAATGTAGCTATACTGTATTAATATTTAAATTTGTTACTTGAATAATAACAATTTATATTTGTTTATAATAATATTGATACAATATTTAATGAATATTTTTCAATATTTCTGCACTAGAAAAACTGTTTAAATTTTTTTTTTTCAAATTCTGCTTCATTATATTTTATAATGTTTAAACAATTATTATCAACAATAATTTATTGTATTTACAATACTTTTACAATATTTCAAATAATTTTATTTCAATATTTTTAAATTTTTATTTTAAAGATTCTTTTTCAATTACTTCGTCGAAGCAAATTAATTCAATCAAGTACTAATTGATGGTTGCAACACGTTAGAACTTCATTTTGATTTTTGATAATACTAGTTCCTTTTAGCATATCTATCTCTTTTCAACACATTGGGAAACGTAGTATACTTCTTAACTCGTATAATTTATTTCTGAAGCTTGCTGTTTCGTTTCGTGTGGTTCACTGCTGTCGCAGCCTTCGTAGAAGCTGCATTTGTGTCGTCGTTGCTCTCGTAAACTGCGTATAAAAACTATTTTAACAGTGCTCTGTGGTATATTTGGGGTTGTGAATTTTGCTTATTAACGTAGAGATCAAAATTTTGTGTATTTAAATATGTAAATTGGGGTGAATTTGTTCCGCATTGCGTGTACGTTAGGTGCATGTATTTGCGATGTTAGTCTTTGCTTTCATTCTGTAATAAATAAATAAAATGTCTTGGTTTTTTTGCAAAGGCCTGTAATGAAAGGTCCAACGTGGGAATCGGTGCACACGTAGGTACCGCTACGAGAGGCACCCCCCCTGGTGAACACCATCGCGTGAGTTTGCAATGAGTTCTAGGGCGAACGAGCGAACTAACTAGGGAGTAACGGCATACTCTCGATATGTACCTATCGGAAGTCGGAAAATATGGTAACTGGCGGGGGTCCTTGATTAAGTTCAAGAAACAACATTAGCTGAGACCGATACTTAAGGTTACCATATCGCGTAATTAGGCGGTATCGCGGGCCTCGGAATATGCATTGGCCACGTATTCAAACAACGGTTTTTTTTTATTTGCAAACGACGAGCACACCGGTGCTTGGGTGTCTGAGCGCTCAGGCACTCATTGGGGTAGTAAAGTAGAGTCAAACAGTAGCATAATATATCTGAGCACTTTTAAAATGAGATCGCGAAGTAGTATGGCAGCAGTCACTCATCGCGTAACTAGCTCTTAAAACAAAAAATTAGATCCGTTGAATAGGCGCGTAACAAACAAACCAACACACAAAACACGTTTGAATGTAGAACGAATGTTGAATGTTTGCAACTAATCAAAAAAAGTTCCCTTTCAGCTTCTTCATTTCATCATTACCACCTCCAACAAATCAAGAAAAGGACGTAAGTTGACTAATAAACTTTGCTTTTCAGGTTCTAATCTATCTTTCTTTCAGCTATTTTGTATTGCTTTTTTGCAGATTCCTAATCAATTTGTATTTTTTCAGATCATTTGCTGAGGATGAGCCCAGCTGATGAGGTGGACAACGAGGGAATGGACATCGTGGGAGGAGCTGAGGATGAGCCCAGCAGCCACAATCAACTCTCAATATTTGTTTTGTTGAATGTGATTCACCAAAATTTGTTTTAAGTTTCTGTTTCAGGTCGCCGGCCGTAGATCTTCATAACATAACCGCATCATCAGCTAGGTAATATAATATTACTCATTATGTAACTGATTTTAACTAAACGCGTAAATTACTTATCTTTAATTAATCAATTTATTTGTATTTTTCATGTTTTTAGACCATCCAGCAGCGGAAGCAGAGCCCAGCATCAGAATCAGACCTCAGTAGCAGAATCAGAGCTTAGAAGCAGAACCAGAGACCAGCAACAAAATCAGAGCCCAGCAGCAAAACAAGAGCCCAGCAGCAGAATTAAAGCCCAGCAACAGAATCAGAGCCTAGCAGCAAGAACCAAAGCCCAGCAGCCGTCCAAGAAGTCCTTCAGCAGTAGCGGAACAAGAGCCCAATAATCTTCCAAGAAGTCCTTCAGCAGTAGCAAAACCAGAGCCCAGCAGCCGTCCAAGTAGTCCTCCAGTAACTGTAGAAGATCAACACATCAGTAGCAACTGTTCCAGACCCCAGATTCAACTCAACTTTAAAGAAGTCAACTGAATAATTTTGCCCGCCGCTTGCAAAGTTCAAGTAAATTAATTTCTTTTTAAATTTTTCGACTTGTAATAATTATTTTTTAATTACAGTTGCAGCGAGCGAAGGAGCCGCTTTTCTGGTCTAGGTTTTGCGGGGGTTTCCCTAGACCCAAAGGGAGAATTCTCGGAGAAGAGTTCGTCTCTTTCCCCTTAGTCATTGCCTGGGGGCGAACAAGGCTTACAACAACGCAACAGCATCGCGAACAAGACTTCCAACATCACAACAGCATCAAATAATCAACAATTAATCGTCGAACCTTTGTACCCTTTCCTAATTCCCAAAATAAATTCATTTCCACAAAATTTATAGTCGTTTTATTTGTGAAACCTATTTTAATCATTTTCAGAAGTAGTTAGGCTTAAAATGGTCCTTGCTCTGTAACTTATTTTAAAATTACCAAATAAAACATTTCTCACAAAATTAAATGCATTTTATTTATTTTAAAAACCTGTATTTTTTTCAGTTAAAAATAAATAATATTTAATAAAAACGACTTTTGATTTTAAATTCTGAAAAATGTATAGATTTTTAAATAAAATTTAATTATTACATTTGTAAATTCAAATTTAAATATAAGTAAATAGGCGAGCAACCCGCAATGCAAGCTTTTAGAAAATTGAAAGTTTTTTTCTCGTTTTCCCAAAAAGTGCTAGTCATCATAAAAATCATTTATTGTATGAATAATAAAATAAATCCTTCAATAAAAATTTTGTTTCATTTCTTTTTAGAATAATTAGTAAATGAAATACGGCAAAAAATAAGATGCTAATCTGGTAGATATTAAAAAATAAAATTGAAGGTTTCCTACAATTTTATTGATAAAATCAGCCGTTTGGCCAAAAAAAACTATTTAGTTTTCATTTATCCAAAATGAGCCACGTGGTGCCACCTGTGTAGCAAAATATAAACTAATTGCTGGGCTTGAATTATAACAGTTTACTCAAAAATGAGTACGACAACCAAAAAAAAGTTTTAAGTAACCTCACATTATTTTCAAAAAGTAAATGGGGTACTTCATTTTCTATTTTATGAATAGTAATCTTGTTGCATCATTCAACCCCTTATACAACTTACCCCCTGTACTATCAGTGTTAAAAGATCAAGGGTTTAAATAAGCTTTATATCAATCTTTGGTTCATTGCTATACGGTCAGAGACGGGGTGCAGGGGATGCATGGCACCCCGGCGCCATGTCCTTGAAGGCGGCAGTTGGGCCCCGAACATAATTCTTTGAAAATAAGACCAATTTCTTCAACAAAATATTTTATTAGAGCTAATCCACAATCAACAATCCATAATCCATTATTATATTTTAGATTGGGATTGAATTTTTGGATTTTGGATCAGGAATTGTGGATCTTGGATTGGGATTAGGATTTTGGATTGAGATTGGCTTTCTGCATTTTGGATTTTGGATTGGGATTGGGATTGGGATTGTGGATTTTAGAATGGGATTGGGTTTCTGGATTTTGGATTGGGATTATGGATTTTTGATTGGGATTGGGATTGTGGATTTTCGATTGGGATTGGGGTTGTGGATTTTGGATTGGGTTTCTGGAATTTGGAATGGGATTGGGATTGGGTTTCTGGATTTTGAACTGGGATTGTGGATTTTTTATTGGAATTGGGATTGTGGATTCTTGATTGGGATTTGGGTTGTGAATTTTGGATTTGGGATTGAGATTGAAATTGTGGGTTGTGAATTAGGATTGGGATTAAAATAGTGTATTTTGAATTGGGATTGTGATTGTGGATTTAAAATTGGGATTGAGATTAAAATTGTGGATTGTGGGTTGGGATTGAAATTGTGTATTGGGATTCAAATTGTGAATTAGGACTAAAATTGTGTATTGTGATTTGAGATTGAAATTATTGGTTGTGGATTGTGGATTGAGATTGAAATTTTGGATTGGGATCAAAATTGTGGATTACGGATTGTGAATTGTGGATTGAGATTGACATTGTGGATTCTAATTGTGGATTGTAGATTGTGAATTGGGATCAAAATTGTGGATTACGGATTGTGAATTGTGGATTGAGATTGATATTGTGGATTCTAATTGTGGATTGTAGGTTGTGAATTGGGATCATATTTGTGGATTGAGGATTGGGATTGAAACTGTCGATTGGGATTAAAATTGTGGATTGAGATTCAAATTGTGGATCAGGATTGAGATTTTAAATTGAGGTTCAAATTTTGGATTGTGTATTAGGATTAAAATTGTGGATTGTGCTTCAAATCTATAATAAAGAGAAGTACGATGAAGAGAAGGTGGAAGGGGAGGGCGAAATTTATATATCTTTGCACCCCGGCGGTAAGTAGGCTAGAGCCGCCTCTGCTCGCCATTGACATAAAAGTCAATAAAGTTGCTATTATTATTATTTACGAATGACATTGTGAGTTTTAGAATATATACAACATTTGTTGGATTAAATAGGGTTTTAAAAGACAGAAAAAGAAGCTTCTAAATAAAGAATGTATTCAAAATGTGCTATATGCTGCCATCTATCAACTAATTAAGTAACTACGAAAAAATTTGTCAAATAGGAAAACCATTCGTTCTGAACAATAAATAAATATAAAATATTACTAAACATTTATTACTTCCATAGTTATAACTTTTATACAGAGTTTTCTAATAATTTGCTATAAAATAACAAATTTAAGACCAGTAGTTCAAGAACGCTCTGTTCTTGTAATCTGAATAGTTAGAATGCACATAATATTCATAAATTCTTGGGGTGATGAGAGTATCCTCTGGTACGGTATTGTAAATTTTTTCTCCGTACCACGTTCCTACTTTCCATCCTTCAACATTTGCCATCAGTTTGGCTTCTTCATCACGATTGCGTCGCAATTGTTTTAAAAATTCTCTGTCTCTTTCAGCAAGAAGTAGGGGGTAGATAGCTAGGCAAGCTGAACGTTGTTCGATGTCGTTTATATGAACTTGTTTGCAATTTAAGTAGAATAAATAAGCTGCACCTGCTGTTATGCCCAAATAGCCTGCGATCATTCCCACGCCTAATAGAACAAAAAAAAATCCATCAGGAGTACAGAAATTTGCTAAATTACTCAAATAAAACATATAATTACGTAATATTTGGAGGTTAGCTATTATTTAACTTGAAAAATTTATCTTACCACTAAAGTAGGATTTTGGAGGTACACGGGCGAACGGTATTTTTTTATATCCTCCAGGAGGGGGCATATCTTGTGTTCTTGGCTGAGTTGCCATAATTTTATTATTTTCTTCTAACCCCAAAATTAAAGTCTTCAGCAAACGTCAGTCACTTCACCTCCGATAAGTGGCGACATCTATTTCATTTATTTGAAGAATGAAGGCCAGTAATTTTTCTCCAAAACACTACGCTGAAACTATACTATAATTGTGGATTTATCCTAAATATTATTCAATGTGTCATTAGTAAAAATTTTGAACAAATTTCTCTGAATATCTTTTTCAGTTAGAATACGTATAGTTATTTTAAAAAAGTAAAGATAGCAGCACTAGTTGCGTTTGTAAAAATTTGTTTTTTAAATTCAAACGATTCAAACAAAGTTTATGAAATTCTCGAGATCCTACTCGAGATGTGAGTAATATAAATGATTTTAGAATAATGGTGTGAAACAAGACACTATACTTCTTGATCGGTGGACAAGATTTATAGATTGTATTTAATATTCGAAAGCATTGGTAAGTATACACATAAAGAAATCGGCATTTTGTCAAAGTTTCATTACGTCTGCAAAAAATGTAATATTATATTTGCTTACGTGTGAGACAGGTGTGAGACTAGCATGCAATTTAATTAGCCTCAAAAAATAAGAATTATTTTAAAAACCGAAAAAATGGTACTTGACTTTCTTGTAAATACAACAACAATTCTATCAGTAAATAGGGCATAGAAATCTATGATCACTATTGCAGAAATAAAAATAAAAATTGAGAATTTCGCTGACGACATCAAGGAAAATACTGAAATGCTGTCAAAAGTGGATACGAGATCACAAGCCCAATCTTAAAATTTTGCAATCATACGTCGTATATATGTTTGCAACCTTCAAGCTTACCATTCCGAAATTGAAGAAAATTCAAATTAGTGCAAATCTTACCTTCACAAAAAAATAATAAATATGGTTATATAAAAACGAATAGTACGGTTTTATCTTAATGAAGCCTGAAAGTGCACATTGATTATAAATTTTTATTCAACAAAATAACAAATGATAATAAAATCAGTAGACACAATACCAGTATAATTTTAAAAGAATAAGTAATATAACACCATAATATTCTTATTGCATTGCGCTATAACAAGTTAAAATAATGGAAAAGCTACTCAAACTTCTTTTTCCAACTTCTGGGACCCAATCTCTTGACCCGAGCTCTATACATGTGACTCATAAGTGTGTACATTGTTGGTAACATCACAAAAAGCAGTATAAGCCTTAGAAAACTTGGAAAATGGAAAGAAAAGTTCAACGCGTTAGGCAAGGCAACTGAAAATTGCTTAGTCTCTTCAAAATAAGGGATATTTCGAAGAATTATTATTCCTTCACACAAAAATCCTAAAGGATAAAGAGGGATCCAAATTGTGTACCGTAGCCAAGTTATAAATCCAATTTCTTTTTTATACAACCGGGATATGTAGTAAGGATATCTGCGAAGAACCAAAATTTGTTACAGTATATAATAATAAAAAAATGCATGTCTTACCTGACAAGTTCAATTGTTGTGTACAGTAACAAAAGATAAAATACAACTGGTTTGGTTTGCATTCTAGGTTCAGCTTCAATCATCAAAAATATGATTATTGTTCTCCCTCCAACTTGTAGAAATGTTTGAAACGTGCTTCCTTTCGTATATCCGAAAAATGGATGCATAACTTCGAGCCAAGACATAAGTTGAATAAAGCGGAAAGCACTGCCTACAGCTGCATAAGTTTCTGGCATAGATTCTGGACCGTCTCGGCAGTATCTTACGATTATGACTGACATTACGTATAAATATCCAACGAATATACCCAAATTGTACAGAATTAGGTATACTTTTTTGAAGTCTTCTACAAAACATAATATTTTATTATTATTTTAAGAGTAGACGCTGCTAAAACGGGTGGCATACGCAATAGAGTTGTTGTTTGGGCAACACAACTAATATGTGTCAAGGACGTGGTGACGTCAGACCTAATAATTATATATAAATCGAGAACTGAGTAAGAAATACATCTGCGTCAGGACTAATAAAATAGTACAGTACGGCCGAGTATTTACATTAAAACATTGACTATAATATGATTACTATAGCAACAGTTGTAATAATGAGTTATCCTACAATTCAATGAAACAAATGAATGAAATGTTTATAATAAAGTGAGGCAGTTTTGTTTTCTGAATTTACCCCTTCGATATCCATATTCTTCTTCCATAACTTTATTATATATACTGGGATAGTCTTCCCTAACATCCCTCACTCTCTCTTCTACGTCTTCTTCGGACTGCCAACGGTCGAAGTCCACTTTTAGCCATGCCGGTTTTTGCGGATGACAAATAAGTTTGGGCCACCAATCCCTCGTTTCTTTTTTCAAAGTGAAATCTACTTTGCTGTCCAGTACTTTATAATTGCTGGCCTATAAAATATTATTTTGATATTTCCAAATTTAGAATTATTAATTATTACCTCCACATCAATTGGAAGATGAAAATTTAAGCTAAATTCGTATTTGTGTGTCCCTTTTGCTCCAACCCCATGAGCTGAGAAATTTAGATTTTGATTATCTAGACTTATATTCGGTTCCTACAAGAAACAAAATTATAAAAATGCACAGTCATTTATTAATGCCACAATCAGATTATTTACTTTTACATCTTTTAAATCTATTTTTAAGGTTATATTATCCTCTGTTTGAGCCCAATACACAAAAGGACTTAAAACTGTCATTCTGAAACGAATTTTGAGGCACTACACTTTTATTTTGCCTTTCATGCAAAATTCTATTAATATTTATGAATTTATAACCTGAAATATAACTCTGACGTAAATTTTACTACTTCATTACTTGTTCTGAATTAATTTTATGGTCAATTTTGTTGTAGAATCGATTGAAAGTATTTTGTTGTTCAAGGATTGTGGTGTAGATGGCAGCATGTGGCTTGATGTACAGTAACTGCTAACTCATACTTGAACAATTTAAAAGACTGGTATAATAATTTTTAGTATTCATTAAAATCCTTTTATTTATAAATATTTTATTTAGTTCATTCCAAAAGATTTTGCAATATTTTATGTTGTTTTCAGTCAATAATTGATAAAACTTTAATTTATATATAAATAACTCTGTTTTTAGTTTGATTGTTTTTATTAGAATATTGTTGAATTATTTTGAGGTTAGTGATTATATCGTTTGTTATGATTACTAAACATAGATCAGCTGTTACAAGTCCGCCATATTGGAATCGATAATAATCCCATATGATCGGTGAATGTTTTCGTGGTTTTTGTTGAAATTTAATTACGTACTTAATAAGTTTCTTATTGTAAACGGGTCTTTAAATCAACGTGGACTAGACACCCAGCTGTCTGTTTCACACAGGGCGGTCTTGAGACTTCTTCCCGTATTATAATTGGTTGCTTCAGAAGTGACGTAGCCGGCAAATAACCACGTGGTCCCTCTCTCCGCGCGGTGGGTAGTCTCCATCAAGCGCTGAGCATCAGATGAGACCGAAACGTGGTTGTGCTTGTAAGTGCGCTGGTTGTGTGTCTTTGAACAATGGATTGTGCGCGTAGCTAGTGTGAAATCCAGTCGATTTTTTCGCGAAATTGCAAAATCAGGATGCGAATGAACGCGCACCGCGCTAGATCGCGGCATCACACTCGTTTATAATTACCAGTGACTGTGTTGTAAACTTTAGTGAAGTGAACGAAGAATAGTTTTTAAAGACGCGGGAATTGTGTGTGGAAACTTGGTGAGTGAAGTGCATAGTGCACGTGGAATGTTGATGCTGGAGACGTTTTAGAACGAGGATAGTGGATAACGATTGGATAGAACCTCTATTAACATCATGTATCCGACGCCGCCAAGACACTCTTCGGCAGCGGTAAGTCAGCCGCTTTGTAAACTACCACCTTTCTACCAAAACAGCGTATCTCAAACTTTTAAATTCAACAAGAAAACTAAGTTATTTTACTCATTTTCAACAAGTAAACATTGGTTTACAATTAAGTAACATGCTTTTGTTTTTTGTTCAACGTTCTTCGGTTGTTTTAAAGACAAGCGCGCCGGATCAAAAGGATTAAAGCGCGCGTTTTTACATGAAAGTTTGTTTACGTATGCAGATTATATCTCCTATACTATACAGTTGAATTTTTCGTCTTTTTAATCTCGATAAAGGTAACTTCAAACGAAATAATCAAAAATTCATCACATTTTGGACGACTTTAGAATATTATATTATTCGAATTTAAATTGTTGAATTATTAAACATCCATAGAACATAATGGAATTTTCATATATTATAATATTATCAAGCAAATAAAAATAATGCCTGTTGTAACATGAACCTCCTACTATTATAGTTTTTGTTAGAATGCTTTTTATAATATTTTAATTACACTGTAAACAATGAACTATAAAAATTAAGGTAATAATATGTTATTCTAAATTAAGAACAAGTACCGCTGTCTGAATAATTAGTATTATTTGAATAGTTCATGTCCAAGTGAAATTTCTTTGATAAATTAGAATGAGTATGTCTCAACACAAGTTACCGTTTATACTACTCCTAATACAACCGTCACGATATTCATTCCTCAAATTTCGTGCCACAGACCAATTCAACAACCGTGGAGAGCGGTGGAGAGCATGTTTCTAGTAGTTAAGCCTACGTGGTGGAGAGAATATCTCCAGAAGAAGACTGCAACGTACTGTTAATGTGTTCCACGTTAGCTACTGATAATAGTTTTTTTTTGTAAATAAACTGCTTTGTTTGACAATAAGTTTCAAATGAATATTGATACCTGAGGTTATGTAATCCATAATTTACTGACTTCAGCTGTATTTGAGAATATAACTATAATATTATAGAACAGGTTTGGCATATTTTGTATATATTTTGAATTCCAAAGTGTTTCTGCTGACATGGAGCTCATATGTGCCACATTTATGGAAAAAAAAATCTAAAATATTTGCTGCAGCGCCGGATTAACCATTAAGCACACTTGGCACATGCCAAGAATTTCATCGACATTTCATAATTATATTTCTTCCAAACAGGAATCCTATCAAATAAATTATTTTCAAAAAGGCCAACCCACTGGGTTTATTTGAGCATTATTGGTTTTTTTGTAACAATGATAAGTGCACTTAAAAATACTCTAGTTGACTAATGTCATATTAAGTTTGTATATTATATACAACTGAACCAATCGCGATTTTAGATAAAGCAATGTAAGACACACGTGTAAAAAGTTTATCATGCACTCACGAACATTTCAGAAACACTCGCTTCGCTCTAGTCAAACCGTTCGTTCATTAAAAATAACTTTTTAGCTCGTTTTTTATGTTGTATCTCAAAAATTCTATGATACAACAATATTTGAGTGTATGAGGTGAAATTTGATAAATAACAAATTTTAGAACATTTTTACTTCCCTAAATGATGTTATGAACACTTAGCAACCATGTAACGAATACTGATTTTTCCGGAAGTAAATTGGAGTCATAAACTTGTGGCGGTAGCCACATACGCTCAGTCCAACACACGCACACATATGTCAATATATGATGATAATACAAATTCTGATACATTTCTACACAAATATAATATATTAATTGTAAATATGTATATATTTTTATCTCAACTGTATTTGTCATATCTGTAAATCTTCTTGCTTTTTTAACTAATTATGGTTCATCCTTTTCACTCAATAATACCAAATACTACCCTAATAAATCAAATTCAATTGCATATCATAAATTTTCTACATCTGGTCTTCCAAAAAGTCACTTGACCCTTCTCTCAGCATTTATTTTTCCTATTGTATATTTTATTTCCGTTAACTTGCTAGTTCCTCTTAAATTTCTCAACTAGGCAGTAATTTTCTGGATCTGAATTCTTCAACATCTCCTTGCCAACAATAAAACAAAATCTGATCCAATTCTCGTGTTATCCGTTTTTTTAATCCGTGCCTTAAACAATCCTCTAAAAACTATATCATACTTAAGTTTGTACTTAGCTTGTCAACCCAAAGAGGAAGTCATCTCTGTCCCCTCAATAGTGTGCGCACGCGTGCAGCAGTCGAAAGTTGTCTGTTTTTTTTTTTTTTCATATGCGCGAAACATTACGAAAACGATAAAATTATTTGCTATCTTTCTCGACTCCCTTCGTTTCTAAGCTGAAGTGGTCAGAGCGCGTTCCATTATATAATAGAACATGAGGTGTCATATGATTTAGGAAATAACAGTTTGTTACTGCTTACTGCCTATACATATCTCTAAACTTTGCATCCGATTTATCTTTCTTTTTTTGTCTCTGTTTAAGGGAGAAATTAGATTTAAAGTTGAGGAAATTAGCTGCTCTTTTAAAATTACATGTAGTATTTTTTTTAGGGTTCGAAATAAAATAAAATACCTCGTAAAATACTATTATTTGAAATAATAAATCAAAATTGAATTTTAATTATTACTCCATAATTAATCTACATTTAATAATGCTTCAAACAATATTAATTTATTTCACACCGCACTGCTTAGCTGTTTTTGTGTCGCTAATTTATTCTGTTCAGGGTCAACGATGCATCCCCTAGGCAGAGGAGTCTTGGCCTGTTTTGAACTCGAAAGGACACTAGATTAGAATCAATCTGAAAATATTCCAGACTCTAATTAGGGAAATACGATACAATACATTTACTCCAACCCAGGGGACTCTATAAATACTGTATCTAGATAACCCAACGTGTATCAATCCAGAAATGCAGTGCTGGTTTATGAATTATGTACACCGGGCGTATGTCTAGGAGTCTCCAACCTACGCCCAAATGTGTCTTAATGCGGCACTGATTTGCTGCTGCAAAAATCATCTTTCAAGTTTCGTTGCACAATTGATTGAAAAAAAATCCGTTAATAATTGAAATTTTTGTTGTCACTGTCTCGATTCTTCATTTTTTATTTAAACCTAGTTCAGAGCTTGAACGAAGTTGGCAGAAGAAATAAATTTATAATATATAGTCCCGCGTGTAAACCTTATAATGTGGAAGAAACTAACATTAAAATTATATTTGGTCATAAATTAAATTTTAATTTCAACAGGTTTGTCATAATGTGATTATTAACAAATAGGAAAAGTCCATTTATTCAAAAGCTTTTTAAGTACTAATATGGCTTATGTTTACGAATGAAAAATTATAAAGATTAGATTTTGTGCATTTCTATTGCACTTTTTCTATGTAATCGACATTACTCATAAAATATTGTACTGGTTGTATTTCAAATGATTGACTTTTATACGTTTTTCTTTGTATGGTATCAATCATAAGTTTAATATTTATAATACATTGTGAAGTGAAAAATATTGCGCTTGGATAAGACCCCAGTTCCATAAAAACAATGGAATCACTGCAGCACCTCTTATTTCTACATCACATATATCAATAACATAATCTTTTCTATGCTTGTAAAATATTTAATCTTCAAGTTTAATGTCAGTAGCCATTTCTCAGTTTATGTAAAAGTTACAATAATTTTTGAATGGAACTGTGCTCTTTACAGTTTCAGTAGCACGGCGCGATGTTTGACTGTTGTGCGCATGCGCATGTAGGTAATGACACACGAGGCTGCTGGAGAGGAAGAGCCCGCTGCTGCAGTGCCGACTTTATCGTGTTGAGGAAAAATATTTTGTTTTACATAATTTTTTTCTTTTATACAATTTAAAAAAAAAAATTCGAAGCAGCACCCTCAGTAAATTTAACAAGCCGCCGCTGTCCAACCCAAATAATAATGTTTGGTAACATTTATTTCGATTTATTTTACCGTTGAATATTTTAAAACTCCTGGCAAAGCAAATTACAAAAAATATTATCAAGCCAAAACACAAATGTGCGTGTAAATATTGTAAATAACAGCTCAGTCTGATAACAGCCCTGTCAGAAATTATCGAATTTTGTGCTACCTAGAATAGCAATTAGGCAAGATAATTTAAGCTTTAAAAATGTTTATATTTAGACCGAAAGATAATGACAGTTGGGGCTCTCCGATTTATACCGCAAGCCTTTTTAAGAGTTGAAAATTAACTTTTTTTTATTTTGTGCATAAATTGGTAGTCGTAGAATTTTGGAAATTAATATTAAGGAATGTTGTAGTATAAGAATAATAGCCTACTGTTTCCATAGCAACCGACTTGGCTGAAAGCGCATTTTACTTGACAGATTTTTAGAATCTCTTGAGTAAATTGGTAGTCGTAGAATTTTGGAAATTAATATTAAGGAATGTTGTAGTATAAGAATAATGGCCTACTGTTTCCATAGCAACCGACTTGGCTGAAAGCGCATTTTACTTGACAGATTTTTAGAATCTCTTGAGTAAATCCAAAATGATTAACTGTGGAACGATTAGATTTTGTGTTTGATCATACATATCCAATAATATATACGATCAAACACAAAATCACATCGTATCATATATATATATATATAGCAACCGACTTGGCTGAAAGCGCATTTTACTTGACAGATTTTTAGAATCTCTTGAGTAAATCCAAAATGATTAACTGTGGAACGATTAGATTTTGTGTTTGATCATACATATCCAATAATATATACGATCAAACACAAAATCACATCGTATTATATATATATATATATATATATATATATATATATATATATATATATATATATATATATATATATATATATATATATATATATATATATATATATATATATATATATATAATACGATGTGATTTTGTGTTTGATCGTATATATTATTGGATATGTATGATCAAACACAAAATCTAATCGTTCCACAGTTAATCATTTTGGATTTACTCAAGAGATTCTAAAAATCTGTCAAGTAAAATGCGCTTTCAGCCAAGTCGGTTGCTATATATATATATATATGATACGATGTGATTTTGTGTTTGATCGTATATATTATTGGATATGTATGATCAAACACAAAATCTAATCGTTCCACAGTTAATCATTTTGGATTTACTCAAGAGATTCTAAAAATCTGTCAAGTAAAATGCGCTTTCAGCCAAGTCGGTTGCTATGGAAACAGTAGGCCATTATTCTTATACTACAACATTCCTTAATATTAATTTCCAAAATTCTACGACTACCAATTTATGCACAAAATTAAAAAATAAATTTCTACTGAAGTGCACTTCCGGTTCAGTCTATTGTTATAAAAATATTAGGCAATCATTCTATGCTACAGCAGACAGAAATACCAAATTTCAATATTCTACACCTGATCATTTCGAATTTATGCGAAAACTTCCAAAAGACTGTCAAGTAAAGTGCACTTCCGGCTCGGTGGATCTCAATAAAAATAGGATGTGAGCTTCTTGACGGTATAATCGTCCTAAATACTGAATTCTAACAATCTACGTTCAATCGGTTTGGATTTATGCGGAAAATTCAAAAAATGTTTCGAATAAAGTGCTCTTCCGGCTTGGTCGATAGCAATCATTATGCAAGGTGTACAACTAGATATTATAAAAGTGCCTAATACAAAATTTAAGTATTCTGCGACTGATTGTTTAGAATTTATGCGAAAAATTCAAAAAGTCTGTCATATAAAGTGCACTTCCGGCTCAGCTGATTGTTACAAAAATAGAAGATGACCATTAAGATGCTACAGCAATTTCAAATGCTCAATTCCAGTATCCTATGACTGATCATTCTGGATTTGTGTGGGAAATTAAAAAATGTTTCAAGTAAAGTGCACTTCCGGTTTAGCCGATCGCAATCATAATACAAGATGCACAATAAGATGTTATAGAAGTGCTTATTACGAAATTGCAATTTGCTATGGCTAATCATTCTAGATTTATGCAAAAAATTCAAAAAAGTTTTAAGTAAAGTGCATTTCTGGCTTGGCCGATTCATACAAAAATAGCAGATGATCATTCTGATAAAACATCAAGTTCAAATACTGAATTTCAACACCCTACGGTTAATCGTTCTGGATTTATTAGAAAAATTCGAAAAAAGTCTCAGGTAAAGTGCACTTCTGGTACAGACTATTGGAACCATAATGCGAAGTGCACAACTAGACACTATACCAGTCTTAAATACAAAGTTTCAACAGTATACGTTCAACCAGTTTTGAGATTTGCGAATCACGCACGCACAAACATACGTACCGACATCAAGCCAAATATTGTCAGAATGGATACAGGGATGCTCAAAAAGGATATATCCATCAAAAACTCGATATGTGAATTTTATCGGTTTCACAATACTTACTTGTTACTTTGTACAAGTAAGTAAAAAGAGGCATCGCTGTGAGATGAAGGCTATAGGAATCAATATACTTTTTTTTACTGTAGAGAGTAACTTGGTCGCAAAGTTAATAAATGAAAGTCTGGAATATCCGAAATAATTCAAGCAGCCTCTGGAAAAGTTGTAGAATTGTTCTAGGCCGTTGTAGGTAAACATAAGAGACTCCGTATAAAAAACTGCGTTTTTTACTTGGGAGTTCACAGAATAAATCAAACGGTGTATAAATTCTCAATGAAACCAAGGAATGTATGTATTGTTTTTCTTCATATAGAGTTATGCAACCTACGTATCCAATATATATACTGAAGTAAACATAGTTACATGCTTCATATTTTAACACTATAGATACTGTTGATCTGTAGTAAACGGAAACAAAAAGTGCAAGCATAATTTATTTACTCAGTGCTGACTATTATCTTTCAAGCAAAAAAGTAATTTCCTGTGCAGGGAGGAGAGGTAGAGAATTGTGCTTATTTTATAAAATTTAAAAAAATGCCTTGGTTTTTGTTTTAATGTTACATATTAATGATTACGATGTTCTATGGAAGTAAATATTTTAAGATTTGATTTGCGTGTGTAGGCTTTTGAATTATTCAAAGATCAAAGGTAAGTGAATTGTTGACAATAAACAATTAAGACGGCAGCCAAATTTCTGACATATTCATGCTAACCAAAAAAATATGCTTTAGTACAGTTACGGATCTACAGGTCAAGCGATCCGATCGTCCGAGTTTTGAAGTTAAATCATTATTTACTTGTACTAAGTACAAGAAAGTATTGTGAAACCGACAGAATTCACCTATCGAGATTTTGATGGAAATATCCGTTTTGACTATTTTCGGCTTGATGTCGGTACGTATGTTCGTGCATAACTCGCGAATCTCAAAACTGGTTGAACGTATACTGTTGAAACTTTGTATTTAAGACTGGTATAGGGTCTAGTTGTGCACCTCGCATTATGGTTCCAGTCGTCTGTACCGAAAGTGCACTTTACTTGAAACTTTTTTCGAATTTTCCCAATAAATCCAGAATGATCAACCGTAGGATGTTGAAATTCAGTATTTGAACTTGATCTAATATCAGAATAGTTATTTGCTATTTTTGTATGAATCGGCCAAGCCAAAAGCGCACTTTACTTGAGACTTTTTTTGAATTTTTTGCATAAATCTAGAATGATCAGCCATAGCTTATTAAAATTTAGTGTTTAAACTTGCTCTAGCATCAAAATAGTTATTTACTATTTTTGTATCAATCGGCTGAGCCGGAAGTGCAGTTTATATGTATAACAGACATTCAGAATTTGCCGTATAAAACATCAGTTTAATTGAAATGATAAGGTAGACAATGAGAATCTGTTGTCAATTTTTTGATTTTGTTTGACATTTCACATGTCAAAATATTATTAAAATTATATTAAGTATAATTTGAAATGACATAAAACTTTATTGAATAAAAATTTTGATGTCTGTTTTGACTACTATTCAGATGCCATTATTAATTTTCAGTTTCAATTTACGTTTACTGTTTGTGTCTAGTTGTAAAAAAAAAATTAAGTGATTTATTTGTATATCTTTGATTGTTTTCTTCTCAAGGCATTTTGAGAAACACTGGCTCATCCTCTGACCGCGCTGTGCTTTGTAGACGTTTAGAAATACGATTCCACCGCGTAAGATCAACTACGGTCAACGTTTAACGTTTTCAAGTTTATTGCTTCAAGATTTTCACACATTGATTATTTACTTTAATTGCTTTTTGCGTTTTAATGATTGCGTTTAACTCATCTTCTACTCACTTTGACGCCGATTTAAAGATTCATACAGCAATTATTACTTCATTTACCGAGCATTTTTTCTGATGACTGATTATTTTACATTCAATTCGTGCATATTAGTTTCTGTTGAAATGGAATTATTATTGGATGCGGTAAGAATTTCCAGAACTCACAAGCCATGAAATGAACCAATAATTTTCGTTGCATATGTTTTTATATTGAATTTTATTTTTTTCAGAATTTGTCACTGCATAATTTAATTCATTGAATTTTTGATTAAATGTGTAGGTTTTTTTTTTTGTTGAATTTATCAATCAATTAATCAGGTATTTCCTTCCACTTAGAAAAATTTGTTTCTAAATTTAACCTTTCCTGATATCACGATAAGTAAAACTGTATAATCATTCAAACTTCGAAGCGATGCTTTCTATTGATATAGTTTTGTAAACGCAGTAATAGTATCATTAACCGATAGTTAATTGAATTAATTAGAATCTTACTTGAATTATTCCAAATCAAGATACTTATCTAGCAAAACAAACATTAGGTCAAGAAATGAATAAAAATTGAACTAATTTCTTGACAAAAAAATTACTAACCTTATTTTATAGTCGACTAGCATCATAATGTTATCATTACGGCACATAAAATCGTGCATAATGTAATATATTATGGCACAAAATTATCGAAATCGTTATTACAACGGAATAAATAAATGTTATTGGTAGATATTTTCTCGCGTAACTTTTAGGAACTGGATTACTTTTCCGACCATCTTGTCTTTTTAAAGTTGTGATACCAGCACCACTATTTGCTAAAATTATAGCGGATGTTCTCCGTAAAATACATGGCAGCATTAAGAACTTTTAGATACTTGGCAATAAGTCCAGGAATTCGTCCAATTGTAATAATTCCAATTGGATTATGGGTATATTCACCAGAATTATGAAATAAGAAGAACTTCGTAATTTTCACATTTCCTGGTCTTAAATTCATATTATTTTTAATAATGCTAATGTAATTCACTGGGTCACCGTCATTCAAAATCGGGATTGTTTTATATCTGTGTGTCTTGAATATAAACGCCTATAACGAATCCTTCCACTTTTACATTTTCAGTACATAAATTATCGAACTCAACACAACAAGATCCAAAAAAAAAATAACAATAACCTGGTGGTATCAAATTAAAGCTCTTGCGGCGATAATTCTAGTAAAAGCATCAAAGAAAATATTTGAACGATTGTCAATTATTTCTTTTACAAACTATTTAAATTATGTCTAGTTTGGTATGAATTTAAAGCTCTCTGGAGGATAAACTTAGTATATATCAAGAATAAATAATTGATGGAATCCACGTTACCATCCTTAAATTACATTTTCGGCGATTAAATGTCGAAACTTTATGCCCCAATGAATTAAAGACCCCAAAAATCTAGAAAATGACTCCTTGTTTTCAAAAATACTTATTTTATGTGAGGGCTAAAAATAACCGCCATCTGTCACTTTAACAATGACAGCTGTCACTTTGATAATGACAGCTGTCACTTTGGAATATACAATTTATTGATGCGACACTCTAAATTTCTGAAACAGCGATAAAACTGGCCATGAAATTTATGGTTGGGGAAGTACTGTGTGGCCATAGCAGATTTTTTTCTGTTTATAATTCAGATTTCTTCTCGAATGGATCATTCCGATCAAAACCCAAGCCCAGCTCCGGACTGAAAGTCGATTATAATTCTCACTGAATTAATTACACTATACTCTCTGATGTACTCTCTACAAAAGCTAGGAGTGCCCGTGGCTTGAAGAGCGGTAATTGCACTTCATGAATTAGAAAATATCTATTTTTATATTTTATAAATAATTCTATTAATTTGATTTTATTCTAAACTTTGTGTAAAATAAATTGAATGAATTTTTGGGCGCAAATAAGCAGTTGTTATATTATAAACATTAGTTGTTTATTTTACAAATAATTACATATATTCGAGAGTAAATAAATTCTAAACAATACCAAGATATTTCGTTACGCAAATATTTATTTTAGTCTTGCTGTTTGAACAAACAATTTATGAGATTACGAGCATAATTCAATTTGTTCAAAGAAAATACTCGCTTATTGATAACAAAATAAAGAAAAAATATTTGCGTCCAATTTTTTAACATTCGCTCTTTAAATTAATGTGAATAAAATGAAGAAAAATCACAGTACACAATAATAGGGTATATTCATGAATTTATTTTATATTTTTAACTCACTGATTACATCGTTATAACATAGTAAAAACTATAAATTATGTTTATAAGTGCTGTAATCAAGTTCAAAAAAATATTCAAAATTGAGAATAATTTCGAGCTGTTCAAACGCCGCCATTTTCGCGCGCTCTATTGATGACGTCAAATAATATGTCCAGTGACATTACAGTCCATTGTTTACTACAGGTATTTTCGTTCTCAGTTTATTTCAGTTTTAAAAAAGCTCAAAAATCAATTTATAAGTATTGCATTGTGCCTGAATGCAAAATACCATCAGAAATGTACCTGGTAAAGTCTTTTCTCCAATCCAGACAGGTTTTAAAATACGTAAGAAATGATGTAAGGTTACCAGAAGAGATGAAGTGTCACAATAAATTTGACAGATCATGAATAACAATATATGTGATTAGTTTTAGCAATGAAATTCAGTGTACGTATGCGGTTTCATTTAACATTTGCTCGTTTTAAAATGAACAAAAATTTTAGGTTATGTTCACTGTTCATCATATTTCGGATTGTATTTATTAAAATAGCGTACATAATGTGTTATTTTTGAATAATTACTTTGCAGTGTTCACTCGTTTTACTTCAGCGGACCTAAAATTTGAATTTGAAAGAAAATAAGACTGTATCATGAATGGATCTATTCTTGGCAGATTATCCGATTATGCTTTTACAGAATCACTTTGTCCTAAATGATTTATAATCTCAGTAAGATGCTAAAATTACACTTGAACAAGAAATGAATTTACAACACACACGTTATTACTATGTTTTAATCAAAAGCCTGCAATGCCATACAAATGTAAGCAGTGCGCACTTGTTGGCATAGTATTTGACGTCACATTTCGTTTTAACCAATGGTGTTGCGTTTTAGAACTTTGAATTTCTCGCGCTTAGTTTGCATTTAAATTAATTGATTTTAAGCAATCAAAAAGATATTGAATACCAAAATGATGGTTTAGTACCAAAGTCCGGCCAATATAAATTCGGAAAATAATATTTGAACAAAGTTTAAATTTCATGCATATTCCCTATTATTGACTCAGTGTCCAGATTGTTATTGAATATTTAACCAATCACACAGCATTCTTTTCTATTGTTATATATTTTTTAAATATTTGAAATTTGTAAAAGAAAATTTTTTGCGGTTATTGCACTGATTTTTCTCTAATTTGTTTGGTTATTATGTAACATACTTTGTTCTTGTATTTCTCTTACACTCCGGTTCCGTTCTCATAGCGGTCACCATAAAATCGTGCTCGTAGCGGTCAATATTCCCTTATACTTTATTCAACTGTGCAATCTAATTTGAAATCGCTTTTTAATTAGAATTAAAAAAGAAATGTCGAAATATTAAATATTTTGTATTTATATCATTATCAAAATTCACTAATTAATAAAGCTTTGTCAGTGCCTCTGAAACAGTTATCTTTTCTTCGATAAATTGATTGTAGACCGGCTCGCTTTGCTCGCACTTTCAAAAAACATCCCTGTATAGTACTGAATTACGTTTTTGGCGCTTGTAGACTCGAACTTGAGCCCGAGACAGCTAAGAAAAATGAACCAATAATAAAAAATGATACTGGAACACGCTTATTTCCTTAGAAAAATTGAAACAAATTAAGATGTTTAAAAAAATATTGACTGCTACGAGCACGACCGAAAAAGCTGCGAGCATAGGGACATAGAAATATATGATCCTCTATAAACACGCCGTCACTTCTATTCCATGTGAGTAAAGTCAAATAATTCAACATCATTCAAATTAATATCAATATAATATCTTATTACGATCGAATGTGTTTTATTCACTTTAATACTTCGACATACATAATTAGAATGTCGGCCTAATGGTATACGCACCCATAAATATAATGTTCACTATTCAGTCATTAATAGCTTGCCGGCTTTTTGATTTTGTGTTCGAGATAAAATGACAATAACGTACTTCAAATTTATTGATTAGATTACTTAGATGGGAACATAAAAATTTTACGCACACCATAAACCTTAATACGAAGTTAATGTTCAGCTTCGATTCTTCTGATAACCCCAAACAAAAGAGGCAAGAATCCGATAAGACCAGCACAGAACCTGCCACGCATACTTACTAGTACGTTGAATAAGAAATCCATGATTTTCTGAATGAATATTTTACTGTTTTTATTTATTTTTACATTCTAAAAATTATTCAGGAAATAGCAAAAAAGTTCTACAACAAATATTAAAATGGCTCTTATGCCAAACGAGTGAAAATTTTATGAGTGTGGAATACGGCATTCCCAACATGTTGTAGACTATACTTTCTCTAACAAGATTATGGAAACTGATCAATATTTCAGAAACAACTTTTTTTAAAATGGATTTCGGATTTTGAATCTGTTGGTCAAGTCCCTAGGTTGACTTTTCACACACATGTTACAACAATTAGCCGTTGCCAAATAGCTTTATTGTTGCGAAGTTGATTTAATTCCCAGCTTAGAGAGGTAGCGAGAGTGAATACCGATCCAGAAAAGCCGTCAAATATTTCATGACTTAACTGAGATTCGAACTCACGGCCTCTGCGTCCAGATACTAGTACTCTACCACTGTGTTATCACCGTTCGAAAATTTTAAAATTAGGAAACGTCAAACGCAAAGCCAGAAGTACCTAAATACCTGAATTGTTCGGAATTAACCATAGTAACGAAACAAACAGCTTCTGATTCGTCCATGATGAATTAATGATTCTAAACGGCTGCTAAACGGCGTACAGAATTACTCCAAACGACATGTGGGAATGTCACTTATTCCAACATAATTTTTAGTTACGGAATATGCAGATTTGAAAACTGTGTTGGAGAAAATTTTATATTAGGACCTAGGTGTATAGGGCACCATCAACTTTAATCAGTTGGTCAAATATTTAATTGCCTGTCCTAACTTTTTGAAAGAGCATACATAAAATAATTGTGACATTTCTGAAGCTTTGGAGCATCCAGGCACAATATGTCTCCCAAAATTTCAAATGGAAGAATAATTTACTTGAGCGTGTTTCATTCTTGTTGAGACTCATCAGTATAGGCTAGCCAAGCCTAGATAGTCGAACTTAGATACCAGAATGAGAAATAATTGTCTTGTAAAAACAGCATCCCACTCATGACTTCACCATACCCTGAATTTCATAGCTTCCTCTTAGGCTAATTCCACAAGAACAAAATTGTCGCCATGATCTTTGATGCTCTTTTCTTGGGTGCCTTTTGTCGCTTCTTGATCAACTGCATAATTCCTTGTTTGGTCTCAAGATCATATTGGTGGGCCTATTATAATCCGTTTCCAAATTGCATCTTCCTTAGCTTCAAGTGCCTTCAAAAACCCTTGAGATGACTGAATACTTTACTGCTCATCGAAGGAGGTGAGGTTTTGAGGTATTCATTGGGCAGGCATATATATATATATATATATATATATATATATATATATATATATATATATATATATATATATATATACACATTATAAGGTCACTGTATATATATATATATATATATATATATATATATATATATATATATATATATATATATATATATATATATATATATATATATATATATATGCCTGCCCAATGAATACATATATATATATATATATATATATATATATATATATATATATATATATATATATATATATATATATATATATATTGTAACGTTATTTACTTTAATTTAGGGAGCAAAAGTTACTAAACACTACTATTTATTTTTATGATTTATTAAAATGATGAACTAGATAACTAACACTATTTTTAATAACTAATTCTAATTTAAACTACCGATTATTACACTACACTATAACTTAACTTTAATTATTCATGTCAATATTGATTTATTTTAAATAACACAATTTATTTCAATCACTAGCAATCCACATTATAAGGTCACTGTGCTAAATAATCAATAATGCTCCTCGCTTAGTCAGCGAATATATACTGTCATTCTCTCCCCACTACATTCTTCCCGCAAACGTTCAAGCTTTTCTAGAAAACGCTAGAAGGTGCCAGCAATTTTCTGGAAAACAAATATATTCGCTTCTATTTCTTGATGCAAAATATTCCCACAATAATTCTAAGCACCAGTAAAGCCGAAATGACTAATTTATAGACCTCAATTCGTTACAATAAAATACGATGTGATTTTGTGTTTGATCATATATATCATTGGATATATATAATCAAACACAAAATCTCATCGTTCCATAGTTAATCGTTTTAGATTTACCCAAGAGATTCTAAAAATCTGTCAAGTAAAATGCACTTTCAGCCAAGTCGGTTGCTATGGAAACAGTAGGCCATTATTCTTATACTACAACATTCCTAAATACTGATTTCCAAAATTCTACGACTACCAACAGATCTGAATTTATGCGCAAAATTGAAAAATAAACTCCTACTGAAGTGCACTTCCGGTTCAGTCTATTGTTATCAAAATAGTAGGCAATCATTCAGATGCTACAGCAGACTGAAATACCAAATTTCAATATTCTACACCTGATCGTTTCGAATTTATGCGAAAAATTCCAAAAGACTGTCAAGTAAAGTGCATTTCCGGCTCGGTGGATCTCAATAAAAATAGGATATGACCATCTAGACGGTATAATCGTCCCAAATACTGAATTCTAACAATCTACGTTCAATCGTTTTGGATTTATGCGGAAAATTCAAAAAATGTTTCGAATAAAGTGCTCTTCCGGTTTAGTCGATAGCAATCATAATGCAAGGTGTACAACTAGATATTATAAAAGTGCCTAATACAAAATTTAAATATTCTACGACTGATTGTTTAGAATTTATGCGGAAAATTCAAAAAGTCTGTCATATAAAGTGCACTTCTGGCTCAGCCGATTGTTACAAAAATAGAAGATGACCATTTAGATACTACAGCAATTTCAAATGCTAAACTCCAGTATCCCATGGCTGATCATTCTGAATTTATGCGGAAAATTAAAAAAAAAGTCCCGAGTAAAGTGCATTTCCGGCTTAGCCGATCGCAATCATGATGCAAGATGTACAATAAGATGTTATAGAAGTTCTTTATACGAAATATCAATATACTACGGCAGATCATTCTATATTTATGAAAAAAATTCAAAGAAAGTTTCAAGTAAAGTGCAATTCTGGCCTGGCCGTTTCTTACAAAAATAGCAGATAACCATTCTGATACAACATCAAGTTAAAATACTGAATTTCAACATCCTACGGTTGATCATTCTGAATTTATTAGAGAAATTCGGAAAAAGTTTCAAGTAAAGTGCACTTCCGGTACAGATAATTGTAACCATAATGCGAAGTACACAACTAGACCCTATACCAGTCTTAAATACAAAATTTCAACATTATACGTTCAACCAGTTTTGAGATTTGCGAGTTTCGAACGAACGCACGCACGAACGTACTGACATCAAGCCGAAAATAGTCAAAATGGATTCAGGGATGCTCGAAACGGATATTCCCATCAAAATCTTGAGGGGTGAATTCTGTCGGTTTCACAATATTTTCTTGTACTTGTACACCTTTAGCATCCCTAAATTTCCGTGAATAATCTGTCCAACTCCTTCTTTATTAATTCCTGTTGCTTCCGTAAGCTGCCACAATTTCAATTTACTTTCTTCTACATTGTCAGTTGTGACTTTTGTTGACGCAGGGTCGTGAAGGATGTTCCTCACTAATACGGAATAGTGCCGCCATTGGGCAATTCTTCCGTTACAGTATTTTTTATTTTTGACATGAATTATACTTTTTTTTTGCCACGGATTTAATTTCAGAGCTAGTCTATTTTTATTTTTGCAGTTATATTGAAGATATTGAGGAATATTTTATTTATCAGGAAAAAAATTATACGTTGTTTAAGTTTTATAAGTACCTATACGTTTAACTCCAATTTGTATTCTTTAAATAATAAGTTTATCTGCGTAGATTTCAATTCGCTGATATATTCATACATTTCCCTGAAAAATACGATGGAATTTTTTTTACTGTCACATTTTTTAATTTATAAAATTATTCGAATAAAACATTCTAAATCTGTGCGAAATATTTCGAAACCTACGAACCTATTGTAATTCATCATAAAAATAATTACAGCGGAGTTAATATGAACAATTTTTGTGGATTCTGCGACGTACTCATATATTTTGTATTTGTTTGCATGCGTGTAGTGTTATTATTTTTATTTGATTTTTATTCATGTCAAATCAGATAGGCGAAGCGGTGTTTCAATGTATTATTTATTAATGAAATGCCAGAAATAAAATATTGAAATCACAATCAATATAACCGGATATTGCTGTGAATCAGTGATTCTCAACTTTATAACAAAATTCAAATAATGTGATCAATTCTGTTGTTCTATTATCGATCCAAATCAAAAGCCAATTGACGTATTTTCACATCGTATTTCAAGTAATTCTTCTTAGGGTTCTAACAACGAATATTCGTTTTTACTTAAACGGAATAAATAATCGTGAAGAATAAGTGAATAGTGATATCTTCTAAACCTTGCAAGATATCAAAATGGAACTTACACGAAAATTTAAGTTAAAATTCCTGTCTTAATCCGTAAAATTTCCATTGAAATCTGTTGGGCCGTTTCGGAGCCTATTCGAGACAAGCTTTCAGACAGGCAGATAAAAATTCTAAAAACGGTCATCTATGACCGTTTGAATAGCACTTCTTATTTAAATTTCTGCATTTCAACATTTGGATTCGGTTTCGCAATTATTATTAGTCTCGTGTTAGATTATCAAATGTATGATGTATGTGTCGTGTGTAACATTGTTTTGGCAGTACAATGGTTATAAAATGATTATAATATGAATCCTACAAAAGCCTTGATATCAAATTGTCTGATTGTTGATTAAATAATAATTATGTGAGTTTTTTTGAATTTTATTCTCATCTAGTTGGAGGATAATTGGATAATTAGGGGCAATTTCGATTACCCTGCAATCTGTTATTTTTAAATTTAAGCGCCTAATATGATTTTGCTATGAAGGCAGAGAAAGTTTTTAAGGAAAACGATCGCTCAATCCTTATGGCCTACCACCTTTTTGTTTGTTTTGTGCTGAAAGCGTGAATTAATGTCAAGAAAACTACTGTTCACATTCAAAAATAGTAATGAGAAAACTGCTTGTTACTTTAGTGGAACACATTCATCGACTGAACGAAGCGGACCCTTATATAGGCCAAATAAGGAGTCTCCTCTGTTTTACCTGCGGTGACTTTTTAATTGGAGAAATTTGTTACACTATTTTTTTTTTTTTTGTTTATTACATAAAAAATTCTTAAATCTGTTTGACCTAAGCGTAAATAATTCTCTGAAACTTCATTCTCTAATAGCATTGCTGGATATAATGACATGTTAACGTGTAAAAAAACAAAAAACTACACAATGCGTAGGTAATTTGTTTGAAATTGCGCCAATCCACTAATGATAGTTTTATCGAGCTCTGCTCATTTGTTTCTGATTCCCAGGACGTTGTTGTACAGTTGAACTGTTTTCAATTACGTTAATGCTGTCTTATTCACTCGAACGGTGAGTATGTGCAAGTGTGTGTGTACAGCGTGTTTAATTGGTCAAGACTTGTTAACAGCTTCTGTCTCTAGATGGTAGCTCTAGACAAAGAATAACGGAAGGAACTCATGTGAATGTAGATACGAAAATAGATAATACAGCAGGTTTTACTTCACAGTAGATTGGCAGATTGAAGTAACATTTTCGCTCATGAACTACCATCTTATAAAATAACGGTGCATGTTATTGAAACAATCATAAGCAAATTGATAATCATCAAAATAGGTGTTCTATGCAAGTATTCTAATTTCCAATAAAAATAATAAAACCAATAACGCCTGTATCGATCTTGGATGGAATATGTAGAGCCCATCTTCATGTCATACAGTTCACAAGTTGAATTAAATTGATCGCAACGGAAGTAAAGGAGTATACCGGTTTGTTTTCTACTATTTTTGTGTCCTGATTTTTTTCCAATTTGACAGGAAGGGCGGCGTCCCACGTCCTTGCTGCACCGGCAGCCAGTGCCTACGTTAGTTTCTTTATATTAATTGTAAGAAAAATGACCTCGATTTTAGTTTTGTAACAATTCAAATAAATTTGTCGAAAAAATTAGATAAACATTTAAAAACTTAATTATCTAGGTATTAAGCTAGGAAATTTATGTTTAATTTTATAAATCTTATCATTTTTAAACAAACATAATAAATTTGCTGGAAACCGATATGTTGCTGTCATAGATGTTTTATTAGTATTCGTCCTTGAATATAATTATAATCTTTTTATGATTAATACTAATTCTTGAGCTATATTTATATTAATTTCAATTTAAGTTGTGTAAATTACTAATTATGATGAACATCAACAAAAGTGTGGACTTAAACATGATGACAAGTATTTGTAGACTTGTAGAGTCACTAAAATTGTTGTCCGAATATCATAATCCTTGTTTACACTCATATTGCATATATAGTTTGGACAGACTTCATCTACCGAATAATCGTTAACGGTTTCTTAGGTTTTTATTGCAGTCACTCAATGGTAAAAACCACAAGCCTGAGGTGCACCAGGGCCGTAACAAAAAATTTGAATTAGAATTCGATATATTTCATGTCTTCAATATGTAGACTATATTTTTAATAAAATGCAGATTTCCATGATCACTCAAGAGGTACTGATTGCGGACCGTTAACTTTTGTTTGTAGTAGCTATTTCCCCAAGTAGCCTATAAACCGCATGCCATTTTGAAAAAAATATATATTTATTCCGACATTTGCTCGTCCTCGTCCATCTCCTTATCCTCAGGATTAATATCGGATACATCCGAATAACTGAAAATTTTAATTAGTGAACACAAATTTATCCTTTATTTTATCTCATGTTGAATGCAGTTATTCCATGGTCGCTGTCCAATATTTTCAATTTCTTGTGTGATTAATTCAACTACACTGGGGTTTAGTTGCGGCAAAACATTTTTTTTTTCCAATATTGTATTTAATTCGGTCCAAATTAGCTCAATAGGATTGAATATACTTTGTACAAATAAAGCCTCATTCACAATACGAAATCAGTAGTTAGTGTTAGTATAGTTCTGGTTAGTAATTAGTGTTTATATTTTGAGTTTTAAAAACAGCGTTCACAGTGCTCCAAATTAACGCCCTACAATTATAGTTTCTTTCGTTGATAGAGTGTACTCTGGCTCCAATTAAGGGCTTTATAGAAAATTCTTCAGATATTTTTAGTATTAAAAGTCAAAATAAATCGTTTAGGACAAGAAAATAATGAACTAACCTCAATTTTTTTATTAATTTAGTTCTTTCAAATGATCAACATAAGTAAGTAATATATTTTTTCTACGATCACTATAGAAAACAACATATTTCCCATACAAAACACAACTAGAAAACTTACAATTTCACACAACTGTGCGAAAAGTCGTGAGAAATAATTTCTCACACCAGTTTGACCAACTTACATATTAATAATTCATTCTGGATATTCTTTAGGTGATATATATGATATATTTAGCAAGATTATTGATAAATATCAGGGACTTGATATAAATCTCTGTTTACTCTTTTATAAGCCACCTTTAAATAACAAAACTGCACTAAGTTCTGTTGGAATGATTTTCTTATTCTTGTAATATATATTCCGAAGGTTGGCAACACTACGAATCACAACTGTCAAATTGAAGCAGACAATACACGTTCCATCACATTCTGTTGAAATCGAGAAATTATGTATGTAATTATTGTATCATAACCAAAATTAGATATCCACAAATATCATTACTGCAGTTGGAAAATGGTTAGTGACAAAAATTTAGAAAACACGCTACCCCAGATCACAGAAAACTCTAACTAATGAACCAATCAGAAGGTCGCCTGGTGAGAGAGAGCCAATCAGATACAATCTTTCCGTAGTTTGCAACAATTAGATTACACAACAATGAAATGTCAATCAACTGATAGAAAATATATCAATAATGTTCCAAATCATAACTAAAATTAATATCACAATAAATAAGCAGAGCAAACAATTAAAATGCCTAAATTATTTTATATTTGTGAAAATAGATTTAAAATCTCAGTTATACGAATGATTCACCTACATATTTCGTTAAAAATTGTGATCGTAGAAAAAGTATAGTGTACAACACGTATAGAATCACCTATTTCACACCTGTGTGATTCCAGCACTCGACTCCGTCTCGTGCTGAAAATTACACACCTCCTGTGAAATAGGTAATTTTCTATACTTGTTGTACAATATACTATTTTTAAATTTGATGTTGATCCATTTCGTACAGATTTCATAGCAAAAATATATAGGACTCAAATGTCAAATAAATTAAGAAGAAAATATATTCATCCCTTTTTCTCCCTCTTCTGATTGGTCGAGCCACTAACTACTTACCAAAAAGTTTGGAGCTTGCAAACTCTTGCGCTAACCACGATTAGCATAGATAGAGCAACGCGGGGCTAATTTTGTTGTTAAGAACGCTAACACACGATGGTGCATGTCAAACATCTAGCACTAACCATAACTACTAACACTAACTACTAATTTCGTGTTGTGAATTAGGCTTAAGTAAAAACTATAAGCTTAGTGTCCTGAATAATGTCTACCAATACCAATTGCATACTACTAAATTTATATCTGTTTATTGTTCTCCCTCTTCATAACGTTTCTCCTGTTGTGTAATCATATTCCCTGTGTAAACATTACCACATTTACTTTTCCGGGACCTTATTTTTCCATTTGCATTAAATATTCGACCGCAGTCATAGCAAACGTTGGGCCTTTTGCGAATTTGTAGAGATGGAGGGTACCTTTACACAGAGGACAAAGAACTTAACTTCAGAACGAAATTGGGGTAAATTTTCCCTCCAAGCAGGGGGTAAGCGACCCTCATCACACAGCAGATGTCACCAGCTAAAATAAAGCGTAACATGGAGACATCCGTCCAAGATACAGAATGGTCATTGTCGATTCGATCCTTAAAAATGGATTCATAGTACAGTGAGAAAATTTTATTAGGGAAACTATTCAAGAATAATAACTGATGAAAAATAGAAGAGTGCAAATTTTCTTGTTAAAATCAAATATTAAACTAGATATCCTAAGATATTATTTGAGCAAGTTTTATCTTTGCTATTAATTTCAACTTGTAGGTCCTATTAAACTGACTCATATTATTTATGGGACCTTCGTAAAAAATTATAATGACAAATAATAACATCATTTATGAGTAATAATGTAGATACCTAATGCTGAATTGAAGAAAAAATGAATTATTACAATGATTAAATAAAAAAGAACTTGATAAAACAAAAGTGCAATTTTGTATTTAAGTAAGCGATAAGTTGAAATCATGCAATAATCAATAGTTTACCAATAGTCGGGGAGCCGGCCGCACCTTATGTTTCCTGATTACGGCAAATTGTATATAAATCGATCGGGAATATAGCAGTCAATAGGGTGCCAGACTATAAATCTAAAATCCTGTCCTAAGTGTCGGAAAAAGGCTATTTCCGGTCATTTGTCCCAGAGTCAACCTCCCTGATAGAACTTACGATTGAAATTAGTACCAATCAATAGCGAAGGTCAAATACTTTGACATAAAATAGGGTGCTATCTTCTGACCTGTCTAGGAGGCTACAGCCACCCTTAAATGTGACCCATTTTCGTATTCAACTTCCCTGATTGAACGTACGATTGTTGTTTTTTTCCTGTTCCGAACAGGTTCGATCATTCTATCAAGGAACTTGACTCCGAAAAATTTGATCGATTATTTCACTCATGTCAATTATACTGACAAATTTTGCATAGTTACAATGACAATTATAATAATAAATTCCTTGCCAACGGGAATTTATCTCGGTAAATTCCCGTTCGCAAGCGATTTTTCGCGATAAATTGCCTTTGTCATGGAGAAACAATACACAGTTCTAATATAAACAAACAATCAGTTCTCGGAAATGTCAAAATTTAATCGTTTTGGAAATGCATTTTTCGCCGAAAATAATGAAATTGAAAATAAAAAGTCTAAAAATACAAGAGTATATGAGGACAATTTAGTGCATTTTTCAATAAAAAAAGTTAGTAGTTGCAACTAACATTATTTAATAGTTACTTATAGTAGCAATTTCATTCGAGAAATATTCTCCACAAATACCACTCGCGACTTTAATTTTATCATAAATTTTTCTTTCAAGCATTGATTACCTTAAAGCAACATCCTCCGAGTCATCTGCTCAGATGAAATCCCTCGAGCTACGCTCTCGTGATTTAATCGGACAGATGACTCTCACGATGTTGCTAGGTAATCAATGTTTTCAAGAAAAATTTATTGATAAAATTACAATCCCTTGTGATATTATATACGAAAATTACCTTTGTCTCGACACTATATTCCCGATCAATTCATATACAATTTGGCGGTGAAGATGAGGTGCGGTCGGCTCCTCCCTTCATTTGAAACGTATAACAGTACATATAATTTTACTTTCTACACTAGGTGCTCAGAAAATGTCCCATGAGTACAGCTCATAGAAAAAAGTTTCTTTCATTTATTATTTCTTAAATTCTCATATTTATAACTTTAAAGTCCACCGTACAAGAGGCAATTTCATTCGCTTGGAGTCGCGCTGGCTCCAATACTAGAAACTTGGTCCGCTGCGTGGTGCTGTGCTTGCCAGAAACTGTTTTTACAAGATAGATTTACCACGCCACACTGACTTGTATTTCGTTAGATTTTGAGAAATTGTTTCTATGAAGGCTTGCATATTCGGTTATTTATAATTAATCATTTGATCCTGACGATTTTCTACAATTAACTAGACGACGCAGCGAGGTCAATAAACCAATAAAAACAATTTATTGTGAAGAATTAGTTGAAAATATGGCTTGGAAATACTATTCAGATCAATTGATGCCTTGCAAATATACTTCAAACATTAATAGCCAAAATAAGAGAAAAAGATAAAAATGAGAAAAAGTCTTCTTGCATAATGTATAAAAAACTAAGTGATAAGGATAATAATTTTAGTTGTACGTAAGCAATTTAAATGGTATCTCTAACAACTTTGTAATTGGTAATGTGTTGCAGCTTTAAATTGTATAATCTGACCACTTAATTGGTAACTGGTACTAGTAATTGTAAAATATAAAGACGTCTAACATAAATATTGAGGTTAGGAATTGTATTTTCATCTTGATTGAACTATATTTGTTTGGAAAAAATTTGTAGTCTTTTGCGTCCATAAGATCTATTTTTCATTTTAAAAATGTGTCGCAATCGACTTATGACTTCGATTTTTACCTATTGAACTTCACCACTTATACTACTAATCATTCAAGTGGTGCAATTTAGTTCTCTCAGCGTAATTCGTCAAGCATGTTAAGAACATCGCGACCTCAAAACCCTTTTAGCAGCCACTCTCTTGAATATTTTTTGAATATTTTTTCTGCTCGCATTCTAATCAATTTGAAAGTTATAACTGCTCTTCTCCGACGATTATTTCCGGCAACATTCATATTTGTAATGAGCAAATCCTCGTTCTATACAGTCACAATAAGTGGCGCAGCTTGCTTCGTGTGCTGCGAAAACTAGTGTCACACCAAGCGTAGCTCAAAGCGGCCCAGAGCGCAAAAAAACTTGCTTAGAAAATTTCCTCGTGTGCGGCTGGCTTTAGACTTTTCATTTTATCAGCAGAGTAAAATTCTACAAATTAAATTTTTGAGTAATCTAAAAAGTATTCAATAGTTTCTTATCAATATCACAGGGATTAGAAATCTATTTGCTTTTTATTTGAAGTATTGTCGGATCGAATACTTTCATGTATATTATTTGATTCAGATGCTTTTCAAGATCCAAATATTTCTGGCACACCATGAAAAATTTAATGTTGTACATAAACTGAAGGAATGAAATAAGTATCAAATTTGAGCACAGTCCAAAAGTATGCCTCCTAAACTTATTATTGGAAACAATTAAAGGTCTTTATGCTCGGCTCCTTTACTGCGTGCTTAATAATTGTGAATATGAAAATTGAGAGCTGCGAAAATCACCTTATGTGTAAAACATTATGAAAAATTCATATATATCGTATTTATTCAAAATGAGATCTGCATTATTAATTTAATTTTAAAGAAAAGATTAAGAAGATTAAAAATCTGACGTCACTCAGGCATTCATAAATTCTACTTCACAAATTCTTTAATTGTTCTCACGATTCCATCGGATAAAGTTCTTTCTTTATTGATTTGGAATTATAAGAAAAGAGAATTATGTTTTAAACGAGCACAGACAAAAACTCGCTTAAAGCCTTATTGATTTATCAAAAAAAAAAAAAATTCAAAGACGGGGTTAAAAGAAGGCATATATTTTACTGAAAGATTGTTTGTTATTTGATAGTGATATACATAATAACGTTTAAATTTTTTTTATTCAAGTCCTCCTGTTTGTCAAAATTTATAAGGGCCTTAAAGAATCCGGAAAAGTATATTGTGCAACGGGTTCTTCTAATTAAAGTCTGGCATATTTCCAGACCAATTCTAGCAGTCTCTTTCCAGATGAGAAGCAGGTAAAGATCTCTCTGCCTATATAAAGAAACCAGTGCCATTAAAAATATTTGATTTCAACCGGTGGTGCTTCGCATTTAACTAACGGGCGGGCTTCGTCCGCTCTGAAAATGTTCAAAGTTCCATGATTAATGTTTATAAACAGCGGTTTTTGTTTTCAATTGGCGGTGAAACTATTAAGAGGATTAGGAAATGAATAAATAAAACAATTATATCAAAAATTGATCACCTGTCATTATATTATACTGTCAAAACTCTAGGTTGATGGGATAGTCTATTACCTCACTTGATATGAATGCAAAATTTTTGGCTCCATGAAGTATCTTTTTTTTTTACAAAATTTGAAGTTTGCTTTATATGTTTCAACAAATAGAGTCGAATTTAATGAGACAAAAAATAAATCATGAAAAAGATAAGAATTTTTTATTTTCTATTTGCTTCTATACAAATAAACAATTGCTTGACACACGCCATTCGCCATAAAAAAGCTCCCCTTTATCCCCACTTTTTGGCACCAAACGTCATCTCTTTTCAGTCAGCGGAAACTAAAAGGATGAACGTGTTTAGAAACAGTGTCATGTTAATCCGAACGTGAACGCCAAGACTGTTATTTTCGAATATATATTGATAGATAAAGCATAGAGTTTGATCATGAAGTCAACATGAAATGGAGTAGTCATGCATTATTTCGGTAAATTTGATATTTAGCGAAATTTCTTTTATATCAATGACAACATATCATTTATTGTTAAGTTGAATGATTATTTATTTTTAGGATCCGAAAGTAAGTAAAGATAAAATAAAATATGTCTATTCAATATATGGTCAGTCGTACTCCCTCTATATTTCAGTAGTTGCAAGGGGTGGGTGGGAAGAACTCACACAGAGTTCAATACTCACACACACATTTGTTCACGCTGCGAAGACACATGGCAAGTTACTAATACCAGTACAGGAACATGGGCTGCGTGTATATGTGAATAGATGGTTGATGTGTGAAGAAAGAGAAGTGGGGGAGAGGAGAATCCTGAATGTGGGGTGTCGCGTGATGATGTAATATACGAGAAACGAGCGAGCCATGAACAGCACCGCAAGGGCGCATTCAAAATAACAGGAGCGCATTAAGTATTATCTTAGGTATAAAAATAGTAAATTAATGTTACTGGAACATTTTATAGGCTGTTTCACTAAAATTTAAGTCTACAACTTTTTTACTGTTTTATAAAAACACAACGAAACGAATTTTGTGGGAAGTTGAAGTGCAATATAAAAACAGACACTATAAGAGGAATAGTGAGAACCAGAATTCGAACCCCACTGGAGATTGAACACAATACCAGAAATAATAGACGGCTCTGTTTGAGTGATTGGAAGGGCCTATAAGCTGCCAGTCTTTTATGCTTTGAATTGACCATTCGTATCATTGAGAAAAAAAAGGACAAATCGGAATGAGATTGGTGGAAATTCGGTCCTGTGCTCTACATTAAGGGAAACTAGGAATATTATTTCATTTACGATTAGAATTATCTTAATCATAGCAAATAACCATAAATGAATCACTAAAAGTCCGCGTTTCATTGTAATTCAATTTAATTAAATCACACTGTTCTCAGAATTTATTTTGCACCCGGTTTTGATCACTGGATGTTCATCTTCAGACTACCGATGAGACAACAAAGTAAAAGAAAGTAGGACAAATTCAAACGTACGTAGAAGTAGATTTTGAAAAGTCCAACAAATTAAAAAATAATAAAAATTGTAATTTACAAATTTTGTGAAGGCTCTGTAATTTTATTGTGTCACTATTTTTATTATTTTTGAATTTGTTACTTGTACGTATATTTTGATTTGTCCTCTTTTCTTTTACTTTGTAGTCTCATCGGTAGTCTGAAAATGATTATCCAGTGATCGAAAGCAATTGCTAAATCAATTTTGAGAACAAAACAAATACAAAAAGTGTGCATATGCTTGTTATGCCTGTCTATTTGTTTATAAAACATAAATACTTCAGTACAGAGATTTTTACAATAATATTTATAAATAAACAACATCGCGCTTAACTGTAGTTATCTTTGTGTCTTGTTAAGTCCAAGCTTTACGACGCAGGATTAGACGAATTTTACGTGAATTATGTAAGTATTGCTCTTCCAATTATCGATATATATTGCGGCACATGTCTAGGCATTTTTGTTTCAGTCTTATCTTTTTTTATTTCAAATATTCCGTGCACAAATAAAATATTTATCTGCTGTGAGAACTAACTTTTACGTAGGTACATATCAACTACTCCCTTTCCACACATAATCTGTCTGGTGCTCCATAATATATGATGTTCGCGTACCGCAAACAATTTTTCAAAATTATCGATGTTATCAAAATTGTAGTCAATATTTTTTATGTTTCTTTGACGACTCCGCTTACCTAAAGTTTTGTTAATAATCAATTAGCAGGCCATATGAAAAAATATCGAAAAAGAGCTACGTCCTATGCTAGTCGTGCTGGAACATGGAATTTGAATATCTTCTGGAGCTCATGAACGATATATTTGTCTTGTGATAGACTTTTTTCGAAGGTTTTGATATTAACTATAAATGAACACTTACTTGTTTTGAATCATAAACTTTATGTGAATTAACTTACAACCAATTTGTATTTTTTAACTGATTTATACAGAGTGATCAAAAATGATTGTCCGTGCCGCCTTGTTCTGATTTTCTCTTTGCCGCCTGCTTGAGATAGTGAGCTCCAAGTGACGATGACAGTTCGTCTGAAAGCACTATTCTATCCTAAAAATTTGGTAGAATAATAATAAATTTTGAATCATCATTCCATAAAACAGCTATTCACTTACTCCTTTGTTTTTTTGAATCAGATTATGGATGAATCCGTCACAAAATATGCAATATATACGCCATTGTGTTCTTGAAATGTCGGTAACGTAGTTATCAAAATAAATAAATTTATACTAACTTTATTCCATGAAGATAGTTTTGATCATAATGCGAACTTTTCATGCGAAAATTTTGAAAATCTGTTCAGTTAACTGCATTTTCAGTTCAACCGATCGCAATCACAATGCGAGGTGTACAACTAAATGTTATAGAAGTGTTTAATACGAAATTTCAATATTCTACGACTGATTGTTTTGAATTTATGTGGAAAATTCAAAAAGTTTGTTACATAATATGCACTTCCGGCTCAGCCGATTGGGTACAAACATAGAAGATGACCATTTAGATGATACAGCAATTTCAAATACTGAATTTCAACATCCTACGGCTAATCATTTTTGATTTAAGTGAAAAGTTCAAAAAAAGTTTCAAGTAAAGTGCATTTTGGTACAAACGATTGTAACCATAATGCAAGATGCTCAACTATAGACCTTAAATAGTTACAAACGAACGCACATACATACATACATACGTACTGACATCAAGTCGAAAATAGTCAAAATAGATCCAGGGATACTCAAAACGGATATTTTCATCAAGTCTCGAAATGTGATTTTGTTGGTTTCCAATATATACTTACTTTTACTTTGTTCAAGTAAGTAAAAACCGGTAAAAACTGATTGGAAAAGTTCTATGAACCAATTACCGTAATCGAATATGTGCCACGTTAGATGGACTTATACCTGGAATTGATGAAAAATGAATCCTGGATTTGTGCTTGAATCCCAAAGTTTGTGCTATTAATTTACGCTTGTAATTGGCTTAACATTTAAAATTCATGTCTGAGCACTAAGCAGCTCAAACCCAGCATTAAGTACCTCTACTATAATAATTGATTGAATATTATAATAAATAGTGGAGGTTTATTTTTGATGTCACGTGAATTATATAAATTTAAAATATTTAGATACATTTCATTTTTCATACTTTAAATGACGCTCCAATTGAACTTCGGAGAATAAGTAATCTTCATAAAGACTCAGGCCAGTTGGTTGGAATTAGTCCATAATCATTGGTAAGGGTCGCAGATCGCAGGTAACTGTAATAGTTCTACAATCTTGGAACCCTCCAAATGGAGATCACGAACTAAATACGTAAATAAAGAGCATGGAACACAGTTATTTCACTATTGCCCAGTTGCACCGCTATCACTTGACTTTAAGTACGGAATAATTACCATGGGAACAATTGTCTATATATAGATATTATTCTTCCCTTAAAGTTAAGTGACGGCGGTGCAACTGGCCATATGTGGCCTGAATCAATTCAAGTTCTAAAAAAACTTTCACGAGTCCAGAAAAAACGTGCGTTTTCACAAATGGCAAAAACCAAACTAAAAAATCTGCTGTGGCCACACAGTACTTCTCCGACCGACAAGTTTCATCGCTGTTTCAGAAATTTAAAGTGTCAACTCAATGAATTGCATATTTCAAAGTGACAGCTGTCATTGTTAAAACGTCAGATGACGATTATACTATTATGCTATACGCCTATTGCGTATCCTCAGTGGCTCCACTCTATCGGTTAAATTTTACATCTACGAGGTGTGCCGTCAAAAACGTCCAACTGCTAAACGTCATTTTTGTATGTCATATTATTCGATAATCATGAGTATAAATCATTCACTTAGAATTAATTTTTATAGGTCACCGAGAAGAGATTATGGAGCGAAACAAAGAAAAATGTGGATAACACCAGTTAAACGAGTGTGATTTTATGCAATATTCTATAAGAATGTATTAGATATCATTCAATTCTCAGTATCAAACATCTTTAGAGAAGTTGAATATTATAATTGTAGAGAAACTCAATAAATACCACTTAAATGATTTTCTTGATTGACTGAACAAGTTACATGCATTCGTCTCAGAATCCTTTACTGAAAGCACCAAATTTTTGCTTAATATTTTTCCTTCTTAAAATTCAAGAATTGTTTTAAAGATAAACAAGATGAGAAAATCTCTTTCCCCTAAGGATTTTGCTCAAATTCTGTGCGTATATAACACATGATAAATCTAACTGTAATTGATTACCCTTAGATGAGTCACATAAACAATAAAAAATAATAATGACTATGGTTGATTTGCTTCTTTTAGAATATTTTTGTCTACAAATGTTGTCTTAAATTTAATACAATATTACTATTAGGCATACAGATGGTACGTCATGGATTTCATTGCGATTGTAAAGAAAATTGATATATTTCAAAACATTGATAGGTGACATCACACCTCGAAATTGCGAATTTTTAATAATATGCGGCGCTTTCGTCGAAATTTGAAGATATGCAACAGGCCTATAATCCTTTCTGGATTTTTGGGGTCTTCTATTCTGTGGAATATATAAAATTTCGACATTTGATCGCCGGAAGTGTAATTTAATGATGGTAATTCCACTTACATTTCTTTACACTTGATAAAGGCAGCACTTTGCTGTCGAAACGTTGTGTTTCAAATTAATTAATACAGAACTGATTACCCAATAAAACATATTTATGAATTTCATTTATTTATTTTTGATATCTTTTAAGCTTATCTCCCTAAAAGCTTCGAATTAATATTAAACTAGACATCATTTGGATAATTGGTAAAAAAAAAACTATTGACAATCGTTTAAATATTCTCTTTGACACTTCTACTAGAATTACCCGCAAGAGCTTTAATTTGATACCAAACACGACAGAGCCAAATTAATAATTCAAAAAAATTCATTGACGAACGTTTGCATGTGATGTCTAAATATGAGTGATAATAATTCTAATTTCACATTATGATTCTCATGTTTTCTTTGCTTAAGAAAAATTAACGAATCTCATAATAATTTAAATTTTAATAATAACAAATGAACCGCTGATAATTTTGGGAAATGCTTCAAGTGAATGTTTTGCCAAATAACTCGAGGATCAATTTTAGATATTTCATATTTTATGATAAATACTACCGTTTAAACGCAAAAAATATGTACCTTGATCGATATATCGTTTTGTAATTATTTTTTTATTATTGTATTACATTAATTTTTCTGCTTGCTCAATTGATATCGTAATGTACTATTAAGAATTTCCAATTACTATATTTTGATTGCATGAATTAAAGGAAATTACAGTCTTTTTTTAATGATTCATGTTATGTTCGAAAGTTCTAGTTTGTGAATTAATTTTATCAATTACAAAGTGAAAAGAACGATTATTATAGTATTTGATTTCGTATAATGCCTATCAATAATGCCCAACATCTGATTAATGCTGGAATTGTTAAAAAATATAATAAAACTATTCCAAAAGTTGCCAAACATTATCTTTCAACGGACATCATTTCTATCTCTTTCATTCCCTCTACTTTAACGAGCTGTCTTATCTAATAATTAATTACCGCACAATTTAACCTAAATCCGGATCTGCATCGTTCCGGAAGGGATGTTATGGTTCAAGGCAATGAAGTAATAGTCGACAGAATTTAGGGTTAGACGAACCTCGTTGTAATGTGTTAGATTAAAATGCTTTATAATCTTACAAACATGCACGCGTCGTGTAACCCCAACCACGTGGCCTAGTCTACGCTACTGCTTTAGATGGAGGGGTAGTCATATGTTGGTATGCTAACATGAATAGGTAATAACGAGATAAGAAATTTAATGCATAGGGGAATATTATTTTTTATTTTTCTTTGTATGTTTCTTGTTAATCGAGGGGAGAATATAACAAGACAATAATCTTGCCGAATTTTGTGGCCTTTGATTTTAAGATATATTTGTGTGAAAACTGCAGCTGGCTTCCTTCTTGCTCGCCCCTATAATAATGCCGTTGTACTAAAATATTCATTTAAAAAAGCATCCTCAATCATGATTGCTCTATTCTGCCAAATGTATTTCTTTTCATATCGTTATTAAAAATTTTATTTATTGAATACGATTCTAAAGAACGACAATAAAAGCGCGAGGGCATAAACTGATGCTCGTTAATAAATCTTGATGCCTTCTTAATTTTTCACTGTTGTGTCGGTATTGTCGGTTTCTTTCTTCTTGCAAATTAAATTCCATTATTAATTCATCCGGAGTTGAAGATCCATTTCGTTTGTTTTTTAATATTTTTTACTTTGAGCGTTCTCCGAGATGACTTTCTCATTAATTCATTATTTTCTTTTTTATTTTCCCAGAACAAAATTTTACACAAGCGTAAGCACGAAACTTGGGAGCCTAATTTTAAAAGTTGTTGTTATGTCATAACATAATTTTTATCGGTGAAATGGGTGTTAAAGAAGGTGATATTATTTTTATTATTACTATAATATTCATTAAAATAAACTGGAAGTCTTGATAAATAATTAAACTTCGATGTAAACTAATCTTCCGGGTTCTATTTGCCTTTTGTGTAAATACTTTATGTCCCTCTGTGCATCCATCCGGTGACAAAATCTGGTCAGAATTACCAGCCTTAGTTTTTCCGAATACTAACATGTGCAATTTAGTTTTCACGGCTCGCATTCGATTGTTCGTCTTTAGCTCTCGTCCGATTGAGATCACTTTTTGACTCGTTGCGTTTGAGGGTACCTACTTTCGAGTTACTCAAACCAATCCGCATCGTAATTTAATGAACGACAACAACACAGAATATTTTTTTAAATTTATAAACACCATAATCAGCCAAAAGAGAGTAACAGCGATAAAAAAGAGAGCAAATAGATAACCTCTTCTATCTCTTTCTCACCCGCTCTGACCGTTTCGTACCAAAACAAACAGCGGGCTTCGCCTGCTCTGACCGAGCTCGGTGTGTGGAATCTAGCGTGCGCTAAATATCTTCTGTTGGGTCAAAAGAAGTCTTTAATTTGTCCCTTATATTTGTTTGTTTGAGAGCTGCTGCTAACTCTGCTAACAGCTCCAAAGATGAAGGTGGAGGAACTGGGACGCACCGTTTCATCGGCATATGATGGTTATCGGGCTAGGATCGATGATTGCTTAAACTGTCCGTCTATTGGGAGCGGGAAACTGCAAACTGTGAAGTTCGAGCGAACGTCGTTCGTGCGAATAACCATAGTCCATTGTCGCAGTTTTTTTGCCTGAATTCGTACACACGATATGAAGTTGAAACTCGAAAACGATTTGTTTGATGATTCTGATGAAGAATTTAGCATTGAGATTACCATCTTTGATACTCCGACGTTTGATACAAACGATGTCGAAGAAGACGGGAAATGTAGATGTAAATGTAAATGTTTTGTTTTACACTGTGTGATTCGCTCTAGTATCAAATTTGCAAGTACAATAATTCTAACCGAATGGGATCGGTTCACACTTCGCAGCTGTACGCACTAACACAGGTCCAGTGGAAGCGACTTCACTTCAAACCACAGGTTTGGATCGTTCGTGCGAAATGGACGCAAACCTTACGTCCTTACTGGTAGTTGATATTGTAACGAGCAGAGCCCCTATAGATTTCCATGGCGACACACCATTTATATAAAAATAATAATAATTTATTATATCAATGGGTAGCATACGCATCAAGAGTCGTATCACGTCAAGGACATGGTGGCGTCTGACCGAATGGAGAATATAGAAGCAATAGGGAGCACATATAAACCGGGGACCAAACCGAGCGAGAGGAATCGTTAGTAATTCGGATACGGAGCGTGCAGGAGTAATAATAAATACTGAAACAGTGGTAATAAATAAAAAGCGGCGGAAATAATTAGAAGACAGTGTTGATGAGAAAATACATAATAACTAAGTGTAGTGTTAGTGACTAGTTTTAGCGTCGATAAGTAGAAATATCAATCAGTGGATATTTTTTTTCTAAATTATTGTAGTCTTAGGTAAAAATAAATTATTAACCCCCGAACGAGTTCAAGTTTCGTTACAATATCGAAAAGAATTGAAATACTCTACGACCATTAGAAAATAAGATATTTGCGAAAAACTGGTCAAAAACGGGATTTTTGTTGTTTGGTCTTCGATATCTCCTGAAGCATCATGATTTGACAATATGATTTTTGCACACTCATTGTATACGCCAAAACGAAGATATTCCCACAAAAAAAAAAATTGTACAATTTATTCGGTAGATTGGATCATTTTTTGTCTAAATTGATTGGACTATTAAAGCTCCTGCGGGAATAATTCTAGTAGAAGTGTCAAAAAAGATATTTAAACGATCGTGAATTTGTTTTTTACAAGTTAGTTAAATTATGTCTCGTTTGGTATTAATTTAAAGCTCTCGGAGAGATGAGCGTAGTAAAAATATTGTGACGTTATTTATTTTAATTTAGAGAGCAAAAGTTACTAAACACTATTATTTATTTTTATGATTTATTAAAATAATAAATTAGATAACTAACACTATTTCTAATAAATAATTCTAATTTAAACTAAAGATTATTACACTACACTATAACTTGACTTTAATTATTTATTTCAACCACTAGCAGTCCATATTATAAGTTCTCTGATCCAAAATCAATAATGCTCCTCGTTGAGTCAGCCACTGATATATACTGTGGGTCTCTCCCAACTATGTTTTTTCCGCAAACGTCCAGGCTTTTCTAGAAAGCACTAGAACGTACCAGCAATTTTCTAGGAAACAGATATAATCGTATATAATATCAAAAGGGACTGTAATTTTATCAATAAATTTTTCTTGAAAACATTGATTACTGAGCAACATCGTGAGAGTCATCTGTCCGATTAAATCACAAGAGCGTAGCTCGAGAGATTTCATCTGAGCAGATGACTCGAAGGATGTTGCTTAAAGGTAATCAATGTTTGAAAGAAAAATTTATGATAAAATTAAAGTCGCGAGTGGTATTTGTGGAGAATATTTCTTGAATGAAATTGCTACTATAAGTATCTATTAAATAATGTTAGTTGCAACTACTAACCTTTTTTATTGAAAAATTTTGCCTCCATATACTCTTGTATTTTTCAACTTTTTGTTTTCAATTTCATTATTTTCGGCGAAAAATGCATTTCCAATACGATTAAATTTTGACATTTCCGAGAACTGATTGTTTGTTTATATTAGAACTGTGTATTGTTTCTCCATGACAAAGGCAATTTATCGCAATAAATCGCTTGCCAACGGAAATTTACCGAGGTAACGGGAATTTTCAGAGGTAAATTCCTGTTGGCAAGGAATTTATTATTATAATTGTCATTGTAGCTATGCAAAATTTGTCAGTATAATTGACATGAGTGAAATAATTGCTTTTATTTCTTGATGTAAAATATTTCCACTATAATTCTAAGCACCAGTAAAGCCGAAATGACTAATTTATAGACTTAAATTCGTTACAATATAAAGTAAATAATCTGTTACCATCCCGACAAGTCAAAATTGTATGTTGCAATGAATGAAAGACTCCAAAAATTTGAAAACAGACTCTTAATTTCCAAAAATACTTATTTTATGTAAGGACTAAGATATAACCGCCATCTGTCACTTTGATAATGACAGTTGTCACTTTGACAATGACAGCTGTCACTTTGACAAAGATAGCTGTCACTTTGAAATATGCACTTAATTGATGCGACTCCCTAAATTTCTGAAACAGCGATGAAATTGGCCATGAAATTTATGGGCAAGTACTGCGTGGCTGCAGCAGATTTTTTAATATCATATTTATTATAATATATGCAAGCACAAAATGTTATTAATGATTGGTAAATGATCAAGAATAAAAATATAATGCTAGATTTTTGATAGGGTGACAAGAAGACAATTAAAAAGTGGTTTCTGCTTAAGTGCCTCAAAGTATCTGTTTAAGATTCAACTTGAAAAATGAATCTCTAATTTACTAATTTTGTAAATTTATTCCATTATTGAATTTGAAATATAATAAGGGAAGACTTTTCCTCCCTGTCGTTTTTTATATATTTCGTGCTGTCGGGCTACCTATTATAAAAATCGCAATTAATCTATGTTTCTCTTCTCCCTTCCGACGAACGCCACTGTGTCGATGTTCCACTAGTGGTTGATTGGCCGATTCACGGGTTGCTGCGATGTCGCCCTAATAGCGCTCGTGCACATTACACGGTCCTAGTAAAGCGATAGGGGAGACAAGGAACAATAGCCACCCTAACCCTTATTATGTTATAGCGTTTAGTGCTTAGGGTAGCGCGCTCTTCAAATGCTGTTTTTTTTTGTGAGTATGCTGTTTTGATTTTAATTTGAAGATTTTTCAAGTACACCTGATTGTTGAATTAAAAATGTGCAACAAATGATTATCGTTTTATTTGTGTACAAACTGTCTTTTGGACGGATATTTAATTAAGAATTTCAAGATTTAAGCGCAAAACAAGCTATAAACTTGAATTTTATTTACTAATATGTGTGCTTGTATGTGCGATTGTCATGAAGTTTTAATTTACTACTGTCGTCGTCATCTTCAGCCAAAACCGAAACCGAAGATGCAATCAAATATTATTGTTGTAAATAGTAATAGTCTTATTGAGAAAAGAGCGCAAATTCAGTGGGCGAGCAAAAAAAATAGTTTATTGAAAGTACGGAGCCCCCAATGCATAAACAAACAAAAAATGAAATATTTGTTTTCATTTACCAGTTATTCAAAAAATTTGATTGCTCCTCAATTTACACTCAATAATTCAAATAAAAATGACAGCTTCTAACTTGAGTTTGCCAAGATATTCAACAAAATTAATTAAACTCTTTAAACGAGCCAATTAGACATCTCAAGCCGACGACCTCAAAATCATTCAAATCTATTAATAAATAAGCTAAAAATATTTATAAAAACATCCACCATATTTTTAACATGATCTCTATTTACAAGAAATTTTTATTTATCAATAAAGTTGCAATTTTGAAGGAAAGTTATCAGATAGGTCTAATAAATATTTCGAATGAAAATATTTATAGTGCTAATATTAACTGAGCTGCTTGCACTGCTACCACGGTTATAAGTATTCTAAGGGATTGTTTATTTTCTTCAATTTATAATTTCATGAATAAAATAATATTTCTTTTTTCATGGAACATTGATAATTCAATGCTATTAAATATTAATTGTTTTTCAATAGGAAATTTATTTATGAATTATTAGTAACTGTGTTTTACTGCTGCACCTCAGCATTGGTAATCCCCTCTTTCCATTAATTGATATCCAAGTTTTTGCAAGAATAAAATTTTATCAAACTCATTACAAGTAATTATTATTGTAATTTGTTCTGCAGAAATTAAAATTTTATGATAAATTTTAATATTTTTCTTTTGCAGCTTTATGTTGGTACCGATGCGACGAAGCGAAAAATATTTTGTAATTAAAATAGTCATTCAAAACCCACAAATTTTTTCAAAATATTTATATTGAAACAAATTGAAAATTTATATCAAATACATTCAAAATTTAAATTATTCCTATAATACTAGGAAATTAATTGCTTTTCACAAAACAAATTTTTATGTACAATATACGTTATTTGAATTAATACACTAATTAAAATATTTCCTCATTCGCGAAAACATATTGAAAATTTCATGATATTTTTTTATTCACATTTATTGCGAATGAAAAATGGAATGATTTTCCATATTACACTCGTCTTTCATATTAACACACAATAATAATTTACAAATTCAAATTAAAATGCTATAAAGCGACACATACTGCACTTGTTCAATATGCTGCGAACTGATAATTATAAAAACAATTGAATGTTTTCCACTACCCATACACACAAAAATACAATTCAACACTTGTTTGGAAATCGAATGTTTCCGAAAAAAGTAAAAAAAAACTGCTGGAAAAAATCATTGGCATACGCACGGTGGGATCATGGAGCTCTACACACTGTTTGAAGCAAGCGGCACTATTGAAACTTCAGCTGAGAATATTGTCATCACGCACGTTTAGCAAATCCTAAATTGTAGGTACAGATTAATCCTAGCATGATTTTCCGACCATAAATTTCATGGCCAGTTTCATCGCTGTTTCAGAAATTTAGAGTGTCGCATCAATTAATTGCATATTTCAAAGTGAAAGCTGTCATTGTCAAAGTGACAGCTGTCATTATCAGAGTGACAACTGTCATTGTCAAAGTGACTGATGGCGCTTACTTTTAAGTCCTTACATAAAGTCTTTTTGAAAATAAAGAATCATTTTCTAGATTATTCGGGGTCTTCAATTCAATTGAACATATAGGTTCGACACATGATCGCCAGAAATGTAATTTCAAGATTGTAACGTGGATTCCACTACTCAATTATTTATTTTTGATATCTACTAAGCTTATCTCCCAGGAGCTTTAAATTGATAACAAACTAGACATCATTCAAATTATTTGTGAAAGAAACAAATGACAATCGTTTGAATATCCGTTATGACACTTCTACTAGAATTATCTCCACGAGAGCTTTAATTTTATACCAAACGCGATAGAGCCAAATTACTTATTTGAAGAAAAACAATTGACGAACGTTTGCATGTGATGCCAAAATATATGTGTTAATAATTATATTATATTATAATTATATTTCCATTATTTCTTTGGGTCAGGAAGATATAACGAATTTTATAATAATTTAAGTTTTGATAATAACAAATGAACCGCTGATAATTTTGAAAAATGTTTCCTGTGAATCTTGTGTCAAATCATTCTAGAATTAGTTTCACTTATTTCCTATTTTATGATAAATACTACCGTTTATAACATAAACGCAAAAAACTAAAAAGTTCCATCAATAAATTTTAGATACCACTGGCTGAAAAAAGCTCATCTACGAACTTGAACCTAGCTTTTTGACGAAAAACTTGAATTTAATTAAAAATTCGTACGCGTTCTCAAGTTATCGTGCTTCCAGACAGATCGACAGACCGACTTTTTAAAAATTTTTTTCGGGTTCAGTAGGGTCTGAAACATGAAAATTCATCAAAATTCATCTATCATATTATAGGTCGGAGACGTAATTAATGTTTATTAAATAAAACAAAACACTAAAAATACACTATAACTATTTATTTACGCACACGTAATCATGTATACCAGTGGTCAAAATTCGACCCAAATTCATTAAATTTTCAAGTTTGAATTATATGGTAGACATTTTTCCATTCGGTATATATTTATCGAGATATTCCAGCAAAAATAATATCGTTTTCAGCTGTAAATAGGACACCTCCTTTATATAATTTCAGCTTTCTGCACTTTTTCTCCATATGAACATTGCCAAATTTCACATTCCTTCGTGTGCGCAATATGGTGAAAAAGTGGTACAAGATTTTCTCTCCACTTTTTCTCCCCTACCTCTTGGGGAGTGAGAATAATATCTTAGACATTTTTCCATTCGGTGTATATTTTTCGAGATATTCCAGTGAAAAATAATATCGTTCCCAGCGGTAAGCAAAAATGGACGACCTGTATGTAATTTCAGCTTTCTGCACTTCTTTCCCATATATACTTCAAATATGCCAAATCTCACATTCCTTCGTGCGCGAAATATGCTTGAAAAGGAGTACAAAGCTTTCTCTCCACGTAGATATTAATATCAGGGTGTAAAAAAAATTATGATTTTTTTTTAAGAAAATCGAAATTTTATTTATGTATCTAGTGCGCGAAATCATACTTTGGTGCTTGAGAATTAAGGTTTTTTGTCGAGACGATAGGCGAGACACAAATCATTCGAAAGCTCCAAAGAAATTTCGTGCACGAATTGCATACAACATTTTTTCTCAAAAAAAATAAAAAATATATCAAAATCATATTGAAATACAAAAATTAGTAGAATTCTTTTTCTTGACAACGTGCACAAAGTCACGTTTTTTGAAAAAAATATGTATGCTGGCTGGAATTGCTGTGTTATAAGTAAATGGGTATGATTGTATGAATACGATCATGGACTGTGAATCAAGCAGAAGTTTGTTTGTGAAATTCATCTGTAGCTATCAAGCGGTTATGAGCGGTACTCCTCTTTAGTGGATTGATTATTTCTCGTTTGGCTATATATCAAATCGCTGATTTTATTATAGATTTAATGTTATTTATTGATATATCGGAACAAAACACTAAGGCCGGTTTTATTCTCACCTCTTGAATCAGCGTTACTTCGGCAAAAATTTTGATCAAAGGAGGTAGCGCTGTATGATGAAAACGAGAATTAATTATTTAGGATATAAAACTAAAAATTATTTTTTATTGCACCAGTATAGCAATTTTGTGAGAATAGGTCAGCCCAATTTAAGTTTGTAATTTTTTTTTAATCTGTGTACTTTGTGAGCTTTGTGTAGTAATTTTGTTCGCCGCTCTACTGCTGTAAGCGTTTGGATTATTTTGGGCGGATGAGAATAAAAATGACTAATGTTCGTGAACAGAAATTCAAAGAAAGAAAAAATAAACGACCTGTAAATGTGCTATGGTAGGCGTGTGCGCGTGCGCGGGGAAGTGGGGTCGGCTGTTAGGGAGAAGGTTATTGAGGAAAGATCCTTTTTGACCATTACCAAATTGGCAAAAAAACCATTCGGGTTTTAATCGTTACTAATACAATTGAGTCTTTTTGCTTTTGTGATTTTGAATTCAATCACAATAGTTTTTGTGTTACAATTGTTTCTTGATTACAGTAATTGCAGCAAGAGCCTAAAGTAAAACGGCAATACTGTAATAGCAAATGAGTTACATGAATTATTCACTAAACTATGCCTGATTTCATGACATACTCAATTCAAATTTATCAGTATGCTAAATTAGTTGTACTTGTAAAATTAAAATTTTTATGTGAATTGACTTAACAAGCAGACATTTGTTTTGGATCGTCAAACTCTCAACTAGTATTTCGTGCATTCATGCTTTCTGCTGTTCGTTGGTTATTAATTAGTGTCAAAATATGGACGTTGATGATATTGAAGATGAAATTGGAAACTCACGCAACATTTGTCATCAATCCAATTTTTAGATCATTGGAAAAGTCCGGAAAAGTCAAAATGTCAATTTGTGTTGTGCTGTGTTTCAACTGAATTACTCCTATAATATTTTTTTAAATATAGTAAAAGTATTGGTCGTAAATGTAAATTATTGTGCCGCAAGTGTGACGGATGACATTCACAGATTTTGTCTTTTGGACTTGAAGATCTATAAATTCGACATTCTACTTTGCTATTGCTCATGATTGGGAGATGATTACAGTTGGAGCTCTTCGACTTTATACCGCATGCCTTTTTGAGGATTGAAAATGTATCCCTTGATAAGAAAAATAAAACGGTTATTGATAGGTTTTTTCGTGACAACATTTTGCATGCCTCTGTAACGTAAAATAGTTGAGAGTGATTTAAAGCCTAGTACTGAAAGGCATGCAATTCGCAACGGTTGAGTGATTCACATTCAATTGATTTTATTCTCAAAATATCTATCTCTTATTCCAGTCTACATATTTTACACATCACAAAAGCTCTAGACAGAGTAGCGAAAGAGCAAACTTTTTTCTGATTATCCCAACTGTCCTGAAGGGTCTTAAATCTACCTTATATGCGTGACTACAAACCGACATTTTCTATTAATGCTGTTTAGAAGTTAATAGTTCTCTTCAACGCCGACATATTGTACGCTTGAATTAAGAAAATTAGTTGCATTTAAAAAAAACCATTCTTAGCAGGTCTGTGGTTTAAACATCTTTAAGTGATGTGAATGCTGGACTAAGGGGTCTAAACCCCTTAGGCCACGGATATGTTGTCAATCACTCTTCTGTTGAAATAAGTAATTATGAAAATTACTGAGAAATAGTAATTTGAAATAAGTTACTGTTGTTTCTTAAAGAAAAACGTTGTTTTCCTAAATTAGTTTTTTAGCGCATTTTTAGAAAAAAGCGCTATTATATTCACTCTGGCTGTCTGGCTGGCTGGCTGGCTGGCTGGCGTGACGCTGAGTTCTCAGCAACTATACTATTTACAGAGTTGAAACTGGTACTAAATAAAAGCTGCTATTTCGTAGGTTTGCATAAATTGCTTTAATCAAGCTCAGTGATTGTGGAAGATCAAATTATTCAATTACTTGTTTCAAGTGAAACAATGTCCATAGGTATATATGACATTAGGGATATGACAATTAAAATTTATTAGAGTAGATAAATATTTAGTTGCAACTTTCGCCGCGGCTGACACTATTATTATGTACAGTTTTCAAATATGTCCGAGATTCATTTAATGACTTGTTTGACGCGAATTTAAAGCTTATTAGAATGAATTATTATTATAAAATTTGTTTACTTTTGGAGTATTTTTTTTATATAGCTTTGATAAAGATCAAATTATCATTTTAAGGTACAGCACTTGACCTCCCGTCAGTCAATAACTGAACAATGAAGATTAAAAGGTATTTTTGAGTTTGTACATGCATAAATTATGTACCTATCAAATAATCAACTTGAAATTAGTACTAAATGGAAGCTGCTGTTTCGTAAGTTTGCGTAAACTGCTCGATTTCAAGCTCAGTAATTGTGAGAGATGGTAATTTGCGAAATCTCTGAAGTAACAAGCATTCGTGAGCTGTCAGAAATGCGCTTTCATCATCTAGATGATTCTTCCATTTCTTGTTTTGTGTTCAAAATCAAATAAAAATGAGACAGTTTGAAAGAAATTACCTAAAATGATTTGAAATATAAATATGAGTCGACTCAAAAAATATTTACAATTTTTTCACATAAGAACAAGAACAAATTTTGGAAAATGGCTCCCATAACGAGCGAAATTTCGCATAACGTGTGACGCGGAAAAGGGGAAAGTCCTCTATTCTTGTCATTCGCTTCTGCGTCGTCTGTCTGTGTTAAGCTCTTGTTCTGCTAGCACGATATGTGATCACACATTTTCCCTAACTTCTTTTATCCACAAAATATTGAGGTATTGGCAAAAACAAGTGTCTAGACAGCTTCATAATAAAATAAAATTTATAGTTGTGTCATAAATTCATCAATAATGATTTATTGTTGTTAACAATTCATAAGTATGTAGTTTTTTGCTCCATTTTCGATGGCTTGCTCAGAGTAAAATATGTGGTCGAAATAGGTAGTGCAAAATTGGACTCCTCTTCTCCATCTCCCCAAGGGATTACTATACTACAATTTCTGGTCAGAATAGCTATCTCCCGTCCCTCGGAAGCTCTTCAGTGTTCGCTCTACCACAGATGAAACCTCGCCGTTCACGACGTTCTTTTTGTCGCATTGTTTTATTGATCCAAGTGTGCGACGCTATCGAAAAGTGATTGATGTCTGGATGTTCGTTTAATCCATGCTGTCTCACTCTCTGTCACATGCACAAATACAGATCTTTCTTTGCCCCACCCTATTGCGAAACAGTCGAGCATCGTATTATTGTAACTTCAGTTGTTCTGATCAAACAACAAATTATTGTTGTCAGCGAATTGACAAGAAAGGGGATGAAGAAAAAAATATTATTTGAGTTGGCTACACTTGTTCAGGATTTGAAAGGCGAAAATTGAACCAATACAGGTTAATTGAAAACTAATTTTATTAAATAAGTCTTCAAAATCTTTCGAATTGAATTATTGAAAACAGAAAATCAACATTTAAGTAAACCATGTTGCTGTTTCTATTTGTACCAAATTATTCACATCGTGCTACTTGCTTTTCTATTTAAGCGACTTAAGGGAGTTATCCAATGCAAATGTAAAGCGAGTACATTAGAGAAAGTAACATTATGAAACTTGGAATATCCCTTGAGAGTTGACGTTACTTCTATCAGTATCACATGAGAGATAAAATATTTGTATGTATACAAATATTTATTAATATAATAAATCTGCAGAGAATTTTTGTTTTGTGCTCACATCACACGGAAAATACTTGACCGATTTCAATAGAAGCTCACATAGTGACAGCTTATATCCTGGGTTACCGTTTAGGATACTTTCTATCCCGGAAAATGCAAGAATCCTACAATAAATGAATGCAATCGTAATGCTCCGTGTTTGAATTATGATCTTCGGCCTATGTGTTACCAAGAAATAATTTTTTTGTTATTTATACACTTTATTCTGCGAAATTTACCTAAGTTCATTTATATGCTGAAGGTATCGGTAATAAATTATATAAATGTAATTGCCAATATAACTTTAAAATATGTGAATTTTTATCTATCACTAATTCTCACTATGAATGCAGTTGCAATCAAATATTTCGCATAGAACATTTTAAAAGGTGTTTGTTATCAAATAATCGACTATTTAAATTTTCAAATGAATTTTACAATGGATAACTGAACAATATAGTATCTTTAATAGCTACCGATAAAAAAACTGTTTACTGAAAATTTAATTACTAACTCTTGTATTACAAATGTTACAATACATTTTAATGCTATTTAGTAAGCATTCATATTGATTTGGAATAGCACGACCAATTTAGATAAGCAGTTTTCCATTTTCTAATTTTAATACGGAACATAAATACCAATAATTTGCTTTGTACAACAGATTGCCTTGAAAAAACAAAAGCCTAAGAACACTGGCTATAGAAATAAAAATGCCGGCTTTTCTTTTTTGAAATCCGTTAGTATCCACACTATTGTTTTATTACTTTTAATCGTGTATCTTCTCAACAGCAGCAATGTTTGTACCTTCTTTCTTCCTTTTGATGCTAAACAGAATTTCTATCATTCTTAATTACTAAACTAGCGTTGAATTGAAGCCAAAGAAATCTTGTTCATTAAAAACTGAATCTAAACTCTTCTTGCAAGATTATTTAAGAATGTCAACTGTATATTTTGACCAACAACAATATGTTAAACAAATAATAAGACAATATTTGATTAACCGAACTTTTGCAACATCAAAAAATGGAAGAATCATCTAGATGATGAAGGCGCATTTTTGACAGCTCATGAATGCTTGTTACTTCAGAGATTTCGCAAATTACCATCTCTCACAATTACTGAGCTTGAAATCAAGCAGTTTGGGCAAACTTACGAAACAGCAGCTTCCATTTAGTACTAGTTTCAAGTTGACTATTTGACAGGTACATAATTTATGCATGCACAAACTCAAAAATACCTTTTAATCTTCATTGTTTAGTTATTGACTGACGGGAGGTCAAGTGCTGTACCTTAAAATGATAATTTGATCTTTATCAAAGCTATATAAAAAAAATACACCAAAAGTGAACAAATTTTTATCCAATAATAATAATTCATTCTAATAAGCTTCAAATTCGCGTCAAGCAAGTCATTGAATGAATCCCGGACAGATTTGACAACTGTACATAATAATAGTGACACCCGCGGCGAAAGTTGTAACTAAATTTTTATCTACTTTAAAAAATTTTAGTTGTCATATCCCTAATGTCATATATCTATGGGCATTGTTTCACTTGAAATAAGTAATTGAATAATTTAATCTTCCACAATCACTAAGCTTAAATTAAAGCAATTTGTGCAAACCTACGAAACAGCAGCTTTTATTTAGTACCAGTTTCAAGTCTGTAAATAGTATAGTTGCTGAGAACTCAGCGTCACGCCAGCCAGCCAGCCAGCCTGCCGGCCAGCCAGACAGCCAAAGTGAATATAATAGCCCTTTTTTCCAAAAAATGCGCTAAAAATGTATGAATAACTGAATGGAATGATAGTGCTACTTTTGTTTCCATTATTTCATATTTACATTAGTTATACATATTCCTCGTACATTCTTGGAAATTTGAGAATGATAATATGTAGATTTTGATTGAGATTTTGTTCATGATTTGATGAAGGAATAAGGCTCCGACTACATTGTTCCATTTTCTTACCCGGAGCTAAAATTCGAAATGTTGTCGACCACATTGTGTCATAATCGACCAGTGCGATGTTACTCGGATGTTGCATTAACTTAGAAGTTAAAACAAAATTCATCCGGAATGGATTTTCCGAAACGTGTTTACAGTTGTAAATTTAGACCGGTGCGCGGTGACAAGTGGGGCTCTCCGATTTTATACCGCATGTTTTTTAAGAGCTTATAATTTACCCTTTGTTAAAAAAGGTAAAAAGATTACTGACCAATGCGTGCTTTGCGGTCAAGATGCAAATTTCAATTATATTGAAAAAAAATGGAAGAATCATCTAGATGATGGAAGCGCATTTTTGACAGCTCATGAATGCTTGTTACTTCAGAGATTTCGCAAATTACCATCTCTTACAATTACTGAGCTTGAAATCAAGCAGTTTGGGCAAACTTACGAAACAGCAGCTTCCATTTAGTACTAGTTTCAAGTTGACTATTCAATAGATACATAATTTATACATGTACAAACTCAAAAATACCTTTTAATCTTCATTGTTCAGTTATTGACTGACAGGAGGTCAAGTGCTGTAGCTTAAAATGATAATTTGATCTTTATCAAAGCTATATAAAAAAAAAATACTCCAAAAGTGAACAAATTTTCATCCAATAATAATAATTTATTCTAATAAGCTTCAAATTCGCGTCAAACAAGTCATTGAATGAATCCCGGACAGATTTGACAACTGTACATAATAATAGTGACACCCGCGGCGAAAGTTGTTACTAAATTTTTATCTACTTTAATAAATTTTAGTTGCCATATCCCTAATGTCATAGATATCTATGGACATTGTTTCACTTGAAACAAGTAATTGAATAATTCAATTTTCCACAATCACTGAGCTTGAATTAAAGCAATTTGTGCAAGCCTACGAAACAGCAGCTTTTATTTAGTACCAGTTTCAAGTCTGTAAATAGTATAGTTGCTGAGATCTCAGCGTCACGCCAGCCAGCCAGCCAGCCAGCCAAAGTGAATATAATAGCGCTTTTTAGCGCATTTTTCAGAAAAAAGCGCTATTATATTCACTTTGGCTGGCTGGCTGGCTGGCTGGCTGGCTGGCTGGCGTGACGCTGAGATCTCAGCAACTATACTATTTACAGAGTTGAAACTGGTACTAAATAAAAGCTGCTATTTCGTAGGTTTGCACAAATTGCTTTAATTCAAGCTCAGTGATTGTAGAAGATCAAATTATTCAATTACTTGTGTCAAGTGAAACAATGTCCATAGGTATATATGACATTAGGGATATGGCAACTAGAATTTATTAAAGTAGATAAAAATTTGGTTGCAACTTTCGCCGCGGGTGTCACTATTATTATGTACAGTTGTCAAATCTGTCCGGGCTTCATTCAATGACTTGTTTGACGCGAATTTGAAGCTTATTAGAATGAATTATTATTATTGGATAAAAATTTGTTTACTTTTGGTGTATTTCTTTTATATAGCTTTGAAGAAGATCAAATTATCATTTTAAGGTACAGCACCCGATCTCCCGTCAGTCAATAACTAAACAATGAAGATTAAAAGATATTTTTGAGTTTGTACATGCATAAATTATGTACCTATCAAATAGTCAACTTGAAACTAGTACTAAATGGAAGCTGCTGGTTCGTAAGTTTGTCCAAACTCCTTGATTCCAAGCTCAGTAATTGTGAGAGATGGTAATTTGAGAAATCTCTAAAGTAACAAGCATTCATGAGCTGTTAAAAATGCGCTTTCATCATCCAGATGATTCTTCCATTTTTTCGGAAGAATGCGCTAAAAAATGTGTTCTCCGTGACCTCATACTGCATGCCTTTGTAACATAAAATAGTTAAAAGTGATATGAAATCTATTGTTGAAAGGCAAGCAATTCGTAACAGCCCAGAAGGGTCAAACAGTCGCGTCAACTTGTAAAAAAATATAAAACTCCGTATTTCCGAATTGTATGTCATGGAAAGGATGTCAATATCAGTCATGAAGCCCTTGTGGAAAAATTGGCATCCACATTGGTTCTACATTTGTGGAAGATTTTCCCAAAATTTCCCTTTCTTGTGGTAACGAATAGTGCATGCTAATTTTTTTACAAGCATTCTATACCTAGAACATCCACTTTTTTCATTGACATGTAATTTGAAGACTGTTCGAGCCTTTTAGGCTGTTTTAAATTGTATGCCTCTCAGTATTGGGCTTTAAATCACTTGACTATTTTATGTTACAAAGGCATGCAATTTAAGATCATGAAAAAATACGCAATTACAAAAAAATAAATATAATCGGAATTTGAAATTGACCGGAAAGCGTGTATAACTTTCTTATTTCTCTTATGAGAATCCCCCTAAAAGGCATGCGGTATAAAATCGGAGATTCTCACCTGTCACCAGCTCCTAGTCTAATTGTAATGTTTTAGGATTCGAGACGAAAAATGAAACACTCTTATTTGAAAATCCGACCGTTTGATTTATTCTGTATTCGACTAAGCGATGCGCCCTTTGTATAGGTCGAGAAAAAAGTTTTCATAGTTTACCTGCGTTGGCGTGTACCAGTTCTGCAGAATTATTTCAAAATATTCAATCAAGGAAATCCGTTACAATATGTTCTTGAAATTTTAATTTCGGACATATTGGATGACTCCGTGCCATAGAATTGGACAGTCTCCAGCATATTTTGATGAATCTTTACGTTTTAGATCCTATTAAACCCGAAAAACATAATTTTGAGAAAAGTCCGGCCTATCGGTCTGTCTGAAAGCACGATAACTTCAAAACGCGTACGAATTTTTGAGTGCATGAAATTTTACATTTAAGTTTTTCATCAGAAAACTAAGTTCAAGTTCGTAGATGACCTTCTTTCAACCAGTGGTACCAAAACTTTACTATAACTATTTAATAATCTATACATTTTTCAGAATTTTATGTAATCAGAACGACTTTTGATTTTAAATTTATGTATTGAAAACTTTGACGTTTCGATCTTTTGACCAAGGATCTTCTTCAATTTATTGGAAACTTTGACGTTTCGATCCTTTAACCAAGGAAGATTTTTGGTCAAAAGATCGAAACGTCACAGTTTCCTATAAATATACAAAATTAAAAGTAGTTTTTGTTACTATTTAGTTTTTTGCGTTTATTTTATAAACGGTAGTATTTATCATGAAATATAAGATATGTTAAACTAATCCTTGAATGATTTGACACAAAATTCTCAAGAGACATTTTTTGAAATTATCAGCGGTTCATTTGTTATTATCAAAAGTTAAATTATTATAAAATTCATTATATTTTTCTGAACTAAAGAAATAATGAGAATTGTAATGTGTAGTTAGAATTATTGTCACTCATATTTTGACATCACATGCAAACGTTCGTTAATTGTTTTTTTTTTTTTTTAAATAAGTTATTTAGGTCTATCGTGTTTGGCATCAGATTGAAGCGCTTGCGGAGATTATTCTAGTAAAAGTGTCAAAGAGGGTATGTAAACGATTGTCAATTGTTTCTTCCACAAATCATTTGAATAATGTCTAGTTTGGTATTAATTTCAAGTTCTCGAGGAGATAAGCTTAGTAGGAATCAAGAATAAATAATTAGGGAAATCCACGTTACCATCTTCAAATCATACTTCCGGCGATTAAATGTCGAAACTGTATGTTCCAATGAATTAAGGACCTTTAAAATCTAGAAATAACTCTTCATTTTCAAAATGACTTATTTTATGTAAGGATTAAAAAATAACCGTTATCTGTCACTTTAACACTGACAGCTGTTACTTTGACAATGACAGCTGTCACTTTGACAATGACAGCTTTCACTTTAAAATATGCAATTAATTGATGCGACTTTCTAAATTTCTGAAACAGTGATGAAACTGGCCTTGAAATTTATGGTCGGAGAAGTACTGTGTGACCACAGCAGTTTTTTCGTTTTAGAAATTCTATACTCTTGAACTGTGTATAGTCGATACATACAGCAAACCGCATCTCAAAAAGAGATTATTTTTTTCCGGATGGATGTAGACGCTGTTCTAATAACATCTGGAACATATAGTCTAATATTGATCCTATATAGACTATAAATAAAAAAGTTAGATATCTCAAATATTTTTGCATGTTTTTGGAACTAATAACGCTCACAATCGAGTTTTCCATGTCTGCAAGATTAATACCACGATTGATACATTGATCATTATGTAAAAAATATGTGAATTTTTTTCTCATTTTTGAGAACATGGTTTGAGTAAACAAATTTAAGTATCCGCCAATGCGATAAAATCAACATAATTAGCGGATATTTATCAAAACACTTGTGCGCGCTGTATACTTAACAAATTACATACGGCGCACTTGAAGATAAGCGCGTTATACATTTTCGTACAACTAGGACATTGTTCTGTCCATCGATGAGATGACGAGTTGAGTTTTTTATTAAGACCGCATTTTATTATAGCAAATGTTAGTTATAATTCTACGATTAAATGTACACGAGGATATTTTATTAAGTGTTGTGAGTCACGACAATTTGCCGGTTAACGACCAAAGTTCAACTGGTTGTAAATTCGCTATTTTATGGGAGGTATTAATGGAGATATATCCTGTTGCTCGCCTTTGTTTACTTCCTGTATTATTTGGATTTAACCCAGAAAAAAATAAGATAGTATTGTACATCACTTGATAGAATTATTTTGGGACTAAAACCATTAATGTGGTTCAATTGGTTGAGGTCTAGAAAAGTATTTTTTTCACAGGAAGTAAACAATTATTGAGACAATATAAATTAGTGTAGAATGAAAAGTCACTGACGAAACGCCCACAGCTTACATCAATGCGTAGAAATCAAATTTGAATGCTACAATTGCTTCAAATATTACATAAATTTCGAGATTCTACAGCTGATCGCTCTGGATTTATGCAAAAAATTCGTAAATTTGTAAACTGCACTTCCGGTAAAGCCGATCGCAATTAAAATGCAAGGTGTACAACTAGATGTTATAGAAGTGCTTAATATACAATTTCAATATTCTACGGCTGATTGTTTTGAATTTATACACAAAATTCGAAAAGACTGTTCCATAAAGTGCACTTCCGGCTCAGCCGATTGACACAAAAATATAATATAACCATCAAGATGCTACATAAATTACATAAATTTCAAATACTGAAGTTCAACATCCTACGGCTAGCTATTTTGGATTTATGCGAAAAATTCAAGAAAAGTTTCAAACAAAGTGCACTTTCGGTACAGATGATTGCAACTATAATGCGAGGTGCACAGCTAGACCTTAGACCAGCCTTAAATACGAAGTTTCAACATTATACGTTCGACGGGCTTCGAGATTTGCGAGTTACATACATACTCACACACATACTGTCGTAATGGATTCAGGGATGCTCAGAACGGATATTCTCATCAAAATAGGTACATAAATGTATCACAACTTTGTAGCCAAGTAAAATATTCGCAATATTATTTTATATCGTCGATGTATTATCTTAAAACATTAGGTCGCAAATTACGCGCGATATCTCGTTAACGGTTATATATAGGCAAATGAGTTGCATAATCTTTTTTGTAGATACTTAATTTTTACTTGTAACCTTAAATGCTCTACGGCCGTTAATAAATAAGATATTTGCGAAAAACTGCTTAGAAACGAAGTTTTTGATCTTTGTCCTTTAATATCTCCTGAAGCACCATGATTTGACAATATGATTTTTTGTACATGTCAAAAGAAATGTGGGCTAGTTGATTTACGTTGTTGGTTTTGAAGTAGCATCTTCTCGCAAGCAACGGAATCACCCAGAACCAAGAATGAGCTGTTCTTTCTTTTTCAATTATTCCTAGAAGAATTCAATTCATTTAGCCGCCATCTCTCTTAAAACTAATTTCCGTATGATAAATAATATGATTGGTGGTCAATACGTTATAAATTAATGTTTTTAAGATTTATTTCTTTTTACTTTGTTTCAATCAAATCCATAATTCTCATTCTGTGGTTTCATTTCGAGGAAAATATTTCTACCTTCCAGAACCGGACATCCTAAAAGCTCCAATGTTTATTTTTTATTTTTGAATGTTTTGTTTCTTTTCAAATGAGTAAGTAAGTGTGGTAAAATTAAATATTATTTCATTTTTGAATGAACGTTCAATTTCAAAGAGCACAAAGCATATGTTGGAAGTTTCACAGTTCTGAACGAATGGATCGATGACAGCTGCTTCACTCAGAGCTATACAACATGAATTCAATGAAAATTAAATTCAGCAATTGAATGACTAGCGGGATTTGGTGTTGGTGGCACTGAAATACATTGAATAAATAAGATGCAAGAAACAATTCCTCTATGGGTTTTTGATTACTGAAATTTACTATCAAAAAATGTGACTTGAACATCACGTGACTTAATAATGATAATAATAATAATAATATGTCAGCACTGCAGGCCAAGTTGGCTTGTTGCACTATGGCTTTCCACTGCAAGCGGTCCTTTGCTTTCCGCTCCCAGACTGTGACATTGATATGCCTCAGATCCTGTTGTACGGCATCGTTCCACCTCCCTCTTGGTCGGCCTCTTCTTCTTCTACCCGTTATTTCCATAGTCAATGCTTTCTTAGTCACTCTATTTTCTGCCAACCTGTCCACCTAAGTCTTTGAGCTTTAATAACACCCGTAATATTAGCGTCCCCGTAAAGTTCTTGCAATTCCTCATTTGTTCTCTGTACAAATACTCCGTTTATTAGTTTTGCACCATATATTTTCCGCAGCACTTTTCTTTCCCATACTTCGACTTTCCTTTTATTTTTTTCACTTAACATCCATAATTCACACCCGTAAGTCACTGTCGGTCTTATTACTGTCTTATATACTCGTTTTTTGGCCCCGTTACTCATTCTTTTGGATTTAAGCAGATTGTTTAAGGCACCGATACATTTGCTGCCTTTTATGAGTCTCCCGGCAATTTCTTCGTCTTCATTGTTATCGCTAGCTAACGTTACACCAAGATAGACAAAACTCTTCACTACTTCGAATGTGTACTCTTTCCCATTAGCTACCCTCAATTTAAAATATGCTGGTCCTTGTCGCTGTCTATGTTCTACTTGCATATATTTTGTTTTCTGTTCATTTATCACCAGCCTCGTTTCACTTGCATGTATATCAATTTTCTTGAGCACATTCTCTAATTCCTGATTTGTGCGTGTTAGTATCGCAATATCAGCCGCGTAGGCCAGGGACTGATGTCTGTGGTGGTGTATAGTGTGATTTCTATTGATATTACTCTTCCGTAGAACCTATTCTAGCACTAAGTTAAACTCACTGGAGCAATTGGGTCTCCTTGCCTTAGTCCTTTCTGCACTGCGAAGCTTTCTGACGTCTTACCATGCTCTGTTATTTTGCATCTATTATCGGTCAAGGTCATTTTGATTAATTTCACCAGTTTTTCAGGAATTTGGAAGTTCTCAGTATTTTGAATATCATCCCTTGTTTTATCAAATCGTGAGCCTGTTTAAAATCTATGAACATCATGCAAAGTGGTAGATTTTGCTCGTAGCTATTTGCCATGATTTGTTTTATAGTGAAAACCTGGTCCATTGTGGATCTGTTTGCTCTAAGCCCCGCTTGATAATCACCTAAGATATTATCCGCCACTCTTTGGATTCGGTTCTTGAGGCTTATTGACAGGATTTTGTAGGCTACATCGAGCAGAGCAATCCCTCTATAGTTTTCACATTTGGATACGTCTCCTTTCTTAAATATAGGACATATTAAGGCTTCTTTCCATCTATCCGGCATTTGTTCTGATATCCATATTTTGGCTATTATATCAGTTAACTCCTTCTCCAATTTTCGCCTCCTTGCTTATATATTTCAGCAGAAATGCGGTTCTCTCCTAGGCTTTTATTGTTCTTCATCTCTTTTATAATTGTTGTGATTTCACCTATGCTCGGAGGTTCTATGTTTTCTTCTTCCTTTTGTCGATTTATTTCCATTTCCGGTGCATCCCCAATGTCTTCAATACCATTTAAAAGTTCATTGAAATGTTCTACCCATAGTTTCATTCTCTCTTCTCCAGTTACTAGTTGTTCATTTCTATCTTTCAAAAAGAGAGTTTTTTGTTTGTAACCTTCTTTTTGTTTCGTGACTTACTTGTACATAATTTGATATATACACAAATTTATTTAATAAACTTTTCTGCTACTCCAGATTATAATAAATCTAATTTTAATAATATTTTGACATGGAAAATGTCAAACAAAATTAAAAAATTGATAACAGATTATCATCGCCTAACTTATCATTTCAATTAAACTGATTGTTTTATACGGCAAATTCTGAATGTCTGTTATACTTATAAACTGTACTTCCGGCTTGGCCGATTAATACAAAAATAGTAGATAACTATTTTGATGCTATAATAAGTTCAAACAGTAAATTTCAATATGCCATGGCTGATCATTCTAGATTTACGCAAAAAGTTCAAAAAAAGTTTCAAGTAAAGTGCACTTCTGGCTTGGCTGATTCATTCAAAAATAGCAGATTCTGATACAACATCAAGTTCAGATACTGAATTTCAACATCCTACGGTTGATCATTCTGGATTTATTAGAGAAATTCGTAAAAAGTTTCAAGTAAAGTGCACTTCCGGTACAGACGATTGGAACCATAATGCGAGGTGCACAACTGTTGGTTTTGGGTGTTAATTTAATTACAAAAACTGTATTCACTTCAAGATGCTCTAGACTAAACAAATATTATAATGTCTCAATATCAGGTCACGTCTTTCTTTCTGATGACGTTTTTACTATGCATACAAATCATTTTAATTCTGTGTATATTTTTGTAGCCACACACAACAGCCCCTCGACTCTTTGAGATAGTTAGTTAGATGAAAGTTCTCATATTGAAAGGATCTTAATTTACAATAAATATTAAAGAACTTATTTACACTCACTGCGTTTTAATTAATTTAAACCATACCTTCCTTTAGGTTATGGGCCCAGACACCGCGAGTGACCGCGAGTGAGTGTATTGTATTTTTATGATTTAAAATAGTGAGAAAAATACAGTGAAATTAACTATGGCTAGTGGCGTGTTGAGTGCATTAAAACGCAATATGAAACTATTTGATGGTGAAAATTATTTTATGTGGAAATTTAGACTATTAGAAATTATTGAGCAAGAAGGTGCTAGTAAAGTGCTAAATGAAGATCCGCCAACACCAATTACTGATGAGTGGATTAAATGGGAACGATTTGCCAGGGGAACATTAATTGAGTACCTAGATGATACAATAATTTCGCAAATACCGCCAGGTCGTGCGACAGCGCGACAAATTTTGGAAAAATTTGATGGTCTTTACGCCTGTAAAAAGGTATCAACCCAGCTATGTCTTCAAGATCGATTGTTCAATTGCAAGCTTAAACCAGGTACGTCACTTAAGAAGCACATGATCGAAATTGATGAAATGGTGCGTGATATGGTTGCCTGTGGCGGGGAAGTAAATGAGACGACTAAAGTATGGTATACTCTAAACTCATTGCCATCGAGTTATGCGCCAATTAAAGCTGCAATTAAAACAATGAGTGATGATAGACTCACATTAGCATTCGTAAAAGGAATGTTGCTGGAACATGAAGAATATTTAGAACGTGAAACTACTGATACAAGTATGAAAGCTCTTCATTTTCGCACCACAAATTCATATGAAAATAAAAAGAAGAATTGGAAGTTCACCAAAAGAAATAAGCAAATGTTTAAAAATAAACAGGTGCAAAAATGTTTCCATTGTGGACGCACAAATCATGTTAAACGTGATTGCTATTTCTACAAGCAAAGTTTAAAATCAAACGATAAACGTAATAAAAGAAGCAATCATGAAGCCAGTGCGTCAACAGCGGTGATTGATAAATCATTTGCTTTCATGATTTGTAATGAAAATCAGTGCGAAGACGTAAACAAAACATCAAGGCGTTTTGTTCTGGATTCCGGTGCAACAGAACACATTATTAAGGATTTCAGTCTTTTTACTGAATGCGAACAGCTGGAGGAGCCAATTCGAATAACTGTGGCAAAAATAGGGACAGTAATCGAGGCGACACATATCGGAAGGATACAAGTCACCACTTCACTTGGCTACAATGGCGAGCTGAAGAATGTCCTCTACAGCAAAAGTGTACCAACCAACCTCATCTCCGTAAGGCGCATCCAGGAGGCTGGAATGTCGGTGTTATTTACGGAAGCTGGAGATGTGGAGGTCATAAAAGGAGGTACAACAGTCATTAAAGGTAAGCGCATAAATAATCTGTATATTATAGAATTAATAATACAAAATGCGCATAAAACAGCACGGGCTGTAAGTCACGTGGCTGAGGCAAATATTATTGATAAAAATAGAATGTGGCATGAGCGATTGGGCCACATAAGTAGAGAAAAATTTACAAAAATTAAAGTAAATGAGTTAGCATTTGATAATATTTGTTTAAAGAATATTAATCCTATTGATTCGTTGTGCGAATCTTGTATTAGCGGAAAACAAGTACGTCTTCCTTTCGCCAGGATAAAAGATAAAGAGTATATAAAAAGGCCTTTATTTATTGTGCACTCAGATGTGTGTGGGCCGATTACACCATCTACGATAGATGGAAAGAATTATTTTGTGAATTTTATCGATGAATATACTCATTATACTGTAACGTATTTATTAACTAATAAATCAGAAGTATTCACTTATTTTAAAGATTATGTTGCAAAAAGTGAAGCTCAATTTGATACAAAGTTGGTTACTTTATATAGTGATAACGGAAGCGAGTATTTATCTGGCGAAATGAAAGAATACTGTAAACAAAAAGGGATAACATATCATCTCACGGTTCCGTACACTCCACAACAAAACGGAGTGGCAGAAAGAATGAATCGAACTTTGTTGGAGAAAGCGCGTGCTATGTTACATAGTGCGAGTCTAAATAAATGCTTCTGGGGTGAGGCAATCTTAACTGCAACTTATTTGGTAAACAGATCTCCAACAAAAGCGATAAAGTTCAAGAACACACCGTATGAGATGTGGCATGATAAAAAAAACCAAAATTAGGTCATTTAAAAATATTCGGATGCACGGCTTATGTGCATAATAAAACGAGAAAAAGTAAATTCGATAGTAAATCGTCTAAAGGGATTCTCGTGGGTTATGTGCCAAATGGATATAAAATTTTTGATTCAGATTCAGAAAAATTCATAGTTGCACGTGATGTAGTTTTTGATGAAATTACATATAAAACATCAAGACAAGAACTTGATGATATGGGTGAAATTGGTAGCGAAGTAAATACAGATAAAAATGTACAAACAGGTACAAATAATATTTCAGCAGGGGGTGCTGCTGATTATAAATCTGTAGAAAAGATCACACCTGGCCAAACGGACGATAAAAAGTGCAAGCAAACCCTTAGTGAAAAAGGTGTCACTGAAAATTGCACTCAAGGTCAAACATCCTCATTAAAGGATGTCCCTGAACCAACCAGTATGAGCTCAGATAGTGAGAGTGAAAGTCCGTGTACCTCTACTAAAAAGTTGAGGAAATTAAATAGCGTGCAGGATGTGAGAAGGAGCGAAAGAATAAAGAATAAACCAATAATATCATATAAAGATTATGATTTCGATATAAATAGCTATTTGGTAGTTAATCAAATGTTTAAAAATGATATTCCCACATGTTATCAAGACGTTTTTAAAAATGCGTTTAGAACAAAATGGGAAAAAGCTATAAAAGATGAGTTGAAATCATTAGAACAAAATAAAACATGGACATTGATACAGAAACCATGTAATGTAAACATTGTCGACTGTAAATGGGTATTTACAATAAAAACAGCAAGTAATGGAAATTTGGAAAGATATAAAGCCCGTTTAGTAGCGCGCGGTTTTAGCCAAAGAAAAACATTAGATTATAATGAAACATTCGCACCGGTTGCGCGAATTGGTACGTTCAGGTGCGTGCTTGCGTTAGCAAATCAATTTGAACTATTAATTCATCAAATGGATGTAAAAACGGCATTTCTCAATGGGAAATTAAAAGAAAATATTTATATGAGGGTGCCTGACGGTGTTGCAGTTCAAACAGATAATATTGTATGTAAACTAAATAAATCTTTATACGGTTTGAAGCAGTCAGCTCGATGCTGGTATGAGTGTTTTAATAACATAATGCTTGAAAAAGGATTTGTAAATTCGTCAGCCGATAATTGTTTGTATTTCTTAGACAAAGGTCATGTTCATAAAAACATTTATGTAATATTATATGTAGATGATTTAGTTATCGCTACTAAAGATATAAATACAATGAATGATTTTAAGAAGTTTTTAATGAAACAATTTGAAATGATAGATTTGAAAGAAATTAATTACTTTCTTGGAATAAAAATAAAAAGATCAGGATCTGAAATTTCACTCGATCAAACAACATACTTGAAATCAATATTAGTAAAATTTAAAATGAATGAATGCAACCCGGTCAGTACACCGTTGCCTATGAAATTAGACTATTCAGCATTAAATTCAGATGATAGTTATGATGCACCCTGTAGAAATTTGATTGGCTGTTTAATGTACGCAATGCTTTGTACGCGACCTGATTTATGTACTGCAATAAATCTACTAAGTAGATATCAAACTAAATGCAATAAAGAACTCTGGCTATGTTTAAAGCGAGTATTAAGATATGTAAAAGGAACGATTAACATGAAATTAATATATAAACGTAACATGAATTACAAAGAAAATTTGATAGGATATGTTGATGCGGATTGGGCTAGTAATGAATTAGATCGTCGAAGTACAACAGGTTGCTTATTCAAATTATTTGAAAATTGTACAGTAACATGGATTACACGACGACAAAATTCAGTTGCTGTGTCCTCAACAGAGGCTGAATACATGGCTGTATTTGAGGCAGTAAAAGAGGCCTTATGGATTAAATCATTATTAAATGGTATTAATGTCAATATGTCAGAACCAATAATATTGTATGAGGACAATCAAAGTTGTATAGCAATTGCAAATAATCCAGCTAATCATAAACGTTCAAAACATATTGACGTAAAATACCATTTTATACGTGAGCAAGTAGAGAACAACACTGTCTGTTTGAAATATTTGCCTACAGGTCATCAGGAGGCTGACCTATTGACAAAATCTCTACCATCCCATCAGTTCAAGGATCTGAGGAAGAAGATGGGAGTACAAGAAAAATAGAAAAATAAATTCTATGGAAATTCTAGTTATAAGTTGTTTAACAAAATGTATATTGTTATTCATTTGAAATTGTTCATGGTCTGGTTGGGTTTTTGTGGGGGTTTTTCCTAATCCTTGCAACGAATGTTGGATCATTAGTTGTTACTCTCCCCGTAAACTGCTAAATATAAGTTCATACATTTTTTGAGGGGGTGTGTTGGTTTTGGGTGTTAATTTAATTACAAAAACTGTATTCACTTCAAGATGCTCTAGACTAAACAAATATTATAATGTCTCAATATCAGGTCACGTCTTTCTTTCTGATGACGTTTTTACTATGCATACAAATCATTTTAATTCTGTGTATATTTTTGTAGCCACACACAACAGCCCCTCGACTCTTTGAGATAGTTAGTTAGATGAAAGTTCTCATATTGAAAGGATCTTAATTTACAATAAATATTAAAGAACTTATTTACACTCACTGCGTTTTAATTAATTTAAACCATACCTTCCTTTAACAACTAGACCCTATACCAGTCTTAAATACAGAATTTCAACGTTATACGTACAACCAGTTTAGAGATTTGCGAATTACGCACGCACGTACGAACATACGTACCGACATCAAGCCAAAAGTAGTCAAAATGGATTCAGGGATGCTCAAAACGGATACCTTCATCAAAATCTCGATAGGTGAATTTTATCGGTTTCACAATACTTCTTTGTACTTAGTACAAGTAAGATAAATAGGTATGCTAAAATGATTGCAATCACGCATAATCTCAATATCTGCATAGAAAATTTAAGAATAAAGTGCGTTTTATCTGAAATTTTATGGTGTTTGTTGCTGTTGTAAATAATAACAACCCGGAGATATTTGCACACCGATAATTAAATTGACATACACAATTTATATGTTCGTTGTTGTATATTGTATGTTAATTTCATGTATAATTACCTGTTTGTGGTTTGTGACAAGTTTACATATACAATGCGTACTTATTTTAAACAAGGAAATGTAAGAGATGTAATTTTCAATATCATTCAAATTTATTCTAATTACACATTCGATAAGCCATTCAGTTGAATTATTTCTTATTATCGTCTGGACTTATTTGATTTACCTACATGATTTTCTTTTTAAGGATTTATACTCGGTACTGAAAAATAGATGAAATAATAACTGAGTAATTTGTTAATAGTCATATGAAATTATATCATCCATACATATTTGATTTATGTTATCAAGATGAGCCATAAAGACTTAAAACGGACATACTATATATAAAATGACTTACCTACAAATATAATGACTATATATTATAATACTGATGATTAGCTACAAGAAAAAAGTTATAACATTAACATCATATGTCAAAAATTAGTAGATAACTCATGATAAATAAGTAAGGAACTTGATGAGGCGCATATCTTTTCCATAGTTGCCAGGATGAAGCCATGAATTTCATTAATCTTTTGTTCTGATAATCTGACGGATATTTGGATCGGATTAGGATACAGAATGCGAGAGTGCAAATTGGCAGGTTTTGATTATGCTGCTTTGGTCGTACGGAGCCAAACCATAATAATGGATGAAAAAAATCTGCTGTGGCCAATACAGTACCTTCCCAAACATGAATTATATGACTAGTTACATTGTTGCTTCATAAATTTAGATTGTCGTATCAATTAATTGCATATTTCAAAGTAACAACTGTCGTTGTCAAGGTGACAGATGGCGGTTATATGAAATTACCATTTTATTTTGCAATGGCTATAAGTTTTATGTCCAATTGCTTTAGCTGCTCCCAAACTTGGCATAATCTAGTAAATTCATCTTCATAAGTAGTGATCCAAATAAATTGATATTGGGACGATGGATGTGGCAAAGGCACTAAAGGCAGGGTGTATACCAAACCTGGAAAACCTGGAAATAACAGGAAATATAGATAAATTGGAAATATCATGGAATCGTCAGGGAATTTCCGTTATTTGCCTGGAAAAAATATATTATAGGATATTTATACATTATTAATAAAAATACATGAAATTTTCACTCTGTAAAATACTAGTGTCATCTGTCGTATGAACCACAGTGACACAGTTGACACAGTGAATGATTTATGTTGTAATTTTGTGCAAATCCATGAGATTTACAGACCTATAATCCATAAAAAAATATTAAAGTGCATTTACTTTTGTTTATTAATATAAATTTGTTCGTAATGATATCAAGTAATTGCATGTATTTTAATATCTATCAAACTTTTCGAATTCTACTGTCTGGAATTTTATTAAAAATTACCTGGAAAACTTGGAAATTTTTTGGTATACACCCTGCAAAGGGAGCAAAATAATTTCGTGAAGAAAATTACGTTTATTCCAAGATACAGGACGTTTCGGCGCCGAAACGGCCAGCAATCTTCTGCTTGAAAAATGTGAATCTAAAATTTAGTTACATTATGAAATAAATGACTACGTTGTAGAAAAAACCATGTTAAATTCGGAATTTTAGAGTCCAAAATGAAAAATAATTTACAAAACGACCATGACAAGCATTTGAAATCAAAATGTAGGTACTTCATATTACTAATTCTAGAATTATGTAAAACTGTTCTTCCATGTAAATTGGTTAAAAAGAATATTTCTTTTCATAGAAATAATGAATTACTGTCACTTTTTAGTATAGTGAACTACAACTTTATTGTATCGAACAAGCTGAAAAAGAAAAAACATTATCACGTACATAAATTAAATATTATGATAAAACGTATTCACAATTTCGTAATTAATGAGTGTTGTTTATTTTTATGGTTATTAGTTCCTTGAAATTATGGGTGAAGTAAGAATATCATTTTAATGTGGGAACAATATAAGATATGTTAAAAATTGTAGTGGATGTATATAGTATATGATTCAAGTTTATTTCAATGCAAACAGAAACTCATTAGCTTCATAGCAATCGCTATAACGATGTCTTCACAGTATTCCATCCGAAAAACGCCGAGTATGTAGTAGTCATTTGTTACATAAATTCATTTACGAGTGTAGCTCGAAAAGATGATGAAGGCAACGCAAAATTCTCGGACATTTTTTCTATTTTCGTTCATAATCTCTTTGCATCTCAATACATTTAGTACAACTTTTTAATTTAATACCATCAGAATTATATAATGAGATGCTAAATAATTGTTGAAAATCAAAACCTGAATGTTTCACAAAACTATAAATACCGAAGTAGGGTTTTACACCATCGTCCTGAATAGAGCAGTAGTGTCCAATGCCAATGCAACTTGAGTTGATACATGGCATGCAGAGATATAAATTTGCAGCAATGCCATCTACTATAATGCAGCCGAAGTGACAGGTTTGATGAAATACAGAACACTGTCATAATGTTAATAATAATTCTGCAAAAAACGTTTGTCTCATCTTAGATTTTTTCATTCGAAGTGAATCTTAGTCCCCCTAATCATTTCTTCAAATAGGGGAAGATAAAAAATTCACTAGGAGGCAAATCTGGCGAATACGGGGCTAGTGGAAGCACTTGGAATTGGAATATCTCGAATTTTGCCACAACAACGCTAAATTTGTGCACAGGTACATACGTGGTACATGAAATAGCAACTTCGTTTTTCCAGATGGGATCGTTTAACTTTGCATCATTCATTTATCCTGTAATGAACAGTAGTAAGCTTCAGTGATATTTCTGCCTTTTTCTAAGTAGTTTATGAGCACTACACCATAAGAATCCCAGAAGACTGTTGCCATGAATTTGCTGGCAGATAAAACTGTTAATGATTTGTTGTGCGCACTTTTTTGTGCTCCAATCCATTGTTTGGACTGTTACTTTGTCTCTGGCTTGTAGTGATGAATTCAAGATTCATCTACAATTATAAAATCCCAGTGAGATTGCTTTTAAATAAGTCTAGACACTCTTGAGAAATGTCCAAACGTTTCTATATGTTTTTGATTGACTGTTAATAGAGTCGGCACCCAGCGAGCAATCAGCCTTTGCTTACCCAAAACATCACGTAAAATGTGGTGAAGTTTACAGTCTCAACAATTTCTCTTATCTTCAATTGACGATGACGATCGTCTGGTATGGAACTGTGGATTTTCGCCGGTCACAACAATTTTTAGGCAACCTGTGCGCTCATCATCCTGGATTGACTACAGCTACGTTTAAATTCAGCCATTCAATTTTCAACCGACGAGAATAAAGGAACAGATTCTTTTATTGTAAATTCTAATTCGTTTTTTATCTCTTTTGGTCTTGAGCCGTTCAAAACGTAGTACTGAATTACAGCATGAGCTTAATCCATTTCATAAGACACACAAAAATCGTCAACTTATCAGTCAGTACTACAGCAAATCTCCTAAACACACAAGTCTAGAACTTTGCACAACGCCATCTGAAGCTTTTTACTTAATTAATGTCCGAGTAGTTTATTATTCTTGTTATAATAATACTGACTCCAGGATTATTATGTAGCAAATAATACCCGAGGGCATTATATTGAAAAATAACAAATAAGTTTCCTAGTTACAGCAAGTAACTAGAATAATTTCTTCGAGAGAAATCACAATGACAGGGCATAAATTGCTGAAAATTTTGATTGAAATAGTACAAAAGTCGGACATTAAACATTGAAGGCACTACGGGAGTTGAACGGACGGTAATGCCTATGGTCTACGTACACACCTCGGGCCGGAGGCCCTCGGTAAGTACACTGTTGACCACATGCACTATTGTCCTTTTAACACCCTTGATACTTTAGTTACTATTATATAATAGCATCATGCTCATACTACATGTATACTTCCGGCCGAGAAATTTTAAAACTACCCTCGTTCCATGAATAAAGAAATTCCTCTTTCCCTCTTTTTATCGTTCTTTTTCTCTTTATTATATGAAATTCCCGTTTCACTCTAAAATAACACTTCCTTAGAAATTTTACTGTACATTTTCTTAAAAAAACTTCAACCCATTAAAATGCTTACTATTTCTGTTATAAGCGTGTATTCTATTTCTGAAACATGCGAAAGTCAACAAATCTGTTTCATAAATAATTTCAGTCTCTCACAGTGCTAATTTGACACGCAGTACTATCTCGTCATCAGAGCAATTAAAATCCGGAAGTACTCACTTCAGTTTACCGACATCCGTTTAAAAAGTAGTAAAAACGCACCTACGTACCGCTTATGTTCTTACTGGAGAGGCACTGGCCGACCATAGACGAAAGAAGTAGATAGTATCTTGTGATAATTTAACACTGGTATGGACAAAGACAATTTTAGTAATTATGCCTTTGTTCTAAGTAGAATGTCACTTAAAAGTACATTTTTGTTGGTATTTATCTCTTAAGTTAGGTGTATTAAAACGTGCAAAAAGAATTGCCATATTGCGGAAATTCACACGAAATTATCATAGCTCCAAAATAAAAGAACTAGCAATAAAATAATTTTCTGGTTTCCTTTACCCAAAACACAATAATTAATCATCGATCGATGGAGCCTACTAGGGTTGTTAAAAAAACCATTTTTTCAGATTTTGACCAGGGCACTGGTCAAAAATAGTTAAAACCGTCCAGAACTGGTTTTAACCACAATTTTTTATTTTTTTATTTTTTACTGCTTCTTATTATATATTTACATATTTTATATCTTCCTCTCATTTTATTCAGTCATAGAATATAGAATAATAATAGATGTGTGTATAAAAAGGAAAAAAAGGGACAGACTTATTCCATCGGGTATTCGACTGTAGTTGTAAATAATACACCTAAGGAAATTTTCTAACTCACAAATTATGAAATAATTATGAAAGTAAATAAATTCACTTTTAAAGGCTTAATTATATTTTATCCAATTTTGACGTTTTAGAGCTACATTATTAAATCCATAGCAACAGTCATAAGTAAATCTTTATTCACTAGTGATTTGGAATGAATTAGTGATTTATAAAAATTTAAATCACTGTTCGAATTCCTTTTCATAAAAAGATTTCGATTTCTGAGGAATAATTTTCCCAACTGCAGCGGCTGCTTCGTTCAAAATGGTATCGGGGACGATAATATTGTTTTAATCACATTCTTCCATCATTTCAGACAATGCTTTTCACAATTATAACGCTTCAATTCAAAATTCACAAAACTGACAGTTTACTGACAGTCACACTCCCGAATGTTTGAGAAACAAACATTCGTCGCGATATCAACGAAGCTTCCTTGCAAATGCAATTGAATTTTTTTGAATTTTGTCTCTCAGTTTCATGTTTCAAAAATTTACGCAGAATTGAATAAAATTATATATACAAACACGTGAATTAAACCTCTTTATTTGCTCGAAGAATTAAACCATTCGCGCTCAACGCGCTCGTGATTTTGAACTTTCTTCTCGCAAATAAACAGTGGTTTAATTCTCTTGTTGTATAAATAACTATTATGAAATTTTCAGGGAGGTATCAATAGTAATTAATAAATAAGTAATACAAGATATAAGAAACTCATATGTAGATAGAAGATCAAATTATGATATTCAATATTTCCATAAAAACCACCGGTCAAAATAAGATAAAGTCCAGGACGGTTTAAACCGGTTTAAACCAGTGGTTTTAACCACCCTGGTTTTAACGAAACCACCCTGCTACTAAAAAATAACTATGAAAATAGAATTTATTCAAATTTCAATCGCATTTTTACTTACTTGTACCAAGTACAAGGAAGTAATGTAGAACCGACAAAATTCACCTATCGAGATTTTGATGGAAATATCCGTTTTGAGGATCCCTGAATCCTTTTTAACTATTTTCGGCTTGACGTCGGTACGTATGTTCGTTCGTGCGTAACTCGCAAATCTCAAAACTGGTTGAACGTGTAATGTTGAAATTTTGTATTTAAGACTGGTATAGGGTCTAGCTGTGCACCTCGCATTGTGGTTCCAATCGTCTGTACCAGAAGTGCACTTTACTTGAAAATTTTTTTGAATGTTTCCAATATTAAGCACTTCTATAACATATTATTGTACATCTTGCATTATGATCGCGATCGGCTAAACCGGAAGTGCACTTCACTTGAGACTTTTTTTTATTTTCCGCATGAATCCAGAATGATCAGCCGTAGGATACTGGAATTTAGCATTTGAAATTGCTGTAGCATCTAAATAGTTATCTTCTATTTTGGTAACAATCGGCTGAGCCGAAAATGCACTTTATATGACAGACTTTTTGAATTTTCCGCATAAATTCTAAACAATCAGTCGTAGAATATTTAAATTTTGTATTAGGCACTTCTATAATATCTAGTTGTACACCTTGCATTATGATTGCTATCGACTAAGCCGGAAGAGCACTTTATTCGGAACATTTTTTGAATTTTCTGTATAAATCCAAAACGATTGAACGTAGATTGTTAGAATTCAGAATTTAAGACGATTATACCGTCTAGATGCTCATATCCTATATTTATTGATATCTACCGAGCCGGAAGTGCACTTTACTTGACAGTCTTTTGGAATTTTTTGCATAAATTCGAAATGATCATGTGTAGCGTATTGAAATTTGGTATTTCAGTCTGCTGTAGCATCTGAGTGATTGCCTACTATTAGTGTTTCATCAAGACAAGATTTCTTGTCTTGATGATCATTTCTTGTCTTGTCTTGATTTTCAAGACAAGAAAATGAAAATTTCTTGTCTTGCCTATTTCTTGGCGACGCATTTCTTGTCTTGTTTCAAGAATTCTTGATATTTCTTGATCTTGACATTCGGAGGGGAATCCCCTTTTTCTATTGCTTTATCCAATCCGAACAATCAATTTAGTGTTAGTGTCTACCCTTTATCCTCTCTGTCAGTTATATTATGAATCGATTCTAGCAACGTTTTCCAAGATTGTCACTTGCCACCAACAGAAATAAATGAAAAGTCTGTCTATTTCATGTTTAAATCAGTATTTGCAATTATTATTTGTTATATAATATAGCAATACTGCTAAGAGATAACAACTTAGACTAAGAGCATTGGAGAATCTACCTAAACATTTCTTGTCCAATACATGAACGATTTAATCACCAGAAACTGACGACTTATGCTTTCGATATGTATCAAATATTTGTTTTGAAAATCATAGTCACCGATACTTTTTACTTTCCTAACCTATATATAATAGGGAAAGTATTTAAATTGTGATTTTTTGATAGTGATAGTTCGAAACTCTGATGAATTTTCACATTCCAGATTCTATTGAACCAAAGCAATAAAAGTTTAAAAGAAATCAGTCGGTCTGTCTATCTGAAAGTATAATAATTGGAGAACTCGTACGAATTTTCGACTGAAGCTCAATATTTGAATTCTTTATTAAAAAGCTAGGTTGAAATTTATAAATGAGCTTTTTCAACCAGAAAATCTAGAAGAAGACTTCTTATTTCCAAAAATACCCATATTGTGAGGACTAAAATATAGCCGCCATCTGTTACCATAACAATGACAGCTGTCATTTTGACAATGATAGCTGTCACTTCGACAATGACAGCTGTCACTTTGAAAATGCCGCTGTCACGTTGATAATGACGCTGTCACTTTAAATTGTCAGTTAAACAATGACAAATGTCACTTTGAAAGTTGGTATGATACTCCTAAATTCATGCAATAGTGATGAAACTGGCCATGAAATTTATTGTCGGGGAAAAACTGTTATGGCCACAGCAGATCCCAATATTTAAAAAAAAGATTAATGAATATACAGATTTGAAAAATCTAGTGTCAAGTTATCAAGATTTCTTGTCAAGAAATCTTGATTCTTGATAGTACGTTCTTGTCTTGTCTTGGGAAATGAAAAATACTTCTTGTCTTGGTCTTGTCTTGATTTCAAGACAGGATCAAGACAAGATCAAGACTATTTCTTGATTCTTGTGAAACACTACCTATTATTTTCAGAGACAATAGACTGAATCGGAAGTACACTTCAGTAGGAATTTATTTTTTAATTTTGCGCATAAATTCAGATCTGTTGGTAGTCGTAGAATTTTGGAAATCTGTATTTAGGAATGTTGTAGTATAAGAATAATGGCCTACTGTTTCCATAGCAACCGATTTGGCTGAAAGCGCATTTTACTTGACAGATTTTTAGAATCTCTTGAGTAAATCCAAAACGATTAACTGTGTATAAGTAAGTCACGTGATGTTCACGTCAGATTCTCTCAATATTTTCATCATATTAAGAGTATAAAACGGGTACGTGATTGAATGTAGAAAAAAAGTATTCTATCGAATGTGCCTAAAAAATATATAGCATCTCATTCGAAAAAATATAATTTTGTGTTGTAACTTGAGAGCCACTGGTTTCAAAAAATATATCCTTGTATAATTGAGTGTCTCCTTTGCTCCTGCATAAGATTATCCGATAGTATTTTATTGTATCTTTAATAACATAGAAGTTATTCGAGGTAGCCGTATAGTCAATGTGTAACTTTCTGTTGCACTTCCTGTCTCGAAGTTAAACTAGTCTTATAAATTTGCTCTAAATATATATGTTGGTAGTTTGATTTGGAATTTGCACAAGTTTCCATATTTGCTTACTGAGAACTTGAGTTGCGTGTTTACTACATGGAAATTATGCAATTTTTTGCAATTGGGTTGATGCAAATATGATTTCTGAATATTATGTTTATTTACTAGAGCCAAACGTTCCGAATCACGCTATTTGAATGATTGAAATAATTCGGTATTAATATCAGATTGCTCGATCGAAACCCTTACATTGCAAACATTATTGAGTTGGATGGAATTTTATGCCAAAACAAATAGAAATGAACAGAAAATATAACAAAACTGTTTCAACATTCAGTTTTTTGTCTTTGATGGTTATTTATTTGATTTTTATTTCATTGAAATTATAAAAAAAAAATGGTAGTAAAGTGTAATGAACAACAATTACGCTTTGTACCTGATAATGCACTTTTTGAACACAATTGATTGGTATATCATGAACCGTGGGGTGCAGTAATTATAATTATTAAATCTTAATATTGTAAAGTGCAAAAGTTTCATAATTCGCAAAAAGAAAATTAGCCCTGAATCCATCTGTTGTCTGGGTGGGGCCTTTCGTACTGTGTGTTTTGTATCGCGTCGTCCCGCCCAGTCGAAAAATCTAGTAACGTGCTCGACTAAATCTAGAATATTTCGAGAAACAGATTTCCGTATATAAGGGCAAGCAAACGACCTGACTAGGAACAGTAAACAATGAACAGTCGAACAGTAACAGTGAGACAGTGAAATAGTGAATAATTAGTGTAATAAATAAATAGTTATAAGAAAAAATATTTGCGGGTTTGTTTAATAGTAGTAAGTGATAAATAAATTACATGTGTGTTAGTAATATTCGGAAAAATAAAACTTTTATTGTATTTTAAATTATTAAATAGTGATTTTTATTTAATTATAAACAAATCCTACAATAGCAGTAAACATTACAATATATATAAGAAGAACTAATTGCAAATATTTTCCAGATAAGTGCATCATATAACAGACTTTTTCCCATCAACGATAATTTTGAACCACGTACTGCGAAATCAGAACTTAATCATAAATTTCGCGTATGCGTGAAATAAGGATTACTTTCTCAGAATATTTAGTCACTGCCGACACTGCGTAAAATAAGAATAATAACAATCCATGAAATAACGCCAAGAATTGACCACAAAATGAAATAAAAAACAAAGTTTGTTACATGGCCAGAGACGTACGTTTGTTCTTTTACGCTTATGTTTTGTATGATGCACAAGTAAAAAACGAACAAATGACGCCGTTGCCCGCAGACAATAGTCAGCAATTGAAGTAATTAAGTGCGAGGTCATCAAAGGTCACACATTAAACAAGTCCATAAAAAACGAAGGCGTTTTCAGTGAGATATGAGATTGTAAGGTGTCCCACATTTAAACCTCTCTTATTTTGACACTTGACTATTGAGTCATTACCATCATTGGAAGATATGTTTTCTCGACTAAATAATTTTACTGACTTTGTACGAGGTTTTATTTACCGGAACTCACAATTGATCTTACATTACAGTATGTACGTAGGCTGAGCACCGCGCTCTCTCCGGGCTCTGTTTAAAAAACGGTTATGGCGAATTATTTTCTTCAAAGCTTTGCCCCATTTACACATCCTAGAGCCTTCAGCTATCGTCGTTCATCTTGAGGTTAATCACAACTAATTTTCACATCTTGCTTGCCCCGTAAATTTTAAAGAACCGTAATTCTGTTTAAACACTACACAACCACTCACTGAAGCGTCACCAGCCATCAGCCTGAATAAATATTTCTAGCGCATTTTTAGCGCATTTTTTGGAAAAAAGCGCTATTATATTCACTTTGGCTGTCTGGCTGGCTGGCGTGACGCTGAGTTCTCAGCAACTATACTATTTACAGACTTGAAACTGGTACTAAATAAAAGCTGCTGTTTCATAGGTTTGCACAAATTGCTTTGAATTCAAGCTCAGTGATTGTGGAAGATTAAATTATTCATTTACTTGTTTCAAGTGAAACAATGCCCATAGATATATATGACATTAGGAATATGGCAACTAAAATTTATTAAAGTATATAAAAATTTAGTTACAACTTTTGCCGCGGGTGTCACTGTTATTATGTACAGTTGTCAAATCTGTCCGGGATTCATTCAATGACTTGTTTGACGCGAATTTGATGCTTATTAGAATGAATTATTATTATTGGATGAAAATTTGTTTACTTTTGGTGTATTTTTTTTATATAGCTTTGATAAAGATCAAATTATCATTTTAAGGTACAGCACTCGACCTCTTGTCAGTCAATAACTAAACAATGAAGATTAAAAGGTATTTTTGAGTTTGTACATGCATAAATTATGTACCTATCAAATAGTCAACTTGAAACTAATACTAAATGGAAGCTGCTGTTTCGTAAGTTTGCCCAAACTGCTTGATTTCAAGCTCAGTAACTGTGAGAGATGGTAATTTGCGAAATCTCTGAAAAACAAGTATTCATGAGCTGTCAAAAATGCGCTTTCATCATCTAGATGATTCTTCCATTTTTTAATATTTCACAACATGTGATTGAATATAGGTTATGATTTGTAAATTTCCTGGAATACAACTCTGTAATTGTATGATCTGTGTTTATGTCATGTACTCACCGTAAATATATCTGATTGTTGTTCTGCAAAATATTTTGTATATTTTTGTGCCTGATTTTGTTTACCGTGACTTCGGCTTTGACTTAACAAATAAATATTTGACGATTGACATTTTTAACCCTACCGACAAATGACTAAACTACCAACGTAATGATGATAATAATAATGATCTATTTGTCAGTTTTGATGTTTCATCTTTATTCACGAAAGTACCTATCATCGATACTCTGGAATTATTAGAAGATTTTTATCTGATATTGTCAAGCTTTTTAAACATTGTTTGACTTCTTGTTTCTTCATCTTTAATGGTAATTTCTACAAGCAAATTGATGGTGTCGCCATGGGTTCCCCTATTTCTCCTTCTATCGCTAATTTTTACATGGAAAATTTTGAACAAAAACCTTTAAATACTGCTATGAAGAAACCTACTGTCTGGCTACGTTACGTTGATGATGTCTTTGCTGTTTGGTCTCATGGTAGAGATGAATTGAATATTTTTTTTTAAATCATCTAAATATGCAACATAGGAACATTAAATTCAGTATTGATGTTGAAGAAAATAACTGTCTTCCTTTTCTGAACGTTTACTTGGAGAAACAAGATAATGGTAAACTCATCCATTCTGTATAGGAAACCGACCCATACAAATCAATATTTACATGAGTCATCAAATCACCATCCTGCTCAAAAATTTTGTACTATTCAAACTTCATATCAGAAAGCCTCTTCATTATGTCATCTAAGTAAACTATCTGATGAAATCAAATTTTTGGATGATGTTTTCTTGAAGAATGGTTATGCACAGATCAAGAAAGACAGAAGAATTCTACACCTCCTGTTCAAGATCCAAATAATAAGAAAATATTTGTTACGTTGCCTTACGTAGCTAATATAACGGATAAAATTGGAAGGCTTTCACATAAATATGACATCAAATCTTAATACATTTCCAGTTTAAAAATTTGAAATCTTATTGGTAATGTTAAAGACAGATTTCCTCTACAGTATCCAGGTATATACAAGATTCCTTGTCAATGTGGCAAAGTATATATTGGACAAACCAAGAGGACTGTAGAAACAAGATTGAAAGAGCATTCTCGTCATATAAGATTGAACCATCCAGAAAAATTTGCTGTGGCTGAGCAAGCTATTCAAGAATTACATGGCATTGACTTCAAGAATACGAAGCTTCTGGCTAAAGAGAACAATTGGTTCAAGAGACTTATAAAAGAAGCAATTGAAATAAAAAAATCACCGAATAATTTGAATTTGAATACCGGATATGAACTTAATCGATCATGGCTACCAATCATTTGTTCATAATTTCAAGTGATTTTTATCTACGAATCTACTTGCAAGAGTTACTTCATCACCACCTCCTGAAGATCGGTGGATGGTTCAGTTATGCGCCAAACCAAAAAGAGTAGAGCCAGATTGACCTAGAACCACAAGGAATTGACAATTTCCCTATTTAGACCTTCATTATTATCTCCTGAAGACTTCTGGATATTGAATCATCAACCACAGGCAGAGCTCTACGGTCCTAGGAGTTAATATATTTTAAACTAATCTAGTTTCTCTTTGTACTTTTATTTTTGTTGTCTTGACAATTTTGTTTATTTATTTTCATATTTCTTCACACTTGAAAAAGGCAACACTTTGCTTTCGAAACGTTGTGTTCCTAATTAATTTATACAGAACTTATATACCCAATAAAACATATTTATTTGTTTGAATGTTTTAAATGTTTTTTGTATGAAATGTAACCGTTATAGATACTAATCAAAGCAGGAGAATAAGTTTTTGTTATAAAGAAATTAGTACTTTTGAAATGATTTCTTTTTTTTTGTAAAGTATCCCTGATTTACATTTTTCTGATAGCACTAAATTGAAATCGAGAATAGAATCAATTTAAAAGACACAAGATATGTAATGTTCCATTAAACTTTGAGTATAAATAAGGCCTTGCAACCGATTTAAGTCATTTCTTTTGAAAGATAGTTCTCCGAGCCATCTTCCAAAATTTTTGTGCTGAGTCCGTTTAGTGCAATTGTTTAAGACAAACAAATTGCAAGTCTGATTGTTTCCTTTTGTCCCTAAAAGGAACTGAGCTTGTTTTTGTCATTGTTTTGCTGTATTTTGAACTTGAAATATTTTAATTTAGGGAAAACCAAACTCATTATCACGCTGTTCTCTGACTAAATTTTATTAAGTGAGACTTGAATTACTTTGAAATTAATTTTGTCAGAAAACAGTGTGATAAAGACTTTGGTTTTCCAACAACTTTTTTTCCTAACTTGAAACTCCACCACACTTGGGTTAGCATCCCTTCTACAATTAGAATATTATTGCTGTTTTTGAACTTGGAAAATGCAAGTTCAACTTAATGTCATTCCGTTTTATTTCTTGCCGTCCGCTCCACGAACGTTGGATTATCTTAACGTAGAGTCACCGCTGGAGAAGTCTCTGTTGATTTCACAGTGTTAGATTGTTTTACCGTAGAATTACCACTGGAGAAGGCCTTGTTGGCTTTGCAGTGTTGAACAAATTTAACGTAGAGTCACCGCTGGAGAAGTTTTTGCTGATTCAACAGTTTTAGATTGAGTTAACGTAGAATCACTGCTGGAGAGATTTTTGTTGGCTTCACAGTGTGAGAAATATTTGACGTAGAATCACTGCTGGAGAGGTCAATTTATGGCTACACAGTATTGAAACAATTTAACGTAGAGTCACTTGGAAACTTGGTTGATATCACAAGTATAGAATGAGCTTTAAAATTGATCCACCGTTCGGAAAATCGCTTGACGTTTCCGCGAATGTCGATTGTCTTAGGCAGACAACTATTTGCGTTTACAGCGGTAGAAAGATGTGGGACGTAGCGGTTTATTTTGTCAAGACCAATTCGACGGCCACCTCAAGTTATTATTATTTGTTTTTGTCTCTCTTTCGAAGTATTTTTGATTTAAGGAATCCTGAAAACATTACAATATTTGTGCAATTCCATTGCAGATAATATTAAACTTGAACTCCTCATCCATCTCTGTTCTGAGTTAGGGTGTTCGTATCATGTAGGGATATTTGATGTTGATAGTGTGGTATCGAAGTGTGTAACCGCACAGATGTCAGTAAACTCAGCGTTCAGCACATCCCCTTGCTTCTCTAGTTCTGGAAACTGGGGATGTCTGCCATCCTTCCGGCTAACCAATAACGGGAAACATAGCGAACATTGAGTGTCAAACGGGAATAGATGGAAAGGTGTGCAAGGGCTGAAATGAAACGTAGAATCAGATAAATTGTAAAATAAAATTAGTAGTAGTTGGAGACTACTGATAATCATTTAGATATTTATGTATTCAAATTTGCTAATATTATTTTGGAAACTTGTTGCCAAAACTTCATCCTCCTAAAAAAGAATTACCATTATACGTGAGACAAGTATTCTATAATTATTCGAAGTAATTAGTTATATAAATTTGCATTTCGAAATGAAATGAAAACAAATGGAATACACGTCAAATATACAGTATACAATTCAAAATGAGAAGAAGAATTTGCAAAGGTAAAGAATGAAAAAGTATAGTGCGCCACTTGTTTACAATGAAAGTATAGACGGTTCTGCAAATATACAACTCTTTGTCCAACACCTTAAAACACACCAATTTTTCTTTTGTGTTAATGTGCCTCACTTAATGCCACCCGGCCCATTTCCCACGTGCAAACACCTTTTACGCTTTTACCCCCTCTTCTTTCGAACCCTACTACTTTTTTTCCATTCTCACCAGTCTTTGTTATCTCCTGTTCTCTCTTCCGTTTTACCCTGAATAAAACTAATGAATTGTTCCGCGATGTTGAATATTTTATTTAAGATTCCTTTTTTTCTGTATCTACTCTACTCTTGGGTAAAGTGAGGGAGGAGAAAGCGTTCTCGCTTGCGGTAAAGGAACGTTTCTAGAGTTATTAATTATACACACTGAGAGCATTGCTTTTTATAAAGTTTCTTTTTTTGTTCAAGTGGTGTTGCGGAATTTTGTATTGTGAAGCAGAACTAACAAAAATTAATTTTCAGCACCTACTAAAGAATCCTATGAAAGATTTATTTTAGATTAAATATTTAACAAAGGATATGAAACGTTGATAAACTAATAACCCTTCTCTTCAAGCGAATGTGAACTTAAAATGACTCTTAATTTTTTACCGTGTCTCCACGTACGTCCCTGAATCATAAAAGCCAAATACAGGTAAGCTCAGCTTTACAATTTCCGAAAACTGTTTACTATTTGTCGTTAGTTACCACATAATATAATGGACTTCAAAATATCAATTGTAATTTTTAGTAATAAAATAACACAGAGCGGTCATTATTTCGTAATTGGTAATATTGTCATAATCGACTCGTGACTTCGGGGCTTTTACACAAAGCTAATGTATAGTTGATGTTTTTGTCGTTAGATGACAGCGCACGAGTTTAGTTTGAAATGACTTTCAACAGAAATTGTTGTTGATTTAGCTTCGGAATTGAATTATTTTAAACATGCATTTGCGTTCAGTAGGTTGAAAATAATGAATAGGTTATTGATTCGATTGTTATCCGATAAGTACAGTTGATGCATATAATAATACGGTAATCTCATCGTTCCACGGCTAGTCATTTTGAATTTATCCAAAAAATTCTAAAAATTTGTCAAGTAGCGTGCGCTTTTGGACCAGTCGGTTGCCTTGGAAACATTTTCATGCCACAACATTCCTAAATACGGCTAGCAGTTCCAAATTTATGCGCACATTTAAAAAAAATCCAACTGAAGTGCACTTCCGGCTCAGTTGATTGTTATGAGAATAGTAGATTATCATTTAAATGCTACATCAGACTGAAATACTAAATTTCAATACTCTACGGCCGATCGTTTTGAATTTATGCCAAAAATTCTGAAAGACTATCAAGTAAAGTGTACTTGTGACGCAGCCGATCTAAATGAAAATAGCATACGAGCATCTAGATGGCACAATCGTCTCAAATTCTGAATTCTAACATTCTACGTTTAATTGTTTAAGATTTAAACGAAAGAATCGAAAAATGTTTTCGAGTGAAGTGCACTTCTGGTACAGGCTATTGTAATCATAATGCGAGGTGCACAACTAGACCCTAGACCAGTCTTAAATACAAAATTTCGGCATTCTACGTTTAACAGGTTTTGAGATTCATAAGTTACAAATGCAAATACATACCGACATCAAGCCGAAAATAGTCAAAATGGATTCAGCGATGCTCAAAACGGATATTTCCTCAAAAATCTCAAAATGTGAATTTTGTTGGTTTCGCAATATTTTTAACTTAATACAAGTTTTGCTATTAGAGACAAGTATCAAATCCGTCTCTGTTGTCTGGGCAGAGTCGGTTATCTCTACGTCGCGCCAAGCGATATTCGAGAATAACGTAGAAATTTCTGGATACTTGGTTTCCGTATATATAAGGGTGAACAACTTGACTGAGTGAACAGTGAATAATGAAGTGAATCAGGTGCGTGCGCGTGACGTCACGAACATTTAAAAATGTCAGCCTGGTGGATCAACAAACGTTCTGTTATATGGAACACATTTAATAATATCCCAATTTTAGTGCTATTGTTGGTTGTTTTTAGGAAAGTGAGGCTGTACAAGGTTTATATTTTCATGGATTTACTTCAGATAAAAACTTCGGACGAAGAATTATTCCTCTAGTCATTAAAAAACAAGAAGAATGCTCTGAAAAGGAGTGATTTAACACCAAATTAAGTAGAGCCGTAACTGTAACAGGCACTTTATTGCAGGTATTTTAACTATTTGAATCTAATATTTAATATTTCAAGTGAATATAAGATAATATTTAAAATTTATGTCTGCATAAAGTACATAAAGTATCTGAAATTGAGTCAGATTTCATAGGTTAGAAGTAACACAACAGGATAAACAAATTGTTCAAGCTGAGTATTATTTCTAAATTATAGACAAACCAGTCTTTTGGATGATAAGATAATCCTAATTGAGTACTGTTTTTAAATAGAGGCAAAGCTGCAGGATTCTGCTTCGTGCAAGTCAGAGTAAATTAGAATTTTGAAATTTTTTCCAACATTTCAAGCAAATAGCTCAACAGCAAAATTAATGACAATCAATAGTAATTATTTGGAATAGAAAATTCAAATTAAATTGTCTTAAAAAATGTTAAATCGAAAAACAAATAAATCATTCTTTTATTACAGACTTCTATAAATACTTTTGAAGATTATAATCATATTGGTTAGTGTTCATAATTTGAAGTTTCATGTAAGCTTTCACAAGTTGTAACATATTGTGGTTGTATTTAGCTTCCTTCATTAGCTAAATAAGCTTTAGTAATTACCATGGAATTGTCTTATTTCTTTCATCTCCACCGCTTTTGGATCTTCATAGATAATGAAAGAGATATTTTCTCCAAATACCTATGTTTTATATTGTCTGACGGAGAATAATAATCGTCGATTAATCGAGATATCATGCCAAAAATAATTTTAATACAAAATTACACTAAATAAACATTAAATCCATAATACGCCAACCAAAGCACAATGATATCAAAGGCAATGTTTTGGTTTGTTGGTCCACCAGGCTGACGGATTGCATATATTCGACCACGTGATGCACACGCCTAATAAGATAAATAAATAAGTTGTTGAAAATAAATAATGGTGGCTGTGTAGTTCAAGTTTAATAATTAGTGAGTGAGAAATAAATCGTATAGTATTTGTTTTAATATTACAACAAAGAATAAAACTTTTAATTCCTTTTCATTTATTAAATAGTGACTTTTATTTTGACAATAAACGATTCTTTGAAAGCAATAAACATTACTATATGTTTATTGTACAATGATAATATTTAATCAACAACAATATTATCGCCAATTCTTGTATTAGAATCATCGCTTGACTGTCCAACATTTATATTGAAATCATCCACAGAATTACTGGATCTTAAATAATTATTTTTTGAATCCCTCACATATCGAATACTTCTAGCCCAAATTTGTGTCACTAATATTGTTTATGTTCGACTGCATCATAATCATGTAATTATGGTTGCATTTAGTGCCCATAAAGTGCCACTTAATTGGATTAGGACTTTTACTTTATTTTATTGGACGAAACTGTCATTGTCTAAAAAATCATACAAATAGATTTTTTTATTAACATATAATAAATCCAAACTATCAAATCAACATATTATTTATTATGGAAATGAATTCTTTTAACACAATTGGTATTGTCGCTTATATTCAGACCCGAAAATAAATTCTTATTGGTCAAAAAACATTTTTCTCTCAATATTTGTGATTCTTTGGCACTTGCTGCCAACACTTCTATGCTTACTGAAGTATCCATTTATTCTTTCCTATCGTATTTTTTCTTTTCTACTCTTTCTGAAGTATCCATATATTCCTTTCTATCGTATTTAATATCTTCTACACTTTCTGAAGTATCTATTTCTTCTATTAAATTGTACTTAATATTTTTGACAACTGCAAACAAACAGTAAAAAACAATTTTAACAATAGCAACACTAGCAAAGCACACCAACTTATACTTACCGAATTTTTGTTTAGGGAAATGAAGAAATGTTTTTAGAAGAATAAATATGTTTTGTTGGGATTTGAGTTCTGTACATTAATTACACTGATAAAAGTAAAGTTTTGATTCAAAATGAATAACATTGACTGAGAACGTTTTTCGTTTTCTATATGGCGAAAACGATTCGGTTTCCAATATAGAAATAAAAAGTTTTAAATATATCACTTTGTTTCAATTCACATAAGTTTTGACCTAAAATTTTCATTATTTGTATGGAAATAACACAACCATTTAGTTGAAAATGAAAATCGTATTTCAAGAGTATCACCGTTTTCATACAAAATTTTAAAAATCTGATTCTAGAACCATCAAAACAATTCTATTTTTTCTTGAATGGTTCTTGTTTTCATTGAAAACTGATTATGTTTTGTGGTGAAATTAAACTGTTTTGAATTATATGTGAATGAGTGTGTGGATGCATATTATGTATGCGCGTATATATGTATATATATATATATATATATATATATATATATATATATATATATATATATATATATATATATATATATATATATATATATATATATATATATATATATATATGTGGGGGGTGAGGGGGGGGGGGGATGTATGTACTCGTATAGGTTAGAAAAATACTAAATGTGAGCTATAAAATCTATTTAGCAATAAAAATAAATACAAATACAAATTCATAAAGGTGTACATAGATACAAAATATTTTCAAACTTCAACAAAGAATCACTCATTCGCAAATTGATGCACACATATAGGCATGAAGTTATAAAATGCTAAAACTTCTAAATACAAATGCATCTTAAACTTATACGCCATCACAAAAAAAAAAAATTGCACAAAAATTAAATTTGTTGTTAAACCAAGAAAATACTCGATGATTTTGGATAAAGAAAATCTAGGATTAGAAGTGGCCGAAGTGATGCTCACATCGTAAATCACAAGGCAACACCTACTTTACGCGTTATCAGTGTACCTGCAAAACATAATGAAACAAAAAATAAGTCCATTTTCAAAAATTGTACAATTCAAGGCCAAGTATTATATGCGCTAATAAACCTAAACTAAAGATTCATTTTCATATAAACAATACTGTAACAATAATTGTATCTATGAGAATAAATCTTCATATAGTCAGAATTTAGTGGCGAATGTAATATTTGGGTTCAAATTACATATTATTTGGACAATTTGATCTTATTAAATTGCTTTTAATGATTTTATATCAAACTCACCTTTTAATTGCAGCCAGAAGTAATATTACACAACACAACACAAAAATCACACCGCTACGTTCAAACGATGAATAGCATATGATGAGCCAAGATGGCGAAAAAATTAAAAAGGTGATTTCCAGATCACGCAGCTGCAACATTGCGAGATACTATAGGTTTGTTTGGAAATAGAATACATTTTCAGTCAGAATATTCATTCTCAACATGAGGAATTATATTTTACATGAAAATAGTACCATTTTTATGAGAAAATATTTCAGTTTTACATTAAATAATTTTATACATTCTAACAAAATTATTAATTTCTCTTTTAAAACTGAAATTGCTTTGGAAAAAAGGTTTACAGTTTTAATTCAAGACTAATAAGTTCTAATTTTATTTGTATGAGTTCAAATAAAAAAGCATTTGAGTGAATGTACATCAAGTTTTAAGACAAAACTTAGAATTCAAAACCTAAAATATTTTTATACAAAAGCCTGTTGCGTGTTGATTCAAAATCATAAATGTTGAACCAATGATTTTCGTTTTCTCCACAAACGAAAAAACTCAAAACTGAAAATAGTTTTCATTCAAAGCTACCATTTTTCTCAGTGTAGAAACACAAAGTTTCGACAGCAAAGTGCTGCCTTTTTCAAGTGAAAAGAAATATAAATAAACAAAATTGTAAAGACAACAAAAATAAAAGTACTAATAGAAACTAGATTAGTTTAAAATATATTAACTCCTAGGATCGTAGAGCTCTGCCTGTGGTTGATGATTCAATATCCAGAAGTCTTCAGGAGATAATAATGAAGGTCTAAATAGGGAAATTGTCAACTCCTTGTGGTTCTAGGTCAATCTGGCTCTACTCTTTTTGGTTTGGCGCATAACTGAACCATCCACAGATCTTCAGGAGGTGGTGATGAAGTAACTCTTGCAAGTAGATTCGTAGATAAAAATAACTTGAAATTATGAACAAATGATTGATAGCCATGATCGATTAAGTTCGTAACCAGTATTCAAATTCAAATTATTCGGTGATTTATTAATTTCAATTGGTTCTCTTGTAAGCCTCTTGAACCAATTGTTCTCTTTAGCCAGAAGCTTCGTATTCTTGAAGTCAATGCCATGTAATTCTTGAGGAGCATGCTCAGCCACAGCAGATTTTTCTGGATGGTTCAATCTTATATGATGAGAATGCTCTTTCAATCTTGTTTCTACAGTCTTCTTGGTTTGTCCAATATATACTTTGCAATATTGACAAGGAATCTTGGATACTGTAGAGGAAATCTGTCTTTAACATTACCAATAAGATTTCGAATTCTTAAACTGGAAATGTATGAAGTTTTAATGTCATATTTATGTAAAAGCCTTTCAATTTTATCTGTTATATTGGCTACGTAAGGTAACGTAACAAATATTTTCTTAATATTTGGATCTTGAACAGGTGGCGTAGAATTCTTCTGTCTAAGTGCTTTCTTAATCTGTGTTCTATTATATCTATTCTTCAAGAAAACATCATCCGAAAATTTGATTTAGCTTCTGTCTAAAGAGAACAATTGGTTCAAGAGGCTTATTAGAGAAGCAATTGAAATGAAAAAATCACCGGATAATTTGAATTTGAATACCGGTTATGAACTTAATCGATCATGGCTACCAATCATTTGTTCATAATTTCAAGTTATTTGTATCTACGAATCTACTTGCAAGAGTTACTTCATCACCACCTTCTGAAGATCTGTGGATGGTTCAGTTATGCGCCAAACCAAAAAGAGTAGAGCCAGATTGACCTAGAAACACAAGGAGTTGACAATTTCCCTATTTAGACCTGCATTATTATCTCCTGAAGACCTGTGGATATCGAATCATCAATCACAGGCAGAGCTCTACGATCCTAGGAGTTGATATATTTTAAACTAATCCAGTTACTATTTGTACTTCTATTTTTGTTGTCTTGACAATTTTGTTTATTTTTATTCATATTTCTTTTTACTTGAACAAGGCAGCACTTTGCTGTCGAAATGTTGTGTTTCTAATTAATGTACAGAACTTATATCCCAATAAAACATATTTATTTATTAAATGAGTTCTGAAAAGTTTTTCCCTTCATTTTTAGAAGATATCCTGCGTCTTTAGAGCAGTCGAACATAAATCTTTGCATGTAATTCGTACATAAACAAACTTTATAGACTTGCGTTCTATATTAGACTCGCTCGCGCTGCTCGCTCATTCATAACCAGGGGCTCGTCCAATAATGTTCTATATTATATACTAATTACATAAATAGCTATTATTTCACTCTTTATCAATTCCACAACATTATGACTTATGGACGGTGTAGGTATTGTTTTTCCCAACATTTCCTTTTAATTGTCCCCAAATCAATTCAATTGAATTTAGTAAACAGTGATACAGTGCTTAATATTGTATGTCCCAAGTTTTTAGCCATACCATCGCATATGTATGTTTTGTTTGCGCTACTTTCAATAATTCACTTTTAGTATAAGTTTATTATTCAAAAAATATATTATAGTGGCATAAATACTCCTGAATAGCTTTATTACTAGATTTAGTTGATATTTTATTAATTGCCTGGAATAATTGCTGGTGCTATCCATAATAATTACACTGTTATCTAAAATAGTTGGAAATAATTAATCGTAAAACCACTTTTAAAAAAGTGGGTATTTGGACGTGTAGAAATACCATGGGGTATTACACTAGTGGTCAGAGTGAGTATTTTACTCAAAGATGTGGATACCTCCAATTTGTGCTTTCTTCGTATCCAATGGAATATTTTTCTGAATATCTTCATCAATTTTATCTTCTGATCTATCACCAAACCTTTCTGAACTAGATTCCATAACAAGACGCAATATATTTCTCTATTATTCGTCAAAGAAAATGCAAGAAATTCTAATTTTTCAGTTTGACAGAAGTTGGTTTACTCGTTCCTATGAAAATTACGTGAGTTGCTACTAGATTAATAGAAAACTAATTTGAAAAAATGGTTTGACTCCTGGAATAGTCCTCCTTATACCATTTGTAGTTAAAGTATTATAGACTATTTTTGTGGTGCAATCACTCATGTTTACTGTGCTTGTGAATACCACTCGTGCTGCACACTCGTGGTATTCAAACGCAAGCACAATAAACATTCGTGATAGCACCACAAAAATAGTCGATAATACTTCAACTACTTATGGTATAATAAATGATAATTCCAGACACGCATTTCTCATATCACCTGGTAAAAGTAAATGTTCCGATTACTCATCTTTGCTCACTTCCCGCATGAAATAGAATAAATCGTTTACCCCGTGAAGTCCAATTCTCACTGCCATCATGCGTATCATACCATAAGTTTCGTCCGGATACATTATTTGACAATTCTCTGCACGAAAATTTTTCAATTATGTTATATAACGATTTTGCCATTGACTTGTTGTCTACTTTCCATCATTTTTTTTTTCAATTAAAAATTCATGCATGTCAAATGCAATAATCCAAGCGATCAAATAATAGGAACTGGTCATGAATGTATTTGATTAGATGTAAGATATTAAATGTAATGCAGAAGTTGATTATAATATTTTTTTCTTTTTCAGGTAAGTCATTTCAATTATGGCGTCCAAAATAGTAGAAATCATCTCTGGCATAATTTTGTAAGTACACATCTAGCTGAATCCATCCCTGCGTCAATTATGCTGTAATTTCTTCTATTGTTCATAAACTACGGTACCAAAGACAATAATTTCTGTTATGCGTGAAAAATTATATTTCCTCTAGTCTATAATTTGACACGATTCTTTCTTAGCTTGATAAAAATGCTGGTTTGAAATAACGTGATCCGCTATGTCGTGAGACGAATAGCGGAATCGGTTTCATTTTGTTATCACGCGCTCTGAGAACAGTTTAAATGAAATAGAAATCTATTTCTAGCAAAGGAAAGATTGGAATATGAATTGTGTAAAATAGGCAATTGGAAATGATGAGTTATTGAAATCTGACACGAATCTTGAATCTATTTCTATGACTAGATTGTCAATCAAAATATGATAATTTTTAGAACTATTAGTTCCCACGTTCACAATTATTTCGATAATATTTACTTTAATGATAATTAGAGTCATTGGCATAGTTTACAACATATTGTGACCTTTATTAAATTTCATTTCCCATTTATATTGTGTCTATTGTGTGTAAAACGTATAAGAATATTAAATCCATACACATTGATATTGAAGTAAATGATATATGAATAGAATGACCATAGTCGAATATTTCTGATGCATAATGCATACCAAAATAACTGAAGATGATGTGGCACGAAATCCAAACCAACAATCAATCACATCTCCAAATCAAAATTTAAATTATTATAAAATTCATTATATTTTTCTGAACCAAAGAGATGAGAATCATAATGTGGAGTTAGAATTATTATCACTCATATTTTGACATCACATGCAAACGTTCGTCAATTATTTTTTAAAAATAAGTAATTTGGCCCTATCGTGTTTGGTATCAAATCAAAGCTCTTGTGGAGATAATTCTAGTAGAAGTGTCAAAGAGGATATTTAAACGATTGTCAATTGTTTCTTTCACAAATCATTTAAATTATGTCTAGTTTGGTATCAATTTTAAGCTCTCGGAAAGATAAGCTTAGTAGATATCGAAAATAAATAATTAGTGAAATCCAAGTTACCATCTTTAAATTCTTTATTTTCAAAAATACTCATAAATATTGGCCAGTATATTTTAAAGTTGCTTAAAATTATCGACCATCAAAAGACTTGCGGTAAAAACATTCGTAGTAATTTGCTGCCGGGTCATGCTTCCTACATAGTGCCCCTTCTATCCTCTATTGCTTACGCCTCTGGTTGCCATTTACTCATCCTGGCAATTCCATTAATCACTAGGAAATGGAAACTTGGTGCTTGTGCTTTAGCTCCTGGTAATATCGTTTTGCGCACCTCACCTCCTCTGTATTTCGCGACGCTTTTGTTTTAGCAGTTACATTTTTCCCGGAAACCGACGTTATTCTTTTTTGCTTATTGTTTGTCCCAATTTTTCTTTTTTTACGACGGTTGTCATGGAGATGATCTGTATTTGTGTTTTTGTTTTTGACAGTTCGAAATTGTTTTGTTTCTATAGGTGAGTTTTATGAGTCTCGAAATATGTTATTATGTAATTATTATTTGAGCTAATTTTCAGAAGAATTAATTTTTTACTCTCGGCTTTTAACAGTGAGTTATTATTTTAAATTAGAACTGAGTGGTTTTCGTTAATGTCTTACGTGAGTAATTATTATTAATTTGGGAAATATTATTCATTCCGTCATAAATTCACAATGGGAGAAGGAAATTAGTTTTTTGTAATGAAAATTGACAATAGAAAAAATTGTCATTCATTGATATTATACAATGTTAGTTGTGACAATGTAAAAACATAGCGTGCCGGTTTTAATAATTTAGGCGGTAAAAAAAATTATATTATGTTTTTATTTTCATGTATTAGAATTCTTGTAGACCGGCAACCAACTTGACAGGTAGGCAAAATAAGTTGCGGTGAAGTCCAAAATAAATATAGAATTTCTCCATTGCAATTTAGCTGGTCCAAAATTTATAAAATTTTATGATAAATAGTGTTATGGCATTAAACTTATTTTCGTTAATATCAAATACGAAGGATCAAAGGATTGCATCTCGTTTTCTTTCTGCTAATTATAAAGCTTCTGTGAAGTAAAACAAACTGTATAATTAATTAATCGTGGCCACTTGAGTAAATCATTAAATCGAGGCGCCGGGCTGTTCGTTCACAGAGAGTGGAGTTCTAAAAAATATTGGAAATTTCAAACTGATGATGTCTTTACCTATAAAACAATATTGAATTAGACCATCAACGTTAAAAGCTGAAATTCCATTGATGTGAGTATGTTACCTGCTCGTCTTGAATGTTTATTTGGTTGTATGAGAAGAGCTCAGGTTACTACGAAACAACCAGGTCGTATAGATCAGGACTCCTAATTATATTTGGATAATACAAAATTGAGGTCGACACAAGAGTAGTTGAACATGGAAAATGCTATTTTGGATATCAGTAAATTGCAAAACTATGTTTCTTAGAAGAATTTTATTCTATTAATCGGTAAAATAAGTATTTTGTAACTTTGAATCTTCGTAGTTATATCAATTCATTCAAAACTGAAAGAATATTTGTAGTTGGGCCCAACATTGATATCTTTGCTTACCTCGATAATTCTATTTTTGCATATTTTTTCAAAAAGTTTGTACATTTACTACAAATTAGACTGTCGGCACAAGTTCATTGCACTATCACAGATAAAAGCTGAGAAAAACAGTCTGTAAACTGTAAAAATCTGTGCTGCCATCTATAAGCGGCGAATCAACTTTTATTTTCAAGCATTAAGAGAAATCATTCAACGATTTATTTGAAGAAAACAGTGGAATATTGAATGAAATTCAATTCTGAAATAATGAATTTAGTGCAATTAAATTAAAATATTGCCACAATTCTGAAAGCTTCTATTATTATGGAGCAGAAAACACAATCTACAAATGTAAATTACCTTTACTAAATTTGGTAAGTGAATTAAATGTTTTCGGAAATATAAGATGCAATTACGTACGTTCCATTTGTTCAGCAAATTAATTCACGAAGCACATATTACTGAAACGATCCGAATGTGAAATTTGTGATAATATAAAAGAAAAACGTGTGTAAATAATTATGGAAGCACCTAAACGGCTCGTTAAATTATGGAGGAATGGAGAACAGTGCAAGAAAAAAAAAATGTTACTCTCGACGAGCTCTATCACCGGTTTAATTCAATTTGATGAGGTTTGCAAGGACCACCATGATTATTTCAGATAGCAAACATTTTTCCTATCCAAACACTTATTTCGCTTCACCACATTAATAATTCTTTTCAAACAAGCTCTTCCGTTCTTCTCATTCGGATAGTCTCTCTTGAACAACAAATCAAAATAATATCAACCGACCTACACACACGTGCAATCTTCTAACTTCAATTTTATCCAAATATATTTTTTTTCATCAACTTCCAGCCGATAAAGGCTGGCATGGATTTGATTTAGGAATTTACATTTAGAAATTTAGATTTATAATTCGTGAATTTTGTTGTGATTTATGATGCATTTGAATTTTCTAAATGTAGCTAATCACATATGATTCAATATTTGACATAATGTATGTTTCAAAAATGAAGAATGAAAATAAAGTAAATGAATTTTATCTTATTTTCAGTATGGATTTATCATATTCTATCACTTTGGTTGATCCATTCATTATATCTGACAAGTGACAGGTTGAAAACGTCAGTGTGACAATCGATATTTATTCGTGATTGGTTGGATTTGAGATTTAAATTTAGAAATTAATATTTCAAATGTGAATTCTTGAATTAATTCTATCATAAATTAGCACATAGGTTAATATGTATTTTATATTTATAAATCTAAACTTTTAAATGTAAATTTCTGAATTAAATCCATCATAAACGTTAATTGTTCCGCAGGACTAAATTAGCACAAGTAACTCATTTTTATTCTTTCATTCACCTTCTTCCTAATAGTACTGTCTTTATTCATCAATTTATCCTCGTAAAACAGTACTTTCAACTTTATTTAAATCAAAATTTTGATCTAATGAACAGCAAATATTTGGCAAGCAGAAAATACAATTACGGAAATGTTAATTGATAGTTTCCTAAAATTAACAGTGCCATGAAATAAAAAACAAATGTACATATTCAAAGTTATTACTTATATCTGTCATCTGCTGTCATCAGCGTTTCATATCAAGTGTCTTGAATTGAAATAAATTTAGAAGAAAAACTAGATATGGTGAAATGGTTTTATGGTCAAAATAGGACTCGACAAATATCAGTTTTCTTCAATTTTATTTTGTTATTTCATGGCACTGTTGATTTTAAGAAAATTATCAATGAACATTTCCGTAATTTTACTGGTTTCTAGTAGAGTAAAATCAGAAATATTAGTGTCAAAAAATGCAGAAATTTCTCCTCTACAATAGCCTATTCAACTTTTTTGATGTAAAATAATTAGTGAAGCCAACAATTGAACATTTCAAAAATAGCATTGAAAACGCTATGGTGCGTCCATCGAGTCGCCACCCTGCATAACTAAAATTATCCTCTATTTAATGTTTCTTCTTTTAATGACGCTAAAATAGTCTCTTATACTATACTACATTTATTTATTATTTTCACATCAACAATGTCTTCCATTTATTACCTCGGCTTCTTATTTATTCCCAACTGTTTCTCTATTTTTCACTCTTCTTATTTATTTCCACTGGTTCATTTGATCTAGTTCACCTCTGCGCGCTCCGTAACCGACCTACCAACCACTAGTACTTCAACGCGCTACGACTATTACTCCAATTTCTTTACCGTTCCGGTTGATATATTCACAGCCACGGCTGTCGAGTCTTAGAGTTTCCATTCGGTCTGATGTCACCATGTCCTTTAGCACTAGAGAAAGCACAGCTGATTCGTCCGCCATTTTGGAGCACACTGTCAGTTGTTCGCCGTTTACCGATGTGTGAATTTTAATATAATTTAATAAAATAATTGCAAATGACGGGCTGTTCTGGTCCCAGTTGTATTATTCATTGAAGATACGAGTACGGATTCTACAGATGTGTAATTTCTATTTCTCAATACATCATTTGAATGTGGAGAAATATATTCCGAGCTACTTAACCTCAATTTAAATTTCGAGTTTAACTGTTCGATTGTAAGAGGCTGAGTGCATTATTGCAAAAATCTTTGTCCTACAGTAAATATTCTTAATGATTTGCTACTAAATTGTCATTATTTTCCGAAGTTTTGCAGTATTGCAAATTATTTGTTAAATTTCTTAAAGAACAAGATGCACAGCTGACTGCTATTTTAATCTTGTTATTATTCATCTAGAAACCTACATGATCTACACAAAATCATAAAACTAAGGATATCAAACGTTTCACAGACTTGTCAGTGGGCTCCAAGATGGCGGACGAGTTAGCTATATGATTATCTAGTGCTGTAATATCCTTAATTCGTATCAGTCAGTTGCGTTGGCCTAACAATAACTCTATCGCGTATATCAACCATTTAACCTTGTGGAAAATAAAGTATGCTATATAAGAAAGTTTTTTTGCCAAGTTATAGCTCTATATGTTGCATGAACAAAAAGTAATGCAACTTGAAATTTCGGCTTGGTTATAGGAACGCGCGTTTGACGCATCTCATTCTATTTTCTCTTTTTTTTTTAGTTCATATTCCCAACATTTAATTAAAAGGTGATTTTACTGAAGCTAGTGCTGATTCTCTTACGTTATTGTATTGACCCTTTCGCTCTGATGAAATATGTAGAGGATACCGAGTGAAAACCAAAAATAAGTTCAGTGAAGTTGAAGTGCCTACTTTCAATGGCTGCATATGATTGAAAATGATTAAATCAGCAAAATATTTACGTCATCGTTCATGTGTGAAAAATTCTCCAATAGTATTGTAACGTTTATTAGGTCCAAAATTAGCACAATTTTTTATTATAAATCAAAATTTTATTTAAAAAGAAAGAAATCCCCAGTTCACTAAAACTAATAATAATTGATTCGACTTTATTTATATCTACAATATTTATTCCTGCATTACTGTTTGCTCCGTCTTTCTAATCTCAACTGCCTTGAATTGCATGCTTTGTATACCTATATGGCCTCTAGAAGCACGTGAAACCATCCAAACCGATTTTTTCTCGAATGATTCCAGATTTCTGATGATCTATCGTAGAAAATTGGGGAGAAATGTCTGTCATGTTACAAAGATAATCAATTACTTCTATCAGGGTGTCAAAGTTAGCCTGTAATGAAAATGGTTAATTATACTGTGTGGTAGGTTGGTGATCCTACGAAAATTTAGTCACAAAGTTCTTTTTGGTACACTACAGTTTCGATTCTAGTTGGATCTTAAGGAGTAAGAAGAATTCATTATGCGTATAAGTAAATTGAATGTTGCTTCGAAAATATTAAGGCTCCGCTTAGTCACATTACGTTTGAAAATTAATTACATACAGCCCAACAAAGAACAAATGAAATAATAATCATCATAGATTTATTTAAATATGATCTTGTTTGAAGATAAAATGAAGTAATGAGAAAATCGAAGGACAGTATATTAGAATCAAATGTAAATAATTGATCACTTCATTTTTTAGTCATCGTTCCGCATGATGATGCGGTCAAATGAAGTGATTGTATAACGATTATGTGTAGAAAATGCAGATTATGTGGACTGCATGTTTCATCCCCTGTTAATGATTTCATTGGCGACTGTTTTTGTGAAGCTGTTTACAACACATATGTCAATCAGAACTAAATAACAATTAAACCAATACATGAATTAATCATTGAAAGCAATATGAATTTCATTCAACCTATTCTTGATTCTTGATCCGTTCAAATGTAACAAACAACTCCCCGAAATAATTATTTAAATTTTGATACAATTTTAACCTGCATACATAAATATCACGCCATTTCGGTTGGTAATATAACGAGCCTCAATCCAATATTTAATCAGCATAAAAATTCAATTACTTCAAAGCTTAACGCTATTCGCAGCATTCAAAAAATACAAAAATTGGATATTTTTATGATGTCACTAAACCTATATTACAATAATTATCCCCATTTCATTATCCATGCCCGTCCATCAACGTTCTCCACCCTCCTGATAAACATTATTGTTAGTTTATATTGGCTCTGAGCAATCGCCCAAAACGACGGACGCCTGTGGTTGTCGGCTACGTTTATGTTGGTCTAATCGATTATCATTATAGTAATGCACTCTCGGGACCGTATTAAACATGCTCGTGTTACATTTGTGAAACAGAGATAGTCTTTTTGTGCATTAAATGATTCCAATTATATCTTGAGATTCACCACACTTTTTATTGTGCCGTTCATTGAATTTATTAAATTTGTGTCCGTTGATATCTGCGTCTTAGACATTTTTCTATGAATTGAGCAAGCTGATATTTAATTTGCTTCACATTTATTAGGATGTCTCTTAGTTCCCCTACTAACAATTACAACTCCCTGATATGGATATCAAATGAGATGGTTTGGTGAAGAAAACGGTCGGGTTAGTGTCGTTATACTAAATATATAGATATGACCTGTTTATCATTATGCAAAAAATATATCCAATGATGTACAAATAAGTCACGTGATGTCCACGTCAGATTTTTATATATTGCAGAATCTGGAATTCTGCAATGTGTCTTTCACAATAATAACAAGAGTAAACATTACAAACGAAAAATTAATTAAAATTTATTGATTCTGAGTTTTAATATCAATTCTATATTATTCTCAGTGATTTGAATTTTACCTTTAATTGAAAATAAACTAGCTTGAAATTTCAACTTTTAATAAAATATGTTCAAAACTGGAAAATATTATCTAGAAATCATTAAAAGTTTGAAATGTTACGCTAACAATTAAATTACGAAGTTGGGGCTATTATTTCCGATTTATTATATTCTACAAATCGGTGACACACTTTATTTCAATCATTTGCTTCCAAAAATAATAGTCAACCTATGTTAATGTAAATACCTTAGTTCCACCATCCAAATACTGAACTAATTAATCAATCTTTCATTGAATCGAACAGTAGATTCATTTTATTAATACAAATAATTATTTATTCGTGCTCGATGATACATCAGAATTCATTTTTTTTGGAAATTGTACTCCAAATGATGTTTCTATAACTCTCTTAGTTCTCATTCTAATTCTTAGAATCGATAAATTAATCCAATAAAATCTTATTTTTTTTTTGAGCTCGTGAAGTTAATGTGAATTGAATGAAATACCTTTCTTTTTCTTCACTAAGTTTAATTTGAATTCTAATATACATTTCAGTTGCTAAGCAACCATCATCAGAGAATTATTGCACCTTTCAGGTCAATACCTAAGAAATTGCGCTATTAATCAGCAAAATATTAGAAAATGTTGAAATGAGCTCCCAGATTTTTGGTAAAATTTTTTTTCTCATTCAAAATTGAGTTAAACAGTATTTGAATATTTAAAATCGTTATAGATCCTTGGATTGGATTATGAAGTCAGTTTCAGGAGGCTTGAGCATCAATCGAAGGCAATTTTCCAAAAAGCATTTGAAAATGGTCCTTAATTTCGTTGTCTTTTTTATTTGGACCTTTCGAACGATTAAATTACCGTCCATTATTAGCTAATAATCAAACAATATAATGAAAACAAAATATTGCAAAAACAACATCACACACTTTGTCATATTTTGTAATTTAATCGTTCGAAAGATCCAAATAAAAAAGACAACGAAATAAATGACCATTTAAAATTTTTTTTTGGAAAATTGCCTGTGATTGATTCTTAAGTCTCCTGAAACTGACTTTAGTATTTAATTATCTTTGAGTATCAGTGATTCCAAATTTTCAAACCAATTTTTGATATCTCACTACATTTATTGGAAAATTACGTTCAAAAATATTTTTTTATTTTCCATTTTGCCCCTATTATCTCAGAATATATTACAGACACGAGACACGTAATTGTCAATAGTACTAACGATCAAGCGTATAATTTACCACAAGTGTACCAAATTTCCATAGAATTCATCAACAAATACAAATTTTATGAGAAAACAACTAAAAAAGTAAGGAGTATATTTTTACCTCAAATATTTTGAGTTAGGCATGAGGTTATATTGTTTCATGGCTGTAGATTATGAAACTCAAATAAAAAACGGTGTCTGGAATGTAGTTTTCGAGATATCAACCATTTTATATTGGTCAAATTTGTGGATTCTTGATTCGATGTTAGTATTTCAAACATGTGTACCAAATTTCACGATAGTAACTCTTGATTGCAAGCAGGTAACAGTCTACTGTATTCAATTACGACCTAATAATTGATGAACCTTTTAGTTCAATACCTGAAAAATTACGCTGTTTATCAAAAAAATACTGAAAAATTAGATACCTTCATTTTCAATTATACCAACTGATTTTTGGCATTAAGCCTCATTTACAATATGAAATTAGTAGTTAGTGTTTGTAGTTACGGTTAGTGGTTAGTGTTTATACTTTGAGTTCTAAAATCAGCGTTCACAATGCTCCTAATTAACGCCTTACAATTATAGTCTATTTCGCTGGTTCCAATTTTGGACTTTATAAAAAATTCTTCAGATGTTTTTAGAATCAAAAGACAGAATAACATGTTTAGGACCAGGTAGTAATGAAATAACCTCAATTTTATTATTAATTTAGTTTTTTCAAATGATCGACATAAGAAAGTAAGAATTTTTTTAAATTTGATGTTGATCCATTTCGTACAGTTTTCGTAGTAAAAATAGATAGAACTCACATGTCGAATAAATTAAAAAGAAAATATATTCATCCCTTTTTCTCCCTCTTCTGATTGGTCGAGCGACTAACTACTAACCAAAAAGTTTGGAGCTTGCAAACTCTTGCGCTGACCACGATTAGTGTAGAGCAACGCTGGGCTAATTTTGTTGTGAACGCTTGCACACGATTGTGCATGTCAAATATCTAGCACTCTTTTTTTTTGCGGGAATGTCTTCGTTTTGGCAAGTACAGTAAATGTGCAGAAGTCATATTGTCAAATCATGGTGCTTCAGAAGATATCGAAGGCCAAATATAAAAAATCCCATTTTTGTCTAGTTTTTCTTGAATATCTCATTTTCTAACAGTCGTAGAGAATTTGAGGTTAGGAGTAAAAATTGAGTACACATTTTCTGTATAAAAAAGACTGTATGACTCATTGGCGTATCTATAGCCGTAAACGAGGTATCGCGCTTAAAAAGTGCGATCTACGTTTTTAATGTAAAGTATTGCTAATTTATCGACGTTATAAAATAATATTCCGAATATTTTACTTGCTTGCAAAGTTGTGATACATTTATATACCAAACTTGGATAAGGGGTCGTCCATTAATTACATGAGGCGTTTTGGGGGGGGGGGGGGGGGGGTCGAGCCGAATCTCATCTGATTTTACTTTGGGGAGTGGGAGGTCTCGGCGAATATCACGTAATTTTTTTTCGCAAGAAACAGATTAAAATTGCGAGAAAACTTGATTAAGTTAAGTAAAACATGTTCCTCCACTGAAATCTTATACAATAATATTTATAGATACTAGTCTTAACTAGTCAAACAAAAATAGAAAATATTTACAAATCATCATTATTCCTTTCTTTTTAGAATAAATTCAACGCATCTACGCTAGAAACACACATTTTGAAAAATCTCACGGGAGATTGGGAGGAGGTTGAGTCAAATCTCACGACACCTCACCAGCGGGTGGGGGAGGGGGGGGGGGGGGTCTAGAAAATCGCCAAAAATGCCTCACGTAATTAATGGACATCCCCTAAGAGAATAAGTTTTGAGCATCTCTGAATCCTTTTTGACAATTTTCGGCTTGACGTCTGTACACGTACGCTGTGTACGTATGTATGTATGTAACTCGAAAATTTGAAGCCCGTCGAACGTATAATATTGAAATTTCATATTCAAGACTGGCCTAAAGTCTAGCTGTGCACCTCGCATTATGGTTGCAAATGTCTGTACTGGAAGAGCATTTTACTGGAAAAATATTTTTGTGTCAATTAGCTGAACCGGAAGTGCACTTTATATAACAGTTTTTTCGAATTTCTTGCATACATTCAAAACAATCAGTCGTAGAATATTAAAATTGTGTATTAAGCACTTCTATAACATCTTGTTGTACACCTCGCATTATGATTGCGATCGGCTTAACTGGAAGTGCAGTTTACGACACAGTTTTTCGAATTTTTCGCATAAATCTAGAACGATCAGCCGCAGAATCTTGAAATTAAGTATTAAGGCAATTGTAGCATTCAAATGATAAAACTTTATATATGTGCCGCCTTGCATTCTACCCTGGTGGTGGTGCGGGAAAGATTGCGCACTTTTCACGCCCGATATCTCGTTAACGGTTATGGATACGCAAATAAGTCATTAAATCTTTTTTGTAGAAAAAAATGTATACTTTAGTCCTATTCATGACCTTAAATGCTCTACGATCGTTAGAAAATGAGATATTTGCGGAAAACTGGTCAAAAAGGGAGTTTTTGATCTTTGGCCTTTGATATTTCCTGAAGCATCATTATTTGACAACATGATTTTTGCACTCTTATTCTTCATGCCAAAACGAAGATATTTTCGCGAAAAAAAAAAAACAGTACCATTTATTCGGTAGATAAAATCTAAATTGACTGGATGTGATGATTAAGACGATATTCGGAATGAAATCGGTCTGTTTTCGTGTAATTTTTCCCAATAGCAATCTGGTTTCAATTCGTCAGACGAGCATAAAATCATCTGGATTTGACTGTATCAGATTGTGGATAAAGCCCTCAAGTATCCCAACGATTCTCCGATATTCCACATGTTTTAATATTGAAGATATTTATTAGAAATTTGGCAGATGATTGAGTTTTTTGCGGCTTGGTTAGTGCTTGTATGCATAAATTGACGTTTTTTTTTAAATCTTCCAGAAGGTTTTTCTTGGAGCGCGGGCTTAGAAAAATATCAAACGACCATGAATATTGTCAGGGGAATACTAGGGTAAAGCATGATCCATTTTTTCCTTTCTTTTAATACTATGTACAGTGTAATAAGAGGACTTCAGCTTGTAGTTCTTGAACATTCAGACGAATCGGATAAAAATTCTTGCTAAAACTAAATATGAACCACCAAATGTTGCTAAATTCGACATTCGTCGATTCCCAGAGCAATTAGAAAATTGCTTCCGCGTAAATACGTACACAAATTGATTATTATAGCACACATTTTTCTGAAATAATGAAATTATAACAACTTGTGTAGATAGGTAACAAGACTACTGGCTTATATTTCAAAATGGCCGCCGCTTGCAGTTAGTGAGTCCTAACCTTAGATCATAAATAATATCTAGATGGAAGGAGTTCTATATCACACAATACATACAAGAAAAAGAGGAAAATATAGGTAACGTTAGAGGGACAAAGAAATAAAATATAATGAAAGAGAAATGAAATGAAACGAACTGTGCATGTTTATCGAATTTCTTTTGCTGCTTATAAAAGTAATGTTAAGAAGATGTACTTTGCAACTAGAAAACGGCGAATGAATATAAATATTTTTAACAGAAATAAGAACTCACTACATCATGTGTTTGTCATTTTGCGGGCTTGACAAACCGAAATTTGATTATTGTCACGCTTGCGCAGTTCATTTCTCCAGCTTTCTTACAATATATCTTCCATTTTTTTTTTTGTCGTTATCGCTCGCAGTTTCTTCTATCTAGATATTATTCATGATCTAAGGTCCGAAATGGCCTCCTCCTCACCTCTCGATTGCCCCAAGCGGCGGCAATTTTGAAATATGGATCCGCAGCCTTTCTACCTATCTACTTCTACTAATGATCATTAAATTAGGTACAGTGAACTTGTTTAACAGCTTACAGAAACTAAAATTATTAATGATCTTAGAAAAAAATATCAACTTCTATTTTTTGAATGATTTATTTTATGAAAAAGTACACACAAACAGTTTGGGCAATTTAAGAAATGTATAGTTTGGGCGTAATGATTATAGATATTCTCATTTGGAAATATCTTGTAATCCTGATTGAACAGAGATGAACTATACATCAGCAAAACTTCCCTTCTCCCCAACATCACATCATATAACAGTGTGAATAATGAGTTTCGTAGGCTATGCATAGCCTCCTCATGACGGATATTCATCAAACACGAATAAATCAATTTCTGGTTTGTGCTGGAGCCGCCAAGCCGTTGAGCACATTCTGCAACCACATTGGACACTCTATTATTTACACTCACATAACACAGACACGTTTGTAGTAATAGTGTCATAGTGGGTGGTGAGATAGTGGAGAAGGGGGAATTCGTGTGTGTTTAGTTGGTAGGATTGACAGTAAATTCATGTCGTTGGCAGGTTTTAACAGAGGAAAGCGATAATCGATTTTGTTGTATTATTAGTGGGTGGTAATGATAATCATCTTATGAAATAGAATTTGTGAATAGTTTGGAATATACTGGAGATACATAACTAATGCAAAATATTGTTACTAATAACAAGTATTTCTGTCAGTTATCAGATATTTGAGTAATATTTCAATGTTGCAAGCTGTGATTGTTGCGGCAGAATGTATTCGATTGGTCCGCTGCGTGTATTCTGACGTTCTGATTGGTTAGGAATATTCGAGAACACTACATGAATATTTGAACATGTAAGAGAAATATTTAAAATTATCCAATAAATTAAACAGAAATACCCGCACCATTTATTTCAATTAGTAATAGTCCACAATTAGAACTATCGTATATCTATCCATTTCTTGTAGTGAATTACTTCTGTTTGGATATAAATATCCTAAAAACAATTAGTCTACAACAACTTCGTTTTGTCTTCAAGTTCTGTTACTCTTGTACAGCATAAAACAAATTACCACACAGTGGCAAAGTGACTACTAAACTCAGTGGCGTCCTAAGGGGTTTCCAACCCCTTTTCTCATACCAGTCCGTCGTTAGACAGACTTCAGCGTCGCTCGTAAATGTTTGGACAATAAAACAGTTTAGTAATATATTCCCTTAGAATCGTACATGATGCAGTATATGCGACATAGTTTGTTAGAAGAAGAAAGATGTAAGATTGGGGTAGAGAGAGATAGGTTGTGTTAAGGGCGGAAGAGGGCTTTGGAGAATGCAACCGCTGCAGTAATAATCTTAATTATCGTTGGTATTTATGCACAGATGAGATAGAAATATCTCTGTTTCTTGGTTTTGTCTTTTGGGATGAAAATATTAAGAATTATTGTTTGCTTTAAATTCAGAGTACATACGAGGGAGGGACTAGATGTTTCCGGTTCATCCATATTCCAAAGAGAGCCATTTTTCTACTTAGTTTAATAATGTAGCATCTTCAGAGGAATAGTAGAAAGCTTCTTTCAGTTACAATAATATTTGTGACAAATTGGTGTCAGAAGTGGGATCCTGAGGAATTGAGTGAAAATAATTTTGGATCCGGACGATGAAGAGTGGATCAATTGTCTCGTCAAACTATTCTTTTCCAAATATTTCATCAATTTTGTTTCGGTCTATACTTTTTCCTTTTCCCAAACATTCTTTTGTATTAGTGAATCTAATCAAATCCATCATTATATTCCCTCCTGTTTCCTGGATTCAGGTCCCACTCTTCACCTCACACTCGCATTTCTCGGTACACACAATTGACGTGTGACCCAGGGCGAAACATTTCAAATTAGATCGCAGAGTTATCCTTCCGTTACCATGGTGACAAGCGGCATCACAGCAGCCAGACGAGCATCGCAGGATTGTGATCGCCTGCGATCAGACATGGGTGGTGGATTAGAGTATAGGGCGACGAAGGGGTGGGGGAGTGATGTATAGTGAACGATGTTCTGCAGTGCATGACTATCATTAGTTCTGAGGGTGAAAGGGATGATAAAAGGACATCTCGCAAATGTTACTGATAATTAATGCTTGTATATTTAATATGATTTTTTTACTATATATACCTCAAGTGTATAATGTCTTCTGCACGATTGTTACTGTCATCCTTGACTTGCACTGCAATTACAGGACTACTCAACAAACTTGGACATTCATGTAACAAAGCAGAACTTTTGACACATATCTTGAGCAGCTAATAATTCTCCTTATCTTCTAAGTGTGGCTTCTTAACATGGAGAAGTTGCTATAGTTTGCCAACATTAGCTGAAACATAACAGAACCCACACTTTTCAATGAAGAAAAGTATTTCAAATTACTACACTGTTTTTTTTTTTTTTTATTATTTTATAAAACGAACAATCGGACGAATGCGAATGCCACTTGCGTGTTGATGAATCCATTCCTTTAATATATAGAAAAATATTCTCTGTTGTCCAGCTCACTGTATTGTGCATTCATGTACCTAATGATATCACGGGTTTTTTTTTTTTGGAATTATGCTTCTTTATCTACTTTACTGATAAATATAGAATCCCATGGAAAAGATAATCGATTGGTGGACTGGTCTAATGTAACGAGGCAATTCATACCTCCAATTACAACCGCCCTCAATCACATACAAGGGAAAATAATTCGTAATCACACAATTAGTGTGCACATTGAATTTATCAAAATTTTTATAAAGTACCTAACTACAATTTAGACAAAGGATACTCAACCTCTATTCCTCTCATATCCTTCTCCATTATCTTCAATTTAACTTCACTAGTATGTCAATCAGATATTTGTGACAAATCTACAAAATTGATTTAGACCCTTTTTCCGTTCTTCTCTTCCGATAAAATTTGGCAGCTTTAACGTAAATACCCTGATAATGCAATATTCTCGTTCTGAATACAATTTAACTTTATAACCTCCTCACAATGATATCAAATAAAAGGGTTTGGTGGAAGAAATACGATAAGCAGTGTGACTAGTAGTGGACGAAAGTCTCGATACAGATATCGACCGAGACCGATATCGATACTGGCTATTTCAAATCGAGACATATGATATCGGGATAGTCTAAGATCCTAGGCTCGCCAGACGTTACTTTAAATGTGTGGAATAGAGTAGTGTTAGTATATATTTTCATCGTATGCATACTTGCGACTGTGACGTTATTCTAAGCCCAAAGACAAACACGTGAAATAGGTTGCGCACTGAAAATTGTGATTAAAAAAATCTGACGTGGACATCACGTGACTCACTTGTACATCATTGGGTATATATATATATATATATATATATATATATATATATATATATATATATATATATATATATATATATATATATATATATATATATATATATATATATATATATATAATACGATGTGATTTTGTGTTTGATCATATATATCATTGGATATAATTATATATAATTTGGATTTATCTAAGAGATTCCTAGAATCTGTCAAGTAAAATGCGCTTTCAGTCAAGTCGGTTGCTATGGAAACAGTAGGCCATTATTCTTATACTACAACATTCCTAAATACTGATTTCCAAAATTCTACGACTACCAACAGATCTGAATTTATGCGCAAAATTAAAAATCAAATTTCAACTAAAGTGCACTTCCGGTTCAGTATATTGTCATGAAAATAGTAGGCTATCATCCAGATGCTACAGCAGACTGAAATACCAAATTTCAATATTCTACACCTGATCGTTTCGAATTTATGCGAAAAATTCCAAAAGACTGTCAAGAAAAGTGTACTTCTGGCTCGGTGAATCTCAATAAAAATAAGATATGAGCATCTAGATGGTATAATCGTTCTAAATACTGAGTTCTAATGATCTACGTTCAATTGTTTTGGATTTATGCGGAAAATTAGAAAAATGTTTCGAATAAAGTTCTCTTCCGGCTCAGTCGATAGCAATCATAATGCAAGGTGCACAACTAGATATTATAAAAGTGCCTCATACAAAATTTAAATATTCTACGACTGATTGTTTAGAATTCATGCGGAAAATGCAAAAAGTCTGTCATATAAAGTGCACTTCGGGCTCAGCCGATTGTTACAAAAATAGAAGATGACCATTGAGATGCTACAGCAATTTCAAATTCTAAATTCCAGTATCCTACGGCTGATCATTCTGGATTTATGCGGAAAATTGAAGCAAAGTTTCAAGTAAAGTTCACTTCCGGTTCAGCCGATCGCAATCACAATGCAAGATGTACAATAAGATGTTATAGAAGTTCTTTATACGAAATTTCAATATGCTATGGCGGATCATTCTATATTTATGCAAAAAAATTGAAAAAAGTTTCAAGTAAAGTGCACTTCTGCCCTGGCCGATTCTTACAAAAATCGCAGATAAACATTCTGATACAACATCAAGTTCAAATACTGAATTTCAACATCCAACCATTGATCATTTTGGATTTATTAGAGAAATTCGAAACAAGTTTCAAGTAAAGTGCACTTCTGGTACAGACGATTGGAACCATAATGCAAGGTGCATAACTCGACCCTATACCAGTTCTAAATACAAAATTTCAACATTATACGTTCAACCAGTTTTGAGATTTGCGAGTTACGCACGCACGCACGCACGTACGAACATACGTACCGATATCAAGCCAAAAATAGTCAAAATGGATTCAGGGATGCTCAAAACGGATATTTCCATCAAAATCTCGATAGGTGAATTTTGTCGGTTTCACAATACTCACTTGTTACTTTGTACAAGTAAGTAAAAATCAAACAGTGAACGAGTACGACTACGAAATTTTGGAGCAATTACATAAAGCGGTGAGCAGTAAAAGGCCTAATTTGTTACTACATCACAACAATAGCAGTCGATTTATTACAATTTGGCGATTTCTGGTGGAATACAGAATCTTCCAGCTGCATCAGCTACCAAACAACCCCTATGAGTCTGGGTTATTCTCTAATTTGAAAAATACTTTGGAAGAAATGCGACGAAGCAGCAGCTAACAATCAATAGAGCGAAGTGAATAAAAAAAGAAATGATTGCTGAAAAAAAGGTTGTGACTTCCAAAAGGAAGTAGATAACTTCGATATGACCAAAAGTTATTACATCATCTGCTATTATAGCTTTGAGTCGAATACTTTCGGGATGGAGCAAATTTCGTATATCAAATTATTTCAATTCCAACTTATCAAAAAAACGGAACTTTTTACTTTTTGAAATAGACTTTTCTAAACAGAATTTTATCGACAAATATCAGTATATCTGGGCAGATATCAATGAATATTGATCAATATTGATATATAACAATAAATATTGCCGTTACTTATCGGGCTGCCGGTAATTATCGGACTGCCGTTAATTTTTAGCGCATTTTTTGGAAAAAAGCGCTATTATATTCACTTTGGTTGTCTGGCTGGCTGGCTGGCTAGCGTGACGCTGAGTTCTCAGCAACTGTACTATTTACAGACTTGAAACTGGTACTGAATAAAAGCTGCTGTTTCGTAGGTTTGCACAAATTGTTTTAATTCAAGCTTAGTGATTGTGGAAGATTGAATTATTCAATTACTTGTTTCAAGTGAAACAATGCCCATAGATATATATGACATTAGGGATATGGCAACTAAAATGTATTAAAGTAGATACAAATTTAGTTACAACTTCCGCCGCGGATGTCACAATTATTATGTACAGTTGTCAAATCTGTCCGGGATTCATTCAATGACTTGTTTGACGCGAATTTGAAGCTTATTAGAATAAATTATTATTATTGGATGAAAATTAGTTTTCTTCTGGTGTATTTTTTTTTAAATAACTTTGATAAAGATCAAATTATTATTTTAATGTACAGCACTTGACCTCCCGTTAGTCAATAACTAAACAATGAAGATTAAAAGGTATTTCTGAGTTTGTACATGCATAAATTATGTACCTATCAAATAGTCAACTTGAAACTACTACTAAATGGAAGCTGCTGTTTTGTAAATTTGCCCAAACTGCTTGATTTCAAGCTCAGTAATTGTGAGAGATGGAAATTTACAAAATCTCTGAAGTAACAAGCATCCATGAGCTGTTAAAAATGCGCTTTCATCATCTAGATGATTCTTCCATTTTTTCGTCTCAACCGTATCTATATTAATGATAGTTGATGACCTGATTTTTGCATGGTTCGTGGTTTGAGAAAAACTAAATTCAGAGATCACCATGGAAGAAATACTGTTTGGAAAATTTTAGATTATCTGCCTTTATTGTAGATAATTGAGAGCCAGACAGATTCAAACATGATACAAAGAAAAATATTATCTATTAATAATATACGCAGATGGTAGCAAAGTGAAAATATTAATGATGGAAGAAGATAATTATGTGATTGAATAAAAGCTATTAGTTGTTTCCCTTATAATGGAAAATTATCATATTTCATCCAGACAGGAGAGTTGTAGATCTGCCGTTGACTTTTCATAGTTGAGATGATGTCGAAGCTAGAAATTCAGCCAAGGCAAACCTGATTTTTGTCGTGTTGAACACAAAATTTATACGCTATGAATACCTTACGCTCAGTGCATGATTCTCGATATTTATTTTAAGTAATCGTAGGTATCATAGTAAATGGATAGCTTAAGATATTTATATTAAACAACTAAGTCATACAACTGTCATATTTGATATGCTAATAGCCCAGGAGCCCCTTACCTTCCCTGATTGGACTTAGGCCAAATTGTGTATGAATCGATCGGGAGTATAGTGGTCAATAGGATAACAGGATTTATAAATCCAGGAGCCTGTCCTAAGTGTCGAAAAAAAGGCTACTTCCGGTCAATTTTTTCGGGATTGAGTTGAAACTAGTATCAATCAATGGCGGAGACAAAACCAAGTTGCCACGTCCTATCCGGGACAGGTAAAAAAAAAACAATCGTAAGTTCGATCAGGGAAGTTGAATACGAAAATGGGTTACACTTAGAGGTGGCTACCGCTCTCTCGGGCGACATTCGCGATTGAATATTTGGAATTTGTGTTATTGTATTTGCTCCCCCCGCACATATAGAAACTGTTTACTTTGATGTATAGGCTCTCCTTCCGCTATTAGCTCGACAAGTTGAAAAAACATAGTAATAAACGAACTAAAGTACATATTAGGCCGCAGTAATTTGAAAATTTATTTTGGACATAAAACGCATAATGTGAGTATATTTTCATTATAAAACCATTCACGCAATTTAAAATTCTGACGCAAAAATGCAGTAATAAAACATGAAATTTGTATCTTTTGTGTCCAAACCAAACAACTAAAATTTATTGATTAACAAACAAATTACAAAATGCATTCACCAAAAACAGAAAAACAAACATTCAGTAAAAATATGTTGGAATATTTTAGGTTAATTTATGTCATAAATTAAAACAAGATCAATGAAATCAAATATAAAATTTTATCGTGGATGTCCAAATGGTTGTCTGGTTGCTAGCGTACAGTTTTTATAATGTTCTAAAACAGAATCCCGTAAATGTTTTGAAAATAATATCGAAGCTAGCGCATCCACCAATTTTTGCTTCCACAGAAGAAGAAATAGAAATATCTCATATATTACTTAGCATTGTGAGACCGACAAAATTCACCTATTGAGATTTTGATGGAAATATCCGTTTTGAGCATCCCTAAATCCATTTTGACTATTATCGGCTTGATGTTCGTTCGTGCGTTCGTAACTCGCAAATCCCAAAACTAGTTGAACGTAAAATGTTGAATTTTTTTATTTAAGACTGGTATAGGATCTAGTTGTGCACCTTGTATTATGGTTCCAATCGTCTGTACCGGAAGTGCACTTTACTTGAAACTTTTTTCTAATAAATTCAGAATGATCAACCGTAGGATGTTGTAATTCAGTATTTGAACTTGATGTTGTATCAGAACGGTTATCTGCTATTTTGGTATGAATCGGCCAAGCCAAAAGTGCATTTTACTTGAAACATTTTTTAAATTTTTTGCATAAATCTAGAATGATCAGCCATAGCATATTGAAATTCAGTGTTTGAACTTGTTGTAGCATCAAAATAGTTATCTACTATTTTTGTATCAATCGGCTGAGCCGGAAGTGCAGTTTATATGAATAACAGACATTCAGAATTTGCCGTATAAAACAATCAGTTCATTTGAAATGATAAGATAGGCAGTGATAATTTGTTGTCAATTTTTTGATTTTGTTTGACATTTCACATGTCAAAATATTATTAAAATTATATTAATTATAATTTGAAGTGAAAGAAAACTTATTGAATAAATTTGGTTATATATCAAATGATGTAGAAGTAAGTCACGTGATATTCACGTCAGATTTTTTATATTGCCTTATCATCAATAATACTGATGCAGCAAAAATCGATGGATGGGCAAATAATTTATATTTTCTTTTATTACTATTAAATCTATGCTATCCAAATCTCCCTGTTGCGAAATCCCGCTTTATGTTTTATAGATAGGTATGTATGTACCTAAATGAACACCATCATACAGAGAGACAAACATACACGGTATTTATGCAGTGCGCTGATAACGTCCCAGGCGATTATATAAAACAATGCGCCTGTTTCGCCTGTCCCTTCCTACCCTTCTTGCGATATTAAATGCATGTTTTTCCATGATTTAATTAACATTACACGCATCGCGTACTGGCAAATGCTTTTTTTCCAAACAAAATTTTAAGCGGCTTTTATGAAAATAGACGTTCTAATATAAACAGCGAGGGTAGGAGGTAATTTTAAAGGGAGAAAATATTATAAATGTTTTACGTAACTTGATGTAGTACTGTGAAAAAACATTATTACTACTTAATATGACTGAAGTATGAGCCGCAAGTCATATTCCATATGCTCAATAGGATACACATACGACTAATATTATTGTTTTCTGAACTATAAACATAATTCCAATATCCCAAACTAGTTCTTATTCTATTTTTCTACACCGAGAAAACCAAGTGATAAGGGTAGCAATTTAAGTGGTACTGGTAGCAGTTTTAATCAACTTTTCTTTGAAGGCTGAAGATAATGATTCACTTTGATTTGAAAACATTTTATGTTGAACTTCCATTATCTTTATTGAAAATTAAAATAAATATAATAACCACAACGTTTCGATAGTTTGTAATCTACTATCGTCATCAGGTGAACTGATAATACTAACTATTTCCTTACAATACGAGCCTTATATCTAGTGTTATATGGGTGATCAAGCGTGATTGGTGTTTCTCCAATCGTGACTGCTCTCTCATTGACGGTTTCTGAAGGGGAACGAGAGGGGCTGGAGATCTGGGTCTTGATGGTAAGTCCAGGGTCTGTTGCAATGTGCTTCCTCCATATTGGTCGAATTTCTACACTTGGCTGGCTGAGCACATCTTGTTTGTTCTTGTAAATGATGGCCGCTTCCTTAAACTTTTATACCAGTGGCTTTCTTTTTTGAGGATCTTGGCTCCTTCCCATTGGATGTGATGATGCTGTTCCTAAGCATGCTCCGCCAGTCCAGATTTCGTGGTTTCTCCTCTTTGTGTATGTCGTTGGTGTTTCTTGATTCTGGTTTCCAGTGGTCGTTTGGTATCTCCAATATATGCTTTTCCACAATCGACTTGGTAGATCCCCGTTTGCATTTCTGGTGGAAGTTTTTGTTTTGTGGACGAAAGGATGCTCCTGACCGTTGCTGTTGTTTGAAATCTAGTTGAAATATTGTAGTTTCCCGCGATTCTTTTTATCCTATCTGAAAATCCTCTGATGTAGGGAATGTATAGTTCACATTTCTTTTCTTCTTTGTTCTCTTCTGTTCGTGTTGCTTGTACTGAATGGTGTTTTTTGACTATTTTCTGAATTGTGTTGTCTGTATATCCATTGTGTTTCCTTTCTTCTTTATAGTCCTTCTCTGTGGTACAATGCGATTTGGCCCTACTCAGTAAACTGCTCGCTACTCCAATTTCTGTTATTTCTGCATGGTTTGATTGGTAGTTCAGGTAGCATCCAGTGTGAATTGGTTTGCGATATACAGACGTGTGTATGTTGTTGTCCACTCTCTTCACAAGAACATCCAGGAACGGCAAGCTGTTGTTTTCTTCTTTCTCCATGGTGAATTTTATGCTGGTTCTATGTGAATTCAAATGTAAGAGGAATCCTTCTAGTTCCAAGTCACTGTTATTCCAAATAATGAATGTATCATCTACATACCGTACCCACTGATGACACTGTCTTCAAAATGTTCCATGTAGATGTTGGCAATAATTGGTGACAAAGGGGATCCCATGGGTAGTCCATCCGTTTGTTGGTAGAAACTGTTCCGTACTTGAAAATAGGTGGTTCTCAAGCAACATTCAAGTAGGTCCATTATTGCTGTGATGTTCAGATCAGTTCTTTCATTCAGCCCTGTATCCGTCTCCAGTCTAGCTGCTACTATTTCCAATGCTTCGTTGACAGATACATACGTAAACAGACTTTCTACATCAAAACTTATAAAACGGTCCCCTGGTTCCAAGCAAATTGAAGATAATATATCGATAAAATGTTTCAAGTCTTTAACATATGTGTCACTCTGTCCCGCTAGTGGTGATATTACCGGTAGAAGAAATTTAGCTAGTAGCACGGTGATCCTCTGGAGCTTATAATAGGTCTTAGAAGAATGTTCTTCTTATGTATTTTTGGTAGTCCATACATGTGAGGTGGTTTGCTGTGGTGTGGGGTCAACCTGGATCTAGTGGTATCCTCTAGTATTTGGTTGTGCTTCCTTAATGTAAAATATACCTTCCTTTCTATGCTTTTTGTTGGATCTTTATCTAGCATCTTGTATGATCCCTTCTGCAGAACTTCTTCTATTTTATTGTCGTAGTCTTGGTTGTCCATTATTACTGTGGCATTTCCTTCATCCGCCGGCAGAATTTTCACAGAGCTATCGTCCTTCAGATTTTTAATGGTAACTAAACTCTGTTCTGGACATGTTGGGTTCCGGTTTCTTCGTTTTATCCAGTAGAGTCCTGACTTTCCATCTGAATTCCTCGGCCTCATCTTGATCCAATTTGAGAGCTACTGTCTCTACTGAGGCTATAATCTCGATTTTTGGAACTTCTTTTGGTGTGATGGCAAAATTGAGACCCCTCTCGAGTACAGATTCTTCTTGTATAGTGAGAAATGTTAGAGAGGTTGACTACTTTCGTTTTCTTCTGAGTTGTTGATGTTTTATTTCTTGAATTCTGTTTGTTTGTGAGCTGTTCCATTTTCTTCTGTTGCTGCTGTCTATGTTTTTCTGCCATGTCTTTGACTCTGTGTGCAATCTTTTGAAGTATCGGTTTGTGGTCCTCAACAGCTACGGTTCTTGTGAGCTCCATATAGATTGCTTTTGCGTCTGTAATAAATTGCGATCTTCTCCAGCGATGGTAATTGATTCTCTTTCGATCGATTTTTCTGATTGGCTTCTTGAATAATCTTCGAAATTCTGCTTCCTTCAATTGTTGTTTTTAACTGTAGATCTTTAGGTCAATGAGAGAGCAGTCACGATTGGAGAAATAGTTAGTATTATCAGTTCACCTGATGATGATAGTAGATTACAAACTATCGAAACGTTGTGGTTATTATATTTATTTTAATTTTCAATAAAGATAATGGAAGTTCAACATAAAGTGTTTTCAATTCAAAGCAGTTTCAATGGTATCCTTTACCAATTTGAAGTGGTAAGGCTATGTGACGGTAAGTGGTAAAGTCCTGCAACTAAATAGTAAAATCTTACCACTTTGGTGACAATCAGTACCACTAGCAGTTGTAAAACAAATAAGACGTCAAACGTCAAAGTTTTGAGGTTAGAAATATATTTGCTGTATTTTAATAAATAATTTAAATTGGAACACGTACCCGATTCAATTCGATAATTGAAAATGGATTTTTCGACTCCAGGTTTTGTGAAAAATATTATCAAACTGTTAAGAGTCTGAATTTTGATTCTTTATTAAAATGTCCTGTATACTGTCAAAATTGTCACAATTTTGACTTTATAGTCGATGCATGTAAGTTTTATATGTGCATACTATTTACCAACACATAAGAGATTACCCTTAACACTCAAGTCCGGACACCTGTGGCTTGGCTAGACTGTACTGATAAATCCCAACAAGTGCAAAACACTTGTGCAAGATTATGGTTGGAAAACGGATAGTTCAATAAACCAAACGCCAACTAATAGTTATTTATTTTGTATTTAGGCAGTCACAATTTTTATTCGAGAATTAAAATTGTAAATAGTTCACTAGCAAATTTCAAACTGAATCAGTGGTATACGTCTAATAGATCATTTTGATCATCTATTTTTATTACAGTGTCACGATCTTGATCTACCGCAAGCATGTTTCTCTCATGATTAAGTATAATGAGGAAAATTCGTGTATTACCAATCCAATATTTCGTTATTGAAAAATTAAGGTTGTTCACAGTTTGCAATCCGGTATCGAACAATTTGTAAAAACGTTTTCAATTTGTAATCCTATTGTACTACTACATTATCATAGCATTACCCCCATTTAAACACAATTTCATCCCTGCAAAAATGATTAAGCCCCTCATAAAATCAAACTATCACCCCAATTTAACAACCAATGGTGGGGGAATCACCAATACGGGATGCTGGGGAGAGTGAAGAGGGAAATGTACATATATCTAACAGCTACAACCAGCAACATCCAAACATCCGAACATCGCATCCCAGCTCTTGACAAACATAAACCTTGGCGAGTATCGATTACCCGTAGAAAAAACACACGCGGTTTTTTATGTTTCACTTGTTTCTTTTTTGACATTTTGCGTTCACTATGGTTGCAAGCATAGGCGGAGAACTTTCATTTGATTTTGGGAGTTTAATTTATTTTATATACAACTATCAAAACCGTTAACAAATAGAGAAAAAAGTTTATTATTGGCCTAACAGAAGAATTTATCTTTTACTCAAGTTTCTGATTGATATTAACTTCTTATAGCAGTTATTAATAGATAGACTATATTTCCTGTAGGCCTCAACTTTCATATTTTGACAATAATTGAGCACTCAGCAAGGGAACCAAACACAAGTTGACATCCAGGTCCGACTTTATTAATGTTTCGTTAATAATTTCATGTTAGATTTTTATTTCTAGACCATCAATGTGAAGTAAATATCAATTTTCGACTATCCTCTATTTCAAATACATCAGAAATTAAAATAGAACGAAGAATATACTTGCATACATATTACAAATGTTCTAGAAATAATTATGTGTTTTTGGAAGTTGGTAGGATTACTTCTAGCTGTAAAGTGCTTGACAATAATTATTTGTGTGTTTAGAGAATTTTTTTATCGCTCGAACGTCAATGTTGAAACGTTAAAATACTTACTTAGTGATCAATTGATCATGATAAACACAATCAAATAATTACATATGTCGGGAATTATTTCCTTGTCCAATCAGTTAGTTTTATCGTCCAGTTAGTCAAGATGTTGTAAGGAGTTGGTGTGTTGAGTTACTAGGTGTGTGAGTTGAGTTACTAGGTATATAAGTTGAGTTACTAGGTGTGTGAGTGTAAGCGTTCGAATGCTTCTGGTACGGCCTGGCACTGAGCATGTGTAAGCGTGTTGTGTCTATGGTACGACTTGGAGCCGGTTGCATGCGAGAATGGATTGTCTATGATGCAGCTTGAAGACGTGCATGTGTAATGCGACTGTGCCGGTTGCCGACGGCTCAGCGAGCAGCTTCGGACTATAGTGTGCCGTGGCTGGCAACCATTATAACAGCGAACAGCTTTGGGCTGTAGGGACCCTTGCCAGGTTTTCAACGGCTGGGATCAAGCAGTGGGACTGTAATAATCCTGACTAGGTTACCAACGAGGAAAAAATGTGTATAGGTGTTTGATATGTGTTGGAACTGTTGACACCGTGAATTTCTCAATAACACTTTCAGGGCCTCGTGCTTACTACCAGATTCAAGAGGACTGAGGACTCACTCGGATGTCACACCACAGTTACGCTTGATATTTGTGATTATAACATGGAGTCAACAGAACGGTTTTTCAACGTTTATAACATATTTTATTGCGCCTTGCTTTGTAAGTAAGATGAGCTGCATAGTTAGCTACTATAGTCTATTCTAGTTATGAACAGTGCAAGCCTCCTATGCCTCCTGATTAGCTGAAATGCAAACTATTCACTCACACTGAAAGTAGGATTCAAAACGAGCTTTTTGAGTATAAATTGAAGAAATAAAAGTAACTAATATAACATGCTGCCTTTTAATATATGAATTTGAATATTCAAACTGCAAAAATTCATTCATAATGATTAATAAACAACTGACAAATAGTCGAATACGATTTTTGTACTTATATAAAATTGATTCGCATTTCGGCCATTCATAATGCTTTAATCGCAGTCTTATAAGAGTTTTGGACTATTCATAAACTGCGTTGATACAAGATCTTAGAAAAAATAAGCTTATCACTAACGCCATCTCTTGAAGCTATGCCAAATTTAAAGTCTCAATGTGATCATCATAGCAAACATCCTAATGCTTCTCGAAATCTTAAACATTTTGTATTTGCACCTTGTCACGCCTAAAAATGTTTATATATTATCAATTTTTTGAAGTTTGATCCTATCCTTATAGCATTATTATTGGAAGTTGGTTGGTTTAAAGGATCGGAATAAATCATAGTCATTGTAGACACAGTTTATTTGGACGTTTCGGTTGTCACAGCAACCATCTTCAGCGAATGGATAATATTTTTAGCGCATTTTTTGTAAAAAAGCGCTATTATATTCTCTTTGGCTGTCTGGCTAGCTGGCGTGACGCTGAGTTCTCAGCAACTATACTATTTACAGACTTGAAACTGATACTAAATAAAAGCTGCTGTTTCGTAGGTTTGCACAAATTGCTTTAATTCAAGCTCAGTGATTGTGGAAGATTAAATTATTCAATTACTTGTTTCAAGTGAAACAATGCCCATAGATATATATGACAGTAGGGATATGGCAACTAAAATTTATTAAAGTAGATGAAAATTTAGTTACAACTTTCGCCGCGGGTGTCACTATTATTATGTACAGTTATGTCCAGGATTCATTCAATGACTTGTTTGACGCGAATTTGAAGCTTATTAGAATGAATTATTATTATTGGATGAAAATTTGTTAACTTTTGGGGTATTTTTTTTTATATAGCTTTGATAAAGATCAAATTATCATTTTAAGGTACAGCACTTGACCTCCCGTCAGTCAATAACTAAACAATGAAGATTAAAAGGTATTTTTGAGTTTGTACATGCATAAATTATGTACCTATCAAATAGTCAACTTGAAACTAGTACTAAATGGAAGCTGCTGTTTCGTAAGTTTGCCCAATTTACTTGATTTCAAGCTCAGTAATTGTGAGAGATGGTAATTTGCGAAATCTCTGAAGTAACAAGCATTCATGAGCTGTCAAAAATGCGCTTTCATCATCTAGATGATTCTTCCATTTTTTTTATAAATAGATTACTAAGGAAAACATTTCCTTACAATACATTTTAAAAATAGCGAAATGCACAGTTTTCATACCAAATTGGTAAAACAAAAATTTGTAGTCACATGGTCATGAAAAAAGTGAAACAGTAAAACGAACTATCACCTTGGACGACTGGTCAAGAATGGCCATAAATCGCCGGAAATCAATTTGGTTTGAAAACTGTGCATTTCGCTATTTTCAAAATGTATTGAAAGAAAACGATATCAATGTTTTCCTTAGGAATCTATTTATCAAAAAAAATAGTATCCATTCGCTGAATGCTGTGACAACCGAAACGTCCAAATAAACTGTGTCTACAATGACTATGATTTATTCCGATCCTTTGAACCAACCAATTTCCAATAATAATTTATATATTATCAAAACTTGTTACAGAAGACTTTCCACAAGCTTGCTCACCCTCATTTAAGTCTGTTATTTTATTCATCTAAGTTGACATTGAGAACATTATAGAATTTTTTTGTCAGTTGTTAGACATTAGAATGATAGTTCATTGTCACACAATCTAACTGTTACATGATGGGGAAAATTTCGATTGGTTCACTGCCTGTCTGGTTACTTTTTGATTGGCTCGCTGCCTGTCTGATGATGTTCTGATTGGTTAGAATATTCTGAAAAAAGTGGAAAGTTGAAAAAAAGTGAAAACGAGCGACAGTGGCGCGAAATTATATTGTGCGATAATCTGTCAAGTAAAAAGTGTATCACAATCTATGTGAAAGTTATCTGTTCAACCACATTGTAACAGTAGGTATATTTCTGTCATGTGAATTTGCAAACAAAATGACAATAATCATTTATCATGGCAGACATGTTTAATTATTCCGAATTATAGTAAACTGCGTGCTAAGGTTGAGAGGTAAATTATTATTAATAACCTAGAGTTAAAATTTCATTCCGAAATAATTTTGCACCAACTATTGACAAAAGTATTTGTAAAATAATTGCCTGAAAGTTGGAAGGCTGATTCCTCGTAGATTTATTTCTATTATTCAACGTTTTACATTAGATACTCTTGTTTTGGATTTGCGAAAGGAGAAAGGGAGGCCTAACATGTGCAGCTCACTTTTCTGTCTTCAATGTGTTGTATATTTTGAAGGTTTGAAATTGATAGTATAGTAAAAGTTTCATCGTCAATTTGAATAAATAATAATTGATTTATCAACCGTTGGCAAGTAAGAGAATCTTTTGACGTATGTTGACGCCGATTTTCCAATATTTTCTGTGCTTTTCTAATATTTAATAGCATCTTGGTGGATCTTGAATCACCTACTAAGAAGAAATGGGGAAGCTGCGCTTTCAGCCTCCAAAAATAAATCATATACATTAAAACAATATTCATCCTTGTGTGTTCAAATAGTTTACAGTTTACACGACACTTAAATCAGTTAATTAAATAAATATAACTACCATCACAGGAGATACAAGAATCTAGACATCCACACAATTAATCAAACAAAAATATTCAATATGATCCGGCTCGAAGGACCAAAATCTTCCGAAAAAGTAAAGCAAAGACTGCAAAAATTTATGTGTCAGTCTTTCTTGCATTCTGTCGAATCCCTATTACTGATTCGCATGCTTATTTTCAGACAAAATAACGAATACGTGAGTACGCTGCACAGGAAATCTTGCGTGCTTTCAAAGCACAGTCCACTAATATCCGGTCTAGTGAGACATCAAATGATTTAGAATTTTCTTTGAATATTGTTAAATTTATAGGATTCTTTTATTTGATAAGCTAGTTACTTTCCTATTGATTTTTAGTGAAAATAATAACTTCTGTGCTCCCTACATGGACGTCTATGTCCCCTCTTCCCTCCAACGCTTTGTTTGAGATGCGATATACACGATGCGTCCACGTACATCCGCCTCGCAGTTTCAAATGCATTTTTGCTTTTAGTCTCCGGTTCCCTTTGATTGCAAAAACTTTTTGTTGTAAATTTTTTTCAACGTGATGGGAAATTTCGCTGTGAATTTTTTTAGCTGTTGCAGGATGCTTTTTGAAATGTCGTGGTGAAGCTAAATTGAAAAATAAAAAATTTACGCCAAAGCTGGATTTGTGTTACCTAGAACTGCAGTATCCTCCTTTTGTTTTCCTAAATTTGATCAAAAAAAAATATCTGAAGTTTCAATGCCTGTGGCGTATTACCATACACATAGTGTAGAAGAGGCCTACTGTTTCAGTTTTTTATATGGATACTGACATGCAACATGTTCTTTTAACTTTTGTTCAATATCTCTAAATAATAGAGATGTCTTCAAAAACACACTCAAATCTGAAGCTTCGTTCGCAAAACACCACAATCTCCGAAATGAAAATGAAGTGTTATTCAAGTCTTAAATTATCCCTGAAACGATAAAAATTTGATAAATATATTCTATAACGATTATTCACACGTCTGTTCTTCATATATTTCCTTGACAAATTGACGTCAGAAATTGGTGCAACTTCATTCTCCACTTAACTAAATATCCGAAAACCAATTACTCCAGAATTCGTGTTCAAGTATCATATTAAACTGTGCTCACAAACTAAAAATAATGGCTTGGTAATTTATTGGCAGGGTGCTGAGAACAATGTTGGCAACACTGATGGTGCTGCTTTTGAACAGAGGCGTATTATAACATAACGGGTCTTTGAGGCTATTTCCCTCAAATTAATCCAGAAATAATTATCCACCCCTCACAGAGATTAAACTCAATTTCTGTCACCGAACATATTAGGTTGAGTCGCAATCGATTTCAAATGACTGTTTTCTATTTATAGCTGGTATTGATTGGTGCTTTTCAGCTCTTTATATCAACCTTTTTCTTTATACGATTCTACATCTTATTCAATTAAGTGGCGACTACCAAAAAATTTCATTGGTGAATGATGCAAAGATGAAAAATGGTAATAATCTCATGTTTATCAAAACGCTTAGGATTGAGTAAAAACTGTGCAACCAAGCCTAACACTGAACTTGACACAAAAAAAAAAAAATGTGCGTGTCAACTCTAAAACATAAAACGTTAGAGCTAGAAATGAATATTTTTGGATATATTTAGTTTTACTTTCGTCATTTTTCAATTAGCATTTTTTTCATTCAAAGTTTCTTCTTTTCAGTCTATTTTTTATGATTGAATTGTTCTTTCGCGCATCGTTCAATAGATTTCTTCCGCAAACTGAGGTTTGATGCTGCTTTCCATTACTCAATACACGCGTTCGGTATAAGAAGCACGAATTTGTTGCGTGAATAGGCTACATAACGACTTCACATTTTCTGAACCCTTAATTTCGGTCCCTATCTAATTTTCATACGGCAACATATATGTCAAAATTAATTTTTATGCAGTAAACTCAAGTATCAACAACTAAAGAAAGTTTTAACTCAGTCGGATGAAAGATGCTCGAACGAACAAATACGGTTCGTTTTCTATTTAATATACGTTAATGACACTATGTCAAAAACTTTTATGCAGGTACCAACAACAACGATATAAAGTTTTAACTTAATCGGATGAACGATGCATGAACGAACAAATACAGCTTGTGCATCATTTACTGTACATCGATGGTGCTGAATCAGAAACCTTTATACAAGTGCCAACTGTAGAAAGTTTTGATTCAATCGGATAAACGATACCCGAACGATTGAATACAGCTCTTGCGCCACTAAGTGCACGTTAATGGTACTATTTCAAAAACTTTCATGCCAATGCCAACAATAAGTATGGAAAATTTTAATTCAATCGAATGAATGATGCGACTCATGCGCCACTTATTTTGAGTTGATGATATGATGTCAAAAATCTTTATGCAAGTGCTAGTAACAAGAATAGAAAGTTTGAACTCACTATACGTCGATGGTGCTATATTAGAAACCTTTATGGAAGTGCCAACAATCTGATGAACGATACTCGAAAGAACAAATACATTTCTTGCGCCACCAAGTGCACGTCAATGATACAATGTCAGAAATCTTCATGCGAGTGCCAACATTAATTAAGTATAGAAAATTTTATCACAATCGGATGAACGATGCTCCACTTATGGCCAGTTGCACCATCGTCACTTAACTTTAAGGGAGGAATAATAACCATAGTAACAATTGTCCATAGAATGGTTGCCATTAGATATTAATCTCCACTTGATGTTAAGTGACGGTTGTGCAACTGGCCAATTATGTACCAAAAATCTTCACAAAAGTACCAGCAAGCACTGTATTTTTTTTTAATTCAATTGGTCGGACAATGTCGGAATTTTGAGATTTTGAAGAGACATAACCATTTCACTTTTTGTTAACACTCGATTTTGCTTCCCATCCTATATTTAAAAATTGATTCTTAAGGAATAAACTCCAATAATAATTAAACTAGAAATTTATATATACACATGACAATATCTATGTGCACTGTCACAGTACTTATTTTCACCGACTTTTACTTGTCACGCAGCTATTTATATTAGCGTTTTATAACCACGCGTCCGAGTTCTGGTAACACCCTAGAATGTTTGAAGGCGCGCTTGAAGTTTTCGCGATTGCTTTTGGATTTTAGAGTAGAGAATTCGTTACAATAATATAGTTTGCATAAAAAATGAAAAGCAATAAATTAAAAACATGTAACTCAGTTTTTGAATTAGCTACAAAATTTGCGTAAAGTATTTGAAGACGGGTAAATAATGCGTCTACATTCAAAGTTATATAAGTATATAAGTTTGATGCAATTTATTTTCACTTGGACCTTCCTTATTGTTTTTATCGTCATATTCAATGGGGATTGTGCGAGGGGTAAACCGCTGCCAAAATTTTGTACACCAGATTACACAATATTGAGTGACTGCACGGACTTCACCTGAGATTACACGGAATTCACCATAGATTACACGGACTTCATCTCAGAATACACATGCTTTACATGATTACACCAGTTTCACAAACGATTTCTCCGATTTTAACTATGATTACACAGATTACACATAAAATGCACTAACTTTACACCAGAATACACATATTTTTGAGATTACACCTTAAGTGGGACACATGAGGAGATGTTAGTTTACCCAGAAGTTCACCTATATAGATGTGATATCATAAAGACATTGCAATAATCAAAATTATGAGTGTGTTATAAAATAAACCAAAGACATTTTTATGGTACGTAGTTTTATTATTTTTATCAATTGTTAGAAAAAAAAAAAAAACCAAAATCATAAAATTTAAAAGTTATTCAATATACTCAGTGCTTCAAAAGTATGGAGACGGCGGTTTTTTGGGCCGATAAACTCAGATACAGCGCCCTTTTCATACTTTGACCCACTCTGTATGTAATAGGAATATAAAAATCTAAAAAGTTAACAAAATATGTTTTTCTCCAGGTTTGTACCGGAACAAAAATTATCATAAATTCTATGTAATAACTAAGGTACATTTTAAATATAAATAAAAAAATACTTTTTAATTAGAAGAAGGTGGATGTTAATTTATATGTTTAATTTTTGTTTATATATTTTATGATGTTTCTGAATATTTATCAGGTCGCTCCTGGTAATCTGAAATGGGCCGTTTCCAACCAAATCAATGGGTCCATAAAATATATATTCGAAATGAACAATGTCCACGTCTTCTGATTTAGGCCAAATAAATGAACCCAGATCGGATTTCAAAAATTTAATTTTAAAATGTTCGCTGTTGACTTGTTCAATAACTCTTCCTACGTACCACTGATTGTCATAAATTACAGCGTAATATTTTTCTGCAATCACTTTAATGTTCAGTGGAATTTTGACTTCTGTAGAGTCTTCATCATCACTCGAGTTGGAAAATATTTCTGTGTCAGTTGAATCATCCAAATTAATATTAATTTCACTTTCTTCAGAGCTATCATCGTTGTTGCAAATTTTTTTAGATCTTCCGATAGACCTTTTGGTTAGATTTTTGGATAGTTTAACTCTCGTTTTAACTGCGTTTGGTAGTTTTGTTGAGGCCGACATTTTCCGCTGTTGCTTTCTGGAGTGAGCGCTGTTGGTTACGAATCTTTGTAATCGGTCATTGCTGATTCTCCCAGAAGACTCATCTAACAGCCAACAATACGATGATTTTTTCACAATGATATCTCTATTTTTTAATTTAATTTTAACGTATGGTGAGTCCTCCTTTATTTCACCTGTAATTTCGTTAGAAAAATCTTTAAGGCTAACTGATTCGAACTTGTCTTGTTCTTCTGTGTCACAATTATCACAAAGGATACTAAAATTTTCAACTTCTTTTTTAGAAATACAATGCTCTGGTTCGCTGTCATCTAAAATTGTCCCAACTTCTATTTCTTTTGTAGGCAAGTCAACATTTACCCATTCGCTTTCCGCAACACACAGTTCAAGTTTTTCAGCTTCTAAAACTGCTTCTCTTAAACAACTCTCTATGCATTCTTTAATATTTAAATTTTGAATGTCCTCATTAGAAACTGCCATAACTGATTTGAGAATATCGCCTTTTTTTTGTTCTCTAGGAAATGTAAAATTATTAGTAACTTCGTTTACAATATTATTTATAACCCTTATTCTTCTCATGCGAAGCAGAAAGTCTTTAATGCTAAAATTTACAACTGTTGAATACGTTGAGGACATAGATCTAACCATACGAAACTGTTTCTCGCAAGTTTGGCTAGACATATTAGATAAATATAACATGTCAGGAGTAAAAGTGTCAATTTTTTTATTTTTCATTAACATGATAAGTTTTATTAGCATATGAGCATTCAACTCAATACATGTGTAGCAATTTAAAGTTAAAAAATTGTTTGTTACTGTAAACTCTGAACTTTTTTTGATTGAAGCTCTCCAAATTCGTAATATAAATATAACAAACCATAATTTATATACTCGATCATATAATGTAAGTTGATCGTCTAAAAAAGCAGCTATTAAGTTATTCATAATTTTTAAATAAATTAAGGTACCTTCAGTACCAGGAATCTGTTTAAGACAGTTCATTACTGCAGTAGAACACATTTTTTGGGCCGAATTGAAGTTCATTTTATCTTCTGCATTTATATCACTTACTGTAAGTCTATGTTCATCTTTTGGGGAATTTTCAAGTATGTGCAAGAGATGATCTACAGATGCTTTTTTGTTTCCTATTGGAAGTACAACACCTGGTTTCAAAAGCTTAGTACGCAATTTTGTCAGAATATGAACGAAATCTTGAAAGCAGATGGTGTCATGCATATGTATATTCATATGATACCATGGCCATGTTTCATTCGCAATTTCGGAACTTTCTGGGTCTAACGCAGGAAAATTTGATTTTATTTGCATTGCTTTCAACAGTCGTGTATCACCGTCTGAGGAATACCCTATTATTTGAACCCCAACTTTTTCTGCATTTGATTCCAAATATTTCCATTTATTAAGTATGTCGTGGTAAGTGAATCTATTATCAGTGCCTAAAATTGATAAGCAAAAGGATGGAGCTCCAGGAGTTAGGGGCTGTGCCATTACAATATATGCGTAGGATGATTTTATTCCTTTTTTGAAATAATCTTCAATGACTTTAGCAGACGATGCAATATAATGATTTTTTTCTGGTAAACCGTTCTTTAACGGCAGTACAAAACCTAAAACTTTGTTGGAAAGTGCATCGTACTCAATTTTCCCTTTGATTCGTGTTGCGTCTTCAGAAATCCAGACAAGTTTTGGTAAGTTCCTCTCTTCTAGATGTTGCAATAAGCCCTCAAAATCGAAATCACCTTCCTGTATATTATTAGTGCTTCTCGTAGATTCTAAATATCGATTTAGTGTGGATATTGATGGTACACTATTTTTCAAATTTGTATAAATTGTCTCGTATAACAATCGACCTCCAGTATAGTACAAATAGACGCAAATTTTTTTCGTGATTATATCGAATTCGTTTCTACTATTTGAGGTACGACGTGCATTGTCATATGCGTTTGAGAGTAGTTTTTGTAAAAAAATTGACACAAATTTTGTTTTATCTTGGTCCGTATGTAAATTTTCATTGGAAGGAAAGTTGGGCCAAGAATTTTGGGATACGTTAATTATTAGTCGATCTTTTGCTTCGGGGAGGGTCTCAATTATTTCACACAGTTTCTCAGCACTTTTGAAGAAGGAAGTAATTAAAGTTTGATTTGCCGAATGTTTTTCTAGCGATCGTCTTTTTCTCTCCTTCCTAGAGTATTTATGACTGTTATTGAAATTAATCAATATTGGGTCACTCTCGGAGTCACTATAACTCTCTGGATATTGTGTTTGCATTGTATCAGCGATATTTCCGTTTGTGTTATCATAATTTGCACTTTCCGAGTATACGGTATTGTCAAATGGACTAATATTACCCATATTTTCGCTTAGAATATCTTCGTTATTTTTATTTTGATTACAGTGATATACAGACTCCAAAACTATATTATCAAGAGCAAGAACCGGAGGTTTACTCAAAGCATTTACACTAGTTGTTTTCAAAAATGGTATATTTTGTAAAATTCGCACTTTTGAAGTACTAGGCTGTGGTAATTGTGGTATTACAGTGGAAGGTTTTTGGCTTATATCGAGACTTATATTAACAAAATTATTGAATACTTGGTCATTTTGTTCTTTGTTCTGGCTGTGTAATAAGTCAGCCTCCATGTCAGTAGTATTTACAATTATCTGGTCAGAATTTACTTCGTGATTTAAAATTTCCTCTCGAGTTTCCTCGACTGCAATATTGGTAAATAGTGAATCTTCTTCACTACTCATAATATTGGAAGAAGTACTTGGCTGTGGTATTCGAGGGCTTTTCATCGAGCTATTTACTGCACTTTCTTTTGATTTTGATTTTAGAAACGACTCAATTGTTTTACATTTTATAATTTTGGATTCTTTGGGCTCTGCAATATGTTTGCTTAGCAAATGTCTAAAGACATTTGATAACACCCACCTTTTTGAACTTAATGCCCTATTTTTGTTAGGAAGTTTTAAAACATTAAATCTACATTTGCAAAAGCATATTATTTCAGAACTTAAAAGATTCTCAGAAGACTTAGTAGCTACATTAATACTATCTAGTTGCGAAGAAAATGTTTGCCACCTACTTATATCTACCCGCCCTTTAGCCCAATTTTTAATTTGTCTGTGTATCTGTGCATTTTCTTCAGTAAGATTTGTAGCTTTAAGAATTTCACTACCACTTTTTGAAGTTTCGTTTGAATGTTCTGTAGATAAATCATCGTTACTTGATCGCTTTTTCGATTTAGCAATATTGTTTGTTTCAATTCTCCTTTTTTTAGTAGCATTATTACGAGCATTACAATTTTTACAATAATCTACTAATGCATCAAGAGCTTTTCTGTGACCGATAAGAAATTTAAAACGTTGTGAGTGCTTAGAAAAAGCTGGTCCGAAATATTTTTCATAATCTACCTTATCTATAATGTGGATTAGATCTTCTCTCGCAAAATTTTCAATTTCAAGTATTGCCTTCTCGTCTATTGTTGCAATTAACCTTGGTGAGTTAAATCCATTCAAAAGTAGAAGATTTTTCAAAAAAACGGGGATTTCCAAGTCTAAGGCGACATATGCGTCATGAAAAATGTCGGTTGAATCCTCGTGTTGTTCTGCACTCATCATCTGCAAATATTGAAAACCATTGAAAATTGTATGTAGCAATAGACTTTAAATCTCCTTTATGAATTATCATGTATGCTGACTTACCTTCGGACTTGGTTTTCAATTGCTGACAAGCATATAAATGTTGATATTGCACCTATTGCACCATATAATAATAATTAGTTTTTCCACAAAATGCCGGGTGACTTATTTTGTGAAATGTGAAACACATGCAGCCGTTGTTTTGAAACGGAGAGAGGAGACGCATGCGCTGTAATTTCTGTGAAGCTATCCGACGCCGACGCTGCCAGATCTCTTATTTTTTAACATAATCGACTTAATCTGAGTTAATTATGTGTTTTTATTTATCAATTATTTGTCTAAAATCTTTACCCGTGTCTTTGAAAGTCTTTTAGTAACTTCATTTCCATTAACTGCAAAAGCAAGTACTTATTTTCGTTTTTATTCCCTGCACTATTTTACAACACTGTAGCTTTGATTACACAAAGATTACACGCACTTTACAAAGATTTCACAGATTGTACATGATCACACAGGAAGATTTCACGGATTACACATGATTACGCCAAGATTACACATGATTCCCAAAAATTACACGTAGATTACACATGATTTACATAGATTACACAGGATTACTTATAGAATACTCATAATTACACAAACTCTGTACACCAGATTACACCAGCGGTTTACCCCTCGGGATTGTGTCATACCACTACTTACCAAATTCAATATCAGTCAATAAATTGTAACGAACAGGACCCTCACAGTATAGATTTCCATTGTTACATACTGGATAAACTGGTGGGAAACGCAACAGAGTCAAGGACATGGTGACGTCTGTTGAAAACTTCTGGAAACTCACTAGACATTTCTCTGAGACTTCGAGAAACTATAAACGGGGATATATCAACCCGAGACTTAATCGAGCAGTTCATATACGGAGCACGTGACAGTTAAAATAAATAAGTGAACTAGTCGAAATTAATAAAAAGCACTGGAACTATATAGCAGTTATTGTGTTAGTGTCTAGTTTCAGCGTCGATTATAAGTAGTGTGACGAAGCTATTTTCTCGCGTTCGTCCTCAAAAAATGTAAATTTCCAGAAACCCAAACATTTATAATATTTCTGTGAAACACTTCTGGTGCTCGCGCTGTGATCATAACCTACATACAATAATTGGTTTAAACAATTAGTGGAAGAACATGAACTAACTTACGTAATACACTTTATTGATTGTCAAAGTGTTAATTAAGTATTGGAATAACTATTAATGCCATAATTATGTGTTCTAAATGAGCTATAGTTGTAATTTTGAACATCTGTCAAATTTCATACCTCTCGTATATAGAGGCGCCACTGCGCAGAAGCGTTTGTGTCAAAGATGGTGCTGATAATTTTAAGTTCTATTTTTGTAATAAGAGATGGCGCTTGTAACATTTGTTAGTGCTATAGTCGTGAAGTCTCGGTAGATACAATTGGTATGCTTCAATTTTAAATTAAATTAACTGCATTATACTGAGTCTGTGGTGTCAGATGATGTAAGCACCTCTTTGTGCGAGCTACATTGTCCAATTTAATCCAGACGCCTGAATTTAAATTTGATTTTTCAGATTAATCCTTCTTCTTTTAAATGTAGATTGGTTGTTTTCATTGTTGGGTTTGAATTGGCAACTTTCCTAGAGCGCTTGCTCAACTACAAAATCAACCAGGACCAAGAATTTTCTAAATTATTTCCAAAATAATTAAATTCATTCAATCACCATCTCTCTTAAAAAACAATTTCTGTATTTAAATAATCGTCTCAATTGTCAATATGTTATAAGTAGTGTTTTGTTTATGTTCTATACCTTTTTACTTTATTTAACTTCAATTCATAAAATTCATTCTGGGGTTTTATTTCGGACTCTTAAACACAAAACCTCATCGTTCCACAGTTAATCGTTTTGGATTGACTCAAGAGATTCTAAAATTCTGTCAAGTAAAATGCGCTTTCAGCCAAGTCAGTTGCTATAGAAATAGGAGGTCATTATTCTTATACTACAACATTCCTAAATACTGATTTCCAAAATTCTGCGACTACCAACAGATCAGATATTATGCGCAAAATTGGGAAATAAATTCCTACTGAAGTGCACTTCCGGTTCAGTCTATTGTTATGAAAATAGTAGGCAATCATTCAGATGCTACAGCAGACTGAAATACCAAATTTCAATATTTTACACTTGATCGTTTCAAATTTATGCGAAAAATTCCAAAAGACTGTCAAGTAAAGTGCACTTCCGGCTCAGTGGATCTCAATAAAAATAGGATATGAGCATCTAGACGATCTAGACGGCATAATCATCCTAAATACTGAACTCTAACAATCTACGTTCAATCGTTTTGGACTTATGCGGAAAATTCAAAAAATGTGCTCTTCCGACTTAGTTGATGTTTGGAGTAGACTGCACTTCTGGTTCAGCCGATCGCAATCATAATGCAAGGTGTACAACTAGATATTATAAAAGTGCCTTATACAAAATTTGAATATTCTACGACTGATTGTTTAGAATTTATGCGGAAAATTCAAAAAGTCTGTCATATAAAGTACACTTCCGGCTCAGCCGATTGTTACAAAAATAGAAGATGACCATTTAGATGCTACAGCGATTTCAAATGCTGAATTCTAGTATCCTATGGCTGAATTTATGCGGAAAATTAAAAAAAGTTTCAAGTAAAGTGCACTTCCGGCTTAGCTGATCGCAATCATAATGCAAGATGTACAATAAGATGTTATAGAAGTTCTTTATACGAAATTTCAATGTGCTATGGCGGATCATTCTATATTTATGCAAAAATTCAAAAAGAATTTCAAGTAAAATGCACTTCTGGCCTGGCCGATTCTCACAAAAATAGCAGATAATCATTCTGATACAACATCTAGTTCAAATACTGAATTTCAACATCCTACGGTTGATCATTCTGGATTTATTAGAAAAATTCGAAAAAAGTTTCAAGTAAAGTGCACTTCCGGTACAGACGTTTGGAACCATAATGCGAGGTGCACAACTAGACCCTATACCAGTCTTAAATACAAAATTTCAACATTATACGTTCAACCAGTTTTGAGATTTGCGAGTTATGTTCGCACGAACGCACGCACGAACATACGTACCGACATCAAGACAAAAATAGTTAAAATGGATTTAGGGATGCTCAAAACGGATATTTCCATCAAAATCTCGATAGGTTAATTTTGGCGGTTTCACAATACTTGTACTTCACAATTAAGTAAAAATTCTGGCGCCCGAGAACATTTAACCCCAAGTAAGTGAGGTAAAAATTAAATACTCATCCATTTTCCAATGGTACGAATAAAATAATTTAGTAAATGTACGAATGGTACGATTGACATTATAAATGGATTTACTGTTGTTTTTGAAACTCAATTTTCATCACAATTTCATTACAATAGAAGTATTTATTAGTGTTCTAAATTCTCTATTGTAGTAACCAATATTATTAAGATCCATTGTTGCGTACTCTAATGCCTTATTTCATTACATGAGAAACTAATGTGGGTTGTAGTGTCAAAAATTTGACCAATAAACTATACTTTGATTTATTTCAACTATTTAGCCTTTCTGTGAATTTATGTGGTTGTACCTACAATATTGAACAACTAAAATTTATTCATTTATTTGTAAAGTCTAAATATCAATTTGTGCTCTGTGCTTCATGGCTGTACCCTTAAGGAAGTTGAGGGCTGTAGAAAAAATTCCACACGTATGGAAAAAGCATTATATCATCATTCAGCCTTATGCACAAAACATGAATTTCTATTATAAGTAGATCTGATTCTTTATTGTATTATAATGTTTTATTCATATTTGGTATTATCTGAATCCATCTCTGATATCATTGACTAGTGTTTTTAACTCTGTAAAGTTCGCCAGACTGCGACAACCGACGCAGGCGTCTTACATTAGCGGGAGAGACGAATAAAGCTGGCACTAATTGTGGTAATTATGTGCCAAAGTTAGATGATGTCGGTAAACTGTTATTAAATCACATGGAAATAGAGTGTCTGGACCTCGTTCAAAATGCTTGTCACATGAATTATTCACTCGATACACCATTTTCGGTTTAGTCTATTACCAAGCGGAATGTTAGCGACCTGATAGTGATAATGTGTACGGAGAGAATTTGACGCTTCTAAATCACGGAAATTATTGATTGGACTAGATATGATTTTATAAACAGCTGATGTTAATTAATTTATCTTTCCATACCATTCACATTCATTAATAGATTAGTTGATAAGTACTGGCGTACATTAAAATTTAATGAACTACCAGCTAATATCCAGAAAAAATTATTTTACTTGGCTCTCGTTAGATAGTTAGGCACATTGACGAATGACAGCTTTTGTATTTTTTTGCAGCTGTATATTTGTATATTGTATAACAGTATGTTTTTACGTTGGAAGTCAGCGTCTTAATACTCACAGCCATCTGCAACTATTCTGTTACTTTTTTGCCCAAATTGAAACGTAAGAAGAAAAACATTGAAGATGATCCTTGCTCTGGGAGACCTGCAACTGTCATCAATTTAAGACTTTTAGTAATGCTTGATAGAAACACAATCGTTCAGAGGCTAAATCATACTCAACCAGTTTCCAACGAACATCAATATTATCTTCTCTTTATTTCTTCTTCTTCACATCCTTCTGTTTTGTTCTATTCTTGTGTGTGAACAAACACATTTCTTAGGAACCGAATTTACACTCCTCGGCAGAAAATCAATGTAGGAAACGTAATCCTTGGCAAGTCGTCGTTCTCGTCGTGGAGGAAATGCCATGTAGAGGTGTTGGAATGTATTTGTCTGTGTGTGGTGTGAGACACAATCGAACACAGCCGAGAAGAACGAGAATAATCAAATAACAACACATGCTTGCAAGACAGAGAAGACAGAGGCGGCGAGAGTAAAGTTTGCGAAATATATTCTTGTGCGGCCGTTAGAACAATTTTCCAACTTGAAAACAACACGCAATACATTTATCATCCGTTTTGTCCCTTACAAAATGTGGTATTCTATTATAAACAAATCGTTTAAAATTTATAATAACCAAACCTAAATACATCCTGTATATGACAAATTTAAATTGACATTCAATTCAAATTGAAAAATAGTTGAACCAGTTATCTTAAAATACCTAGAAAGTAAAAGCAATACAGAAATTGATTTTCGCTTGAGGATGTCTGACTTCTTCTACAAACAAACCATTAAAATCTCCGGTTTGATGGACGCCTCTGCAGCCCCCTAACTTATTGAGAGGAAAAAATCATCCAATATCTCTCCACCCTCTACTATCATAACATCGTTTGAACTTGGCTTCAACGTTCAGCCTGCCGGCCTATCGTCTTTCCCCGGATTTTAGACAGAATCCGGCGATTCCGGGCGCTTTTGGACAGTGACGACGACAAGCACAAATTCTCTTGTGAGTTGTGATGACCACGCAAGCCGAAAAGCTCAAAGCAGAAAGTCAAATTGTGTGGGAGGGCGGGAGTGTTTGTTATGTGGCGAGAGACATGAGGAAAATTTAAGTGGGAAAATTGTTGGGAAAACTCAATTGATTTATGGAAAGATATACGAATGGGAATTAAGAGCGGTCTTTGTATTTGTGTTACAAATCGGAGCAAATTATCAGTTGTTTTCTTGTTTAACTATTTTCTTATTATGCGCTTTTCATGTACCGACAATTAGCAACCAAATGAAATGAATCATTACAAATAGTTCATATTTTCATATTAGGAAAAAAAAATAAGAAAAAAATTAGAAAACACACTTTTATAAGTTACGCACTAAAAGGAATAGTATAGTATTTAATGTAATTCAGTATTTTTTTGTACCATTGGCAGCATCTTCAGTACACATTACATAAAAAATGTTTTATTTGTTTGTACACAGCTATTTATTAATAAACTTGTCACTTCTTAATGTTCAATGACTTTGCCAAAAAGCGTGAGGCGCTTTGTCAAAATTAATTAAAAATGCAATTTTCTTAGAGCGCCCTATTTTTTTGGCACTCGTTGATCATTAAGAAGTGACAAGTTTATTTATCAATAACAGCACATCATGTTTAGAATGGAATAGTATATTGTGTGGCTAGGGACGAAACAAGACGATTTCAGCTGAGGGTGAGAGTTGCATGCCCGAGCGAAGCGTGCCACACACTGTATTTTTCAAAATACTTGCATTTAAACTTTCCATATTACAAATTTGACACAACAAAGTAAATATCTTTCTTTTGATTTTGCAAGTCGAGAGTAACTGCTTGTGCTTTATCAATAAGATGATGTGGTGTACTTGAAATTATCGTATTAATACTTTTTTTTCTTGATACTAATTCTCTTTTTGATTTAATTTACTGTTACGAATACAACAACTGTCAAATTAACTGAGGTTATATGATTTTCATTTAGAGATTGACAATGAACAAATGCGACTCTGCCAGGGACAAAACGATGTGAGAAACAAATTCAGCGGGCAGAAACAAGCTTGTTTCTCCCCTAGGGCAGAAACAGGCTTGTTTCTGCCCAGTTACACTCGCATTTGTCTAAAATTGTCTTGTTTCGACTGACAAAACAGGCGTTGAAACGCGTTGTTTCAATGCAGGTATTATGAAAAATTATATTTGAATAAAATATTGTCGAGAGTAAAATGCATATATCGTAACAAAATCTATCAAATGAATTACATCATTCTTTTCTTTTTTTACTTTTTAGGCTTAAAATAACTTCAACATATTTAATATAGAGTAAGTGTAAGTAAGTTAGTTGGTGCTTTCGCCAACCCTATTCCATGATCATATCAGTTTGATAGTATTAAATTATTGTATCATCATCCAAATTACAAACAATTGCAAAGTCTCACAGATCAGTATGGTTATGAAGTAGGTTAAAATCGACTCCCTAGATTTGTTTACATAGTTTGTTAATTACAAGTGAAGCTAATAGCGTTATTTTCTACTGTTTCGTTTGTGCTCATCCAGCCTTGTTTTTAATATTTTTTAGTTTGTCCTGTGTACTTTGCATCACAATCATTACATGGTATTTTGTAAATTAAATTAGATCTTGAGTTTGTTATTATCTGTTTTGTCTTTTATTTTGTGGAGTTAATTGCCTACTGTTTTCTACTGTTTAAAACAAATTTCAATTCCCTCTTCATTTTTGAATACTTGTTTAAATCAATAAAAAAATTAATAAAAGTTGCCGAGATATGATGTAATCACTCATTGTCTAAATTCAGGACATAAGTACATTTAATTTTGATGAAATAAGTATTATCCATAATAAAGTCAACCTAAATAAAAGACTTAATTAGGAATGTTGTATATAAAACAGGACAAACAAAATATTAACGAAAAAACAGATACTATAGCACTTAGCACAATATACAAGATTATTTTTACCATCCAAATTTCGACCAATAGAATTGCACCATTCGACGTCACGTGGTACAACCTACACGGTTTTCAAGTGGAAATTTTTTGGAAATTTTGTCTGTTGGTTATATATACAAAACAAAGAATATTCAGCCGCGTTGATTCAGCATCTGTCAAACTGACAGACAGATTGAATGTGAAAATGAGCAGATTCAGAGTCTAGTCTATAGAATATAATGATGAATTTGGATGGGAAAAATAATCTTCCGAATACCATTCGTGATTAAATTTAACCTGGCAAATTTTTTAGATTGTTACGAGAGCTTGCTACCAATTTATTTCGTGATATTGATCAAAAATCACTCGCTTGACAGCTTGTGATTTTTCTGTCAATATCACTCAATAAATTGCTAAGCAACAAGCTCTCGTAACAATCTAAAAATTTTTCCGGTAAAATTTAACCACTTATGATATTATATATGAATATTTTCTAAAATCTAGGTTTATATTATTTTCCTGATTTTTCTTTATATTTTTGACACCTTGCATCATGCATTCGCTTAGATTCAAGTTTAAATTGATTGATACCCCAACTGACTAATTCCTGCCAGTGCCAATTTTTTTTTTGGCAATGCGTGTACCCACGATTTTTAACACGCATTTAGTCAGCGTCTTCGACAGATGTCGGTTGTGGCACTTGACAAACGAAAATTTTTTTCCGGTTTTTTTTTATGTAAATATTTACACATTTAATTCTACAAACAATAATTTTTTTGTGGGTATTTCCGACATCCACAATACACATATCAGTAATAGAATAAATAAATATAATTGTGGGCATAGCGGAGGTGCTCCACCAGACCTCAGGTAGCTATAATCTCATAGCTGAGTTGCTCCACCACCGATAACCGCAGGGATTAAAATAATTCTGGGAACTTGAAGGATATGTTCAGGTCATACATGATAACGCATAATATAAATATCATTCTGTACAGGGCTATTTTATTTACAATGTATTTTGGTTACGAAACATTAGATACGACTTTGATGTTCCGTACATAGAACCATCAGCTCAGGCCCATATTTTGGGAGGAAATCGAGCTTCTTCCCTAATATAACTTTCTAACACATAATCACAAAATTGTACTAACTTGGAATCATTCAAAGGAACATTGCCAAATATTTCCGATAAAAAGGAATCGCCTATTTTCTCTGGACTTAAAAACTGGATACCAAAAATAGTTTTAAATATTGGCTGCCAAAATAATTACGTTCTTTGTACACTTGACTTAAACCTAATGCTTGAATTTCCCGGAGCCAAGCTTGCCCCAAATGAAATCTTCACCTAATGATTTCAACACTCGGCCACACATTGCGGACAGCATTATGAATTGCACTTTCAAAATCAATAACTATTTGCTGTGGATCCAAAATCAAATTAAGTTCCATACATATTTTTGTAAGAATTTTCTGTTTAGTAGCAAACAAAACACAAGCGGAATTATGATTAAAAGTGAAGGTCGAGGAACTCAGCTACGGGATTATCCTTCCAATCTACGGTCGAGGATTAAAACAGGTAAAAATGGAGGAACTCCGGTACTCCCAAAATTGTAGCGCTTCTGAAAATGACTGAGGTGCAGCTGAAACTGTAAAGTAGAAAAGAAATAATATTGAAATAATTGACTGAATTCCGATATTTGTATTACCCACAATCATTTTATCCAATAAATAATGATGTTTTTCATCCGATATCAAGGTATCCAATTAATTTTCAAAATTTTGCATAATTATCTAATTCTAATATAATAATAATAATAATAATTTATTATTTAACTTATGCAGTATAATGTAAAATGATTTATAAAGTAGATACATTTAGATATGCTTAAATATTAAATTAATGAAATTTCAAAAGTTACCTATAAAATTGCGAATTTTATTTGCTTCATGTACAAAGTTATAAATGTCAGATAGTTTTTCTTTGTTTAAGTTCGATATAAGATGGTTGTATGTATTTTCGAGCGTATGGTTATCGTTGTATTTAGCAAGCTAGTATACTGTCTCAGGGGATTGAAGATTGGACATCGCATTAGGAAGTGTCCTAGGTCGTTGGCTATTGCAGATTGTGCAGATGTCTACCTGATAGAACCTATTTCTTTCTCCGCCCTGGAAAATACTAGTATTCTTTACGGAAGAGGAGTGGATTTGGGTTATTAATCTTAGGAAGTGTATCGAAATATTGATGTTCAGATAATTTTGTGAGAAGTTATAAGTTTTATACATAGGATTATACGTGGAGAAAATGATTCGTTGAGTATCTATTTTGAATAGCTGTTCCCTGTACGCCATTACTATGTTATCTATTTCTGATTTTAAAACTACAGCGTTTTGGGCGTCCCAGACCCAAGAGAAGTTTGCTTTTGAAAGAATTAGTTTAAGTTTTTTAACCCAGTTGTATTTTAATTTCTTGTCTTCTTCTATATTGCAATTGCTGTCTAATCTAATACTAATATTTTCTTTTTTTTTCAGGTAAGTGTGCTGCAAAGTAATCAAAATAATTACGCACTCATAGAACAGGTAAAAGACTTGAGATTCACTTTTATAAATAATTCTTAAATATTAACTCTTTATCTCGGCAATACTAATCAATTATCATAACTCACAAATTAAAAATAAGTCACTAAAATATGTAAAAATTAGTTAAATTGGAAAGAAATCTGATCTACTTTGAAAAATACTATTTAAAATTGGATGGAAAGTGGCAGTTTCTTAGACCACTTCGCTCGTCTTTTTCAACCAAGCCGCTCGTGCATTGAAACATAACTTTTTACTTAACTTTATCTTGAAAATCTATTAGCATTATAAGCAAGATGAAACAGTTTTTACTGCTGATTAAAAGATCGGACTGAAAAGTCGTTCAGGCGAATCTCTCGGCTTCTATTTAATAGGGGAAGTATTGTAATCGTGATTTTTTGTTTTTTGACAGTTCGACATTTTGATGAATCTTCATGTTTCAGACCCTACTGAACCCAAAAAACATTTTAAAAATAGGTCGGTCTTTCTGTTTGAAAGCACGATAAATTTAGAATGCGTACGAGTTTTCGACGAAATTTTATATTTTGAGTTTTCTATTGAAAACTTAGATTCAAGCTCGTAAAACCAGTGGAACCAAATCTTTAGTGACAGACTTTCTCAGTTATTTAGCGCGTTTTTTAGAAAAAAGCGCTATTATATTCACTTTGTCTGTCTGGCTGGCTGGCGTGACGCTGAGTTCTCAGCAACTATACTATTTACAAACTTGAAACTGGTACTAAATAAAAGCTACTGTTTCGTAGGTTTGCACAAATTGCTTTAATTCAAGCTCAGTGATTGTGAAAGATTAAATTATTCAATCACTTGTTTCAAGTGAAACAATGCCCTTAGATATATATGACATTAGGGATATGGCAACTAAAATTTATTAAAGTAGATAAAAATTTAGTTACAACTATAGCCGCAGGTGTCACTATTATTATGTACAGTTGTCAAATCTGTCCGGGCTTCATTCAATGACTTGTTTGACGCGAATTTGAAGCTCATTAGAATGAATTATTATTATTGGTTGAAAATTTGTTTACTTTTGGTGTATTTTTTTATATAGCTTTGATAAAGATCAAATTATCATTTTGAGATACAGCACTTGACCTCCCGTCAGTCAATTATTAAACAATGAAGATTAAAAGATATTTTTGAGTTTGTACATGCATAAATTATGTACCTATCAAATATTCAACTTGAAACTAGTACTAAATGGAAGCTGCTGTTTCGTAAGTTTGTTCAAACTGCTTGATTTCAAGCTCAGTAATTGTGAGAGATGGTAATTTGCGAAATCTCTGAATTAACAAGCATGCATGAGCTGTCAAAAATGCGCTTTCATCATCTAGATAATTCTTCCATTTTTGCGTTCATTTTATAAGCGGTAGTACTTATCATAAAATATAAAATAACTGAAATTCATTATATTTCTCTAAAGCAAAGATATACCTAATGAGAATCATAATGTGAAATAAACGTTCTTTTATTGTTTTTTTAAATATATATAATTTGGTAAAATCGTGCATGGTATCAATTGAAGGCTCCTGCGGGAATAATTATGGTAAAAGTAAAAATGGATGTTTTAAGGATTGTAAATTGATTTTTCACAAGTTATTTAAATGATGTCTAGTTTGGTATCAATTTCGGGGATTAGCTTAATGAAAATCTAAAATGAATAATTTTTTCAATTATTAATTGCTTTTTTACAACTTAAGCAAATAGACATAAAACTTATGGCTATTGTAAAATGAAATAGTAATTTCATTCAACCGCCATTTCTCTCTTTGACAATGACAGCTGTCACTTTGAAATATGCTATTGATTGATACAATATTATAAATTCATGAAACAGCAATGAACCTAACCATATAATTAATAGTTGGGGAAGTAGGGTCTTGCTTATATTATACAATTTATTATTTGTTACTTGTAGAAAGGATTTTAACTGAACAAATTTGGTCAGCTATTAATATATGTCTTGGAAGATATTTAAAAATGTTAATTGGTTTAGAAAATTCAATATTCAGGAGATTAATTACTGTATTTTAATTTTTATCTGTGCTAATCAAACACGAACTTTTAATGTATGCTGTCAATTTTATCAGTTAATAGCTAGTAAAATTTAGTTTTCAAAATAAACAATTCACAAAGTTTACAGAAACTGTAAGGACCATTGAAATAACCGTTGTACAACAAATTCAAATGGATTTCTCAATATCTTCATTATTATGAAAGTCATGAGTAGTTCATTGAAAAGTAAAACTGTTGAGCAGGACGATAGTAGTAGTGTTATATCAAACCTCATATGCTTTTGGCTTTCCACTCTACTCTAGTCGCTATTATCTCTAGCACTCCACTCTCATTATTACAAGGTATTCATACTGAACAAGTGATGGGATAGTTACGTACTCTAACTTCGTATGTACTTTACTATGAACTCCATTAATGTAACCCTGACTTGTTCCGCAATCGATATAATCAGATTTAGATATCAAGATTATTGAATGTTCCAGTGGCTTTGTAGGAAAGACTTAGGAGAGTTGTGACAGAGGAGAGTTGTAACATAGTCAATTTCTCCGAAACTGATTAACAACGCGCGTTTGTTGTTTCTAAGGGGCGCTATTTGACGCAACACGTCTGCATACAAAAAAATGCAAAAAGCAAGTTCTCCACAAAAATTTTGATTGCTTATATATCGTTACGTGTTATGTTTACATTGTTATGATATTTTTTCTCAAATGCTTTAGTTTTTCAAGTTTCATAGCGCGATATTGTTTTTTTGTGTTGACATCTTGTTTCGAAATTACAAATTATTATTCTGACCGGTTCACAATTTTTTGCAACTAGGCGAGATGTGACAAATTGTCACAGCTCTCCTATTTTTGTTTATTTTGCTGGCAAGGTTCTTTTCCTGTCTTGTGGTGTGATGTTGCATGCTGAATTGTTATTTCTTTGCCTCAGAATGCCAAATAAATATGAACGAGAGACTGATAAGGGCATGGCTAGTGTCGAAACTTATGAACTGGCCTTTGAAGAAGTCACTATTTCATGCTCAGTCAAGTCACTGATCGTATTTTGCCCAACCCAGAAGAAGGAACCCTCATTCCAAATCCAACTTTTGGTATTGTTAAAAATGATGACATTGATGTCAGATAATTTTATATAGAAGCAAAAAAATCCACTTCAAGTATGTCTACATGACATCTTCCAGCAGAAGATCTACTCTGAGCTATAATGCCGAAGAGCCCGTAGTCCTCTTGCCACTACTTCTAATGTGATCTCGCCAGAATCACTTAGGCCGTTGCCAAAAGCTCCACCAAGAAAAAAAAAACAACCGAATAGACGCAGGAACAAATCTGCTGTGCTTACTGACACACTTACCAAAGATTAAATTGCTGCCTAGAAGCCAATAGAAAGATAAAGAATGTGAAAAAGCGTGTTTTAAGCGAGGAAAAGAAGAAGCCTGAAAAAATAAAAAAGAAGACTAATAACAAAAGTAAAGTTGATGATGAAGAGGATGAAGACGAAGATGCAGAAAATAATTGTTTTTGCTTGTGTTGCCTTGAGCCCTTTGCCAATAGTAATTCAAAACAGAAGTGGGTTTAGTGCCTCGAATGCCAATTAAATGGTATTTTTATTCACCAAATAGTCTAAAAACTTTCCTTGGTATCTGTCAAAACTTACCTCGGTATTAGGAGAGTTGTGACACAGGCAGTAGTTTCTGTTTTTGTAGATTTTCTCTGGGACCTTAATACTTTAATCAATTTTGATGGTTGTTCTTAAAAAGTATGGATTGAGCTACATTGACACATACAGTTCATAGATGTAGAATGTTTTTTAACTGCTTTATGTTGGTTGAAGTAAAAATTGCCACAACTCTCCTCGGTCTGCTGAATGGAATATTTTACAAAGAGTTTCGGCTTGCTTTGTTTTTAATTCTGAAATATTTGAAGTTTTGATATATATTTTGATTTTAATGTAATGCCTCCCTTATTTCAGTAGAGTGGTACTTCGTATTTTTACATGGATAATGCAAAGGTAACTAGATGATAATCATTTTGTTCCATTCTCTATTCCTTATATTAAAGAGAGAAATTACAATTTTGAAATTCAAAAAATACAATTTGACCAGCAATCAGCCTAGATTCAGATTAATCAATGACCTGAATTGAATAGATGCATCAAGTTCTCTCCGTTTTTCCATCAGACTTCTCCAGGATGATAAATGAATTTAAAATGAAATCAATTTCATATGCATATTAAACGACTATTTTGAAACACCCCGATTTGTGGGGCGTAACAGGATTCATCCTTCACAGCAGATAACAGAAGTTGCAGGACTAGATCCCTGTGAGATGTGAAAAGTGCGCGACGCGCGCAGCACATACACCATCAGCAAAGGGGAATCAATAAAAACCGACACTTTTTTCACCCGTCACACACGTTCACCCGTCACACACGTTCACCCCACCCCGTGTATACAAACACACTCACACACAGCTGTTAAACTGAAAAGGTACACAGTAACTCGAGCACTACAAAAGATGTGTTTTGTATAGAAGGTGTTTAAGAAAACGTTTTTATATTCGCGAATTTATCACAAATACTTTATTTTCATAGAATTATAGTGATAGGCACTTAATTAAATTTATTGTCAGGTACTTAATAAGGAGTCTTTTATAGACTAGTGATCGGCATTGCTAATTGAATTTTCAATTTGCTCCTGTCACAAGCAAGAGTCCTAATCATGATGACTGTTATTTTTAAAGTTTTCTTGTCGTCATAATCGCAACTGTTTCTTGCGCTGACAACCTGCACAAATGCGAATAAAAGATGATATTCTAAAATCTAAAGCAACAGGCAGATAAATTTTCAAAACTCCCTCAATTTTATTTTTTTTATTGATAATATGGTAAATTTATTTATCCTACTCAGATTCATGATCAAGTTCTTAATATAATCACTCAATGAGAGAATTATAGAGAGACCACGGTAAAAATAGGTTCCAGGATAACCATTTCATAGCTGCTTTGTAATTTATATGTTTTACTAATAGCATATAAAATGTCTTGTCAGTGTCAAACAATGAACAAACTTTGAATTATCCAACTAATGTTGAGTCCGCAAGATCTTTTTCTGCGGCAGGATTAATTTGTACATACAAGAATTTGATCAAGAGACTCACAAATTACACTATTATGTTTTTAATATCTTTTTCAATTGAAAATAGTTTGTCGAAACAGCAATTGTATGTGCAATATCATGTGTACATTCAAATTTGTTATTGTAATTATTGTGACGCTTGAGGTTGCGGAATTGTTGAATGATTTGGGCACCATGGACGACAACAGCAGAAATAAGGATCTGATATAAAGCATAGCAATGTTTGTGAACAAAAAAAAATCTTCATGTATCATGAAACAGATGTGTGAATTGTAAATAAAAATTATATCTTTTCAAATTAACCTTATGATACTCATAGGCGCCATTTTAAAGCTATATCTGAAGAAGTGTCAAAATTGTACATGAAATATTGTCTGCCAATGAGAATATAAGCAAATTTCAATGTAAACTACTCATTTCACAATCGACAGACGGGAATTAGTAATTCAAGTAGGTATACCCGTTTTCAACTCTGCAGTACTGGTGCCCCATCTTCAGATGTCTGTACTGGCGGCAAGTCTGACAGATCTACGTCCATTTATGTTAATTTTCAGACCTAATTTTTGTTCTTCCTGATGTCAATTTCAGGGAATATGAGATAAATCAAGTATGCTTCACAAATCTAATCAAGATATAAACTGGAAAAGATATATTGATCTCAAATAATACAAAAATAATTTGCATTTCTATGTGAAAATATTAAATTCTATCATTTTTACTATAAAGATAAACAATGACTCAATCAAGTAATAATAGTTCCAGGAACCAAATAGGTTATATCAATGAATTAATTTTATATTTTTGATTCACTGTTCACATCATTATAACAGTAAAAAATATAAATTATGTTCAAAAGTGCTGTAATCATGTTTAAAATAGTTATTTGTGTATCAAGGCCGTAAAGGTTATCTTTTTTGGTCGAATCTGTTGTTTGCGGCCGAAGCGTAGCTGAGGCTGCAATTCAGGTGAGACCAAAAAAGAACTGTAGGCCGAGGTGCACACAACGTTTTTTAGGCGATCATTACGAAATAATTCAAAATCACATCATTTTATCTATATATTTTTAAGACATTGCAATTGTAAATCTTAGTTGCCGTTGAAATTGTTTTATTTTATTGTCTTCTATAAGTTGACATTTAACAAAAAATGCGTATTTATTTTTTGAATTGCAAGAGCTACAGAGGTTGACGGAAGAATATATGTACTATTTAAGCGAAAACTGTTTCTTAAAGAGTTCATCAAGTTGCCCATATAGGTAAATATAAAGTGTTTATGAAATATTTTTTGACAGATCAGTCCCAAAAAGTAATATTTGACAGATCAGTCCCAAAAAGTAAAATTTGACAGATCAGTCCCAAAAAGTGAAACTTCACGGCCGCAAAAGAAGCCATAAAAACACCTTTTTTGTCATGATCGCCTAAAAAAATATTTAAGATTTAAACGCCGCCATTTCCGCGCACTCTATTGATGACGTCAAATAACATGTCCAGTGACATTACAGTCCATTGTTTACTACAGATGTTTTCGTTCTCAACTTATTGCAGTATTAGAAATACTCAAAAGTCAGTTTATAAGTATTGCATTGTGCCTGAATGCAAAATACTATCAGAAATGTACCTGATAAAGTCTTTTTTCCAATCCAGACAGGATTTAAAATACGTAAGAAATGATGTAAGGTTATCAGAAGAGATGAAGTATCATAATAAAATTGACAGATCATGAATAACATTATATGTGATAGGTTTTAGCAATAAAATACAGTGTATATATGCGGCTTCGTTTAACATTTGCTCGTTCTAAAATAAAAAAATTATAGGTTATGTTCACTGCTCATCATATTTCGGATTGTATTTATCAAAAAAGCGTACATAATGTGTTATCATTAAATAATTACCTTGCAGTGTTTACCCTTTTTACTTCAGCGGACGTAAAATTTGGATTTGAAAGAAAATAAGATGACATCATGAATGGATCTATTCTTGACAGATTATCCAATTGTGCTTTTACAAAAACACTGTCTTCAATGATTTATAGTCTCACTAGGATGCTAAAATTACACTTAAACAATAAATGAATTTACAACACACACGTTATTACTATGTTTTCTAATCAAAGGCCTGCAATGTCATACAAATGTAAGCAGTGCGCATTTGTTGGCATAGTATTTGACGTCACGTGTCGCTTTACTCGCTTTAACCAATGGTGTTGCGTTTTAGAACTTTGAATTTCCTTCGCTTGGTTTAGACTTTTATTTATTAATTTTAAGCAATTGAAAAGATATTAATTACCAAAATGATGGTTTAGTACAAATGCCCGGCCAATAAAAATTCGGAATAAAAATATTTGAACCAAATTTAAATTTCATCCATATTCCCTATTACACTCAGAGCATGAAAATTCAGCGTGGTTTCAATATAAATATTTTTTGCTTTTTTCTACAATAATTGCGAGTTTTGCTATCCTAACGAAAAAGTGGCAACGTTTTCTTGTGAATTGAGAAAATTGTCTATACGTTTCGCATGTTTTTGAAGTTCCTGCTGCTTCTTTTTTTTTCGCTGATCTCGAATGGAATTTTTAATCTATTATTTTAGTACATACCCCTGATTTTGTTTGTAATCTATAATTCGTCGTCTTGGTGGTGGAGTGAGCTAAGCTACACACTTACTAATGTGGCTTAGCTCTTTTCACCACCAATACGACGAATTTCCATAATGAATTGATCAGAAATCAAGCTTCAATCCTTAAATTTTGATTATATCTAATTTACCTTACTCGTATACTTTAGCAACAGGTATCTACTTCAATCACGGAGTGTAAAATGAGTATTAACGCCAAGTCTCACAGACTTTATATTGATAATAGCGTAACTAACAATGAATATAATAAACAAATATCTAGTCGAAATGACGCTGAAACTCCATATGAATAGCTAGACCAAACAACAAGACCTTAACTACCCCTATCAAAAAATTACTAATCAATAAATTTCCATTGGGTCTGTGAGACTTGCCACATATTTTCGTGTCTGCCGCTATGTTGTATAATTTCAATTTATCTGTCATCTTTTATTTTGCACATCTTTTTTGATAAAACTATTTAATTGTCAATAGCAGACGGGAACTTATTGTTCCATGATGGGACAAAAAATTGATACATCTTTGACAAAACACCCACGCACTACTTTAGGCAAAACATATCTGCCGATTTTTTGTTCTCAACTTTTGCAATAAAAATAACTCTATGATGCGTTGGCAAACAAATATCAATTGTTCTTTGATCCTTATTTTTTTTTTGCATTTTGCTTGGTATTCGTGAAATATGTTATAATCTTCCATCGACTTTATTTCTCTAAATTTTCGTGGCAGACGGTAAGAAATTGTTAAAAGACCGCTGATTTTCTTAAAATTTACAAATAAAGTTTTCATATGAAGTATCCTCGTAGAAAACTCGGAAATGGCCTCAATCAACTAAAAAATCAGGAAGTTACTAATACTCAAATTGGCAAACAAGGACAAGAAATTGCGCCAGTTTTTCTTTTACGGGCCCCTAGTCTAATAGCAGAGGTCAAGTACTTTGAGTCAAAACCAGAGTGCCACTTTCTGTTCTGTCCGAGACAAGAAAAAACAACAATCGAAAGATCGATCAGGGAAGTTCATTACGAAAATGGGTTACAATCAGAGATTGCTGCCGCCCTTCTGGACAGGACAGAGGATGGCACCCTGATTTTTTTTCAAGTACTTGACCTTCGCTATCGATTGTTACTAGTTTTAATCGTAAGTTCTATCAGGGAAGTTGATACCGAAAAAATTGAGCGGAAGTAGCCTTTTATCGACACTTAGGATAGGATTCTAGATATATGAAGTCTGGCACCTTATTGACCACTATCGATTCATAAGATGCGGCCGGCTTTCCGACTAATGTCATTTAGTAAAACTAAAATTGATTCAGAATTGAATATTTGGCCAAAAAGTCAAAATAAATTTTCCTAATGTTTATAAAAACTCAATGGCTGATAGAATAAAATAATTATAGTCAAATGAGGTTGTGGAAGTATGAAATCTTGCGAAAAAATCAGCGGTATTCAGACTACAGTGTCATTTTTTTGATCTACTTTCATTTAAAATCTATTACGTTCACCTCTCCAATATTATATTCAAATGAATATTTGTTTTGACATCCAGTGTACAAACTATCTAATTAGTCTTAGCCAGGCCCCCACAACTCTCATTGCCGGTCTACTATAAATGTGTCCGCTGACTGCGTCAAGCATGTGGACGTGAGAGGTGAGAGGAAATGTTTCAAGATGGCGGATATGTAGGGCCTAGTTGCCAATTGAAAAGCGTTTGATTTTGGTGTTTGTGTCGTTGAATACAGTCAGATTATAGTAAATAAATAATAATTTGATAAAGTGATAGCCGTGTGGCAAATGAACATTCAATTAAATGCCTGGAAAATGTTTTGTCCCGAATTGTAATTCCAGTTTGACCGTGTTATTTTGGTATGATTCGGCAAGCTGGATGCCAAAACGATCATCCAGCTTTGTATACGTTCCTTCAACTTTATCGTATGTTATCCATTTACAAATTGATAAAACCACCAATGTATGGGAATTGTACACCTGAAAATCCTAATACTTTGAAGCTCAGTGAGTTTAGGAATATCTTCAAGAAGAATTCAGGATCGTACCAACATGAGCACTTGAAAAATTTAAGAAGCCAACTTGATGGATTAATTATGACCAATTCTTGGGATGATGAAGATTGCATCAGCGATTCAGACGTAAAATCTGTTGATTGTGTCATTTATTATCTAACTGGTTTTGTTTGCAAGAAATTATTATAAACAACTACTTGTTCAACTTGTATAAATGCCTTATCAACGGGAGAACCAATATGTGCTCATCCCGCAGCAGCATTGACTAATTTAAAATCATTTGGTTTTTTAACGCATCCCAATTTATCAATGTTCAAAATGGTAAAATGTATTGAAGTCTTCTTTGCTGAGAACGTCTCTAAAACCAATGTGTACGAAGAAACTATTGAGCATATCACAAAACATTATAAATTTAGCTTTCTTTGCGACACTCATAAATTAGATATTATTTGATATGTCATATATTATTATATTCTAAGACGAATGAACCATCATGTGCGACAAGAACGCTTAAAATTAAAATCAGCAACAGCACAAAAACGAAAATTATGCAAAAAACTTAGTGGGTAAATAGTTCTTTGTTTGGCTGAGGATGGAAAATCAACCAAGGCAATAAATACACTTTTGTGCTAGTTAGAGATAAAATAGTTTATTCAATTTTTGGCCGGTTTTATAAAAGACCAAGTGAATTTATTTTAGTTAACAAATTCTGTTCAGTTCGAACTTCCTTATGACAACAAAATCATTGCTGTCAAATAATCGACTGTTATCTAACAGAGTAAATTTTATTTACTCTGGAAGTAAAATACTCTGCCCTTTATATAACCGGGCATTTGACGTTTTAAAGCTGCATTATTGAATCCATAGCAACAGTCGTAAGTAAATCTTTATTCATTAGTGATTTAAAATGAGTTATTAGTGATTTAAAAAAATTTAAATCACTGTTGGAATTCCTTTTCATAAAAAGATTCCGATTTCTGAGGCATAATTTTCTCAACTGCTGCGGCTGCTTCGTTCAAAATGGTATCGGGGACGAGAACATTGTTTCAATCACTTTCTTCCATCATTTCAGACAATACTTTTCACAATTATAACGCTTCAATTCAAAGTTCACAAAACTGACAGTTTACTGACAGTCACACTCCCGAATGTTTGAAAAACAAACACTCGTCGCGATATTAACGAAGCTCTCTTGCAACTGCAATTTAATTTTTTTGAATTTTGTTCCTCAGTTTCATGTTCCAGAAAATCACGCAAAATTGAATAAAATTATGTATACAAACACGTGAATTAAACTTCTTTATTTGCTCAAAGAATTAAAGCACTTGCGCTAAACGCGCTCGTGCTTTTGAACTTTCTTCTCGCAAATAAACAGTGGTTCAATTCACTTGTATAAATAACTATTGAATTAGATCCAGTTCCATAAATGCATTTAATTCTCATTCAAATTTACTCACAAAGTAAATTTGTATCAAGTCATTCAAATGAAATTTAAATTTTGACAATGATAATGAATTAAGTATAAGATAATTTAGAATAACGTGTATTTGTTAAAAATAAGTATAAGTGCCCTTAATACATAAAATACTATTACGTTGTGAAACATTATGTATAATATAGAATATAATATTTTGAACTGAATCTAATTTTTGTTTAACTTATGTTTTCATGTTTCCTTTATTGAAAGTTCGAACAATTTTCTTGTAATTGAAAAGATATCATCTATATGTATTCTTGAAGATTAAACACATTGTTAATGTATTGTTCAAATATTTCTCAATTATTGTTAATCGCATGTGATCTCGGAATTTATCCAACTGAGTTTCTTGCATAGGTAATAATTAAATATTAAATATTACTCAATGCAACACTAATTTAACAAGTATATCAATATTCAGTTGAAGTAAAATATATGCTGTAAACGTTACATATACGGTTAACTTCAATATATAAATGATTTCGTAAGATTTTGTAAGTTTAGTGTAATTATACATTAAACTCTGTTGTAAAACAGGCCTTACTGATGTAGGCGTCTCTAGCGGCGACAGTGCGAACTATAACCATCTCAGCGGACGCATTTTCGGGGCGAGTTAGGTTACCTACTATGTCTTGTACCGTGGTCTTAGCATAAACCCATGTTGCTAGTTTTCACCAAAATCAAAAAAAATAACTATTGTCCTGAAATAAACGATTGTACGACCGTTTTCACACTGGCGACATAATCGTGCAAGTCGCGCACATTGTTTTAAATTGAACTGCATACATTGGCAATTTAGCCACGCGACTGTCGCGTGACTCGTGTACGTTGTTTTATATGCAATCGCCTAGAGCAGTAGATTCTATTGTGGTACGCGTACTATTGATGATACGGGAGAGCATTTGCACACAGAGAGTGCAATTATAATACAAAACCTAAACTTTCACACATTAGTGACTTAAAATAAATAAAATACTATAGCGCATTTTCATCAGGCAGATGAGCTAATATTAATTTATGGTTATGAAATCAATTAACTACTTTTCAAAAAGCTACTGATTAACGAAGTAATTAGTTCAATATCTTCAAAAATGCAGAAGGAGAAGCGGAGATACCAGATATACTACCGATTAGTTTAGAACCCCAATATGATTTTTATTTCAATATAAATCATCTTTATACAGTTCTTGTTGATATTATCATTGAAAAGTCAAACATTTTCTTGTCTCATATTTCCCCTAATTGAGCAATAAAACTTCATTCTTCCCTGAATCCATTCCTGTTTCGTCTCCCCTCTATATTCACCCCTATTCCTTGTTTTTCCCACTACCGCCCCCGTGAGCTACCCCACTCTATGTCTTTGTGACTGTTCTGTTTATCCAGCTATCTGTACAATAATTGGTTGTAGGTACGCAGCCTTCGCTCCTGCAAACATTACAGTGGCGGACAAGATTTAATTGCAATAGGGGCACGATAAAAATTTGTGAATGGGGTTGTTAGAGATGGAAATATTTCAATGAAGTTTTGTTGGTAATTAGGTACTCTTAAATGTAGTTAGCGAACAAGCGCTTGAGGGTTGTTATATTTTAGTGAGAGAAAGCCAAAAAAAAAAAATAAATATGGCTGGAAGAACTAATTTAGATTCATTTGGAATAACATAACAAAAAAGTACAGAAAATTGCAATATAGAATAATCTCAAAATAGTATAAAACTGAAAATATCGAATACAAATTTTAAAGGTTTGTCTGAACGAAAAAACTGATGACTGAATTTTTTCTGTCTCGAAATAATTCTTACGGATTTTATCGAAATTAACTTCACAAATTGCATACCATCCTGCAATACAAATAATTAATAAACAAACACAACAGATAACGAAACAGACACCCTAATCCCAAATTAAATTTTAATCCTGCCCGCAACAATATTTAAGCCGAAACCGAAATCCAGTCGGAATAATTTAAACAGTCATCTATTCGGTAATACGTATCTCAACGCTGCTGGCGCGTTACGATTGAGCATCATTGGGCAAATATGGAGGGAAGCAGACGACGATGATTCTATCACCAATTTTTCTAAATGAATGTGCTCGGAATGAAATAATTTTTTTTTAAAATACGCACAAAATCGCATGAACGACTATTGGGCATACATTTTGAAGCGATTCACGTCTAATGAATCTAGAACGAGAAGAGATAAGTTAACCAATTTTCAAGGTACGGTCACATAGCTTATGTTATGTTATGTCTGTGCTATGTCATTATGTTGAGACCTATTAAAACTTATGAAACATGTCACATAGGTTATGTCATGTTCATAATGTCATTTGACATAACACAACAGTTGATTTTAACTCAACTTTCGTACGCTGTGTTATCATTCTTTCACATTTCATCTAACCTCAAAAGATGAAGGAAAATTTATTAATTACTTTAGTAGAAAGTAATCCTAAATCCTATTTATTATTATAAAAATTATGAGAATTATTAACATGTTGTGAGAAAGAAAATACATGAGAGCGTTTATAAAATTACAAATAATCTAGTTATTGAAAATATGTAGTTCTAAAATCCTACACATGATGGCTTCAAGTCTTTGTGTCTGTTGACATAACATAACATACAAACATAACACAGACATAACACAACATAAGCTACGTGACTTTAGCTTAAGAGGAACTAGGAGGAAAACATTATGAATATTGAACCTCATATATTGCAAGTATTTCCAGAATTATTTATATCTCCAAAATATTGTCACAAATATGAAATATTTGTAGTAATTAGTTCACATAATTATTTATTTAAATTCGTTGTAACTGTAATCCTAGTTAGTATTGATAAAGTCGATGTTCAATTGTCGGACATGATTGACAGGCTGCGGTCACTAGATGTTCGGTGGCTGCCAGGCAACAACTGTTAGACAATTGAATGTTGACCCATTGTCGGCTTAAATATATAAGTGCGTGAGCCAGGAGAGGGATTCAGTCATTCAGTGATTCAGTACAAGTAACTGTGAGTAATATTGTGAACATACGAGGCTGTAAAGTGAAGATTTACACTGTAACCTGTGTAATAAATTATTCTAAATAAAATTTGTGACGATATATATTGATCTGCTCCCTACTTTTGTGATCTCTCGGCTCAACAGCGCGGTCCTTTATATGTCTACTTTGTTCACCTGCAATGGTTTGGAACAGTTCTACAGTCTTTCGAGAGGCTACTAGAGTTATCTCAAATATTCCAGACTTCATATTTAAAAAAATCCGTTACACAATTAACTCTATAGAAGTTCGACCAACATTGTCACCTCGTTTTAAATTTGAGGGTAGCTAATAACAATAGCAAGATGAATCGATAAAACTCCAACCCATCTGGATTTGGTACATACTTTCGTGCTAATGTTCTGAAGAACATGTTCTTATCGACATCGCGTGGATGCGGCTCGGAAGGTTGATGGAAGTTATAATGGTAGGTCTGGGTCTTCTAATTTTTATCAATAAAGATCATGTACATTTTTTGGTACGTCTCATTCATTTCGTCCTTGAGTTCAAAGAAATAGATTTTTATACATGCTCCAACAGGTCTAGTCCTTGATATGTGACATAATATAATATGATGTAATATAAAAAACTCTCATCGATATCATGTTGACGTTGCGAGATATTCGAGGGCAGAGGTCTTAAAATAAGGTTTTCCCCAAATTCCAGCTTCCTGTGACTCGGAGATTGATGAAGGCTATTACAAAAGTTATAGGCCTTCCAATTTTGAATTAAAAAAGTCATATACAATTTTTTGTACAACCTATCCTTTTCATTCTAGAATGCAGTTGAAGTTTAGCCACACATTTATCTTCTCATCATCTCGGAAGGTAGACAGTAAGTCGCCTTTTTGAAGGCGAAATAGGGAAAGAATTGTAAATGTGTTTTTTGGACGCTTTAGACCCTATTGAATCCGAAAGACAATTTTAAAAAAGTGTCATATTTATGTTTTTCATCAAAAAGCTAGGTTCAAGTCAATAGATAAGCATTTTTCCACCAGTGGTATCAAAACTTTATTGATGGAACCTTTGAGTTTTTTGCGTTTACTTTATAAACGGTAGTATTTATCATGAAATATGAAATGACTAAAACTAATCCTTGAATGATTTGGCACAACATTCATGAGAAACATTTTTCAAAATTATCAGCGGTCCATTTGTAATTATCAAAATTTAAATTATCATAAAACTCGTTATATTTTTCTGAACCAGAGAGATAATGAGAATCATGATGTGGAGTTAGAACTATTATCACTCATATTTTGACACCACAGGCAAACGTTCGTCAATTGTTCTTTTAAAATAAGTAATTTGGCTCTATTGTGTTTGGTATCAAATTAAAGCTCTTGTAGAGATAACACTGGTCAACAATTTACGACTTCATGGAATTTTCCAAGAATATTGGTGTCAATTTCAATGTATTTTGATGTGGTGATTCCATATATCATACTAAATCTTCCTTGGCAGCTCTAGTTTTTGAGATATTTAAATTCTTCACATTAATTAACATTTAGGAAGTAGATTATTTTTTCCTGTTTTACCTAGCACATCTGCTAATTTAATAGTAAATATTACAATGACTACGAAGAGGAGACCTTGTACGAACGATCCAGACAGTTTTTATTCTATTTGTGGTGAATATACCTTAATACAGTATCGTTAATATATTACAAATAAAAAAAACCTTTGGACTCCAAGAATGCGGCCATCGAGAGAGTCACTAGTTATTGATAATCAAAATGTGATGAATCCCCATTTAGTGAATCGAGATCGAATTATATTACTATCGCTTCATAATAAACTCGGCATTACGAAACAATTTATTAAGGTCCTTAACAAAGATGGTGAATGTTCTGCTTACCTATCAAATCTCCTGAGCTAAGTGCAGAGAAATTGAAAATAGGTATTCTCGATGGTCCACAAATTAGACTGTTGATTAGAAATCCAAAATTTTGTTGAGCACTTATGAGCTCGAAAAGAGGACATGGAAATAATTCGTTTTTAAAATCCAAAAAGTTGGAAAACTATTTACAATTGGTACTGGACATGTTGTCAAATCTGAGAGATTTTGGGTGTTCAAGAACATTGAAGTTCATCATTTACATTCTCATTTAGATCGATTTCCTAAAACTCTTGGAGATTTTAGTGAGGAACAGGATGAAAGATTTCATCAAGATACGAGTTATGGAAGAACGATACCAAGGATGATGGGACACTTATATGATGGCATATTATTGCTGGAATCTTTGTCGGGACCTTGAGCAAGCTCCTTATTCCAGAAAGTCCTATAAAAGACAATATTGTATGGATTCAAATCAACTTCAGTGTGTAAAAGTATACATTTTCGTAGGAATTTATAGCCTGTCTGTTACTCAAAAACAAGAGCTGCTAGAAAAAAACTAGTGCTAGTTTCGAAATCAGCACCCTCAATTTAACCAAAAACCAGTGTAATTCTTGTAGAAGTGTCAAAGAGACCACGAAGGAGAATAATAGAGGAGTGGACACTCAGTTGGAAAACATGAAGCCTAAAATGTAATGCGGCAGCCGTGAGAGAGATAGCGAGAGCGGGCCTAGCTTTGCATGCTTCATATACAGAAATGAGATTATATTAGAATTTTTTTCAATAAAAAACAATTGCCAGATAAATCCAATATTTTCATTATGTTAAATACTTTATTATTTATTAAATAAAAGGCAAAAGTAGAAGAAAATTAACATTCCTATTTATTAAAATCTGCAATGAAAAAGTGCATTATTATGAAACATGTTTTATAAACGTTTCTTTTGATAAGTGTTTTCTAATTATGAATAACAGATACATAAACAATTTTATGAATATTTTATATTAGAATAGACGTAATAAAATTGAGAAAATATACACAAACAATTTCTTATATACCAGAAGAAAATATTAACAAAAAACTTGGCAAAAATCTCCTAAACTGCGTTCATCCGTGATATTTATGGGAAAATTCCGTTCATTTTTATATTCTTTTCTGAAAACAAAGTATTTTATCTCCAACATCTCATTGATGAAAATTTGTTTTTCTTCGATGAATATAATTTTCAAATCGAAAAAATCTGAATCTAAGTTTTGCTTTGGATTTAAATTTATTTCTAGGGTTTAAGTAACTTCTACTAAAAATTAAAAATTATTTTATGCCCGGTTTTATACAGGGCAGAGTAATTTACTTCCAGAGTATAAATAAAATTTACTCTGTTAAATGACAGTCGATTTTTTGACAGCAATGATTCTGTTGTCATAAATAAATTCAAAACGATTAGACTTTGTTAATGCCCGGTTTTATAAAGGGCAGAGTAATTTACTTCCAAAATATATAAAATTTACTCTGTTAAGTGACAGTCGATTTTTTGACAGCAATGATTCTGTTGTCATAAAGAAATTCAAAACGATTAGAATTTGTTAAGTAGAATAGATTTATTTTGAGAGTAAATTTACTTGGTCTTTTATAAAACTGGCCATAAGTAGAATAAATTTATTCTGAGAGTAAATTTACTTGGTCTTTTATAAAACCGACCATTAATCGAATAAATGGAAGATGAATTCTATTTACTTTTTAATATGTTTCTCTTTTTTGCACAGCTTGGGCTTTTTCAAAGATACATCCTGTTTTATAAGAGATTTCCTTGTTTTTTTAGGGACACTTAAATATTTCTGGTAATTTAAAAAAAAATACTCGGACATGCATTTTCTTTTAGTCGGAAATATTTAAACGGTATCTGTAATAATATATTTGTCACATGATTGAACAGTTCCATACTATACTGTACGGTGGATTTGTAAACAAATATCACATCCATATTGATTTCAAAACATAAATATAAATATTTATATTCTTTATTGATAAGAAGTTTTCTTGAAGTTGAGTTTTTCATTAAAAGTTTAGATTAGATACGTTTAATGATTTGAATAATTGATATAACCTTTAATTTTGATATAATTTTAAAATAATTTCTTCTCACTTTTACATCTCCAGACGAGCATTCTTTTATGAAATCCTCGCCACTTATTTAATAAAATATCATCTTGGGTGCAAAAAAAAGAGAAAATTTCTCTTTACATGCTCTGTACGCAGAATCACAATTTGTCACAAAAAATTTTTTTCCCATTTCACAATATATTTTCACATGAAAATACTAAATAAACCAGACTTAGCCATTTAACTCCATGCAAACATGGGCCCGCCTCAACCTATCTCTCAGTTACTTTATCTCTCTAACAATATTACATTTTTGGCTTCACTTTTGCAACACAGTTGAGATAGGGAATTGCATAGGCGTGAAAGAGACTATTGAAACGATTGTCAATTGTTTGTTTCACAAATCATTTAAATGATGTCTAGTTTGGTATCAATTTTAAGCTCTCGGGAAGATAACCTTAGTAGATATCAAAAATAAATAATTAAGTAGTGGAATCCACGTTACTATCTTCTAATTACACCTCCGGTGATCAAATGTCGAAACTAAGTTCCAATAATGAATTAAAGATCCCGAAAATCTAGAAAAGAAGTCTTTATTTTCAAAAATACTTATGTATTTTATGTGAGGACTAAAAATAATCACAATCTGTCATTTTAACAATGACAACTGTCACTTTGATGATGACAGCTGTCACTTTAACAAAGACAACTGTCACTTTGACGATGACAGTTGTCACTTTGAAAATAATAGCTTTCACTCTGCAATATGCAATTAATTGATGCGACACTCTAAATTTCTGAAATAGCGATGAAACTGGCCATGAAATTTATGGTCGGGGAAGTACTGTGTGGCCACAGCAGATCTTTTACATTGTGCTCTCAAAAAATCCTATCCATGATAAAAAAAAACATGTAAAAAGTTTTCATCGATATCATGTCAACGTTACAAGATATTCGATAGTAAATGTCTGGAAATGAGGTTTTTCGAGTAAAGCTCCCTTGCTGTGGCTTAAGTCTTTTTAATTCTGGACAATAAATGCCGTAAATGTTTAGAAGTAGACTGCAAGATGCGATCTTTTTATAAGTATCCCCAGTAGGTCTAATTCACAACATCGGGAGGATATTCTGAAACTCATTTATAAAACTTGAATCAGTTTTGGACAAACTTGATATTTCATTTCAAATTTTGAAAAATATTTGTCAACTTCAATAAAAACAGTTTCTAAGTTACCTAATAATACCTGCCAAAGTTTCATTTACACAAGAAAAATTATTCGTATACATAATTGACTGTTTTCCAAAATTAGGACGATCGAAGATAGAAAATTGTAGTACACACGTTTGAAAAGTCGCTTTGCTCGTATTTTTAACCAAGTTCGTGTATCATATTTTTTACACTTGTATCTTAAATATCTATATTATAATATAAGGGGTGGAAGACGTACAACTTTAATCCCCCTATCATTATTTTTTTTTTTTCTTCAACCAACGAAGTGGTTTCAATGGCTCTAAGTAACCTTATTAACAGTCTTGGTAAATCCGTGGCTTTGGTCAATTTTAAGCACGACTAGAAGTTGGCGTAGGCCTATTAAGCACGGATGGTCAATCATTTTTGACATGAATATTCAACATTTCTTTCAGGATAGTTTTTTTTTTAATTTGCCCTGTGAGCAAAATATTCTGCATAACTTGTTCTATGAACGCTTTAAAAACGCGTCATTCTAAACTCTCGTTCACAAAACAAGTAACATAATATACCGTTGGAAGCCAAACATTTAAGTTTGAAATGCATATTTTATAAATTTGTGAAATTTCCAGTTCAAAAGTGACGTAAGCTGTAATAAAAACTAAGGAAAATTCTCTTCCAAAGAGATGATAATTATTTAGATTCATAAAGTAAATGTTAATTAAAATGTACTTGAGGTTTATGTTGGTTTGGGTCGGCGGGCTAAAGGGCTGCCGGGCGAGGGTGCGTGAACAAGACGCTAACGCAGGTCCGTATTCAAGGATGCATAATTCAAAGAATTAATTGACAGCGAAGATACCATTAAATAATCATGAACGAACACTCATTTAACTAATGTGAGAATGAAGATTAGCATGCATAAATATCAAACTACTCATGATTATTTGATTATGTTCCGTGAAATAGATTAAATTTCCATTTGATAGTTCCAATCAATAATTAGGCTTCAATTTTTATCGACGCTCGGAATTCATGGAGACGAGCCGCATAATTAAAAGAGCGGGTGAACAAACGAGTCACTGGTACAAGGCGGTAGGTAGGGTTTAAAGACGACATCAGCAATAAAGTATGTCGGAGCTTGGGCAGACGAACGCCATTTAACAAATGTCCCTTTCATACCATTAGTAACAGAAAGATAAATACTATTAGGTCAGGCTATTTATAAGGGACTGATTACGCTTGTTCGAGTATAATTCCAATATATTCATTTAAAAAGAACCAATTGATTGTATGTTTCAAAAATGAAATAATCATATCATTTAATTTATGGAACATAAGAAAGAATAAAGCTTAACGGAAACATAATCTAAAATAAAACATCGAGACTTAGATTATAATTTAGACAAACAGAAAACCCTCACGGTACATATTCTGCGTTTACTTGAAATTAATCCTTCGGTGCAGCTGGTTATTTTAATTTTAAATAATTCATGCTGTGGAAAACCAGAGAGAAAAAAACGTATCCTTGATCCTGAATTGATTGATTGAGTTATTCACGTTTCAGAGATCACACCTCATCTGATCTGATACGCTATTAATGCCGCCTTACGCCGCGAAAGTTCTAATACCAAAGCATACGAGAAAAAATTCCTATTAATATTTTTTATTTTTATTTAATCACTCATCCTTTTAATCCATACTTTTCCTGAATCCAAGCCTGTATTACAAAGCAGTGCGACACTTTTAATTAACGCCACCGCTCGCCGCCAGTGGCGCTGGGGTCGTGGCGGTGGCGGTTTCGCTCGTAGACTGATTACACATCTCTTTTTCCCTCTGCTCAATGATGCTGTCTTCGTTTTCTAATGTAGGGCATCTCTTTCTGATTTTCTCCCTTGCGTTTGTAAACCTTTAGCAGTGAATTGTGCCTTGCGTAATAATAGGGCCATAGACGTTGTTAAAATGGATCGAGTATACCACTTAACACCGTAATTATGTCACAAATTCATAAGAGATGATATGAATTTATTGAAATAGTTTAAATAATGAATTGTACCTTATTCACAGTAAAGTAGACACTGATGATTTATTTGCCTCTGTTTTACACGAAATTAGCTTTAGTATATGCAATTAAAACACAGGAAAGTGCTATAAGTGAGTCTACTTTCGCAGTATTCATATCTCAGTGCAAATATATTGGATTTGTAATCCGGAGGTCGCGAAATCGAATTCCACCGTCATACAAAAATTATAATATATTCTGTGACATATTCTGCACAAAAACTAAAAGTACTCGTAGCTCAACGACTTGTAATCGCACCCTAAGGCTGAAGAAATATTAACCACTTTACCGAGTGCCCTATAAGTGTCTGCAACACCCGTTGCGGGTAAAAGGTGTGATTGATATTCATTTTATTTTATATATAAGTGAGTCTACAAATATTCTATGCTAGGTATCAATTCAAATTAAATTGATGTCAGAATTTCTCGTTAAAATAAAGGCTGTAATAAAGAAAAATATTATTGTTTAAAAGAAAAGGTGGCGACAGATTCTCCCAAAACCAAATTCAAAAATCTCAAAATAATTTACGGTATTTTAGTTCTTCCGTGCCATTATTTAATGCTAAGCACTGTTTGCTGATATTCATTATATATTTCGAGGATTAAAGTTTGGTCCAAACCCTAATTTTTAAATGAAAGCTTCAGTAGACACGTTAAGTACATTTTTCTAATAAACATCAAAGCTCCCGGCTTCAAGTTGATGTACTCAAATTCCCATTAAATTGGAATACATCATCTTTAATTGATCTTGACGAGTTTCTCATCCAGTTACGTAAAGCTATGAAATCATTAGAACTCCCTTCCATTATTGGTCTTTTTCTTTTACCTATCTTTCTCCATTTTCCGTTTCTCTTGTCGAGATTCTTCCAACTGTTCTCCCGGCTGCGCTAAGAAAAACAATTTAAAACTATTAAAGTGTTAGCGAACTTTTCCTGCGCTTGACTTCCGAGTACTGAGATGCTATCGGACAGCAATTGGGGAGAACGTAACTTGACCAAAATACATTCTGTAGAAATTGCAATTAACCTAATCGTTCAAGGTATTTGAATTCGACAAATTATCGAATTATTTGCATTCAGTACAATATTTTTTTTTTATGAACGTTTTGTGTAATATATTCACTTGTTTTTTGCAATAAGATAATCGATGAAAAGTTTTTTTAGTTTTGTTATGAAAATGGCAATCAATTATTGTGCTGAATTGAATGTCTTGAAATAGTTTTTATTCAATTTTGAGCCTTATTGAAAATAAGATTGTATTGATGATAGCGTTACCAATTCGATACATTGAAAGAGAATTTGTTGGTGGTTATCTTGTTGGTTAAAAAATACGTTACACTTTTTTTTATGAATACAGATATTTAGGTGGCACAAAGCTTTGTGACGATAGTTTTGACAGCGATTGGTACTAGTATCGACAGTATGGCCTAATTCAGAATGAACGCATGAACTCTGAAAGGAATCGTATGTATACTAACTGAAATGTCGTTCCACTTTTATGCTTCCGTTGCACCTCTCTCAAAACACTCGTCAATAAATTTAACACTATACTATAATTTTTCATGAAATTTGTATTTTAATATACTATTCTGCAATTTATTGTGTCGTATTCTTCTATATAAATACCATTTAATAGTCCCCTCCCCTACTATTTACGTCAACTCTGAAAGATGAAGATGGGGACGAAGAAGAATAAGATGAAGAAGAAGACCTAATATTATATTAAACTTCAATAAAAAGACCGTGGAGTAGGCCTACCTGAGAAATCACGTTAAAAAATACGCGCCAAGTACAGTAGCTCATAAATGGCGTGAAAAAGTGTGAATCTTAGGAAAAAAAAGTGTGCGAACCATTTTTGTAGAGAATTGAAAGGTCTACAATTTGTCTCAGATATTTTTATCATAAAACTAACCATTTCGCTAAAAGAAGAAAAGCAAAAAACCAATTTTTGCGAATCTTGACCTCGCATAAAAATCTTTGCACGCACACGGAAACTGTTCCATTGCTGTCATAATTTAATTTCTCTTTGATTTTCTTATTATTCCTCTCCAAAAAAATATCAATATGAGTCTTTTTATCAAAGTTTAATGAATTGGAATGAGATCAATGAAGCAAATTCTTTCTCAAAAAACTGCATATTTTGGTTATAAATATTTCCGCGAACACCTTTGACTGTAGAAAAAATAACATCCGTCACTCGTGCGAATCGATCATTCCATGCTCATGTGAATTCTGCCACTCGACTTCGTCTCGTGTCTGAATTATTCGCATTCGCATGGGATGATCTCCATTCCGCACTTGTATCGGAATATACTATTTTATACAAACACTATTAGAAGTACGACTTTTAATGGTTGCTTAGCGTATTAAAAATAACAATTTATGACATTGTTATTACTTTTAAGACGTTACCATTAGCGACGTGTTAAAAGTGATTCACTTTTAACACTAATATATAGTGTTTGCTTATATTTTGATTGTTCTTTATTTTCAACATAGCTGTTTACATACAGAGTAATTCGACCATAACGTTGACGATTTCCACAACTTGGATCTCTCCCCAAAGAAATAGTCTCATAATATTTACCGGCAACATTTTTATCTTCGCACCATTTTAAAAAACGTCCGTAGGCGATCTCGTACTGTTGCCTTGACTTCTAAGGTAATAGATAATGAACAATTCTTATAGCTGCTCCTTCAATTTCAGCTGGAATTAATTCATTTCCCTGACTATCCATTTCATTCAAAATATATGTCAAACCACAGAACAAAACTACTAAAGAAGAAGCGAAACGCCCACTTTATTCCAAACTTAGCATATTACTGATAGCGCCATCTATCCGCGGCCCTATTGAACTACTGTAATAGCGCGCGAATACGAATCTAGGTACCTACTGTTAAATTTTACACAATTTTTTTTTAAATGATTTTTATTTATGATTCAAGTTTTCATGACTCAAATATGAGAAATATGAATTGAATCATGATAACTAGAATCACAAATCACAAATTGAATAAATACGAGTAAAAATGAATTAAATACAATCACAGAATTTGGAGTAATGATAATATTTTCATATTTCAACATTTATATACAATAGCAAATAGTCTTGCATCTGGAAATACTTCAATTACATTATTTAAAAAACTATATATAGGAATAGTTCATCTTACAAAATCACAAAAATGATGTCCGCCTGTCTGTCCGATGAGGATACCCTTTTAATCTCGTGTTTTATACATAGAGAAAATGAAATCAGGATATTGTATTACGATGCAGTTCTTGTAAAACATGACATTCTGCGTCGCAAACTAGGTAGGTGTTTTTAGCGCATTTTTCCGAAAAAAGCGCTATTATATTCACTTTGGCTGTCTGGCTGGCTGGCTGGCTGGCTGGCTGGCGTGACGCTGAGATCTCAGCAACTATACTATTTACAGACTTGAAACTGGTACTAAATAAAAGCTGCTGTTTCGTAGGCTTGCACAAATTGCTTTAATTCAAGCTCAGTGATTGTGGAAAATTGAATTATTCAATTACTTGTTTCAAGTGAAACAATGTCCATAGATATCTATGACATTAGGGATATGGCAACTGAAATTTATTAAAGTAGATAAAAATTTAGTTACAACTTTCGCCGCGGGTGTCACTATTATTATGTACAGTTGTCAAATCTGTCCGAGATTCATTCAATGACTTGTTTGACGTGAATTTGAAGCTTATTAGAATGAATTATTATTATTGGTTGAAAATTTGTTTACTTTTGGTGTATTTTTCATATAGCTTTGATAAAGATCAAATTATCATTGTAAGGTACAGCACTTGACCTCCTGTCAATCAATAACTAAACAATGAAGATTAAAAGGTATTTTTGAGTTTGTACATGTATAAATTATATACCTATTAAATAGTCAACTTGAAACTAGTACTAAATGGAAGCTGCTGTTTCGTAAGATTGCCCAAACTGCTTGATTTCAAGCTCAGTAATTGTAAGAGATGGTAATTTGCGAAATCTCTGAAGTAACAAGCATTTATGAGCTGTCAAAAATGCGCTTTCATCATCTGGATGATTCTTCCATTTTTTCGATAAAATCCATAATTCTTGAGTTATGGGGTTTTCCTATGGTATTCATTTTGTAAATACGGATTTATTATTCGTATGTTTCTCTCCAAGTTCCTGCATTATCAAAAGTGTATTCTCATGGAAGTTAGAATTTTGTCTTGAAATGACCTCTTCACATTTTCAGATATAAATTAAGTTTCATATTTTATGGGATTTTTCTGGTATCCTGAATAGATGCTGCTTCGTTTATGAATTTTCATAAATTGAGACATTCTGCGGCGGGAATTGCTCTTGGCGTTTCTCGATGAAATCCATATTTCAAAATTTGAGTAATTTTTTTGATGTCCATTTATGTATACATATCTATCTGCTTTTTCTTGAGAAGGATCATCAATTTTATTCCAGTTTTTCGAGTTTGTCTTGATTTTGACAATATTCTGCTACAAAAGAGTGATTCAAATTCCAGACCAATTTTGATTGAGGAATACAATGTAAGAATGAACTGACATTTTCTCCTAAACAAGCAAGGCAACGGTACTAAAAATACACAAATTGTATATTAACATCTTATTTATTCATGTGACATTCAAAATCACTTACCACCATAATTGACACCATTGACACTTAGGACTCTTTGCAGCTCACTTTGAAACAAATTCAAAAATGAAATCACTTGATCATAAATTACTAATAGTTCCATAGGACCGCGTATAGATGGCAGGAGAATAATATGATAAATTCAAATCATATTCTCGTTTCGCTAGCCTGTGTCAAACTGTGTAATTAACAACAAAACATTGGTTGCTATCAAGGAGTATGTGGTTGCTATATAAATGACAGTTCATCTAATATATCGTATTTGTAGTAATATCATCACTGACGCAACAGCCCTTGTAAGGGCTTGGGCCTTTCTAATCGGTATCACCGAGCCGCGGTATAGCACCGCCGTACTGCCGATCAGAATTTCGTGTCATTGCTACATATTTTAAGGTGTATAGGTTGGCAACCAGTAGCACCCGAGTGTGATAATGCAAGTAGCTGCATTTTTTATTTTTACTACAAATCACACATTGTCGGTGAGTGGATTCTAACCTGCGATCTCTTGGTCGAGTGACGTCACAGCATATATATATGTGAACAAACACCCTCGGCCATCCGCATTCACTACAAACTATAGCTAGTTTTTACTCTTACTTAATAATAATAATGCAACTAATATTTATTTCCAGATTATTTATATCACTAAAATATATATTGACCTGCTCCATAGTTTTATTTACTCTGCAGCCGTTTGATTAATTCGGTCACATCTCAAGTATGCGACAAGATTTTTTATATAAGCTGAAAAATGGTTTCTCTTTTGTTTACCTGCCTTTCGAAAGGATGCTAAAATTATCTCGAAAAATTCCAGATTTTGATTAAAGAAATCCGTTACAAATGTAAAGACAAACATCTATCTTTATTCATTATTACATTCAGTGCACCAAGTTCCATTCACAATTAGGTCGTAATGCCGACGCCACTACCATTGCCAATGTATTAAAAAAATATATACTGAATGAGTATATCTTGACAGATATATCACACAAAATATTCTATTATATAAATGGCAGAAATTATTTTGATAGCGATTTCAATGTGAATTGACCTTATGTTTCTAATATGCTTGAGGTAAATATCTTTTTCTAACTTTGAATCCTTTTCTTTGTTTAATCAGACGTTTCAAATGTCTTGCGGTTATATGTTACTTGCATACTTAGAAGAAGAGTAACTCTATTAGATGTTCAACTGTTTTCATTTACTGTTTTTGTTTATCCCTTACATTCAAGATTTAGGGAAGTTTTTGTTGGAGATAGAAGCTGAGATAAATATTATTGTGCTTTATATTTTTGCTGTTGGTAGTTTAATTTCTCTTGTTCTGTAGATAGAAATAATAGACGGTAGTATGAGCGCTGTAATACAAGAAGTACTTGACCTAAAAAAATAACAAGAGCTTTATTCTAGTCTGCATTATTTTGGAAAATTCGAGTATTAAATATATTTTTCTTTTTGGTTGTCATAAAGTGTACTTCATTAAACCCGTTTGAGTATCGTAAAGTGCCTCTTTACAGAACTCAAACCTAATTTTTCTTAGATTGACAACAATGTTGCTAGATAACCTAACTGTCATCAATTCCCAAATTGTTCTGGTTTATATTGATTTATATTGATTTATTTCTAAAAAGTTAAATGATTCAAATTAACAAATTTTGAAAAGTAATTTTGATTTACACAAATTACTTACCTGTCAAGTCTCAGTGTTACCAAGAATCAAATAGAAAATTAAATATTCTTCATCGATGTTTTCAAAATTGAAAATTTATCATCTTTTGATATACATGAACCCAAATAGAAAAAAGATACACGTTGCATAAGACATTTTAGGTCTCTTGTTCATTAAAAAAACTCGCCGCAAGCGGCTCGTTTTCCAACAGGAACGCGTACCCTAAAATCATGTCCTATGAAACTTATATCTTAAATACTGAACTATTTTCTGCTTCGATAGTACTCAATTCCAAACCATGGAAACAATTATCACTGATTCCCTGTTGACAGGAGATTAAAGATTATTATTTCTCTGCTAAGAGGTAAAAAATGTTGATTGTGGATCATGGATGCCGCTGTTATTTTTCATTTTATTTTAATCTATATCAAGTTGACATTCGGAAAAAAATTGTATTATGAGATGTGTTCGTTATAATGTTTGCATTTGCTGCAAACGTAATAGCACAGAAAATGTGAAAATCAGATTTCAATATGAATCAATAAATTAAATCATATAAGTTATGTTTTTTAGTATAAGTTTGCAATTGCAAAAATTTATCACATCACAATCAATAAAATAGTTTCAAATATTCAAATAAATTTAAAAAGTTTAGTAGTGAGGTACTTTGGTGCGCTTGTTACAAAATGTATCGTTTGCAACACGGACACTGGATGACTGTCATTATTATCAGGGGTGAAGTTGACTGCACAAAGTTATGCCTTGGGCTTCGTCAACTTCAACGACCGTCGTTATAGTACAGGATGAAGTTGATTGCACTCGATGATGGCGAGGGCGAATCCCAAGGCGTACTATAATGACGGTCGTTTGGTCCTTGTACTCTGTGCAAAGAAATTCTACATTTTAAATATTATATTTTATTAACTCATAGCAATCAAGTTGATATTTCTTGTCATAATATAGTTGTCAATAAAGAGTGTTGAATAATTGAACAATAAAATAAATATTTAAAAAAAAAAAGGAATAAAGTCAAGTGAATCAGGAGCTATTACTGGAATGAGATATTTTAACGTTTACACTTAATTATAATTTTAGATTTGAATATCAAGTTAGGATGTCATTTACCTATTCTAAGCGAATGTGTTGCTACTGTCTAATATTAAATATTACTTTGTGTCTGGAGATAGAACGTCTATCTCTGTAAGGATCATTCGTTTATTTTGACGCAAATACCTACTTGCATTGTTGCATTAAATTCGAGAGTAGAAATTCAAATGCATGCAATTGATTTCAAAAGAATCAATTATTGTTTCACAAAGATGAATTAATTCTGAATAATAGGGAAAATTATTCACAACATAAGTATTGTTTCGCAAGATTCTTTCCCGTAACTTGGTTGGCATCAATGTCATGCTCGTCAATACTGTAACTCTGAGGATTTTTTCGCAGTAATTATGAAGTTCATTTTGGTCATCTACGACCTCTATCCGAAATTTATATGCAAAATAATTTCAAATCAAATAATGTATAACAGACACATGATCATACACTTAGCTTGTCTGTTGACGAACAAAAAATCAAAATTAATCGAACCATGTATCGTATAACAATCTCTAGAATATGTCTTGTAAACTGTAGTTGACGGATAATTGAAAAGCAAATGAAGCCAATCTAATTTAAATTCACCTTCAACCTCATAACATTCCTTTGTTCAAGCTCAAAGAAAAACAATAAATAATAACCGCAGAATTTATGAGAAGCTAACTCATTTTAAGTCGAAAGAAACTCCCTTCATTTTCCTACTTCTCACCCCTTTTACAACAAGAATAAAGCAACATCGTGCTGTAGATTTTTCGTGTTCACTTCCGGTAGTTTGGAATTAGTGTGTTGATTTACGAGCAGCCAACACGATGAATTGAAGTTGAAATGAAACACAACGACAGCCAGGCAGTATTACAAATGTTTCCGCCCTGGTTTTAGGTTTAAGATTAGGGGAAAAGTGCACGACGAATAACTGATATAAATGAATGGGATGGGAGATGAATAGGCGGTGCACTGCTCTCCACTTTATATCGTTGTCATTTGAAATATTATCGAAAGTGGGAAGAAGGATATTATTGAATGAAGAATAACTTACTGGTACATCATGAGGTATAATTTTTTGTGTATAATAATACGATAATCAAACACAACATTCCATCGTTCCACGGCTAATCGTTTTGGATTTATCCAAAAAATTCGGAAAATTTGTCAAGTAAATTGCGCTTTCGACCCATTCGACAATATTCCTAAATACTGATTTTCAAGACTCTACGGCTAACAGTGTTCTGAATTTATGCGCGAAATTTAAAAAAATCCAACTATGAAGTGCACTTCCGGTTCAGTCGATTGTTATGAGAATAGTAGGAAATCATTCAGATGCCACTGCAGACTGACATATTAAATTTCAATACTATACGGCCGATCGTTTCGAATTTATGCGAAAATTTCTAAAGATTGTCAAGTAAAGTGCACTTTCGGCTCATTCAATCTCAATGAAAATAGGATATGAGTATCTAGACGGTACTAACGTCTTAAATACTGAATTCTAACATTCTACGTTCAATCGTTTTGGATTTATGCGGCAAATTAAAAAAATGTTTCGAGTAAAGTGCACTTCCGGTTCAGACGATTGCAATCATAATGCGAGGTGTACAACTACAACATGAAAAAACTGAGCGACTTTTTAAGGGTGTCTTGCTCCCCTATATACAGTGGAAAGCTTTATAAAATAGATGATTTAAATAAATGAGCCGCGAGATGAAATTCAGAGACAGTTACTTGTACTAGCACATGGTTTGATATGAAGCTAAGAATGTTCAACAAGTAGATTTGGAGAGAAATTAATGGCAGCGTAATATTAGAACATTTGAAAGATGTTTTACATAGAGTACAACATAAATTAGGATGGAGAAGACAGTTGTTTCTGAAAGATAGTATAATTTCCTATTTTATTGCTAGTTGTTTATATTTAGATAACAAAGGCCTAGATTTCACATCTGTATACACTTAATAAAATAAATTAAACTGTTATATCTGCGACCAACAATAGATTATCTCCGGAAGTGTATGTACTCTATTTGGAATTTGAATTTGAAATATTTCTACTTTTTTTTTTCACCTCATAAATAAATTAGAATAGCATCTTCCAAACTCATTTAATATACCTACATTTATTACCTGTATTCAAACATGAAAAGGTAAATTCAAACAAGTGAAATTTATGTATATTTTTGGTTAGCATGTGTACCATTTTCGTGAACGCATACTTTGTAATTTAGATTTGATTACACTGTTTCACAGTTTCAATTACAGATATCGATTTCATGTTCGCGTGACCAGTTGAATTTACAAGTCTTTTCACGGCTGATTGTCAATGCATTATGTATTTTCTCCCTCGTTTTTGTTTTATTAATTATTGAACTATTTCTTTCATTGGAAAAAAAATTACAGTAGTTGTCTGTAATTAGGACTGTACTGCTCTTATAAATTCAAATACAAATTACATATATGTTACTTGATGGTCCTTTATGATATATCACATTATACGGTTAACAAAGCAATACTAAAGGATATAAAACAGGTCTCCAAGAATTCTTTCAAGTATTTCATTTATTAGTTTAAATTTACAAATTACACATCAGATGTTATAGAAATCATTAATTTATTACTTTACATCATACTTATATGTTGTAAATTGAAAAAGCACTACAATTTTACCAATTTTGCCGAATCACAGAAAATTGTTATTTATTTTGATTTAGGAAGCAAAAGTTACTAAACACTACTATTAATTTTTATGACTTATTAAAATAATAAATTAGATAACTAACACTATTTCTAATAACTAATTCTAATTCAAACTAAAGATTTTTACACTGCACTATAACTTAACTTTGATTATATTTTTCAATGTTGATTTATTTTAAATAACACAATTTATTTCAACCGCTAGAAGTCCATATTATAAGGTCTCTGAGCCAAAATCAATAATACTCCTCGTTGAGTCAGCCACTGATATATACTATGGGTCTCTCCCCACTACGTTTTTCCCGCAAACTTCCAGGCGTTTCTAGAAAGCGCTAGAAGGTACCAGCAATTTTCTAGAAAACAAATATATTCGCTTCTATTTCTTGATGTAAAATATTTCCACAGTAGTTCTAAGCACCAGTAAATTACTAATTTATAGATGTAAATTCGTTACAATATTTTATACACACATGTTACGTACAGAACTTGAATGAAAAAAAATTAATTTGTAATACTAGAGAGAATGGCGGGAAGGATTATTAGGACTTTTATTGTAAGTGTTATGTTATTTTATTGTGTTTATATTTTGTGATGTGTTGTGTTGAATGTGATTTAAATGTAATTTAAGTTCTAAATAAAGAATAAATTATTCTGAATAAGCGCCCTGTCCGCTACTGACTTCCACGGCAACTATTTTAACCAAAACTCAAAAACTCTTGAGCTTGTCCGAACGACATCTCAATCAAAAATTATTTATCAATCTGTCAAGCGATAATAACAAACGCTATGTAAGTAAGGGCGTACACGAACTCGGCACCAAGAACATGAACTCGGCATCAATGCTAACACGATAAGCGCGGGGCGCACACGAACTCGGCACTGTCAATTTTTAAATAAAGGCACGATCTGCCTGCAAGATTTGGTTTTATAAGTCTCTATATTTTAATTGTACATTGTCCGTACATAACTACATTATTACAAAAACATATAACTATGTATAAATCAAACTAAAATATTTAATTTTTACAGGTATTTTTGACATTGGAATTTTTTGCATCAAATGGAAACAAATTATTTTGTCTATGATATGAAGGACTTTTGAGTTGTTGATTTCACACGTGTGATTAGATTCGTTCAAAAGTACGGCTAAATTTGAGTCTGGTTTATTTAAATTATATAAATGATAGCAAAAGATATGGATAACAGCCTGGGATGTGGAAAATTGCACGCCATTCACAATCATGTGAATGTGTTTAATACGAGGGGTCTATTTTGATTTATGGACTTCTCAAAAATTTTTAATTAACAATATGTACTTACAAACCATGTACTTGGACTCCACCAATGTATTTGCCACAGACTTTTATTTTGTCAACACAGTATTATAACTATTAAGGATAGTACTTCGATATATTTTTACAATTTTAAGCTGAAGATGGGAACTGTAGAATCCCGAAACGTTCTAAAGTGAAAAGATCATTTAACTACAAAAATAAATAAAATTGGATCTCTTAAGGCCTTCTCCTTTTCCAAGCAGCAAATGGAAACAAATTATTTTGTCTACGAGTCTGGTTTATTTCAATTATATAAATCATAGCAAAAGATATGGTAACAGCCATGGATGTGGAAAATGAAAAAATAGGAACAAGGTGCGAAATTGGAATGTAACAAATCTTCCAAGAAGCAAGAGACTCAATTTAAAAACTATTTTACCAATCACAATATTGATCAATTGGTACGAGAGTAATTTGAATTGCCCACGTATTTTTATCTTCACCTGTTATACTGCTACTAGAATATTTTGCTTGAAATAATATTCCAAAATCTTTAATAATTCTTGAACGGTGTTGACTATTAATTCGAAACAGAAGGTGCATCGGTCCATAAAATCCTTATCAGAGAAAAGATGCGTTATTCAAAAGCACTCCAAATTTTTCCTGCTATTTTTGATAGTATTGTGAATTTTGTGTCTCAATAAATGGCCCAAATTAATTCTAATGAGAATAATAAAAAATGTTCGTTATGCTCAAGACCCACCGAAGATAAACGATGTTAACCCGTAACCCAGCATGAACCCTTCAAACCCGTATAGACTCCGGAATACCTATTCTATAACTTTTCACCCACTTGGGGTGATATATTAATGACTCATACCGCCTTTAACCAGAGGAGCATCTGTCGGCACCCGTATTTTACTACAATTATCAATGAGAAATGCAACATGCTGAGTAATGTTTGACATATTCTATTCTTAGCGTAAATGAGATTTCAAATTAATATTTGTATTAAAAAAATTTAATAAACTGTTCAAAATCAAAACCTGATAGTTTCACAAAATTACAAATTCAAGGGACGGTTTTTACACCATCGTTCTGAATAGGACAGCAACTATATAGACACGTGTTTCGTCCTTATCAGGACTCTTCAAGCATAGCAAGCCGCAGACAATCGTACTGCAGATTAAAATCTCTGCATGCCATGTATCAGCTCACTTTTCATTAGCTTCGCAGCTACAAGTCTCAGATCCGCCAGATGTTACTTAATTTATTTTCTGAGTAACAAAATGTGTGGAATAGAATAGTGTTAGTTTATACTTTGATCGTATGCATACATGCTAGCTTAAGCCGACGGCCAATTTACAGATACCAAGTGCTAAAGGTACGTTGAAACATTACTCACTTTCCTTGAAATCTGAGTTCTGATTTTTTGTATGTTGTTAAAAATTATTCATCAACTCTGTCAAACACTTTCCATCGGCGGCAATTCTTGCTAGACGCTTTAAAGCTCGCAGAAAAATAACAGATTCTTTTTTATAGTCTGGTAGTCTGGGTCCTAATTTTTATATATGATACTCAGGAAACAATTTCAATACTTTTTGTAAGCAGCCAGACCAAATCGAAATATTGTACCTCTTGCCTATTTCCAAGATGGCAGTATTAAGTTAAAAAAGGTAATATTTCTTCATTATTTGATAGCAAAAAGTTAATGTACTTCTGATTGGCACTAAATTTAAGTATTGGAATATTCTACCTTGAAAGTGAAGACCCAGGCTAGCTGTTAATAAGGGCACCAGAAATATTTTACCTGAAAAATAGGAAATGGGCGCCACTCCCAGGAAATGATCAAAGGAGAAAAAGGTGCTATTCTGGGAGACAATAGCGACAGCAAAAAAGAAATGAAGCTTAGACGTCGAAATCAATTATAAACAAAATTATTATTAATTTAAAGCAAATAATTCCAAAAATTATAATTAAAAAAATTTGGTAACTTACGAAAATGGTTAAAGCTATAATACATAAGAATCTCACTGCAACAGCCAAAAAGGAACTGGAGATTACGTCACAGACGTTCAAAATTACGTTACAAAAATTAGCTAAATATCCTCTCCAGGCGGAACTCAAAACTAGTATCGGCAGAGAAGGTAGATGACGAATTGTTAGCCACAAAAACAACGTCAGACAGGAACGTTCCCTGAATTAAGTAAAGTTGATCTTGCGTCTTATAGGGCTTTGATAAATACCCAACGGTCCTTGAAGGTGTTAAGATTGGCCGTGCGCCTGGTAATCAACTTCGGGACGTATTAATGTTCTTCTTAATTTCGTAGACGTGTTAATGTTCTTCTTAACGTAAAATTGGTCAGAAACTAGTCTCAAGTGGCCACGGGTTCCTAAGATCCCTAGCAGTTTACACTGGAAACAAATAACCCAACCAGTATCCAATTCAACTGAAATAGGAGGTTACTATACAAAAATTGGAGAGCTCTCTTCAAACGTGAAGCGTTAAACTTGAATAAATAAATTTAGATTTAAATTGAAACACGAATAAACTGTAAATTTAATAAATATTAAATTAAATAATCAGTAAAGTTATTCATTTGCCTAATTTTAAATTGTGCACTAAAAATTTACAAAGTAAAAAAAACTACGCTGAGCATTAAAGAGAAGAAAATACAAAGTCTAGCAAGACAAGAAAAAGGATTATTAGGATTATTACGAGTCGATAAATTTACGAACGTGGTTCGTTACTGAAAAAATTGGATCAATCTTCACAAACTTGTAGGATTTTCCAGCTTAAAAACGGGAACTAAGGCCCACAACAAAATATTTTGAGCTTTGGAAACCAAAACTTCACAAACAACGTAAGAAACTAAACTATGAGTTGTTGAATGACAAATCCGCAACGCGTTGAATCCAAAATATAATTAAATTATGTATTATCAACCAATTTCACTAAACATTCATACATCAAACATACTTAGGTGAGGAAAGGTAAAGGGAGGAACGAAGATAGCTACAAATCTCGTAGGTTTTTTTTTACTTCGAGTGTATATATATAAAAAAAATCGCGTATCGCCGAGTCGATATCCGCCTGATCGCGTTTGGTAGTGAAAAAATTTAAATTTAGAACAAAGATATTAATTTAGTATAAAAGTTTCAAGGTTGTAAAAATATTCTGAACACAAAAAACTAACAAAGAATTAAGGATGAAAGAGATAAATTTGGAACTCAAAAAGTTAACCACGCGGGTCGTCTTCAAACGAAGTCACTAGCAAAAATTATACTAAATTTGGAATAACGTGAACAAATAATAAACAAAATACTCACAAAATCATAACACTGATTTTAATAAAATAACCAACAAATTTAGAACAACTAGAAAAATTACAAGACTGCTCAAAACAAAACCGTCTGCAACAACCGCTCAGGAACCAAAGAGGGCGAAGCAGACGCGCATGCTTTCCAAATCAGCGCCTTCAATCAAGAGTCATTAGCAAGTACTAATTTACAAAATTAGTGCAAATTTGTTATACAGATGGCAACATAAGTATGGAATGAGAAAAAAAATTGTACAAAAAAGACGTAAGACGAAATTTTTGTGATATATGAAAATGTGAAATATTCTGGAGGAAGCCCACATACAGATTATAGAAGAATTACACTGAATATGATTAGAGTCTTATTACTTCAATTGTAGAGGCCAAGAGTTTCACAGGATCAAATCTTGAATATTTACAATATTCAATATAAGAACATATTTACTTTTTTAGGGAAAAAGTTTAGAGTTCAGTTTGTACGGTGCTTCCACAAAAAGAAAAAACAAAGTAAATCCTTGATAATGTATCATTTTCTTAATCTAATAAATCGACATTTCATTTTATTCCCTGTTTCCTCTTCCTTAAACTTATTACCTAAATCCAATTCTCTTTCGATCCCATTCTCCTCATTTCATCCCTGTTGTGGTATCCCTCAGGACTTAGTATTCCACACTCATCTTGTACATCTCAGTTCGCCGAAACCCTCTGGGGCCGGTCCTGTTCCCACCCCTGTAACAAGTGCGTTCGTGCGTGTGTGTTTCCTATTTGCCTGTGACCAGGCAAGGGCTATTGATTTACCAGGCGGAGTTGAGAATTGCGGGGCTCAGAAAACACCAGCGCGGCGACAAGTTGATCCGAGTTGATCCTATACGATGCCAGCACAGGAGTGGAGTCACCAAAAATTATAAGATGGAATTCATATTAGGAAATATTTCCTGAAAACTAAACGCTCAAAATAAATACGTACTCGAAAAACATGGACATAGAAACGCATTTTGTTGAAAATCTATTGCATTTAAAATCAATTTTAATCTTGCAGCTGACTTCTTTTTTTTCGTGTGGAAATGATGAAGTACACTTCTACGTAAGACCCTGTTGTTCAGTCGAACTCTGAAATTGTCCGATACGTTTCTTTGATGACTTTTATGACCCCAACCACGTATTTATGATATTATTTATTGTTACAAATTTTATCCAGGATAATTTATTAACACAGGTTATAGTGTAAATCTTCACTTTACAAACTCGTATGTTCATAATATCGCTCACAGTTACCCTTATTGAATCACTGAATGACTTAAATTCGCTCCTAGCTTTCGCTCTTATATACCTAAGCCGACAATGGGCCAACATTCAATTGTCTAACAATTGTTGCCTGGCAACCACCGAACATCTAGTGACCATAGCCTGTCAATCATGTCCGACAATTGAACATCTATACTAACTAGGATTACAATTCAAATAAATAACTATGTGACCTAATTACTACAAATATTTCATATGCTTCTTACATAGTTAACAAATACCTATTTATTATAGGTACTTCGATAAGAAGTATTTTGAAATTTGGATGATGCAAATAATTTTATAGGATGTTTGAACACAATTTAAAACCTTCCATAATACTTACCTTCACATTTACAAAACTCAAGAGAGCCTTCTCTTCCTCTTTCGTCCCATTTCTCTCCTTTCAGAAAATAAAATCGCATAATGTATGTGCATACATACCCCAGAGAGAAAGAAAGATAGAATACGTAGCACATAACACTTAAACATTCACTCATGTAACGTATGTGAGGTCCTTAGGACCGAATAAGAATCAGGTGGGAGGTGTGAGGGGATAGAGTAAGCTCTGTCAAGTACTCTTTGGTGGGGAGGTACAAAAGAGGAAGAAACTTGAGTGAATGCAAGCTCTTCAGATCTAAGAGAGAATGTAGTGGAATGAATAGTGAGGTGGAGGGGTCATTAAATGTAGATGAAATGTGGACCGAAAAGGATAATTGCTTTTTCATTTCTCATTTTGATCTCAAACTTGATCCGATCATATACACCGTGCTGCTTTTTATTAATGATTACCCATTTGTGCCAGTGAAAGAACCGAAAAAGTAGAAACGGATATTTGAATATTCGATATTGAAATAAAAATATAGCGAAAGAGAAACAGAAGTCATACATAAAAAATCTAGTGTTCAATGAACCTCTGAAAATAATTGAAATCCTACCAAAACCAATTCTTGTAAAAATAAGGCTGTGATCGCGTGATAGTAAAACGTATTCTAACGTTGTCTGATGTTGAAAGCAGTACAATAAGAAAGACTTATTTTATTGATTTGATATAATTGATAAAATTATTAGACGTACGAGAGCTTAAATTTGCTTACGATTTGTTTGCTTTATCATTGTTTAATGTTCATAAAAGACAAAAGTTGAATCAATAAATTCAAAATTTTAAGTGCTCTTGCACATTCAGAAGAATGAAAAATGAGGCCATCATTCATAATTGTTTAGTATTCATAATTGCCTCCTATTCCAGTGGTGCAAATTTTTAATTATATATTAAAAGCTGTCTGAAGCAACCAAATATTTCATAGCTGCGTCAAAACATTTTCGGGGACGCTGTTCATTACTTCATTAGAAAATCCGGCACACGAACAATCCGTGCTGATAGATGATCTACTTCCTCCAAAATAAAAGAGCTCATTACTTAAGTGCCCATTATATGTTCTTTCTCTTCTCGGTAGAACTTGAAGCGTTTCGAAATCTTCAATAACCGAATCGGAAATGGTCCATAACAAAGCATTCGTTCCCTTGTCTAGCGTCATGAGCACAACACAAGCGTTATAATATTAGGGGAGCAATTTAAACACATGTGGCTGTGTGCGCGTGGATAACGACAACAGAGTAAATAAAAGTGTGCCCTTTTCTGCATGTAGGGGTTGGCTTCTCACTTTTTGATTATGGCCGTACGGTAGAGCTTGTTCGTTTGAGGAAAGAGTAATTGTAATTTAAAATAAAAACTGAACTTTTTTGCTGTGAAAATAATTGTCCAATAGCCAGCATACTTACGTCATTTTCTCTGGTACTAATGGTGCGTTTGGTGAGTATATTTTTGATCCTTTTATAAATATTAATGAGAAATAAGAGATTGAGCTGGAATATTTTGAGCCTCAATTGGACTTTGCTATTTCAGTACTGCGACTGTACGAAGGTGTTACAAAAATTCTCGGCATGATAAAGGAAACGCTTGATTTTCAAGCAATTTTTAGCGCATTTTTAGCGCATTTTTTGGAAAAAAGCGCTATTATATCCACTTTGGCTGTCTGGCTGGCGTGACGCTGAGTTCTCAGCAACTATACTATTTACAGACTTGAAACTGGTACTAAATAAAAGCTGCTGTTTCGTAGGTTTGCACAAATTGCTTTAATTGAAGATCAGTGATTGTGAAAGATTAAATTACTCAATTACTTGTTTCAAGTGAAACAATGCCCATAGATATATATGACATTAGGGATATGGCAACTAAAAATTATTAAAGTAGATAAAAATTTAGTTACAACTTTTGCCGCGGGTGTCACTATTATTATGTACAGTTGTCAAATTTGTCCGGGATTCGTTCAATGACATATTTGACGCGAATTTGAAGCTTATTAGAATGAATTATTATTATTGTATTAAAATTTGTTTACTTTTGGTGTATTTTTTCTATATAGCTTTGATAAAGATCAAATTATCATTTTAAGGTACAGCACTTGACCTCCCGTCAGTCAATAACTAAACAATGAAGATTAAAAGGTATTTTTGGGTTTGTACATGCATAAATTATGTACCTATCAAATAGTCAACTTGAAACTAGTACTAAATGGAAGCTTCTGTTTCGTAAGTTTGCCCAAACTGCTTGATTTCAAACTCAGTAATTGTGAGAGATGGTAATTTTCGAAATCTCTGAAGTAACAAGCATTCGTGAGCTGTCAAAAATGCGCTTCCATCATCTAGATGATTCTTCCATTTTTTCCTACATAATATCTTTGCAATACAGTACATTCTATTATTTTCTTATATCATCAGAATAATAACATGCATGCAAGTCATTCCGAAGTGAATCTTCGCCCCCCTAACCATTTCTTGAAGTTGAGGAAAAAAGCTCACAGGGAGTCAAATCTGGCGAATACGGGGCATGTGGAAGTACATGGAATCGAAGTTCTTCGAGTTTTGCCACAACAACTCGAGACTTGTGCGCAGGAGCATCATCATAGTGAAATAGCATCTTTTTTTTTGCCTGATAGGGACGTTTAACTTTGATTGCATCATTCAATTTGTCCTTAAATGAAGATTAGTAAGCCCTAGTGATAGTTCTGTATTTTTCTAAGTAGTCTACGCGCACTACATCATGAGAATCACAAAACAACGTTGCCATGATCTTTTGGGCTGATAAAACTGTTTTGACTGTTTAGATGCACTTTCCTCTTCTCCAATTCATTGTTTTAAATGCTGTACTGTCTCTGGTGTGTAGTAGTGAACCCTAGATTCATTTACAGTGATGAAATGGCGAAAAAAGTCAGCAAAAAATCAGCTTCCGCATACTCAAAACATCATGTAAAATGTGATGATGCGGTCTATCGAGATGTTTACAGTATCAGCAATTTTTCGAAATTTCAGTCGACGATCTAGTATAGAATTGTGAATTTTCGCGATGATGTTTATTTTGGGCGTCCCGTAAGTTCATTATCCTGGTTTCACGTCGAAAATGAAGAAGTAGATTCATTTAATATAGAATCCAACTCTTCTTTTATATTTATTGGTCTTGGGCCTTTTAAAACGAAGTACTTAATCAAGCACGAACTTTTATTTTATCCATTTCTTAAGACAGACAAAAATCGTTTATGTATCGTCACTGCCACAACAAATCTGCTGAACATACAAGTCTGGAACTTTGCACAATGGCATCTGAAGATTTTTATTTAATTATCAAGTAAAGAGCGTTAAATACGAATGCCATCATTCCAAACCTGCAATCCTAACAGTTTATTTAGTCTTCTCCACATTCATGATTCTATTCGTGCAACCTCGTTTATTTTTCCCATTAAGAATCATTCTGTTTCATAACAAACAATCAATCATATCCACCCACCTTACAGGACGTCCATCCACACAATCTTTTACCTCCAATTTTATCTACATATATGTTCTTCTTTAAAAACTGCTTGTTCAAACCAACACAACTGACTCATTCGTATTTTTACTTTCTCGACCTGTGTATAATAGCAGAAATATTGTAATCGTATTTTTTTGACAGTTCGAGATTTTGATGAATCTTTACGTTTTAGACCCTACTGAATCCAAAAACAATTTTAAGAAAAGTCGGTTTGTTTCGAAGCACGGTAACATAGGAACGCGTACGAATTTCCAACTGGAATTTTTGTACACAAGGTTTCCTCAAAAACCAGAGTTCAAGTTCGTAGATGGGCTTTTTTAAACCAGTGGTACCAAAACTTTATTGATGGCACTTTTTAGTTTTTTGCGTTTATTTTATAAACGGTTGTATTTATCATGAAATATGAAACAACGAAAATCAATCTCTAACAGCCTTATTCAAAGTAAGTCACATAAAATCAGGCTTAGTCTTGGTTTACTAGACCTAGTTTAAACCTAGTCTAAATAAATCAATTCATGAAGATATTTAAACCAGCTCTAAACTAGATCTAACAAAACTGAGTTTAAATCAGATTCAAGAATTCTGACTCATAGGCTTTGGTTTGTTTTTGATATGCATTGACATTTGACAGTTATTATTCACTAGGATTATCATATTTGCTGATTTGATTAGGTCAAAATGAATAAACGATTGGTCAGTACAACAAAATAGATATACGAACAAAAATTAATACTCGCTTTGAAATGTATTGATAAATATAAAACTGAAAGAGGAGATAAGGCATGGAAATAATTTCAGACACAGGCGCTGCAAATTTTAAGTTTTTGAAGATAAATAAACGAAATATTGACTATGATATGGTTTATAATTCAACAGAACGAGAACTTGACTACAGTTAGAGCAAATTAGTCCGGAAAACATAGGTTATAGAGTCGTAGAAATCTTAGATAAAAACCCTTACTAATACATAATGAACAATCATTCATATAATTATAGCTATGAAAATAGATCATTTTCTTATTAGACATATATTTGATCTTGTCAAGTATTTATATTATTTCAAATCAGGATTAACATGCAAATGCTACATAAAGATCTTCCACTTCATGATATGCTGCAATTGTGTATATTGCATTCAAATAGAGTGAATTTGATGTTTTATACGAAATATTTTCCAGAATTTATTTTTGCTTCTTCTGATTTTAATGAAAATATGACATAATTTAACACAGTGAATATCTGTAACAACAATAATCAGCTTTACAGCATCTAGTAAAAATAAATATACACTTTTATAATAACATGTCACTTCAGTTCTTGATTTTTGACAGATATGTTAGGTTTAAAACATATTTAAACTAGAGTGCGCGAAGGTTTAAATATTTAAATCTGGTTTAAACCACATCTATGAATAAGAGTTGAAACGGATCTAAAGATAAATCACGTTTAAACCCAGTTTATTCAACTGTGAATAAGGCTGTAAATGATTTGGCACAACACTCTCACGAGACATTCTTCAAAATTATTAGCTGTTCATTTATTATTATCAAAATTCATATTATTTGAAAATTCGTTATATCTTTCTGAAGCAAAAAATAATGAGAATCATAATAGGAATATTATCACTGATATTTTGACATCACATGCAAACGTTCGTTAATTAATTTTTTTAATCAAGTTATTTGGATCTATCGTATTTATTAAAGCTCTTGTGGAGATAATTCTAATAGAAGTGTCAAAGAGAATATTCAAACGATTCAAATGTTGTCTAATTTGGTATCAATTTTAAGCTCCTGGGGAGATAAGCTTAGTAGATATCAAAAATAATTGATTAAGTAGTTACTATCTTCAAATTACACTTCCGGCTATCAAATGTCGAAACTGTATGTTCCAATGAATTAGAGACCCCAAAAATCTAGACAAGAACTCTTCATTTTTTAAAAATACTAATATAAACTATAAAATATAACTGCCATGTCACTTTAACAATGACAGCTGTCACTTTGACAATGACAATTGTCACTTTAACAATGGCGGCTTTCACTTTGAAATATGCAATTAATTGATGTGACACTCTAAATTTCTGAAACAGCGATGGAACTGGTCATGAAATTTATGGTCGAGGAAGTACAGTGCGGGCCACAGCAGATTTTTTCTACCATATCATTTGCTATATCACATTGTTTATACATAGTTGATTTCACATTAGATTTTTCCCGTGCTCCTACAAATATCTCACAAAATAGTTATTTGTTCAGCAAGTACAAAAAATCTGACGTGAACATCACGTGACTCACTTGGACATCATTTGATATATACACAAATTTATTCAATGAAGTTTTCTGTCACTTCAGAGATCAGAGTATAATTAATATCTATAATTTTAATAATATTTCGACATGTACTTACAATGTCAAACTAAGTCAAAAAATTGACAACAGATTATCATTGCCTGCATTATCATGATTGTTTTATACGGCAAATTCTAATTTTCTGTTATACATATAAACTGCACTTCCGGCTCAGCCGATTGATACAAAAATAGTAGATAACTATTTTGATACAACATCAAGTTCAAATACTGAATTTCAATATGCTATGGCTGATCATTCTAAATTTATGCAAAAATTTTTAAAAAAGTTTCAGGTAAAATGCACTTATGGCTTGGCCGATTCATACAAAAATAGCAGATAAACATTCTGATATAACATCAAGTTCAAATACTGAATTCCAACATCCTACGGTTGATCATTCTGGATTTATTAGAGAAATTCGAAAAAAGTTTCAAGTAGAGTGCACTTTCGGTACAGACGATTGGAACCATAATGCGAGGTGCACAACTAGACCCTATACCAGTCTTAAATACAAAATTTCAACATTATACGTTCAGCCAGTTTTGAGATTTGCGAATTATGCACGAACGTACCGACATCAAGCCGAAAACAGTAAATATGGATTCAGGGATGCTCAAGACGAATATTTCCATCAAAATCTTGATAGGTGAATTTTGTCGGTCTCACAATACTCTCTTGTACTTGGTGCAAGTAAGTAAAAATGTTAAATTTTGGTATGAGTACGACGCGAAGCGTTGAGCAACGATCGTACGAATCCTAAAATCGTATTTTTGTACTTATTAAACATAACATTTTTTCTTCTATCGCACTTTATTTCCACATACGAACTTTGAAAAGTGATTTATTCTTTGTACTAGTTTAAAAAAATCAATGCTTTTTGTACAGCTGCCATGACAATTTGTGCTTTTTGTACAGTTGCCATGGCAATTTGTTGAAATACCAAAATTCTTATTTAAACGATAGATGATAATAGTATATTCCGATACAAGTGCGGAATGGAGATCATTCCATGCGAATGTGAATAATCAGCCACGAGACGAAATCGAGTGGCAGAATTCACATGAGCATGGAATGATTGATCCGCACGGGTGACGGATGTTATTTTTTCTACAGTCAAAGGTGTCCGCGGAAATATCTATAACTATAATTTGCTGTTTTTTTGAGAACGAATTTGCTTCATTGGTCTTATTTCAATTCATCAAACGTTGATAAAATTACTCATATTGATTATTTTTTGAAGAGGAATGATAAAAAAATCAAAACGAAATAAAATTATGACAGCAATGAAACAGTTTTTTCGCGACGTCACGCGGCTTTTTTAGGAACTTCTAAGCGTGCGGTATGACCCCTATTCCGCACGCTACAGCGTGTGGAATGGGTATCATTCTATAGTGATTGTAGAAAAAAATATTTATACGCGTTCAGCACCATTCATCAATGCCGGGGACCATTACTCTATTTTAAACACCCAATCGTGTATTTCTTGAAATACATATTCTATGCAAACATCCCTACTTAATTTCAAATGTAACTCTGCCCATTTATCAACAGTAATTACACAAGAGCTTTTTATTTTGCTGGATAAATTTCTGTTTTCACGAAACCTTGTTACCTAGCAATTTGACAAGAAAACTGTTCTAAAAAAATCACGACGCCGTAGGTGGAGTGATTTCATTTTTTGAACAGTTTTCGAGTCAAATTGCTGACAGATTACAAGGTTGAGTTATCAAACTGAAATTTATCCCAAGAAAAATAAAATGCTAGAGTGTAATTCGGAGAGATAATTTAACGACATTTTATTTATGAAAAAGTTTATTTAAATGTGCAATAATTATTGAGAGTACAATTATTATACATCGTTTCACGTTTCATTTGACAGATTCCACTAAGTATTCTTTAAATTTTCTCCATCAATTCTCCGCATACTTTAAGTCCAATCTAGCAAAATATTTGAAATTTGACATATCGTACCTCTTCCTAATACATAATTCTGGTTTTCACAAAATACGATAAATTGTCTGCAGATATATGATTTATTGTTTTTTGTATTTATAGTACACTTTTCTTGATATTTTCTTTTATATTTTCTTCGAAAATATTCCAAATTCTGTTTATTTTGCAGTTTAAGCTTGGACAAATAATGCAAATGACATTGATATAGTGAATGTTTTGATTTGGTTGCTAGGAGAAAGGTAAATAACGTTTTATCACTTGCAAAAAGTTACCTTCCTTTTTATCCGCTGTCAAAACGATAAAATTGTTTTTTTCTTATGGCTTACTTTATATTGGAGTGGAATTATCCTTGTTATTTATTATTTTTTGTTAGAATTGATATTATTCACTTGTTAAATTTGAATAGCTTATTCGGTCTTAGTTGATTTTTTTGACTCAGGCTCGAATTAGTGTTTTTTTGTAAGGAATGTTCTCAGAAAAATATACTCCATTAAAATCAGTATAAACAGAAGAACTTTTCCTTGAAATACTAATCAGTCTGAAAACTTGGTTTAGGTTACTTTTCCGGAAGTTTTTTCTTGGTTTACCTTTACTTGTTTCAGTTACAAAATGGAACACTATTTTAGTACCATCGACTAAACTTGCTGGTACCGCCATATCTTTCAAATTGCTTTTAGGGGTACCGATTTTTTATTCAGATGCGATACTCCCATTTAACTGTAGACGACTGCTAATAATAACAATTATCCCCTATCCCTACTGTACCTTAATTTTTTTTATCAATGTATCATACGATTTAATAGTGCTTTATTCTGAACCCTCAATCTGAAATTCAAATATGTTTAACCAGGTGTATGAGTGCAACTGTTGAATCCAGTTAGTGGGACAGGAGAAAATGCCCACTTTTCAGCATTTCAACAGTATTTGCTTTATGAAATAAATTAAATGCTGATGATGTATTGTTGATCTCATAATTGTAAATGTCATCGATGTTAATTAATTTATCTGTTTGCAAATTTATTCATTGTGTTTAGATATTATTATTGTGTTTGCAGAATGAGTTAAATTATTGATTTGAAGCATTGTTGTTGAAATTGATGTTTTGAGGATATCAAATAATTGTTAATGATTTTCAAAAAGCATATCATATAGTAGGTTCGAATTAACTTGCATTGATTTTTGAAATGAATGCACAAAATGTAGAACATCAAATATTAGACGATCCGTCTCATTAATTACTTTTCTTGCTCGTCATTATGTGGAAATTCTTCGAAGCAAAAGATTGATGAAAGCAGTATTTAATTTAGCAAACCATACACAATACTAAATCAATTACAGTCACAACGTTGGTCACAATCACAACCGTTTTGATCTTCTGCTCATCATCAGGTATGGACTAAGGTTCAAAGGTTGATTTTAACCAATGGGGAGAGTGGATTATGGACTTTAATGGTTGGAATATTAGGTCGGATTGGCTTCATTAAATTGGACATTTTTGAATGGCTTATTTACCACGACGGTTTCATCGCTACCGGAATCTAATTCAATTCTTATCTTATACGAACTACATGATGACGTTAAAAACACGTCACTTCTATACAGCTTGAATCCAAGCATATATGCCAGGGATTTTATATTTAAGTTATACACAGTTAATTTTGGCAGTTGTAACGTCAATATAATTTTGATCTATAGATACCTCTTCTATTTCTAACATCAACGCTCTCCCATTTGAGCTTTCTATCAATAACAATAATAACATATTCAACAAAAGGAACAAAGATTACATTGTGCAAATTAGTATCTCCGTAAGTCCCAGCCCGCTTAGTATTGGCAACAAGGCTAGTCGTTGGGGTTTGTGGACGTCAGAGGAGCAAAGCGAGGTTTGGCATGAATTCGCCGCCCTAACTTACTCAACCACTATATAATCTTCCGATTTCGCAGTGAGATTTCGTTGCATTATATCCCCAACTGGCAGTTTAATTACGTACATATTTGTTAACAGTTCTAGCGATGCAGAAACACGAGGCGTCGCAGTAGGGTGGCCGAAGGGATGTACTATCCCTCATATAAAGGGATCATATTATGAGGGTTGTCGAAGGTTACTTGACTGATTTGAGAAATAGTTGATTTTGTAAATAATCACAAATATAAATATTACTTTGTACAAGTAGGTAAAAACAACCTTCGTGAGTGATTATCTCATTTATTTTACTAGAAATTTTTCACGTCATCAAATAATGACGTCATGTGCTGCTACGTTTACATGATATATCTAAATCACTTTAGAGTGCAAAATCAAAGCAGTAACAAAACGTATCAACACATACGTAATCACACTATAAATTCACAAACTGCAGCCAGCCTGTGTGCAAGAAATTCCACTGCATTTTTTCCAATGAGTCAAATTATTATTATTATAAATACAATATAATTATTTATAAGGCATTAGGCTTTTTTTTTAATAAGTTTTCTCAACTTATGACGTAAAACTTTTTGTTGAAAATTTACAGTACAGGAAGAAGTGAATGTTGGCTCAGCTCATACTCAAGTGAGTGAAAATTAAGTTTAGGTTGAGTTATGGGTGAGATGAGTGTGATTCACGTCTCTGAATTTGGCCCTTAGCCTCTTCAATTTTTTCTAGTACAGTGATTTAAAAAACTGTAAATCAAATCTTTAAATTAGTTTCTTCACGCAGCAACAGCAGTGATAAAATTGAATTCAGGACTCGGAATTACTCGAGTAATAATTATAAAATTTTTCAAGGAAGTAATATCATTGCAAAAGACTCCTAGATGATATTTCATGAAACCATTTACCCTTTTAATTGAATGTGAAATTGGAAGTACATGTATAGTCTAGTCAATAGAAATATTTTCTCTTATGAAATTGTTGGAGGTTTTTCTTTAATTTTGCTACTCTGAGGGATTCATTTCAAAGCACTTTTTTATACCTTACTAGGGGTATGACTATTTCACCATTTTAGAAAAAGATTAAATTCAGTTTTTTCGCATCTCTTAATTTTTCGTTAATACTACTTCGTTCTGGTAACAGGAAAAAAAACCCGGAAAATAAATCCCCGGAAAAAAACTCCCGGAAAAAAAATCCCCAGGAAGAAAAACCCCCGGAAAAAAGCACCCTGTGATAAAAACCGAAGAAAGTTTATATAGCAAATATTATAAATTAGGTATATAAGGGTGCTTACATTATGTTTGATAATAAAACGTAGAGTTATAAACAACAATTCTAAATAACGCGTAATGTATAATTTAATACAGAGATAAATACAGTGTCTTCTGCTTTATTCATCTATTAGCGTCAATAATAATATAGTGGAGTAAAACATTTATATACATTTATTATTTTCAATTGTTTCATATTATTTCAAAATATGAAGGCTAGCTATCAGCATAAGTTCAGGCATTAAATATAATTCAACATAAAATACAGAAATTGTACAATTTCTCATGTTGTACCAACACAAAGAGATTGAATTGTATTACAATAAAATCAGAAAAAATATGTAATTTTTTGCTGTTATTTCTATGTATTAGCTCTATTTGAAAAATTATAACTTTGTGTCGTATTCGAAAAATCTGCCCTGCAATAAAAATATTCACGTATGCAACTGTCTGGTAATAATAATATTCAACTATTTTACTTGAAACCTTTTTTCCCATTTGCGACAGTTCAGGAATTATTCACAGAATAAACAATCGACCAAAATCAGTTTCTCGTCATTATCTAGTGACCTCTAAAAACTTTTCAAAAAACAAAAATATTCTTGAGATGCACAAAAATTAAATGTATATAAATGTTTTACTCCACTGTATTATTATTGATGCTTATAGATTAATAAAACTTATACACGTTATATAGAATTGTTGTTTATAACTCTTGGTTTTATTATCAAACATAATGAAAACACCCTTATACAGGGTGGAATGCGAAATTGGAAACACCTTTTTTCTCGGAAGTTATTATAGATACCAAAAAATTGTTCAAATAAAATATTTTGTACTTTTAATAAACTAACTAAATCTGTGTGAATTTGTTGGAAAAAAAATAATTCTCGTAGATATTGCCATATTTGTACTTTCTTCAAATGGAATCCTGTATATTATTGCACTAATGAATAGAAAATAATTTTTGCTTTGAAAAAGTTCAAGAGTTCTTACCTGCTAAACTTGATAGTTTTTGAGATATTAACGAAAATATCTAAATGTTGCTTCACAAAATCAGGTGTGCGTTTAGAACTAATTTTTTTGACAGTGGAGTTATTTTGTGTTGTATTTGCGTTAAGAAAAATTGTGTTGTATAAACATCATTGATATTTTTGTGTCAATAATATTACTGTTAATTACGCGGGGAATTACACAACGTTCATATTTTTTAAATTTAAATATTTTTGCGCACTCAGACATTTGCTCATCATCAAGAACGAAATGCATAGTTCAATTACTATTAAAAACAATGTACAAAATGAACAATTTTATTATCATAGTAGAACATAAAGAAGTACAAAATAAATGTTATCGAACTACACAAAATGTTCAAAATTTCCACCGTTTTCTCGGACACATAAATAAAGTCTTTTCAATAAATTTTGTTTTATATTAACTGTATTCAATTCAACAACAGCTTGTCTTATTCGGTTTTTCAGTTCATCAAGTGTATAGCAACGGACATTAAATAAATTTTGTTTTTTATAGCTCCCCATAGAAAAAAATTTAAAGGCGATAGATCCGGAGATCTTGCGGGCCACGATGTAGGGCCTCTGTTGCCAATCCAGGAATTTGGAAATTGTTGATTCAAATACGCAGTTACATCCAATGAATTATGCGGAGGTGCACCATCTTGCTGGAATATCATTTTGCGTCTAACTGCCAATGGTATATCATCCAGATAATCTTGAAATTCATTTTGCAGAAAATTTAAGTATCTCTGTGATGTCAAAATGCCCTCATAAAAATATGGACCCAAAATAGTGTTGTTGCACCATACGTTAATTGAAAAGCGTATTTAAAAATTTGAAATAAATGTTTGACGTGGATTCGTTTCTACTGATGCCAATAATGTGAATTATGTCTATTTAGTATTCCATTGTTAGAGAAATTTGTTTCATCTGACCATAAAATTGTATCTAAAAAATTAGGCTCTGCAATATTTTCCAGTATTAAGTAATTACAAAATTATAATCTTCTCACATCATCGCCAGGATGAAGATTATGAATTTTGTAGGTTTTATAGGCTTTGTATTTATGCTTTTTCCGAATCTTAAAAACCTTTGTATGTGTGGTATTTATGTCCAATGCAGCTTCTCTTATTGAATTTTTAGAGTATACATTGAAATATGCCAATACATCAACTTCTAAATTTTCATCTACTATCTCATGTGTTTTGTAATTTCTTGAAACTGACCCAGTCCTACGCAGCTTCCTCTCTAATTTGATTAAATATGAATGGTTTGGATAAAAGCGTTCCGGATACTGTTGTCTGTATAATTGCAGAGCTTGTCTCCAATTATTATTTGATAGATAAAAACATTTCATCATATCTAACTTCTCATTGATTGAATAATCTGCCATTATTAACACCAAATAATAATAGTATGTATGCAACACAATTTTTTGTAGCGCAAATACAATACAAAATAACTCAACTGTCAACAAATTTTGTTCTCAAGGCACACTTGATTTTGAGAACAGCATTTAAATATTTTCGTTAATATCTCAAAAACTATCAAGTTTAGCAGGTATGAATCCTGAAACTTTTTTTACAGCAAAAAATATTTTCTATTTATTAGTGCAATCATATACAGGATATTACATTTGAAGAAAGTAAAAATATGGCAATATATACGAGAATAATTTTTTTTTTTACTAAATTCACACAGACTCAGTTAGCTTATTGGAAGGTCTAGAAACTTTATTTGAACTATTTTTCGGTATCTCTTCCGAGTAAAAAAAGGTGTTTCCAATTTCGCATTCCACCCTGTGTACCTAATTTATTATACCTATTCGTTATATAAACTTTCTTCGAATTTTATTACAGCGGGCTTTTTTCCGGGGGTTTTTTTTTCTGGGGGTTTTTTCCGAGGATTTTTTCCCGGGGCTTTTTTTCCGGTGTTTTATTTCCCGGGGTTTTTTTTCCTAGATTCCTTAGTTCTATATAGTCCGTGAGACAGCGCCTAAATTTTTTGTTGATTACCGCTCGTTTGAAACTTTGTGAGTGGCTTCATTGTGATGAGTCCGACAACTTTTTCATTTAGCAAAATTCTAGATTTGGGAGCGTTTCCCCGCGAGGGCTAATTAATTGAAAGAATATTACCGTAATACTGATCTTTACACTAATCGAAAGATTTTTTGATAATAAAATGAAGGAAAAATATTGTCCAACATGAATATTGAGGCTACCGGTGAATCCGACAAGCCGCACTTGTCATAAGTATGTTGGTACTAATGGTAAGTATGTTGGTACTTATGACAAGTCGGACTCACCGGTAGCCTCAATATTCATGTCGGACAATATTTTTGCTTCATTTTATTACCAAAAAATCTTTCGATTAGTGTAAAGATCAGTATTACGATAATATTCTTTCAATTAATTAGCCCTCGCGGGTAAACGCCCCCAAATCTAGAATTTTACCAAATGAAAAAGTTGTCGGACTCATCACAATGAAGCCACTCACAAAGTTTCAAGTGAGCGGTAATCAACAAAAAATTTGTGCGCTGTCTCACGGACTAATACCGTTTTGTTGTATCTCGGTTATTTTTAATACATTATTCAGTCAGTGGAATTGTAAGAACTCATGTGAATTATTTATTATTGATCCTTCGTGTAAAGATTCTATCAGTGACTTCTAACAAACAATTTCGTATAGTAGTCCCAAAAATAACGAAAACTGATGGCGTTGAAACTCTTTACTGTTTGAATTGTTGAGATACAACAAAATGCAGCGAATAAAATCTACGAAATTTTAAGCAGTAATCAAAATAATCCTAGATTCTATACCAATTTCAAATATCTTTCCTTCTATTTTCCGCCTACTCGTTCCACCTACCTAACAGTCAACATTTGTATTCGTCATTACAACAATCGATTTTATATGTTTTGATGTTAGTACTCGCGCTTACCGAGACTAACAATTTGAAATGAAATAGTTACTCTGCACTGTAGCTGTAGGGCTCGAACTGAATATCAACTTTGAATTGAGTTCTGCATACATCACTGGAGAAATATTTGTACGTTGGCGGAATTCATGTTGAATCAACGACGTTAGATTTTGTAATGAGGGTGAAAAGATAGAGAATGCGGATTTGTTGAAAGAAACATTGATGCAAGAGCATTTTTTGGGAATGGAAAACAAGTTATGTAGCGTAGTAGGTTTCCAGAAATTCATGAAAAATATTGTTCCTATTTGATACTTTCCTAATTCATTGAGAATTTTGATATGTAATACATATTCGTAAAAATATATGTTATTAAGTAATATTTAAGGTTTTACATGAGGTACATTCCAAGAGAGTTAAGAAATTAATTGAAAATTTATTTCCTACTAACTATACTTTTTAATAGTCAGCCACTAGTCGCCATATTCTTACTTAAATAGATGATAATATACACTATACAGCAACAACTGTCGAAATCATTGTTATCATGGTAATTTTCTTCTAGTTGAAGTTACTTTACTATGCAAATTACTGGTCTTGGTTGAAATAAGAAATAAAAGTTTTGAAATTAGGTTGAAAGACTACTTCAACTTTTATGAATGAAAAATTTATACAAACATTCATTACTTAGTACAACTGTCAGAAAGAAATCGATGTTTTATTACATAGTTACAGAAATGTTACAAAAGTTATTACCGATTATCAGCTAATAATCACAAAAAATATTGTAGAAAAGAATAAGTTTCGAATTATTAAAAATATGCTTACTGAAATTTTTGATAGGTAAATGATTATTTGTTAAAAACATATCAAAATGGTTGAAGATAGTATTTTGAATGCAGGTATGAAATATACGGGACCATCCTCACGAGTAAAAAAGAATTCTTGTGATTAAAATTGAACAGCATTCAAAACCATGCTAATGTCGCAATTCTGTGCAAATCCTTAAGTCTTACAGTTCTATAAATCCATAAGAAACTGACAAAAACGCATCGACTTTTGTTGATTAATGTTTATTTTATTTATTTTCCGATAATTGGGGCTATTCTGTAACTCAATCGATAAATTTTTATCGATCATTATCTATTTCAGCCAATGAACGTAGGTAGCACTGACAAAAATTCTGAATTTTCACTTGTTACAATTGTTTCTATTTGTCGAGAATCTTATCGATCGATAATAAGTTAATGATTGTGTTACAGAATACGGCCAAATAACTCACATTATTAACTCTAGTCTTCTAGAAACTATTGTGCCTGATTTATGGGGATTTGCTATTCATTTGGAGCTATTTTGTAACTCAATCGATAAATTCGCTTGTTACAATTGTTTCCATTTGTCAAAAATCTCATCGATCGATAATAAGTAAATGATTGAGTTACAGAATACGGCCGTTAATCCATTTGCAGAACAGAAGGATTGCTCTACATTTGATGACTAGTTCTATCCTAAGTTTTAAAGAGAGAATGCTATGATCAAATCGTAAAATATGTTGAAGCAAACGAAATTTTGCCTACCAGTCAATCTGATTTTAGAACTAACCATAGTACGAACACATGTTTGTTGAATATTATTCAATAATTAATTCATATACTACTCGCTAAGCTTAATTTCTCTTTAACTGCCCATTCAGTGGTATAAAAATTACTTGGAGAGAAGGTGCTTTCGGGTGAGCATGTCGCCGAATAACCATAATGTAATCTTCATCTTTTTTTATGTTGCGGAGTGCCATAGGGCTCAATCCTAGGTCCTCTGTTTTTCTCAACTTTTGTTGCAGATTTGCTATTGATTTTTACTTCCTCAAACAATAGTATAATTGTGATTTTTTGACAGATCGAGATTTCAATGAATCTTAATGTTTAAGACCCTACTGGATCCGAAAAAATAATTTTAAAATAAGTCGGTCTGCTTGAAAGTACGATAACTTGAGAATGCGTAAGAATTTTCGACTGAAATTTTATATTTGAGTTTTTCATCATAAAGCTAAGTTCAAGTTCGTAAATGAGCTTTTTTCAACCAGTGATATCAAAGCTTTTATTGATAAAACTTTTCAGTTTTTGCATTTATTTTATAAACGGAGGTATTTATCATGAAATATAAAATAACTAAAACTAATCCCTGGATGATTTGGCTCAACATTCACAAGAAACATTTTTCAAAGTTATCAGCGGTTCATTAGTTATTATCAAAATTTAAATTATTATAAAATTCGTTATATTTCTCTGAATCAAAAAAATAATGACAATCATAATGTGGAGTTAAAATAGATTATTATCACTCATATTTTGACATCACAAGCAAACGTTCGTCAATCGTTTTTTTAAAATAAGTAATTTGGCTCTATTGTGTTTGGTATCAAATTAAAGACTCTTGTGGAGATAACTCTAGTAGAAATGCCAAAGAGGATATTTAAATGATTGTCAATTGTTTCTTTCACAAATCATTCAAATGATGTCTAGTTTGGTATCAATTTTAAGCTCTCGGGGAGATAAGCTTAGGTAGTAGATATCAAAAATAAATAATTAAGTAGTTACCATTACACTCTTCGATCGAATGTCGAAACTGTGTGTTTTAATGAATAAAAGACTTCGAAAATCTAGAAAAGGACTCTTTATTTTCAAAAATACAGTTATCACGTTGACAATGATAGATGTCACTTTGACAATGACAGCTTTTACTTTAAAATATGCAATAGTCTCAAAGTTTAGAGATATTCGAGTCGAGAGTATCTTTTTTTTTGATATTTCGAGACGAGACGAGAGTTATGCTATTCTCGTATCGATTTTTTCGAGACTATGCGAGAATAAAATACGAAATCTCGACAGATCTTGATTTTTCGAAAATTCTCAAGTGTACTTTATATTGATACACATTTGAAAACAAATGTATTTAATTCATGAAAACAAACTAAAGTTGTATAGTTCTAACCGGCTCTGATGATGATTCTTTAAAGAATCGAAACCGGTCAGCAATTTAAGCTAAAATAGAACAGTGTAGACAAGACTTTTTCAATTTTTGTTGAGAACCTTACCATCCTTCAAACTAAAAGAGAAATACGTGATTCTAAATTATTAAAATTAACTCGGGAAATATATAGGACACATTATTTTATATTAATGATTTACTTGAGCACCAAGAATAAACAAAGCAATGATCCAGCAGAATCATGGGTCAACCTATTACGGTGTTTTCTAATAGTTAGGCCGTTTTTCGAAAAAATGTTCTCGGCCGGGACGCTATTTGCTGGAATGCTAAGCAAAGCTCTTGCCATTTTAGCATCGGCATCCTCACACTCATCCTCCATAGATATATTCCCAATTGTATCAGGCTTACAGAACTGACTATAATAAAGATCATGAAATTTCTTTTCTGAAGCTTCCATCATTTCTTGAGCACATTTTGTCAAGTTAAATGTATAAATTCTGTGTCAAGGATCAAAAATTAAAATATCGCAGTATATCCAACGCCTGCACACGTACTAGTATCGATCAATCCAGTGCAGATCACAAACATTGCTTACGTATTCCAATAATCGAGACTCTCGATCGAGATTGATTCGACACTCTAAATTTCTTAAACAGCGATGAAACAGATCATGAAATTTATGGTCGGGGAAGTACTGTGTGGCCACAACGGATTTTTAATTTGTGCTCTGATTATTCTTACGCAGATGATACGCAAATCATTGCTTCCATAAGCTCTGATAATGTTGAGCATTGTGAAATTGTCAATAAGGAGCTCGACTTGCTTAGAAATTTGGTCAGTGACAATGGTCTGAAAATCAGTGCCTCTAAATCTTCTTTACTTGTAGGCAATTGTAATATTCCTTACATTATTCTTGGTGGTGTTTTGCAACGTTGCTCCCGCGTAAAAATCTTAGGCCTCCTCATTGACGAAAACAAGAAGTTCAGGGAACATTTAAATAAAATATTAGATTGAAATTAAGATATTTGTATCAATTTTGACATAACTTGAGTTCTTCTGTTAAATTATACATAGTCAATACCTTTGCTGGATTACTATTCTCTCGTATATATTCCAAATCTCACACAATCGGACTAAAGCAAGATCACTCTAATTCAAAATTCATGTTTGAGATTTGTCTACATTTCTGAATACATCTAAAATACTAAAGAAACATTTAACTGATCTATTTATGAATTCTTCATCGTCAACTAAATGGCGATGTATCATCATATAATATTCACTTCACTTCTTCGTGCATTTAAACGTAGATGTAGCCACAGTCTTGTTCTTCTTCGTTTTTCGATATTTACTTGCTCTTCATCAAAAACGGTACCTACTGCAGCTAGTTCCCTAATCAAAATAGAGCAAGATCCCAGGCCCGCCAGATTTTACATATTTTCTGAGAAACAAAATGTGTGGAATAGAGTAGTGTTAATATGTATTTTGATCATATTCATACTAGCTAGTTTGTGGCGACGGCCAATTTACAGATACGAGGTGCTAGCGGTACGTTAAGACATTACTCACTTTTCTTAAGGTCTTGAGTGCTGATTTTGAGGTATGTTTCAGAGAATATTGTTTAAAATTGATAATCAACACTGCTAGACACTTTCCATCGGTGGTAATTTCTGCAAGACTCTTTAAAGCTCACAAAGAATAACGTGATCTTGCTTATAGTTTGAGTGCTAATTTTTATATATGACACTCAGGGTACAATTTCAATACTTTTTGTTGACAGCTAGATTAATCGTAGGGCTAAACATTTCCCAGACACATCTCAAATATCGCTGTGAGTAAATGCGCGAGGTCACTATTTGTATGCTTGATAGTAAGTGAAGTATCTATGGGCATCCAACTTTTCCTTGGTCTGGTTATTTATAAAAAGTCTTGAAATTGCTCACTGAATATTATATATGAAAATTAGGACTCAGACTATAAGTAAGATAACGATATTTTTTTGCGAGCTTTAAAGCGTTTAGCAGGAATTACTGTCGATGAGAATTGTCCGGCAGTGTTGATTATCAATTATCAACAATATTCTCTAGAACATGCATTAAAATCAGCACTCAAACTTCAAGAAAAATAAGTATTGTCTTGATGTACCTATAACGCCTCGTATCTATAAATTGGCCGTCGGCACAAACTAGTAAATATGTGTATGATCAAAGTACCGACTAACACTATTCTAATCCACAAATTTTGTTTCTCAGAAAATAAGTAAGGTCTGGCAGGTCTGGGATCTTGGACTAAAAAGTTGAATACCATTGTTAGTAATTTTTACTATTATTATATGCAATTTTCACATACGATCAGCTTGTGATGTTTATGGGAACAGAATGAGACGCGACCGATGATGTGGACACAAGAAGATTTTTTCGAACCAAGAGCGAATTAAGGGCTCACTTATAGTGTGGATCAAGCTTTAATAGGGTTTCTGAGCTAGTAGGAATATATGAAATGCTCAATAATTTTGATTTGTGAGGCAATATAGCTACGAAAGACTTTATTTCTTATAATAATAAATAGTTCACTCTATGATCGATTATTTTAACCTATTAATTTTCGATTACCGCCTATTACAAACCAAATAGGATATGCAACGGGTCAATAAAGATTCAACAAAATTTGAACAAATGGTAAGCCACTTGTTATATACATAAAAAATATAATAAATGTGCTGTATTCCACCTACTACTATAATCCTGTTCCTGTAGTAGAAATTAAGTACAGTATGGTCTTAACATGAAGTTCAAATTACAGTTTGACAGACTGCGACTGTACCTTCTCCCTTCACTGAGTACGAAACTGTGAGGGAAAGCATTTGTTGGGAGGGTGAAACTGATGTCAAGTAGCATGTGTGTTTAAAGGGTGCTAAGGGCGGTTGTGATTTACGTCCCTTGCACTTACATAAGCCACGTGTTGAAGGGTTATACGCTACATGGTTATATTATTATTGGATGTTTGGGCATATGACGCATTTTAGTTTCATTTTATTGTTCTTGATTCATTCATTGTATTTTCATACAATAAGAGAGTCACTAAACTGTAAAGTTTTTGTAGGTCTATTTTAAAATTAACTTTGAAATTGAATGATTGATTCTTATTAGAAATCTTTTTGTCAACTACTACCGTTGTAAGAATGTCAATTTTTTGTTCTAGGGTCCTCCTCCTCAGGCTGGTCAAATAAAATTCACAATCGCTGATACCCTGGAACGAATTAAAGAAGAATTTAATTTTTTACAAGCTCAATATCACACGTAAGTATTTTAAAGTACCTTCCCAACTTGCATGATGGCCCGTATTTTTTTCTAGAAAAAACATAAATGGCGTAGTTATTTTTGTAGACGTTATTTGGCATGAAATATTAATTATTCACTGTGTGTGTTTCTCATAATAAGAAATTATACGAATTATTACCTTGTACTAGATTCGTGTAAAAACTTCTGCATTGTATATTGATCAAATTTATCTCCTTTTTTATTTGCACATTCTCTTTCTCACGAGTCTAAAACGAAGTCAATTCTTCTAATTGAAGTCTATCTCTCCCTGAGTTGTCAGATTAAAATTTCATGCTTTAAACTCATTTCCCCTTTAATCGGTAAGCCATAAAATATCAACTCTTCAGCAAATCAATATTACCTGAGTGTTACATAAATAATTGAAAATCAGTTCAGAAAGTATACGTTGTGAAATATTAAGTCGGGATATTGATCGTCGACAACTGTTAGCAGTTATACCCGTTCCTTGGGAATCATTTAACCTAAATGTTGGTAGCTCTGTATAGTGCTATACAATTGGATACTTTGTCAGATGCAGGGTTGTATTAAGGTAATATATTATAAAGCATGATAAATTGAAATAATTCGGGAAAATCTTGATGTGATGTCTTTTTAGTTGTGAATGGAATTCGCTACAAATTATATTGACTTTGGATTTTAATTAAAATCATATGCGGAACGATAGTTGACAGTGTACAAAATTTTGTTCAATGCCGCTTGGTTCAGAAATGTACAAATCTTGAAAATAGGAGTTTTTCCTGTTGGAATATTTATAGATTGAACAAAATGTAGCCAATTTAAATTAGTGATACTCTTACTCATTTATGACTTGAAAAGGTTTTGGAAACTAAATACTAAATTCTGGTGCATTTTTACCAGATTAGTAATCAAATTTAACTATTTAAAAACAGTACAATTCTGTCTAAATTGAATTAAATAAGTCGTTCAAGCTCTAACCTACTTTACAACATCTATATCCTTTTTAAATTTTCTACGGGATACGCTACTGGTCGCTTGCGTGATAAAACAATTGCACAATTGCAGGGAGTTGTCCAGAAGTTAATTTGTTTCAAAGGGGAAGAATAACATGAGATAAGATTGATGGCACTTTAATTTCAATAAAAGAAAAGCTGTTTCTGTTGGGGATAATTGTCAATAAATTTAAACCGCTTTGATATGACATAATGCTCGTTTTGATATCAATACCAATAGTCGTTATTATTTGAGTAGAAATGTGTATTCATGACTAACATTTCTGAATTATGATTTTAAGAAAAATTAAGCGTGTATAAGTGTAAGAAGAGTTTAGATTCAGATTCAAGTCAATAAGCGCCTCCTTTGGGAACAACTACCGCTGTAATAAGGAATTTCAACAAGAGTAGAATTTTGCCTCAACAACACTATACGGAACTATAGCACTAGATACAGGACAGCTGACTCGTCCGCCATTTCGGAGCCCATTGTCAGTTGTTTGCCGTTTACCGATGTGTTTTATATATAATATAATTTCATAAAATAAATGCAAATGACGGGCTGTTCTGGGCCCAGTTGTATTATCATTCAAGATACGGGCTCTAATTCTACAGATGAGTAATTTTTATTTCTCAATACATCATTTGAATGTGGAGAAATATATTCCGAGCTACTTAACCTCAAATTAAATTTCGAGTTTAAGTGTTCGATTGTAAGAGACTGAGTGCATTATTCAAAGTAAACATCAGTATTATTCCAAAAATCTTTGTCCTTCAGTAATATTCTTAATGATTTGCTACTTCATAATTTCCCGAAGTTTTGCAGTATTGCAAATTATTTGTTAGAGCACTACGCTGTTGTTAGAGGTTTGGGGATTAGGAATTTTGAAATTTCAAACAAAAATGAAACCACTAGCTACAATTCCAAATGAGCTAAAAAAAAAATAAAGCAAGCAAGTAATTGTTTTTCATTCGAACTGAACTATTTTTAAAATTTTTATTGTATTTTCTACGATTACCTTGACTAATATCGTATAAAAAAATTTTTTTTTTTGTTTATTATTATTTATTATTTTACTTGCTTTGACTAAAGCAATTATTTAGGTAGTAACCTGGGTACCTATTTATTTAAATCACCATACTACCTTTTTTAACTTCATAATTTGAATATTAAACATTAACAGATTTTGTGTAGAAAATTAATTAATTAATTAAAGAACAAGATACACAATTGCCTGCTATTTTAATCTTGTTATTATTCATCTAGAAACCTACATAATTTACACAAAATCATAAAATTGAGGATATTAAACATTTCACAGACTTGTCAGTGGGCTCCAAGATGGCAGACGAGTCAGCTATGCTTATCTAGTGCTGTATACGGAACGTTAACGTCACGTCGTCAGGTCACGGTACGGCAACGTTACGTCAAAATAGCTTCCAATTGTTTGTAATTGGCCGTTGACGTTCTCTTACGTTCTTGATGAAGAAGACGGAAGATTTCTGAGTCATATTTTCTCTAATTTCTCCACATAATCTTCTTGCAATTCGGAACATTTAGTCCAACGGTTTACTAACTTTTTAATACAATCAGATTAATAAGATGAGTTCAAGTGCGTAAAATAAGCTTCGACCCCTTCATTCAAAGCGAATCCTCGCATCCCTGATCATTTCTTCAAGCTAAGACGAAAAGAAAAACGCTGGCGTATACGAGGCATGCAGTAGCACTTGAATTTCTTAAGTTTTGTCGCAATAGCACAATACTTGTGCGCAGGAGCATTATCATGGTGAACAAACATCTTCCTTTTTGCCAGACGGGGACGTTTAACTTTGATTGCATCATTCAATTTGTCCAGTAATAAAGATTAGTAGGCGCCAGTGATAATTCTGCCTTTTCTTAAGAAGTCCATGAACACTACACCATAATATCCCAGAAGACCGTTGCCTTGTCTTTTCTGGCAAGTAGAGCTGTTTCGGCTTTTCAGGCGCACTTTTCCCTGCTCCAATTTATTATTTGAACTGCTGTTTTGTCTCTGACGTGTAGTAATGAGTTCAAGATTCATCTACAGTGATAAACGTCGAAGAAACTCAAGGGGACTGCGTAAAATGTTCAAATTAATGAATTTTGATTCCGCATACCCAAAGCATCATGTAAAATGTGGTGGACGCGATCTATTGAGATGTTTACAGCTTCAGCAAGTTCTCGAATCCTTCAGTTGACGGTCGTCTAGTACGGAATTGTGGATCTTCGTGACGATTTTTGGGCGTCACGTGCGCTCATCATCATGGATTGACGTATAGTCACGATTAAATTCAGCCGCCTATTTTTTAACCATGGAAAATTAAAGAGCAGACTCTTTTAATGTAGAATCTAACTCATTTTTTTATATCTGTTGGTCTTAAGGCTTCCAAAACATACTTAATCACAGCACAAACTTCAATTTTATCAATTGCGTAAGACAGTCGTATTAGCAACACCTATGCTTCCGGTCGAGAATTTTTAGAACTACCCTCGTATTAAGAAGGATCATTCACCATCAATTGTATTCGAAAACTGTCAGGCGATTTATGTCACATAAGCTTTCTGATTTTCAAAAAACATTAAGATGGAGAGACGCTAGCAATAACCAAAAAGTAACGAGCCGTGAATAATCAATTTATACATTATTTCGCAAAATTACGGACCTGGTAAATGCAATTAAGCTGAATGACCCAAGACAGTTACTGCTGAATGATGCACAAAAAAATGTTCACCTGAATACTTGGAATATTAAAATCGTTGGTAAATTCAAAAGTGAAACAGATTTACTTTATTACAATCATGATAAATAATTATGCAATAATTAACTGTTTTTAGGAGCAAATCTTTTCAATAGATCATACTAATATATGAATACATATTTTCAATTTATACTAGGCGCTTTAGCGCCCTAGTTCACGACGTTACCCAATGCCCTGTAGTGTGGCACCAATAACAGCTTCATGTAGTTTTGACTGGTACATAGATTGCGCAGGTACTATTTTATAGCGATAAATTGCCTTTGTCACGGGGAAAAAATACACAGTTTTAATATAACCAAACAATCAGTTTTTGGAAGTGTCAAAATTTAATCATTTTTGGAAATGCATTTTTTTGAGAAATTTATAATGAAATTGGAAACAAAAAGTCTAAAAATACAAAAAAAAAAATATCAAAAGAATATATGGAGCCAATTTTGCAATAAAAAGGTTAGTAGTCGCAGCCAACATCATTTAATAGATACTTATAATAGCAATTTCATTCGAGAAATATTCTTCACAAATACCACTCGCGACTTTAATTTTATCATACATTTTCTTTCCAACAATTTTTACCTTTAAGTCATCTGCTCAGATTAAACCCTCGAGCTCCGCTCTCGTGATTTAATCGTTCAGATGACTTTCACGATGTTGCTAAGTAAAAAATGTTTCAAGAAAAATTTATTGATAAAATTACTGTCCCTTGTGGTATTATATACGATAATTGAATATGAATACTAAACTATATATCAAATCGATATTCTCATAGTCAACCAATCAAATGAATGAAGAATCACCAAAATCAGTGTCCTTATGTGAACAGAATTAAGGACTTAGATGCATATATTTTTCAAACGTAAATTTAGATTATGATAAATTAAAGAAAAAATGGAAAATCTTTACTTTTCAAAAAGTTATATTAAAAGTTGTTTACTTGTGAAATTACCCAAGTTATAATTACTTCTATCGTTAAAACACAAGTCCGAAGCTAGGCGATAAAATAGAATACACACCGCGGCGCGAAAGTACAATAATAGAACTTCTACCATACTAACTTGATTAGACAATAAGCTAATTTTGACTATTTTTGGACTTGGAAAAAATTCATCGAGTTTTTGTCTAAAGGCTGGTTTATGATGGATTTAATTTAGGAATTTACATTCAGAAATTTAGATTCATAGTTTTAGATCCCCGTACTCTTTTCTTTTTCGGAATATAAGCTAAAATTGACCTTTTGAATACCCACTTTACATCGCCAAAACTATTATATTTGCACAAATGATTGAATTTCGGTTTGATTTATTACTTTTATTATATAAATATGGGTGCTCCTTCACCATATTCATGATTTGAATATATTTTCTGTGACAGTTGACAATTTGAAATTTTTGACATGTCAGCCAATGTCTATGATTGGCTGGATTTATAATTGGGAGAATCTAAATTTGTAAATTAAATCCATCATAAACCAGCCTTAAGGGTGACATTGGTGATGCAATTCATCAAAAATTACTTTGAAAACCTGTTGAAAAAAATCTGATGTAAACACCACGGGATTTACTTCTACATCTTTTGACTAAATAATCCACAGTTTACATAAGGCAAAATCGATAACAACCAAAATTTGAAGTGATCAATGTTAAAATTCATTAAAACGCTGTAAAGGCTGGTTTATGATGGATTTAATTTACAAATTTAGATTTTCTCAATTATAAATCCAGCCAATCGTAGACATTGATTGATATGTCAGAAATTCCAAATTGACGTCTGTCACAGAAAAGATATTCGTATCATGAATATGATGGATGAGCACCCATATTTATATGATAAAAGTAAGAATTCAAACTGAAATTCAATCATTTGTGCAAATAAAACAATTTTGGCGATGTAAAATACAATTTTAGGTTATATTTAAAAAAATTAACTAGAATGAAGATCTAAAACTATGAATCTACATTCCTAAATGTAAATTTCTGAATTAAATCCATCATAAATCAGCCTCAACAGTCTCAAACTTTAAATTTTGTCATTCTATGGACAATAGTTTGAAATTTATGCAAAAAATTAAAAGAGATGAAAATAATGTTCACTTTTGGCTCAGTAGATTGCTGTGAAAATATTAAGTCATCATTTGAATGCTACAATTGTCTTAAATACTAAATTTTATGATTCTTACGATAAATTCGAAAAACTGCTTAGTAAACTGCACTTCTGGTTCAGCCAATCGCAATCATAATACGAGGTGTACAACTAGATATTATAGAAATGCTCAATACAAAATTTCAATATTCTACGGCTGATTGTTTTGAATTGGATTGGAAAATTTTAAAAGACCATCAACAAAGTACTCTTCCTGTTCAGCCGATTGGAACAAAAATAGAAGATATAGTAATTATAAATACTGAATTTCAAGTTCATACGGCTTACCCTTTTGGAATTATGCGAAAAATTCAAAAAAAATTCCAAGTAGAGTGCACTTCCGTCCGGTATAAATGTTTGTCACCATAATGCGACGTGCAGAACTAGATCTTAGACCAGTCCTAAATACACAATTTCAATATTATACGAAAAAAACAGGTCTTGAGATTTGCGAGTTACATACATTCATACGCACACACGTACCGCGTCAAGCCGAAAATAGTCAAAATGGATTCATAGATGCTCAACACGGATATTTCCATCAAAATTTTTAAATGTGAATTTTGTCGGTCTTACAATAATAATTATTGTGTAAGTAAAAATTGATTGCTTCCATCTGTAGATATTATTCTGTTGAGAATTTTTTTTTTTTTATTGGTGCCTGTCATATTTTATTCAACTCAAAATCCATTAAGTTATTTGAAAATGAATTCTTTATATTTCGAATTTATCATATGGATTTGGATTTCTTTTAATTTTCTGCTCGAATTTCCATGTAATGTCGAATTTGACATTATAAAGCCAGAAAATTTGTTCGAACAATCAATTAATACATAAAGTTAACCAACGATGTAAAAATATCTCCAATGTATAAATGGTAACAAAAAAATTATTTTTCCAAATTTTGAAATGATGAAACAATAAATACATGAAAATAAAAGATAATTGAATGATACACCATTCCAGGAGAATAGCATCAATCAAACTTTTTTTCATGCGTAATAAAAAACTCATTATCGAGTTAACCAAATAAAATGCAGCATGTATCAGTCAGATTTTTTACAAATACGAGTACATACATCAACTAAAAACAAAATTAATCGACAGTTATGGAAATAATTGATGCTTCAAAATGAAATGGATGGATAGATTTTCAAAAGTCATGCTGCTGCATCTATGAATATTTTAGATTTAGATCATTGATTCAATTACTTACAAACATATAAGTTTTTTGATATTTGAACGAAGATTAGACTGACAATTTAAAAGTTACAGAAACGTTCCCCAAATGTGTCAGATCACACTTTTTGAGCGTCATACGAGCGGGTGAAAAATTGAGGGCTGCTTTTATATTAAAGTTAAAGAAGTACTAAAAAATAATGATGATTTATGTGTAGCTCATACATGCATAATATCTCTCCCTAATTTTACCCTATTAGGTTAGCAATCTCCGCTTCTGAAGGCGTGAGTTGTTGATCCTTACCGGATACTGAACGACTGCGACTTCTGTACCCGGAGTAAAGAGAGAGAGAGAGAGAGAGGAATCATTTCCGGCTCAGGATCCGAGTAAAGATGTTTGATCTGTGATCAGGGGAGGAATACGTCTAACCTAGATTAAGCGTTTGAAGTTCAAATTAGTGATTCTAAGTTTTCGTTTGAATTAAGATGAACATTTAGGAGAAGGGTTGCTGCTAACAGGATATATGAAAAGATGTTTTCAAAAATGAGGTTTTTATTCCTTTCATTAACAGACAAACACTGATGTTTTTCCGTCTTAACTGTGAGTCCTGGCATTCACACCTACTTTGAAAATGTCACGTGAATTCCTAGGCGGATTTTGATAAGAAAAATAAGACAAAACTTAAAACTGCGGAAGAACCTCAGACGAAAAAAAAAAACTCGAGCCTCCCTTACACTACGCAATGCTGGTTTGCTTCGGAGTCAAAATTTGCTCGTCAGAATATAAGAGAAAGCAGGAACGCCGCCAGTGTACAACATTTTGCCTAATTCAAAATGCTTTGGTGCATTTATTTTTGACAACTTACGGTTGATACAATTTTCAGTTTGTATTCATCAGGTAAATTTTTCTTCAAATATAATTTTATCAGATACTTCAATAAAACTATAGAATTCCGTTTGAGCTAGTCAAAAATAATGAGTGATTGGAATTGGAAGCAATAAATCTGGAAAGCATTTCTTTAGAACATACAAGAAATCATGTTTTGTTGATAATTGACATAGGAAAGATGCTGTATTAACTATTAGGATTATTATTTGCAATTTTTGTTGGAAAGAATTTTTCTAACGATAAAATATTCCCACAATAAAAATTCACAAGGAAAATGGTTGACGCTGACTGAATTTGTGAATAATGTGAGTGATATATCTTTGGGATTTCAATCAATTTATTTAAATACATTTTGTTTTGAAAGTTGTTACTTCAAATTTAATGGTGAGCTTTATAGACAAGTATTTGGTGCAGCAATGGGAAATTTGATGTCTCCTGTGGTGGCTAATTTGGTTATGGATTTGGTTCTGAAAAAAGTTATTGCAAAATTGTCATTTGAAATTCCGTTTATAAAAAAGTATGTGGATGATTTAATTACAGCTGTGCCAAGATCTGAAATAAATGAGATTGTAACTATTTTCAATAGCTTTAATGCTCACATACAATTCACAGTTGAAACAGAGGTTAAAAACAGCTCACCTTTTCTTGATATGGTACTGATTAGAGAAAAATGTGACAACATTACCACCACCAAATGGTATAAAAAGCCCTCAGCAAGTACTAGATACTTGAGTTTTCAATCTAATCATCCCAAAAGTCAACTTTTCAATGTTGCTAGAAATATGTTCAGCAGTGCACTCTGAAAATATCATACCGAAGTAATCAGCACAGTCACCAGCTTACTTCGTTCCAATAAATATCCATGTGGCATTATAAACGGTATCAAAAATCAAATCATGAATTATTCACCTAATTTGAATGACAATGACAGAAGAAAGAAAAAAATCTTTGACTGATAAATACTTCACAATTCCGTATATAGATAGCGTTAGTTACATGATTAAACGAGTATTCGAAAACAAAGAGGGAATTGGAATTTGTTTCAAACAGCACAAAACAGTAGGCAATTTATTCTCCAAAAAAAAGATAAAACAGATCAAAAATTAAGATCTAATTTAATCTACAGAATGCCGTGTAACGATTGTAATGCACAATATACAGGACAAACTAAAATATATTTAAAAACAAGGCTGGATGAACACAAACGAAATAGTAAAAAATTAAATAAAAATACGCCGAGATGTGCGCTAGTCACGCATTGCATAGATTCAGGTCATACATTTAATTTTGATGAAACTTATTATCCATGATAAAGTATACTTAAATAAAAGACTTACATTAGAGATATTGTATATAAAACAAGACAAACAAAATATTAATGAAAATACAGATACTGTAGCTTAGCACGATTTACAACAATATTCTTCAGATCTAGGCTCATGTTACTTTTTTGATTTTTGTTTATATTTTTGACATCTTGCGTGATGCATAATTTTAATTGATTGACACCACAATTGACAAACTTCTACCAGTGCCAATTTGCATTTTTTTGACAATGCGTGCATGCACGATTTTTAACACGTAGTTAGTCAACATCTTCCACTGATGTCGGGTGTGGCAATTGACAAGAGAAAATTTCTCTTTTTTCCTCTTTTACATATTAATATTATTTTAAACCAATGTATAACTTCAATTTTTTTGAACAATAATTCATTTGTAAGTAATTCTGACATTCACATACACATAATTAGTAATAAAATAAAATTGTAGCGCTTTTGAGGATGGCTGAGGTGCAGCCGAAACTGTAAGACAGAAAAGAAATAAAATTAAATAAATTGACTGGAATGCCAAAAATATTTCACTCACATTATTCATATATTATGTTCAAATAACAATTTTAAGTCAAGGTTCAAGAAGTCAGATCCATCTGGAGGGTCTAACATCCCTACAGAGTCGGCATAAGGTCAAATATACCGAGCAAGCGTTGCCCTTATACACGAATATATGTAAAAGAGTATTAGTTAGTACTCTAATATTATTTATAATTACTACTATAATTACTGAGTATACTGGGTTAACTCAGTGCATTTATACACACAAACAACGTTCTGGATAGAACTGACTGCTTAAACCTTGACTTGAAATATTTATATGAATATAATATATACATCCCATCAGACTTTATACTTTACCGTAGGTAAGTCAGGTTATTGCTCCCCTTAATTACCTGTATAAGTCACCGTTAGTCAAGATTCGTCTCGTTCACGAACGTCACATATTTCGATGAAAATTACCGTTTTCAGCATCCCTGAATTCATTTTGACTATTTTCGGCTTGATTTCGGTACGTATGTATGTGTACATTCGTAGCTTGCAAATCTTAAAACACGTCGAACGTATAATATTGAAATTTTGTATTTAAAGCCCGTATGACACGCTCAATTTTTTCGTACATTTTTCAGTTCAATGTTCGGTTTGTGAAAAAATTGACTGTTGCAAACAGGTTAAAATGTTCAATGATTTACTCAATCTTTCGTTCAATGAAATAATAGAACTTGCCCTATTTTGTTCAATGTTTTCGTCAATTAATTGCGCAGATAGTATTGCAATGCGCTGTCAATGGTAGCCAGAGATAGAAAATACATTCCTATCATTTAAAACAAAATGAAACAAAATCAGTCCAAAAAAAAAAGAAATAAATGGAGCAGAAGCCGGTTACGACATAGAGAAGCGAACGATGATATTTTAACAATGTTGAATAAAGAATTGTTAATATAAATTCGTTCAAAAATTATCTAAGATTGCTGAATGAATGTTTCCAGAATGTTTCATAAATTTTTCATACTTAAATTGGTAGCATCAACTGCGAGAACTAGAGCCAGGATATTAATTTCCTCCACATAACCCATTTTTGACATTAAATGTTTGACAGCTAGTTTGTCGGTATGATTCTCAGAAAATAGAATTAAAGTACGCATTCGCATGCAACAAAAAATTGAGATACGTTGCATACAGGATTTCTTGCTTTCAATAATTTAGTTTAGTTCATAAAAGAGTACAGAAAAATTGATCACAAAACATTGACATAGAAATTGTACGAAAAAGTTGAGCGTATCATACGGGCTTAACAGGCGCTGGCTCTTAGTCCAACTCACGAAGGAAAATAAAAGAGGAGCGGACATTCAGTTGGAAAACATGAAACATAAAATGTAATGCGGCGGGTGTGAGAGAGATGGAGAGGGTAGGCCCAGTTTTGCGTGCTTCATATGCGAAAATAAGATTATATTATTTTTTTTTCAATAAAATTCGTTTAATAATTTGAAACATTGATATCCCCTTCAAAGTAACATGGAATTGTCAGTAGATTTGCTATTATAATTTTGAAATAATTTTTGCTCATTTTTACATCTCCAGATGGTTTTTTATTATAAATCCAAAACAATTAAACGTAGAATGTTATAATGCATTATTGAAGACGATAGTACCGTCTAGATGCTCATATCCTATTTTCATTGAGATGGACTGAGCCACAAGTAGACTTTACTTGATAGTCGTTTAGAATTTTTCGCATAAATTCGAAACGATCGGGCGTAGAGTATTGAAAGTTAGTATTTCAGTCTGCTTTAGCATCTGAATGATTGCCTACTATTTTAGTTACAATAGACTGAGCCAAAAGTGCACTTCAGTTAATTTTTTTCCAAATTTGGCTGATAAATTCAGAACTACTAGCCGTAGAATCTCAGAAATCAGTATTTAGGAAGGTTGTAGCATAAGAATGATGACCTACTGTTTCCATAGCAACCGACTGGGCCGAAAACGCACTTCATTTGACAGATTTTTAGAATTTTTTGGATAAATCTAAAACTATTAGCCGTGGAACGATGAAATTTTGTGTTTGATTATCGTCCAATGATGTACAAGTAAGTCACGTGATGTCCACGTCAGATTTTTTTTCTTATGGAGATTATTAGAAATAATAAAGATAGAATTGTCACATACCTCATTCCAAGAGTATTTCTGGACTATGAAATGAATAAGTGTCGCATTAATATTAAAATCTTTGTTATGTTGTTTAAATCTTTCTAATAAATTTTTCATCGGGAGAACATTGAAATGAACAAATAAATGAGCTTTTAATCACGATCTGTTGAAATATTCTGTTCGTGGTATTTCAGTTTAAAAACTCTAGTATCACTGGTAGTAAATTTTTAATTATAAATTTATAATCGAGTCATGGTTGCGTTTTATTAATTTTTAAAGAATTTTAAGGTAAGCTTAATTCAGCAGTTATTCATTATACGTATGTATCGTTTGTAGAATTAATTAATTTTTCAGTTATCCAAACACGTATAATTTTCTATTTTAAAACTAAAACCGCTCTTGGGTTTAACGCAAATTGTATCAACAAATAGAATAAATAAATTTCTGTACGTTTGGGGCGTGCGAGAACAGTTTGACAAAAGTTGTCGCTATTTTGTTAGTTTGCTACAACTTTCAGTAATAAATGCCACCCAGCCAGAAAAACTCGTGGAAATTCACTGAATTTTTCAGTCACGAGTTTCATAAACAGCCATTTACAAATGCAGCAAGGCAGGAACGGACTTATCTTTTTCAAACGGAGGAGAATTTTTATGCAAGTTTTCCTATGGGGATTTTTGTGGCATGCATTAGACACTAAGTTATAATACTTTAGAATTTATGTGGAGAAGAGATTTCTAACATTCTTCTTTTACTGAAACCTTATTTTTATAATATGAATCATACCCTTACAAATGAGTTTAAAAATTAATCGCTTTTTAGACAGACAGATCTTATTTTCGAGTCGAAAATTACTGAAAAATGAGAGTCAAAAACATAATTTACATACAGTTACAACATACGCGTCAAATATTTCAAGTTTTCTATTATGACAACTTCTTCAGAAAATGAAATTATAAGGCCTCGTTCCTTAGCTTAATGTTTGATGTAATTTGATTTGGTTTGAACCAGTGACGTCTATCGCAGCTTTAATTTGGTTCTGTAAAATCACTTTGTTACCAGTTATAAGAGACGAAATTAATTTACAAAGTTGCAGAATAAAGGTACACAATTCCCAGTGTTGGATACATTACACATAATTATTTTTCTGACTCTCCGTGCGAATTTTATATTTTAATGGGACTTAATAATTCTTTGTTTCAGACTGAAGTTGGAATGTGAGAAACTAGCGGGAGAAAAGACTGAAATGCAACGACACTACGTAATGGTAAGTCACAGTCTCTTCATAAGGTTTCTTTCCTAGAATTCCAAATGTTGTCAAGTGTATAATTCTTGAATTGTGATAAAAATGTGCTTCTACTTTTATATCCAGATGTTAGAATCTATTTTTTGTTTGTTCAGTTTTAAACGTGCAATTATTTTGCGAGCTTTTTTGCTCGATAAAAACCTGAGATGAATACTGATGCTTGCAGTTATCATCCGTTATTCTACGTACACCATGAAGTGTCTGAATCTATACGGCAGCACAATAAGAAAAAAAAAATTGAATCAATTTAGCCACGAAAACGTTAATGAATTCTGAGCACATTAAAAAAAACTATTGAAACTAATTTTTTTGTAAAGGAAAATCGTTGTAATTAGCAAACATGATTTCAAAATGAACGACATTTTAAAAGGTTACGAAAAACCGCTATGTTGTTGTGACGTCATTACGCACGTTGACACTCAGCTGTAGCATTTATTACAATGAAGCCTACAACAGAAAACCCATGTTCTAAGAAAAAACTGGTAAATTAGTATTGTATTCACTAATATTTGCCACGAAAAACTATCTCCTCCCAGAAATTAATTCGTTACTATCTTATCAACTACCCCAAGAAATGTTTACTTCTTTCAAACAATTCTGATCGCTATCTCCTTCATTGTTTTCCCTTCTCTCTCACCCTTCGCCATTTTATCTTAAAAAAATTCCATCAAAACAAACAAAAACTTGAAATTTACTCATCAAGTTCCATCCAACTTAATCTGATACCAATCACACTAAATTAAAATCCCCAAGCTTACAACGAGCGATCAGTTGGGGTCTCATCGCATTTCGTTTCTCCCCACCAGTAAGCTTTGATAGTGGTGGGGGAACAAATCAGGGGCCGTGTGAGTAATTTGGCTGTAGGTTAGCACTGATGCTTGAGCTATTAGTCTGTGGGGAGGGGGTGAAACAGTGGCGGAGGCAGTTATTTTCAACAGCGGAACCTCAATAAATAAATTATATTATTATCCTATAAATCAAGCTTAAATAATCTCCAACAGAATTTGTTCTTTATACATAAAGGATATGAAAAGGATTATGTTCGTCTGTTCGATATCTTGGGTTTAAAACATATAAATACAATTTCTCATGTTTTCTCAATATTTGTTCAGTAGGATATGAATTTGAAAATTTTATATAGTTGAATAGTATATTATGTTTATATAAACAATTTTTCCTCGTATACCCTGGAACATTATGTACTACAAATTTGTATATAAATACATATCTATTCTCAGTTATTGTGACGCCTGAAACTAATCCCATATAGATTATCAAAAAGTAGTTAATCACAGTTTGTGATCAGTTTACCATAATGATACCCATTATTACGTATCAAATAAATGGTTTTTTGTTGCCACTTCGCTTATAATGATTTGTTTGTCCGTATTTTGTGTACGCCACTGGCATGAAGAATACTATTTTGTGGTGGGGGTAAAGTGGGGACATCTGAGGGTTGTGCGCGGGCGGCTGGTTGCTATAAACAGCTATTTCACCCTGTTAGACGCGACTCGCGACAGCGGACTTGTCGCAATCGATAGTAAACTGTCGTCTTGTTGGATTGGCTTCAGCCCCCACCCACACCCCCAGTGGCCTTCTTGTGCTTTAGCTTGTGGCACACATGCACAGGAATGTATTCAAATGTTTTAATTTATGCTAGTATGTATTAACCTGGTTACAAATTAACGATACAATTGGCGACTAAAATCGATTTAAAGCTGCTTCAAAAACTTATAAAACAAATTTCCTATTCGAAATCCTTACTACTTTCAAACATATAATTATTGTCATTAACATACGAAAAAAGACATAATAATGTAATTCACATCCTAATATTAAATGACTATGTTAAAAAGCGTGGGACGCTTTGTCTAAATTAATTGATAGTACGATTTTCTCAAAAAAACTGTGACTAAAAAGCATCCTACACATCATGTCATTAGACATTTATTAGTGAATTACAAAATTTTGTCTTTTTACTTACTTGTACTAAGCACACACATTTCGAGATTTTGATGGAAATATCCGCTTTGAGTATTCCTTAATCCATTTTGACTATTTTCGGCTTGATGTCGGTACGTATGTGTGTTCGTAACTCGCAAATCCGTTGAAAGTATAATGTTGAAATTTTGTATTCAAGACTGATCTAGGATCTAGTTATGTATGTGCAATCGTCTGTACCAGAAGTGCATTTTACTTGAAACTTTTTTTGAATTTTTCGTTTGAGTCCAGAATTATTAGTCTTAGGATACTGAAATTTAGTATTTTAGATTGCTGTAGCAGCTAAATAGTTATCTTCTATTTCTGTTCCAATCGGCTGTGCGCCCCAGTGCACTTCATATAACAGACTTTTCAAATTTTCCGCATTAATTCAAAACAATCAGTCGTAGAATATTAAAATTCCGTATTAAACACTTATATAACATCTAATTGTACATCTCGCATTATGATAGCAATCGTATGACCGGAAGTGCACTTTACTCGAAACATTTTTAGAATTTTCCGCATAGATCCAAAACGATTGAACGTAGAATGTTAGAATTTAAGACGATAGTCCGTCTAGATGCTCATATCCTATTTTCATTGAGATCGACTGAACCGAAAGTGCATTCTACTTGACAGTCTTTTGGAATTTTTCGCATAAATTCGAAACGATCGACTGTAGAGAATTGGAATTTATTATGTCAGTCTGCTGTAGCATCTGAATAATTGCCTACTATTCTCATAATAATCGTCTGAACCGGAAGTGCACTTTGGTTGAATTTTTTCTTAATTTTGCGCATAAAATCAGATCTTTTTCTCGTAAAATCTTGGAAATCAGTATTCAGGAATGTTGCAGCATAAAAATGATGCTTTACTTTTTCCAAAGCAATCGAGTGGGTCGAAAGTCTTTGCTTGACAGATTCTCAATCTTTTTTTTGGAAAATCCATAAAAGTTAGCCGTGGATCAATGTAATTTTGAGTTTCTATTTCGTGACAATTATATCACATTACATACAATAAATTATTATTTTCAGTTGAACTTTCATAATGTTGCTATTCCCTCTGCAATCATGAACATTCTTTTGTTGTAAACAAGACTTATTCTTCAATTAAATTCGAAATATTTCTGGATTTGCGGATCCTTACGAAGGAATTAAAAAAATGCTAAAATTACAGGTTAATCCGAATATATTGGACATCAAAATTAGATTGGCGGTAATTTTGACGTTTGTTAGCAAAATTAATACATTCAAATTATTGCAAATAATACGTAGATTCGTCTGCGCTATCAAGTTATCGTGCTTGCACACAGACAGACCGACTTTATTTAAAATCATGTTTTTTTGGATCCAGTACTCTACTGAAAACGTAAAGATCCACAAAATCTCGAACTGTCAAAAAATCACGATCATACAATACTTATACATATATAATACTTGTATTTCTCAGACAGGCCATGGTATCTTGTATCTTTTTTTATGATAAATAAATTTATTATCATTATTAGTTGACATCACTTTTGTGCTTTTGCTTAATTGGAAATTGTATCATTGTGTTTATTAAATAAACCATTGTCAAGAATGTTAGGTTCAAAGCAACCGTAACATACAAAATACTGGACAATGATGATGTTTTCCGCCGTGATGCATACTTTTTTATCATTTACTAACACTCAAATCTTTTATTTAATGATTTTTTCATAGATATTATTATAGCAAACATTCTGATTTTATGAGTCCCTCTTAAATAAGATTATTATGAAATCTCATTTATTTCCACAGGTTCAAGTCGTTTAGATCACTTTACGCGTTTCCGTATACCTACCTATCGACTACATTACTTCTACGCGCTCCAATTTCTCCTGCTTCTTTACTCACTAGCTGTTTGTCTTACGCGTCTTTGTACCCTGGTTTATATACCTGCCGCTATTTTTCGACGATTTCAGAAATTTCTAGTGGGTTACCAGAAATTTTAATGACGTCATTCGTCCTTGACACATATCAGTTGTTTGGGTTAATCATCATACAACTTGTGTCTGCCGCCCGTTTAACATCCTTGTTCCACGTGTGAAATAAATGTAGCTGCAAGGCTTTGACTGAAAGATAAATATTATACGAGGCTAAATTAAATTACATTCTATTCTCCTGGTACCAAACCTTAAGAATTTATTCGTTCAACATTCAAACACGCTAATAAAACTTTCATTCATAATTCAACTAAAATAATTTGCGGTATTCAATGTGACGTCACAGGTGCAGAAATTTTGTATTGACCAAGTCGATGTTCAATTGTCAGGCGTGATTGACAGCCTACGGTTACTAGATGTTCGGTGGTTGCCAGGCATCAACTGTTAGACAATTGAATATTGGCCCATTGTCGGCTTAGGTATATAAGAGCGTGAGCTAGGAGAAGAATGGATTCAGTGATTCCAGTAATAGTAACAGTAAGTGAAGTAGTGATCATGCAAGTGTATAAAGTGAATATTGGCACTGTAACATGTGAAAATAAATTATTTACAATATAATTTGTGACAATATATTCATTTTTAAGCACAGATTTAATTTAATATAAACGTATGATGTAATAATAAAATAGTAATCCTATTTCATCAGTCATTATAAACAGGAAATAAAATTTATCAATGCACGCAGTATTCGTACTTTATCAAATTATAGATGCGACGGTGTGTACACTACGAGGTTAGAAATAATTTAGCCGCCAACTGATTACTTAAAAAACCGCTATTATATTTGTATAATTGTGCGAGGTATTTTTAGATTATTTTATATCCATTGTGAATAAGAGAACAAGTTCAAAAACAAATTTCAACAAAATATATGTAGCTTGTGCTTCAGAATTATAGTTGTGTAGCTGTCATTTTATTTAACTATTTGGGAAGTTGAACAAACTTTAAAATAGTTACTGTAAAGAAAGAGAAAATTATTAATAAAGTAATTCAGAAAGTAAAAAGTTTGCAGTCACAGACGGAATAAGGTAATAAATTATTCAATCACTTTTTTTGTAATACTTGAATTTATGGTTTGTTACCTTTGGATAAAATTGATGTCTGTTGCACAAAAATTGCGCAGTGTGCATCGAACAGCAAAATAATATAATATCGACAATCGCGCATCGCTTGCAGACTCTTCGATTCCGCGAACTCGAGAATTTCATTATGTGAAGTTATTTGATGTACGGTTACGAAGTATCACTACTAGGCAGATATATTTTACAAAATATCATTACCGTATCATAGGAACTGATGAACAAAGTAAGCTCAAAAGAATATCTTGTATGCGAAATGTCTCCAATACAATTTAATAAAATTGATAGACAACAGATGAAGTTCGATATTTGTATCAAAAGATGGAGATATCCATGCTTATTTCACAATAATGAGGAAGATGCCGTGAAAAAATAAAAAGCTACTGCAGCTCGTACCCAATCTTGTTGGATTTTTTACTGTTTGATTTTCAAGGAACGGTATTTCTTTTTTTTGTGCACTCTCTGTTGGTAGCTAACTGATTGGAATATTTATTGGTTTAATTCGTGTAGTGTTGTATCCATATTTCGTCCACGGTGACAAAACAATTCCTCAAGTCCTGATTTCACTGTAACAATTGCAAACAGTCCTTGGAACACACCACACAATTCCGAATTTGGTCAACTTTAAGAAATCGAGGGACCCATCTTGCAAATAGCTTCTCCATGTCCAAATTTTGGGTCTAGGACGTTTCAGTGGTTTTGTTTTCAATCGGCGGTGCTTCGCACCAAAACGAATTGGCAGGTTTCGCCCGCTTTGACCGAGCTGACGTGTGGAATCTTGCGTAACTTGTAATAGTGGTTTGATTTTCAATCGGCGCTGAACTGGTCGGCGTTGAACCGGCTGACGACAAATCGGCGGCACTGAATGATCCCAATCCCCTCAAAGTTCACACCCCTTCACTCTTCTGTCACCTATAAGCAGATCATGGATTCTACCAGTGATTTATAGTTCAAATAGAACAAATTTCCCAAATCTGAATATATCGTTTCAGTATCCTAATTTTAATCCCATCGTCTTAAAATTGAGCATAGTTTCAATTGTTTTAGTTGCTTTTAAGATATTCCTGCCCCAAACTTCTTTTTCGACGCCGCCTATGGTGCATCATGTCAGGATGTTCCTGTGAATAATGAGACACATTAATAAGCAGCTTTCCCTGGAAATTGCCTCATCGCGTGCTGTTTTCTTTTTCCCTCTTGCACCTTCGATCATAATGCTATCTCACTTTTACAAATACACCGCTAGATACCGCCACTGCGCTAGATTGCAGCGCCATCTATCCGTCAAAGAAAGCCGTACTCCTGTTCTTATTTCAAGTAATGAATTTCTGTAATGATATCCTTTTAAGTTCCAATGTTGGGTTTCCCTGGATTTCGTACCGTGCGAATTTGTCTATAGTCTCAATCAAGATATTTTATCACATTAACCTTTTTTCAAATATCTGTTTATTAACAGTATTAACACTTCATTGTATTATGGACGAATTTTTATATTCGTGAATTGTAAAACCATAGATTTATCCAATCAGGGTGACGCAAATCCCTCTCATCACTCAAAAAGCTAGAAAGAATTTTCCAAAAGTTAAATTTTTCCTAAAAATTAGGCAATTGGTCATTTAGCGATCAAATAAAGTAGTGACACTAAAACAGTGGTTTTTGTTTTAACAGGTGGTGTTTCGCACCTATGTAACTAATAAAGATTATCTTTTGTCACATGATTCATGTAAGCATGTCCATTCGAAACAAAATCAATCGGATATTCTTGAATTAGATTGATTGTAGGTACAACAGTTGCATGGTAAAAAATATTTCCATTCCTGTTTCTTTTTAGTCTGGTAATGAATTGCAGTCAGGCAATAATTAATCTGAAAATTAATTACGAAACACTTCTCCACGCGATAAAAATGCTTTCCAAATGGGCAGTAAATTCTACCGTCCAACCCTGGAACTAATTGAAATGAACGGACGAGCATAGATATCTTACTTGTCACATTTTCTGCGCTCTCTGAACATAAATTCAAATTTCATATTGAAAAATGTTCGATTCCTGACGTACTTTGGTGTTATATATTGCCTATATATTCGTTTTATGTGTCCCTGTTTCCATTTCCCCTCAGTACAGTTCTGCCCAGTCGGAAATTGCATTAAATCATCGTATTGAAGAAATGCTTTCCTTGATGGGAATGCATTATTATTCTAAAGGCATTTATTTTTCTAAATAGGTTTAAGTACATTTCCTTCGTTGATGACATAACGACAATCTATTATGTTTTAAAAGTATCCAGAGAAAAAGAATTTTACCGGTTGTCCAAATCTTCAAATTTACATAGTTTAATTCAAAACAATAGGACAATGATAATTTTCACGGTCGAGAATAAAAGCTCGTTCCAACGACACAAAAAATAACATCTCCAGAGTATACTCAATGAGGTCATTAATGCTCGATTATAATTGAGCCACGCTACATTGTATAATTTCTTTGATATCAATGAAAATAATAAATTTGAATAAGCTTTACAAAAAATGACCTACTAGTACACCTTTCGTGTGAATAATTGACAGTTGACACTGACATTGACATAAGGTAAAGCCGATTGCAACCATGAGATGATTATTTAAATGTTACAATTCATTAAAACGCTGTACCAGTCTCAAATACTAAATTTTATCATTCTATGGTCAAAGATTTCGAATTTATATTGTCAAATAAAGTTAACAAGCTCAATAGATGGTTATGAAAATATAAAGTTATCACTTGAATGCTACAATTGCTTCGAATACTAAAATTCATGATTCTATAGCTGATCGTTCTGGATTCGAAAAATTGTTCAGTAAACTGCACTTCCGATTCAGCCGATCGCAATCATAATGCGAGGTGTACAACTAGATGTTATAGAAGTGCTTTAAAGACTGTTATATTGATTCTAATTCAAATGAAAGTAAGTTCATGTTACTATGTTCGGGACGGAACTAGACAGTGCATCAGTGCAATCCGAGCTAAATTAGTGCATTTCCATCGCTAGGTAAATCAATATCGGCTCCTGAACTGTTCTGAACTATAGTAATCAAACATATTTTGGAAATGTTTCACTTTTCTTGTATTTGTTTGTGTAATTCATCTCAAGTCAATTTTAACGGATCAGGGAGCAACATAATTATTTAGCACAAACAGATTATCTTCTCTTTTCGTTTTTGACCGACGTATCAACACTATGCGTTGCGTAAAGTAGATAGAGAGTTACCTTATCTATGCGTTCACTGAAACAAACGCACAGTGTTGCTCGACACTCAAGTGTTGTCTATGAATTATCTTTTGGGACCCTATGGGTTCATGCGCACTATGAGAACTCATACAAACGTTCATGAATGCGGGTGTAAGATACACTATAAGTATTTTACTTGATGAGCTCTTAATTACACAAAGTAGATGTATTATTGAAAAATATATTATATCTATTGTAAAGTGTTATTAAATATAATGTACTGACCAATAAATAATACGAATGATCCATAATTAAGGATATTTCACTGATTTACTGACTTTGTACGAGGTATTATCCACTGGAGCTCACGATTGACCTTGCATTACAGTATGTATGGCTGAGCGCTGCGCGTTCTCCGCGCTCTATTTCAAAAACGGTAGAGCGCATGAAAAAATGTTCGAGAAAAATTTGTTGCAAATTTTATACTCTACAATTTTAATAATAAGTGTCAACATTATTGGTGCCATAGTAACCAAGATATTTGCAAAAACCCGATTTTTGGGACCTTTGCCCTTAAATAACTTTAGACGCAGTCACGAGATTTCATAAGACTTTTGAGACAACTTTAAAGCTGCATTCACAACCACTTCAGACTCAGCTTAATTTGCACTCGAAGTTCAAATTACTCAGGATTAAAATTTGTAGCATTCACAACCACTTTCAACATTGCTTGAAATGTAATGGCATCTATGAAAACAAGTACACAATAATGCAAATATTAAATACTTTATTCTTCTTTTCGTTTGAAAGAATATATTTTCAAATTCAGTGGTCAATTCCTTGCGGGCATGAAGAGCATTAGTTATGTATTGACTTGAATCTCAGTCCTTATTGAAAAATGTTATAAGGCAAATAAATATAATCAATCAAAATTTATATAGGTATATAAATTCAATAATCTCTCGTCCATATTAAAGAAAAGAAATGATCGATTGATGAAATATCAAAACAAGCTCTATCAACGTCAATTCACTGTTTGCATATGGCTTCTATTATTTTATTTGATTTTAAACGTCAAAAAACACATGTTGAATCATCAGAAGATGCAATGCGCATGCCAATTCGCTAGCGACTTGAAGTGAAAGTTTGTACATTGCAAACATTGCAATCCGAACGTAAAGTACGCAGACTAAAAATTTTAGTTGTGAATGGTTACTACTACGCTCATACGCTTAGCTTTGAATTTTAAGCTAGCATGAAATTGTGCCATGTTCAAATTCGGTTGTGAATGCACCTTTAGAATGCCAAAATAAGGTTTACACAAGTTTAAACCCTAATTTGACTGGGCTAGTGTACTTTAGCGTTAGTTTAAATCGTTCAAGATGAGTAATTTTCAGTAAAAAGACAAAATATTGGTTAAACATTACTTTGTGGAAGGTGGCGAATCTGCACCTTCGCTTAAGGTAGTATAACCGGTTCTAGAACTCACGTTCAGAATTTAATGAAACATAATTGGACGTTCAGATTTCTATGATAGCGGTATCAACGAAAAGAGGAAAATTTATTGAATATTGTGTTCAACTAAAATCCTATATAGCTTCAGAGCTTGTGATAAGAGTAATTGATAAATGATTAAGGAAAACGTGTTATGTTACTTACATGTGGCAACGCCGCTGAAAGGTTATTTTTTTCTATACTTTTTTTCGGTATCTCTTTTACTTTTCCAATGAAATTTTTTTTTTGTGTGATTTAATGATTTTAATTCAGACATTTCAGTAAATAGACTTTTGTAACTAGTAGTTAGTGAGAATAAATAAATGTTTGCGCAAGAGATTTATGCGCATGATCTCATATTCTGAGTGAAACAGAATATACTTCTATCTCTTTTGCATTTACGTGGCGTTGCCAAATAAATACGGAAGTCAAATTACACAAGGCACTAATTTGACACAAAATGGTTTATAAGTTTTTTTTTGAGTGAGTATATGAGCACAAATGTAGTTGAACGTTTAAAATGCTGTTGAGGCAACTACTGCAGAAATCATTGATAAAATCCTTGATCTAATGATAGGTGACTGAAGAATGAAGGTGCGTGATATTGTTAATGCTATAGGCACTGATCTCTAATATAACACTGGATTGGATTTAGGCCGCTGGAATGCGGCCCCAATTGCGCGTCGCCATCTTGGCAAAAACTGAGGTTTTGTGTCAGATCAATACCGCGTTGTGCCGCGATATTCAAAATTTAGCTGTTTGGTTTGCCGGTATTTTATTCATCAAACATGATGATCGAGTGCATGTTTTGCGGAAAGAAACCCGATTCATCGAGAAATTTGACACTGCACAAGTAAGTACAACAAATGAACCTGAAGTAACTGTCGTTATGACTGAAATAAGTAAACATTACTTATTTTTATTGCTATGCTATGATGTGAATATTTTCAAGATTTCCATCCGACGAACAATTGTTCTAAAAATGGCTCGAACAAATGGGTTTGCCAAACTTAGAAATAGCCAAAAACATGAGGTTATGTTCTCAAAATTTTGTTGCGTTCGCGAAAAGATACACGACTCTGGAAAATGATGTTGTTCCGACTATTTTCAACGAACTATACAAAAACTATAGCGTTAACTGCAAAACCAAAAAAAAATGTTCAAATAATCACACAATTCTCAATACGATTTATTTATTATTTAGATTTATAACAAAAATCGTAAAACTACTCAATGAATTTGATAATTCAGAGCTAAAATGTTTTAGAAATAGTGATAATACTGATACTAAAAAGTTAACAAATATTTTGAGCTATTAATGAATATTTTTAAATATTTTAACTATTATAACAATTTTTAAATACTTTTAACTATTATTGATTATTAATGTGTGCATATTGACGTACATTGAGAATAATTTCATAATCTAACTTGCATCATACTTTGAATTTCATCGAGTGTCTTCTATAAGTGTTTTGAATTTGCCGCCGAATAGTGACACAAAACCTCAGTTTTACTGTCAAGGCTGCCGTTCAACCGGGGTCGCTTTCAGATGCCAGAATACGGTCTAAACCCAATCCAGTGTTATATTAGAGATCAGTGGCTATAGGCATCTCGAGTAATGAATATACAGGGTGTATCACGGAAAGTGAAACATAGGCGTTTAACATGGGAAATCAGTTTTTCCCTACGCATTGCTCTCCTAATTATTTCTGACAAAAAGTTTCAAATAGATATAGTAAAACAGAAATTTCTGCATCCGAATCAATAAAAAAAAGTATATTTTGGCAGCCTTATAACAGCAGAAATGGAATTTGAAAATTCACAGAATTACAACTAATCGTATAAGCCATGGAATCAGAAATAAGAGACGAACAAAAGCATAAAGGCTTGTTTATAATGGATGTAAACTTAATCTGTTAACTTGTGATGCAAGATGTATGATGTTATTTTCAACAGCCTGGTTCATAATCAAACGTCAAAATTGTCAGAAATAGATCTAGAGAATGATTTTCAAAATCGATTGACAGTAAGATATTTCTGTCATGTTTTCAATAATTCTGTTAAAATATAAGACAATTATTGTAGAGAAGGAGTTACCATGAAATTTTTTTCCATTTCATGTCATTTCTTGCTTGGTATTTTTAATTCATGAGCTATATATTTCCATGAATTCTTATTACATAATCCATATTCATAGTCCACGTTAAATTTGTCATATATAGGCATGCGGAAATTTTTTCACAAGTCAAATTAACTTTATATCAAAATCACTTATTTCAAACAGCAGTGGATACAAACTTCGTGATGTGAAGACGAAATGTCAGTGTCAAATATGTCTACTGAAATACAAAAATAAATGCAACGCATACACGTGATACAATGCTCGCTCGCTATTGGTTGGAAATAAGCTGTATGATGTGTCATTATGAACGTCAAGGTGAAAATGCGTATAGTTTAATTTTAAAGTCTACAGAATAAATCACCGGTTACATCCATTATAAACCAGCCTTAATGCTTTATACGTCAAATTATTATTATTTATTTTGACAAATTGTAATATTGTAATAAAAGATCGATATAAAAGTTATTCTCAAAAATGAATAACTATTCAAATGAAGAAAAGCTACAAATAATTAAATGGTATTATTCTGGCAATAGTTTACGGCAAATTCGTGATTATATTAATACTCTTTGGCGAAATCATGATATTCCGGCGATGTCTACCATTCAACGATTCATTGCCAAGTTTGGGAAGACAGGTACACTCAATTTCAAGAAAGAGGAACAAAATATCGAGAACTACAATGAAAATGAAGAAAGTGTTCTTGCTTTGATAGAACTAGAACATACAATGAGTGTAAGAGAAATTTCCAGGGAACTGAATATTCATTTTATGACAGTTCATAGAATTCTTAAGAACCATAAATACATTCCTTTCAAATTTCAAAATTATCAACATCTTTTGGAACGAGATTTTGAAGTGCGTGCATCATTCTGTGAAATAATGATGGAGAAGTCAAATTATGATAGAGACTTCTTAAGGAATATTTTATTCTCAGGTGAATGCACATTTACCTTGAATGGCGAACCCAATGGTCATAATTACCGGTATTGGTCCAAGAATAATCCACATAACGTTATACAGTCCCGGACACAATATCGACAAACTGTAAATGTATGGGCAGGAATTTTACGACATCAAATAATAGGCCCGTTGTTTATTACAAGAATAAATTCGGAGTCGTATTTTAATTTTTTAATGAATATAGTTGGACCAGAAATTGCCGAAACAAATAAAGAAAATGTGTGGTTTCAACATGATGGCTGCCCTGCATATAGTACAACAGAAATTGTGGAATATCTAAATCAAACATTTCCTGGAAGCTTGGTAGGACGAAGAGAACCAATTAACTGGCCAGCACGGTCGCCTGATTTAAATCCGTGCGATTTTTTTCTTTGGGGTCATTTGAAAACTAATGTTTATAAAAGAAGATACCAGAGTATAGAAGAACTTGAATATGCTATAACACAAGAATGTCAAAAAATGAATAATAGGCAAATAAGTAACGTTCGGCAAAGTTTCTACAATAGATTGAGCTATTGTTTAGCACAAAACGGAGGATTGTTTGAACATCTATTATAATTTGAGAATTTAAGAATATTTTGAGTTTGTTGTAGTTCATATTGGATTTAATTTGTTGCATTATTCAATTGTTAGTGTTACTTTATTTTATTTCATCAATCTTAAACAATAAATCAAATTAAACCACCCATTATTTACCATCATTATTATTAGATTTTTATTTAGAAAATTGATATCCACTACCTACGGCAGATATCTATTTTGACAATCATCATTCTGACACTGACGTATTAAACGTTACGCTTTTGTTCATATCTTATTCATAATTTCATAGCTAATGCTAATAAATGCAATTCCGTGAATATTCATATTTTATTTCTGCTATCATGAAGTAGCCTAAATGATTTTTTTTCTCATTAAGTCGGTACAGAAATTTTGCTCTACAATATCCATTTGAAATTTTTTGTCTAAGATAATTTGGGGAGCAATGCGCACAGAAAAACTGATATCTCATGTTAAACGCCTATGTTTCACTATCCGTGATATACCCTGTATAATATTTGAATCAGCAACATGACATCGGACGGTTTGCAGCGTTTTCAGCAAAATTCTCAATTTTTGTCTGTTTTTTGAGCGTTGTTTTGTCATTGTGACCTGAGATCAAAAACAGTTCAAAGAACAAATTACAAATTAGCAATGAAGACTGCTCATTCTTCAGCCGGGAAGATTTTGATGGCTATCTTTCAGGATTCACCAAGATTAATCTTTGTCGACTGTCCGGAAAAGTGTTGGTATTAAAGATGCACATTGAACTTTTTGAAAAGCGAGCTGTAAGAAAAACGTCAACGATTGGCTCACAAACAGTCCTCAACTATCACGAAAACACATCAGTTTACTTTTCTGTAGTTTCCGATATGTTTATATCAATTGTATATAGTCTTAGACTTGACTGTATAAATTGCTTTCTCATTATTTTTTTTTTGTTTCAGTATTACGAAATGTCATACGGGTTAAATGTGGAGATGCATAAACAGGTAAGACAATCAATCATTTAAACTTGCAATATTTCCTAACCAGTAATTAAAACTTCTCTAATCAAAAAAGAAAATCAGTATTGTATTTTTCCTCCATTTTTTGCAATATACAAACCAATATTCCTATCCGTCTCTTTCTCTTTCGCTGTTCTGTATGTCACCAAAGCAAAGAGGTATTCATCCTAAGCCCTCTAGGATTAAAACTCAGTTCAAAAATCGATTGGATATTGTACGACATGCACAAAAAGACGAAAAAATGAAAGCCGACAATATAGACAGAATACAGAGTAGCTACAGCTACTGCGATCAGATGAATACGAAGCTGCGCTGACCAATATGACAGGAATATTTTAATCATAGGGCAGAACAGACGCTTTTGTAGAGATTAAAGCAGTAATTTTCAAAATGTCACAGAATAATAAATTACTGAACATTTAGTAGATGCAAAGAATTCCTTATTATACTTCAAAGGTCTTATAGTAAATTTCAGATTTTAAATAAAAAATCTAATAATGACTCTATTTGATCAAGTTTATAATCAAAATTAGATTATTACATTAATATTAAGAATAGATGTTCTGATTTTCATACAAAATTTGATCATACATACTTATAAGCCTTGACTTACCATAAAGAATAAAATATACCGTTTATGTTAATGCTTATATGAAGAAACCTGAAACTAATTTATTAATGGCTAAATCTTGTGAAAACATCAACTGAATAAATAGCTCTTCCCGACTTTTTGAAATAATAACAACCTTAGGGCATCCACATACTAAGACCATTCTCACACAACGCGCAGATTCTAAAAAATGAATACATAGGAATCAATAAAGTTCGTTTCACTAACACCAGAAGATAAAAAACACACCCACACAAAATTCATACGGAATAAATTCAACGTATAGATACGTTTTTTGTTCCATCAATTTACGATTGTCATGTCAGTGCAATATGTTGCGAGGGCAAAGTAAAACGAACGTATTTCTGCGCTTCGCGGGCGAGCTAAAGAAAACAAAAAAGCAAATACCTAAACAAAGCAAAACAAAACGCGAACGAAATAACGAAAGAGCGAATACGAAACCTTTATTCAATTCAATAAAGCGAAACAGTTCCAGATTTATAGATTTATCAACCCCTTGCACACCCCTCATCGGTCGATCCGGGTGATTTCGTAGAAGTTTAGCGTTTAAATTTTTTGGCACATTCATCTGAGGCAACAAAATTGCTTGAAAACTTCTAAAGTACTTACAGTCCAATTCACTGTATTTAAAATGTCGTGTCTCAACATCATGGAAGTATCATAATTATGACTTATTTAATATGCAAATAAAGGATAAAATATAAGTAACCTTTATCAAAATATCTTACGTATATTTCATGCCGATTTATATCTTCATATGAAGTCAAGCCAAACCCTGAATCAATCAAAACAAAAATACTTAATGTCACTAATTTTCACTCGTCTGCTTATAATATCAAACGCACTTTTTATTTTGAATGTCACTCAACAAAAATGCTGGTATTCTCAGGCATTCATCGGCAAGTGTCTATCAGCAAATCTCTCGTTTCTATGAACACCAAATTGTGATTGGTCGAATGCGATAGTGGAAAAAATAAGGAAAAGCTGAATTTTTGCATGAAGCCTCCTTTTGTGGTTCTAAACAACATCCCGAATATCCTATCCGATGCATGCACCGCTAAAACTGTTACGCGAGAATTTATCATAATTTTTCTATGAATAATCATTTTTCTAATAAGAAATAATCTATAATTTATTTATTTTCTTTGATTAATAAATATTTTTCAATCACAAATAAACGTGGAAATACTTAAAAAAACGCATCTTGTACTCTACCTCAAAAAAGATGTGGAAAGGAATGCACGTATTATGAGAAAAATAAACGTCAGAACTATTTGAATCCAATTTTCTCAAAAACCGTTCGACTTACTTGTACATCATTGGATATATATAATACGATGTGATTTTGTGTTTGATCGTATATATCATTGGATATGTATAATCAAACACAAAATCGCATCGTTCCACAGTTAATCATTTTGGATATACTCAAGAGATTCTAAAAATCTGTCAAGTAAAATGCGCTTTCAGTCAAGTCGGTTGCTGTGGAAACAGTAGGCCATTATTCTTATACTACAACATTCCTAAATACTGATTTCCAAAATTCTACGACTACCAACAGACCTAATTTTATGCGCAAAATTAAAAAAATAAATTCCTATTGAAGGGCACTTCCGGTTCAGTCTATTGTTATGAAAATAGTAGGCAATCATTCAGATGCTACAGCAGACTAAAATACCAAATTTCAATATTCTACACCTGATGGTTTCGAATTTATGCGAAAAATTCCAAAAGACTGTCAAGTAAAGTATACTTCCGGCTCGGTGGATCTCAAGAAAAATAGGATATGAGCATCTAGACGATATAATCGTCCTAAATACTGAATTCTAACAATCTACGTTCAATCGTTTTGGATTTATGCGGAAAATTCGAAAAATGTTTCGAATAAAGTGCTCGTAATCGATAGCAATCATAGTGCAAGGTGTACAACTAAATATTATAAAAGTGCCTAATACAAAATTTAAATATTCTACGACTGATTGTTTAGAATATATGCGAAAAATTCAAAAAGTCTGTCATATAAAGTGCACTTCCGGCTCAGCCGATTGTTACAAAAATAGAAGATGACTATTTAGATGCTACTGCAATTCCAAATACTAAATTCTAGTATCCTATGGCTGATCATTCTGAATTTATGCGAAAAATTAAAAAAAAAGTTTCAAGCAAAGTGCATTTCCAGTTTAGCCGATCGCAATCATAATGCAAGATGTACAATAAGATGTGAAGTTCTTCATACGAAATTTCAACATGCTTTGGCGGATCACTCTATATTTATGCAAAAAATTCAAAAAAAGTTTTAAACAAAGTGCATTTCTGGCCTGACCGATTCCTACAAAAATAGCAGGTAACCAATCTGATACAGCATCAAGTTCAAATACTGAATTTCAACGTCCTACGGTTGATCATTCTGGATTCATTAGAAAAATTCGAAAAAAGTTTCAAGTAAAGTGCACTTCCGGTACAGACGATTGGAAGCATAATGCGAGGTGCACAACTAGACCCTATACCAGTCTTAAATACAAAATTTAAACATTATACGTTCAACCAGGTTTGAGATTTACGAACGCACGCACGCCCGAACATACGTACCGACATCAAGTCAAAAATAGTCAAAATAGATTCAGGGATGCTCAAAACGGATATATCCATCAAAATCTCGATATGTGAATTTTGTCGGTTTCACAATACTTCCTTGTACTTTGTACAAGTAAAAAGTACTAACATGTTTTTTGCAGGCAATTTTCTGAGCTACAAATTTAATCACACCTATTATTTCGGTCAAAGTTACCGTTAATGAGATTTTTGCGAAAAACCGTTTATCTTGACCTTTCATCCCGCGTAACATTTTTAGCGGCGCATGCATCGGCAGGAATATTTGGGATGTTTTTTGATACTTCGAAAGCCTTCTGATTGGTCAAAATGCGAACATGATTTGCTCACACTAGCAACAGAATTCAAAGCAAGCTTGCTGGAAATGAATTCAAGAAATAAAAGGGAAAAACATACTCACATATAACAAATTTAAATCTTCGAACTGAAAAAAATCTATTCACGACTATTCCATTCGTAGTATTTATAACAAGGTTAACAATGCTAAATCGCCATAGAAACGGTGCATATCAGTGGGTATTTGGACGTGTAGAAATACCATTGGGTATTACACTAGTGGTCAGAGTGAGTATTTTACTCAAAGATGTGGATACCTCCAATTTGTGCTTTCTTCGTATTTAATGGAATATTTTTCTGAATATCTTCATCAATTTTATCTTCTGATCTATCACCAAACCTTTCTGAACTAGATTCCATATCAAGACGCAATATATTTCTCTATTGTTCGTCAAAGAAAATGCAAGAAATTCTAATTTTTCAGTTTGACAGGAGTTTGTTTACTCGTTCCTATGAAAATTACGTGAGTTGTTACTAGATTCATAGAAAACTAGTTTGAAAAAATGGTTTGACTCCTGGAATAGTCGTCCATATATCATTTGTAGTTAAAGTATTATAGACTATTTTTGTGGTGCAATCACTCATGTTTATTGTGCTTGTGAATACCACTCGTGCTGCACACTCGTGGTATCCAAACGCAAGCACAATAAACATTCGTGATAGCATCACAAAAATAATCGATAATATTTCAACTACTTATGGTATAATAAATGATAATTGATGAACGACTGACAAATGATGTAACTGACAGATAGCCAGCCCCTACCGATAAGGAACCTTGTACTTATGTGAAAGTAATTCGTATTTTGGCTAATCAGAAGGCTTAAATCCCATAAGAACCCTTGGACCGTTTTCAATTGAAATAAATCATTGATACAAAAAAAAAAAGATTTTCAGATAACTTTAACAATAAAATTTGGTATACCTATTTGGTATAGTATATTATATTGATATTATTTTCAAATCTTTTATGATCTTGAAGGGAAAACTCTGCAAACATTCGACAAATCTGAATCGACAGCACAATCTGGCGGTTATAGATTGAAATGTGCGCTGAAATTTCAAAACATTCAATCAAGTTTCGCAGATAATTCAAGCGAAATTTAGAGATTAAGTCAATAAAAAACCATGGTGACTTGTTTAAATGACCAAATGAACCTCAGACACAATCCATTTTCAAATCTCTTGATATATATAATTCACGTTTTAAGTAGAGTTTTTTTGAAAATCTCTACCTTTCTCAGTTATTTTCAGTTACAGTTCGAAATTTTTGTGAACAGATTGAGATATATTAAATTTCATATCATTTTATTTTATACTGCTTTTCCATATTTTTGTTTCAAAAATCACAGGCGCGGGCTACTTGACGCCGTTCTGTTTGGTCTAAATCTCTATTTATTTTTTTGAAGTTCTTCGATTGATTTATATTTACTTTTCATTTTTTACTTCCTTCTAGTCTCTCCGATAGTCTGATGATGATCACTCAATGATCGAAACTGGTTTCTAAATAAATAATTTTGAGAACAGTGTGATTAAGATTTTTTAAATTTTTTTCTTTAAAAATATTTATCATCATTTGGAAAAAAGATGTTTAATGAGTTATTAATAATTAAAGTAACGAATCCAAGTTTTTTAAAAAAACATTGCTAGAAATATGGCAGTATTGAATCCATCGACTTAATTATTGGACGCGGTTTCTTTACAATACTAATTCTTGACTTGACAAGAGAAAGCGACGCTTGTAACATCCCTACATCCCCTACTCGGGTTGAAACCTAGCTAGTTCGTAGGAGACGGCGTGCGGTCTACAATGGAGTTGGAGGATTTAGTTGGTAGCTTTCCTGGTTCAACCAGCGGTTGATCGCCGAACCTAAACGGGAAAGGAGAGAAAAAAACATTGGGCGAAAGACAAAGCAAATGACAGTATCATTGGATAAGATAAAGTCAGCCCAAATATTATTGAAATACCACTTGTGAGTGAATTCATTCATTAATTTTTTTCCAAATCAACTTGTTACCATCTGTAATTTCATATTTTCCTGATATATTGAAGTAATTAACAAATATTGAGAGTTAAAATATCTTCAAATTCGCGGTATTTTCTCTTATTCAGTTATCCCGAAGTGAATTTATTTCTTTCTTTTTTCTACAGCCCACCTAGTAATAAATCTTCGAATTTGTCTTAATCGGTCAACTTACTTTATGTACTGAGTACCTAAACGTATAAAAAGCTCACTGACATGAATTAGCAACTTCAGTTTTTGCAGTAGATTTTGAAAATGAGAGCAACATATTTATGTACATACATCATTTAAATATTCTTGGTACATAAAAAATCCAATTTAATAGTTTCGGAAAAATTAATAAAAATAAAATAATCATATCACAGTTTCAAATATTTCAGTACAACAATATGAAAACAGAGCATCAGATACATTATGAAATATAAGAAAAAATATAACTCAATAAAATAACAAAACTAAAAATGTCGAGGTTTACGTTCTCACAACTTGTCAATAAATGAGAATAAATCACACTAAATAACATATTCATACGACAATACAATAGAAATTCGAATGATTTGTAGATTAAAATTAAGATACAGAGAAAGCCCTTACGGTACATGATGTTCTGCGTTTACTGGGAATTAATCCTTTAGTGCAGTTGGTCATATTTTTTTTACCTAATTTTAAGTGTTGGCACAAATTTCCAATGTGATAAGAAATTCATGCCTGGTGTGGTGCAGTTGACAATCGGCCGTCATTTTTTGTCACTTTAGATTATAATTAATATAATTTTAATAATATTTTGACATGTAGAATGTCAAACAGAATCAAAAAATTGACAACAGATTATCATGGCCTACCTTATCATTTCAATCAAACTGATTGTTTTATACGGCAAATTTTAAATGTCTGTTATACATATAAACTGCACTTCCGGCTCAGCCGATTGACACAAAAATAGTAGATAACTATTTTGGTGCCACAACAAGTTCAAGCACTAAATTTCAATATGCTATGGCTGATCAATCTAGATTTATGCAAAAAATTCAAAAAAAGTTTCAAGTAAAGTGCACTTCCGGTAAAGATGATTGGAACCATAATGCGAGATGCACAACTAGACCCTATACCAGTCTCAAATACAAAATTTCAACATTATACGTTCAACCAATTTTGAGATTTGCGAGTTACGAACGAACACACAAACGAACGAACGAACGCACGCACATACGTACTGTACATCAAGCAGAAAATAGTAAAAATGGATTCAGGGATGCTCAAAACGGATATTTCCATCACGATAGGTGAATTTTGTCGCTTTCACAATACTTTCGTGTGCTTAGTACAAGTAAAAAGAAACAAAACCTCACTGTTGTCTTCCACAAATGATCTCCACATATTAAATTATACAGTACGAAAGTGAATTCATTTATAGAGTAAAATTTACGTACCACATTTTTTAAACTATAATTCTAAGGAAGACTTTATATTGAAATTATTATTTATAGATGATGATTACAATGCCTAATAAATTCTATAATCCCCCCTGAGTAAGAAATAAATTAATTTCCTGCTGTTTATGGTATACACCCTATCAGTCAAGTCAAAGCCATAACAATAGTTTTGGAAACACTATACCTGTTGGGTGATTTCGTCTATTGAAAAGATTATTGAATAAATGAGAGACAACTTTAGTGTTGATTGCTCAGCCATTTCGTGAATCTGATTGTACAACCTTTTCCGAGCTCTACTTAGAAGGTTATTACTGTTAATTCGCTATTCGATGAGGAAAGCAGTGGAATAATTCAAAATATTCTATTGAAATAACTGAAAGTTCAATGCCTGACCTTTCTCAAGCAAGAAATGACATTTAAGTATTAACAAAACTCAATTTAATAAATTGAAAATAATGAAGGAAAAATTGATCATTAGGTATTGTTTCTTTGCTTTGAAATAATGATTGTATTGAGTATAATCTTTTGTATTTGTTTTAGACTGAAATAGCAAAACGCCTCAATGCGATAATCGCTCAGGTGCTACCGTTCCTTGCTCAAGAGCATCAGCAGCAGGTGGCCACTGCTGTAGAACGGGCCAAACAGGTCACCATGACCGAGCTTAATAATATTATTGGGGTAAGTTGTTCTCTTGTTATGTCAAATAGTAGTGAAGTTATGGTGGAATAAGGAACTGTGAAAGAATATAACAATTTTCTTATCTTATTCATGAGATTTTCAATAACAAGATTGTTTTTTGATAAAACTTTAACGATGTACTTATCGCTTGTGGCACAACAGTCCTTAGCACAACATAGTTCAAGTATCATCATTTGTTACAAAAACGACTTCAGACTTCTACAAATACTCCGTCGATATTTGATTACAACAGTGTGAACAAAAGACTATTTGTTCGATCGGATCCAAAATATCATTATAATTTTAGAAAACTAGGATTGGACTTTTAAATTATGCTTAATATAGAAAAAAAGTCACTATATCATTCAATGCTTACGTTACCAACACAATGTTCGTAGCGCCTCTAGCGACACTTTCTATAATGTATTCACATACTTCGGCTTGTCATCGAAACAAGTGTACCTATATTCAATGAACAATTGGCAAATGAATAAAAAGAAAAAGAGGGATTTACTCGTGAATTTTGTGTTGTGAATTGTCAATTCCGAGTGTCGAAGAATCAAAATATTCATTTTTACTCCTTTCCACGAATAACGAGATTGAAAGAAAGAAAACTGAATCATTGTTGCTAGGCGTACAACGTAAATAAATTGAAATCAAATTTCACATTGACATTCCAGTCTCGAAAACTTGTTTTATAAATTTCATTAAATGTGCTTGATACACATGAATTTCATGAATAGTTTAGTGTATAAAACACATGAATAAATGATTTGTAATACCTAATAATAATTCAAAGAATTTTTTACATTTGCAAATTTGCCGCTTCGTTGGAACCCTTTAAAATAGGTACTTTTTTTTCAAATAAATCGACATTTATGGTTCAAAATCCATATGTCCGAATTACTGACTGTTTATTAAAATAACCTTAATGACAGCTCAATAACAATGAAACTTGCATCGTTTTAAACGGCGATATTTAAACGTATATATGAAAACATTATATTTTGCACCGCTAGATAGTGCGCTAGTCCCATTAAAACAGCTATGTCGTTAGTTTATACCTATCAAATTAATTTATATTAGAAAATACTTGTTAAATCAAACGATAATGATTGTTCGTTATCAATAGATCATCCATATTTTATGGGAGAAAAAAGTGTGTCAGAATATGACGAATACGATTATTTTATTATTTACATTACATAAATATCTCATATTAATTAAATTCTGCTTCGAAAATGAAAGCATCAACAATCATTTTCATCGAGCAATGCGAAACACAAAAAAATTATTTTGATATCAAATGCGAGCGGAAGTTGTTCATAAAACAAATTAAAAGAAAGACTAGTTCTAACATTTTGTAAGAATCGAAAGAGTTTTGAATTCGTTGAGCTAAAAATTGAGGTTCAATCTTACATTGTAGTTACCGTTTACTTTACATTACTGAATTCTCACGTGGTATTTTCTCCACGAGTATTGAGACTGTATGCAAGCTTAGGGCATAAATGCTCTGAGTGAAAATATAGATCTACCGATTTACACAGAAGGTTTATTTGCACAATCCTTCGGCATCAGTATTTTTCCGGTGATATAATATCTCTCGATATATTTTCAATAGAAGTGTTCACACTTGTGCATATTGTATCAGTTGTCCTTGTTTTTTAAAGTTCTCAGTGATGTTTATGTGTGTAAAAAGAGGTAAAGTAATTCTGTACAGTTCTTTATTTCATGAAAGCATGCCCAAAGTTAAAATCAAAATTATTTAATAATTACAATTCTTGCCATATTTATTAATATAAATTGAATAATTTAAAATAAAAATTGTGTATAAAATTATGTAGCTTTGAAATTGGAAGCATGTGGTACAAACTTTGAAACAACCGTAGATTATTAGATGGTACTGAATCTTTTTCACTTTAACAATTGTTAATAACTTTCAAAGAAACATATCATTCAGAAACTTCCACAAATATTAAAAATTGAATGCTTTAATGGAGGTTACAGATTAAAATTTCTGAGAACGTGTCAAGTCGTCTAAACTTTGTAAAACACTAATATTAGAACTTATTAAATATATTATAAATTCATTGCCTTTTAGGGCTGATATTTCAGTTATTGGATTACTCCAATTGAGGGTATGAGTGCAATAGTGGACTAACCCAAAAAGAAAATATTATACGCTTATTGTCAAATCAGGGTTTGAAAACTGTCTACTGTTGCACTCATAATCTCAAATTATGGTCTGGTAGAAGAACACATTTGTAGATGAAGTTCTTGAAAAAAGAAATATAATTTTTTGAGATAATCATTTTTACCATTTAAAACGTCACCTTTTTTAAGGATCCATAATCATCAACGACGCTTTTTTATCTCGTACGGTTTGTACAATTATTCAAAAAGATAGACATTGAAAAAACTTATAAACTATTTTTTCATGGTGGAGAAAAGATAGTAACTTGAGAGAGTCAAATATGGGAAACAATGGAGGATATGGAAGGATTTATCTATCAATATAAAAAAAACGGATGTGTTGGACGAAGCTGACTGGTAAGTTGAATGATGAAGAATTGAGATATGGAAATTCAGTAAAGAAAAATTAATTTCTTCTTCTTTTTTTTTTAAACTAAAATCTTTTCACTTCTAAAGATGACCCAGGTGGGGTCGAAACTGTAGAGGAAAAGAAATTATAATTTTTTTACTGAACTCCCATATCTCAATTCTCCATTATAAAAAAAAAAAACAGCCATGCTTCGTCTCATTACTTCCCTGGCAGTATCCATAATGTATGAGTGAGGCTTTTCGGTAGAGACTTATTAGAAAACTCGAAAAATAAATTTTAAAAATTTGTCTACAAGTATAAATTTGAGAAAATTATTATTTTCATTCCCTCGCTGTTCACAAGTCCGACTATTTGAGGCTTGCTAAACTATACTGAATAAGACGAAACACGTGTCTACAATTGTCGCCCTATTCAAGATGATCATGTAAAGGTCTACTCCTGAATTTGTAATTTTGTTGAACAATCAGGTTTTGATTTTTCTAAATTTATCAAATTATGTTTCATGAACTTTTTTAAAGGTCACTGTACAGTGTCCTGTATTTCTATAAATTAAATATCGGGGCTCAAGAAGACTCAAGAAACTACCAGATTTCAACCTCCAGAAAATGTGCTTCGATATGGAAGCAATGAAATTGCCTTTGCACACTAAATTAGTTTTTAGTTCTACCGCCTTTCGAGATACCGCTAGAATTATTCTGGAAATATTCAAGATTTTAATTGTAGAGATTCGTTACAATATTATAGAAGTTATTTACAAAATCAAATAATCAGCATGGTGCGTTAGGGACTTTCGATTAAGTAATTCTGACCACAATCTGACACCATTGATTTCTGCCTGTATATCCAGGCCCCTCTTTCCTACTGGGCACGTGCCCAGGACTCCGCGATCGATAGGGGCCTCCTAGTTCCTACCAGATCACCAAACGATAACCGATATTCATTACTCGTAGAATTCCTATAGCGACGTAAAACTGAAGGATCGAAGGATAACCGCATAGTGAAGCGGTAATACAAGCGACGATAAGTGGGAAGAGAATGCGACGAATACAAACACACGCATATCAATAGAACATCTCATAGTGGAGACTGGAGAGGAGAGCAATGCGACAATGAGCGCTGCTACAAGCGATAAGAGCGAAGGAATCAAACATACTTGTTTTCGTCGCTATTGTCGCTGGTGGTTTGGGGCAGAATGGATGCTGAACTGTTCATAAGTGGAGAGATTGTGAGAAAGTCTATCAGGAATAATGTGACTGTGATTGAAATTCGTCCAAATGTGTCTATTTTAACGAAATAGTGCTCTGTCAAGATCATAGGAGCCCCATTATCCTAATGTGCTCAGAGCCTCTAATAGGTCAAAGACGGCCCTGTGTATACCAAATCTCAACTCAGGTTAATTACTGCTACTGATATCTTGAAAGATCATACACAAACATATAGACTAAAAAATCAACTTTATTCTGGAAATCATTTAAATCGTCTTAGGGGATCTTAAGATGGATAGATCCGTCGTTTTGAGATTATATGAGAGAGACAGCATTAAGCAATACTGCTGTAGAATTGTGTGATCCAATGACATCAAATCACAACCCTTCATTTGTAAAAACATAAGTTCGGACCTACTCCATATTTCCAAAAATTTTTGAAGCATATGCCCAAACATTATTTACTTTTAGTTCAGTAAAACTAGATTTTTGGTTTTCATTAATTCGAGAGAAGCTGGAAATGGTTTATTTGTCATTTGAGGGTCCCAAATAAAGTCCTAAAACTGCGAAATTTTGGCACTTTTTTCAGTTTTTGACTTCAACATCCATTATACATAAAATTTAACTCAGACCAAAATTAATGAGCAATAAACTCTCTGTCAAATGATCTCCTCGAACGTTGAATTTAGCTTAGCGGTTTGGTCAGAATCAGAAGTCAAAATGAGCTCATTTTTACATTTTCGATAAAAAGTGCCTAAGGCTCACTTTCAGATGTCTGTGACTCGGAAATGATTGTCTCTAATAAAAAAAAAGTAATATATTCAAAGTTGTAGAGCACCAAATCAAATCAAGCTAGAAGTAAAGGAGAGTAGAGCGGATGAAAAGGAGTTTGTAGAGTGAGAGAAGAGAATTAGATAAAGAGAAAAGGACAGGCAGGCGGGACGAAAAAAGGTCCGGGCTGTTTATTTTTAGACTGACTGCACTCGTAGACGGAGTTGCCTAGGCTTCACTCATGTAATCATCCTGAAATACGTACTAACGATCTGCATTTCTCCACATAAAACCAACTTGGTTTAAAATAAATTCAACAATAATTTATTATAAGTAGGATGTATTTACATTATTCGAAAATTTATATATGAGATTCAATTTCTGTTGTCAAAAATTAGCAATACGAGGATATCCTCACAGGAGCCCTAAATTGAGGGTGAGGCTTTTCAAGCTATGGAGAAATTGGCTTATTTTTGACTTCTGATTCGGACCAAACCGCTGAACCGAATTTATTGTCTAAAGAGATCATTCGACGGAGAATTTAATGCTCTTCAATTTTGGTGAAAGTGAAAAAAAGTGTCAAAATTTCCTGGTTTTGGGACTCTCAAAAGTTTAGCCGTCATCAGAAACCATCTCAAACTGTTATTACTGTTATTTGGGACCCCCGAAAATGAAATATAATCATGTCTAGCTTTTTACGAATTAATGGAAAGCACTGTTTTTTGGACTAATTTTTCTAGGCTTCTACAGTTGATAAAATATTTAAGTCTTCAACTTGCTTCACATCTTCATTATAGAAGAGTGAGCTGGTGCGTTGTCGTAAAGTGGAGAATAATATTTTTCATCTATTATAAACATTCCAGTAGCCACATATTACAATCCATTGAATGTTCTGCCCTCTTTTAAGTAATATGAATATTATATTGCGGGCATCCTAGAAGACAATACGTTCTCTGGCAGATTTACACATTTTCCAAGTATAGGCTGTCAAATTTTTACTCTCCTTTCCTCTACATTATAAATTTGTAGATTATTTTTACAATCCAACAATTGAAATTGCACAAGAATTAAAGGAAAAAGTCATCGGAAAAATGTCTTGTATACTTCTTTCTGCTAGACATTTCTATAAAATGGCTATAAAAAAATCGGTCTTCCAATTTGCCGCCCCTAAGATCTGCCGCCGTAGGCTCAAGCCTACTCAGCCTGCCGATAAATCCGCCTCTGTCATAAACGTACTTGAAAATAATTCCCATTTTATGAATGATTTCTTTATGGACAAATTGTATAGACACGTGGTATGCTCACAATGTAAATAATTTTATATGAACTTCAAAAAACGGTTGGCACCAGCAGTGCCGTAACTAGGGCGGTGCCAGCGGTGCCCAGGCAGACCTTTGAGGGGCGCAGAAATGACCAGACCAGAAACACAAACAATACCTTTTATTTATAGCATAATACGGATGAAGTCGCGTCCTACTATCAGCAGTATATACTGCTGATAGTAGGATTATATTCTTCTTACAAGTAAATGAAGTAAGAATTTTTCAAGGGCGCAGTTATAGAAGCTCGCACCGGGCGCATAAAAGACTAGTTACGGCACTGGGCACCAGTCGCTTCGTTAACGCGTTATCTCACGCACGTGCAATCGCCTAGTTACTATTGCACACTAATTTTATTCAATTCCTTCAAATTTTTTCAATCAATTTCGTCTAAATAAGACGGCTTGTTTTGTATTCTGGTTCGGCCAGAATTATAATGTTATCGAAGGACCACCGTTGTTTTACGGAATTTTATTTATTTATTGAAATAAAAACAGCATATAAACAATAAAGCAAAGTATATCAATGGATTGATACATACTGACTAATTAAGAGTGGGGATGATACTGTTGAGCAGTGGCTCTCAACACGGCTTTCAAAATTTTTTATCAACAGTAATCACACAAGAGCTTTTTATTTTGCTGGATAAATTTCTGTTTTCACGAAACCTTGTTACCTAGCAATTTGACAAGAAAACTGTTCTAATAAAATCACGACACCGTAGGTGGAGTGATTTTATTTTTTGAACAGTTTTCGAGTCAAATTGCTGTCAGGTTACAAGGTTGAGTTGTCAAACTGAAATTTATCCCAAGAAAAATGAAATGCTAGAGTGTAATTCGGCGAGATAGTTTAACGACCTTTTATTTATGAAAAAGTTTATATAAATGCGCAATTATTAAGAGTACAATTATCATACATCGTTTCATTTGACTTATTCCAGTAGGTATTCTTTATAATTTTGTTCATCAATTCTTCGCATACTTCAAGTCCAATCTAGCAAAATATTTGAAATTTGACATACCGTTGTACCTCTTTCTAATACATAATTCTGGTTTTCACAAAATACGATGAATTGTCTCCAGATACAGGATTTATTGTTTTTTGTATTTATAGACACACTTTACTTAATATTTTCTTTTATATTTTCTTCGGGAATATTCCAAATTCTGTTTTTTTGCAGTTTAAGCATAGACAAATTATGCAAATGACATAAATATAGTGAGTGTTTTGGTTTGGTTGCTAGGAGAAAGGTAAATAATGTTTTATCACTTGCAAAAAGTTACCTTCGTTTTTATCCGCTGTCAAAACGATAAAATTGTTTTTCTACAGTCACTATAGAATGATACTCATTCCACACGCTGTAGCGTGCGGAATAGGGGTCATTCCGCACGCTTAGAAATTTGTAGAAGAGCCGCGTGGCGTCGCGAAAAAACTGTTCCATTGCTGTCATAATTTCATTTCTCTTTGATTTTCTTATCATTCCTCTCCAAAAAAATATCAATATGAGTAAATTTATCAAAGTTTGATGAATTGGAATGAGATCAATGAAGCAAATTATTTCTCAAAAAACTGTATATTTTGGTTATGAATACTTCCGCGAACACCTTTGACTGTAGAAAAAATAACATCCGTCACTCGTGCGAATCGATCATTCCATGCTCATGTGAATTCTGCCACTCGACTTCGTCTCGTGGCTGAATTATTCGCATTCGCATGGAATGATCTCCATTCCGCACTTGTATCGGAATATACTATTTTTATATATGGCTTACTTTATATTGGAGTCATAAAATAGATACGATTGAGAAACCGTAGCGTTACAAAATTGCCGCCCAATTCAGGTATTGATATCTAATATCTGGGCATAGATCTTTTTTTGTTATTAAGTAGATACTAATAATTTAGACGCCAAGACACGTTCTCTCGAAAAAGCTTTAATATTGTGTGAGTTCTTGATGTGCTGTGTATACGTATAGTGTAAACCTGACTGTACTATAAAATGTAACATAGTTCTTTGTGATGTTTACCAACTTGGTTGTTGTTCTTTGCAGCAACAACAGCAGCAAGGGCTCCAACAGTTGCTTGTAAGTAGTTCTTTTACCTTACCTTACAATTCAGTATTATTTAGTATAGTAGTATTCACTTGGACTTTTTTGCATGAACAGACATTTGGTCTTCGGTTAAAAGTTTCGGTTTTCTATTTGGGTGCTTCCTCTTCAGGTCTGGTCTTTTCATTACAGATAGTAAAAAATGATGCCTATGATTTTCATTGCTATTTTTTATAAACAATTTTCTCAAAAGCCGCATCTTTTTCGAGATTGACGCAGCTTATATACTTTAATGAAGATTATGTTCTGCTGTTAGTATATTTTTATTTCACGAATTCAAAATATTTATCTGTTATTTTTCAATATTTAATTTTAAAAGCATCACTTTGCATAACCCTGCACGATGTTTAGTTCGTGCACCTCGAGCTCTGAAAATAACTCGGGAAATTAAACAAGCAATTAACTTTTAATGTAGCTTTTTGTAAAAAAATCTTCCTCTAAATATTGGTTTCAATTTTTTAAATGTTACAATTGATTTTGAGCTAAAGCCGTTAAAAATTACATGCATCTCTACCCTTTGGTCTATTCGTATGAGGACATGCTACAGGTCGCAATTCTTGACCAATTTTGATGATACTTCTTTCTATCAACTTGTAAGCTATCAGAATAGAACCCTATTAATTTTTATTTTTATTTATCGGATGATTTAATTTTTTTAAACAATCAATTACTGCATGATTATTCATTATCATTAACTAATATAAATTTATCATATCATTTAGATAGGTTGTCAAGGATTTTGAGTTTTCAAATTATTCTTCTATAGTACAAGAAGCAATCTAGAATTTATTTTTTTTATGTTTTTAAACACACTGAATTTTTAGTGAACGGGGAGCAACTGTAGACACGCGATTCGTCCACGTGTGTACAGTTTCTCCCCGATCTAAGATGATAGTGTAAAAACCGACTCTTAGATTTGAATTTTTCATTCGTCAAATGTTCTACAGCTTAACATTTATTCCACAATTTCTGTGATATCTTTTTCATCTTATTAATAAATGGATGTTATTTTCTGCTAACTTGTGTATTTAAACACTTTTTCATTTTTTCATGCACTTATGGCTTACAGAAGAAAATTTGTATAAACAGTGATATAATTGTGTCGATTTTTTTTTGTGTCTATTTTGTAAGAATTCTTTTACGTTCGCAATCATGAAAATGAGCGTGAAGGAGCTCTCATTCTTGCTTCACGCTATTTTTCCAATTTCATGTTGGCAAATAAGAACGTATTTCTAATCATTTTAATTCTTAGTCGAAAAAGTATTTAAAAAATTAAATATTTCTATTTTCGTTCTTATTTCTCTTCGTGGAATGTTTTTCAATAAGTTTTGGTTTTTTATGTGCCCCTAAATTTCTTTCAGCAACAAATCCACGCACAACAACTTCCTCATGGTGCACACGGTCCAGGAGGTTTACCCATGGGCCCCCATCCCGGTTTGCCAGGCATGGGCGGAACGGGGGCTGGTTTATTGGCTTTTGGAGCTGCAGCCGGACTTGCCGCTGCTGCTGTAGCAGGACCTGCTAACGCTGGAGCCCCCCACGCAGCACCCAGTTCTCATCAACACCCTTTGTTAAAACCTGCCGCTGGAGATATGCATCGAGAAGATAAAGTAGCAGCGCTAGTAGCAGAAGAGAGATTGGTAAGTTTGTTTATCAATAATAACATAACAAGCCCTGTAAACCAGAATATAGTTTCAGTAAGGATTTTAAAATAATTTTTGGTATTTTATTAGAGCACTGCTGCCGAATACCCTGTATAAACTCAAGTTTAGTCGAAAATTGTTACTGCATAAACTATTAAAATCCAAACTATTTAAATTTTTTTTATAGTGGCATAGTGAAACCTCTATTGAAATTAGTTATTGTATCCTTGTAAATCTATTTTAATTTAATATGGAACACCTGTTACAATAAATGCTTCTTCGAAATATAACTATATTGTAATCAATTTCAATAAATATGAACATATTCAGTTGGACAGGTTACACACTAAAAGCATAATTTTGAAATTGTTAATCTGCCAAAACAATTAAATTGAGACCACAAGCCAAAAGTTGAAATAACAACGCGCATTTGTTTGACTTTTACTTTGATAGTGTTCATTTATAAAGACAATTATTTGGTACAAAAGTCGAATTATTCCTGCGCCAGAATTTCTGTCAACAATTCACATTGGAAACTTCACAAGAATGCTGCGTCTTGAGGAATTTTTTTTGTATAGTCATTTTTGCTTATTAATTCGTTTGTACTTTTCCTCAATGTTTTGAATTTTGAACTCTCGTTCGAGACTTAAGGCTGGGGGATACACACGTTAGCTTGATTCGCTGACGCGAGATGGCAGAGCAAGTAAAGAGAGGAGAGTAGGAGAGAAGAGAGTAGAGAATGCAACATATTGTGAGAGAAATTTCGCGCCATTCTTCTTTTCGAGCGATAACGAATTACTCATCTTATGATGAGAATAAAATGAGGTGTTACACTCTTCTAAATTGTAAAGAAATATGAAATATAGAAAATTTTATTAATCCTTTTGTACAATATATATATAAAAATAATTATTAAGTTATAGAAGCAATATATCCATGAAATGCTTTCAATGTTAAATATTTCTTGTGCAAATATTCAACAACATGAAGTTAATTTTTCTTACTATCTCCAAAAGCCTATAAAAACCTTCATTTCATATAAATAAAATTAAATAACGATAAACTACAATGGAATTACGCTTTCTTTTTTAATAGATCATCAATACACAAATCTTGTAACAAAAGTATCCTAGATTCAATATATATATTTCATAGCCCTCGGAGATAAGAATGAAATGGATTTAAAAGTGTTGTTATTCGTGTGTCTCTATTTCACTTCCTATTTTGTTTCTGCTCCTTTGCAATCAAAATTTCTTGTGGCTCTCTACATTTTAATCCTTTCTGGAAACGACGCAGAATAATTTCTGGTAGAATGCATTTTTTGTAGAAATATATCAATTTTTCTTCCATTTTTGTAGTCCAAAAATTATCGTCCGTCTCAATTTCTTCTACAAATAAAGGACTATGGGGATCCAAATAAACAACAAAATAACATTTTGAAGCTCGAGCTATGTGTAACTGTCCTTGTATCTGTAAATGTATAATTATTATATTGGACTTGACTGTAATAGCAAATACGATCCAATTTAAGTTACAAGTGCATACTTGATAATGATAATCATGATTCCTTTTCAGTTTTAATTGATCATTTTCAATGTGTAGAAAAAAGTTCTTATTTTTTTCCGCCTCTTCTTTCAAAGACCGATTTCTTCTAACAATCGATGGCAAGACCGTTATTCTCTTGTACAATACCTTGAATAGAAAAAAATATATATAACACATACATTCTTGCACATAATTTACTAATAGCCCAAGGAATAAAGTACAACAATAAGTACTTGTTTCGAGACAAAATTGTGATCAGAAGCCTGATTAATATTCGAAGTGTTAGGACAAAAATGAATGTGCGCATATCTATACCCTTGTCTATAGTATGTAATAATTTTACCGTCAGGACTTGCAGCTAGAAATCCAAATACTTCATCAATTACCAAGCCGCAAGGTGAAACTGTTAGTTTATGTTCACGTTCAAAAATCTGTATTGCAACTGCTTCGTTTTCTACTCCAAATCTGACGTAGGAATTGGTGAATGACGAAGGATATAAACAGTCCTTTACAAGATTATGACAAGATGTATAAGGAAGTCTTTTGCACACTCTTCCAAATAGAGAGGCAGTGAGCCTATCTTTTCTGAACGAGTCGTACAGCGGGTTTCCATGTTGCCCTACAGACTCTTTCCTAATTCTATTGATTTCAGTAGGTGATAGTTGAAAATTCACAAGTTTCATGTCACATATGTTATTAAGCCCTTCTTCAACGATATAATCTTCAGCATGAGGACCGTAATCTGTGTCAACTATGGCAACATGGGGTTTATTGAAAATTATTTTTTTTCTTGCAGACACCTTGTTTCTATCAATATTCTTCTTTGATTTTTGATAGATATTTTTTTTGGAATATTTCCCTGGACTCCTCTTCATATATTCTTTATAAGTCTTATGGTGCCATTTTCTTTGACATAAATAAGATAATGTTGCCAAATTACATCTTCTTTGAAACGTATCTCTTTGTGTCAAATTTAATCTTTTGCCGCAGTTGAATTTAGCTACTTGGCTCATGAAACTTTCGGCTAGATTGCTTGTTTCTTCTGATGAGAGCCTATCTGCCTTTTTGATAATATTTTGCAGTGCTGCCAAGATCGCGTCAAATATACCGTCCTTCACCAGTTGATCCACACATGATTCATTTTCGTCATTTTTTTTTGCAAAAATATGGTCGACAATTCTTATGTGAACCAAAAACATGATAAGGTCCATTTTTCAAGTCTGCTCGAAGTTCATCTACTGGTGAATTTGAATTATGATTTACTGCGGCCCGAATAGCCATTGTGAGACGCTGTTTATTTGCTTTCAATATAGCCCTTGATTTGATTGGTAGCTTTGTGTTCGCAATAACCTATACTTGAAAACATTAAATTTAATACTAATTGGACGTAGATAATTCGGGGTACAAAATTGTACTCTACCTTAAAAATTGCCGAAGAATAATTCTTAATCACATGATTAATACATTCAATCTTAGAAATCAAATGACTGTATTTAACTTTTTCCTTGATCCGTGCATACACACTTGAATCTCCATCTCCAATGAAACGTACATATCTTAAATTGTGCATTTCTTCGCTGATATTAGAACCTTCCAAAAAAATATCGGCTTTCATAGAACTAGATGAACCATGCCAATTTAAAAAACATTGATGGGTCTTGGGGCTCTCATTTCTATATGCAGCCATAGCACAAATACTGCAAAATTTGTTTCGTACACCGAAGAACAATATTTTTTTTTGTTTCCTTCCCTATTATGCAAGCCTAGGAAGTATTAAATTCTTGTTACAATGATACTTAAATGAATCATTATCTTCGCAACTTACCACACCAGAAGAAGCATTATAATTATGGCCACATGATCTTTTGCTCCATCCTCCATCGACCATAACTGTTATGTGTCCATAATTGTCGTGAACATTGTTTTTCCTAACTGCTATTTCATATTCTTCTTTGCCAGCTTCCAGCATTCTTTCGATACATTTGCCATGCCATACTTCACCTAGCGATCGAGCATACGAATCAAATGTTTTATGACACATTATAGGAATATCCATAGAGTTTAAAATTTGCTCCGTTTGAGTAAAGGTGCTACCTGAACATTCACTGCCCTAAACTAATCCCACATTTATATCAGATTTTTCTTTATTCGGATCTTCTGTGGTTTTTTTTATAATTTCGGAGCACATAAGACATTTGAAAAATAATATGCTAACAGCTCCTAATTTATTTTCTTTTAGAAGTTGTAGTCTTCCTCCCGTACACTTTGCTTTATGACGCTCTTGCAAGTCCAAAGCTCAATTTGAAACATAGCCCAATTCTACTATTCTGTTTCCTTCTATAACTTTCCTGTTATCAAAATTATTTCCCTCAGCCTCTATGCACAAAGAATGATTTTGAATTTCTTGGACAGTTTTCTCAACAATAAATTCAAACGAATCATTTCTTAAATAAAAATTTTAATGAACCTCATAACTAGTGTTTCACTTCGAAACTTACATATTTGAAATATCCATATTATCGCAGATTGTGGTTGGCAAGGAGACAACAGGAACAATAACGGAAGGAGTGCTAAGAAATTGATGAATAAATAAATCAATTGAAACAACAAGTCTGTCACAGGCACAGATCTATAGGTTTTAGCTTACTTGTTTGAAGAAAAGTTTTCTTTAAATATCGCACCCTTAGGAAGAGATACTGAAGTACTGAAAAAAAGGGAATTCAGAAATCTGAAAGAAGACGTGTGATTGAAATCTTACTGGCTAATAGATATATTGTTGTCGATAGTAGAACATTCAACATCATAGTTCAAAGCACTGAAACAAATAGTCAGAAGATATGATTATGAACAGTAATTGTAATGTTATGATGATATTTGAAGGGAGAAAATTTTCTCCACGAAAAATAATTATGCCATTGGGGCAAATTGCACTCTCATCTTGAGATCTAATTTGAATGTTCAGTTGTGATAATCTACAACTGAATTTATTTTCTATGAACTTCTCGCATCATGTAGAAGGAATACATCAAATATTTATTTATGCACTTTTATTCAACGTTATATAGGTAGTCCAAACAGGAACTACATAGTCAAAGATTTATTTAATACTGCTATATATAGTTTTCAAAGAAGTATCACTTGTCCAACAAATGAGAATTACTTTTGTTGATGAAAGATTAATCAAATACTAATTGTAACCTCGGTTTTATTTTATCGTTGTTATAACCATCAGAAGAATATGTAAATGAAATAATCGTGGATAATTTTGTATGTAAACCGCCGGAAAGAGTTGCATTTTTTTCATAAAGCCCTCATATTGGAGCAGCGATTATATTTCCCGAAAAAAAAATTCTCCAATTTGTTATTCTACTGTAGATGAAGAATATTGTTCATTACTTACTGGGAACGAGTAGAAACTGTATGGTCAGGAGTTTTATTCTCTATACATTTATATGTAGACCTAGAAACATTCAATAATTTTTTCCACTGCCATTACTTTATCATAATATAAAGTACAAGAATATAACATACTTTTCTGCACGTTTCTTCCAATAAACAGATCTTTTATTCCGTTTATGATGAATACGTTTATTGTCTTCATTGCCCATTTCTGCAGTAGCACAAGAACAAAATCACACCAGGTAAACTAATATACTTATAATTCACAATTTTATTTTGTTTTCGCTGCTCTCAGCTCTCCTGTTTGCTCTCCTCTCTCGAATATGCAATCTATTGTATCGTCAACTAGCAACGGTATCTTGTGTTCATATTTAGAACTAATTTTAACATTGCGATATAGGTGAATGTTAGAAAAATCACAGTTTATTCAACAATTGCAATTAAAATTACAAAAAAATATCGAATATTCACTTTTTTCATGGTCTTTCCTCTAACATCTTTGAAAAGTCTGAAATAGTGTTAATAACATATTTTCTTGATGTTTTCTCAATAAATTTTCGAAAAATAGAAAAAATAAATATGTTAGAGTATGGACAGTCAAAAGTTACATAAATATATTTTTTTTCATAATTTTCTAGTTATTAGCTCAAAACTTGTGGTCCATCAAAAAAATATTTGTGGTATCCCGCCGCCTTAATAATTTATTTTAACCTTAGGCTACACTTATATAAATCAATTGTTTTTACTTATATCGACGCTTGAATAGGTCATTTTCACTACACTTATTGATTATCCGTCCTTGACACATATTGATCAGTTGTGCCAGTTCAGACAACAACTCTATTGCATGTATCAGCGTCTAACTGACACATCGAAATGAAAGTCTACTTTGTAGGGCCACTGTTCGTCACTCTATTATCTAAACTCAAATAAGTTTTCTAAAATAAATCTAATGCCAAGTTTAAGTCAAAAAATTGTCGTCATATTTTTCCTTCAAATTGCACGGTTGTTATCCACTATTCAAATTGTCAAATTGTTGTTTCATTACCGTGTTTTAAAATAGATCCTTGTCTTATTTTTCATATCAAACTGCACCAATAAGTATTCAGGATTGGCACTTGAATAATTTAAACGAGGCTCAAATACCAAAAGTCTGCTGAATTTTTGCAGTCGCTACACCTATCAGATTTTTGTTTGGATGAACTCGAGTATAGGAAATGGTAAAGGTTTTTTACGAGAAAACCAAAAATTCTTAATCACACACTTCTCAATTTTTCAAAATTTTATCTATCGGTTTCGATCATAACGTATCATCATTAGACACCGGTGAGAGATTTAAAAAAAAAAGAGATCAGTGTGATAAAGAATTTTTTTATTTTTTCGTAAAGCACTTTAACCATCTCATATATATTTTCACATTTGGGCTTTTCAACTCTCGTTATCATAGACTTAAGTATTGTAATGTTTATTGCTCTTGAAGAGTCGTATATTGTTTAAATGAAAGTCACTATTTATTAAATGAAAAGAAAATAAAACTTTTATTCTTCGAAGTATTACTAAACAAACACTACAATTTATTTCTACTAAGCCATCAATATTTATTGACAATAACTTATTTATTTATCACGCGCTACATATTCACTTTATTCCACTATTCACTGTCCCTCAGTCAGGTTGTTCGCGCTTATATATACGAAAACAAAACATCCAGAAATTTCTACGTTATTCTTGGATGTCGCTTGACGCGACGTAAAGAGAAAACAGACTCTACCCAGACAATAGGAACGGGCTCAGGGTCTATTTTATTTTCACGAATTATGACATTTTGGCACATTACATTAATATTCACAAAAATGTTCATGAAATAATATAAACTATCAAAATTATAATCGACCGCACCTTATCTTTCCTGATGGGAATTGTATATAAATCGATCGGGAATATGGTGATCAATAGAGTGCCAGACTTTATAAATCTAGGATCCTGTCATAAGTGTCGAAAAAAGACTATTTTCGGTCATTTTTTTCGGGACTAACTTCCTTGATAGAACAATCGAGAGCGTAGAACAAGTATTTTGAGACAAAATCAGAGTGCCACCTCCTGTCCTGTCTGGGATAGGAAAAAAACATAAATAAGTTCGATCATGGAAGTTGAATACACTTAAGGGTGGCAGCCGGCATCCCGGATAGGTCAGGTTTTTCTTGAAGTACTTGATCTTCACTATCGATTGGTACTAGTTTCAATCGTAAGTTCTATCGGAGAAGTTGACCCTGAAAAAATTGACCGGAAATAGCCTTTTTTCGATACTTGAGACAAGATCCTAAATTTTTTAATCTGGCACTATATTCCCGATCGTTTTATATACAATTTGGTTCTAAGTCCGATCAGGGAACATAAAGTGCAACCGACTTCTCGATTATTTTATATTGATTTTTTTATCATTTGGTGAAAATATGTTGAATGGTGTAAAGAAATCTAAGGCATTTCCCTTAATACTTTTTCCATTTTCCAAGCAATTTTCTTCACATAATTTGCAGCAAGTTTCCTTGCGTTCTGGGCCACTTTGAGCTGCGCTTGATGTGAGACTTATTTTCGGAGCACACTATGCAAGCTGCGCCACTCATTCTGACTCTAGATCGTAGACTTATTACGGAAATAATCGTCGGAAGAAGAAAAAACTTTGGTCAAGAGAGTGGTTTTTGAGGAGGAATCAAGGCCGCAGAGTTCTCAACATTTTGTTTGACGATTTTACCGCGTACAGACACGGTTCATTCTTGTATGTCTTAATGAGAGCTTCCACTTCTGCTCTTTCTCATTTCACACCTTTTCCATTAGCCACAATTTCTACTGATTTGTACCTCAAAACAACACAAAACACAATGGAGCGCTGCGTGCTGATGTGACTTACAATCTTAGATCATGAATAATATCTAGATGGAAGGATTCCTATATCACACAATACATTTTTGCGAACGGTTATACCAGAAAGAGAGGGAAATATAAGTTACATTAGAGGAACAAAGAAATAAAATATAATGAAAGAAAAATTAGGTGAAACGAACTGCGCATGTCTATCGAATTTCATTTGCTATTTATAAAAGCAATGTTAAGAAGATGTACTTTGCAACTAGAAAAGGGCGAGTGAATATAAATATTTTTTACAGAAATAAGAACTCATTACATCATGTGTTTTTCATTTTGCGGGCTTGACAAACCGAAATTTGATTATTGTCACGCTTGCGCAGTTCATTTTTCCACCTTTCTTACAATATATCTTCCATCTCTTTCCGTCGTAACCGTTCGCAGCTTCTTCCATCTAGATATTATTTATGATCTAAGCTTACAATTCAGTGATGTGATCACGAGATTCATCGCCCGTTCCGATTGGCTGCAGGTAGCAGCCAGCGGCGCAACAAGTGCGAAAAATAGCACCGGATCTATTTTGTATAACAAGTCTCGTGGCAAGTGTAGCACTCAGCTGCGGACCAAATTTCTAGCATCGGAGCAAACGTAGCATCCAGCGCGGCTCCAAGTAAACAAAATTGCTTGAATAATTGCATCGTGTGCGGCGGGCTTAAGTACATGAAGAGTAATTTTTGAGCTTTCCTACTTAGGTAAGCTCCATAGTTTATTCGTTCTCTACATTTTGGTCTGTTCTAAAAAACATTGTTTTCATTAGGATAAAGAAGCCTTAGCCTAAGTGACTCCTAAGAATAATTTTTCAAGAAAAATCCTCAGAATATCAATTTTCTGTCATACTTATTACTATTGGATATAATACTTGTACGGTAGGATTATGTTTTAAATCTAAAACTCATTTTTTGACAGCAAGGATTAATACAGCAGACTTTCTCAATGTAGAATCTTCCTTAGATATAACATATTATGGAATTATTTATCACTGATTCTACTTCGCCTGAAATTCCAAAGCTAAGTAAATAAGAGATGATGTAAAACAAAACTTTCATCTGTTTCTCTCCATACTTGTATTTCGTATTTTGGAATTAGAATGTAATTGAAAGCAATAATTTTCAAATAAATATAGAACTTATAAAACTTTTTGTTGTAGAATTCTGTATCACCTGGTGAACGAGATAAATATAGATCACGATCTCCTCCAGATGTTGAACAAGAAATTAAAAGAAGAAAAGAAGACAAATTAGGACATGTAAGTGATAATTATTTTTCACTGTATTATTAAAAAAAAAGAACTACCCTTCAAGGATAATGAAATTTTTTATAAAAGTCGTATAAAGGATGACAGGTATTTCATTTCTTCAGATGAACACAATATGAAAATAGTAATTTCTTGTTTGTATACTAAAGATAGTACCCAAAAAATAAAACTGGAATGAGATATGTGACCATTTTTTTATTGTTTTTTTATTATTGTCTATTGTTAGTTAGAGTAGATTTGGTTTATTGTTAGACCTGTAATAGAATAATTAAAACAAATATTCAATAAGAGTATTCTTGTATTTATGAACACTTAACAATGATTACAAAATATAAAAATATCTAATGGCATGGCAAGTTTGCGGAGTCTGCGACTCGATCCTGATTTTCTCTCTGAAAACAAAATTTACATGAGAAATAATCTCAGTGATGAGTTCAATGAAATTGAAAGTTCAGTGGTCGGTAACATCATGATAAGGATCAGTACCTATACGAAGGTTCATTCCTCAGTTCCCAACTCACCGACAATTGGTGCCTTGATCAAAGGTCAAGTCATCCAGATATAGTATGCTCTGCTGTGAGTATACCTATACGAAGGCTCATTCCTCATAGTGCTAACTCACCACATATGGTGCCTCGACGAAAGATCGAGTTTCGCACTGAAATGTACCACACTAGCAAGTAGCAACTCGTGAAGGGTATCCTGCTACAATCTGGCTGCACCCTCTGCAACCCTTAAAGGGAGTGTCTTCCATAGAAGTCGGTTGTGGCATTTGACTAATGAAAACTTTTTTCCCGTTATTTTATTATGTTGACAAAATTACAAACACATGTACACATTCAATTCTACACACAATAATTCTTTTCGCTTCTGAAGATGCCTGAGGTGCAGATGAAACTATTAAAGTTAGGAAAGAAATATTATCAAATTCCCGTATTTATATCACTCACATTCACTTATCCAGTCAGTTTCAACCATTTTATCCAATACCTTATGAAGTTTGATTTTGAAAATATTACTTTTTTGAACTGTGCTACAAAATACCTTATAAAAATGATGTAAACCAATTAACTTCCCTCTTTTATGTCAGTACATAAATTGATGATGAATATATTGCATGTCAAAATTATGTACTTCCATTTGTATCTGTATTGTATTTCCCCTTTCATCACTGGCCCGTACCCAATTTTACACACAATCATCTGTTAAATTTAATATTCCATGATGATTAACCATAATCACTGTGAATTGTTAATTTTAAATTAATATCGAATAATGCAACCCAATGAGTGTTATATCGCTGCTGATTGATATTTCGGAAAATTGATTCCGCAGAAATCAATTTTGCAAATCCACGATATTCAATTATTATATAATGTATAAATTTCCATTATTTTCTTCTCTGGAATCATCATGAAACTGGATTGTAATTTACAAACAAGAGGATTAACAAATGTGTTTAGGGCTCTATCAGTGCAAGTTCCTATTTTCATTGTTATTTCATTATATGCTAACCATTTTACATGAAATAGTTCAAGCGCTGCCCCCTATACTCCTATTTGAACTGGCACTAATTGTAACAGATATTATTATTTCTATAATTTGTGTCTCAAATTCTATTTTTGAGCTAAACATATACATACTCGAAGAATCAAAATTATACCAGTTCTAGGGATCCAATCAACGCACAGAATTTTTAAAAGATGTGATTATTTTTGTAAAATTGAGTATTGTGCTCAAATAATTTTAGGTTAGTTCGCTTCGCTCGTATTGTTAGAAAACATTTCTGAATAATACCAAATTGGGTATACAACCGAGAAAAGTGCACTGAATTCCAGAGGTCGAGCCGAAATAAAATGTGCTCAAGATCTGCTGTGCCCAGCAACAACAAAAACTGTTTGAGCGCAGGCGCGACCCTAGAGTCTTAGGACCATATACCTATAAATATATATACCAACGACTTGGACCTGACAGCGTACGGGGTCTTTTATCTCTTTCCTTCTGCAAGTCTAATCTGCGCATGGTCACAGTCTCGATTTTCATTGGCTGATACTTAAGAGCTAGTGTTCGGAATGATTCAGGGTTCGCGCCAATAAAGTGGGATGGGCACGAAAATTACAAATTTTAAACAAAATAAAAACAAAATATTCACCGTTTTATTTGTCATCGACATAATTATACATTATCACGCGTATTCAGAAAGAAAAATAAACACAGATTAATTTGAACAGTGATTAACTTTGACATTTCTAATGATCTTTTTTGTCAAAGACGGCAAATTTCGAGTAAATATGTTTATTTCAATTTATATTTTTGGTTGTATCTTGAAACTCCAAAACACTTTGAAATAAGTCTTAATTTAGAAAATAACTTTGACTCCGAATCATACCGAACACAATCTTTCAAGCATCAGCCAATGAAATTCAAGACTGTGACCATGCGCAGTTTAGACTTGCAGAAGAAAAGAGATAAAAGATACCGTACGGAGACGCTTCCTTGTTAAGATAGGAGGTCAGCAGTATATATATTTATAGGTATATGCTTAGGACTAGTATTAAGCCATTTAAATTTTATGATACAAAGCTTTCATAATTTTTTGCTCCTAATTTTAAACTTCTGACCTAATTACTATTATAAAACCCTGCTAACTGAAGAGCGTGTTTCGAAGCCTATTTGACCTATAATTTTTATACGGATTTTCATATGTATGAAATTGAAATCACGTGATCAATATTTAAAATATTAGCTGGTGCCATCCCTGACAACCCATTTCAATTACAATTGTAGAAAATTCGTATTTTCTGTTTAGTACGTAAATCGTAATGGATAATTCAGTTGAACTATAAAAAATTCTTTTTTCCATTCTGTGAAAGATATTGCAAGCTTTAAGTTCGAAAGAATGACGTCCCAAACACTATTTTTCATCAAATAAATTAGTGCATTCAAAATATGTTTCAGGATAAGCATGCGCAGTTACAGGTTGTTTACACGGTGCAAGAGAGACAGAGATACGGTTTTGGCTTCAAAGCACGAAGGAAAATAATAAAGGAGCGGACACTCAGTTGGAAAACATGAAGCCTAAAATGTTATGCGGCAGATGTGAGAGAGATAGCGAAATTAGGCCTAGCTTCAAATGCAAAATTATATTGTCATTTTATTCAATAAAATGAATTATAAAAGACACATAACCATTTAATAAATATTCTATATTACAATGGGCGAAATAAAATTTTAAGAATACATACAAATAGTTTCTTATTTACCAGAGGAAAGGTAAAAATCTGACGTGGACATCACGTGACTTACTTGTACATCATTGAATATATATAATTAAACAGAAAATCCCAACATTCCACGGCTAATTGTTTTTGATTTATCCAAAAAATTCTAAAAATCTGTCAAGTAAAATGCGCTTTTAGCCTAGTCGGTTGCTATAGAAACAGTAGGTCATCATTCTCATGCTACAACATTCCTAAATACTGATTTCCAAGATTCTACGGCTCACAGTTCTGAATTTATACGCAAAATTAAAAAATAAATTCCAACTGAAGTGCACTTCCGGTTGTTATCATTCAGATGCTACAGCAGACTGAAATACCAAATTTCAGTATTCTACAGATAATCTGAATTTATGCGAAAAATTCCAAAAGATTGTCAAGTATAGTGCACTGCCGGCTCAGTCGATCTAAATGAAAATAGGATATGAGCATCTAGAAGACGGTACTATCGTCTTGAATACTGAATTCTAATATTCTACGTTCAATCGTTTTGGATTTATGCGGAAAATTTAAAAAATGTTTCAAGTAAAGTGCACTTCCGGTTTGATCGCATTCATAATGCATGATGTACAACTAGCTGTTATAGAAGTGCTTAATATAAAATTTCAATATTCTACGACCGATTGTTTTGAATCTATGAAGAAAATTCGAAAAGTCTGTCATATAAAGTGCACTTCCGGCTGAGCCGATTGGTACAAAAAGAGGAGATGACCATTTGGATGCTACAGCAATTTCAAATACTGAATTTCAACATCCTACGGTTGATCATTCTGGATTTATTAGAGAAATTCGAAAAAAGGTTGTAGTAAAGTGCACTTCCGGTACAGACGATTGGAACCATAATGCGAGGTGCACAACTAGACCCTATGCCAGTCTTAAATACAAAATTTCAACATTATACGTTCAACCAGTTTTGAGATTTGCGAGTTACGCACGCACGTACGAACGTACCGACATCAAGCCAAAAATAGTCAAAATGGATTCAAGGATGGTCAAAACGGATACATTAAAAATAGACTATGCTGCTTTGTAAAAAGTTTTGTTTGTTGAACATTAACGAAAAACTCGATAAAAATTTAATATACATATATCCACGATCTCACAAAAAGTGACAGTTTTTGACATAATTTCTGGTGTATAACAAACCGTGCATTATAAATTTTATTACTTGATTATATTCTATCTGTAAGAGTTTCAAACACAGTTTTTAAATTTAAATTTGTCGGAAGTGGAACAGGAGGAACGTAAAAAAAAACAATTCTAATGCCTCAGGGCTAATAAGAACACTTGCTTCGCTCACTTTTTACAATTCTCAATAACTGAAAATAAAAGAAATTAATGTTGCAATTCTGTGTAAATCTAGTAAGTTTTATAAGTTATCATCCTTATGAACATATTGACATCAATCTACAGAAATCGATACGTTTTTATCAATTTCTTATAAACTTATAGATGTGTAATGCTGGGGCCACACACATTATCAATGCAATTCTTTATTGATAAGAAATTTTCTCGAAGTTGAATTTTTCAACAGTAATTACACAAGAGCTTTTTATTTTGCTGGATAAATTTCTGTTTTCACGAAATCTTGTTACCTAGCAATTTGACAAGAAAACTTCTAATGAAATCACGACACCGTAGGTGGAGTGATTTTATTTTTTGAACAGTTTTCGAGTCAAATTGCTGTCAGGTTACAAGGTTGAGTTATCAAACTGAAATTTATCCCCAGAAAAATAAAATGCCAGAGTGTAATTCGGCGAGATAATTTAACGACACTTTATTTATGAAAAAGTTTATTTAAATGTGCAATTATTGAGAGTACAATTATTATACATCGTTTCACGTTTCATTTGACACATTGCACTAAGTATTCTTTTGGATTTTCTTCATCAATTCCTCGCTTACTTTTAGTCCAATCTAGCAAAATATTTGAAATTTGACATATCGTACCTCTTCCTAATACATAATTCTGGTTTTCACAAAATACGATAATTTGTCTACAGATACATGATTTATTGTTTTTTGTATTTATAGATACACTTTTCTTGATTTTTTCTGTTATATTTTCTTCGAAAATATTCCAAATTCTGTTTCTTTTGCAGTTTTAGCATGGACAAATAATGCAAATGACATTAATATAGTCAATGTTTTGATTTGGTTGCTAGGAGAAAGGTAAATAACATTTTATCACTTGCAAAAAGTTACCTTCCTTTTTATCCGCTGTCAAAACGATAAAATTGTTTTTTTCTTATGGCTCACTTTATATTGGAGTGGAATTATCAACAGTCATTACACAAGAGCTTTTTATTTTGCTGGATAAATTTCTGTTTTCACGAAACTTTGTTACCTAGCAATTTGACAAGAAAACTGTTCTAATGAAATCACGACACCGTAGGTGGAGTGATTTTATTTTTTGAACAGTTTTCGAGTCAAATTGCTGTCAGGTTACAAGGTTGAGTTGTCAAACTGAAATTTATCCCAAGAAAAATAAAATGCTAGAGTGTAATTCGGCGAGATAATTTACCGACATTTTATTCATGAAAAAGTTTATTTAAATGTTGAATTATTGAGAGTACAATAATTATCATACATCGTTTCCTTTGACATATTCCACTTCCACTATGTATTCTTTATAATTTTCTCCATCAATTCTTCGCATACTTTAAGTCCAATCTGGCAAAATATTTGAAATTTGACATACCGTTGCACCTCTCTCTAATACATAATTTTGGTTTTCACAAAATACGATGAATTGTCTCCAGATACATGATTTATTGTTTTTTGTACTCATAGACACACTTTACTTAATATCTTCTTTTATATTTTCTTCGAAAATATTCCAAATTCTGTTTATATTGCAGTTTAAGCTTGGACAAATTATGCAAATGACATAAATATAGTGAGTGTTTTGATTTGGTTGCTAGGAGAAAGGTAAATAACGTTTTATCACTTGCAAAAAGTTACCTTCCTTTTTATCCGCTGTCAAAACGATAAAATTGTTTTTTATATATGGCTTACTTTATATTGGAGTGGAATTATCATTAAAAATTATTGCTATCCACTTTTACATCTCTAGATGACTGTTCTTTTATAATATCTCCCTTTGTAAAATGTTTCTCACAAATGAAATTAGTTTTTCCAAGTATTTTATCCTACCGTGATATAATCTTGTCCCACTTATTTAATAATAAAATACCGTCTATAATCCTTTATTTATTATCGATCAATAAAATTTTTGACAAAATACATCAGTTGTGACAAACAAATATTCAGAATTTCTGTCAGTGCTACTTATGATCATTGGTTGGAATAGATAATTATCGACAAATACTTATCGATTGAGTTACAGAATAACCCAAATTATTTGCAGATGAAAATTCTAAATTGAGCGAAACTATCTCTCAGTTACCTTCTCTCTTAAAACATTACATTTTGGGCTTCACTTTCACTACACAGTCAAGATGGGGCATTACATAGGCTTCAAAGCTTGCCTATTTTATATGCGCCGATTATTTTATTCATGCCGACTGCGCACGCCAATTGTTGTTGTAATGAAATCAGCGGCGGCTCGTGATTATTTGCTGGGGCGGTGATTGCTATAATAACCAGTGTATTGATCTTGAGCGGAATATGTAGAGCCCATTTCAACGTATTTTCATGTCATACAGTCATATAGTTCAAGAAATCAATGTATGAATGTATATCAGATTGAAAATTATAACTCGATATATTTGAACAATCATTGAGATTTAGGTAACACATACTTAGTGTTTATTACGTTATAGCTTAGTGCATTATCTTCAAAATATAATTGTGCAAAGACAGCAAAGACACAAATATAACATTATTTTATTCTTTTCAGAGCATTCTATTGAAAAGTATTTTGTGGCAATAATATTTCCTAATTTTGTTTTGGGCTTATTTCTTTTGCTTTCTCTGACAAGCTATCACTGCTTGTTAAGTTCAAAAGTATTTACGGAATATGCGTCCAGTAGAACGAACTAAAACAAAAAAGGCAAAAGAAAAATTGAACAAGCGAAGTAGCCGCATTTCCCAAAAGCTATTTTTTTTCATTTCGAAATGATTAAAACGCAACGAAAAAAAAATGTTAATAAAAAGCGTTGTATAAAAATTCGAGCATTATATTTCAGTGTTAATATTCCAAGCTTTATATTTTTCTGTAGAGCTATTAAATTTTCAACACAAAAGGAAAAAGGAATAAAATCTGAGTCGAGCCTGAAAACACACATGAATAATGTTGAAACGCTTTTTAACTGTCAAATAAGTTTCGTATTTTTACTGTGGATTTTCTCTTACAAAATATTTTCATCGGTAAAAACTAAAACCGGACGTGATAAAACTGCACACATATACACCATTTTTTTGTGCTTCATTCTCGCATTTTGTTGCCAGGAAACGCAGAAAATAAATGCAAATAATTCTTCACTCATGAAAAAGAATTTTGTGCACGTTACTGTAAAATTTTGAAATATATAATACTTGACAACAATCATCTAGCTAAAATGAAATAAAAGACACCAGATATTGAATTTGGAGTTGAAACTAAAGGCTGGTTTATGATGGATTTAATTTAGGAATTTACATTTAGAAATTTAGATTCTTAGTTTTAGATTCTCATTCTCGTTCATTTTCTGAAATATAACCTAAAATTGACTTTTTGAGTAGTTATTTTATATCGCCAGAATTGTTTTATTTGGACAAATGATTGAATTTCGGTTTGATTTATTAGTTTTACATATAAATATGGGTGCTTTTCCCCCCATATTCACGACTTGAATATCTTTTCTATGACAGTTGTCAATTTGGAATTTCTGACATGTCAACCACAATCTACGATTGGCTGGTTTCATAATTGAGAAAATCTAAATTTGTAAATTAAATCCATCATAAACTAGCCTTTAAGGCTGGTTTATGATGGATTTAATTCAGGAATTTACATTTAAAAATTCAGATTCAAAGTTTTAGATCCCCGTTCTCTTTTCTTTTTTGGAATATAACCTAAAATTGACCTTTTGAGTAGCCATTTTACATCGCCAAAACCATTTTATTTGCACAAATAATTGAATTTCAGTTTGATTTATTATTTTTATCATATGAATATGGATGCTCCTCCACCATATTCATGATTTGAATATATTTTCTGTGACAGTTGACAATTTGAAATCCTTGACATGTCAGCCAATGTCTTTGATTGGCTGAATTTATAATTGACAGAATCAAAATTTGTAGATTAAATCCATCATAAACCAGCCTTAATACTTATTCCATTTGACTCAATTCAATCCTTTATTACTAAATAGGTTAAAAGTATTCTGGAGTTATATGGTTGTGTTGACTATAAAAAAAAAACTATTAATTAAATGAAATAAATTAACCGTGACGCGTTCGAATTTAAGACAATGGATTTATAATTGAAACTTGGTGGTATATAAATCCGTCCCTGAGTTAGGTAAAAACAGAAAATACAGCAGACAGCTGTTAGATGCGTTGTTACTAGATCTATTTCACGCGAAAAAATACTCAAGTCAAAGTAATTTATTTATTATTGTCAGTAAATAATGAAGTAAATTCTATTAAAAGTGGTTTTAAACTATTAATTCAAATGCTCACATTTCTTATTTTGGTAAGAAAAAAAAATCTGCATTTCATTATGACTTCCCATTGAGCATATAACCTTAATTAAAGGATATTCTTCACAATTCCGCACAATGTTATAACCTCACTCAATGTTTATAATTAAGTTTTTTATTATCTGTCTTGGCGGTATTATGCTCTAATACAAATCAGGAACAGAGATAGATATTATGGAAATAATTAGGGTCCATTAGACGCTTCATTCAGCTTCATGATGATAATAGATTGAGAAAACAGCAATTCCAAGTTTCAGTTGAGGGAGAGAAATATCTATCGTGTCAGTGTAAAATGTTATCCTCGTCTAACTTATTTGGAATCCCTGTTCATTCTGCACACGTCTCCGAGTCGCTTATTACATTGCATAACGTGACGTTGACTTCGACAGACTCTCTTTATATCGGAAGGTAATTTTAAACCCATTGATTTTCCGGTATGCTCTTGCGCGATCCTCACAGAACTGTCATTATTGAAACATTTTTTCTCCGAGTTTCCATCACTGCAGTATCCTCTCTTCCATACTAGTGATTTACAACACCATGTGAATGAGTGAGCAAGAGCTAGAAGTCGCGGGTTCGATACCGAACAAGGATAAAAGAGTTGTTTTCTTTTTTTAAAGAGGAGGATGGATAGTGACAACACGTACAATGAGAGCATGTCACGTTGAGGTTTTATAACTTTCACAGGGGTGGATTTTTTAAAAAAGTTTCCAGGGTTATTTTCAAAGTTGGACAGTTCAGCGTTTTATATGATATATTGATGATGTTTAGTTAATAAAGGCTCTTGATTCCAAAACTTTTTCTCCAAATAACTTGTATTGTATTTGTATCTCAGACAACCATCTTGAATATTACAACTCTGGAATATTTTGAAAAAAGAAATACTCGTTCTACCAATTAAATAATTTTGTCGGTTGGGTGTACTCTCCTATTGCTAATTTATTGGATTATTGGTCCTTGTTCCCTTCAAAGTACTCCCCTCTCCTATTCACACACTTTTACTCGAAGCCGTCCTGGATAAATTCCTTCGAAATATTTAGAAATTTAGATTTAGGATTCGTAAGTTTTGTTTTGGTTTATGATGAATGAAAATATTCGACATAATCTACATTTCAAATTGAGAATGGAAATAAAGTAAGTGAATTTCATCTTATTGATTCATTTATTATATCTGACTGGTGACAGTTTGACAATATTACTGTAACAGTCGATATTCATTTGTAATTGGCTGGATTTGGGATTTAGATTTAGAAATTAATATTTTAATTGTGAATTTGTAAATCAAATCCATCCTAAACCAGCCCAGAGGTTAATATGTATTTTATATTTCTAAATCTAAATTTCTAAATGTAAATTCCTAAATTAAATCCATCATAAACCAGTCTTTAATTTTCGTGATGAAATTGCTTTGATATCAGCAATAGTCTGAAAACGGCGTCCTTAGCACTAATTTCAATTTCAGAAACAAGAAAAAAATACAGTGAGCCAGGTCTGACCTATAAGAAGGCTGAGAAAAGACAGTTATCTGATTTTTAATGGTGCAAGAACCATGAATTTTCTTGCTACAAATTTGGTCTCTTTTTGCGAATTTTTTCACGTAACTGTTGTAAAACGACTTGATAGTATGCACAATTACTTTAAAGTCGAAAAAACAAGCATTTCTTTCAAATTGGATCGAGACTAACGTGTTTTTTTGAAAGATGAAGATCTTTTGCCAATCCACTGTGATGATCAAACTTTTGTCTCAATGTCGTAACAGTAAAATCAACTTTCGTCTGTGAAACTTTATCTTATTCTGACGCTGAATTTCACGTGGCATCGTTGCTCCAAAAAATTACACACTTGAATAATCGCTATTAACACTTAACACGTCACACTCAAATGACAATCAATAGGCCGAATTCAGTTCCCTTTATTAGCTAGAGAAGCTTTATTATTTATCATGGAAATGTCTTCTATCTTTTTCTTATACAATTATTAAAACATATTGTCACAAATTTTATTATAAATAATTTATAATCACAGGTTGCAGTACAAATTTTCACTTTATACATTTGTATGATCACTATTTCGCTCGCAGTTACTCGTACTGAATCACTGAATGACTTCCTCTCCTAGCTCACGCTCTCATATACCCAAGCCAACAATGGACAACATTCAATTGTCTAACAGTTGATGCCTAGCAACCTCAGAACATCTAGTAACCGTAGACTGTCAATCATGTCCGACAATTGAACATCGATTTGGCCAATACTAACTAGGTTTACAGTTACAGCGAATTCAAATAAATAATTATGGAGCCAATTACTTAAAATATTTGTCTTTATTTATGGTATTTTAGTGGAGCGTTACTAGGTAGTGAAGAGAGCTGAATTCGGCCCAATACCACGAAAACTAAACCTAACATCAACAATTCAAGGAAACATAGTTACAGCTGAGATTATGTGCAAAGCAATGCTACCAATCGCATATCACTTAATATTTCAATTGGCCCATAATTCAAAATGTTCAGTTTTTTTCAACAGACTTCGATATAAATCTTTACTGAAAATTGTTCATAAAAACTAAACTATGTCACAAATCTTTATGAAAATCAATAGGGTTATATTCTGGTAGTTAACTAATCGATAGAATAAACAATCACCAAAATAATAGAGAATCGCGATCTTTTGCGTGTTTTCAAGTGATCAGAACTAAGGGCGGATAATGTCATTTTTCAGAGCTAATTTAGGTCGTGATAAATATTTATAGAAAATAAAAATTGTTTAGAAGAAGATCTATATTATAAGTTGATTATTTGTATAATTATTCAAGCTCTAATTACTTTTATTGCTAAAACTCGATTATAGAATACTGTGTGGTTTGCACAGTATAAACAATAGGATTTTCCACAATTTTATAAAAGTCTCGAAAAAGAACTCTGAGCACATTAAAAAAAACTATTGGCACTATTTTTTTTTTTAAAGGAAAATCGTTGTGATTAGTAAAAACGATTTAAAATGAATGATGTTTGAATGGTCACGAAAAACCTCCATGTTGCTATGACGTCACTACGCACGTTGGCGCTCAGCTGTTGCATCGTTTTCGATAGTCAGCAAAAGAAAACCTCAGTTATAAAGAAAAAAAAAGACGGCAAATTTATTGTATTGTACCTGGGTGTGATAATAGCAGTCATCGCGAACCAAATAAGAGATATACGAAAAGAGAGGTTACAACAAATCCGACGTGATACCGCGAATGTTCCGTTTAATTTTGCACTTATCTTGTTGTGAAGAACATTTCAATGTGAGTACATATTTTCAGTACATCATTGACAAAAATTCATATACATAATAATTTGCTATCATCGAAATTAAAACGATAAGCTCAAAATAGTTTCGATAGGTCCAGTCCAAAACAAAATACCTTGCATGTATACTCCGTTTGGGTTTGACCGACAGTAATATCAAAGAGATTCCAATGGCGTGCCAATAATTGTTTGTACAGGGATAGCCGAAAAGACTGAATTTCGATGTAGATATATCGTTCCAGTTCTCAGTTATTTTTTGAGGTTGGGTTAAGTCACTTATGGCCAGTTGCGCACCGTTGTCCCTTATATTTTAAGCATCACTTAACTGAACAATATCGTACCAAAACTCAAAAGTCAGATGTGATATGAATATTGCTGTCATCATTTCGATTCGATATAAAATTCAAATCATAGCGGTGCAACCGGCCATTAAATAATTAAATTCAGAATTCGGTATATATAATGTCAATATGTATATAGAAAGAGATTTGATGTTTATATCGACTACACATAATAAATTGTAATAAATATGAATTTTGATGAAGAATTTCTATTTTTAAATAAAATAAATACATACCGGTCACTCTGAAATATCCTATCTACCTCTATGTTTGGATCAAAAAAGGATTATCGGTAAGCTTATAGAGGTGTTTCCATTGTTCAAGAAGTGAATTCTGTTCCAAATACATACAGCCTTATTCATAGTAAGCATGATAGTCGGCGACTAGAACCGATCTAAGTAGTCCTGACTTAGTACGGAACTAGAGTTATGTATTCATAGTTCAAATTAGACTAGTATTAACTAGTTCGAAGTTAGTTCGCAACATCCATTTGGTCTTGGTTGGTTTTTATACGGCACATGCGCATTAGTACATGAACTGTCAAAATGTACAATAAAGCAAAATATTCATGTGCTAATTAATTATTATTTTTCATTTTATTTTGTAATAAAGTTCATTTTTTTATTTTTTATCCAAGTAATGAAGTTATTTTCTCTATTCTTTTAATATACGTCGTAAATAAAATGTATGTAAATTTATCTTTTTGAATGAAATTGATTTCTGTCGATACAGTTAGTAGGTAATTAGATGAAAGTAAGAATTGTTTTTATTTTACGCACAATTATATTTTTCGCATGCTAAAAATTATCATACATTATCAATACGAAGCATATATTTGAAAAACTAATTAAAAGAAACTTGTTATGAAAATTTATAACGAAAAACTAAATACATAAATAAATCATAATTTATTAAATTCGAAGAATTATTAATATAAAACGAACTATCTAAATTTTAAAATAGTGAACAACTTATCTGTGAATAATTTTAAATTCTGTTTTATAATATTTTTCAAACGGATTTACATGTATTAAGTAATTTTTTTTAGATTCCTACGATGTTCTAGAACATCATTTATATTTTGTATATCGTTCGCATTATTCATAATATCATCTATTTTTCACAGCAAGCACGAAACACATACAAAATTATAGGTTAGTCCGCGGTTAAACTATGGCAGAAGCAGATCTATATATAATCCGGACTTAGTTCGGTTTTAGTCTCGGACTAAAGTTAAGTCCGCTCTATGAATGAGTTTCATGTTAGTATCTAGGATCATCTTTCTTTAGTCGGGCTTAACTTCTCTATGAATAAGGCTGATAGTGTACGGCTTTCTACAAATATCGTAGTAAAGATATATTTTATTTTTCTAGTAGATGCCGCATACTTAAGAAAAATCCAATACTACTCTCGAAAATTTTTTTTTATTACTGTCAGTCAATCCCAAACGGAATATAGTTATCACGTTTTTGAAGTACTGTGAGATTCCAAAAAAACATTTAACCATATAAAACTCGCAAAAAAAGTAACAGGAAACGAACTTGGCATCCATCAAGATGCATTGTTATTCATTATTTTTTATGCATTCGAAATAGGTTAGTTTCTCGTAACATGACACAAATGTAAATTCACACAATCAAAAAGGTATTTCCCGAATTTCAGCAAATAAACATTGAATATTATTAATGTCTTTGACGTGACGGGGTCAAATGATATATGAACAAAACTCAATATAACATGTTAAAATCAATAAATTATTAAAACATTTTTTTACATACAAAAATAGACGTTATACTGTCAAAATCTCTGAGCTTTGACAATACTCGTTTCAGCTATGTTAAAAACACTTTTCGAGGAAAAGTCGGCAACCATTAACTCGTGAACCTCAGGCCAATTATCTGACTGTCCCTTTACAAAACCCATCAGAACTCATTTTCTGTCTGATTATATTCTAAGTCGAATTAATCCACGGTTACTATCTCTTATGCACTAATTTCTGATTGCCAACATGCGTGAGGACGTCACAGCGACGCTTGGCCAATAAAAGCGTTTCATCGGTGACAAAATTTGAAAATTTTACTATTCGGTATGTCGTTTGTTGACATAACGCAGTAAAAAAAAATGTTGCATCTACAGAATGTTCAATTATAGATTGTAAATCTTACATTGAGATACAAAAAAATTATATTTAATTTTTTTCAGGAGGACCCTATTGAGAAAATTTAACTCTGTAATTACCGAGGACTAAGAATGTTTTAAAGCATTGGTATTGACGGAAAAAAAATGTTTCTTAGTGGTATGATTTAATTATGGAAATCTGATTTGACAAATCTATTTATTTTTTATTCTCAATAAAACGTGGATTATAAGATTTTCATCGTGGAATAAATCTCAAAAAAAAAGAGATCGTTACAACCTTACTAGTGTTCTTCTGTCGCTTTTAGTTCCGGAGATCCCCTTTACTGACAAGCAATTTGTCACGATGTACATGCCATACATCAACTTCCGTTCTAGACATGTATTATCCTGTAACTTTATCGGCTCGATTTTTTACGGTTGGCTCTTTGAAGTATGAAAAAATTATACGTATATCACCAAGTGTGTACAATACGTGCAATTATTTATATATTCCCTATTATGAACCTGCGTTAGAGGAAAGGGCGTTGCAAGCTATAGTGTCATAAATAAATGACGATTTTTGCCGTGGGCATAACTACAACCTATGCCACCACGTGTGCAGAAACTCCCTAACAATTTTCCTCTCAGCTCGCTTGTCTCGTCCCCTTCCCTTCAGCTTTTCCCACCCACGCATATCCAATCTTTTATTCTCTCTTCCACCCTCGCCGCAGGCTCGCCAACCTCACAAAATAATCTCCATTACGTTGAACGGGCACCCGTACCATAGTTTTTTTATTACTTGTAATCATTCGACATCGACGCGTCGATTGTAGGCAATTGTATGGATTTTGCTCCTTATACTGATTTTGTTGAGCTCTGTTGGTAAATGACATACTTAATATGATATAAGAATTGATGTGGCTTCTTCTTAAATGTGAAATATTTGATTAAGAAACATGGTTGATCGAATATTTGGAGATGAAAAAACTTTTTTCATGTTACTTATCAAACAAAAGCATGCCAAAAAAAATACTGAGAATTCGTATATTATATTATCGTGTGTTATGCCGTTTTCATTATACATCAATTATTTTTTGCCCCTAAAGATAATCTTCGTCAGCAGAAACAATCTATCACCCTTGTATTCCATTCACAGTCTCTTTTCCATAACGCGTAACAAAATATCTACCACGTAAAAGCGATTAATATTCACGTATATACGTATACACAATTTATTTTAAAAGTACAGCATCATTCAGCTGCTCTTTCTCACGTGGATTAATCTCAGTCTAGAGTTGTAATTAATTTTGCTCCATGACAAATGCCTACCGTCTCGCCAAGGTTCCAGCGATGTGAATATTGTAAATGAAATGTAGAACATAGTCATAGTCACCCTTTCCTGGCTAAAACAATAGAAACAAGTGAATGCGATAAGAGAAGAACTTCCAAAACTGTTGTTCGCATAGTTGTATTACATATCAGTCAATAGGAAACTTCAAGCACTGTAAATTCAAATGGATTCTATCTAAATAGTTTACTTTCCGAGATTCTATTAGGGGTATTGGAAAGTCGTTCAAGTATTCGCCATGAGTAGAGAAAACTTGATAATATAGGATTTTTAGAACATCCCTCGTATGGACTATGGACTGCTAATAATCTCTGCTACTCTTAGTTTTTAGTTGTTTAATCAGCTTTATGTAAGCTACAAAATCAACAATTCAGGGAATTTAGAAACACTCACTTTTTATACTTTATTCCAATAACAAGACTCTTTTTCAAATAGCTTCATTCTCTTGTTCCAGTTAGAAAAATTACAGACTAAATGGCCAGAACCACTATTTCAAAATACATTAACCTATTAAAGGATATTTTTCGAGGGAATTTGAACGTAACGGATAAATTCAATACTAAATCTCCTAGCGGCTGTGTTTAAATAATAATGCATCATTTGGAGTATATTATTTCAAATATTATTGAATGCAAGTGCTTTTACGTTGCCTCCTACCTATCAATTATTCATGAAGTTATTGATCATAGAATCTACGTTGTAATGTGTTTTGTAAACGGTATTCTGTGGATATTGGTTTTATGCTTCAGTAGAATGTTCGTTAAGCGATTGAAATATACCGAGTGTCTGTTACATAGGAAATAAATGAATTGTTTCTTTTTTAGACTTAAAACTGATTCATGTTACTTATTTTATTAGACTTAATTAAGATTATTACGAGATTTGGAATAATAAAAAATAAGGAAATAATAAATCAAGTCGACCCAATCAAGTTTTTTTTATAAAATTTTCAAGAAACTAACGTAACTTTACCATGCAAAACGGATATAATTTGTCAATTACCTTGCGTGACATATATGCTTTGCTGGTGGTATCAGCAAAGTTTTAGATTCACAAATTAAAATTACTAGCATATAACTTTCCCCTTGTGGAGAATTATGTAATTAGGTGAGCATGGAGCTATTTTACAAAATGCATTCTTGAAATGTTCTCATTACCATTCGTTTGGTTTATATTATTCTCCAGATAATTTAGACGTACAGTGGTCAAATTGAGCCTAAATAATAGTCAATTTAAAGCTTGATTGTTTTCTCATTTGTTTTTTTTTTTTTTGAGAATTTATATCCTTCCGAAATTCCGGAATTCTAATGGAAAAAAAAGGTCCTGCTTGTAAAAATCATCCGGCTCCAAGAACGCAGATTAATCTTCCGGATTTTTTTACTTACATACCGACAAAATTCACATATCGAGATTTTGATGGATATATCCGTTTTCAGCATCCCTGAATCCATTTTGACTATTTTTGGCTTGATGTCGGTACGTATGTTCATGCGTGCGTAACTCGCAAATCTCAAAACTGGTTGAACGTATAATGTTGAAATTTTGTATTTAAGATTGGTATAGGGTCTAGTTGTGCACCTCGCATTATGGTTCCAATCGTCTGTACCGGAAGTGCACTTTACTTCAAACTTTTTTCGAATTTTTCTAATAAATTCAGAATGATCAACCGTAGGATGTTGAAATTCAGTATTTGAACTTGATGTTGTATCAGAATAGTTATTTGCTAATTTTGTAAGAATCGGCCTGGCCAGATGTGCACTTTATTTGAAACTTTTTTTCAATTTTTTGCATAAATATAGAATGATCCACCATAGCATATTGAAATTTCGTATAAAGAACTTCTATAACATCTTATTGTACATCTTGCATTATGATTGCGATCGGCTTCACCGGAAATGCACTTTTCTTGAAACTTTTTTTTTAATTTTCCGCATAAATTCAGAATGATCAGCCATAGGATACTAGAATTTAACATTTGAGATTGCTGTAGCATTTTATTGGTCATCTTTTATTTTTGTAACAATCGGCTGAGCCGGAAGTGCACTTTATATGACAGACTTTTTGAATTTTCCGCATAAATTCTAAGCAATCAGTCGTAGAATATTTAAATTTTGTATTAGGCACTTTTATAATATCTAGTTGTACACCTTGCATTATGATTGCTATCGACTAAACCGGAAGAGCACTTTATTCGAAACATTTTTTGAATTTTCCGCATAAATCCAAAACGATTGAACGTAGATTGTTAGAATTCAGTATTCAAGACGATTATACTGTCTAGATGCTCATATCCTATTTTTATTGAGATCCACCGAGCTGGAAGTGCACTTTACTTGACAGTCTTTTGGAATTTTTCGCATAAATTCGAAACGATCAGGTGTAGAATATTGAAATTTGGTATTTCAGTCTGCTGTAGCATCTGAATGATTGCCTACTATTTTCATAACAATAGGTTGAACTGGAAGTGCACTTCAGTAGGAATTTGTTTTTTAATTTTGCGCATAAATTCAGATCTGTAGGTAGTCGTAGAATTTTGGAAATCAGTATTTAGGAATGTTGTAGTATAAGAATAATGGCCTACTGCTTCCATAGCAACCGACTTGGCTGAAAGCGCATTTTACTCGACAGATTCTTAGAATCTCTTGGGTAAATTCAAAACGATTAACTGCGGAACGATGATACTTTGTGTTTGATTATATATATATATATATATATATATATATATATATATATATATATATATATATATATATATATATATATATATATATATATATATATATATATATATATATATATATATATATCTCCAATGATGTACAAGTAAGTCACGTGATGTTCACGTCAGATTTTTATTTTTTTAGACCCTGGAAAAGTCTATGCCTACTCGCCTGGATTACAAATCCGAAATACAAGTGTGCATTTATTTTAATGATGAGAATGATTTAACCTTAGTGCGATATGAATAATATTGAAAGTTAGAAGAAAATTAAAGTCTTGTATCACACTGTTCAATAATTTTTATTTTTTGTTGACCGGTTTCGACTACTGAGTAGCCAATTTCGAAATCTTTAGTAATATTAAAATCATGTCCTGTATCAAGTAAATGTTCTGCGAAACTTGAATTTCCGCACGCGAGTCGTAGACAGCGTTCATGTTCTTTAAACCTAGTTATGAATTTCCTCCCTGTCTGACCAATGTAAGCTGCGTTACAGCTAGCACAGTTTAATTTATAAACCCCAGACTTATGTGTCAAAATTTGAGTATCAATTTTCTTGCAAAGTTCCCTTTTCAAATTACTCAATGGTTTGAAAACTATTCTTATGCTATAATTTTTGAAGAAATTTATGACTCTGTAAGATATGCTTCCTAGGAAGGGCAGGGAAAATGTGAAAAAATCTTTCTCAATAACTAAATTTTGAGAATATGCTTCTTTCAGTAGCAGTTTGTAACGTTTTCTGCTAATAAACTTATCATAATGTCAGGGTGGAAATTATTCGCAAAAGCAATTTGTTTCAAAATCTTAGTTTCAGAAATAATTTCTTCATTACTCAAACCATAAGTAAGCATTCGATGAATGTGTGATTGGAATATTGCAAATTTATGTTTTGCATAATGATTGGACTGCTCGCTGTGCAAAATAATAGTTATTTACAATAAAATGCGTCAAAATAGTATTTTACAGCGCGGTAGCTTTGTTTCTTATTAACTGGAGCGCTGTAAATTATTTAGTACATGAAATTTGTAATAAATTTCTTGGTGGACAATATGTATAATTCAATGAATAACATTTCTTAATAGAATACGTTGATTTTTAAGCTAAGATATGGAGGAATTGTATTGAAATCACTTGACGTTGGCAATAGTTTCACAGTGACAGCTGTCAAAGCTATGACGAAAATAATAAATATCCCTTCATTTTCTATACATATCACTTTGAATAATCTATAAAGTAACGTTTTGTTACATAAATTTCTTCTATCACTAACCAAGCCAGTGCCTGCGACTTCTTCTGCGTTGCTCACCATAAGCAGAATAAATAATCGTAAAAAATAAATAAATAGTGATATTGTTACTAACAATAATTATCTCTAAAAATTATTATCATTAAATAGAACAACTGGATTCCGTAACAGAACTGCACATCATCAGGTCGCTCGCGCAAATGGTGCATGCACATACATTGTAACTTTTTTACAGTTACGCTGTCACTGGAGCAGTGGGGATACCTCTATGACTAGCGAGCTATGATTCAAATAATTTCAATAAATTAATTGTGGAAATTCATTCAATTTCCGGCATAAAATTATTGTAAATCACCGCCCAGAAGATAAGGTATTATTATGTAGGACCTTTCAAGTACTTTCCATGTGATAGTATAATATCTTCTGGGTGATGATCCAGAATGATTTAATTTTAACTCGCTTCTTGTCTGCGCCAGCCATAGAGGTATCCCCGCTACTCCAATGACAGCATAACTGTAGAAACAATACGTGTGCGCATCAATGGTGTGCGCATGCATCATTTGCACGAGCAACCTGATGATGTGCAGTTGTGTTACGGAATCTAGTTAATAATAATTCTCGGAGATAATTATCCTCCCGACGATTATGCTTTAAGGTTTCCGAAATTTTGATCCTCTGTGTTGGCAACCTTATAACAGCGAATTCAGAACCGGTGCATGGACATTTTTTAATGTATAGCAATAGCATTTACAAGTTCCGTTTACAAATTACTGATCGATAAGTGATTACTTACCGATGAGGAGGCATTAAATACATGGCAAGAACAACGTTGAAAATTCACTTGATATCAAAATAATTCCTTGATATATTTGAATTTTTTTTCAGTGTAATGCAGTCTCACAGAATAATTTTCAAATAGCGAAATTACTCGATAGTTCGATACTTTATTGCTTTATTTTGTTCCCTCATGAACCCAATGTACATGTAAAATATTACAATACCTACATAAACTTAATGTAATTGCTATTCCTGTCCCATTCCAAACGCCTGCTTGAATAATAATTAATTTGATTGAATTTGATGTATTTTTTTTGTTTATTTAGCTACGACATTATGGTTTTCACCTTTTGTATACTATTTTATGTAAATTAAATTATCGATATTAATTGAATGTCAATATATTTATTTTTAATTTTACATATATTATTTTTCATTAACTCATTCCATTCACCTGTTTATTGAGTTTCCCATTGTGCACTGTTCTATTTCAATTTTGTAAATTAATTAATTCTAATGGAATTTTCAATAAGTCTATAATAAAAATAGCTTATAACTAATAAATGGAGTTTACTATAAGTAATATTTTTAGTATATGCCTGAAATTGTTAAAAGAAAAGCTTTATAACTAGTATATTGAATAAACAAATTTTGGTAATGTTTTCGATACGGGACGCCAGCCAAATTTTGGGAAAAGCTTAGTGATAATGGGAAAAAATAATGACAAGCTGGGGTCACTCATATTAGGCGAAAATCCATTCTATAAAAAAGTGTTCGTATGTAACAATGATTGTAGATTAGCTCGCTACACTCGCATTGTGAAAAACATCCCTGAATATTACCGAATTGCGCTGCGCGTGCACTAAACTCCCTCATGTTGGGCCGAAATTCAGCCCATAAATAGTTGTTCATGTATAATAATGGTTATAGGTTAGCTTGCTACGCTCGCGTCTTCGAAAAACATTTCTAAATATTATCAAATTGCGCTGCGCAATTCTGAGGGCTCTAACCCCACTTTTCATCATTTTTCCCATGTCTTATAGAAGCTTTTGTCTTCATCAGATATTTTAAGCTTGATTCTAACGATGCGGGAACGATTAAACTATCTTTCACGCCGTGGTAGGACTACGCTTTGATTCAAGCTCGCAATTCGGAAAATTTGTCATTTATCAGATTTTTTAATAATTATTAACAGGTTAAATTTTCGTGAATAGCTTTGTTTTGATGAAACGTCCAATTTTTCCCTGCGAAAATTCTCGGTAAAGGTAGTTAATAAACTGCGCTTGAGAGGTATATATATATATATCGATTAGATGATTGTTCAAATTTTATTTTATTAATTTGATATACTGGCAAAACACAAAGAAACGTTTTTCATACAAAATCAATGGTTTGTCCAAATAATAAGGTACAATACAATTACCAGCTGTTTTTTTTTTTACTATTGCTTGATGAATATTTTGGAATAAAATGGCCACATTGTCCTACAAATTAAATATGTTTTTCCAGTCCTATGATTGGAAATTGTCAGTTCCATGGTCACACTTTTCTAATTACTAATAACTTACTTTTTGTTTCTTTCAAAAATAAAGTGTGAAAGTGTGGAGCACTATTTTATTAATGTCCTACAAAAAAGCGGTATATATATTCTTTTAAATGTTTAACTTATTTTGTTATTTGTAATATTACCGGATATTGAATACGGAATGAGCCAATGTCAGTAAAAACATATTTTTTACCCTGAAAATTCAATTCGCGATCATCTGCAGGAAATGTTGTAATAATATTAATTTTGACTTTAAACTTTCTTCTCGGAGACAAAATTATTAATTTATTTCGTCCCTTGTACAAAGTTACATAAACATAAAGGTTGTTCGTAAATACTACTGACAACACTCATTTCATCCGCTTATGATTCAATAAAATCCGTTCTTTTCTGTTTCCAAAATTATTAATTATTGATCAAAAAAATTTAAGTGTTTTTTGTATATATTATATCGTTGATTAATCAATTTTTTTGTAGGACAGTGATGCAGAAAAATCAGATCAAGACCTAGTGGTAGACGTCGCCACGGAACAAGAACCTGCGTCGCCGCACCCAAACGGTGAGCATCCCGCCCTAGGAAGTGGTACCAACGATGTTCGTGAAAACGGCAGCACAGCCGGTGATAAACCCGGTAAAGATCGACCACCTTCTCGGTCGGGGTCATCGTCATCGAGGAGTACACCTTCTCTTAAAAGTAAAGACGTAAGTGAAATAATCCTAATATCTCTAAAATCGAATTTGCTCTATTCACTTTTCAAAATTATTTTAGGCTGACAAACCTGGCACCCCAGGAGCAAAAGCCCGCTCAACGACTCCCAATATGGGTTTAGGCCCTGGTGGTCCAAGTAACGGCCATAAAGTAGGAGCTTTGGGGGGATACCCATCCTATTCACTAGGAGCAGGTCGCGCTGCCGAACATTTAGGGCCCTACAATAGCGTAGCTCCTGCGCCGTACGGTCGACCACCTTTATTAGGGTATGAAGGGCATCCGCATACGAGGACACCTTCTATGGCAAGCAATGGATTAGCAACGATGTCCGGCGGAAAACCGTAAGTAACTGTTTTATCAAATAAGAAAATGAATGTCCTAATTGAATATTAGATATAATAAAGTTCAGAATTATACAAAAAGCGCAGGGTATATGTATCAAGTAAATAGGTACGTAGAAAGTAAATTTTTATTTGTGAAGCATTTTAGAAAAAATATGGTTTGAAACTGTACATAATCTTGATCAGTAAGCATTCATCAGTTGAATATCAATTAAAAAAATTAAATCAACCTTAAGAAATCTACTAAATTTGCTCCTGTGTTTATATAGGTAATTTATTATAGCTGTTACTTATAGATCTAGCCTGGAATAGTCAGCGCCTCTTTACTGAGATGGGAACTATAGTGAACAAAATTGCGCACGCGTTAAGTGACTGCGAGAATTTGATCTTGTAGCATGCAAAGATACCTTACAACAGATCCTCTATTCTTTAAAACAAAAATAAATAATATATTTTATGATGAATAATATTTTCATCATGTGTTTTGATGAAGGAAAATAATTTCATATAATTTCAAAAAATTCAATGACATTTCGTTTTAATAAAACACTATTATATCAAATTTTGAACAATCTAATACTTTTATGCATTTAAATAAAATTCATGAAATTTTATATAGTTTTATGAAATTCCATTCTACTCCAGGAAAATCTATTACCTAAAATTAAAATTAAAATTTATTATAGAATCTCACATAATTTTGTAGACACTCTTATGCATCTTGAAATATCATTAAATTATTTTAAGTAATACACGGAAAAAATTACAATGTAGAATTCTTCCTGCTTCAATGTATTCTGGATTACTTTTTCACAATAAGCCCAGGTGACCATTTCTGCAAGATGATGCAACTAATTTAAATATTTTAGAAATATTAATATATTTTTTTCTACGGCTGTGCGTAAAATAGGTACCGTAAACGATGCTTAAAGTAAGACTTTTCCGTGTCTTAGTTTAACCACTATTTAAACGCGAAGTAGCTAAATTTCTGCGAATCAATGTTTTTTAATTTGCTTAGATATTTATTAAATTAAAATATCATCTTGTGCTTTTGACTCTTTGCTGTGTGTTTAGTAATTGTCTAAATTCACAGATTACCTATTCACTCAGAGTAATAACTGAACGTTTTTGCAAGAATTATATCAGAAAAAAAATTATATAGAGGTTGTTTTGTTCATTTTTATCCTAACACACAAGAAAAATGTCCTAATAAGATTTTTGTGAGCAGAGAGGTGTTGATAGAATCTTATCACGAGTGATGTTTCAACGTTTGAGGTTATGGTGTCTCATATTTCATTTTGAGATGGATTTGATATTTAATTGTGGGTTAAAGTACACAAAATTCTTGTATATAAACCCACCATAAGATGAAAATACATAATAATTGTAAGCAAATATCAATTTGAAATCTTATTTATGTTAAGAATGTAGTAAGTCACATTCAATTAACTGATAATATTACGCAGCCATATTTAAATTCTCATTGATGAATACTGTAAAATATAAATAATTATTATATTGTTTATATTTATATAATCTGACAAATTTCCAAACTATAGGTATATGGTGTATCAACATAAATGAATATAAGCAGAAACTTGAGCAAGTACGACTAGTACGAGTACCTTCAGATGCTTCAACGGTGGAAGGTGATATGACGTCATTAATATATCACCTCAAGTAGGTGGAAAGTCATGAAAATTATAGTATAGGTATCCTGCAATGATTCTTCCTTTCACAATACAGTTTTTATTTTCGCGTTGAATACAAACATAACCTATAGCATTATCACAAAATGATTCTCGACTAGATTTGTACAAAAAGATGTGACAGCATTTGCATATTGAGAAAATAGTTTCAAAAAACTGCTCACATTGATAACTTGATACGTCGTATTTCTAAAGTATTGAATTTTTCATACACCACTATGTATTCATAGATCATAAATGGATTAACTTCTGGTATATTATTTGAATTAGCTTTTGTGAAATCATCTTTGAGACACATTGCTTATATTAAAATAGTTTTCCAATAAAAAATTGACGATATACAAGGAAATTTCACTTAAGTATATAACTTCTGGATTGCTTACTATCGAAGTGACGTCATGTAAATGTCGGACCAATCAGAAAGCGTTTTAACGTTTCTTTCACTCATTCAAAATTTATTGAATTTTAAATATTAATTTTAATTAATATACTCATTTATAAATTATAAGAATAATTTTTACACTTATAGTTTGATATTATCTATTGAAAAAATAATATAAAATCACAACTTTATTTTCATTACACAATCCAATTTGAATGGGCACAGAAAAATTGTTTTATCGATGTGATTTTAGTTCCACTCTCAGTAAAGTAGCGCTGGTGATTGCTCTAAAGGCGTCAATAGCAGGCTACGGTATCAGCTATCCATATATAGGGATCAATGGCTGAGGCATTGCTTGTTGAAAAATGGAAATCTATGAATTTTTAATACATAGAAATATATTTTTTATCATTATTACATTTATTGAAAGAGTTTAAAAAGCCGAAAAGTGTATTGTATAAATGAAAAATTTAATAAGACGACGTTTCGTTCATTAGAGTTGTAAAAGCTTATGGTTAAATTTTTAGAAATACATTTTAAATGAAAATTATACTGAATTACAATTTGTAATTATTGTCACTTCAGCGAGTCAAAAGAAACTAGAAATTCAGGGTTAAATTTTCAAAATTAGATTTTAAATTAAAATTAATCTAAATTACAATAATTACAAATTGTAATTTAGTTTGATTTTCATTTAAAATGTATTTATACAAATTTAACCATAAACTCCTCAACTTGAAAATGGCCGCAACCTTAATGACCGAAACGTCGTCTTTTTAATTTCTCATTTATACTATTAAGCCAATAATCCTAAAATTTGAAGTTTTTTTATCTTATCCTACGGTTATTTGAATAGTAAATAATTTGTGTGAAACGTGACAACGCCTCAGTCAGATTGCAATCTTTTTATTGCTATTTTTGTTGACAGAATCGTTTTGAATTTTGAGTATTGACTCTTTATTACATCAGCTTTATCATATTAGTTTTTTTCATCCAATTTTCTTAATTAGAAAGAAAAAATTAAATCGGAAATGAAAAATGCGCACGTCTCTGAATTGACACGGTACATTAAATGCTGCATTTTGTTTTGCATTTTGATTCTCCATTTCGATGCTGAGGAAAATTCATAAAATTTTATGTATGGCAAGGTTCATTTTTCTTTACTTCAAAACGAAGAATCAAAATAAACCGTATCAAACGCCTTTATAAGATCAAGATCCCGTGCATTTTCACATTTTAATTCAACTTTGATAGTGCATTTCTCGATTCTAAGCGACCAGATTTCTTTCTCTTTTCATTGAGTGGTGAAACACCATTTTCAAAATTTATATACCTACAAATTATAATTTTTCTTGTCTTAGTATTCGTGCCAAGTCAAACTTAAAATGTGTAGAAACAAACAAACTCAGGGCTTTCAAGTCCCATATTTTCAATTAAATGAGTGTTGTGCCTGGACAGGATGCCTATTTTCGAAGCCGCTCTTACAATGCGATTTATTAAATAGTTATTCAAAGATGAGAAGCTCTTTTTCAGAAATTATGATGACAATTTTTGACAGTTTTGATGGTTCTTATATTTTCTAAAGATGATTAAAAATATTCCATTGATAAAAAGAGCGCTGCAAGAGAAAGCAATCTGGATATATATACTCCCTACAGTTTCCGGAAATAAGATCACTAGGGATAGCAAATTGAATTTTTTTAAGTCAACTTTATAATAATTACAAACAAAAACAGCAAATTTTACATTTGTAATTGGAAACAAATGATAAACTATAAGAGTATTATGACTCCTTGACCACTGATTACTGTAGATTAGAACTTGATGAGATGGAAAATAAAGGCGTTAATTTTTTTTATTTGAAGCGCCTGCGAGCGAAACGTTTATTTCAATGAATAACCCATGTTGCTGACCGGTGTCCTTAGAAATGAGCGATTCGCTGAAGAGCTCTCTGCCGACAAAAGACTGTGAATATTAGTAATTTATAATTGTGTACAGTTTCATCTGAATATTTTGTAAAGTTAAATTTATCAAGACATTCTACCGAGTGAATACCTATTTAAAAAACATGCCAGTGGAGAAAATACCTTATTTCTTTCTTTATCGTTTCAACTTTTATAATAATGAAGAAACAGGAGCTCCAATAAATAGCTTCTTCTCTACTATCAAGTGTTTTCTTTTCTTTATTATGTATTTTATGTAAGTATGAGTGAATAAAATTGCAGCTAAATAAATATATCTGTGTGAGTGAGTTGTGTACGACATGAAGTACAGCAGTAAAAAATATATTTTTGAAGTGAAAACTTCTTTAGGCGCACTATATCAATAAATAAATCCGACCTGTGACGCGTCACGCTTGCGAGCGAAGGAAAAATAGTCAGCTGCGTGGTTCTTGAGTCTGACTCTAACTGTATTAAATTGTTCAATTTTTGACTCGTCTATATCATCTATAATAATACTAATATTATTTATTAAATATCATAGAGTGTACGTTCTTATGAAATTCTTTTCAAAATTAAATGGCGATTATAATTTTTACGGATTGTATCGCAGGATAAATTCTAAATTGGTAAAAGCGATCCCTTTTTTCGAATATTTCTCCTTCCTCATCTTCACATTTCATTGTGACTCACTCGCATAGCTACGTTTATCAAGCTGTATATTATATTATCAGTAAGTATTTCTTTCACAAAGTTTCTCCCCTGTAACTAAAAAAAAACAAGAAATATTTTCAAATTTTCTCTGTAAGTCATAACAAAATATTTCTGTTTTGTTACTAGTATTAATAAGTATCTTGTCTAAAGGCCGATATTACCATCGTGGTTATATTTATTGGGAGGTAATGCTAATAATAATTTTTACTATCAACGCCGGCTTTCATAATGAAATAAAAGTTACGTTTGTAGACTCCGATGTCGCAAAATTTGTTTATTTTGTGGAGGGTTGTTTTCACTCTAATACAAACTGAAATTTTAAGTCATACTTATTACTGAAGTTACTATAATTTTATTATGAATCACGGCTCAATAAACTGGATGGTAAAATTGACTCTTAATATTTGAATTTTTATCTTAGTCATGCCTGCAGGATTTCATTACCCCTATTGAACGTAAATTATTAAGCCCAGTATATATAATTGTGTAATTTTATTTTAATAAATAATTAATTGTAATTCATATGTGTTTTTATTAATCATTTCATATTTTACAATTTGTTATTGGGATTCATTTGATATGTAATAAAATAAACAATTGTTTATCCATTCAAATTCAGCAATACATTCATGTAATTGTTTAGAATTGTGTTTGTAGAATTAATTCGATGTGATACTTTAACAAATTATTGCAATACATATATGTTATTAAGAAGAGAATATTTTATACACATAATTGCTAGATAAACACTAAAAAATTTTACGAAAATAGATTATTGTTGTCATGATGTTAATATATTCCAAAAAATGTCTTATTTAAATACTTAAACAATCTTTCGTTATTAATTTGAATATAAAATGTTTTTAGGGCGTACTCATTCCATATGAACGGCGAAGGGCAGCTCCAACCAGTTCCATTCCCAACAGATGCTCTCATAGGTCCAGGAATTCCTCGACATGCGAGACAAATAAACACGTTAAGCCATGGAGAAGTAGTGTGTGCAGTTACTATATCAAATCCCACAAAATATGTATATACAGGAGGCAAAGGTTGTGTAAAAGTATGGGATATTAGTCAACCAGGAAGTAAAAGTCCTGTATCGCAACTAGATTGTTTGGTGAGTATCGAAAAATAGTAATAAAAATAATGCAAGAGAACTGAAAAAGCTTAAATTAATAACGTCAAATTTTCAAACAGTTCAATGACTATATTTTATCAACTACTAATAAATTGGGCGACTCTTCTCAACTAAAACGCAATTTTCCTATGAAATCAAAAATACAATTCATTAAAAAATGTGGAATTCAATATTTATTGAAATGTTCATCATTTTACTGACTTGTGCCGCTATCAATGACAATGTTATTGCCACAAATTTTTGAATCATCATTAATATCAGCCATTCATAATAAAATATTGTCTCAAATTTCATTATGATTTAATAACTTCCTTCCTTTACTTGTCCATGTTGATTTATACCGTTTATTTCAACGTGAAACATAGGATGTGCTATACCCATGGCTACAAATTTGACTGTAATATATTGAAGAGTACGTTCTACTAGGCGACTGCAACGATTTGCCCACGACCGCAGTGGTGCTTCAAGTGGAAAGATGCGAGTGTCTGTCAAATGTCAAATAAACTGACAATTCGTGTTTAAGAACCAAAGGAAAACAATAAAAATAAACTAACCTGTAGCAAGAAGGATGAATAAGTGTAATGAATCCAATATGCGTTTGTAAATTAATCTCTCATAAATTAGTGGAGTGTCTGGAGCATTAAAAACACGAATACCTCGGACTCCAGTTACAGTGGATGAATTTCAAAAATTCAAAATGGAATGTTCAGCTAATAGTATATAAAAAAATGTTCACCTATTAAAAAATTGTGATCTTGATTCAAAAAAAAAAAAGATAATTGTAAGAATTCAAATATGGTATAATACATATTAGGCTGTAGAATATTTTTGTATATCCAAATTAAGTTGACGTATCTATTTATATGAAGATAGTGATAGGGAAAAAAAGGTGAATCAAGGAAAATTAAATGAAAAACAAAATTATCAATAGAACATTTGTTAAAATTGAATATATTAGAATTTCCGAAGTTCAACTCTATAGATAGCAATGGAATGAAGATGATGCTCGTCACAATGTTATGATCAACATTGTGAAAAGTAATGTGACTGAGATAGTGTTTTATATGGTTTGCTACATTGAATTGTACTTCTTATCAATCTCCAATTTCATCATCAGCGTACGCTCCGGTGCCGGAATTGACGAATCCGCAACGCGCCTATACATCTTAAAACTTATCAAATGAAATTTATGAGAATCTGGATGCACTTTCTGTTAAAATAAACTGTTCTGTAGCATTTTAAAGTATATAGAATCACTGTATACCGTTCAGGAATATTCTTGAGTGTTTAGGACGTCCTGGAAGATTTTATGACATTTTGAAACGTTCTGAAATATTCTGAAACATTTTATAAGTTTTTAGAGTAATCTAAGACATACTGCAGCATTTTAGAACATCCTAAAGCATTTTTAAACATTGTATAATATCCCAATGTGTCCTGGAATGTTTCAGAGTGATTTGGTACGTTCTAAAGTGTTCTGAAATGTCCTGGAGGATCGTACGGCATTCTGAGCCGCTCTCAAAAATTCTAGAACATTTTATAAAGTTTTGGAATGTTCTAGAATATTGTGCAGCATTTTAAAATATCCTAAAACATTTTGAAACATTGTATAATCTCCGATGTGTCCGGAGTGTTTTGGTACCTTCTGGAAGATTATACGACGTTTAAAAGCATTCTGGAACATTCTATAACGTTTTAGAATAATCTGGTGTGTTCTTAATTATTCTGGTGCGTTTTAGACCATTCTAAAGCATATAGGAACATTATAACATTCTGGAACGTTCTGAAATATGGTGTTCTAAAGCGTTCTCAAATATTTAAAATTATTCTGTAACTTTTTGAAGTATTCTAGAACATTTTAAAACAGAGAGTATTTTAAATCATTGTGTAACATTTTGACGTGTTCTAAAATGTTTCAGAGTATTTTGATACGTTATGTAACATTGTATGATGTTCTAAAGCATTCTGGAATATTTTATAATGTTGTAAAACAGTCTGGAGTATCCGTAAGCATTCTGGAGCGCCTTAGAACATTCTAAAGCATATAAAGTCAATACATAACGCTCTGCAATATTAAAAAATGTTTTGGAATATCCTGGAAGATTTTATGGCATTCGGAGACGTTCCGAAATATTCTGAAACATTTTATAATGTTTTGCACTGTCCTAAGACATTCTGGAGCATTTTAGAACTCCGTTCTTTTACAACCTTATTTAAAATGACATCTAACCAATTGGTTTCCACGGCGCTAAATAATATTTTGAGCATATCTTCGTAAACCCGTGGCGTCAATCATTTTGAACACGTCCTGAAGTTGGCACAGGCTCATTAAGATACCTTCAATAATTTTTAACATTAGTATCTGAAATTTCTCTCAGAATAATTTTTTTTTTCAAATAATTCAGCATGTAGCTTGTTTCATAAACTTTTTAGACACGCGTTCCTCCGAACACTTGCTTCGCTCGTATCTAAAAAACTTGTGTCTAAAGACACGTTCACACTCTGATAAGCGTAAGGAGTCCTATCGGGTAAGTTCGGTTTCCATAAGATTTTAAATAAACGCCATGTCCCTATCATACCATTTGTAAGAGGAAGATAGATACAATTCGATCAGGTTATTTATATCTCAAGAGATTGCTTACGCTTGTCAGAGTATATGAATCATGTTACAGAATAGACTATTAGTTGTACATTGCAGCTACCGCTACCATTCTCTGCTCCACGCTTTACTAACTATTCAAGATCTCTACGACCCGTGATACACTCAGGTATCTTAGGAAGAATCTTAGGAAGATGTTCTTTTATGTATATTCAGGTTGAATTCAATGTATACATAAGAAAAATATCATTCAAAATTAAATTATATGCTCAAATATAATTGTTTGTTTTGTTTTTTGTTTAAATCATTAAAGAAACAAAAGCACAAACAAATTTTTGATAAACTTTGCAGTTAATAGTATGAAGAACAATATCCCATCTCAATCATATAAATTCATTCACTGTAACAAAAGTCCGAGGTCTAAACCTCCAGGCACTCCACTAAATAATAAATGATGATAATAAGAAATTGTGAAATTATGTGTCATATTGGCCAATAAAAAATCTTGAATCAATCGATATAGTTTAAAATAAGAACAAATAATTGGAAAGAGACTTTTCAATTGACTCGAATTTCTTTGTGATTTTTGCGAAAATGAACGCAATGATTGCTTCGACCCACTTTCAATTGCGGGCGTTGTGAGCTTGAAGCGATCGTAATTAATGACGTTATCTATGACGAATTGCTCCTGAACGCAAAGACCGCAATCGTCTTGTGGAACGATTATTGAGGTGACGTGAGCGTTGCGGTCGCCTAATATCCTTTGAGTACGTTCCACTAGGTGAACTGTAGTAAAAAGGATATGTGAATGAAATGAACCCAATATGTCTGCAAAAATTAATCTCTCGTAAATAATAAATAATGATAATGAAAGTATGTTTAATTTTTTAGCAACGAGACAACTATATTCGCTCTGTGAAACTCCTGCCCGATGGTCGCACTCTCATAGTAGGTGGCGAAGCCTCCAATCTCTCTATTTGGGATCTTGCTTCACCTACTCCCCGAATAAAAGCAGAATTGACATCCAGCGCTCCAGCCTGCTATGCTCTAGCCATAAGTCCCGACTCCAAAGTCTGCTTTAGTTGTTGCTCAGACGGAAACATCGCCGTGTGGGACTTACACAATCAAACATTGGTTCGTCAGTTCCAAGGCCACACAGATGGTGCCTCCTGCATCGATATCTCCGCTGACGGTACCAAACTGTGGACCGGAGGATTAGATAATACTGTCAGAAGTTGGGATCTACGAGAAGGAAAACAGCTTCAGCAACATGACTTTTCTTCTCAAATATTCTCGCTTGGGTATTGTCCAACGGGAGAGTGGCTAGCGGTTGGAATGGAAAATTCTCACGTGGAAGTGTTACATGCTGCTAAACCAGATAAATATCAGCTACACCTACATGAATCCTGTGTATTAAGTTTAAGATTTGCGTCGTGTGGAAAGTGGTTCGTCTCGACAGGAAAAGATAATTTGCTCAATGCGTGGAGGACACCTTATGGAGCTAGTATATTCCAGGTAATTTTAAATAGAATTTGCCTCATTGTGAAATTTTATATTCAGCCAATAAGTAGCATTTTACATTATTGTATTTTTACGGGGTGCATGGAAAATAGGGACCTTTTTAAACATTTTTAAAGAGATGAGGCGCTCAGATAATTGATATTCTAGGAATGAAACAAATTGTGCAAGTTTTTATAAAACTATTTATAGATCTATAATAGTAAGTTGCACAACTGGCTTGAATGAACAATATTCTATCGAATGTGACGTGAACATTGCTGTCATTATTCCGATTCGATATTTTTTGTTTGAGCGATGCTTAAAATTTAAGCTAGAGCGGTGCAACTGGCAATAAGATTAATGGATTTGTACAGAATTGCAACATTTTAGTTTTTAATTATTGAAGAATGATATTATGATATTAAATTAAAATGAAATACACTATGAAATAAATTAAATATATTTTTTCTTTTCAAATTATTTCAATTTTAATTGGATAATTTTGAACAGAAAATTTTGAAACATGATATAAGATATAAAAATATTGTTGAATGCAGTTTCTAATAAAAAATACAAATGCACTAGTAATTTTTTCTTTTTGTTTCAGTCTAAAGAATCATCGTCAGTATTGAGTTGTGATATTTCAGCCGACAACAAATACATCGTAACGGGTTCAGGAGACAAGAAAGCGACAGTGTATGAAGTTATATATTAAATTAAAATTGACTTGCTAAAATAAAATAAAAATAATAACACAGCTTGAAATAAAATCTGTGGTGACAAATACTCTGTGAACCGGGGCCAGCAGTAACTGTTTACAGTTGGAACATTTAAAAATAGTGTACAATATTCGTCTCAGAGGTCTAATGTTTTTAGTATTTAAAATAAATAGTAACGAACTATAAGCACATTCGACAACTATTTTGTGTATGTTCTGTAAATGTTATGCAAAATAATCTTTCAATAAACTTCAACTTGAATAAATCGAACATCTACGTACATTTTATGAAATAGATGTGTTGTTTATTTCCTATTTCCAAACTTTTGTAATAATTTTTTTATTAGGTCATGAAGTGAACCAAACGGTAAGTAATTTATCGGTTTATGCCATGTATTAAACTTTTCAAGCAATTTTAATGCATAATATCTTAAAATTCATATATTAGTATTTCTAATAAAATAAACTTGTAATTTCCAATATTTAAGTCTTATAGACATTAATATTTTCAAGATTTAAAATTAACAAGACTTATTTATTTGAGTAGCAAATGTGTTAACGGAAATTCCTATTTGCGAGTAAATTAAATTTACCGCCACGTCACGTGGTTGTCCTTGATGTCTGTGGTAAATATACAAATAGTAATGGTGGTCCATGTTCGTTTCCTGTGAACATTTCGCTATTTTAACTAAGTTTTAAGTTGTTGTGCCAAATTTAAGAGATGTGATTTACTGTTAGTGTTGTGTATTTATAAAAAGGTATGTAGTGGTACACGGAAAACGAGTGTAAATTGATTAATTGGGCGGGTGTTGGATCTATGTCGGCACATACGTCCGTTTATGGGTGTTGCATATACATATCTCTTTCGACTTTGAATGGGAAACGGCGCCTGTCATCGTACTGATGAACTCACTCAATTAATTACAGAAAACATTCATCTGTTCTGAGTATTAATGAGTGCAACCAGCTCGCAAATTGCTTTTAGTAGATGTGTTGTTTGACCCATAATGGTGTTCTTGCAATTCAACATGTGACCCCAATCTGATGTTTTAAAACCATTTTCGTTTACTTAATTTCATTCCTTACTTCCAAGAAAATAGTGAATCAAAATAATGTGTGAGAAAATTCCAACTTTTTAAATGAGTCGTGCAACCTACAGGTGAAATTATAGATTTATGAGTGCTTTGTTGACATTAGTGTACAGGTGTAACGAAAAGTCAAATAGTGTTTTGAAGTTTTATGAGCATTTGAAGTTATTCTTGTTCACATAACCATTAAAATCTGTATCTACATAAATATCCACAATTTGCTACGAGTAATACTGTATTTGACAGTGCGACCTTCCAAGAAATTTATAAACGTTTTCTTGTAATGTTCAAGGTGAAAATTAAATCATATTTAAATGATCCCATTTATTACTAAAATAGTAAAAAGATGAAAGGAATTGTACGATGTGTGTTTAAATTAAATTATCGGTAATATTATTACTTCAACGGGAATATATTAAAATATTTTGCAGTTGTCCACTTGAAAAGTGATACATATGTGGTTTGTGGAAAGAACTCTGAGTTTTGTTTTATTAAAAAGATAGAGGTTATAAATACTGATAAAACAAAACTTTCTACTCGCAGTTGTTTTATGAGTTCTGTAAATTAGATTGTATTGTACTGATGGTTGTACCTATAAATTATTTTAATAGATTTTACTAAATTCTGCTTCAACATGCCATTAATTTTATTGGTTATGTATCGAAAATTGCTTTATATGAATGTTAAAAGTTATAGATTTGTTAAGTAATATCAGTGTTTTGTTTCAGGTATTTAGTCATGCAAGGAGCAATAAAAAAATATATCATTCCACTTATTTATGAACATTTAAGACTGAACAATTTTAACTTTGATATGTTCCCATGCAATAAAGCATAATCACCATGGATTTAAATTTGCCACAAACGGACATACCTTCAGTCCACAAAACTAGAAAACTGCAACGAATTATTGATGTTTGCAACACGCAAGAGTGATCTGCAATTATGGCGCTGGTAGAAAATAACCGCTATATAGTGCAAGTGTACGTGGGGGCTCTCTCAGCCCTCTACGAAGCTCTTTCGGTGGAAGCAAGCAAGCAGACGACATCGGAGGAAATCGTGTCTTGCATCGTGGAGCGATTGTCGCTGAATGAAGCTCCTGGAGGGAATTATGAGCTGGCGGAAGTCATTGGCGATGCTGTTGGACAGGAGTGCAAAGAACGTCGACTTATGCCTCACGAGAGTCCTGTACAGCTCATGATGCTCTGGCCCAAGACCTCCGAAGCTGACCCCACCTGCTACCGCTTTTATCTGCGTGAGAAATTAAATGATTACGTTTGGACCGATAATTTTACGATGGATCCGCAGTTAATTAAAGATTACTTCCACCGATTTCTTTATCAACCTAAGGATCGAGAGTATCCTGATTTGTGTCAGTTGCCGGATTTAAACGAACAGACTCTTCTTGATAATCTGCGAGCCAGATTTACCGCGGGGCACATCTACACGTATGTGGGCTCTATTCTAATAGCACTAAATCCTTTTAAATTTTATCCAATCTACAACCCAAAATACGTGAAATTGTACCAAAATCGACGACTGGGTCCAAATTTACCCCCGCATATCTTCGCAGTGGCCGATACAGCGTATCATTCTATGCTAAAGGACCGCAAAAATCAGTGTATAGTGATCAGTGGTGAAAGTGGTTCTGGTAAAACAGAAAGTACGAACTTTTTATTGCATCATCTTACAGCTTTAAGCCAGAAAGGCTCTCACGGCAGTGGGGTTGAACAAACTATTCTAAGTGCGGGTCCGGTTTTAGAAGCTTTTGGTAACGCAAAAACTGCTCACAACAACAACTCCAGCAGATTCGGAAAGTTTATACAAGTGAATTATAAAGAAAATGGGATGGTCCATGGAGCGGTCGTCCAGAAATATTTACTAGAAAAATCACGTATTTGTTCTCAGGGTCGAAACGAAAGAAATTACCACGTGTTTTATTATTTACTCGCTGGGGCTTCAGAAGCTGAGCGTCAACAATTGCACTTGAAAACAACTGATCAATATAATTATCTAAGTCGAAGCGGGTGTTACGTTCTGGACAACGTTGATGAGAGCTACGAATTCTCTCGCTTGAAACAGTCAATGGAAATGGTTGGATTTACAACTGAGAAACAACGCAGGCTATTTTCCGTACTTTCAGCTGTTTTATTGTTGGGAAATGTTGAGTTTCAGCCTAGAAAATCTGCATATCATCACGATGAAGCTGTTGCTGTGAAGAATCCAGAAGTAGTTCAACTTATTTCAAATCTTCTGCGCGTAAAACAAGAAACTTTATTAGCAGCACTCACAGCGAAGAGAGCCCGGGCTTCTGGAGAGACTTTAGTAATAAATTATAGACTACCAGAAGCAATAGCTTCTAGAGACGCGATGGCGAAGTGTCTCTACGGTGCGCTCTTCGATTGGATCGTCTTGCAAGTCAATCATGCTCTCTTATCTAAAAAAGACACTCTTCGTGACCATCAGGGAAACTCTATAGGAGTTTTGGACATTTTTGGGTTTGAAGATTTTGGATTCTGCAATAGTTTTGAACAGTTGTGTATCAATTACGCTAATGAACATCTCCAGTATTATTTTAATCAGCATGTTTTCAAATATGAACAAGAAGAATATCGGAAAGAAGGAATTCGATGGAATAATATTGATTTTATGGATAACACCGGCTGTCTTCAGCTCATCGAAGGAAAGCCAAATGGACTTCTTTGCGTCCTTGACGACCAGTGCAAGTAAGTTTTACATTTTTCAATAATCTACACATTTTACTTCTCCGACCTATATAAAAGAGGGAGTATTGTAATTGGGATTTTTTGATAGTTCGAGATTCTGATGGATCTGCACGGTTTAAACCCTACTGAACCAAAAAAAAAAATTAAAAAGAAGTCTGTCTATTTGGAAACATGATAACTTGCATTTTCGTCTGATATTTTATATTAAGTTTTCATCAAAAGCTAGGGTTCAAGTGCGTAGATGAGCTTTTTTCAACCAGTGGTACCAAAACTTTATTGATAGAAATTTTTAGTTTTTTGCTTTTATTCTTGAATAATTTAGCACAACATTTGTCTGAAACATTTTTCAAAATTATCAGTGGCTCACGAGGCGGCTCATTTGTTATTATTAAAATTTTAGTCATTATAATTCATCAATTATTTTTTTTTAAAGTAAATATTGAGCTCTATCGTGTTTGGTATCAAATTAAAGCTCTTACGAGGATAATTCTAGTAGAAGTGGCAAAGAAAATATTTAATCGGTTGTCAATTGTTTCTTTTACAGATTATTTAAATTTTATAGTTCGGCATCAATTTAAAGATCTCGGGGAGACAAGCTTAGTATATATCAAAAATAAATAATTAGTGGAATCTACGTTACCATCTTTAAATTCTCTTCATTTTCAAAAATACTTAAGAGTACGTTCCACTAAACGACCCCAACGCTCATGTCACCTAATCGTTCCACAAGACAATCGCGGTTTTGGCGATCATGATAAATACGTCATAGATGACGTCATTGATCTCGACCACTTTAAGCTCACAACGCCCGCGATTGAAAGATGGTCGAAGCGGTCGTTGCGTTCATTCTCGCAGAAATCGTCAAGAAGTTCAAATTAAATGAGAAGATGCATTTCTAAATTGTACTTTCGATCCCAAGTTATGTCAATTGATTCAAGATTTTTTATTTATCAATATGACAGATAATTTCATGGTCTCTCATTATCATTATTTATTATTTACGAGCGATTAATTTACACAGGCATATTGAATTCATTCCATTTTTATATCCTTTTTGCTACAGGCTAGTTCAATCTTATTAATGATTTACTTTTCGATCCTAACCATAAATTGACAATTTATTTGACATTTAACAGACACTTGCATCGTTCTACTTAAAGCACTAGCCACATCGATCATAAGTTAGTGGAACAGCAAAAATCGCGGTCGTGAGCGTGAGCGTTATGGTCATCTAGTGGAACGTACTCTTTGTTCCACTTAAAGCATCAGCCATATCGACCATGAGTTAGTGGAACAGCAAAAATCGCGGTCGTGAGCGTTGCGGTCATCTAGTATAAGAACTAAAATATAACCACTATCTGTCATTTTAACAATGACAACTGTCACTTTGAAATATACAATTAATTGATGCGACACTCTAAATTTCAGAAACAGCGATGAAACTGACCATGACATTAATGGCTACAGTAGATTTTTCTGATTTAAATTTTATATATTTATTTATTTTTGACGTTTCGACCCTTTCACATCTATCTTCTGTATATTTTTAATTACCTACTAGATACTTGCCTTTTTTATTTTTGTATCATTGTTTTTTGATAAAGACCCTTGGTAAATGGGTCGTAACATCAAAAATAAATAATTATACTGAATTTAAATCAGAAGAAACATCTATTTTACAATTTTATCTGCATTTTTAAGTACGTTTGTAAAACTATTTTTGCTCATTTCATCAAAAGAAATTTAGATTCGATTAGATTCTAATAGATAAATACTAATCACGTGCATATTTTCTCGGAGTTTTTAATTCTATTCGTCTGTTTATCCTAATAAGAAAATTTGCACTACAGGCCTAGCTAATATTTTTGTTAGCTCCGCCTAGGCCCAACTACTTAAGTGCAGCGATTAGCCAAAGAAGTATAATGTGCACCATAAATTGGACATACAATTATAAGCAGTTCGTGGCTAAGGCTATCGCCTAGAAAATATTAATTTGGCCTTAAATTAAATTTTTTTCAATTAAACACACTAATATTGTCTGGATGGAAATAGTTGAATCTAAATAATTTTAGTTGAGCTAATTTAGGCATAACTAATCCATTACATTGAGGGTAATTTTTGCTAACTATAAATAAAACATTCCTTCAAAATTTTTTATTAAAATAGTTGATAGACATAGAGTACACAGGATAATCTAAATTCCATGACAAATCTTTATCAGATCATAGAAAAAGCATCAAATGAACAAAACTATCAATTACGTTTTTCCTTTTATAGCTTTACAGTTTCGGCTACACTTTCCTGAAGATGGCTAAGGTGTAGACGAAACTGTGAGTTAGAAAGGAAAAAAATATCTAATTGACTGAATTTTCTTATTCGAACTATTTACATTAATTAATTAACTTCACAAAGTAAATAATCATTGATAAATTGAATATTTATTTTGTGATATATATTTATTGCTAGAAATCATTCGAAATAACCAAATTTATCTGTTAGACTTGAAAAGAATTCATTTTCATTTGCTTATTATTAAAAGGAATTGAATTTCCTATTAATATTTCGTCTATATTAAATTAAAGTGTTTGTTATGTTCATTATTTTTCAACAGGCACCTTAGGCGCCTTACAACTTAAAACAAATTAGTTTTGTTATATTTCTGAGATTGATTTTTTCAATTAGTTTTTTGCTTTAATTTTTAGATGAAAAAATCTCCATTCATCTCCTTATTTAGTGTGACTCAGTTAGTCCTTTAATTAATAGCTCATTGAAAAAATATTCTTGGCATTTTTGGTTTGACACTCCATTTCCATCTTTTTGCCGAGTAATTAGCTCAGTGCCAAATGATTAAATGAGTGTCTATCTTCTGTGTAATAATTTATTCCATTTTGTGACTAAATAAAATATTATTTACAGCTTTCCGGGAGCAACAAGTGAAACACTTCTTCAGAAGTTCAATTCTGTGCATAAAAACAATGAATTCTATGAGAAGCCTCAAAAACTGGAAGCAGCATTCATGGTTATCCACTATGCCGGCAAAGTTAAATATCAAGTTACAGAAATGCGCGAGAAAAATTTGGATCTAATGCGACAGGACATAGTTGGTGTGCTGAAAAACTCCTCCATGGCTTTCGTAAGAGAGTTAGTAGGCGCTGATCCAGTTGCTGTTTTCCGATGGGCAATTGTACGGGCATTTTTTCGCGCTTACTTCGCTTTTCATGAGGCGGGGAGAAAACATAGACAAATTCGAGCTGATGGGAACAAAAATAGTGCAATACCTAATAGATTCAGAAACCACACCCCCAACGATAATATTATAAGGTAAGTTAATGATTCTTACCCCATAAAAATATTTTATAAAGTGTTTAATTAAAATTGAAATAACATTAACAGCTAAACCTGAAATTAAGATTTTTTTAACACTGAGTATTCATTGAAAATATATGATTTAATTATGATCTGGTAGATGATTCAAACAATCTTATTTAAGTTCCTTTACTGATTCATAATTTTACCGGATTTCCCAGAAGATAAAATCTTAGGAACTCTTAATATTAAATTATTCAAGGATATTTTTTTATTCGAGGAAAGGATCTGCATTACTGCACAAAATTTTAATTTTTGTATTATTAGCGAATTAGCATTTATCCCACTGATAAGGAAATTCTATATTATTTTACAAAAATTTAAGACATGCAAGATTTGAGATTTATTGCAAATAACAACTAATTATATTTCAAAAATTAAAGAAATTTTATCTATGCAAACATACATAAAGTAATAAATTGCGTTTATTCTTATACCCATAAAAAAGTTTAATAATGTTTTTCCTTTTATCATGTGAATTATTTTCGTATTTGATTGGTTTTCACTGATTTTGTGCTTTTTCAACAAATTTATTTTGAAGTGACGGGATGGTGCGATAAAATTTTAATAATCTTTTAACTTTCCTCGATTTTTCGAAGAAATATCATCGAATATATAACATGTCAAATAAATTCTGAATGATAAATTAATTGAAAATTGAGAAGTTTGAGACTAGGACAAATGCCAGTTGGAAATGTTTTTCCATGCAAATATCCGCGAAATAATAAGTTAGATCATCGCCAGATCCCTCATATTAACAAATGAATACTCAAATAATTAATTGCAATAAAAGCACAATAGTCACATTAAGCACCGTGTAACAGTGAAATTCGGCAAAAATTAAGCGTTAGCACTGCTTGCGTTAATCGAGATGTTGTAGTAAAAAAATTAACAAAAGTAGTAGCGACACAACGTGACTTATACTGTGGTATGTTCAATCTTTAGCCATCTAGTGACAGTGTCTGCTGTGAACCTCACAATTAACAGGATTGCGTAAGTGATTGTGTCGCCTTGCAAAATTCATCCGTCGATTGTGATTTTCCTCACAAAATGGACAGGAGACAAATCTAAGAAATAGTTTTTAAAATATTGAGAAATTTAATTTTGGAAACCTAAATTATTTTTTTTAACAGTGTGGAGCATTTTGATATACTCCATTAAAAAATAAAACAATTTATCATAGTCAACCAATCTTTAAAACAAATTAATAACATAAACGCTTTTATTAATCTTGGATAAATAAGTTTCTCACGCGCGCCATCTCAATTGAACGAATCTTTAGTTAATTTCAATTGAGAACAGTCCAAGAGCTCTTGTGGGACTGCAATTTAAGCCTTCTGGTTGGTCAAATTGCAAACCAATTTTACATTAGCGCAAAAATCGCACTTGGCTATATATCAGTTGCATCATTTGTCAAATAGTCCATCAATTATCATAATAGATCGCGGTACAGAATACTTTTCTCCTGATTGTTAACTTGTGAGTAGTTTCATTTTGATGAGTCCGACAACTTTTTTATCTGCGAAAATCTTTGAAACTGCTGCATTCTCCATCGAATAGCCTAAAAAGACGTCGATTTTATGATTTATTCTTGATCAATAACATCATTCTCTTTTATAGTTCAATCGTAAGATAATAATAGCAAAAACACACACAATATTTTGTCTGACAAAAATATTGCGGTGTTCGGCGTAACTCCCATATCCAACATGTCAAAATTACAAGTTTTGTTAGATTATTAACATTTTGTTGTAATTCTCAGTAATATCAAATAAAAATTAGTGAAGTTGAGTGGTGATGTTGTCCGATAAAATTTCTGCTGCATATTTTCAGTCCAAAGCTCTGAAAATATCAATTCTATGAGTTTGGTTTGCTGATTAACACTCATTTATTTCAAATGCTTTTCTCTTTGGAATGATGTACAGAAAACATTGGTATGATTGTCCGACAAAATATCTGCTGCATATTCATAAAAAATTCAAAAAACTTATTCCGCAATTTCTCACTAATGGTATGTTGAAATCGATCTCTACAGATAAGTACCGTGATATTCTCCAATGTAATACCATAGAAGGTAAGAAGAATAATCCTCTTCTACCTGGCAATAGTCCCTATACCTACGCTTTCCATCTTTTTCATATTTGAAACATATCTGCAAGTGTCATCGAGATTAGTGATTCGGACCACATGTGATCTCATTATTAGTTCATAAATATACTTCACTTCATTAGAATATATATTTGAGATTTGATTACAGACTCAGATAATAATGAAGTTGAGGATGACAATAGCACTACTGATGACAATGAATATGACTTTCGTGCAGATGGTGAAAATTCATCAATGGATGAATCTGATACTGGTTAAATTGAATATTTGCTCTAAAAATTATTCTCTTCCTAAGTATATATTCTTTTATATAAATTATACAAATTTAATTTCAAATTTTCCCATTATTCTTGAAAATTTTTGAAATATCAATATTCCAGAATCGTATGAAAAATATCATTTCGATAGGTTTTCTAATGTTGAAACAATTCTTTCTAAGCATGTTTTTATGTTTCTTGTTTCACATCTGCTTCTAATTTTCCACTTTCCTTCGAAAATTTACTCTATAATAATGATATTTTCAAATTGTATGTTCAGTTTCACATCAATATATTTCTTTAATTCCTTTTTTCACATGTTGCACTATATTGTGGAGAAAATATGAGAAAAAATTTTTGCGAATGAGAAATCGCTATGGACCAAGTTATACAAATAAAGACGTAGAAATTTAGAGAATATTATTTTTTGATCTCACAAATAGATGTACAAAATTTGGTTGAAAGGCAGATTCAATATTGTGCGCATACAAATACAGAAAACGCTATTTCTTATTTTTTTATTTTCGGACTGGCAAAACGGCGCACTATTTTTGTCGGACAATATATTGTTTGATCAAGAAATATACTCACCTATATGTATGATTTTTATCCAACAAGTGTTAATCAGCAAACCAAACTCATAGAATTGACATTTTCATAGCTTCGGACTGAAAATATGCAGCAGAGATTTTATCGGATAATATCACTACTCAACTTTACTAATGTTTGTTTGATATTACTGACAATTAATTAATAATTTATCAAAACTTATAATTTTGACATGTTGGAGATGGGGGTTACGCCGTACGCCGCAATATTTTTGCCGGAAAAAATATTGTGTGTGTTTTTGCTATTATTATCTTACGATTAAATTATAAAAGAGAGTGATGTTATTGATCAAGAATAAATCATAAAATCGACGTCTTTTTAGGCTGTTCGATGGAAAATGCAGCAGTTTCAGAAATTTTTGCAGATGAAAAAGATGTCGGACTCATCAAAATGAAGCCGCTTACAAAGTTTCAAAAGAATGTTAATAATCCGGAGAAAGGAGCTCTGTACCGCGGTCTATAAATACATTTGTGCAGCTCGAATATTTAAATTTTTATCTATTTAAGAAGTAATGTGAATATATATTTGTTTTTCTTTATTGAATTCATTTCCAGCAAGCTTGTTTTTAATTCTGCATTCAATGTGGGTGAATCTTGTTCGCATTTTGGCCAATCAGTAGGCTTTAATCATAGTCCTATTAGATCCTTTGAACTATTCTTAACTGAAATGAATCAAAATTATTTTTTCCATCTTCAGTAGTACGTTGAGATATAACCATGAAAACTCAGAGAGATCAATTTTCCGCTATACACCTATTGCGTATCCTCAGTGGCTTCGCTCTATCGGTTAAATTTTACATCTACGAGGTGTGCCGTCAAAAACGTCCAACTGTCAAACGTCATTTTTGTATGTCATATTATTCGATAATCATGAGTATAAATCATTCACTTAGAAGTTGTTGTGTTGTTGGATGTACTAATACTAAAGCAAACAGCCCAGAACAAATTTTTATAGGTCTCTGGGAAGAGATTATGAAGCGAAACAAAGAGAAATGTGGATAACAGCAGTTAAACGAGTATGATTTTATGCAATAATCTTTAAAAATGTATTAGATATCATTCAATTTCTCAGTATCAACCATCTTTAAGAGAAGTTAAATTTTATAATTGTAAATAAACTCAATAAATTCCATTTAGATAAGTTTCTTAATTGACTGAACAGTCACATAGATTCGTCTTAGAATCCTTTACTGGAAGCACCAAATTTTTGCTTAATATTTTTCCATCTCAAAATTCAAGAATTGTTTTAAGGTAAACAAGATTAGAAAATCTTTTTCCCCCAAGGATTTCGCTCAAATTCTGTACGTATATAACACATAGTAAATCTAACTGTAATTGATTAACTTTAGGTCAGTCACATAAAAAATAAAAAATAATAATGATTATGATTGATTCGCTTCTTTTAGAATATTTTTGTCTACAAATGTTGTCATAAATTGAATACAATATTATTTTTAGGAATAGAGATGGTACGTCATGGATTTCATTTTGATTTTAAAGCAGATTGACATATTTCAAAACATTGACAGGTGACATCACACATCACACCTCGAAGTTGTGATTTTTTAATAATATGCGGCGCTTTCGTCTAAATTTGAAGATATGCAACAGGCCTATAACTCGAAAACAAAAGAAGTAGTGGTATACTGATTTCACCATATAAATCTCGGAAAAGAGAACATAATTACTTCGGTAGTTTTTTCTACCTCTTCTGATTCCTGGGATCAACTATATTAACAAACACAAGTCCCTCTTTATTTGTTTAAGACATGTCATTCTGTAAATTTCACAAAATTTCGATTTCTCCTGTCTATTTTGTGTTGGAGATCACTACCATCGTTCACATTCATTTCAATGTTTCTTTGCCTCCATCTGCCATTTATTCATGTATGACTCTTTCAAGCGTTAGTACTCCTGTTTCATCCCACTGTTATATTATAGGAAGAACGCTTAAAGCGTTAGATGCATGATGGACTTGACTTTAACAACAATTACCATCAATTTGAATTTTTCTTATCAGTACATGTTCTGCTAAATCGTGCATGCTACTTTTAAAAAACTCAAGCAGCTTTATATCAGTCGAATAGTCACCAAATATTCAAGGAATTTTTACAATTTGTTTTCGTTATTCTTCGTAAGGAAATGCAAGCGTGTAGTCAGTTCTTTGGTAGAGATTGCTGATTTTTCATCGCCAGATTTATATTTCTGACAATATTATGACGATTCGACAAGTAAGCAAAAATACCTTAAATCTTTGAGAATGTCCTTCCACAAACGATTTAATTTTTATAGGGTTATTACATTTTTAATCAGTACAAAGAGTAGTAAATTTGATACGTTTTCGTCAACCGTTGAATTTTCAAATTTGGCTACGATTAAACTCGAACATGATCTGATACTATTTTTGGCTTTAAAATAATTAAAATCAAAACATTAATTCAACATGATTGTGTTTACGAATCATTGTAAATCGATCACATTCGCTCATGTGCTGAGAAGACATTTCTTTTCAGTACCATGGAAAAAGGTAAGATTTCGGTGACAATCCCGCAGTAGCATACTTTTTATACAAAAATGTTAAAATAATGGTGTTGATAAAAAAATTATTTGGGAATACAAGCAGACCGACATCAAAATATTTTTGCTGTCATATCATTTAGGAAGTATGTAGGAGGTATGGGATGGGGTCAAAAATCGCAAAAGAATAGTTCATAAAAGTTAACAAAGAAGTAATTTTATCAAATTTGATGGTCAACACCTTTGAAAGATAATCATAGGACTTTTGAATGGATATGTGGGTGTTTTGATATTAAATTACCAGTTTGAGTGAATGACGAATAATCTATTGTTATCTTCAAGTTTTTAAATTATTTTGATTTTTGTTCAAAACTTTCAGTTTCCAAAATACTCTTGCTTTTAACTTTAATTCTTAAAGAAAGTATTGTAATATAATGTAGGAGGATAAATTTATTAATTTTATTGTAATAATGAAATATGCTAATGTTTTTTTTTATTTGTATATTTATATTTATCTCTAACACAGCAAACAACGAAATACAGTACTGAGTACCCGTGGTATACGATACAACGAAACTGATACCGGTAACAATCGGTTGTCATGGCCGCAGTTTTACTACCATCGAAGTAGAGTTAGTGTAGGGGGTACAGGGCAAGGAATCGAATCTGGGAGCAGACCAGGTCGCAAGGACTCACTAGGGGGTGCCACCAATACTTCAACGGCCGTCTTCGAGCGAGTACTTTGCCCCGATGAAGCCAGAGTTATGCAAAGGGCTAATCAAATTGTTATGTATGTACCAGCACGCCGGGGTGGTGCTGGGACTTGGTGCTGGTCTTTATCTGCTAAGAATTTTCTTCACAAAAATTAATTATCACCATTTTCACTAATAAATTGCTTATTGTGAGATATCTGCAAATAACAAGAAAAAAACTCCATATCTTGCTAAGATAATCAATTTTTTTATCAATTCTTCGAGAAATTGCGATATTTGGCTAACTATTTCTCTCTTTAACTCAGATTAATCAAACTCTCGATCCTGGAACCGGGTATAAGTGAACAATTTGACATTAATTTATTTAAACTTATTGCGGCACAAACGTCGCTGATGCTAAAAATCTATTAAAAGCTGGGATAACTGTACTTGTGATTTTCGATTTATTTCAAGTCCAACAGCGGATGAGGCCACAAGAAGCCATCGATTGACAAATTTATACCGCAGGCTTTGATGACTGTTCTCGTTTTCTCGATTTTCAAGCTATCCTGAAACTTAATGACGACAAATCGGATAAAAACTGATGTTTTTGGTCTTATAAGTTTCACTCACTGTTTTGAAATGTTTTCATTACGTCGCGCAATTATTCAATTTCGATTTTTGTGATCGGGCTTGGCTTGACATATTCTCACCTAACAACTATTTGCAGTTACGAATATTCATTGCTATATTTTTACTGTTTTATTTCGAGGTCCAATTACATTCAAAATAATGTGTTAATCGGTGAAATCTAATATTAGTAACAATCATATTTGAGCGGACGCTAAGGCAGCAATCCATAGATCCAAAAATCATAAATAATTCCTTTGTAAAAAAGAATTATTAGTAATAATGGTGATAGTAATATTAATTTTCTTTATGCCCGATTTCATGACCGGAAATTAAATTAACCCGTGTTTAAATAACGGAGGCTTAACCAATGAACTGGATTTCAATTTATTTGATTGAATTGATTGGTCAGTGATGACATAAAAAATGCAGAAATTTAAATTGTTACTCGAGATCATGAAATCGGCCATTAATGGTTTTATTTCGTTTTGTGATACAATTTTTTTCATTTAAATAATGATTTTTCCCAACCGTGTCAGAAATACTTTTTTTATTAATTTGGAAGATGTTTCGACCCGGGCTTGGATAATTTTCACTCCAATTTAAAATATAACAAACAAATGTTTTTCACCATGAAAAATGAATTATAAACTTATTAAAATTTACTTCAAGTAGTAAATTCATTTTCTAAGATAGAGAGCATTTTTGACATTTTAGATTACTTAAGAATTGAAATTGGTCCAAATTCTGATCAAAATACTTTTCTTAACTAATATATATGTATTCTTGAATATTTACTATAATTGAATAGCTTTTAATCCAATAAACAAGTTGAAGTTAAATAAGTAAATTCAAGTATAGTACTTTTAAATGTTCAATATATCCAAATATGTGGCTCTATCCCAGAACCTGAGTTTTAAATTATATTTTTAAAAATCTAAAAACGTCAAAGAGACGGGCAAAATAAAATATTGATTTGAAAATGACAAATAAAAAATAAATGGAATAAGAGAGCTCCTACGAGAATAATTTCTGATTCTTCTGTATGTGAAATAATTTTTATTCACTTTTCTAGTAGTCTTAGAACAAATTTTGAGGAATAGTTTATTAAAATAAGCGAACACAGCGAACCTCGCTCGTGTAAATAATTGGAGCCGTTCCGCCCATTCATAATAATTTATTATTTAGAACCTCAGTACCTAAGTTAAATTTTAAATTACTTATAGTAATCTGGGTGTAGATGTTGTAACTAAAATGCGATACTGAATACGTATTCGTTAACTAACGCCATCTGAAATAGCCATTTTATGCTATTCTGGCTAGGGGACGAATACGTATTCGATATCGCGCTTTCTAGTTACAAAATCGACACCCTGTTCCTCAAATTTATGCTCCAAAAGTACTGGAAAAATAACTATTTTGTTACATCTAATTCGACAGATTTCATTTTCGACTAGAATTGAGATTTTTTTACTACTTTCTGGTCGCTATATGCAAAGAATTTGAAATCTTTTACCTCTGAGCAGTCGAATTATAAATTGCTCTTGAGGCAGTAATCTTAAATTAATGTAAAAATGTGGCGAGCAGAAAAATCGTAATTCTAGTCGAAAATTAAATTTACTGAATTGGAAGTTTCAAAGTCCACCCCCAGGATTGAATTTGCGACAATGCTTATATGTAACTTGAGTTTTTTACGTCAGATCGCAACTTTCATGATCAGAAACGTTCTAAGATGTCTGATGAGCTTTTATTAGGATTTATTTTTTGCGAATTTTTGTCAAATTCTATACTTCGGTTGATATTCGCATCTAAAAGTATAAAAAAAACGGACTTCTAAACTGTCAATTTTGCACTTTCTGTTTTCCTGAATCAAGCTTTTATTTTTTTGGCTCGCATGTTCTTTGATTCTTGTTTTGACATCATCTGGGACTCATTCCACCAAAAAACTAAAGTTACATCAAGTTTTTCCAAAAATTCTCATTTTTCTTCCAATCCGACTGAACTAAGATTGTCCTACGTCCTAAGTTTGAGGATAATTTTTCCCGGTCTCTTTTTTCTCCGCTTCATTATTTTCCCTTATAGACGGAGAGCTGGCTACATAAAAAATCTTGTTATCGCTACATGGCTAATTCCTTTTGTAAAATTATGTTTTTATGTGGCCAAGTTCGAATCGTCTTGTCTGCCAGCGCAGATCCGTGGTTTTTGGACATTTTGAACTTGATATTTTAATCCAAATTGCCAAGAAATTTTCTGTCAATTTTGATGAGAACAATGCCATTTACAATATCGTTTCCTTAGTTACCAGCTACTACTGCCGTCAAACTAACATTCACACAAGGAAAATTTCACATCTATGAGGTAGCACGTTAAACTTATCAAACGTCACTTCTTCTGTAAATCATATTTATTTGGTGAACATAAAAAGAATGGAATCATTCAAGAACAATAATGTTCTGCGTTCGGGTATAAATGCGCTAGCACAGGTGCACTTTTATTATCTGTCTGCCGTGGTTTCAACTATGATTTTTTTGTTTGCCATCTTACATATGGCTATTCTATTATATGAATATAACATTTAATCAATCGGTATGCATGTATGTGATAGTTTTTTCATTCTAATTTCGCGCTGACTGCCAGCACTTTAGCCACAAGCAAACAGCCAACAATTCACCTTGTTTCTCAATACAAGCTATTCTCATAAATATGATATATGTATCTTATAGAAAATTTAATATCGTTATTTCACTTATTTCATCAGCCACCCCCACTATAAGGCACGGGATCCCGCTAGCAGACAAGACGATTTGAACTTGCCTACACAAAAGCATTCTTTCATAATAAGAATCAGCCATGTAGCGATGACAAGCTTTTTTATGTAGCCAGCTCTTAGATTCAACGCACATGAGAATTTTCACAATGTTTTATTTTGATCGTTCCAATTTCCTTAAAATATAAAACATTTTTTATGAATACTTTTTCTTTTGTGAATGTCAGTTTGACGGCAGCAGTAGTTGGTAACTAATGAAATGATATTGTGAATGGAATTGTTCTCGTCAAGATTGACAGAAAATTTCTTGGCAATTTGAATTAAAATATCAATTTCAAAATGTCCAAAAGTCGCGGATTCGCGCTGGCAGACATGACGATTCGAACTTAGCTACACAAAAAGATCCTTTTATAAAAGGAATTAGCCATGTAGCGATAACAAGGGTTTTTATGTAGCCAGCTCTTAGGCCCAGTTGTACAGTCTGAGCTTATTCAAAGTTTTGTAAAACCAAGTTTAATTTCTATGGTTACAATTGCTGAAATAATTGTAACCATAGAAATTAAACTTGGTTTTACAAAACTTTGAATAAGCTCAGACTTATCCAAAGTTTAGTAAAACCAAGTTTAATTTCTATGGTTACAATTGTTGAAATAATTGTAACCATAGAAATTAAACCTCGTTTTACTAAACTTTGAATAAGCTTAGACTGTACAACTGGGCCTTAGACTATTATGTCTGAATTTAAATTATTTGAAATTTAGCTCATTTCATTACTTAATATAAGATAATGTGAAAAATTATTATAAGTGGAGAGCTGAACTTTGAAAAAACCTACCGGAAACGTAATCTAAACCGTGCTTTAATTCAGTACTGATCTTGGAACTTCTGCGATTACTGTGGCGCCGAAATCTAAGAAGATCAGTTAAGGCTACACTTTCGGTTGGTTTTTTGTTTATTCCCAACCCACTTGTCCCAGCAGCAGGGTAAATATATGCCTAGGGAAATATGACCGGGAAAAACTGTACCCCAATCTATATATAGCTTTATGACAAGGGTTATAAACAAGATTCCTTTCTATAAAAATGTTTATTGTAAAATACTGAGGAAAACATATACTCCCAAATTGTTTCCCAGACACACATTATAATTTGATTTATAAATAATTACTGACAAGATCATTATATTTCTCTTTTATTCTATCACTTCTTTTTTCTGTTGATTGCATGAGCTGCATGATTGTTTGTTGGTTTAATTACTAATTATTTAGATTTCACTACTCCACTTTTCTCTAGATATTGGTTTCATAAATTCATTTATTTTAAAATTATTTAAATTTTAATTATAATAATTTCAACAGGAAGAACAAATCATTTCGTCCGAGAGAACGTGGTAAAAAGGGCCTGAAGAATCTGCAAACTGTAAAAACATTAGCAGGCAGGACCGGAATTACTGCAGCGAATCAAAGTCAGATTGGAAAAGCCCGAAAACAACCTCTAACAGTTGCTGCACAGTTTCAACAATCGCTGCATTCTCTAATGGATACATTAAATCAAGCGAATCCTTTTTTCATCCGGTGTATTAAATCAAACGGAAATAAAATTCCCAATCAGTTTGATGAAGACACCGTTCAAAGGCAATTACGCTATACTGGAATGCTAGAAACTGTTAGGATACGACAGGCTGGTTTCAATGTCCGATTAACTTACGATGAATTTATTCAACTCTACAGAATATTACTTCCAAAAGGCTTAATAAGCTCTCAAAATGATGTTAGACACTTCCTAGCCACTCTAAATCTCAATAGAGACAATTACCAATTGGGTTGTACAAAAATATTCCTCCGAGAATCAGAAAAAATTAAATTAGACTGCAAATTGCATCAACAAATCATGGCTAGTATTGTAACAATTCAAAGATGGTTTAGGGTGTGTCTTGAAAGAAGACGATTTCTGAAATTGAAGAATGCTGTGATTTATATTCAAAGCTATTGGAGAATGTATAGTGCGCAAAGGAATTTGCTTATGATGAGAAATAGGTTGTTAGCTGCTATTCAAATTCAAGCTTATTGGAGAGGATATAAAGCTCGATCTTGGGTTAAAAAGATTAAAAATGGCTTGATCATGTTCCAAGCTCATTGTAAAGGACATTTGGCGAGAAAAGCTTTTGGGGAACTCAAAGCTCGAATGCTGCCGAAACAAAAGCAGGTCAGTTAGAAAAAATATTCCTGAAATATAGTATTTTATTTTGTATATATATTTATAAATATTCTAATTGCCGGCTTTTACTATTTTTTACTGATATCCACAGTAATTAATCAAATGAATAACTATACTACTGGATATGAAATTACAAATTACTTGTTTAAATGTGGCCATTAACTAGACTTATTTTACTTTTTTTAGAAAATACAGAATGCAGTGTTGCCATCAGTGAGGCTATTTATTAAACCAAACTCAAATGATGATCTACTAACAAGTACCGAATCAAGTCAAGAAGAGCTAGATGAAAAATATTCGGATAGGGAACGAAGGATACGAGATTCTGACGAGTATGTGTTCAATTTTAATTTTAATTTATCTTTAATCCCAAATCAATGCCATTAATTGCCAAGAAAAGTTTTTTTTTATACAACATAGAAAATTGGAATCTTTTATTAATTTTTTTAATTATAAAAAAAACAGTTATAAAAATTACACCTTGAATGATTTCAATAATTTCTAAAAACTATTATTTAGATTGAATCTCAACTGGAATATCGTATGAAATATTATGTTCAATTTCGAGGGGTAACTCACTCTTATTATCGGTGTACAAATCGAATACAGTCATATATAATCTCCGTACAGTCCATGCAATCAGTTCAAAGTCAACCATTAGACTTACAATCGTTCTACAATTCGAACAATCTTTCAACAGTCCCTACAGTCACGCTTACAATAAATACAGTCACGCTAAATTCTCTACAATCGCAGTTACAGTCAATACAGTCACGCTTATAGTCTCAACAATCTTCTCATTAGGAATACATTTTGTTGTGTATTGATATAAAAATCCACTGTGGTCACACAGTACTTCCCCGACCATAAATTTCATGGCCAGCTTATCTCCCCGAGGGCTCAAAATTGATACCAAACTAGACATCATCCAAATGATTTGTGAAAGACACAATTGACAATCGTTTGAATATTTTTTTGACACTTCTACTGCAATCATCTCCACAAGAGTTTAAATTTGATACCAAACACGATAGAGCCAAATTACTTAATTTAAAGCAACAATCGACGATCGTTTGCATGTGATGTCAAAGTATGAGTGATAATAATTCTAACTCCACATTATGATTCTCCTTATTTCTTTGGTTCAAAAAAATATAACGAATTTTATAATAATTTAAATTTTGATAATAACAAATGAACCGCTGATAATTTTAAAAAATGTTTCTCGTGAATGTTGTGCCAAATCATTGAATTATTTGTTTATAAACGCAAAAAACTAAAAAGTTCCATCAATAAAGTTTTGGTACCACTGTTTGAAAACAACTCATCTACGAACTTGATCCTAGCTTTTTGATGAAAAATTTGAATATAATTTCAGTCGAAAATTCGTATGCGTTCTTAAGTAATGGTGTTTCCAGACAGATTGACATACCGACTTTTTTTAAATTATGTTTTTCGGGTTCAGTAGGATCGAAAATGTGAATATTCATCAAAATCTTGAACTGTCAGAAAATCTCGATTACAATACTGCCTCTATTATATTATAATGTTCATTGCTCTTAAAGAAATTGTTTATTATTGAAATAAAAGTCACTATTTAATGAATGAAAAGAAAATAGAAGTTTTAGTCTTGGATGCAACTAAAACAAACACTATACAATTTATGTCTCACTCACTACTACTAAACTTCAACTACAAAGCCAATAATATTTATTCGTACTTAGTTGATCACGCTCTGGATATTCACTGCTCACTCAGTCGGGCCGCTACCTTTATAGTCTGTGAGACAGGGCATACATTTTTCTTTGATTACCGCTCACTTTAAACTTCGTGAATGACTTCATTGTAATGAGTTCGACAGCTTTCACATTTGACGAAATTCTTGATTTGGGGGCGTTTTTCAGCGAGACCTAATTGAACATGTCAATTTCATGAAGTCTTGAAAATGTATTACCGTCATATTGATGTTTACACTAATCGAAAGATTTTTTGATTATAAAATGAAAAATAATATTGTCCGACATGAATATTGGGGACCAGTGGTGAGTCCGACAAGCCGCACTTGTCAAAAGAACGTTGGTATGAAAACGAATTACCGCTAGTCTGAGACTTTGAGGACGTGTTCAATTATTTTTTTCTGAGATTTGATCATTTTGTCCGATAAATTTTCGGGGGCGTTTTCTCAGTCCGACACTGAAAACATGTCAGGATTATAACAGTTCCTTCATCAATGACCGCTTGTTGGACCAAAACAGTCATAATTTGAAAACATATTATCTATCCAAAAAACACATTGTCCGACAGAAATATTGGTTCTTATCGTCAGTCCGACAAGAAAACGCTCGCACATATATAACTCGGTTTTTGATGGTTTTGACTTAATATCAAGAGATGAGTAATGGACGTTGTTTATAAGCTAGTAATGAATAATTCATTGACAAAATAATTGAAAAAAAGTAAAGTACAAAATAGAAAAAGAAATATATTATTATGTCGCTCATTTCAATTTTTTATCTCCGAGGGTTCCTAGTAGAATTAAATTGGCATTCGATGCTGCATTCCATTCCAAAATTAGGATTAGTGGTTCCCATTCAAGATTTCAAAGTGACTTTCTCCCCTGACTATAGGAAGTGAAGAGAAATCTTTGAAATTTTTCTCCAGCCATTCTCTCATTCGGTGCATATTTCTCCAGATATACTTCAAATATGCCATATCTCACATTCTCCACACAGACTTCAACTAAGCCAAGTTTCACATCACCGCGTGTGCGCGGTACAAGTTTTCTCTTCACGTCATAAAATTTAAATGGGACACCTGTATGTATTTTCAGCTTTTTGCACTCGATCATATAAACTTCAAGTATGCCAAATATCAAATTTTTTCGTGCGTGCAATATGCTTGAAAAGGGATACAGAGCTTCCTCTTCACGTATTAATATATACATTAAAATAGAACACCTGTATATAATTTTCGCTTTTTGCACATCTTCTCCATATAAATTTTGAGTATGCCAAATCTCACACTCCTCCGTGCATGCAATATGCTTCAAAAGAGATCGAAAGTTTGCTCTTGACGTATTATTATATAGATATCACAGTTGAAGGTGAATTTGAATGATATTTGAGATGATTATCACAGTATACTAACTTTATGACTTTATATCACACATTTGATTCTAAAATAATATTAATATATTGTTGGTCAAGCCTTTTTTTTATTATTTATAATCTGACTTGATATGCATTTCATATATGTATATGTATATGTCTATGAACGCAGCCGCCTTCATACAACATATTTTTGATTTTCTGAAGTATTGCCCCACTTAAATTGTCGGACATGTATACAGTAATGTTCTAAACACTATTTGAATGGAAAATAGAAAACATAGAGAAGAGCGGTCATTGATGAAGGAACTGTTATAATCCTGTTTTCAGTATCGGACTGAGAAAACGCCCACGAAAATTTGTCGGACAAAATGATCAAATCTCAGAAAAAAAATAATTGAACAAGTCCTCAAAGTCTCAGACTAGCGGTAATCCGTTTTCATACCAACGTACTTTTGACAAGTGCGGCTTGTCGGACTCACCGCTGGCCCTCAATATTTATGTCGGACAATATTATTTTTCATTTTATAATCAAAAAATCTTTCGATTAGTGTAAACATCAATATGACGGTAATATATTTTCAAGACTTCATGAAATTGACATGTCCAATTAGCTCTCGCTGAAAAACGCCCCCAAATCAAGAATTTCGTCAAATGTGAAAGCTGTCGGACGCATCACAATGAAATCACTCACGAAATTTCAAGTGAGCGGTAATCAACGAAAAATTTATGCCCTGTCTCACGGACTATTATTTATTCGAATGTGTAGACCGGCGTGACAAAAAGAGATAAAAGGTCCCGCCCAGGCAGAGTCGTATTCAGTAGAAAATAATTTAGATAGATGAGTATATTTGACCGAAATTAGATGATATTCAGATAGTTTCAAAAAACTATATTTTTATGAACCAATTTGTTTAATTAACAATGAGCCATTTAAATTGAGAAGAAATGATTATTCGAGTATTATTAATAAGTATAGGCAACTTAAACAAGAACTGAATGAAATTAATTCATAATATTATATAATTTGCGAATAAAAACAATGTGAGTTCCATATTTACTTATTTCGATTGTAGTTATTAATCCTTACAATCAACTTGCAATCTTCATTTTTAGTCATACAATCTCTACAATACTGCATTTATAATCTTACAATCTATAAAATAGTATATTCCGATACAAGTGCGGAATGGAGATCATTCCATGCGAATGTGAATAATTCAGCCACGAGACAAAGTCGAGTGGCAGAATTCACATGAGCATGGTATGATCGATTCGCACGAGTGGCGGATGCTATTTTTTCTACAGTCAAAGGTGTCCGCGTGAATATCTATAATCAAAATATTCCGTTTTCTGAGAAAGAATTTGCTTCAGTATTCTCATTTCAATTCATCAAATGTTGATAAAATTACTCATATTGACTTCATTTTGAAAAGGAATGAAAAGAAAATGAAGGAGAATTGAAATTATGATAGTAATGAAACAATTTTTTCGCGACGTCACGCGGCTTTCTTAGAAATCCCTGAGCGTGCGGAATGACCCTTATTCCGCACGCTACAGCGTGTGGAATGGGTATCATTCTATAGTAACTGTAGAAAAATAATTATCCATTCCTCAAAATCACATAATATATTGTATAAAATCATACAATCACTGAAAATTGCTTACAATGGTCTGACTGTACAGTCAGGTGTACAAAATTTGTGAAAGTGAGTTACCCCGTTAAATTTGTTATTATTTTAGAATTCATCATAGTTTCAAAAGTTATTTATTTTCACTCAAATCAAATGATATTAACTTAATTCTTTTATATCAGGAGCAGCGGAATAATAGAAGATGTAGAATCAGATTCTCTTCAGAATAGAATGGGTTTACGTCCAACGCAATCTTTGCCTAGTGTTGTGACGGGATCGCCTGCTAGAATACCTTTATCTTGTCAACCGCCTCATCAGCAGTATTACAGGTACATACACAAACTATTTATTTTTCAATAATTTTAATTGAATGTATTCGAATAAGCCAGTTTTATTATATTCACTGCTTTTTTAGCAGAGTGGAAGACACGTCTAGGGAAGGAGTAATCCTTGACACAACTCTCAGCAAGCGCAAGCTTGCAAAAACTCGCAATACAGCCGAAATGCAAGAATCAGAAAACCTGTCCCACATTTTCGTTCCTTACCGAAAAGGAAGCTGTGATTCTTTGACTTCCTATCGCAGTATAGAATCCCAGAGAAGTTCTGATTCACATGGTACACCTCAAGAAATCAAACCTAAATGCTACAATCCATTAATGGCCGCCATTAATCACTCTGAAATCTGGGATTGTGAAATGGATTTAGATCAAAATAGCTCAAAATCAGCACCGCCGGTTATTGTTCGTGATACATTATCACGGTTTCCTTTGTATGATAATCTGTCCGATACGAACAGCGAATTGAGAAGATATTGTTCTGATATTCCGTCCAAAACAGTTGTTTCTAGAACTAGTTCTGTACCGCACAAACCTCTTACTGAAATTAATGTGGACCATAGAAGAGCAGTAGAAATTACGCGAAAAAATAAACGAGATGTCAGAGGGACAGATGGGCTAATCTCCTTACCTCCGGTTAGAAGAGATCCTAGATTAAGCAACGATGGAAGACGATCCATTGAAGGTGGAACAAAAACTCTAGTAGATATAAAATATGCTGAACCGTTTTATAATATGGACACAGATCAGTCTAACGATTCGCTAAAATCGAGCCCAGATGATGGATATAAAAAGAAAATAGAAATTCCTACAGTTCCGTTAAGAACTATTCGAAAACCGCGACGGGAAATCGTTTGTCGAAGCATGGGAGAAGTTGGTGAAGAAGTTACAGACAGCGCTGCTGAAGCCAAAAATTCTATTTTATTGGGAACCATTAGAGAAACCAATATTCTAAATCCAGATTTAAGCAAAAATATCTGGAAAACCCAAAAAGAACTGGACAGCTCTGCGCAGTTCATCCAACATGAAGTTGATTTATCTCTGGATTTCAAGAAATCTCCACAAGGTAAAACGCGTCTGCGAGGAGGTATTGCAACTTTAGACCTTAGAAGAAGAAATAGTGATCCTGCCACAAAAATCGGATCAATAACGGATCAACCAGGAGGGCCAGAACATAGCCCTCATTCCAAATTAGCACCTGGGACTGATAAACTTGAGTGGATGACTCGAACATCATTCACAATAGCGGGTCATTATTTCAGTAAAGTGCAACGATTTTCCAAAGGAGATACTTGTGTATACTGCGGCCAAGAAATGGATGCTTTTGTCACCCAAGGACATAAATGTGCTTATTGTAAAAAACTGTTTCACACAAAATGCATCCAGAATAAAAGCGTTTTAGAAATGCCCTGTGAATCAACTCCACATGGAGTTGACATCAAACCTGGAAGAAGAAAACATCGTAAACATTCACAAACACCATACGATATGAAAAAACAAGCTTTAGGCGCGGGAGGACAATTCAGTTTAACTGGAACATCGGAGTTTACTGATCGAACTGATAAAATAATTTCAGATGCCAGAGAATTGCAATTAATGCAAGATTTTATTACCAGGAAAATTTACAAAATGGAAAGTCAAGAAGGAAAGAAACCTAGTGAAGTTGATAGAGTTTTCAAACAAGCTTTGCGAGAATTCAAAGATAACCTTGTTGCTACCTATAGTGTGGTTAATAAATCTGATTTTGAGTCGTTTAACATTAAATACAAGGATTTAATCGCAAACTTTCTGCAAGTAATGAAAACAGTGTGCCACCAAGAACAAAAGGAAGAAGATTTTCCTGTAACAATGGGTGTCAATGCTTTTCGTGGTTTTATGAATGAATTCATGACCTCAAGAACAGAAGCCGAGAAACCGAACAAAACCAAACGGAAAAAGGAAAAGAAGCGAAAAGTTGAAGATCCAATTGTCTACGCGGGTCACAGTTTTGTCCTTACTATTATTAATATTCCCACCGCTTGTGAAATATGCAGTTCTTTTTTCATGTGGCCCATCGAGAGAGGATTAGTTTGTCAGTCATGTAAACTCACTTGCCACAAAAAATGCTACAATAGAGTTAACACAGATTGTGGGAAAGATTCAGTTCATCATGGAGATAGTAGAAAAGTTTTTGGGGTTCCACTCGCCTCTCTTTTAACCGGCGAGAAAATTCCAGTTGTTTTAGATCGATTGATTACTACTATTGAAATGCACGGCCTTTACACAGAAGGAATTTACCGAAAATCGGGAGTAAGTTCGAAAGTACGTGAGCTAAAAGCGAAAATGGAAGAAACTAGTCAGGATGGAGTAAATTTTGAAGATTACCAAATGCATGTCTTAGCTTCCGTTTTAAAGAGTTTCTTGCGTGAAATGCCAGAACCTTTACTAACTTTCGATTGTTACGAAGATTTTCTGCGTGCTGCGAGTTTAACGGACCCTCAAGATCGCATTTCTACCTTATTTGAAATTTTGCGCAAGCTTCCTAAACCAAATTTTGATTTAATGGAGCGTATTATTTTCCATCTATCTAGAGTTGCGTTACATGAAGATGTGAACAGGATGAACGCTAGTGCTCTGGCAATTGTTTTCGCGCCGTGTGTGTTAAGAACTAACAAAGTGCTACCTGCGCAAGATAGCCTGAATGACATTGGTCGACAGACTCAGTGCATTGAAACTATTTTGCAAGAACAGCTCCGAAAAGTACGGTCTACTTTAGCTGACATTGATACTTTAGATACTGCGTGTCACACAGCCACTCATCGACTATCTTCGCTTCGAAGTTCTAAAGTTTTCAGTCCCGAAGAACTCCAACCAGTGAGCCAGGCGCAACAAAATCCTCCTCCTGTTGAAGGAGACGACGAAGAAGCGTTGTTAGTTGGTCATATTCAAGAAATTCAAAAAGAAAAAGAACTGCTGACCTCAGCTTTGCCTAGCTTAACACGGACAACCTCTGATGACGATATGCTATCAACTGATTTGGATGGAGAGGGAAGTCTGGATGATATTTCATGCACAGGGCAAGAAGTGACGCCCAATTTGCGGCGCGTACGAGGCCCCGTAGTTCGTTCTGTGTCGGGGGGCGACCCTCGGCAATCGCTGCCGCCCAAACTTAAGAGGCAATCTTCGTCCGATATAAGTGTCGTACAAAAAGTGGAGGAATGCGAAGATGCCCCTATTATGGTGTGATTTTTAATTCAGTTTTAGATGTGTACATATGCTAGTGTTTATATTTAGCAAGTGAAATTACTGTGTATAAATTCTTCAGGACTGTTTTCCTATTGGTTAACTTCCCGCCTTTGATCTGCATTTGTCACATAGTCGCGGACTTTTATTGATAATCATTTGTTTTATCTGTTGAGGGTACCTACAATGTGTTATTTGGATAACATCTTATCAGAATTTCTAGACAACAGTCACATTTATCATTAAAAAATCAAGCAGTTTCCTGAATTTATAATTTCTTCAAATTTTTAACTACAAAAAGATTCTAAAAAGTATTGTGAGGTATGCATTTTCAAAGATTTATCACGTTTGTGTCATATTTTCTTTCATTTTAGTATAATTTTCATTCAAACTATTTTTTCTATTAGTAAATGTTTTTGCTCGTATATTTGAAATTTTTAAGACAGATTACCTATTTTACCGTATACTAAAATAAATTAACAGCGCAATAGTGAAATTTTATAATTTTTCTGTTATGATTTGAATAAATTGTGGAACAGGTGAATACAAAAAAAAGCTTCTTTAAAATTGAGTTATTTGACAAAATTCAATACAAAAACATCCTTTCGAATTTCATAAATCATTTTAAGAATGTTATTTAATGTGGAAAAATGAATAATCTATACATTTTTTTCAGAACTAAATTATAAATGCTTTTTTTTTTAGTATAAATTCTGCATATTTATTTATTTTTTGACGTTTTGATCCTAAAACCAAGGATTTTTACTATAGGCGTAGCTAGGGTGGACACTGGCCACCCTAAAATTTAGCTGCATCGTCAGACTTTTAATTTTACTCGCAGAATGGTCTCCAAAACAAACAAGATTTTCTGGAAAATTTCAATTATCATTTTGATCAATTTCTGGGAAAAATATTTCAAATTAATTATTATGGTATGCTTATCATGAGTAAATCCTATATATTATATTACTGTGTTTCCAGAGAAGAGGAGGGTAGCGTCAATAAAGTGTCGTGTTCAGGGCGCCAGTTATGTTCGCTACGCCACTGGATTTGAGGAAGGCGTTTAAGGAAATTAGCAAAAGGAGGGGTTTTTTCAGAAGACCAAGATTTTTGGCAGAGAGTTGGCTTTTGGGGTACAAATTAAGGTTTTAAAGTCTCACCCGATATTTGGGAGATGCATCATGGTTATATTTGCGTTTTATGTGATATTTCACGTAGATAAAATCCAAAATGTCTCGAAAAATATTTATTTTAACAAAAAATTACGCATAGAAAAATGTTTCGTTAATCAATTTCCTACAGTGCGGTAAATCGATATCCTACAATAGATCATTTTATAGGGAAATCAATTACGAAACTTTTTCTAAATGCTTGCTACGAAAGAAGAGTCATTTGTTGGTCGAACGCTTGTAATAACAAATTAGAAATTTATATGTGGAATTCAATAAGGCCTTAAGGAATCCATTTCGGAATAATGAATATTTATTCGATGTCGTATTATATTAAGAACGTTTCGAGAACAATTTTCTCTTCATCAGCTATTACAAAAAATATTCTATTAAGTAAGTTAAACAAAAATACAAAAAACTTAACTAACTTAATAGAATATTTTTTTGTAATAGCTTATGATGAGAAAATTGTTCTCAAAACGTTCTTAATGTAATACGACATCGAATAAATATTCATTATTCCGAAATGGATTCCTTAAGGCCTTATTAAATTCCACATATCAATTCTTGGATCCTTTTTAACAATTTAGATTAGAAATTTAGACAAATTATGTGCCGAAAAACACTTAGAATAGCGTAAAAACGCAAATATAGCTTAATGAACTCCCCAAATTTTAAGTGTTACATTGGTAATTTAATTAGTAGAAAGCTAACTCTCTGCAAAAAATCTTGTTGCCTTCGGGAAACACTTGTTTTTGATAATTCTCCTGAATTATTTGTGAATGAATTAACTCGATAAATACGAGTCATCGTGGTCTATATATTTCTCATTACATTGGTTCGCTATTTCCAAAATTAGTCAATTCTACTAAAAAGTTAGTTGATCTCTAATGGAATTACCAAAATTAAAACTTTGCGGTAGCTACGCTAATGGTTTTCATCTGAAGAAGATTCTTGTGAAAGAATAGAATTGTCAAAAAATAGATAAATATACAGAATTTGAATTTAAAATATTCATCTATTCGGAAAAATAAAATTTTGTTGATAAAATAAAAATACTGAGATTTTCTTCAGGCAGAAAATACATTTTTAATCTTTTTCGCTTATGTTACGGGGGATCTTTTTGCGAAGCATAAAATTATGTACATGTCTACGAGAAAATCTATCTACAATCAATAATTTGGGCATGTGAGTCGCTGGAAGTTGACACAAATTTTTAGTACATTGAACATTATCTTAATCTCGTCATTAACAAGTTTCTAAAAGATGCGATATTATATATAAATATTATTATGATGATGAACTTCGGAAATTCTGATATATTTAGTTAAAAGTGGAAAATGTACTAATTTTTTGACAAAATCTTCTGAATTTAATTTTAATAACTGAATTCTGGAACATTCTGAACGGCAAAAAAATAATTTTTAATATATTAAGCATTTATCAATAGACCGGGAGCTCGTGATAGAAAAATGGGAATAATTTGCTACAGACTGTCATTTATAGGGAAGATAGTTACAGCTATAAGCTTGAAACGACATTCACAACCCCTTTAACTCTGCTTAATTTGCACTCGAAGTTTAAACTACGCAGGGTTAAAATTCATAGCATTCACAACCACTTTTAACATTGATTGAAATTTAGTAATGCCATCTACGAAATCAAGCACAAAATAGTGTAAATATTGAGTACTTTATTCTTTCTGTCTGAAAAATACATTTTTAAATTCAACGGTTTGGAGTGTGGAATAAGCCATTCCAAGTATGTAGTAGACTACACTTTCTGTAACAAGATTTTTGGAAACTCACCAAAATGAAAGCTTGCACACTGCAAGCATTGTAATTCGATTCTAAAGTGTGCGGACTATAAATTTTTGTTGTAAATGGTTACTACTGAGCTCATATGCTTAGCTTTGAATTTTAAGCTAGCATGAAATTGTGCCATGTTCAAATTCGGTCGCGATATTTGCATGTGAAAATCTCCGCTAGGTTTAAATGCGTATAAAAAAAATAATTTTAATTAGCAACAAAAAATTTTTACAGTCTGCCATTTTTTCAAACTAAGGCCAAGTTTGTAAAATCGACTGAAAGCATATTGGCAGACAGTCTACCTGAGTCCAAGAGTAAAGCTTATTCAGGAAAACTTGCAAATTTATTGCGTAACTCGGAACAGTTTTTTACAACAAGTTTTTAGTCGTTTTGAAAACTTGCCGTAGGTTCGAAAAAATGTCCGACTATAAAAAGTTCAAAGAAGCTATTTTTTGTTGCTAATTAAAAGCCATTTTTCAATATGCATTAACACCTATCTTCCTTATAAAAGGCAGCCTGTAGAAAATTGTTCCCTTTTTTCTGTCACGACCATCCCGGTTTTTTTGAAACTTTGAAGCATATTCTTCCACTACATTTGATTCTGTTACAGTTAAATTGTCAAATCATAACAAAAAAGTTATAGAATTCTCCACGTCATCTCTGCATGCCATATTTCAGAAATGAAATAGCTTATTTATCTGTTAAAATTAGTTGAAAGTCATTGAGAAGTTTGTGTGATAGTTCCGCTTACATGTCAAAGGAAATTGTCTTACAAACAAACATTTAGTGTATTTGTATTATTTTCTACGTGTAATAATATTTATAGCAGTGCTGTAGCTGAATTTGAGTTCCTAAAAACTTATTCAAATGAAAATCAAAATTTGGGTTCATCAACTAAAACTTTGACAAAATATATTTTAATTATTTAATTAATTAGTACACTCAAGAAGAAAAAATGAAGTATTCTTCTGAGAATTCACAGGAATCAAAAGATTTTATTGAATAATATTTCAAGACCACAATTGTGCACAAATTTTTGTGTCAATGTGTTCATTTATGTTTTGTATATAATTTCCTTTTATTTATTTTCCTTCATTTAATGTTTTTCTATGAAAGTGCATTCGTTTTACTATTCTTAGTTCCATAAAAGAGAGTTAACCACACTCACACCTAACTGCATGCATGTTAACAAAGAGTGGTTAATGGCTTTTATGTGGTCGGAACTTTATGTGCTTTTGCAGATTGAATGCGGTCGCTGTGTCTCGAACTAAAGCACATGCAACAGGACTTATTTTAAATCCCTGTTGTATGCCATTTATTTTATTATACATGTATAAATAACTATTTAAAGTAACTTCCAATGCTGACTGTCTGTTACTAAAAGTAACTATTTGTTATACTTGTATTTTTTTTACAAATTAACCTATGTAGAATATTGTATATCATCCGTACATGGAAAGGAAAGTCGTAGTATTGGAAAAGTTAAAATTATTGCGATGTGCTCAAATCAGGGTAAGGTTAAAAAAAAGTCAGGCTGGTTCTGAAGAGTTAAGGCTTATAAGGCGTATACTTAAAAAACAAATGATATTAGTTTATTTACATCCATTCTGTTATGCTATCGTATTTACTATCCATGTTGTTTATATTATTCTTCAAATTGTTGAAATGGATGTATTTATATTTAATCTTTTGGGAATGTCTCCGGTCTTCCTTGTGCCAAGCCAATTTCTTGCAAAGTTACTGATGTTTCTTTGAGGTGCAATCAAAAAGTAATCAGACTTTTTCTCCAACAAAAAATACGAAACGAAAATCAATTACAGTCTGAAAACTTTTTGATCATACTTCTTGTTCAACGCACACTTCTTGCGCGGAGGCATTTCTGGATGAAGCCACTTCTGGCCTGCACTGTGGTTTAAAAGATCAACGTTTATTATCAGTATAACATTTTTTTATATGATTGGTTGTTATTTAACCATTGTAATAATTATTGCAATTGTTGATACGCAATATTTAAATTTTAATGCTGTTTACATACTTATGAAATGCTCATAAATAAGAAGGTACCTTATTGTTATTTTTATTTTTGCAACGAACAATTTCATTCTATCGTCGTTTATCATTTATGTACACGTAGCTTAAATAATTTAATTCTTATATATTTATTATTACGAGTGATAATTTTTTACGAACATTTATGTGAACAAAAAGTTTAGTACAGGTGAATGGTCACCACTTTATTTAATAATAATTTTAAATCGTTCTACTAAGTTTCTTTCATTATTTCGGCCTCAATATTTATACATATCATTTTTCATTCAAACAAGCAATACTATTCATTGTCATTCCAAAAATTCGCATTTCTTTTCTACTTAATTTCTAAAATGAGATTTTTTTAAAAATCAATTAGAGCATTTCTATAGTGACGATTGTGAATATTATTCTTTACTATAGTTTATTTTACTCATATAGGTATTATAAATAAATTGTTTATTATTATTAGATATAACTGTTTAAATACTATGAATATAAATCAGTAATATCTATACCAAATGTTAATAATAATAAAAAAGTGTTTTGTTAATAACTATATATATGTCGATTTGAAAATTCTTATTCATTCATATTTATGTCACCCATTCATCTTAGTTCATTCCTCATGTTTACTTACTTGGAAACATCAATAGTTCATATAACAATTGTATAGCATTATAACATAAGGCTATTTATTTCAAAAAGAAGCTTCGAGTAACGAAAATTATTTATCAAATGTCACTATGCATGTCTATACACGTTGTATACAATATTTTTTCTACGAACCTCAACTTCCATATTTTAACAATCTTTGGTGTGCTACTCTAAATATGAATACCCTATATAAACAAAATAATTACGCTAATTGTCTTCAGGAAAACTTTATTTCCAACCTGATAGACATATTAACGTTTTTCAGGAAGATTCAAAGCGACAAATTGATACGATGTCATACGAATGGAATCGTGGAAGATTGGATGGTGGAAAACAAAATTCCATTTTTTATATGGATATCCAGTGATCCAGTAATCCAAATTTTTACCAATCGAAACCTTGTAACATATGAAAAAAAGATCCGAACACAGTAAAAGTAGTTCTCTATTTAATTTTCTTTAGTTTTCTATATTTTCACAATATTCGGAAATGCTTAGAGTTTTCTTCTTTTTCTAAAATGTAACAAAATAAGCGAAAAGTGAATGGACAGGTATCAATATCTCATATTTTTAATTCAGAAAAAAAAATCTGACGTGAACATCACGTGACTTACTTGTAGTACATCATTGGATGTATATATAATACAATGTGATTTTGTGTTTGATCATATATATCATTGGATATATATAATCAAGCACAAAATCTCATCGTTCCACAGTTAATCGTTTTGGATTTACCCAAGAGATTCTAAGAATCTGTCAAGTAAAATGCGCTTTCAGCCAAATCGGTTGCTAAATAGTAGGCCATTATTCTTATACTACAACATTCCTAAATACTGATTTCCAAAATTCTTCGACTACCAACAGATCTGAATTTATGCGCAAAATTAAAAAATAAATTCTTACTGAAGGGCACTTTCGGCTCAGTCTATTGTTATGAAAATAGTAGGCAATCATTCAGATGCTACAGCAGACTGAAATACCAAATTTCAATATTCTACACCTCATCGTTTCGAATTTATGCGAAAAATTCCAAAAGTCTGTCAAATGAAGTGCACCTCCGGCTTGGTGGATCTCAATAAAAATAGAATATATCTAGACAGTATAATCGTCCTAAGTACTGAATTCTAACAATCTACGTTCAATCGTTTTGGATTTATGCGGAAAATTCAAAAAATGTTTCGAATAAAGTGCTCTTCCGGCTTCTTCGATAGCAATCATAATGCAAGGTGTACAACTAGATATTATAAAATTGCCTAATACAAAATTTGAATATTCTACGACTGATTGTTTAGAATTTATGCGAAAAATTCAAAAAGTCTGTCATATAAAGTGCACTTCCGACTCAGCCGATTGTTACAAAAATAGAAGATGACCATTTAGATGCTACAGCAATTTCAAATGCTAAATTCCAGTATCCTGCGGCTGATCATTCTGAATTTTTGCGGAAAACAAAAAAAAGTCTTGAGTAAAGTGCACTTCCGGTTCAGCCGATCGCAACCATAATGCAAGATGTACAATAAGATGCTATAGAAGTTCTTCATACCAAATTTCAAAATGCTATGGCGGATCATTCTATATTTATGCAAAAAATTCAAAAAAAGTTTCAAGTAAAGTGCACTTCTGGCCTGGCCGATTCTTACAAAAATAGCAGATAACCATTCTGATACAACATCAAGTTCAAATACTGAATTTCAACATCCTACGGTTGATCATTCTGGATTTATTGGAGAAATTCGAAAAAAGTTTCAAGTAAAGTGTATTTCCGGTACAGACGATTGGAACCATAATGCGAGGTGCACAACTAGACCCTATATTAATCTTAATTACAAAATTTCAACATTATACGTTTTGAGATTTGCGAGTTACGCACGCACGAACATATGTACCGACATCAAACCAAAAATAGTCAAAATGGATTCAGGGATGCCCAAAACGGATATATCCATCAAAATCTCGATATGTGAATTTTGTCGGTTTCACAATAATTCCTTGTACTTTGTACAAGTAAGTAAAAATGATGAATTTGCATTTGATATTATTTTCAATAAATGTTCGAATTTGGATTTTATTTGTTTATTTTCTGTTTACAGATTCATATATTGTATACGATGCATTATTCTTACTACAATCACTGCAAGATATAACGTGACCAGATATAACTTCTACAGAAGAATTCAGGCAATTAATTCAGTGTATAATGTATCGTGCCATCGATAGGATGTTTTCTTAATATTCTATCACTCAATCAATAGAATTTGTTAGTGAATGTTGACAATCAGGTGAATAAATTTGTGTTGTAGTTACTATAATTGACAATCTATTGTACAATGTCCTCAGCAAGATTAAAGGATCAATAGGAACAAGACAGCGAAGGTGAGTCCTAAATTATTTGTTATATCGACTTTAGCATTAGAATATCTATTATGAGCTTACATAATCAGTTGAACAATCTGATAGGAGCAGTACTTTTTTGTAGAATTTACTCTCAATATGATATGTCATATCATGGATTGCGCCCATGATATGTTACCATTTGTTTGTAATATAAGTCGTAATTCGTGCATCGCTCACCTGTACTACTAACTTCGAACTCTCCGCTAACATGGCCCTATATGTACTTACTTAGCGATGAAATTTTATGAAATATCAGTCTTTAATATTCTTCTATCTCTTTTAAAGATTTGCGAGTTATTTTTTCTATATTCTTAGCAAATATTAGTACGGTTTAGCACAACTCATTTTTTTAAAAAAACTATAAATGGCGGAGCTATGTTTCTAGGTATATGTAATTGAATTTTTTATGTATTTGGATTAGTTGGCTTAAGGATCTTTTATTGGAAAAATGAAAATGCTTGGAATGCTTTATATTGGACGTTCCAACCAGTCACCATCTTCAGCAAAAATGTAATATATAATATAAATTGAATTGCGAGAGTGAATGTTTTGTTAAAAAAATTATTACAACCATAGTAGGTTACAACATAAGTGATATTTTTTGGATTCTTTCAATGATTTCTTTTATAACTCAATCCACACGTAGGGTAGTGATGATTTTTCTACGTTTATGCAAAATTTTATCAAACTCTCATCACTAACTTTCGAGATATTGTACTTTTTGCCGACGAAATAAATATTATTCAATAAGAATTAAGAGGATGTCAACACCAATATTTATTTTACTAATCTTAATTGTTAGTGCCAATTAATTCACAATGTGCGTAAACGTAAGGAGTACGTAACCGTAAACATAAGCGTAAAGTTGAACTACTGTATTTCAATGCCCGTGTTCACAATACTCTTACATATTTCTTATGTTTATGTATTGACATAAGAGCTACGTAATGAAAATGTAAAGTTGAGATAAATTCAACTTTATGTTATATTTACTTACGAAACAACTAATAGCGCATGCGTCAACTTCAAACACATGTTTTCATCTGACAGTTGACGGCACCCTGGATCGAAATGTGCTTTAAATATGATTGACATAGAATTATTAATAAAAAAAAACAACAATTTCTTCCTCGTCTTGATATTTCTCTCGTTGGCAACTTTTATAAAGTAATTTCAGGAATAATGAAACAATCGCAACATTCCTGGCAAGATCTTTTTCAGACATCATACAATAATAAAACAAAACAAACTAAACTCCAAACTGTTAAATGTGAAACCTAAGAAAAACAGTAAACACGAAAAAGAATCGAAATCAACAGAAAATGACAGTCAGAAAAACCAACACAATACATCAATAACCCTTGTTAGTACCAACGTGAAATGAAAAAAACACTTTATTTTGATATTTCACGTTACGACCACTGTGAACGTACATAATTTCTTACGTTTATGTTTTACGTACTCCTTATGCTTACGCACATGCACATTTTGAATCGGCATTTAGGTATCCAATCGAAAAAACAAACATTTTCAAGATCAGATTCTATCAATGAAAAAAAAATATTTCCGAATTTTCTCATCTCTAATTCTTGTAGCAAGCATATGTCCTTAATTATTATAGTATCTATCTATAAATATTCCGGATAGTTTCATATGAAAATCAGGGAGAAATGAAAAATTAAAAAAATTGGATAGAATATTCCACTCATATATAAATTTTCCCATAAGTGGAATTATCAAAAAATTACAGCGGAGATTGATTCCACGTTGTCTACACAACGTGAAACTTCCCCCTACCAACTATTTTGATAACACAAGCAAATAAAACCTGTTTTGTTTGTATTGTCTAAGTCAATAGCAACTCAAATTTTCTCCAAGTATTTGAATTGAAATTGAACATTCGAGAAATATTCTCCCTAAATACCATTTGTGCTTGAAAATAACCAATTCAGAATCCAATAACATTCATCTGTTTGTTGTCAAATGTGCAAAATCAACGAATGAAATTAAAATTACATTGAAAATCACCCGATGACCTTTCGAACTAAAAATTGAAGTTCATATCTAGTTTGAAAACGGTCCTTTCTTTGCTTTTTTTTTTTAGTTTTTTGATGAATTTAACAGTGGCCTTCCATCGAAAATATAAATTTTTGTATGACTATTGATAGAAATTATTGTAATAAAAAAATATGTGAGTATTTTTTTGAATCTGTAGATGACTGACAAATGACAAATATATAATATTAGAATTAGAATTATGAATTTTACAATTAATATTATGCAGTTTTAGAATTAATATTATGCAGTTTGCATAAATTCATTAATTATTATTAGTTTGAAATGTTACTCCATTGTTGGAAATATCTGGTTTTTGTAATTATTAAGAGCGAAACGATGATACGATCTAAAAGTAATTTAGTCCCATTTTGCCTTTAGAATTCATTTATGGTGTTCAAAATTATTAAAAATGAACATAATGATTTTTTTTTCTAAGAAATAATATATAATAAAAATAATGGCGCATGCGCCTGTTTATGAATTTATCATAATTTTAGTAGGTGATTTGTGTCATTTAATACAAAGGAGTAATTAAATGTGTTTTAAGGTCTTTGGCATTCCCATTTTCATAATTAAAAAAATTAATATACTGATTAATATCCTGATATTTTCACTACATTTTTGTTCAAGTGGAGTTCTGTTATTATTAATGATTTTAATTATTCAATCAGCCTAGCAATTTCAATTCAACATATGAATGCACTCCTGCTTATAGAAAAGAAGAAATCATTTATTCGATAGAAAATAATGTTTTATGGAATGTTAATTCGTTTCTCTGTTGAGAAAAGCTAATCTTCAAAAATGTCTAGGCCAGGCAATTGGAATGAGTCCGCACTCATTAATTAGAGTTGTAGGTAGCTGCTTCCAGCTAGCACGAAAAGACCTTTGGCGGAGTTAGCCCGTTATGAGTTAGGAATCCACCGTAAAATTTATGTCGTCTCAAAATAGTGATGTCCTTAGAGTTTGTCATTTATTATTAGTTTTGAATGTAATATTATTGTTTCTGTTTGTAATTATTATAAAGTAGAACTTGACAAAATTAAACAGGTTTTTTGAGATCTATAACTGGAAGTTGTCCCTAGAAAATAAATCTTCTGAGAAGATTGATCTATAGTTCATTTCAGTTGAGAACGGTTTAAGGGCTCTTATGGGACTCCGATTTAATTTTTCTGATTGGCTGAAATGTGAACACAATTCACGCACATTAAATGCAAAATTCAAAACAAACATGCTGGAAATGAATTCAAGGAATAAAAGCAACAAATATACTCACATAATTTGCTCACAATAATTAGAAAGGATCGTGTTGCTCCACTTTCGGTATATAATGGGCTTAAATATCCTCTATTTCCGCTCATCAACGCACGTACCTGTAGCATGTCGATAAAGTGAACACATAAGATTTTACCCATCCAAAAATTTTATATCGTGCTCATAGAAGTTTTAACTTCAAAAATCTTCTAAAAATACACTTTGAATTATTGCCACTAATTTTAACTTTTGAATCGTGCATATGAAGTTATAACTTTTTTTTTTATTCCAAGCATAGGGCAACTTTTAAATCATAAAATAACTTAAATAAGATATACAACATCGGGCATTAGATAGTAAAAAAATTGTTTGATTGATTAAATATGAATAATAATTTATTATATATTATTACTATACTTATTTGAAGTTATTATAAGTCATTAATAGCTATTTATGTAATTAGTATATAATATAGAACTTTATTGGACGAGCCGCTGGTAATGGACGAGCGAGCAGCGCAAGCGAGTCTAATTAGGAAGGCGAGTCTATAAAGTTTGTTTATGTACGAATTACATACAAAGCTTCATGTTCGACTGCTCTAAAGACGCAGGATATCATTTAAAAATATTTCTTAATTTCCCTATACAAAAATTCGATAAGTATAACTTGGTGTGCTTTGCTAGTGCTGCTATTGTTACAATTGTTTTTTACTGTTTATTTGCAGATGTCAAAAATATTAAATACAATTTAATAGAAGAAATAGATACTTCAGAAAGTGTAGAAGATATTAAATACGATAGAAAAGAATAAATGGATACTGCAGAAAGTGTAGAAAAGAATAAATACGATAGAAAAGTATACATTTTTTTTTACAATGACTGTTCCGTCCAATTATATAAAGTAAAAGTCCTAGTCCAATCAAGTGGCATAATATGAGCACTAAATGCAACCATAAACTACATGATTATGATGCAGTCGAACATAAAATATATTATTCAAGGAAAAAATTCTGTGCACTGTCTTATACATATTTGAAATAAAACTGACATTAATTCTTATCTTTTTATTATCATTCATCAAATCATTTAATGTTTCAATATTTCAAATTCATTTAATTATACTTAAAAGTAAGCCAGAAAATCATCGCTTCATGACATTAATTTTTAATAAAGCAACCATTAGCAATATCTGACAATCCATCAAACTTTTTTGTAGTCACTGGTGTAATAATAAATGAGATAAATACCTGTGATCCCTTGACATTAATTTCATTAAAAACTTACAACCTTTTGCTGTATTACTTTCATTCTTTTGCCGCTAGTGGCGCTGTGAAGATCAACAATGGCAAAAATTGTGCATCGTAGTGAGAATCCAGTTTTTGTAAATGAAAAAAAATTCAAGCCAAATTCAAGTATGAAAAGGCCCAATATATCATACGCGAAACCTTTGTACTACATATCATTGATTACTGCGTTATCTTGTCCTATAAACATGGATAAATACTGCGCAAGAAGCGGATTAGGATACAAAATATTTTCTTGCGTAACGTTGGCGGTCATACTTGCTGCGAATTGCTTCAGTTTAAGAGGAAGGATGAATACGAGCTACACGTATTTGCTACAGACTGTTACAATTACAGATATAATGCAAATGGCGATACTTTTAATGAGTAACATATTCAGTGTTTTGAATGTATTGGTGTACGGACAAAAATATATTCAAACATATTTTGATATGCTGAAGCAATTTGACACTCGATTATTAACAACGATGAATTTGTCAAGGATTCAAATTATTTTTAATGCTCAAATAATTATTGCTCATCTTCTATTAATTTTACTGTGCATTTATGATTTCTGGGTTTGGTCTACGACTATGGGTATAGAAATTATACATTTTTAAGCATGATTCTATGTTTTTATGCTTTCGTTACAAATTAGCACTTTATGAATATTAATTATTTCTACGCACAATTTACGTACATATTACATACAAAGCTTAATTAGACCTGGAAATGGTGATACTTGGGGCATTCTAGTTTTATACCGCATGCCTTTTTTTTGGTTGAAAATTTACTCCTTGATAAGAAAGATAAAAAGGTTATTGACCGATGCACGCTTTCCGATCATAGTGCAAACTAAAACAAAAATTATTCATTTCAGTTATTTATTGATAATTTTGCCAATGCCTTTTTATTTCTTATACATCAAAATATTCATTGTGCTTATTTGTTCAACGAAAAATATACATAATATTGAAAATTTGTTTGTTTAATTTCTGATAATAATTCTTTTAAGGTATAACTACTTGGCAGTATTATTCATTTCGTCTATATTCATACTACTTGACATTTGTGATTGTGATCCAAATTCACACATTTGCAAATGCGTTAAAGTGAGAGTTAAAATTCTTAATGAAAGATTATTCGATGTATCTTTGGATCGGATAGGCAACGTTCAATCACAGGAAGCGATTACCCTTAGAGATCTTTTTCTATCTTACAAGAAATCTTCCGCTAAAATTGAAACCAGTGGTATATCTCTTCACTGCATTTTGAAGATGCACGATCTTCTTTGTGATGTGATAGGATTGATAAATGATGCTTTTGGACTTAATACAGTCCTGCTTGTGTGCTCGATCATTGTTAATAGTGTTATTGCGTTTAATTTGACGTTGATTTTTGGGACCGGGGTGCAACCTGCAATGAATAATTCGTATTTGCATTTGATTGCCCTGAATATTCTTTGGGCACTATTTTTCATGTTGCGTTAATCAATTTTTCAACTTCTGACTGAAGTTTCAAAAACCTTCAAATTTCAGTAACTATGTTTTCCAATAATTCTATCTGAAAATTTAGAAATTTAAAGCAGTTCCATTTTGCGAATTAGTATCTATATTTTTTTTCCAAAAACTCAATCCAAAATAAATATCAATCACGTCTTTTTACTCGATAAAATTGTCAAACCTATTCTAGTGCACAGTGGTAAATTGATTGATATTTCATAAGTCGTGGGGTGCGGTTACCAGTTAATAATCAACTGTTGATATAACTTTTTGGAAAGAGGAGATCTTTCTTCAAAAAATGAGACCGTTTAATTTTTTTTCTAAATATTAATTATAAACTGAATTTGCATTTGAAAAATATCATGCGTTTTGATCATTTGACCATTGTATAAAGAAATGCTTGAGGACCTTGATGTTCATAACGATTTGTCGAATAATTCTTTTTTATATAAGCTATTGATTTCAGTTATAATTAATTAATGTAAATTTATCGCATCTCTTAGATATATAAATATGAAAGAGAGGGGATGGTTTTATCAACCATTTTGGTAATAGGTTCGCTGCCTTTTCGAGGAAATGAAAACAAAAAATATTTATGCTTGGAAAATTATTTTTTTAACACAAAAATTGTATAAGTAATTGATTTTCAACTACCGGTCTTGAAAACAATATGTAGATTAATATTTTAGGCAGAAGATAATATTTGAATAAAAGATGACTCTGACTTGTTTATTAAAAATTTATCACAAAATTACTACAATCGCATTATATTCCGAACAAAATACTTGCGAGGGTCTATTTATTCTAAAGACAAGAAATATATTATTTGGAAAGTTTTGTGAATAAAGTACAAACTTCGTTTCAATGAAGTTTGCATTATCAACAAAAATATGTTTTTGACGGATTTTAACCAGGTTAAAGACAATATATTAAAATTAATATTTTTTCTATTCCCCTAGAGATCGTTTATATACTTTTCGTATAGTGAGCTATATTTCGAGTGGGTATCAAAAAGAAGAAAATTCTATGTATTTCCTAATATTGCCAAAATACAGAGAACAAATGGAAATCAAATAGATTTTCATCCCTACGTTGAATTTCCTCACACTGCAACATAATTTAGCAATCATCCAGAGTCTTATTGCTCCTGATTTTTTGAAGACGAATTTGTAAATCTGGAATTTTCATGCGGACTGTGATCGACGGCTATTTTTTCCTGATATGTTACAAGATTTCGATTAGCAAGATGTCGGAACTACTGGATGTTCATTCTTAAAGTGAAATTGGGCTTTCAACATCCAATCTTTCTCAATTACAGCTCTATGACAAGCGGCATCATCTTATCGAAAGATAATTTTAATATTTTTCGAACGCATCTATTTAATTAACGACATATTCCGCATTTTATATTGAAGATTTCAAATCGGGCCAGTTCAGGCTGGGTCGGGCCGGGTCGGTTTGGTTTTTGCATCATATTTTTCTTTCAATGCATTCTTATGGATAACCTCTATTTCAAATATTAGTTTTTAAAAATCAATCTATTTTTCTTTACCAGTAGAAGAACCTCCTTAAGGGTGTCGTTTACTTAAATTTTATTTCTGTTCAGCTCGAACAAGAGGTTTTCAATTTATGCAACCCAAATATCTTGCTCAATCATCTGGTAGTCTATATTTGAATTTATTCAAAAGCAGGTAGTTCTCCTAATAGAAATATTTATGACATAGGTTTTGGGCTCATTATTTTCCGACTCGAATAGTACCTGAACTTAATCTTTAGTTCAGTGGTTAAGATGTTATCTGCAGATATTTACAAAAATTTCTTTCACAATATCATTTTCAACTTAGGAACAAGATGCAAAATGAACCAGATATTTTGTGAATAAAATCTTTGATTGAATATCCAATCAGCGCTAATATATAATATAAATTATCAACTGAATTTTCTAAGAAAGTGATAATCCTGCAAAGTAATTATTCCCGAATTTATGGAGACTTGAATAATGTATTATAATGATTTCAATCAAACTTGACGAGAAATTCATCAATATTTTGAAAAACTAGATAGTTCAATTTGAAGAATTTACTTGTTTGTAGTCACCCTCAAACATATAAAGTCGTATTCTATACAATTTCAAAGAATATTATTCTCTTCACTGCTACAAGTTTGCTCCATAACATTCTGTTCACAGATTCATAATATTTAATCATTTAATCCCGTCCTGAGAATATATACAGAAAATATTGTTTTTTGTATACGACGATTAGTTACAAGAAAAAAAGTATTAATATGACAATTATAAGTACACCACAACATCTTATTGATAAAGCACAAGCAGCTACTCTTGATTTGTTACCTGCAATATTAAAAGAATTTTTCTCATTTTGTTATGACAAATTTGTAATATGAAAAGTTTCAATGCAGGTATTATGAAAAATAGAGTGTGTGGCAAGGGACAAAACACGATTTCAGCCGAGGATGATGCACGACTGGAATCGTGGAATATTTGATGGTGGAAAACAAAACTCCATTTTTTATATGGACATCCAGTAATCCAAATTTTTACCAATCGAAACCTTGTAACATATGTAAAAAAGATCCGAACACAGCACGTCTAAAAAGTTCCACTATTATCAAAATTTGAGAAACTTTCATGAAAATATGGGGAAATCTGGATTGGATTTAGGCCGCTGGAATGCGGCCCCAATTGAGCGTCGCCATCTTGGCAAAAACTGAGGTTCTGTGTCAATTGGTGACAGTTCAGTATGGTGTTGGGACGCAATTTTATACTGAATAAATTTTGTTCATTTATTCAAATGTAGATATATTAATACATAATATTGTTATTGTTTTATTTTATTAGAAAAACTCAACTGAAAAAGTTTGAAGATATAACTTATTCCTATTTTCAGTGAAGTATTACTTTTTACAGGTTTTATGGAGACCTAGAAGGATACATCAATTATTATGTTAAAGTTATCAAACGATTTGATTTTCAATTTTAGATTAAATTGAAAATATCATGAATAATAAAATCATATTGTTGGGTAATGTTACAAAGTTATGATAACAAATTTGAGTAATATATCAAATTTAATATAAAATATCTTGCTCACAAAATTAATCGCTGGACAGCAAATTTGTGCTTACTTACGAACAATAAAATCTTGATTATTAAATGTATTATTATTCTCCTATCATATGTAGTAGATATTTAAAATTATTAGTTTTGAATAGACAATATTATCGCGGAAATGCATTTCATTTATTCATATAGGTAAATTCATAGTTTTAAATTTTAGGTAACAAAAATTTATAAAACTATTGAACGGATTAAATAATACTAAACTACAATGTTTAAAATATAGTTAAAACACTGACACTAAAAAGTTCACAAATATTTTTAACTATTAATAAATATTTCAACTATTATAACAATTTTTAACTTTTGTTGATTATTAATGTATGTATTTTAATATATATTGAGAATAATTTCTTCATCTTACTTGCATTATACTTTGAATTTCATTGAGTGTCTTCTATTAGTGTTTTGAATTTGCCGCCGAATAGTGACACAAAACCTCAGTTTTACTGTCAAGGCCGCCGTTCAACCGGGGCCGCTTTCAGATGCCTGAATATGGTCTAAACCCAATCCAGTGTTATATTGAGATCAGTGGTTAATATTCATGAAAAAATATTGTTACGTTGCAATTTGATGTACTCATAAATTATCGAAAAAGTTGAAATATGTACCATTTCCATTTTTCGAATGCTGTTTAGAAACATTTTGAGAGGCCTCCAAGTTTCACAGGCATGCGCATTGAGAGAAAATCAAGCTTCAAACTACTGGTATTTTTTGCTCAAAAGAAACGTGATTTTCATAAGTGAATTTGATAACTGTATAATTTATCTAGCTCGTGATCTTACTGATAATAATAAAAATAATTTAGATGATGTTAAATAAGCAAGACACTAACGCCACCTATTTTACTTTACGTCAATATTCTCAAAATGTTTGATGATGAATACGACCTACCGTTTGAGTGACACAATAGACTTTTGGACGTCACGGAAAATTTTCAAATTGAAAAAAAATATTTCTCAAGTACTTTGAGGTTTTTTTGAATCGCATTTTCACTAATACTTTTATTTATTCATGTCCTATCAGAAAAGAGAATAAAAAAAATCAGTGCAATACCCCATTTTAGCACTATATTGAAACCTATCAGGGTGACGCATAGTCGAATGAAAAGCGATGTTACGTAAAAGTAGTTCTCTATTTAATTTTCTTTAGCTTTCTGTATTGTGACAATATTCGGAAATGCTTAGAGTTTTCCTTTTTTTCTAAAATATAACTAAATAAGCGAAAAGTGGATAATAAGATTTTAATCAGTAATTTCGATTCTCCTTCACAATAAATGTATGAATAGGTAAAAAGTGATTTTGGATGCTCAAAAATCTTTATCCTAATCTCAACTAATGTATGTAATTGCTATATTTTTTTCAAAATTCTTCCGAATCTAAATTGACAATATGTATTCCAGTGTCCTGAAGAGGATTTTAAATAAAAAATCGAAAGCTTGACAAATTAACAAGAGTGTTAATTTCTTGGCCCAATTATTGACTGCCTTACCCACTATAAACTCTGCCAACGTAACTAATTTCAGTCGCGATTACCTTTTATCACATATATATATATATATATATATATATATATATATATATATATATATATATATATATATATATATATATATATATATATATATATATATATATATATATATATATATATATATATATATATATATATATGTTATGATGTTTATTGAGTAGTCAGTCTTTAATTATTCAAAAATTCTCATTTATTTCAATGACCCAAGCTTTCATCAATAATTTTTGGCTTCTTCAGGGGACTAAAGTAATGTAAACAATGAGACAGTTAAATCAAATTGACAAGTAAAAACGGATAAACTTCAACTTACAGAAAAATAGAGAATTAATAATCACAAACATTGAGAAAAACTAACAACTGGACAAGAGTAAACCAACCATAAAAAACCATCAAAAACTCTTGAAAAATCAATAAATAAAAAAGGATGGAGGAATAAAATAACTGACGATGATAAAAATATAAAAATATATATTCTTCGCAAAACATGTGTAGAATTTGATAGATAAATAAATGAATAATCAACAAATGAATAAATTCTTTGAAATTGAAAAATTAAATAAACAAGGAGTGTCATGAATATGAACACTTGATTATATTCGAATAATATGAACTTAAATTTTGGGTATCTGTTTTTTTATTAAGAGTATATATATATATATATATATATATATATATATATATATATATATATATATATATATATATATATATATATATATATATATATATATATATATATATATATATATATATATATATATATATATATATATATATATATATATATATATTTTTGAGCATCCAAAATCACTTTTTACCTATTCATACATTTATTGTATATATATATATATAATACGATGTGATTTTGTGATAATGAAACACAAAGTGTCATCGTTCCACAGTTAATCGTTTTGGATTTACCCAAGAGATTCTAAGAATCTGTCAAGTAAAATGCGCTTTCAGCCAAGTCGGTTGCTATGGAAACAGTAGGCCATTATTCTTATACTACAACATACCTTAATACTGATTTCCAAAATTCTATGACTACCAACAAATCTGAATTTATGCGCAAAATTAAAAAATAAATTCCTACTGAAGGGCACTTCCGGTTCAGTCTATTGTTATGAAAATAGTAGGCAATCATTCAGATGCTACAGCAGACTGAAATACCATATTTCAATATTCTACACCTCATCGTTTCGAGTTTATGCGCAAAATTCCAAAAGACTGTCAAGTGAAGTGCACTTCCGGCTCGGTGGATCTCAATAAAAATAGGATATGAGCATCTCGACGGTATAATCGTCCTAAGTACTGAATTCTAACAATCTACGTTCAATCGTTTTGGATTTAAGCGGAAAATTAAAAAAATGTTTCAAATATAGTGATCTTCCGGCTCTTCGCTAGCAATTATAATGCAAGGTGTACAATAAGATATTATAAAAGTGCCTAATACAAAATTTAAATATTCTATTTAGAATTTATGCGGAAAATTCAAAAAGTCTGTCATATAAAGTGTACTTCCGGCTCAGCCGATTGTTACAAAAATAGAAGATGACCATTTAGATGCTACAGCAATTTTAAATGCTAAATTCCAGTACCCTATGGCTGATCATTCTGAGTTTATGCGGAAAATTAAAAAAAAGTTTCAAGTAAAGTGCACTTCCGGTTTAGCCGATCGCAACCATAATGCAAGATGTACAATAGGATGTTATAGAAGTTCTTCATACCAAATTTCAAAATGCTATGGCGGAGCAAAAAATTCAAAAAAAGTTTCAAGTAAAGTGCACTTCTGGCCTGGCCGATTCTTATAAAAATAGCAGATAACCATTCTGATACATTAAGTTCAAATACTGAATTTCAACATCCTACGGTTGATCATTCTGGATTTATTAGAGAAATTCGAAAAAAGTTTCAAGTAAAGTGCACTTCCGGTACACATGATTAGAACCATAATGCGAGGTGCACAACTAAACCCTATATTAGTTTTAATTACAAAATTTCAACATTATACGTTCAACCAGTCAAAATGGATTCAGGGATGCCCAAAACGGATATATCCATCAAAATCTCGATATGTGAATTTTGTCGGTTTCACAATACTTCCTTGTACTTTGTACAAGTAAGTATAAATGATGAATTTGCATTTGATATTATTTTCAATAAATGTTCGAATTTGGATTTTATTTGTTTATTTTCTGTTTACAGATTCATATATTGTATACGATTTACTATTCTTACTACAATCACTGCAAGATATAACGTGACCAGATATAACTTCTACAGAAGAATTCAGGCAATTAATTCAGTGTATAATGTATCGTGCCATCGATAGGATGTTTTCTTAATATTCTATCAGTCAATCAATAGAATTTGTTAGTGAATGTTGACAATCAGGTGAATAAATTTGTTTTGTAGTTATTATAATTGACAATCTGTTGTGCAATGTCCTCAATAAGATCAAAGGATCAATAAGAACAAGACAGGGAAGGTGAGTCCTATATTATTTGTTATATCGACTTTAGCATTAGAATATCTATTATGAGCTTACATAATCAGTTGAACAATCTGATAGGAGCAGTACTTTTTTGTAGAATTTACTCTTAATATGATATGTCATATTATTTCTTGAAAAGAAAGTTATAACTTATGTATAATATAATTAAGTAGTGGCCAATTTATAAGTTCATATACTCATAAATAAATATGCATCGCTCAAAACAGAAACAGAAATATTATTATTTTGTTTGAATAGTATTGTACAATAATAAAGAGGAGCTTTATTATATCTATGATAAAGAAAAAAAAACAATAAATAATATGAGGTATAATCTTTCCTATAAATAAATAATGAGATTGTTGCAATGTCACAATGTTCTAATAAATCCAGAATGACCAACCGCAGGATGTTGAAATTCAGTATTTGAACTTGATGTTGTACCAGAATGGTTATCTGCTATTTCTGTATGAATCGGCCATGCCAAAAGTGCACTTTACTTTTTTGTATCAATCGGCTGAGCCGGAAGTGCAATTTATATGTATAACAGACATTCAGAATTTTCCGTATAAAACAATCAGTTTAATTGATATGATAAGGTAGGCAATGATAATCTGTTGTCAATTTTTTTATTTTGTTTGACATTTTACATGTCAAAATATTATTAAAATTATATTAATTATAATCTGGAGTGACAGAAAACTTTATTAAATAAATTTGTGTATATATCAAATGATGTACAAGCAAGTCACGTGATGTTCACGTCAGATTTATATCTGAGAAATACAAATTTTATATTGGAATGCAAGCTGAATATCTGCCTCCATACAAATTAACGTTTGTATTTTCACGACATTACCAAAATGTCACGAGCGTATTTACTTCTAGATTCAAAAATATAGCTCCGCAATTTTTTATTTGGAAGAAAAATAATAGTGCTGGAGCGCGTTCATCAATTCGTGCATCGCTCACCTGTACTGCTAACTTTGGTCTCTCCGCTACCATGGCCCTATATGTACTTACGCTCCTACTATTTTTCAGATGAAATTTTATGAAATATCAGTCTTTAATATTCTTCTATCTCTTTTGTTGATTTGCGAGTTATTTTTTCTACATATATTCTTAGCAAATATTAGTACGGTTTAGCACAACTCATTTTTTCAAAAAAACTATAAATGGTGAAGCTATGTCTCTAAGTATATCTAATTGAATTTTTTATGTATTTGGAAAAATGAAAATGCTTCGAAATAACGTTATTATTTTATATTGGACGTTTCTGTCGATCCAACCGGTCACCATCTTCAGCAAAAATGTAAAATACTATAATATAAACTGAATTGCGAGAGTGAATATTTAGTTTAAAAAATTATTACAACCATCGTGGTAACAACAAAAGAGATACGAAATAAATATTATACAATAAGAAACAATGTTAAAGTGAATTTCAACACCAAAATTCATTTTATTATTATCTTAATTGTTAGTGCCAATTCACAATGTGCGTAAACGTAAGGAGTACGTAACCGTAAACATAAACGTAAAGTTGAACTACTGTATTTCAACGCTCGTGTTCACAATACTCTTACGTATTTCTTACGTTCATGTATTGACATAAGAGCTACGTAATGAAAACGTAAAGTTGAGATAAATTCAACTTTATGTTATATTTACCTACGAAACAACTAATAGCGCATGCGTCAACTTTGAACACATGTTTTCATCTGACAGTTGACAACACCCTGGATCGAAACGTGCTTTAAATATGATTGACATAGGATTATTAATAAAAAAAACAACAATTTTTTCCTCGTCTTAATATTTATCTCGTTGGCGACTTTTATAACGCAATTTCAAGAATAATGAAAGAATCGCAAGATCTTTTTCAGATATCATACAATAAAACAAAACAAACTAAACTTCAAACTGTTAAAAGTGAAACCAAAGAAAAACAGTAAACACGAAACAGAATCGAAATCAACAGAATACTTGTAAATGACAGTCAGAGAAACCAACACAATACATCAATAACCCTAATTAGTATCAACGTGAAATGAAAAAAACACTTTATTTTGATATTTTACGTTACGACCACTGTGAACGCACATATTTTCTTACGCTTATGTTTTCACGTACTCCTTATGCTTACACACATGCACATTGTGAATTGGCATTTAGGTATCCAATCGGAAAAAAGAAACATTTTCAAGAGCAGATTCTATTAATGAAAAAATTGTTGTCTACACAACGTGGCACTTCCACCCACCAACTATTTTGATAACACAAACAAATAAAACCTGTTTTGTTTGTATTGTCTAAGTCAGTAGCAACTCAAATTTTCTCCAAGTATTTGAATTGAAATTGAACATTCGAGAAATATTCTCCCTACATACCATTTGTGCTTGAAAATAACCAATTCAGAATCCAATAACTTTCACCTGTTTGTTGTCAACTGTGCAAAATCAACGAATGAAATTAAAATTACATTAAAAATCACCCGATGACCTTTCGAAATAAAAAATGAAGTTCATATCTAGTTTGAAAACATCCCTTTTTTTGTTTTTTTTTTTAATTAATTTTTTGATGAATTTAGCTTTCCATTGAAAATATAAATTTTTGTATGACTATTAATAGAAATTATTGTAATGAAAACTATATGAGTATTTCTTTTCGTTCTTGCTCACACTACTATTATAATTCTTGAATAATAAAATATTAGTATTCAATTTTTTTTTTTAAATCTTTAGATGACTGACAAGTTACAAATACCTACATAATATAGTTTTAGAATTAATATAAGGCAGGTTGCACAAATCCATTAGTTATTATTAGTTTGAAAAGTTACTCCATTGTTGGGAATATCTGGTTTTTGTAATTATTAAGAGCGAAACGATGATACGATCTAAAAGTAATTTAGTCCCATTTTGCTTTTAGAATTCATTTATGGTGTTCAAAATTATTAAAAATGAACATAATGATTTTTTTTTCTGAGAAAAAATATATGATAAAAATAAAGGCGCATGCGCCTGTTTATGAATTTATCATAATTTTAGTAGGTGATTAGTGTCATTTAATAAAAAGGAGTAATTAAATGTGTTTTAAGATCTTCGACATTTCCATTTTCATAATTAAAAAAAATAAATATACTGATTAATATCCTGATATTTTGACTACATTTTTGTTTAAGTGGATTTCTGTTATTATTAATGATTTTAATTATGCAATCAGCCTAGCATTTTGAATTCAACATATGAATGCACTCCTGCTCATAAAAAAGAAGAAATCATTTATTCGATAGAAAATAGTGTTTTGTGGAATGTTAATGTCTAGGCCAGGCAATTGGGATGAGTCCGCACTCATTAATAAGGGTCCCAGGTAGCTGCTTTCAGCTAGCTGCTTTCAGCTAGCACGAAGACCTTTGGCGGAAGCCCGTTATGAGTTAGGAATCCATCGTAAAATTTATGTCGTCTCAAAATAGTGATGTCCTTAGAGTTTGTCATTTACGTAATATTATTTGTTTCTGTTTGTAGAATTTGACAAAATTAAACAGGTTTTTTGAGATCTATAACCGGAAGTTGTCCCTAGAAGATACATCTTCTGAAAAGGGCTTGCACGATTTTTTTTTCATTTAATTCGAAAGATAGATAAGAAACATTAATCTACAGTTCATTTCAGTTGAGAACGGTCCAAGGGCTCTTATGGGACTCCGATTTAAGCTTTTTGATTGGCTGAAATGCGAACACAATTCACGCACATTAAATGCAAAATTCAAAACAAACATGCTGGAAATGAATTCAAGAAATAAAAGCAACAAATATACTCACATAATTTGCTAACAATAATTAGAAAGGATCGTGTTGCACTACTTTCGGTATAAAATGGACTTAAATATCCTCTATTTCCGAAAAATCTTTAAATTTCATTAGATAAGGTTACAGAAAGACTTGCCAATTTCAATATATAAATTTTCCAAGTACCTTTCAACTGATTGAAATGCATCATAAATCTTTTACTCTTAAATATAAACTAAACTATTGTTAATATCCCTGTACATAAAATACATTTGATATAATGGACAAGAATATTCTCGAGACTGAACTGTCAACACAGAAAGTATTCTCCGAAAAGTAAGATTAAAAGATGCGGCCTCGCTGATCAACGCACGTACCAGTAGCATGTCGATAACGCGAACACATAAAATTTGACCTGTCCAAAAATTGTCTAACGTGCTTTGCTTATAGGAATTTTAACTTCAAAAATCTTCTGAAGATACACTTTGAATTATTGCCACTAATTTTAATTTTTAATTCGTGCATATGAAGCTATAACTTTTTTTTTTATTTCAAGTATAGACAGTAAAAAAATTGTTTGATTGATTAAATATTAATAATAACTTATTATATATTATTACTATACTTATTTGAAGTTATTATAAGTCATTAAAATATATTATTCAAGGAAAAAAATTCTGTGCACTGTCTTATACATATTTGAAATAAAACTGACATTAATTCTTATCTTTTTATTATCATTCATCAAATCATTTAATGTTTCAATATTTCAAATTCATTTAATTATACTTAAAAGTAAGCCAGAAAATCATCGCTTCATGACATTAATTTTTAATATAGCAACCATTAGCAATATCTGACAATCCATCAAACTTTTTTGTAGTCACTGTTGTAATAATGAATGAGATAAATACCTGTGATCCCTTGACATTAATTTCATCAAAAACTTACAACCTTTTGCTGTATTACTTTCATTCTTTTGTCGTTAGTGGCGCTGTGAAGATCAAAAATGGCAAAAATTGTGCATTGTAGTGAGAATCCAGTTTTTGTAAATGAAAAAAAATTCAAACAAAATTCAAGTATGAAAAGGCCCAATATATCATACGCGAAACCTTTATACTACATATCATTGATTACTGCGTTATCTTGTCCTATAAACATGGATAAATACTGCGCAAGAAGCGGATTAGGATACAAAATATTTTCTTGCGTAATGTTGGCGGTCATACTTGCTGCGAATTGCTTCAGTTTGAGAGGAAGGATGAATACGAGCTACACGTATTTGCTACAAACTGTTACTATTACAGATATAATGCAAATGGCGATACTTTTAATGAGTAACATATTCAGTGTTTTGAATGTATTGGTGTACGGACAAAAATATATTCAAACATATTTTGATATGCTAAAGCAATTTGACACTCGATTAATAACAACGATGAATTTGTCAAGGATTCAAATTATTTTTAACGCTCAAATAATTATTGCTCATCTTTTATTAATTTCACTGTGCATCTATGATTTCTGGGTTTGGTCTACGACTCTGGGTATAGAAATTATACATTTTTAAGCATGATTCTGAGTTTTTATGCTTTCGTTACAAATTAGTACTTTATGAATATTAATGATTTCTACGCACAATTTACGTACATATTACATACAAAGCTTAATTAGACCTGGAAATGGTGATACTTGGGGCACTCCAGTTTTATACCGCATGCCTTTTTTTGGTTGAAAATTTACCCCTTGATAAGAAAGATAAAAAGATGCACGCTTTCCAGTCATAGTTCATTTCAGTTATTTATTGTTATTTATTGATAATTTTGCCAATGCCTTTTTATTTCTTATACATCAAAATATTCATTGTGCTTATTTGTTCAATGAAAAATATACATAATATTGAAAATTTGTTTGTTTAATTTCTGATAATAATTTTTTTAAGGTATAACTACTTGGCAGTATTATTCATTTCGTCTATATTCATACTACTTGACATTTGTGATTGTGATCCAAATTCACACATTTGCAAATGCGTTAAAAGTGAGATTTAAAATTCTTAATGAAAGATTATTCGATGTATCTTTGGATTGGATAGGCAACGTTCAATCACAGGAAGCGATTACCCTAAGAGATCTTTTTCTATCTTACAAGAAATCTTCCGCTAACATTGAAACCAGTGGTATATCTCTTCACTGCATTTTGAAGATGCACGATCTTCTTTGTGATGTGATAGGATTGCTAAATGATGCTTTTGGACTTAATACAGTCCTGCTTGTGTGCTCGATCATTGTTAACAGTGTTATTGCGTTTAATTTGACGTTGATTTTTGGGACCGGGGTGCAACCTGCAAAGGATAACTCGTATTTGCATTTGATTGCCCTGAATATTCTTTGGGCACTATTTTTCATGGTGAGTTTCAAAAACCTCCAAATTTCAGTAACTATGTTTTCCAATAATTCTATATGAAAATTTAGAAATTTAAAGCAATTTTGCGAATTTGTGTCTATATTTTTTTTCCAAAAACTCAATCCAAAATAAATATCAATCACGTCTTTTTACTCGATAAAATTGTCAAACCTATTCTAGCGCACAGTGGTAAATTGATTGATATTTCATAAATCGTGGGGTGCGGTTACCAGTTAACAACCAACTGTTGATATAATTTTTTGGAAAGAGGAGATCTTCCTTCAAAAGATGATACCGTTTAAGTTTTTTTCTAAATATTAATTATAAACTGAATTTACATTTGAAAAATATCATGCGTTTCTGCTCATTTGACTATTGTATAAAGAAATGCTTGAGGTCCTTGATGTTTATAATGATTTGTCGAATCATTCTTTTTTATATAAGCTATTGATTTCAGTTATAATTAATTAATGTAAATTTATCGCATCTCTCAGATATATAAATATGAAAGAGAGGGGATGGTTTTATTAACCATTTTGGTAATAGGTTCGCTGCCTTTTCAAGGAAATGAAAACAAAAAATATTTATGTTTGGAAAATAATTTTTTTAACACAAAATTTGTATAAGTAATTGATTTTCAACTACCGGTCTTGAAAACAATATGTAGATTAATATTTTAGGCAGAAGATAATATTTGAATAAAAGATGACTCTGACTTGTTTATTAAAAATTTATCACAAAATTACTACAATCGCATTGTATTCCGAACAAAATACTTGCGAGGGTTTATTTATTCTAAAGACAAGGAATATATTATTAGGAAAGTTTCGTTTCAATGATGTTTGCATAACCAACGAAAATATGTTTTTTGACGGATTTTAACCAGTTCAAGGATAATTTAGAGACCGTTTATTTACTTTTCGCATAGTGAGCTAAATTTTGAGTAGGGATCAAAAAGAAGAAAATTCTATGCATTTCATAATATTGTCAAAATACAGAGAAATAACGAAAATCAAATAGGTTTTTACCTCTACGTTGCATTTCTTTTTTCGACTATTAATAACTCTGGTACATTTCAACATAGGTTCATATAATTGCTTCTAATTTTTTTGAGACGAGTTCGTTAATCTTGAACTTTCATGGGGACTACTTTTTCCTGATATGCTACAAGATTTCGATTAGCAAGAGATTGGGACTACTGGATATTCATTCTAAAAGTGAAATTTAGCTTTCAACATCCAATCTTTCTCAATTACAGCTCTATGACAAGCGTCATCATTTTATTGAACGATAATTTTAATATTTTTTGAACGCATCTATTTAATTAATGACATATTCCGCATTTAATATTTGTATTCTATTGCATTTTTTTTTCGTTTTATCTATAAATCAGTCTAAAAGTCTAACGAAAATGATACTTTTAAAGTTCTTTTCACATTTTTTTATCATATTCAATATAGCAAGCAGTTTACCATGATTGTTTTTAATTATTTTTATAGTAGCGTCATTAATTTGCGATTTAATAGTACGAACGACCGTCATTATTGTCCAGGAAGAAGTTGGCTGCACTCGGTCAAGGCGAGGCGAAGCCCAAGGTGTAGCTTTGTGCAACTAACTTCATCCTGGACAATAATTAAGGTCGTTTAGTGTCCGTGTTCCATACGATATTGTTTGTAACAAGTGCACTGACTGATGTACCCCCATTACTAAAATTTCTAAATAAATTTAAATGTTTAAAATCGTTTTATTGATTTTACAAACAAATTTTTACAATTAGGTCACATTTACAGCAAGCTAATACTACGAAACATAACATACATGGTTTATTTTATTGATTGATATTTCTCACATTTTCTGTGCTATCACGTTTACAGCAAATGTACTCACTATAAAAAATTATATTATAATACAATTAGATTTATGACAAAGAAATTAAAAAATACCAACGGTATCCATGATCCACATTTATATTTTTTTTCCCTCTCCGAAGGGAATTATTACTCATTCAATTTTTTCACCATAATCTACTGTTTGGATTGCGAGATAACAGTATACAAAAATAACAAGGTTTGCTACACATATGAATATTTATAGCTCAGTGTAAATGTGCTGGTTTGGTAATCCGAAGATTATACAAGGTGTATCTATACCTATGTAACAAACTTTAATGGTATAAAGTATTTGGCGTACTAATCTTGAATCAAAAAGAATTTTTTCAAAATTAGTAAAATTAACATTACTTAGCAGAACATGAGAATTTTAGGTACCACTATTTTTCATCTTCATATCCGAAAATATAAACACAATTTTATGTAATGTTCATGAATGTAGTCTATTTTAATAAATTTGAAGTAATTAATCTTAAGAGTAGCCAATAGCCATCAAACCAGTGTCCCGAAACCTTTCATTTACTTAAACCCTTCTTTAAAATGAAGAATTTCAAAAAAATTCTTTTTGATTCATGATTAGTACGCCAAATACTATGTACCATTAAAGTTTGTTACATAGGTATAGATACAGCCTGTATATACTTCATTGTGCAGTAAGAGTATCCGTGGCTTGAAGGTTGGTAACCACCTCATGACTTAGTAAATATTATTCTAATCTACCATTTGCATTAACAAAATATTGTCTGCCATACCTATATCGGATAAAGGCGCAATTGATATTTATTTTATTTTATGGAAGAAATTACTTCCGCTTCTAGTTATATAAAGAGCTATTCTATAACAGCACTTAGGTTTGATTGCTGTTCTTCATCTTCGATCATTATGCTTTGATATATCTACAATTATTCTTTGTCCTTAATATTCTTCTTATTATCATTTATTTAGTTCAAGTTTTTTATTATAAGTAAACAGTAATTTTATTCCATGATATTAATAAGATTTTGAATCCAATTTAGTCAATGGGAGTAGCAGTGGCTCGATCTTGCGACAATGCAAGTAAAGAAGGCTGGCGATCGGCAACTATTTCTTACAAATTACTTGCTTGTATTCCATTTCAATCAACAGATCCTAAAGATAAAGAATCAAGAATCATTCTAAAACAACTTGCTAATCAGGTAAATAGAGTTGTACTGCAATTTTATAACAATTATAGAGTAGAATGATTTTAAAAGTACAATCTATAAGGGTGGATGCCTCATCTAGTCATCTATCTAAGTTTTTGCTTCACAACAAATACTTCTATACATCTATGTTATGTTTCGTCTAAGATTTTGGCAAATATCCTTATTTTCACCTGAGTAAATGGGCATAAGCATAAGAAGTACATAAGAAATGCATAAGACATAAAGTTGAACATGTGCAATTCTTATGACCGTGCTCGCAATGATCTTACGTATTTCTTATGCTTACGTAGTGCATAACAGGTACAATGGCGGACAAAAAAAATGGAAACACCTGTGCAAATCAAATGGTAGTGTTTTTTAAAAAAGTAGCGTTGTAAAGCAGGTTTTAGGTAATGTCATTCTTTAAATGCAGCTAAAACTTACATTCAAATCGGCAGCAACATGTCTTAACGAGCAACCTTCTTCAAGCTTTGCTATTGCCCTTGTCTTTTCCTGTACACTTAAATGTCTAGGCATATTGAAATAAATATTAGTTAGGTGTTTCCATTTTTCTGTCCGCAATTGCACATAAGAAAGTTGAAATCATCTCAACTTGATGTATTTCTCATGCAAATATTTTCTTATAGTGCATGTCCAATATATTTTTGAACAGATGATATTTTTTTATTGCAAGCACGTGCAGAAATAAAAGTGAAGTGCCCTAAACTGCAAACTTCAATAGAAATAACAAAACCAAAACCATCGAAAAATATTTTATTCACAATCATTATAGTAATATGGCAATTCCTTACCTTTTGGAGATTGGGAAGTATGTAAATAAATATGTTTTATTGGGTATAAGTTCTGTAATTTATTAGAAACACAACGTTTCAACAGCAAAGTGCTGCCTTTTTCAAGTGAAAAGAAATATATATATATATATATATATATATATTTATATTTCTTTTCACTTGAAAAAGGCAGCACTTTGCTGTTGAAACGTTGTGTTTCTAATAAATTACAGAACTTATACCCAATAAAACATATTTATTTATAAAATGAGTTCTGAAAAGTTTTTTCCTTGGGAAGTATGTAATTTCCAACTGCAATGACTAGCTCACGGGTCGGAAGCGATACTTCCATCTCTTGGGTGGGAAAGCAGGGTTGCCTAGCATCAGTCATAAATCTTTGTTGGAGTAAAATAATCCGTGCTGTCAGAAATACCGATCATATAATCTAATGATCCAAATAAAACAATTAATATTGGAAAGAAACGGATTTATGTTGCAATTCTGTGTAAATCTATGTCTTATAAACTCATAAATTTGTAAATTATGAACAAAATCGCTATGAACTCACGTGCGTAGCACTTTCGTTCGATTCGGGACAAGTGTATATCTCCATTTCACTGTTATAATTTATTGATATCTGCACTTATCACAATTTCAATGCATACACGTATAAATAACTTGATTCATAAATCATAAATCCTACAAATGTCAAATAATTTTATTTTTTTTAAACATTCTTGTTTTCATAGTCTACTAGATCATTTCACTCTGTTGAAAAAAGAACGAAATTGAATCATTTATTACTTGAAAAATTAGAGATGATTGTGAATAAAATAGTATACATACTTCGGTGAGGATTTCATATCAGCCTCGAGCTATATCTGATCCTCGAGGCTTCGCCTCTCGGTCATATAATAAACTCTCGGCTGTAATGAAATACTTTCCACCTCAGATGTAATATAATATTCAAATATATAATTTATAAAAACAAAAATACGTATCAACAAAAGCAAAGCGTTGCTAAGACAAGTGATTTAAATTGTGATAGATACTAAAAGCGCGGCGGTCAGTTTTGTCCTAATCTCATAGACCATTTGAGTATTTTTCTTTTTATCCCTTTATACCGTTTGAGCCAAGTTTATTACTTTAATCTCTTAGTCCCAAATAAATGTATTTTCTCTTAATGCCAAAAATTGTGAGTTAATATAATAAACAAACTTGGATAACAATTCATTTTATTTTATCATAAACAAATAACGACTGATAAAAAACTATATAGGTAAAATAGTATATTGTGTGGCTAGGGACGAAACAAGACGATTTCAGCTGAGGGTGAGCGTTGCTTGCCCGAGCGAAGCGAGGGCCGGCATCACCCTCGGCTGAAATCGTGTCTTGTCCCGTGCCACATACTGTATTTTTCATAGTACCTGCATTGAAACTTTCCACATTACAAATTTGTCATAACAAAGTAAATATTTTTCTTTTGATTTTGCAGGTAACAAGTCGAGAGTAGCTGCTTGTGCTTCATCAATAAGATGTTGTGGTGTACTTAAAATTGTCGTATTAATACTTTTTTTCCTGAAACTAATCGTCTTTTTAATTTAATTTACAGTTCCGAATACAACAACTGTCAAATTAACTAAGGCTATATGATTTTCATTTAGAGATTGACAATGAACAAATGCGACTCTGCCAGGGATAAAACGATGTAAAAATTAATTCAGCGGGCAGAAACAAGCTTGTTTCTCCCCTCGGGCAGAAATAAGCCTGTTCCTGCCCGGCTACACTCGCATTTGTCTGTAATTGTCTTGTTTCGACTGACAATTCAGGCGTTGAAACGCGTTGTTTCAATGCAGGTATTATGAAAAAAATATAACATACTTACACTTTCTTATAATTAGCATAATTCATTTTATTAAAAACTCGTCATCATCTACATAAGTATATATGTATACTATTTTTTCGAAAAATCATATCTAATAGCTTTTACAAAATCAATTCTTGTTATATTCCTTTTTTTTTTAATTAAATTAAGGTCTTTCAGCATTTATGCTATTAAGACCAATAATGTAGGTTACAGCTCATAGTTTCTAATGGTACACATCATATTTCATGAATTAAACCAATTTCGTTCAGGAATTTAATGTTGTTTTCTATATTTTCAGGTTTGTTTTTATGTGCTTGTCTTAGAGTTGGTGGTATATTATGTCTGTCTTGATTGTGCGTATTTTGTGCAATGTATCAGTATATGTTTAACTGTTAGAGGTGTATTGCAACATGTTGGAGGGGCTGTTTTGTCTAGTATGTGTTTGTGTGTTATTAGTATGTGGCCTAATCGTAATCTTGTAGTTATGATCTGGTATCTCCGTCGTTTAGATGTGTGTCAGTTCTTTTGCTGCTTATACTCCTTTTTCTGTATAGTTCTATTAAGTTATTATATTCTTTCCTTTTTAAAGATTTATGTAATAGTAAACAATAATAATTGATGAATATTTGGGTGTTTTTTTCGCATTATTCTTACGTGATTGATTCATTTCGGCTATCTGCATTGTACAATAGAGATTTTACATTTTACTTACTATCTTTGTTTATGGTTTATCCAATAATCTGTTAAGCTTCCGCCGTGCTCAAGTGGTACATAGGGATTACGCAAGACCTTGCTATACGGATTAAAAATTTGACCGCCGTGCTCAAACGGTCTATCCCCGTTCCGGGAGTCAAGCACTCTCATCATCAGCTGATAAAATAAGACAATGATTACAAAAATAGCAAAGTGGTGAATCCATCTTCTCTTACCCAAGGTGCTTAAAATTAAAATACAGTTGACATGGCGGAAGCCAGTTTACATTATCAGTTGTAAAATACAGAAATAATTATTGCAATGATTCTATAAATCCTGCTAATTATTTTTCTACATTTGAACTGATGTAAAACTGAATAGCATCACGCAACATTTTTATTCATATGCAATTAGTTTGTTTCTCCTGTTAGTCTGGTTGCATAAGAAAAGTAGCCCTGATCACATACATAGCTTACTCTTTCATAATATTTTTAATTCTATATTTTTTTGATATCCATTGCATATTTTATAGATGTTATATAAATATTGTAACATGTTATGTTCTCAGGTTGAACACAGAAGACCTGGATTTGATGCTTGCGGTTTCTTTCCTATTAATTATTCAATGCTCTATGCAATCATTGGAGCTGTGTCATCATATATTGTTATTATAATACAATTCAATAACTCTCCTATCATAACTAAAACAAAAGAATAGCAAAGATTTAATATAATAAGCGATAAGTAGAAGAGAAACATAAATTCCATGTATTCTAAAACATATGTACATGGATGAATTGAATAATAAATGATTTTATCTTTTATTGTATGAGTATGAGTGCAAGTACATTATGTGTCTAACTTCGAATATCTAATGGCCCTAACCCTGTACATTATTTTAATAACTAGACTAAATTATTAACTGTTTTTGGCTTTAGGTTATTTGAAACCATTTTAAAATTATTTCACATACTTCTTACATGTGCAAATTAATAAATGATGGAAAAGGAATATTGACTAATAGAATTTGGCAGCACAGATTTAAAAAAAATATCATTCAACTGTCTGGACAATAGAATAAAAATATTCTCATTATTTTAACGAAAAGAAATTTGCATTTTAGGAAATGTAAATAAGATTTACGATTCTGTCCGAAAAAATAAAAAATATGATTAAATGGTTATGACAGCAGAGATTACCACAATCCCATAAATTTAACGTACAGCAATTGTAATCCATCTCCTTAATTTTCTCGTTCACCTTCGTTTTTAATAGCGGTTGTGATTTTTAAAGAAACAAACGTACAAGACATGTTCATTTGACAGCTATATTCCCACAATGGTTTCCCAGAATTTCATAACAAAGAAAAAGTGAGAAGCAATAAAAAATATAATACAAGCCAAGAGCGTAAATCACCGCTGAATAACGCCAGTACGATCCTGAACAGGGAAAATTTAATGCTGACCTGATTGCGTGTATTTAATATATACTCTAGAACAGATTTATTTCAAAATGTTTGTTTATGGCTATCAACATAAATGGAATAAATACTGATAATATGATAATTTTGCAGATATATTCGTAATTTGGTAAAAAATTAAAGAATGTTTTTTTGAGTTTTTTTTGTGCTTTAATAAAACAATCCAAATAAGCGCAGATAAACACTGAAGTCTGCTTTAATACTACTAGATTCAAAATAACTCATCCAATGCAATTTACAAAAATAAATTTGAATTAGGATGTCTACGTTAATTATCAACCTCAAATTTCCAGTATGATTCCAAATCGAAATGTCAACTCTAATTCATTCTAATCTCCATCGCTTAAACTTCACGAAAAATAGGGGAGCTTCGTGTAAATTTCACTCCATGATCGTTTTAAGGGGTTAGGAGAAATATATTAAACAGTTCAAACGAAATATCATCGACAGGGCTCGTAAAAAAGATTGGGAGGTCCATAGAGCTGTCGCTTGTTATAGACGGGGTAGGGAAAAACGCGAAATTCGGCAGTCGTAAACTTTAGCACAATCGAATTGGAATCTGGTCCGCATTTTGGGACAGAGCAGTATTGGAGAATTTAGATATCGAATTATAATTATAAATAAAGTTAAATATAGAGATTTATGTGAGTAAGACTAAAGATTTTTTGCACAATAATCGTATCATTTGCGTAGACTTGTAAAAACTCTATTGTTTCAGAATTTTTAATTTTGTTTCATTATATCAGAACTATTAAAGCTTCACTAAGATATTAAGAATTTATGTTATTGTACTCGCATTATTTACGCATTTATAGGTTTCTCAACAATAGTAAACCGAGCTCATTAATTTTATTATATGTTTTGTTTCTAACATTTTAAACAAGAAAAAAAAACAAATGAATCTGGAATATTACGTGGATATGAAAATATTAAGAGATACTGCCTTAGTATAAAAAGGCTACTACAGTCTGATTTCCATTACTTTGGCATTGTTTTTGTGATAAACTGTTCTCCAAATAGTTTCCAGAATGAATCTAGCTTTAATATTTGTCATTTTAACTACTGCACTTTCAGTTGAATGTCAAAACTCAGAATTCAATCAAGTAAGTATTCAAAAAATACATCCATTAATATTTAATAAAGTTTAATGTAATTTTGAGTACTAGTATAGTAATTTCACATTCATTTTCTTCCATTTTATCTGTTATAGTATTTGATCATGTAAGATATCAACATAACTGTAAAATGATATGATAATCTGGTACAAAAATATTTGTTAGAGATATTTGCAATAATAATTGCGAATCTGAATGCGAATGCTGTAATTTGCAAGTCTTTTGCATATTACGAATGCGAAAGCGAATATTCGTTACAGCTCTAATGAAAATAATAGTGATTTAAAAAATTGTAAATACCACTAACATTATACTGATGTTCAAATTTTTGCATGATTTATGAACCGTTGGTCAAGTAGCCCTCAATAAATGAATAATCTAAATCATTTAAACAAAAATTTTAGGTTTAAAAGTAAAGTTCATTATAAAATATACAATAATATTTGATTTTTGGGGAAGTTCTGTACAGGTTGTATGGGACCTATACGATTCTTACAACCACGGTGTATACCTTGTCCATTCCCGATTCTTGCAAATATTTTTCGACTTCCTCCATTCTTCAAACCAAATACTGCAGGTAATAATATTACTAGAAACAATTAATAAATTATTTTCGTAGGTATAAGATTCCTATCTAAAGTTATATTAAGCCAGCTCTCTGCACTTTGGTCTTAAAGATCTTTAAGATCAGAAGAAACGTGTAAACTAAGCATTTACGCATCCAAACTCCTACCACCATACAAGCACGGCAATAAAGTCTTGTTCGATAAATTCTCAGCTGATGCAGGGTGGTCGTAGAAAAAATACTCTATTTCAAAATCTGTTTATTAAAAAAAAAAGTTCAAATAATCCAGACAAACTCCAATTTGTATCAATTCCCAACAAGCTGAATTTTTGTATAGGGCTTGAACGTCATTACAAATGCTATGTCAAAAGTCCCTATTGATTCCTCTTGGGCGTTGTTTTTTATCCGATGTCAAAGGCCAAAAATCTTTTTTTTTTGCGTATATCTCTGAAATGATGAGAGCTACTGGAAAAATGAACAGAAGAAAGTTAGTAGAACGTACATTTCCCTACAAGAAAGTATTATTACTTTTTTATCTGCGAAGCACCGCTCTCGAGCTATCGCGATTTCAGACCGTAGGTATGCACACATTACCGCACCATCTCTGATATAACGTACTCGGCGCTTTTTTTTTTAGTGGTTTCCACAGTAGAAATTCTCCACGATATATTTCGATCCAGGAAATTTAATAGGACAATATTTTATTACTATAATGAAAATTGTAGCAGCAAGAGAATTACATAATTTACCAACAAATTCTACATGATCACTCGTTTCTTCCTCTTCTTGCTCAATTTGTGATGACTGCTCTAAGAAGAGAGATGTATCAGTTAAATCCTTATCGATTTCAAAAGAATATTAATCTGTTGCATTTGATTCAGCATTAGTGCAAGAGTGGCATTGATAATTGGCACAGACTGGTGAACAAAACAATCCAACTTTTCTGCTCAACACAATTGTTCGTGCAGTAGTTTCTCTGGAGCAGGTGAAAGAAAAATCTGGATTGGCTATTATTCATCAATTTACAGTCCCAACCTTCAGGATTCATTTCATTGTCTAACCACACTTGTACTTGGTTGAACCCAACTTGGTAGAACACACGAAACAGATGTTGATAAGCAGAACGAAATGTTGGAGGAAGACAACATAACTGCACTTTTTTATTTCACCTTCAGTCAAAGATTCACTGCAAATGAAGCAAATTTCTGATATTTTCATTAAATTTTGTAACGGCTCAGTTTAAAATGAAAATACCATCTACAAAAATGTCTTAAAACCGACTAATGGAATTAGGGACGGTCGTTGTCTCACTCAATCGTATATTTTCCACGTATGATGCAAATCGGCCACATATGAGTGAATGAAAAAAGTATTGAAACCTTTTTTGTAGAGAATTTCAAGTTCTATAAATTTTTTATCACTTATTTTTCCTCTAGCTCTCACCATTTCAGAGATACATGCAAAAAGGGAAAATTTGTTACTTTTGATCGCAGATAAAAACCAACGCACAAGCGGGATCGATTGGAACTTTTGACATAGCATTTGTAATAACGTATTCAAGATCTGTAAAAAATTCAGCTTGTTGGAAATTAATTCAAATTCAGCACTTTTTTTCGCCTATTTTGTCTGGGCTATAAGGTTTATACGATATTCTAGTGAAAGCGCATAGAATGTACAATTTTTGTGTGCTGTTTAAATTTAATTATAAGGCCAATATATCGCAAAATAATGTGGAATACGATATTTAGAAAATTATTGCTTTTCTTTGAGAAATTTTCGATTACATTTTCTGCAATTATGGATGCAACAAAAATTGGAAGCGTTTTGAAACTCGCTGTTTTCAAAACGCTTTAGCGTCCTCAAAAATTGATTTAGAAACGTAGGAAATAAAATTTGATGATAAAGTCGTACGCGTAGGTTTCAAATATGTAATGAAAAAATGTTATGTCTCAACCTCATTGTATTGCGAATCTTGTTGAATTTGATGAATTTATCTAATATTACTATTTTGGGAACTTTGAGTACTGAATTTATTATTTAATGGAAAGAACATTTATCTATTGTTGAGAATTGAATTATACCACAGGGCGTGGTAGCACTTGCCTATTCTATTCTATTCTTTTTTTTCTTTAACAACACCTCCAGGTGCTGTAATAACAACTCCAGGCGCTTTAACAACAGCTCCAGGTGCTGTAATAACAGCTCCAGGTGCTGTAATAACAGCTCCAGGTGCTGTAATAACAGCTCCAGGTGCTTTAACAACAGCTCCAAGTGCTGTAATAACAACTCCAGGTGCTTTAACAACAGCTCCAGGGGCTGTAACAACAGTTCCAAGCATTGTAACACCAACTCCAGCTGTTACAACACCAGCTCCAGGTACTACAACATCAGCTGCAAGTGATACAACACCAACTTCAGAGTCCCCAAAAACGGCTTAAGAAAAATAGCTCAACAGGAATTCGACGCAGAAATGGTTTTAAAATAGTACTCAGTCACAGTTTAAGAGTATTATTATTATAATTGTAATTTGAAATCAACAATGATTGATACATGAAAGTTAAACTATTATTCTGGAACAATACTGATTTATTTTGAAAGTCTTCTTCAATCCCAAGTCAATGAATCCCAATATTTTCTTTACAAGAAGTTCAAATTGGAAAAGAAATTAGCTATTACTGATCAAGTTGATTAGAAAAAATGGTCTAGTAAAAAAATATTTTGTTGCACTAATTCTAATGTTGAAGTTTGGAACAATAAATATTTGCTTGTAGGTACGAGATCCTATAGAATTAGTTATATTTAGATGGATAACCCAAACTCCAAAAGTTGTTGATGTGAAACACATTTTATTAATACCAATATGTGATTGATACTGAATTCTCAGTGCGCGGATTTGACTCGCACTTAACCATATTCAATTCTGTTATTTGAACTTTCGGTAATAATATTTCGTTTCATAGTTTTTTATACTCATGTGAATACTGCGAATATATTTATTTGCGATTTCTGTGTTTTTATGGGCAGTATAGTTCTTTGTGTGAGTGTGTACGTGTGTGGGCGGAATCCATTTATGTAAGTAAACAAAGAAGATAACAAGAATTGAGAGCCGCAAGCAGTTGAAGATATCTTCATCAGCGCACGGTATAGCTTCTTCTCGAGTTGTTTTATTCATCCAAGTCTAAGTAGCTTCTTTATACAAGCACCCGTGTAATATGTAATGTAAACTATTGATCAGTGCTTCTCAACAAATTTATTTTAATAGCCATTATCTGATAATAGAAAATTAAAATGTATTTAACTTTCGATATTTTGATAAAAGCGCTTATATTTTTTTGTTTTTTCTTTTTTATTAATCTGTCAGTTTTTATCAGAATGAATGCTTATTTCATTCTAACAATCTCAAAAATAGATTTAATTATTGTAGAAAGCTTCAAATTCTATGCCAATTTATTATGCTCTCGAAAATATATACAAAGTATAAATATTACAGTTTGTATTTGATATATTAAGAAATCGACAAGTTAACCTGAAAAAAAAACAGTTGCTTCCTAGATAATTCATGCGATATTAATTTCTATTGTCATACTGTTTAAGATTTGAATCGAAGGAACAAAAAAGTCTATTATATAAATTATCAAAAATCACAAGCCTGAATTATAAGAAAATTTTTCTTTTACGAGATCATCTTAATCTTCTTCCTCTCAACTGGCAGCTGTTACTGGGCAATGTCCACTTTGACAGTTGATTGATTCCGATCATTACCTGACTGTGTAATTTTCAAAGGAACGCATTTAAAAGTTTATAACGTAAATTAATCAGTAACTGCCATTGCCCTGCCCATAACGACCCAGTTCGCTTATTTTCATCTGTTTATTTTGCACGTTTACCACAACCCACTATCAATCAAAATATTATGTCGCTACGATTTTTAAAAAAGCGCTTAATCCAATTTTGATTTATAATTTTAGGTTTAATGATTATAGTCATTTATCTTAAAAGAGATATCTTCTCGTATTTTGCTTATAGCTAAAAGAATTATGCTTAAATACTCAAATTAGGTACAATATAATACTGTCGTATTCATTTTGAAAGTACCCCATAAAATAAACCGTTGTTGCCATTCCTAATATAGAATTAAGTCATTGACCAATGGCGTGTTAAGGATGCACTTCGACTTTCAGAAATGTTCGTCATGTATCCTGAAAATTTAATTAGATACATACACCAAATTTAACCCTTTATTCATTTTGATATACTGATTTTACAATAAGGAATTTTTACTCCGGTCATGCGTAAAGTTAGTTTTTTACGCATTGCAAACGATGTGTTAAGTGCTTTTCACATGCATTCCAGGGCTACCACCGCTACTACCATCAATACACGTTCGGCTTGTGAATTGCGTGAACTTGAACTGTCAAATTTTGAACTGTGCTTCTTACAGTTTTATTGATTTTCAATTTGTGTCAAAATATATATATGTATAAGTATATATAAGTAGACGATATTGAAGAGGAGAGAGGAAAAATTGGAAACTCACTACTTTGTGTATATCTGGCATGATATTCGGCCTATAATTTCAGTGACTCGACAAGCTCCATCACCAAATACTTTACATTCTTATTGCATGAATTACTATTTTGAAGGTTGAAGAATACATCAAATTATATTATCAGTGAAAGTTTGCTGCATAAGTAATAAAAACACCTTATATATTTGCCTTCAATCTCTTGTTTCTCACAATTTGGATGAACCCGTCTTTTCGTTTCTTTTATTGTCTTTCTTCTTCTTCGTATTTAAATTAAACGATGATAAGCTCTTCGTCCAACCTGAAAAAACGAAAAAATGAAAGAATCATCTTGATGATCAAAGCGTATTTTTTGCAGCCCATGAATGTTTGTTAGCTCAGAGATTTCATGAATCATTATCCTCCACAATCACTGAGCTTAAAATCAAGCAGTTTGGGCAAATCTGCGAAACAGCAGCTTTCATTTAGAACTAGTTTCAAGTTGTGACTATTCTATATATAACTTGTGCACATACAAACACAAAAGCACTTTCTAGTCTTTATTTTTTAGTAATTGACTGACGGGAGATCATGTGCTGCATCCTAAAAAAATTATTTGATCCCTATCAAAATTATATGAAAAATTTTTTAGAAAATTTGGTGCAATTACCTCCAAAACTATAGATTTAAGAAAATGAATAACGGGTGGTCATGTACTGGCCTAAATTGGTCATAAAAACAAAAGTTCAATTCATTCTGATACTGACACCAACAACGGCATGTCAATATCTTGTGAAACTCGCGAGATATTGAGATGAATAGTTTCTACCCTAAAATGGGTACTTATACATATCAGTTCAAAATTTAAGGTATAAAATTTAATTACTGACATGTTGTTCATTCCGTGCATCAATTTTCAGATTTCAATTATGCATAGTTCAGCAGTAATTACCTTTTGAGTTTTTATTCAATTTTTTATCCAATGTGAGTGTATGAATAAAAAAATTATGCAGTTTGTACAAACTTAAACGACAGCAGCTTTCATTCAGTACAAGTTTTAATTCTATAAGTGCTGTAGTTGCCGAGATCTCAGCGTCACGCCAGCCAGCCAGACAGCAAAGTGCATATAATAGCATTTTTAGCGCATTTTTCGGAAAAAAGCGCTATTATATTCACTTTGGCTGTCTGGCTGGCGTGACACTGAGTTCTCAGCAACTATACTATTTGCAGACTTGAAACTGGTACCAAATAAAAGCTGCTGTTTCGTAGGCTTGCACAAATTGCTTTAATTCAAGCTCAATGATTGTGGAAGATTGAATTATTCAATTACTTGTTTCAAGTGAAACAATGCCCATAGATATATATGACATTAGGGGTATAGCAACTGAAATTTATTGAAGTAGATAAGAATTTAGTTACAACTTTCGCCGCGGGTGTCACTATTATTATGTACAGCAGTCGAATCTGTCCGGGATTCATTCAATGACTTGTTTGACGCGAATTTGAAGCTTATTAGAACTAATTATTATTATTGGATGAAAATTCGTTTACTTTTGGTGTATTTTTTTCATATAGCTTTGATAAAGATCAAATTATCATTTTAAGGTACAGCACTTGACCTCCCGTTAGTCAATAACTAAACAATGAAGATTAAAAGGTATTTTGGAGTTTGTACATGCATAAATTATGTACCTATCAAATGGTTAACTTAAAACTAGTACTAAATGGAAGCTGCTGTTCCGTAAATTTGCCCAAACTGCTTGATTTCAAGCTCAGTAACTGTAAGAGATGGTAATTTGTGAAATCTCTGAAGTAACAAGCATTCATGAGCTGTCAAAAAGGCGCTTTCATCATCTAGATGATTCTGCCATTTTTTTTTTTTGTAAAAGTGCGCTAACAATATGCTTCTAAATACATGTGGGTCTAAAATTTGACAATTCAGCCCAATTCCTTTAAGGCTTGCGACTTGACAAGCTACAGACTTGTAGTCTATTGTGGCCTGTCGTATTCCGACCTTAAACCGCTCCTAGGACGCGAAAAGGCTCGTGATTTGGCGGACGAATCTCGACCGATATTTCTTTTTATTGAAGACAGTTGATTTAAATCAAAGCTAGTAAACTCAGTATTCTAAATTTATAGATGTCAAAAAATGAATTCTGACAGTGGTGATGAGGAAGTAGCGTGTACCAGGCCCGGACTGGGACCTGAAACCGGCCCGGGCATTTTAGAGACAGTCGGCCCTTTACTCTCCAAGGAACACTAAAATCTTTATATGCCATAACCAATTTTGATAATTCTTTTGTTGTACTCTAAGCTGAAAAATACTTGATCCTACAGAGAAAGTTTTGTTAAAATCAGTCCAGTATTTTCGGGTATATTTGTACATACATACACACAGCTATAAAATTTGATAAATAATAGGTACAGGTTCAACAAGCTCACTATTACTTTATTATTAGTAGATAGGTAGGTAGTAGTATTCACTTACCCAGTTGTTGCGCGCACACATACAAAATAATGTTTCGTTTAGAGTAAAAAATCTGACGTGGACATCACGTGACTTACTTGTACATCATGAGATATATTTTTCGCATATAATAATACGATAATCAAATACAAAATCGCATCTTTCCACGGCTAATAGTTTTGGATTTAACCAAAAAATTTTGGAAATTTGTCAAGTAAAGTGTGCTTTCGGCCCAGTCGGTTGCTATGGAAACAGTAGGTGTTCATTATTATGCAAAAACATTACTAAATTCCAATTTCCAAGGTACTACGGCTAAGTGAATTTATACGCGAAACTATTAAAAAAATCAACTGAAGTGCATTTCAGTCGATTGTTATAAGAATAGTAGGCAATCATTCAGATGCTACAGCAGACTGATATACTAAATTTATATACTCTACGACCGATCATTTCGAATTTATGCGAAGAATTCTAAAAGACTGTCAAGTAAAGTACACCTCCGGTATTTCACCAATAAGGTGGTACATTCGTCTTAAATACTGAATTCCAACATTCTATGTTTAACCATTTTGGATTTATGTGGAATATTCAAAAAATGTATCAAGTTAAGTGCACTTCCGGTACAGACGATTGCAATCATAATGCGAGGTACACAATTAGATGCCAAATACCAAATTTCCATACTCTACGGCTGATCGTTCCGAATTTATGCGAGGAATTCTAAAAGACTGCCAAGTAAAATGCACTTCCGGCTTAGTCGATTTCATTGAAAATAGCATATGAGCATTGAGATGGTACATTCATCTTGAATACTGAATTCCAACATTCTACATTCAACCGTTTTGGATTTATGCGGAGAATTCAAAAAATATTTTGGTTAAGTGCACTTTCGGTGAAGACGATTGCAATCATAATGCGAGGTGTACAACTAGATGTTACAGAAGTGCTTAATACGCAATTACACTATTCTACGACTGATTGTTTTGAATTTATGCGGAAAATTCGAAAAGTCTGTTATATAAAGTGCACTTCCGGCTTAGCCGATTGGTACCAAAGTAGAAGATGGCCATTTGGATGCTACAGCGATTCCAAATACTAAATACTAATCATTCTGGATTAATGCGAAAAATTCAAGTAAAGTGCACTTCCGGTAGACGATTGCAACAATAATGCGAGGTGCACATCAAGATCCTATACCAGTCTTCAATACAAAATTTCAGTTTTATACGTTTGAAAGGTTTTGAAATTTGCGAGTTACGCACATACACACATCCATACAAAGAAAAGACACGATCGAAACTAAAACCATAACGACGCTGCTGTCGGTCGACTGATTGTTGTTTTCTGAACGCGCGAATGGGAATGAAGTGGTTAACTGTGGTTTCACTTGAAACCAGTCGCGTTACGAACAATCAGCCACACCGGCCCATCGGGCATTTGCCCGATTTGCCTTATGGCCAGTCCGGGCCTGGCGTGTACCCTAGCGGAACAACGTTTAGAAAAAAACTGAATAAACCCACATAAACTACAACAGGTCGTGGGAACGGCTGCTCGAGTCGTACTGAGGCTTGTCATCCGTCGAGCCTCAAGCTTTTAATGTCGAAGAATTTACCGACAACACACGGGAAAGGCCGAGCCACTTCGAGCCGAGTCAGGCTACCCAGAGTAATAACAAGTCTTTGCATTCCCACAACGTGAAGTCTGACAAACTTCAGACCAAATCAAGCCAAGCCACAGGCCGTGGAAACAAGGCTTTACCGCGTTGGTTCAAAATATGTCGTTTCGTCGAGCCTCACTTCGCCCAATAGTAGATAATGATCAGGAAACAAGATTTCCTTGATCAGCTGGTAGAAATTAAAGAATTACATAATATACAGTTAGAAAATCTATTTACTACTCTTTCAAAATTCTGATAGATTTGGAAAAATAAGGAGAATAAGAAAACGAGCCAAACAAGCCTTCTTGTTCAGTTCATTTTCTCGCTATTTTGCGTTCTCATTCCATGACGAAACATGCGGAAAGATTTTTTGTTTATATTTTCGTATTTAAACTCTTAGAATTAATTTTTCCAAATCTATCAGTATTCTTAAAGGATAGTAAATGGAATTTCCAACTGTATAGTATTATGTAATTCTTCAATACCAGCTGATGATGGCGGTACGTTTCGGCGCCGAAAAGTCTAAACTAAATATATAGCTTTATTGTCTATACCGTTTCATTTGATCTCTTGACTACAATCCAACTAATGAAATTATGAATAAAAGGATCACTAACAAAACTTAACAATTTTCAGATATGATTATTGTTAGCAATTCAAATCCAACATTTATTGTGAGTGAATTGTTTTTATATTTCGACCAATCGAAGAGCTTAACTCATAATCCTATAAGAGTCCTTGGAATGTTCTTAGCTGGAATAGACTATAGCATTAAGTTTCCGTAGTCTAAATTTATGATTGACCTCATGTAATAATATTCAAATTTACACACTAATTGCATAAATTACAATTGTAATAAGCATCACGACATCCAAATAATTAAGAATCGTCTACTGAACTTACAATTTCTCATTTTAAGAATAATTAAAACATTTGAGTGACAATTTGAAGTTGTACTTTTATAGAAAATTAAATTTTATTCATACTCAAGTAAGTAAATATTATATTTCATTTGAAATTGAATCTAAAAAGATTGAAATACATATTCAATTACCGTAAACAATAGTTAACTAAAAAAAAAAGCAATATCTCGTACCATTCATAACCATATTATTTTCATCTAATCAAAACAAAACATCATACATATTAAGGCTGCCTGACACATACTCAAAACTCTCATATATATACAGACACACACATACAAATCTCGTTCAACAACAGAGAACACACTCTTAAGCCGGCATCAGTGTTACTGTGGCAACCGTAACAAACAGTCTTCGACATCAGATCGAGCGCTCAATCATATTGTTGCAATCATTTGTTACGTTGTCAGTGAAGTTCGCTACAAATCACATCAAACTGTCAAAGTATGCGCGTGACAAATGTCAGTTGGTTGCGCGGGAGATTTAAATTTGTGTTATTATTGTTGGTGATTGTTGTTGTGAAAGCGGGAAAACAAAGACAGTTGTATGAACAACGACAAGATACACTTCTAGCGGCTAGATGTGATGTTAGGTGTTGGGATAGAAAGACAAATAAACATCAGGTGAGATTCATACAAAATTGTTTTATACATAAAAGTGATCAAAGAATAGAAGTAAATGATGTTAATTGAGACCAAAGACCAAAGGTAACAAAGAACTGAAAGAAAAATACTGTATACAATTTTTTTCGTGACCTCAAATAATAATTGAAATCAATATCCATGACAAAGAACAGTACCCTTGTTATAATTCTCTTGAAATAATTGCGAAATGAGAAGATATTACTAATGATATTAAGAAAATTGTTAAATATAGTTCGTCTCATTTCTGATCGAATAAAGATTTCAAAGAAGAGTAGAGTTGGTTCTTTCGCCCTTGATTACTTTCGACCAACTATATCCGTTTGATAACAATTGTTTTAAATATCTTTAGATACTATCAAATAGAAAAATTCTGCGGCCTTCTGCTTACGTATTTTCACAATTATTGAACACGCTGCAAGAGAGCACAGAGCACAAGTTGACATTTAGACTTTACAAAAAGTCTAACAAATGGATCGATAATAAGTGCTTCCGACAAAATCTAAACTAAATATAGGTTACGAAAATTAACTGTCGCAAATTTATGTGGCGGTATAACTGGTATGCGTAAATGCTATATTTATGCTTTGTCTACTATGTGTGAATCAACAATTTTTGAGGTTGCTGTGAAAAAAGTTGGTACTTTACACATCACAGGTTATGCTTGAATTAAATATTTTTTACATTCAATTTATTTAATGGTATATTGAATTGTAAATTCCATTTTACAAAGTTCTGTCTTTAGTGGTGGAAAACTTTTTTTGACCTCCTGAACTGCAAAATTTGTATAAAGATACGTCACTTCACACAATATTTTACTATAGTTTGTCATTTTCTGACAGCTGTTACTGGTAATCTTAATAACTCAATGCCCCACAAGTTCGAGATCGTTTATTTGTCGAATAATATGACAGTGGAGGTTATGTGCTGATACATTCATAACGAATACTGTTGTCAAAAAACTAAAACATATACTCAAAATTAGCTAATCATAGCAAAATAAGTAATTAAAACAGAAAATTTGTTTACGTGATCACTCTAAAGCAATTTAAAATGTCAAAATATGATGATGCGAACTGAATGGAATTATTTTTGAACCTTCTTATCCATTCTGTCTATCAAAAAATTCAATTAAAATTACGTGCGCTAAAATTTAATGCATTCTACTTAATGAAAAACTCCCACTTCGCGGTCGTTTCTCAATTAAAACTATCACACTGGGAATTATTACTACGATGCACTCGATTGTAAATAACTAAGATGAATTCTAGAACTATCACCATCAATACACGCGGTGCTTTTGAATTGATGTTGAAGATACCAAGTGAACTAGATGTCATCGATCCATTTGTTTGTCAAACTCTCAATTTGTGCTTTGTACGCTTTGCATGTTGCTGGTCCTTAATAAGTAGTGCCAAAATATGGATGATATGAGGAAAAAAATGACGAATAAATTAGTAGTTCACCGTTCTGCGTACAGCATCCGACACCGAATCCTATTTTAGATCATTTTTCATTGTAAATGTTTATTTGTGCTGTTGTGTGTTTCGGATTTGTTTCAAAAGTTACTATTTAGGGCCGTAGAAAAATCTTGTATACATTTATATTATTTGGGAGACAATTTTTGCGATTTGGCAATATCTGGTCTCATGCACATCCCGGTTACACAAATTACAATTTTTATAGCTATCAGCGTATTTTCCTAACAAAGTGTCAAATTCTAAGTTTTCAGATCGATCTCGACCAGCATGAATATATTGTGCATATTTGATTTTGTAGAGATAAAATTGCAGTTCAATTTTAAATCAATTTCTAATAGCTAGTTGCAGCCCTAGCCCTTGAATTATTAAATAATATTGTTCAAATCAAATATGACATGAATATTACTGTCATTATTTTAATTCTTTTTTATACAAGTGGTGCTCAAAATAAAAAATACAGTTAATAGCTATAGTACCGTCATTTGGCTCTAAGAAAAGAGATTACCTGGAAAGTTTACGGGAGTTTTGAAAATAGATAATTTTATAGATTTCGATGTGCTCTTTCCAACTTTGCCACCTCGTATGTTTGCCGCTCGTGCGTCTAAAAGCAGTTTTTTGACAATATATCCTTTCCGACTCATTTCACGATAAAAACATTTATATGCAAAATAAAATTAGAGAAAATTTCCTACAATTTCTGTAATGACCTTTGTTTTCGTAAAATCAATAGTTTTGGCGTACGAGCGCTGCAAATCATTATACATCCACGCCAACCCGTGACATTTAATTTTAACTGAAATTTATGAATTATAAAATTAACTTGAATCTAAAAACCATACTAACAAAAAATATTTTACTATGCGTTGAAAAATCAACTTACTATGGCCCGCCTTCCGCAGTTATAAAGGAATACGTCGCTTCTCTCCCTTCACAGTGTCGTTTGCATTTATAGAGCCATCGCTTGTAATATAGTACATTGTTCTATTTGTGCTAATCTATTGCACACTGAGAAAAAGGTTGTTTTGAGTCAAATGATTTTCTGTTTTCTCAACTGCGCGGCACACTTGGATACGGCGAAATTCACATGGGTGCTAACTCAATTCCTCAGCGCATTTGAAAGGTTCATAACAGCAATTCCGTAAGAAATTGAGATATGTCATTGGGAGTTCATTCTAATACTTACTAATTTCATTTGATTGCTATTATTATTCAATACATTAAGAAAATATTTGATACAAATAAAAAAATTTTTTCGGGTAAAATGATTTACTTTTCTGGCAATATAAAGAATTGTTCATTTAATATTTTCTCCAATTTCCTTGAATTCGTGTTCTATCGATTAAATATCAAAAAGTGTTGAGAGAGAATATAAGAGTGTTGGGAGAAACATGTAACTAATTATTTCAACCGTTGTTTAGCTTTGAATTAGATGCGAAAGCATTTGAAGTAAAATCGAATATATTCGAGAAAATAGAACCATTTCATCGAAAGAATCACAATTACGGCTTTCTGAATTTCATATCTAATTCCAAAAAGTATTTCTCATTATTAATTCATAGGATTGGGTTATTGATATTATTATTCATTAATGTTCAGATAAACTTTTTTATTATAAAATATGGAACATGAATCTACACATATATACATGAATGTCATCTAATTATTGATGATTAGTTTATTCTTTACAGATATATGGTGTATATTAATTTTATATCCATTAACATTAGCAAAAGCAAAATATTCTTTATAGTAATCTAAAAGGCATCAGATGAAATTAATTGATGGTGGCGTGCATGGGAGGCTATTTTCCAATACTTCATGATTTCTGGAAAAGTATTGTTGTATTCCAGCCAAGCAAAGAATCTTTTATTTCATCTGTAACGAATAAAGAATAGATAATATAAGCAGATAGATTTATTCGCATTCTTCATCTAAAATACACGATCCGACAGAATAATACTTGCCTGAAAGTTCTATTCGGACTTTTCTTGAGACGTTCGATTGTTTGAGTACCCGCTGATGGACCCTGTATCGTTGTGATTTAATAGAAAATTAATCTCCAAGTCCGCCTTGTATTTTAGTGTGGGTATTGTCTTCGCTATCCCTTTCTCATAATACACAATTCTCATTATCCTTATTGTTGCTATTTCCATCAGACATCTGGAATTGTTATGTATCATATAAATATTGTTACTTTCTTATTACAGAAATTATAAAACAGTGTCACTTACATTTCCATTATTATTGGCTAGGTTTCCGAAAGAAATTGACTGTGTGGGACGATCCTCATTAGCTGCATCTTTTTGAAATACATTTTTCTATTCGGAAGTAAATTCCAGCCAGTAATCAATAATCGGAATCAATTCTTTGATAGACGAATTATCTAGGAGCTTCAGTCTATTGATGTTTTTTTTTTTTGTGCCTGAAATGCAATCACTGATTCAGTTATTCATTAATTTCACATAAATTGGAATGTACAGTACGATAAATTACCTTTAAAAGTAGTTATGAGCTCCAATATTCTATTCCATCAAAATCTCTCGCGTTTCTTCATCTGTTATTCCACTATTTTGTAAAACAGTATCAAGCACTGGTACAATGCGTTTTCGATAACAGCTCAAAACTAAATGAACTCTCCAAAAATAAAATAAAACGGTAAATATTCTTCAAGAAAACTTAAGGGTAGGGTGGATAAATTTTTGTTTTGTGATTGTTTGGAACAGAGGTCCTCAAACTTCTCCACGCTCCACCAAATCCTAAGATCGATAATATGAATTGATCGTTGAATAAAAACATCTTTGATAATAATTTTATGTAATTTACCCCCATTCTGAATCTTTCAATGTAATCAAAATAAACAATAGCGGGCCGATTACCGGACAAGTCCGAACCGCTATCAGGGGCCAGATTGGTGTGCTCGCGGGCTGGTATTGGAAGCCTCTGGTTTATAACACAGGCTGTGAAAGGGACAAACAGATGTGCGCCAGGAATTTCAAGTAATAAAACCTAAGGTACAAACAAATGTAATATTTTGTTTAACAAGGCTTATGGATTCATTGCCCATTCAAAAAAACGAAAAATTCTGAATGACTAACATAAATTGATTCATTTAAGTGAACACATCAGATTCTCTCACAAACTTTGAATAAATCAACTTATGATCTTAAATGGATGCAATTTTTATTTTAATCTAAAATAAATAGATTTTAAATGAACAAGAAATGCAAGAGACCAAATTTTTCTTCAAATAAATTGGCTTATGTATTCATGTATCGGAAAAAATTTGGATCAGTTCTTTAAATCAAATTGATATTACGTCAACAAGCATTTTTAAGAAACCTGTAATAAACAGATTCATCATTTTATTATTATTCACCATTTTCATAAATTATGACATGGATAAATGAATTATACTAGAGAAATTATATTAATTACACTAATTAAGACTCATAATATATATTTTTTCCATTTTAATTGTTACTATGAATCAAGAGATTACTTGAAAAAATTTTTCAAGAGTTTTTGAAGCTTTCAGTGAATTTAACAAAAAATCAATTCAAATATAGAAATTTTCATGTCAATCATTAAAGGGTTATTCATTTTACTATATATTTTGTTGCATCAATAAATAAATTCGTTTATTCAACTTAAATTAAGTCCGCTCAACTTCACGAGATATTTAACTACAATTCCTTCATGCAGTTGGTTTTAAGGATGCTGAACGGTTACACTGATTTCGACAGACTCGCGTGAAACATGATTCTATAGACTCGACTCCGAGAGTGTCAATTCCGCGCGGAGTTGTCATAATTTCATAAATTTCTCTCAGTGCATAAAAGTGAAGTGATTAAAGTAAAAGAAAAAGGATTGGAGACTTGTCGTAAGTCAAGTATTAAAAGAAAGGATAACAAGGATAAACTTTTGGGGCACACCCCAACTCGGCACATTTAATCTCCCGATGGCACATCAGTCAAGGGTTGGTGGTAATCCTTATGACCAACTCGACACATCTTAAACAAGTGTTTGCAGAAAAACCCATCCCTATTATCGGCTAAACACCTAAGAAAAATATAGATTAAAATGTTTTGTTTAGTAGCTATCTATTATCAATCTAATAGTTCAATCAACAAAATCAAAGAAATCAATTCGCGAGATAAGTAGCCAATGTGGAAAAACTACTGATTGTAGAGCAACATAAATTCAGTAAATCAAATCGAAAATTTTTATCTGGTGAAGTGAAGTAACGGTGTGTTAATCGAAAGTGCAAAGTATTTTTTCATATTATGAGCGAGTCCAGAGATCGAGTAATAACGACAAAAAGGTTAATCCACGGTCACGCTGAAATTATTATTTTTATAGTATGATGCAACCTACTTATTTTTTTTATTTTGTATTGTTTGTCAAATTTTGTATGATTATAAAGAAGAAACTATAAAATTGATTTTATTTTATTTAAGAACATTAGAATGCCCAGTCCTTCTTTTGTTCAGGTACCTGAGTCATTTCATTATCATCAGAGACTACCTGCAAGTGTGCCGAGTTGGGTATCACTGCAGGTACCTGAGATACTCATTTGTGCCGAGTTGGGGAGTCATTAGTAGAGAATACCTGTTAATGTGCCGAGTTGGGAATCACCGAAACTTTTGGTGGAACTGAGATCGATAGTGGTTCACGATGTATGTTGAAAACGAGTTACAGTGTGTTTCAAGATATTTGCAAACGTACCTGCTTCGACTTACACAGCGGATGGTTTCTTAAATTGGTTTGAGGGCTATCAACAAATATTTAATATTTGGTACATAGAATATTTGTGTAGGATTTAATCTGAGGAAATATAGAGCAAAGAATATAAAATAAAAAGTTATCAATATACATTCAATAGAATGTACACACAATTATAGTAGTAGTGTAGTATTACAATTGTAAATAGGGAGTTTTTGCAAGCTACCGCTAATGAAACGTCAACGCTAATGTCAAAAACGATTTCCTTCGTGCATCCGTACTGAAATTGACAAATTTGTTCATTGTAATGTTATTTATGTCTGGTAATTCTTGAAGTTTCTTGTGAGTACTCTATAATTCGAGCTAGCATTATTCAGCAAGCATTCCCAAAAAAACTGTTTTTTACGTTAGTGTTATCGTATGCAAAAAACCCCTAATATTAAAACTATTTTAATCTAATCCTCCCCTGATTCATAGAAATATTATTACCCTGCTGGTTTGCGGTTTGTCCCTTATTACTAGGCAGGTATATTTGCAAATATCTTGAAACACACTATAATCGCTGCATCTTTGCGTCACGACTTTTCATCCACAACTTCGATCCACGCGCCCAACTACAATTTGCGGCGTTCGTACGCCAAAACTATTGATTTTACGAAAAAAAAAGTCATCACAGAAATTGTAGGAAATATTCTCCAGTTTCATTTTGTATATAAATGTTTTTATCGTGAAATGAGTCGGAAAGGAGATATTGTCAAAAAACTGCTTTTAGACGCCATTTTTCAAATATGGTGGCGCGAGTGGCAATGATACAAGGTGGCAAAGTTGAAATTCGAAAAGAGCCCATCGAAAACCTATAAAATTAACCATTTTCAAAACTGCCGGGAAGACTTTCCAGGTAAAACCACCAAATGACTGTACTACTAATCATAAGTTACATTCCTTATTATTTTATAATGAGCTTTTCATATTGGCGACATGATCGCTCGATCGTTGCGTACATTGTTTTATATGTAATGGTCTTGACCAGAGCTATACAGAGACTTAATCGAATGAATAATCGCCGGTGTGAAATTGGTGTACTACATATTTTCATTTAAAATTGAAAGTATAAACTTATACATAACATTAAGAAATTCAATTAAACATAATCAATTTATAGGTAGATTTTAGGCTGGTTTATAATGGATGTAACCGGTGATTTATTCTGTAGTCTTTAAAATTAAACTATACGCATTTCCACGTTGACGTTCATAATGACACGAAATATAGAGTACGTTCCACTTGATGACCGCAACGCTCACGCTCACGACCGCGGTTTTTGCAGTTCCACTAACTCAATAATAATAATAATTGTATTATATTTTAACAGAATTATTGAAATCATGACAAAATCGTTTCACTATCAATCAATTTGGAAATCATTCTCCAGATCTATTTCTGACAAGGTTAAGATACACGATCTTAAAATTTTGACGTTTGATTATGAACCAAGCTGTTGAAAATAACATCATACATCCTGCATCATAAGTTAACAGATTAAGTTCATATCCATTATAAACAAGGCTTTATCCATATATAATTTAAGGATAATTCCAGAACTACATTGATCCGATTTTTTCCGACGTTGATAAAAATTTGATGTTGTTAGAAGACGACTGTTTTCGCGTTTCGGGATGAATTTTATGCTACTCTTTCGAAATTAATGTATTCGTTGCAACAATTTATTATTTACGATTGCGCCTGATAAACTAAGGTGATTTTTTTTTTGGGCATAATGTAGTTGACTTTTTTTCAGATCCGGAAAAATCTGATATATGTAGTCCTACATCGAAATAGTAGCACAAAATTCATGCGGTATGGACATTCTGAAATCTAAATGTATTCATCTAATAACATCTTTATATCTTCAATTTCTTATACTGTATAATTCCGTATCTTTTGATACGGACAGTTTGGAGCATATAACTTTACACCAATTCACACCACGCAACTGTCACTTTCATCCAAATGTAACATATTAATCCTCAAGTTTTGCTATAGAAACTGATTTAAAAGAAGTTTCCTATGTAGAACGTTTCATTAAAATAGAATTGTACAATTGAAATGAAATTTGCGGCAACAAATATTTTGATAATTTTCATTATATATTCACTTATAGAGAACAAAAGAATGAAACTTTTAACAGTTCATAAAATGATTAATAAATTTGTCATACAATAAGATAAGTGGAACAAGCAAAAAGTATAATAATCAGATTAACGAAGGAATAACATTACCTTTCGATATGATTCACATCATTTGGAAACTTTGAATGGCGCCGATTAATGAGTTGGAAATAAAAACAAATGAAATAATAATCATACAACAAAGAAAACAATTGAATCATTATTACCACCTGCATTAGTTTATATTTTGAAAAAAATCATGTTCTACTCACGATTTGTTTTTATTATTAGTAGTTATTACGTCACGCGTCAAAATAAAATTGTATTGATCGATACTAAATTACCAATGATCGGTGTGAAATGATAGTTGCCTCCATGAAATCAGCATCATTTTCATAACATTTGGTGGAATTCTCAGGGTTTCAGTTTTCTAATTATATACTCATATATATTCTAGTCCTTATAGTAGATTATAAACACCACTGAGTATTCATGATGATATTGGCTATTAATAAATGATAAGTGAGTAAGAGTCTTTTATAACTATCTATAAATTGGCTCTACATAGCATATTCTTATGTATGATAGCATGATAAATTTTTAATACCATTCGAATAAAAGATGCGTTCAATTCTGCAAAATAAGCATTTGTTTCAGCTTCGACCTATTCATTCGAAGTAAATCTTCGTCCCTTTAGCCATTTCTTTGAGTTTTCAATCGACTGTTAATAGACGTGGCACCCAGCGAGCAGACAGCTTCCGCACACCCAAAAAATGTGGTGAACGTGGTCTATAGAGATGTCTACACCCTCTGAAATTTCTCGAACTTTCAGTTGACTGTTGTCTAGTATGAAATTTTGGATTTTCGCAATGATTTCGTCGGTTACGGCAAGGAGCAGATTTTTTGAATGTAGAATCTAACTCATCTTTCATCGATCGATCTTCCAAGCGAAGTACTTGATCACAACATGAACTATAATTTTATCCATTTCATAAGACAAACAAAAATCGTTTACCTATTACTGATACAACAAATCTACTGAACGTACAAGTGCACAAGCCAGAAATTTTACACGGTGCCATTTGAAACAAAACAAATATATTTTGTGTAGTTGTCGTTTATTACTTTACGGCTCTGATTGGTTTGGGTGTCTGCGAAAAGCAGGTACCCATAAACGTAACAAGTCGAAAAGTCAACTCAATCGGATAAGCGTAGAAGATGAACTTTATCGGACGGGAGTCGAAGATAAACTGATTTTAAAACATTAGGGAAAACAACATGCAGGATTTAGAGAAAGTCCGAGACAAAGAAAGAGTCTAAATAGTTTGCACATGTTAGTATTCAGATAAACTGAAGCACTTAATTCTGAGATTGTAGCCGGAAGCATGCATAGTGGGTCATAAAATATTTACACAAAAGGCAACTAGAACATTTGGTATTTACAATACTTAAAAATAATATATTACAGACTTGAGCTGAAATGTCATAGTGTTTTGTGCAGATACGAAAACTCAATAATACATGAATGTATTTGTGTGTGCGTACATAGTATGAAGTATTCAAAATAATTAAAGTCGTTATCTAGATTAAACTAGAAGCGCGCCTAATTCTTAGACTACAATACAAGGTATAAGCTTAAGTAAAAAAATAAAATAACCTCTTGTAAAAAATAATCTGTATTAAAATAGTGGCAACATGCTTTGAAGAGTTAACTCTTTTCGTAAATCATCTGATTGTTTCCTCATGCTACGCAATACATTCCTAACGGTACGTATCATAATCGTATTTATTTCTTTTTCGCCTTATGTTCACTGCACCGCTTAGGCCCAAAGGGCCCTAGCTAATTAAATACAAAGATTGCGTGTTAAAACGCATAAATGACGTTAGTTTATGTGTCAGATATGCAGGGAATATCCGTGACAGATGAAGAATGAAAAGTATGAAGCGAAAATGTTAGGTTGTGTCTGTATGCTAGCGCACATAAAAGTATCTTTACGGTTTTATAGGAAATCGTGTAATAAACTTGTATTTGATTGTTTACACGGAATTTTAACTATTCTAACAGTTATTAAATGATTGAAACATATAAAAATACAGTAATTTAAATATTTTTCTTAAAATCAATATCTGGTATATCATAGTACGATATAAACATTATCTTATTTTTATAAGAATTCAATCTTTTATAGGATGCTTTTGTATCCTTCTTATTTTCTTCATGCTCCATTTTCTGAACTTCCATTCAAAGATTCTTGCCTTGAAAAGGGGCTAAGCTCCGTTTTTCCGCATTTTTCTCACTTTCCATTGATTTTTTGGGCGTACACGAATTCGGCGCCAAGAACATGAATTCGGCACCGATGCCAAGCCGATTAGCGCGGTGCGCAGATGAACTCGGCACTGTCAATTATAAATAAACCTACGATCATCCTGCAATATTTAGTTTTATAAGTGAGTAAAAATTTAGAATCACTAATGTTGGGCTGAAATACAGTCTATAAGAATGATTGTAGGCTACCTCTACGATTGCGCTTTTTAAAAACATCCCTGAATATTACCGAATTACGCTGCACGCGCCTGAGGGACAGAACTTGAGCCCTAGACAGCCGAGAAGGGTGCACTGAACTCATGTTGGGTCGAAATTCAGTTTATAATTGAGTGTTCAAATGCACGACTAAATTTAAGTCTGGTTTATTATTAATATAAAATCGCTTGTGTCCAGAGAAAGAAAAGGTAGAAAGATTAAGTCATTAGTCCTAATCCATAGTATAGTGCCGAGTTCGAGTAGGGGATTAAAGAGCCAGGTAGCTTGGTGCCGAGATCGGGGCCGCCCGACTTTTTGATGAAAATAGGTTTTTGAAAAAACATATAATCTGCCTGAGAGTCAGTTTAATGACTTTATCAGGATTTATAATATCTTTTCCAAATTCTTTCAGCCGTCTCAGAGATGACTGGACAGTCACAAATGATGTGCTCTGATGTTTCTTCTTTCCCATTGCAGAGTCGACAAGACGTCAGCTGCTATATCAATCTTATTTAGATGGTATTTTAGAATAAGATGGCATGTGTAGATTCCTGTAAGGATTCTAATGTCCTCCTCTCCTAACTTGAGAGTTTCCTTTTTTGTTGATAAGAGGATTCAGAAATCTTTTAGCTTGTGTCAATTCTGGAACTTTTTTCCAGTCCCTAGCTATAGATTTTTTCTTCCAATAATTATCTTTTAAGGATGCCACAGAAAAGTTCTGGTCCCACAAAAGTGAGCTTGATCACTTTTTTCGCCAGAATGTCGGCCTGTTTATTTACATACCCCTTCGTGACTTAGAACCCACCGTAGTGAAATTTAAATGTAGTCAGTATCTAAAGGTTTTCGACACAGTTCCAGAATAATTTTAATTCGCATATGAATGAACCAAAAGCTTTTCGCGTTCCTTGAAATTATATTGATAGTTGCTCTTCTTAGTCCTTTCTGGAGGTTACTGCGGGCGTAGAGATTTATTGCTGAAAGACAGTGAATATCTATCAGCCATACTTGATACTGAATCACATGTCCCACTCATGGACGTTTGGCAAAGGCTCAGAATCCTAGTAAAACTAAGTATAGTAGTTCGGCAGCATCAAATGCAGTCCATCAAGGGACGTATCCAAGTTTTTCGGAACCCATGGCTTGAAGTTTTAATATGGACTGCACTATTTGTTAAATCAATAATCTTCAAATTGAGGTTTGAAATTATTCATCAATAAAATCAAAATCAGAGTTGGTATATATCAATTTATGAAATGCTATTAGATGATAAACTTTATTTTCTATATAAAGATATGAAAATTCAGAAATATCATCAACAAAAACGTATAAACAAACAGAATTTTCAGTAAAATAAAATAAAGTTACCATCAAGAAGTATTCGACTTCGAGGCAATGGATTTAAAATTGAAATTTGGTGATATGTAGGTCCGTCTTTGTATGAGACCGAGACTACACACAAAGCAGAGCTGTCACATGTGCTGTTGCAAGTATATTTCACGCGAAGGAATACTAAAGTCAAAAGATACTTATTATTGTTAGCAAATAAATAATGGAGCAAATCTGTTCATTAGTATTCTGAGATAATATCTAAATTTAAGTTATTGATTTACAAGTTCACATTTCTTATTCTAGTAATTAAGAGAAAAATAGATTTTATTATGACTCATTTAATTATTAATTAGAAATGAGAACAAATACACGAAATTGCTTATTAAGGATTAAACTAATAAGAATTTTTAACAAAGGATTAACAATAAACGATTTGATGAATCTTTCCCAATTCATTGTATAATGGCTATACAGCAGGATCAGGATCCTGCGGATTAAAATTATGAGAAATTATTTTATTTTTAGCTCAGGACTAACAGGATACAAGAAAAAGTAAAAAAGCTAGATGTAATTAGTTTTAATACAGCGGACCATGTTTGAGGTAGAAAAATTTGTTTTGGAGTGGGAGTTATTCCTCTAAGTGGCTAAATTGGAAATGCACTTCTTGTCATTTTTTGATTGGTCTTTTAGGTTTTCACTTTCTTCATTACTCCTTCAATTGAAGTAGTAATTGTAATTGACAATACCGGTTGGAGAAGTTTCATATATATTCAAATTAAAGTGAAAGCATATTCTTGTTGCAGAATACTAAGAACGAAATGCGATCTCAGGACAATATATTGATCATATTCAGCTTAAACAGCATTCTACTAATTCCAACTCATGTGGAGCTTGCGTACTACGAATTGTAACTGTAAGCGGACGATTAAGCACGCTCGATGTCTGATGCCAGACTGAATTAACAAAAATGGACCGACTTTTTGATTGTGCCAAGTATACTGCATATAACCTTTGAGTATATAACCAATATTGAATATCAGCTATAGCTTAGACAGACTTCATTTACCTTATAAACGTTAACGGTTTATTGCAGTCACACAATGACCAAAACCACAAGCCTTAGGTGCACCAGAGCCGTAACAAAAATTTTGAGTTAGAACTCGATATATTTCATGTCTTCAATATGTAGACTATGTTTTTAATAAAATTTTGCATTATATGGTTTTCATAACCACCCAAGAGGTACTGATTGCGGACCGTTAACCTTTGTTTATACTAGTCCTGGTCCATCTGTTCATCCTAAGGATTAATAATTGGACACATCCAAATCACTGAAAGTTATATTTAGTGGTTGCACGTCTTTTTAAAGTGATACAAATGTATCTTCTATTTTTATCGCATGTTGAATGCAATTATTCCATTGTAACTGTCCAATATTTTCAATTTCTTGTGTGATTAATTCAACGAAACTAGAGTTTAGTTGCGGCAAAACATTTTTTTCCTAATATTGTTTTTTAATTCGCTCCAAATTAGCTCAATAGGATTGAATATACACTAATAAGGCGGTAAACAGGTACATTCAGCGAACATTTAGCTTCATCATCAACCCATCCTTTCTTAACAACATCATGTGTGTCATACCATGTCTTAACTAAATATACAAAATTAGCTACAATGGAATGAATAATTTCTCCAGGAATTCTTATTATAAAATATTAAGGCATTAAAATTCTAAATACAATCCTGATAATAAGCTTCGAAGAACTTTTGATTTATCAATGGAACACTGGGGGTAAAATATATATAAATATGGTTCATACTGAACTGCTCGATTCTGTTTCTTATCTGCGGGCTAATTTTTTAAAATTGCGATTTTGGGCTTTGTGTGACTGCAATGAACCTTTAACGATTATAAGGTAGATGAAGTCTGTCCAAACTATAATAAGCACGTGGTGAAGCTCCAAGTTCCGCTTTCAATGAACCTTTTTCTTACTTTTGGTACTACAACTAAAGCTTATTTTTGTTTATTCGTATCATAGTTCGATAGGTATATCTTCAGTATTTTATTGATATATAGTTGGTATAAAACGAGATTAAAAAATATAAATACGTGATATCATGTAAACTTTTTATGTGGCACCCAATTAAAAATTGAGTATCATTTTGTTTGAAAGGGAGATGCCGCCATGCATTGATAAGTTTCAAGAGAAGTGTTAATTAGAGAGGGTTGATATCATTCTTCATTTTTCATTCGTTATCTAGATTTAGAATCTGTATGGGCATGGCTAAAAATAGTAACTCTTTTGTGTACAATTTAATGCATAAGGAAAAACTGAATTAGGGTTACAGAATAGATGCACAGTATAGGAATGGAAATGTTGGAAAGTTGAATATTTATATAGTTTGAGAAAATAAGGTCCAGGCTCCTCCTAGAAAATAATCCTAGCTGCGACAATGGCGTGATGCAACTTTGTAGCATTTGTGTTAATTTATTGAAACAGCTACATAAACTTTGACTTTAATTATATTTTATTGTTATAGTCTCTTGATCTATTATCGACGTATCGTTTAGTTTATCTTCTTTCCGAAGTCCAAGTTCAGTATTATTTTTTATAATTGACTAAAAAGAACATTTTTTTGTTGTAAAAATAGAGAAATGGGGACGTTGCGTTAATTACCTTAGAGTGAGTTGTATATTGCTTATCTCAATGTGCCCATTATGAAAATTGAAACTGGACAAAATAACATAAACCGCACTACCAAAATATGGCGTTTGGAATGAATTATGCATGGTGATCCATCAAAATTTGATATAGTCTTGGTCGCTAATTTTACAAAAACAAAAACTGGTGTAGATTTACAGTTGGATAATTTTAAAACTCGAATTTCAGAGCAAATCGTCTTTAAGTTTTTCATCGTTTTTTTTCCGATCACCTCGAAACTAATTGTAATAAATTTTCTTCTCCAAATCTAGAAGTAGTATAGAAAAGGCCGAAAAGCGCCCCAATATTATAAGCGCCATTTTACAATCAACTGAGTGACAATTCAGAATTGATAGACATAAATACTATCTGCTAATAAAGTACTAATAAATATTTTGTAGTTTGTTTTAATTATTAGTTAATTTAAAATCCAATAAGCGTTGCAATATGAAAGTGTAGCAGCTAAGTTCTTCTGGAGTGCACAGCCCTAACAAAGTGATGATATATTCTTGTCCACGATTAATTTAATTTATTCTGCTATAATCCTCACATTTATTAATCTAATTGCATCAAATATTTATTAGATTTTGCGCTTGTGTATTCAATACACAGCAAAATATAAACTTAATCACATGTCTGTCAGGGAAATGAATATTAATGGCACGTTCACAATGCACTCTAGGAAATGCCAGGACCGGATTTGTTACACTTTACTGTGCATTTGAATTTATTATTATTTATTGAGTTGCTATCTTGGTTTCTGTAGTAGGGAACAATTGAACAAATACTTTGAAGCAGACAAGCAAAGCTGCAACATTAAATTAGATTCTGGAAATTTTTAATTTAACTCTTTTGTAATATATCGCTGTTGCAGAAGCTCGAAATTCCATTAGATAGATGAAAGATCTATTGATTCTTCTTGTAGATGAATCTGCTTAACAAGAATATTAATTTTTGTTGCGTATAACTGAAGTCGAAAAAAGGATATCTAATAAAACTTCTTTAATAAAAAATTCAAATTCAAATTACAATTATTTCTGTAATACAATTCACAACCAGGACAATCAATTTGCTCTGTTAGCTACTACTATAATCAAATAAATCTAATAATTGATAAAATGTTATAATTAATTATGTTTGTTTTACATTCAAATATTTTAAATATACCTTTGCTGTACATGAGGTCACAGCTGCGTTCTCTTATCTAGACAATACAGTAGCCAATTACAATATTATTTGCAGCAGTTCTTGTATTGAAATTAAAATAGCGTTGTTTTATAGTTCGCGACAGCTTTTATCAGGTGTCCGTCATACAATTCTACATTTTCCTAATTGAGTTTCAAGTTATTTTCATTTGAATTGAATGATACGTTAACGCTAACGTAATTTTTAATCAAATCTTTATTTGTTGTATTTTGTAAAATAAACAATGAAATAGTAAAATCAATCAACGATTCTTACATTTATTGTTATTTAAAATATTGTCACAAATGTGAAATATTTTAAGTAATTGGCTCACATAATTATTCATTTGAATTTGCTGTAACTGTAATCCTAGTTAGTATTGACCAAGTCGATGTTCAATTGTCGGACGTGATTGACAGCCTATGGTTACTAGATGTTCGGTGTTTGCCAGGCATCAACTGTTAGACAATTGAATGTTGGCCCATTGTCGGCTTAGGTATATAAGAGCGTGAGCTAGAAGAGGAAGTATTTCAGTCATTCAGTATGAGTAACTGTGAGCGATATTGTAATCATACGTGTTTAAAAAATAAATATTTAAACTGTTATCGGTAAGAATGAATTATTTACAATAAAATTTGTGATAATATCATCGCTACTATAAATCTTACCTGATCCTTTGATTTCTACAGAAAAAAAGTCTGCTTAGACCAAATTTAAAATCCTGGTCCTTTCAGACTCGATTTGTCTTAGCCCATTATCATCTAAAAGTTTATCCTGAGAGTGAAAATCTTAGCCCCAGCCCAGGCTCGATCTAATTTGGTCCTTAGAATTTTAGAATCCGACACACTGATCTTGTGAATTTTATTTAATGACTAGTTTTGATCAGTTGATGACCATCCTCAGAGTAATATCGGCAAGAGCAATGCTTAAGATTTCCATGATAAATTTCTCTAGATAATTCGCTTGCGAAATTCGATTAGAATGCATTGAATTTGTCTATTATAATCAAAATATGAAAAAGTATTATAAAAATTAGAAAACATTTGGAAAATAATACGTGTACCAATAAAAAAACCCTAAATATTGCTCCGTTTCCATTAAAAATTTAATATTTGTATGACGTCATCATTGTCACATACGAACACTTTTTTATAGACTAGAGTTCAGCCCAACATGAGTGATTTCAAGATCATACGAGCCTGATCCTTGCTTGTCATTATTTTTTCCCATTATCCTCAAGTCTAGTAGAAGTTTTTCCCAAAATTTCGTTCATTTTGAAGTTGGCTCCTTTAAAAATGGTTCAGAATGTTCTACAACGTTCCAAAATATTTCAGAACGCTCCCAGATATTTAAAAATGCTCTAAAATGTTTTACAACACTCCAGAATGTTTTACAACGCTACAGAATGTTTTACAACGCTCCACAATGTTTCACAATGTTCTAGAATGTCTTAGAACGTTTCAGAAAGTGTCAGAACTCTCCAGAATATTTCAGAACGTTATAAAATGTTTCAGAACACTTGAATATACTTCAGGACGTTATAAAATGTTTCAGAAGTACTTCAGAATATCATTCAATATTTCAGAGTACTCTAGAACATTCCAGAAAGCTTTACAATTTTCAAATACTTCGCATCGGATTACGGTTCGTGAGTGTGGAACACGCCATTCCAATACATGTTGTAGACTATATTTTCTTTAACAAGGTTTTGGAAATTCATCAATATTTCAGACGAAACTTTGAAAATTATGAAACGTAAAATGGAAAGCCAAAAAAGAATATCTGAATTGTTGAGACGTAACTATAGTTACCAAAACTAACAGCTTCTGATTCGTCGAAATAATTCTACACGATAGCAGAATATTATTCTAGCACAACGTGTGGAATGTCACCTATTCCAACATAGTTTCTGGATATGGAATATGCAAATTCCAAAACAGTGTTAAAGAAAATGCTTTAGAATGCTTTCAAACACTCCAAAGCGTTATAGAATAATCCATAATGTACCAAAACAGTCCAGAATATTTCTGAATGCAATATATTGTTTCAAAATGCTTTAAAATGTTTTCTACGACATGCCAGAATGTTTTAGAAGCCTCTCAAATATTTAAAAACGATTCAGAATAGTTTAAAACGTTCCAGAAAGTATCAGAACGCCCCTGAATGTTTTAGAACGTAATAAAATATGTCAGAACACTTGAAAATATTTCAAGATGTCTTACAATATTTCAGGATTCTCTAAGACATTTCAAAACGTTATACAATGTTTAAAAAGCCTTTTTTCGAAAACTGTCATTAAAAGTGAACATTTACGAAGCAACTAAAAACATGCAAAAGTGAAATGATTGTTTTGTTTACAGGACGCAAAATACTTCGCAGCCAGGATGCGAAATATTTAGATAAACTGTATTGGTATCATAGCAACATTAAAAGTGACATTGATTGATTCGAAATGTCAAAATTTTCTTTTTACAATTTTATTAATTTTGAGATGTGGTTGTTTGACACATGATTGCGAAATTCTCTTGCATTCTCGAATGCAAAAGTGATATTTCGCAATCTAGAATCAAAAAGTGGGCTCTATGCTTGTAAAAATAACCAAGGCACACTGTTGACGGCGCCACCGCGTTGCAGGATTGGAATATTTTTAGTTTTCGCCGCTAACACTAGTGTTATCTGAGTATTCATGAAAATATTTTCAAAATATTTGAGGGGCAAGTAATGGTATTTGCACGTCAATTTTTTTATACACTATAATATTTTTTTTCAAATCGTGCTCACACTGAACCTCTCAATTTGCGAAGCATTATCAGAAAAAAAATAATTAAGGAAATATCAATCTGACAATACGACAAAATTTCGAGGACTGTCATTTTAGTTTTGCATACTATCAATCAAATGTTAATAGTTAAGCTAAATGCAATATTTCAGTACGATACGTTAAATATTTTAGCTGTAGCGAATTTTCAAAGTTCACAAGCTATCAGAAGGAATTGACTCGAAAAAATCTTTGCGCAATAATTTTTACAACTTTTAAAGAAAATTATCTTAACAAAAATGCCTCGTCGGATTAGTTTCTGTTTTCGATAATGAAGCACTACATCAGTCGATAGTTTCTCGGTGATGGATCAAACGTGGACGAATAAGCCTGAACGAAGAGCCCCTAAAAACGGCAGTCATTCAGTAACTCAATGCCGTGCACAAGCTCATCAACGAAGATCGACGTATAACATCAATGAGGATTTTAAAGACCTCTATTCAAAAAAATTTGCCTGAAGAATTGCGTGTAAAAAAACTAGTTTTCTGTTGTATATTTTCTCTAAAATCGTGTACAGCACCGTCAATAGTGATGAATTGTAGATTTACTCATATGAACCCGAGAATAAACGACAGTTTAGGTGTTTTACGGTAAAGAAAATCCGACAAAAGTCATCCGTTCTCGAAGTGTGTCCAAAAAGATGGACGCGACATTTGTCTCAAAAGTAGGTCATATAACAACAATTCTTGTGTAATATCGAAGAACTGTTAGCGCCGATTGGTAAACAATCATTTGTTTGCCTGAAGTAACTGCTGAGCTTCGAAAAACCAACTCTGAATTCTACCAAGACAATGCAAGTTCGCACACTGCTCACAAAACTATTGAATTTTTGGAGCAGCAAAACGTCCTCCTTACAGTCCTGACCTAAATCCCAATGGTCATTACTTGCTATGCATTATTTCTCACAATTCTTTTCTTTCAAGAAATACAAGGGAGTTTAATTATTCCTTTTTTCTTATGTAAATAAGTAAAAATGAAACATCAATATTACTCAATATTTGTCCAGTAAATTTAGGAGCCCATATAAAATATCGTGTTTCGAGGTAATATGTTTGTATTTGTTCAGATAATGACATGTATTAGCTACATTATTATAAGATAATTATATGTGCCCTTAGGATCGTATCGTAACCTACTATTCAAGTAGGTATCTTAAAGCACTTTGTAAGTCCAGTATCGCAAATATCATACTCAACTAATGACAATAATTTAGTCCAGTAATGTCATCATTACAAAAGAACGACTAGAGTCGGTTGGCTTGCTGTGCATCTCTACCGCTGCGCTATGCTTGGCTCATTTATCTTAAACGATAACACGCGGTTTAATTAATTGCAATTAATTAATAATCCCACTCGCCTCGCTGGACAACCAGCGTTAAGAACTAAGATCGTGTTGCGTATGTTCTTTAGAGTGGTTCTCACCAGATGTTCAGATGTTTAATTAACAGAGCCGGAGAAAGGATTTTTAACAAAATATTAACGAAAATTATAAATGAATTTGTAAATACATGAAAAATAATTCATTGGGTTATTGGTCCACATTGACCACAAGACCACACACTGACATATTTAACAAAAACATTTCCAATATCAGCATTTATGATACTCTTCATGAATTTGATGCACAACATATTGACTTCCTCTTCCCATATTTTGCCGTTTCGTCATCGATCACCCGACTACCAATCAAATCACGTTCTTATACTCGGTAATGGCACTGTGGGAACAGTATACACTTGGAACACGTTTAATAAATTAAAAATAAGCGGGGCATGTTTTTTGTCTAGCCCAATCATGGCCGTAGCTGGCGTATGGTCAATAAGTGAATGACATCAGGTTTCATAATTGCTGAATTATACCGACTACGGGCGCGTATGTCGTCTTCTGGTCTTTGCCTTTTAGGTCAAGAAGTCGAGATCTTGATCGTGGTTGTGATCCAGGAAACGCAAGTGCTATATTGTATATAGTAAACGGAAGTGATGTGAGAATTCCTATGTGCATATCAACATATATAAATAAATAGATAAATATGCATCACACTTTCATCAACTGCGATAATCAGCATTTAGAATCAAGGAAAAGTTTTTTTTTTAATCAGGAACATAAAAATATATCAATTTTTTACGAGGAAGTAGATTGTAGTACAACCCGAAGACAGTTGCTCCTGTTGGTCAAACTAATAAAGAATTTGTAGACTGTAAATTGTTTGTCTATGTAAGACATATCCAGAACTAAATATGGGGAAGGGTCTCCTTTGTTTACTACACGCGATGATCTGGAAGTGTTCTACCGCATTTCGAGAGACTGCTAGAATTATCTCGAATGTTCCAGACGTTAATTCGAGAAATCTGTTACAATACAGAAAATAATATCGAATGTCAAGAAAAATTATCAAATTGCTTCTCAAATTAATGCAATTTGATGATTGAAACATGCTGCACGATTCAAGTTGATATGCAAACTTTCATGTAATAATCTTGGCGCTTTATTATTAGATAATACCACTGGTCAACACAGAAAAAATTTCCAGAATTCTGTTGATCGTTTTTGGTTAAATTGAGGGTGCTGATTTCGAAACTAGCACTAGCTTTTTTCTAGCAGCTCTTATTTTTGAATTACATATTGGCTATAAATTCTTACGAAAATGTATACTTTCACACACTTAAGTTGATTTGAATCCATACAATATTGTCATTTATAGGACTTTCTGGAATAAGGAGCTTGCTCAAGGTCCCGACAAAGATACCAGCAGTAATATGCCATTATATAAGTATCCCATCATCCTTGGTATCGTTCTTCCATAACTCGTATCTTGATGAAATCTTTCATCCTGTTCCTCACTGAAATCTCCAAGAAAAATTAATTGATACTGTTCTTATAAATTTGCTATTTCGATCAATAAGTGATCATCATCAGAGTATATTTTTAGTTTCTTTGCTCTCCACAAATTACTGAGATTTCAAAAAAATCTTTTCTTCATACCTCGTTCGAAAGTACGTACTTTCGTCCCTAATAGCAGGAACGAAAGTTTGACATTTACTCCCTGTGAGAAGTACACGCTCGCCCTCTATGACGGCGGGAGGAAAAAATTTCTCATGCGCATTTATACTCGACGACCAACAGCACTCGCTTCGCTCGTGCCGCAAATGTCGGAACAGGCATCAAAAACATGCTTATCAACAGTTAAAATTTATTATTATTATTATCATCTTCTAAATGTATTCTATCCATTGAGGTTGTCGACATTACACTTCTCCTATTATTATTTTATCTCATTTATAGTTTGTCTCCAATCATTTTTATTCAGTGCTTTCTTCTTCACTTGTTGACCGCTGATATCATTTCTTCTTAATATTTCTTCCACGTTATTTTCCCATGTCTTCTTTGGTCTACCTCTTTTCCTCTTCTTTGTTGGTCTTGCATTCCACACTCTTTTAGTCTGCCTGTCCTCGGGCATTCTTATTAAATGTCCCTACCATGCCAATTGGTTTCTATCTATTGTGGTCTGTAGGCTTTCTGTTTGGAGGTCTTTTTTTATTTCTTCATTTCTTACTTTCTCTATCCTTCTTACTCCTTTTATTTTTCTTAGAAACCTCATCTCTGCTGCTTGTAGTTTACTTTTGCCCCTCTGGTCCGTTACCCAAGTTTCACTACCATATATTAATGTAGGTCTATAAACTGTTTTATATATTGTCATTTTCGTTTTCTTAGCTACTTGTTTATTATTAAAGATAGTGTTATTTATCGTGTAGAAGCTTTTGTTTGCTGTTTCAATTCTTTTGTTTATTTCTTGCTCTAGATTTCCTTTACTGTTGAATATTGATCCTAAATAAGTGAAAATGTCTATTTGTTCAAGTTCTTTGCCTCTTAATATTAATGTTGCTATTGTACCTTCATTTGATATAACCATAGTTTTTCTTTTTTATATGTTTATTTGCATGTTGTTTTTCTGTAGTTCTTCATCCCAGATATTTAGGTTGTATTGCATGTCTATTTCATTTTTTGCAAAAATTGCGATATCGTCTGCAAATGCACACTCAGATATAGTAATTTTGCTTAAATTATGGTACTCGGTTTTCCTTGTTTTCTGCTTTATATTCTTCATAATGGCGTCCAGAAATATAATAAACAGTAGTGGACTCAGAGCGCCTCCTTGTCTAAGTCCTTGCGTAGTGATGAATTCTTGTGATGTCTCGTTTCCCGTTCTTAGGTAATTTGTTGTCTGTCTATATAAGCTTCTGATGGCTTGTAGGAGCTGATCACTTACATGCCTATCCTTCAAAATTTTCCAGATCTGTTTTCGGGGTACTCTATCGAAAGCTTTTTCCAAGTCGATAAATGTTACGTATAGTTTATTGTGTTGTCTCGTTGTCTTATTTTTCTATTGATTATGCATCCTACTCCTGCTCTCGCCCTTTCCTTGTTTTCGACACCACTGTATATTAATAAATGATTATTATTCAGCTTTATTATCCCTTTCCCCTTTTTTTTGTCTCGATTATAGCTAATAATTCTAATTCGGCTTTTTCATATTCCTCTATTCTTTTTCCTTTCCAGTCAAATTTTCTATGTTCCATTAAAATTTAAAAAAGTAAAACTAATAACGTACTTTCGACCGGCTATGAAGAAAAATCGTATACGCTACACGGGCCAAAAATTGAAATTTCTGTCCTGCGCGACATGATGGCCAAGCGAAGTCGAGGGCACCATGACGCGCAGGGCCGAAAATTCAATTTTTGAGGATTAATTATTCACTCCTTGATAAGAAAGATAAAAAGGTTAGCGACGAATACACGCTTTCCGGTTATAGTGCATACTCCAATTATATTTATCAACCCTCAAAAATGCATGCGGTATAAAAACGAAGAGCTCCTCCTGTCACCAGTATGAGCACAAACACTGTGTAAACTCTTTATAACATTATCCTTTATAATGATAAACTTCCTATAACGTAGAAGTGAGCACAATTTGGTTAATTCATCTTAAAACCCACACATTGATAAACTCTTTATAGCGCAACAGTCGTCCTCTGTTACGAAGAAATTTGTTCATATTTAGACACAGTAAATATTTACTAGTGGTATTATTTTTTATGTTTTCTTATCAGGTTATAGAAATTGCCGATTAAATCTTTGAAGCCCCGAAACTTCTGAGGTCGTGAACAGTCGTCTTGCTTTTGTTATTGTTTCTCTGTTACGAAGAAATTTGTTCATATTTAGACACAGTAAATATTTACTAGTGGTATTATTTTTTATGTTTTCTTATCAGGTTATAGAAATTGCCGATTAAATCTTTGAAGCCCCGAAACTTCTGAGGTCGTGAACAGTCGTCTTGCTTTTGTTATTGTTAATTGCCTTGAACACATGGATCATTACGCTTGGTTTGCTTAGAAATGATGGTCTCAAACTAAACACACTAGGTACCTTTCGTATTATCAGTCGTAAACCATTAATTACCTATTTTATCGAATACATATTAAAAATTTGGTGAATTTGATTGTTTTTCTTTCTTCACTCCATATAATGGTAACTCTCTTGAATTTCGTTATAAAGAGTTTACACTGTAAATTGAACAAAAAAAATGTACAAATTGAAATAAATAAGTAAAATGTAGATTTTTGTTTCCTTAAAGTATATTTTTTAGGGATCCATACAAAGCTACATAAGATATCCCTTATGATGGGATTTAAATTTTTTTTATGTCTGCATACACTATAGATTTTTACTACAAATATCATCATAACTAAAAGCCGTTGACTCCATGTCAATTGAACAAAATGTAGAACTACAAAACTTTTATGAAAAAGAAAATGTAGTATACTGAGTTAATTTATATATCATTTTGATGATATGTGTATTTAAATTGTTTAATAACAAAATATAGAGCAATTACAGTTTTAGGTGGAAAGAAGGTTCCCGAGCTTTTCATTATTATAGAACAAAACCTAGGTAGCTCGATGTGAGCTAAAACAAACAGCGGTTAATAATTGAATCGCATCGCAGTTGTTTTTTCTTCGCAAAGTGTTTCAAAATTGACCAGTCTTTTGTTTCGTTTTCGCTTATTAACGTCGTTGTTTGCTTCTCGAAAGCGGTCGATTGTTTCAGACAAAAGAGAATCGCAACTTTGACATAAACATGCCGGGCTATTTTGTCTTTTTTATGCAGTAATGTCAACAATGATAGATCTACTTTTAAACGAGTTTTGCGATGGACATATTGATAAAAAAAAATAATTTTAGCTCTGGTTTGTTAATGTGATGAATATCTTAGGTAGCTATTAATAATTGTTGTAGAATGCCATTTATGAGAATAATAAAATTTATTTACTACCATAGTATTAAGATAATGAGCATAAAAATTGAAAAATGACTTGCTAATATAGGCTTGCTTCATAAATGCATTTCAAATAAACCAGTGATACGTCAGATATTATCGAAAGTTCTTTTTGTTCAAATGATAAATTTATTCGTGTGATTGTTTAGTTATGCATTTTTGGTTCTTGACGTGATTGAAGTATATTCTAGGTGTTATTCAAGAATAAGAGTAATTATGTGATAGATTCTAATTCGAGCTTTTTCAGAGCGGGTAAAACCCGCTCATTAGTTGAGTGCGAAGTACCAGGTCTGACCGCCAATAGTTATTATTTTTTCTCATTTTTTCAATGCTAAAACAAATATTTTCACAAGTATCATTGAAATCGGAGATGAAGGAGTACACCGATAGTTTTATCGAAGTTTTAAATTCATATCTATCCAAGTAATATCTGAATATATTTGTTGCTTTCATTTATTTAATATATGTGAGTCGTGTTTGCATTTGGACCAATCGAAAACATATGAGTCATGAAACATTCTTAGCTTGAATAGAAATTAGGTATGAATTCAATAATGTTTCAATATAATAATTATTAGATTATAATCTCAATATGCATTATGTAACTGTGAAAACTACTGTAGGTACTATTATATCAATTACGATTCCTTTCCAATTGGCGCCACAGTAAGCAGAAACAAAAACATAATCTGCATAATAAGAATGTCATTCGATCATATTTATGGCGTTAGAAATAACAAAGCAATAATATATTGTTACCTTAGCAACAAACAACAAATATCAAATAAAATCTCACGCGTCTCACGGTGCTAATTCTTAATTAAAATGATAATTAAATCTTGATATATTTATGGCCTTTTCAACATTTATAAAGTCTTAATAATATTGTCAACTTGTGTGGCAGAACAAAAAAAAAAAAATATAGTTTAATTGAACAACCAGCCTGCGTAAAATGTTGTTGTTTTTGCTTGTAAATGATCACATTAGATGCAGGTTATGGTCTCTTGCAATCATAATTCATAACGTAGTATTAAATAACTATATTAACGGCCCTCTATATCGGATAGATTTACACTCGCATCTTGAAGCAAACAAACGAATTTGAATTATTTCTTCAGGCACCATTATAAAATTATTACATTGTAAAACTATATCGGTTATTTCACTTAAAATTCATTCACTTTTAGATTAGCTCAAATGGCAATACCTCGGTGGTAAAAAAAAGTCGAGTACGGTTTTGTGTTAAGAAGATGGTTCGATAAGTTCGTCTCAAATGAAAAGTATCTAATTTTTTGGGATAAATCTTTTTAATATGTCATCGTTATTCCATTTTGTTGATCTTTTTCACAACCATTTTCTCATCTTGGGTAACAGGTTGTACTGCGAGGGAGCCAAATCTGATGAATAGGAGGCAAGTGGAACGAATTGAAACCCAAACTCCATCAAATTTGCGATCACCACTTCAAAGGAGTGAGATGGTGCGTTGTCATGATGAAAATGACTTTTTTGTGAGGCAATCGTGGATATCCCTCGGTTTTCAAACAATTTAATAATAATGTATAATATGCTCCTGTAATAGTTCTATCCTTTTCCAAATAGTCAACGCGGATTATTCTTTGCGAGTCTCAAAAGACAGTTGCCATAACCTTTCCGGCTGAAAGTACGGACTTCATATTTTTTAATACAGATTCTCTGATTCTCCATTTGCAACCGATTAATTGGACCGTATTTTGGTCTCAGGTGTATAGTTTCGATTACAAGGACGAAACGTCGCTTGAAATCATGCGATTTCTCATGAAACTGTTGCATGCCACTCTTGGAACACTTCACAGTTTCTGGTCAATTCTGAGCAATCGACGGACCCATCTTGCAGACATATTTCTCATTTTCAAATGTTAATGCAAAATAATATGTACCTTTTCATTCGAGATACATCCAGAATTTGCCAATAATTAGGATTCATGTGATTGCTCTTATTGGCTGAATAATTCTGACTATTCCATTCGTAGTATTTATAACAAGGTTAACAATGCTAAATTGCCATAGAAACGGTGCATATCAGTGAGTATTTGGACGTGTAGAAATACCATCGGGTATTACACTAGTGGTCGAAATGAGTATTTCACTCCAATTTGTGCTTTCTTCGTATTTAATGGAATATTTTTCTGAATATCTTCATCAATTTTATCTTCTGATCTATCACCAAACCTTTCTGAACTAGATTCCATATCAAGACGCAATATATTTCTCTAATATTCGTTAATGAAAATGAGAGAAATTCTAATTTTTCAGTTTGACAGAAGTTTGTTCACTCATTCCTATGAAAATTACGTGAGTTGTTACAAGATTCATAGAAAACTAATTTGAAAAATGGTTTGACTCCTGGAATAGTCCTCCATATACTATTTGTAGTTAAAGTATTATAGACTATTTTTGTGGTGCAGTCACTCATGTTTATTGTGCTTGTGAATACCACTCGTGCTGCACACTCGTGGTATTTAAACACATGCACAATAAACATTCGTGATAGCACCACAAAAATAATCGATAATACTTCAACTACTTATGGTATAATAAATGATGATTTCGGAAGTATTAAATTAAATATAATTGAATTATCAAGAAATTTGTGTGAAACTATTCTAGATTGAACTGATTATGTGTCATTATTTACATGTTATAATTAATTAATTACGTCATAGCTAATTCTATTAACCGATCCTTTATTAATTCATTCTTGCTGATTTCATTTTCTGATAAGGTAATTAATTCCGTATATTGATTTAACTATGCCCCAAATTTTTCCTTATTGTGTAAATATTATTTGAGATTATGTACAAATATTTACGCTACATTTTACAAATTACTTTCTTTAATTAATAATTAAATTCGCTCACTTATTCTTTGATTGTAAATGTAATAAAAGAAGAAAAAAACATTCACAGAAAAACTAAACGGTTACAGGGCTCCCAATAAAACACAAACATTATTATTTGAAAATAACTGGAAATTAAAGTTTATTTATTGAACAAAATAATAAGAATAACTATTTTACACCTAATAATAATTGCAAACTAATGTCTAGTTATCTAGAATACCATATATTTTGACCTGACTGTTTACTCACCGATCGTTCGATTTATTCTGTGAACCCCTCGACTAAACGACGCTATTTCTTATATAGGCCGAGGAAGGGGACTCTTTTGTTCACCTGCCGGTAACCTGGAAGTGTTCTAACGCAATTTAAGAGTCAACTCGAATATTCCAGGCATTAATTGAGAAAATTCGTTGCAATATGATATTAGGAACAGGAATGCATAAAACATAGTTTTTCGCATTAGTTGCGATGGGTAAACTACCAAGTTTAAAGGTGGCTGTTAAAATGGTTAAAGGAGCATATGGAATGTTAAATGTATAATGTTTATTGCTTTTAAGGAATCGTTTATTATTAAAATAAGAAGTCACTACTTGATAAATAAAAAGAAAATAACAGTTTTGTTCTTCGTTGTAACACTAAAACAAACACTATACAATTTATTTCTTACTCACTATTAATAAACCTCAACTACAAAGCCATCAATATTTATTTTCAACAACTTATTTATCACACTCTAAATATTCATTTCATTTCACTGTTCACTGTTTCCTCAGTCAGGTTGTTCGCCCTTATATATGCGGAAACCAAATATCCAGAAATTCCTACGTTATTCTCGAATGTCGCTTGGCGTGATGTAAAGAGATAACAGGCTCCGCCCAGACAACAGGGACGGATTCAGGACCTATTTTTACTAATTATGACACTTTCGTACTTTATCTACATGTATTTCACGGTGATAGTGTGGTAAACCAGAAACAAAAATAAAATATTTGCTGCGTAGCTCGCGTGTTCCTAATGGCGCTTGGCAATAATCTTTACTGATGCAAATAATGTAATTAGAATAAAGATAAGTAGTGAAGCTCCATTGATATGGCAATATGTTAGTATCTTAAACACATGAAATACAACTAAAGATATTTTGTAAGTATGCTGCTAGCCTGGTAGTGATTTTCTTCAGCCTCTTCTGTAACTGGAAAATCGCAAGAAATGCGTAATCTATAAATGTTTACGTATCTCAGCTCTACCAACATATAAAAGTTATGTTTTGTTTAAGGCATTCATCAATTTCATTAGCCTGATTTGAGATTCTGCTGGCTCATTCTTAAAGTCGAAATGATTGAAATAAGTATATTTTGAAATTTTTATTGTGTAGTATTTCCTTTCGAACCAAAATTATCTTTCTTGGAGAAATAGTATTTTTTTATCTGAATTATGTAAGATAATTTTTCTATTTTTTGTTTCAGTGTGTGAAGCAATGTCTAGCAGCAAATTTCACGAAAGCAGGCGAGTGTCCTTCTGTCGATACTTTATCCCCTTTTGACGCCGCTTGTTTGGAGGCATGTCGTAGTGACTCTCAATGTCCCGGAACGTCCAAATGCTGCCGACATCAATGTGGTGTTACGTGTCAGCCTGCTCGAGGATTGGAAAGCGCCATGGGTGAGCTTAATTTATGCCATTATGCAAGTAATCGCAATCTAGATTTTCGGGGTCTTTAATTCATTGAAACATACAGTTTGATTTGATCGCCGGAAATGTGATTTAAAGATGGTAACGTGGGTTCCACTACTTGATTATTTATTTTTGATATCTACTGAGCTTATCATTCTGAGAGCTTAAAATTGATACCAAACTAGACATCATTTAAATAATTTGTACAAGAAACAATTGACAATCGTTTAAATATCCTCTTTGACACTTCTACTATAATTATCTCCACAAGAGCTTTAATTTGATATCAAACACGATAGAGCCAAATTACTTATTTTAAAAAGCAATTGACGAACGTTTGCATGTGATTTCAAAATATGAGTGATAATAATTCCAACTCCACATTATGATTCCCATTATTTCTTTGGTTCAGAAAATTATAACAAATTTTATAATAATTTAAATATTGATAATAACAAATAAACCGCTGATAATTTTGAAAATTTTTTTTCATGAATGCTGTGCCAAATCATTCAGGGATCAGTTTTAGTTATTTCATATTTTATGATAAATATTACCGTTTATAAAATAAACGCAAAAAACTAAAAAGTTCCATCAAAAGTTTTGGTACCACTGGTTGAAAAAGCTCATCTACGAACTTGCTCCTACATTTTTGATGAAAAACTTGAATATAAAATTTCAGTCAAAAATTCGTACGCGTTCTCAAATCATCGTGCTTCCACAAAGACCGATAGACAGACTGACTTTTTTAAAAATTATGTTTTTCGGGTTCAGAAGGGCCTAAAACGTGGATTCATCAAAATCTCGAACTGTCAAAAAATCACGATTACAATACAAGAATCATGAGCAAATATTTTTTTCCGCTCTTAAAATTTGTTGTGTTTCGTTTCGGACCTACCATTGAAATCTCTGGGAACACGTGATTATTTTCTTGGATTAAGTATTCATAACATTATGAGTATATTGCGTTTAACTTAATGACTCGTATTAAACGTTTATGAGATTATTAATGGTACTATAAATTTATCTATATGAATTTATAATTGGCTTCAATATATTATGTTCTGCAAATAAATATAACTGTTTTCTTCTGACTCATGTTTTGTTTGTTCTTAGTCGAACATATTATGTATTTCAGTAATCATTATGTTCTAGCTAGGCTCCCAAATTTCACTTATGAATGGACCAATTTCCAACGCTCAAAAATTTTATACAGTCCAAAAAAAATATTTGCAACGGTCGGTCGATGCAAATTTTTCTTTTTACTTAGGAAACTTTTGTTTTTATCAAAATTAGCTATTCTTGAAGCACCACCGAACATATGCTGTTCAATTGTAAACACTCAAATTATTTTCTCTCCTAAGGATGGTCCAGGTGAGTCCGAAACTGTAGAGTAAATAAATTTTAAAATTTGAGATTGAATTTCCGTATTTCAATACCTACATATGAAATGACTGATGAAAGTGTTGACAAATCAAAAGTATCCTTCAATTCGGAAAATTAAAAAAGTACTTATCCTTAAGTGACATATCTCAGTCAATTTTTTTGTGCTAGAAAGTTGTTCAAAAAATCTGAATATACAGAATCATGTCTGCTTAAATTTTTGTATGAACCTTCTTTTTTTGTTTTATTGCAAAGTTCTCAAGTTAAATTTCTGAATTTTCCGAGCATTCTACATGACAGCAACTGTCATTTAACATCCTATCAAGCAACTATAGCCAAATCATCGAGTAGAAAAAAATTGGATCTCAAAGTCTATTACCTGTACTAATAATTATGACCAAAGTATTAGTAAATAGTCATCGTTGTGCAAATGTGTTCTGCATTAGATTGGATATTGTATGACAGTTCGTAAAAATGAGTTGAATGAAACTTATATTATTTTGGCTTGTTTTATTGGTGGTATACTTGGTTGCACTGGCGGTTGTCCGTCCCAATGAACGCATATAAAAACTAGGCCATTATTTAGTGCCTAAACCTGTTTCATTAGCTCAACTGCAACATAAAACGCACACATGACCACATGGACAACAAACAGTCCGCCACACACAGAGTAGGTTCACGGAGCGCAACTTACGAATAAGCTGCCAGTGGTCAGTGGCCAGTGGACAATCTGCTCATTGACTATCAACAAATTTAAAAAGATGCCGAGATGGATCAATTTACCGCTCAAATCAACGCGTGCTGAGATTTTATACAGTGCCGGCATTAGAAGATTTACAGCACACAGTCACAGTATATGATGCCATCATCAAACTTTATAAATAATAATTTTCCAATACAAATAAAAATATCAGCAACCAACATTATTAATTGCGTGGCAGTCAAGTTGCGTACTAAATTTGATGTTTTTGACAGCACTGCACATTATCTGTAACCGATCCATTTTCAGGTTATAAGCAAAGTGTACAAGCTTGAGCTCTGTGGTGCATATTTCAGGAGCTACTTCTCAGGGCCGTAGGAAAATATTTAATGCAACAAACAAGCATTATGATATTCGGTCAACAATTTTCCTAATTCGTAGCATTGTCGCCAAATAACTGCCTTGAAGGACACAATTTTAATTTGTAGAGATAGTTTCTTGATATAATTTTAGAGGCTCGATACACGTACTACCGAACCGACAGTTGAAAAAGTTATTCAACGTCGTTATGTTTAAAAACAGTCTTCCAGAAGTAAGAGACAGGGACATGTTAGCTTCTTTTAGTTCGATGTCAGTTTTTGACATTACCAAATAATAACAATAGAATAAAATTTGTATATTATTATCATGAATAATGAATTAGAAAAATGAGTAACCATGAATCGAATTTGATTATACGCATCTCACTTCTTACCAACATAAATGTGTAGATCATATTGTTTGCACAAACATAATATTCAAGTTCCTATAAATGTAACTATGTCATGACGTCGTTAACATAGGGACTGCAATCTGTCTCTAAACTGTCTCTATTTAATGATTATTCTTCCGCTAGCTTACGCTCCAACAAAGGGCCAACATTCAAATGTCTGACAGTTGAACAACAATGAATTAGCATTCAAATGCCCGACAATCGAACATCTAGCCACCATGCACTAGCATTCACAAATCTGACAATTGAACACCGATTAGATTGTTAGTCATTGCTAACTAGGATTCATAATCACAATAAATTATTGAATAACTCAAATAAACATTAATGTGAACTAATTTCTTAAGACTCTTCACATTCGTGACATTGCTCCTCCTTAATGGTTCGTCGTCCTCTGCGAACACAATCTCGTTCTTGGTAGGGCAACAATCTGTCGCCGCGAATGATGTTTGGTCTTCCATTTCTGTCTCTCCGTATCCGGTATTCGTCATTCAAGTACCTCACAATTTCAATTTCGTACGCTCCCTTCCAGTTTTTCTGCAACTCGGGACTAGTGCTTCTTTTCCTCTGGGATTTGAAGAGCTCACAGATCATATCGGACCTTTCTTCTGCCACTGGCAGCTTGAGTATTCTCCCGTTCAGTGATTGGTGAATACTCACAGCCATCCTCTCGAACAGGTACCCTTTTTCGTATCGCTGCACCTTGATATGCTGTCAAGTATTGAGCCCCTTGTTTGATTTACAGCGTCCACAAGCCCTGCAGAACCGTTCGACGTCTTCTGTCTTCTCAATAGCCAATCCAGTAAAAGTGTTTCCGAACTTTTTCCAGAGTCTTTTTAATGCCTAAGTGTCCACTGTTACCATCATGCATCTGCCTTATAAATTGTCTTCTTAATTTGCTCGTCACTATCAGCTTTTCCACCAACACATTTTCATCAGGATTATCCCACTCGTTTCTCACTCCCAGAAAATTACATTGTACTAAGTAGGCCAAGGATGATGTGTAAGCTTGTGTCCGAACTTCTTCCACTCTATGATCGAATTCAGAACGAAGTTATCCAGCTGTGCGCGCTGTAGTTCATTCAGTAACGACACGGATCCTTCTTGCCGTAAAACTTCCTTTGTGCTATCTTCTGGGACGTAGGACGTTATTCAGTTTATTCGGAATCGCCTCCTCCAAACGAGATGAAATCTGGGAATCTCTTGGAGCAACAGTATCCACCATTTACATTCTCCGCACTTGGAAATCTATGACCTTGGGGCTCTCGATGGAGTATTCAGACAGCTACCGATTCTCCAGTTCATTTTTCTTGTCAATGCATTCACACTACAATCAACGGTGTACTTGGTGCGACAATCTGCTTGAAGATGTCATTTCTGGCCACACTGCCAGCGTCTCATTCCCCCAAATCCGGACAATTTCTGTTGTCTTTTGCATATTCGTTTATTCTCTTTTCCGTGGCCTCTATACTTTTCGTAGATTCATTCATTTCCATCTCCATGGATGCCGTCGACGACTTCATAAAGTCCATCATCATTTTCAGGTGATCCTGCATCTCACCGGTGGCCATGCTTCTTGTTGTGGGCATTTACAACAACTCCAACACAATTTTCAACCAAATTCCTCTTTTCGCCGTCCGGATCCAAAATAATTTTCATTTAATTTCTCAGGATTCCATTTCTGACACCAATTTGTCACAAATTTATTGTGATTGAATAATTATAACATTTTAAACTGGCTTTCAGTTCAATATGAGTGATTTCAAGGTTATACGAACCTGACTTCCATTTGTCATTATTTTTTCCATTATTCCCTTGTCTAGTAGGATTTTTTTTTTGGCGCCCCTCATCGACAATATTACCAAAAATTGCTCTGAATGTCAATTTGCTTTTTTCTTTTGTCGACAATTGAAATCACGTCACCCGTCGATATTATATATGCATATTTCACACTGTAAATTGAAGAAAAGGGAAGAAACGGAATTTTACAGTCCTGCATACGCAAAAATATAGACAAAATATTTCTCTTCATCCAATATAATCGGAGAAAAACTTGAAAATAAATCAAATCTGATCTATTCAAAGTTTAGATGATTTCTTTTGAGATTTTCAAATATCTTATTTGAAATGACACCGAAAATTCTTAGAAAATACTTCTTAAATAACTTAGAAGAATGGAAAATGAGAACGCTGTTCTTGTGGTTACAAAAGGTTCGTCACTAGTAGATGAAGCAGCACTCGTTGACGATTCATTAACGGAACAGACCTCCGATACAATAACACTTAGTTGATTACCTACATATTGTCACAAATAAGCAATATTTGTAGTAATTAGTTCACATAACTATTTATTTGAATTCGTTATAACTATAATCTTAGTTAGTATTGACAAAGTCGATGTTCAATTGTCGGACATGATTGACAGGCTATGGTCACTAGATGTTCGGTGATTGCCAGGCAACAACTGTTAGACAACAGAATGTTGACCTATTGTCGGCTTAGGTATATAAGAGCGTGAGCTAGGTGAGAAAGTCAGTCAGTGATTCAGTGATTCAGAAGAGTAACAGTGAGTGATATTATGAACATATATTATATATACGTATATAAAATAAAGACTGGCACTGTAACCTGTGTTAAAAAATTATTCTGAATAAAATTTGTGACAATATATTTATGATATTCGCACAAAAAAATACTAAAAACTGGATACACACGATGTACAAAAATGCTACTAGAGAAAACGTGGCTTTGCGTTGCCTTCTACCCTCTATTCTACCTTACATCACTTTGAACTTTGTTTTCAACCCTCCCAGAGTGCAATACAGTACAATAAAACTATTTTTCACAAAAGAGATCTTATCCACATTTGATCTTTCCTGATTCTGAAGATACACTATTGATTTAAGATCTTTTCAGAATCAGTCTGATGGATTTTGACCTATGACAGAAGAGCTCAATAAAGTTAAGTACCTACCTACATAAATTTACATTTCATCTGAAAAGACATAATCAATTGCAAATTAGATATAGGCATACTTAACTCATGATTCCAAAAGCAGTAATCAAATCACACACATAGAGATAAATCCACACATGATAAATATACGTGATCTCATGGTTGCACGTGGTGGTAGGTATGTTTAGTCAGTCATGTGGACGTCATTATATTAATTGAAGCGTGTTGGCGAAACGTCCGTGGTGGTCCTGAAACGTGCCGCATGTGTCCCCTTTCTCCGCGGGGCCCACCTTTTAACAGGGGACCGTGTGAGCGTTGGAGCGCCAACAGCGTGCTTGACCGCCGCTAAGAAACACATCATTCAGCAGAACTAGATGACTTCACTTTTAATTTAGATTTTTAACAATTTAATTGATACTTTAAAAATAATATTAATAGGAGTTGAAGAGAGGCGAGTATAAAAAATATTGGAATAAAATCTAAAAATAAGAGTGCATCTGAAATAATACGATCAGAAATTACTATTAATATGAAAGAACAAGTTTTTTAGGAACTGAATTAATTGAAATGAAAATGTTAAATGATAGGAGAATATATTTACGTACTAAAGATGAGAAGCCACTATTCATTTTTGGTATATAATGCAAATTAAAATTCGGTTTCAGATGATATCATAAATAGGTATGCTAATTAAAATGTAAATATATATCTAGATCTTATCGTTTTCTGAATAGAACTGACTCGGAGGCGAGGGAATCAACTATTGGCGGATGAGAGCTTCAATAGATTCCTAATTGAAATGTTGGTACTGTTTGATTATTATTATATACTACTCAATTTTTTGCTGAACTGCAGGTTGTTTTTTGTCTATTAGTGTAATTAGAATCATTTTCTAAAAAGAGCCTTAATTCCCTTCTTCATTTCAGCCAATTATGAATCGTGAATCAAGTGCTCTTATTTTTTAATATCAAGGTATATGAGGAGGACCCTGAATATTCTATAGCAAATAGATCATGTCCTCTAATAGAAGAAGCTAAAAAAAATGTATAGCTAAGGCAAGACGTGGGGATCTTGTGAATTAAGATCATTTCCCTTTGCTTTTATTTTATGTTGTTAATCTATTTGAATAGTAATATCAGAAATAATTAATCAAGATTGCTTCGAAACTAGTTCATATTAAATAAATATGTTTTATTGGGTATAAGTTCTGTAATTTATTAGAAACACAACGTTTCAACAGCAAAGAAAAGAAATATAAATATAAATAAAAAAAAGATATGTATATATATATATATATATTTATATTTATATTTCTTTTCACTTGAAAAAGGCAGCACTTTGCTGTTGAAACGTTGTGTTTCTAATAAATTACAGAACTTATACCCAATAAAACATATTTATTTAAAAATGAGTTCTGAAAAGTTTTTTCCTTCATTAGTTCATATTAATTATTTCATAAAATGACAAAACAATTGTTTTTTTCTTCCTACTCACTTTTATGCTGCGAGATAAAATATGTAATCACGTTGATAATTCCATTATTTATTTTATGGCTCAATTTTTATTAACGTGCTCTTGGGCCACCTCAGAGTTCGGAATATGTATATCTCGATTCGAGTTTTGAAACTGACATTGAGAGGCTTGTTTAATCACCCTTATAAAATTTAATGTTTATAGCTGCCTAAAATGAGATCACTCTGAACATTCGTGTACCAAAAAAAAGAAAGTAGCCAAATACTCTATAATTAGCAATCTGGAAATTCTCATCCAATACAATAGCTTTGCTTTAAATCAGAAATTTAACTTTTTTAATATCAATCGGAGGATTAAAAACTATATAAAAATTAAATAAAACATTAAAAATTTGTGTTCTATATCTGTTTCTATCTCAGTTTTCCATAATAGGGAATTTCTTTTTGCCTAAGCCACAGATCAGAACCTATAGTTAAAAATTATTTGCATGATAAGATGATATATAAAAAGATATTCCAATCTTAAAATGCATTATAGGAAATGTGTCAAGCAGTGGTGCATCTTGTTTTTGATAATTCCACTGTAGGCGAAAATTTAAGAAAGTTATTTCAAATACATTTTTTAATATCGCTTCCAGCAATGAAATCAATTAATATTTCATCAAATTCAATAATTGTATTGAATTTTTTCCACTATTTCTATAATAATTTAATGTCCGACCAGTTTATTATTTTTCGCACTCCCGGGAGTAAACAACGAATTTAATCCCTCATTTCAGGGACTTAAGTTTGAGTTTAGTCCCTCCGGGATCTAAAATGATCAAGAATCTCAAGGGACTAAAGTAAAACAAACAAATTTTTCTATGACAACTAAATAATCAAAGTACTTACCTAAATGTCAAATTGAATTTTGTCATTAGAATTCAAACCTTCATTCTTAATTTGTATTAGCATTATTGCAATTCACACAATTTCACAAATGCATCGTATTGTTGTTCGTAAATTTTCTAGACTTTTGGCAAAATCATTTTACAGTTACCTCTTCCGCAGCCTTATCAATATCAATTTTCTCACTCATCTTTTTGACAGCAAGCTTATTTATTGAACAACTGCTGTAGCCAGTCTTGTTTCTATGGTGAATTTACTCAACATTTTTGTATCAAGTTTGTAGTTGTCGAAATTGTAAGATTAATTAATCTACTTTAGACTATTGTGATTTAATATAATACGGTAGTGCGAAAAATAGCGTAGATAACACATGACTTAAGTGCCTTTAATCCCTCAGGTGAGTATTGCCCTCGACTGCGTCTCGTGCAATAAACTCCACCCTCAGGATTAAATCAAGCACTTAAGTCCCTCGTTATATAATATACTAATTGTTGTCATAATAATACTGATTCCCGGGTTATTACGTAACAAATAATTCTCGAGGGCATTATTTTGAAAAATAACCAACAAGTTTCCTAGTTACAGCAAATAACTAGAGTAATTTCTCTGACATAAATCACAACATACATTGCTAAAATTTTTGATTGAAATAGTACATAAGTCGGACTTCAAACATTGAAGGCATCACGGGAGCTGAACGGACGATAATGCCTACGGTCAACGTATACACCTCGGGCCGGAGGCCCTCGGCAAGTACACTGTTGACCCCAGGCATTATTGTCCTTTTAACACCCTTGATACCTTAATTACTATAAAATAACAGTCGAATTTAGGATTTGTGTCCATAGCACTCAAGACACAATGTTGGCAGCGCCATCGTTTGAAACATTTCCCATTTTATACTTTAGAAGTGGAATATCTTTTCATATGAAATCTTAAATCACATGATAATATTATACACTTCTCATTTTTACTTGTACGAAATACAAGGAGTTATTGTGAAACCAATAAAATTCACCTATCGAGATTATGATGGAAATATCCGTTTTGAGCATCCGTGAATCCATTTTGACTATTTTTGGCTTGATGTCGGTACGTACGTTCGTGCGTGCGTGCGTTCGTGCGTGCGCGCGTGCGTTCGTGCGTGCGTAACTCGCAAATCTCAAAACTGGTGAAACGTATGATGTTGAAATTTTGTATTTAAGACTGGTATAGGGTCTAGTTGTGCACCTTGCATTATGGTTCCAATCATCTGTACCGGAATTTTTCTAATAAATCCAGAATGATCAACCGTACGATGTCGAAATTCAGTATTTAAACTTGATGTTATATCAGAATGGTCATCTACTATTTTTGTATGAAGCGGCCAAGCCAGAAAAGCACTTTACTTGAAACTTTTTTTTAATTTTTCCATAAATCTAGAACGATCAGCCATAGCATATTGAAATTTAGTGTTTGAACTTGTTGTAGCATCAAAATAGTTATCTACTATTTTTGTATCAATCGGCCAAGCCGGAAGTGCAGTTTATGGGTATAACAGACATTCAGAATTTGCGGTATGAAACAATCAGTTTAATTGAAATGATAAGGTAGGCAATGATAATCTGTTGTCAATTTTTCAATTTTGTTTGACATTTTAAATGTCAAAATATTTTTCCCGAAATTTAATTTCGTAAGCATGACAAAAGCGACAAAATTGGATCAGAACATGCTTTTTCATACAAATTTAAAATTAATTTTCATCATGTTGGTCACACGGTCCATCTTTAATTTCAGCATTATTGAACTCCAAATATACATACTTATCAAACCTCTTGAAGGCATGAAAAATAAAATGAGGCACTGAAATCTACGACTATCTGACGGTCTGAAAGTACAAGAAAATATTGTGAAATCGACAAAATTCACATATCGAGATGTTGATGGATATATCCGTTTTGAGCATCCCTGAATCCATTTTGACTATTTTTGGCTTGATATCGGTACGTATGTACGTATGTATGTGCGTAACTCGCAAATCTCAGAATTCGTCAAACGTATAATGCTGAAATTTTGTATAAAAGACTGGTATGGGATCTAGAATCTTGATGTGCACCTCGCATTATGGTTGCAAACATCTGTACTGGAAGTGCACTTTATCTGATACTTTTTTTGAATTTTTCGCATAAATCTAGAATGATTAGCCGTAGGATACTGGAGTTCAGTATTTGAAATTGCTGTAGCATCCAAATGATCATCTCCTATTTTCGTCCCAATCGACTAAGCCGGAAGTGCACTTCATATTACAGACTTTTCGTATTTTTCTCATAAATTTAAAATAATCAGTCACAGAATATTGAGATTTCATATTAAGCACTTTTATAGCATCTAGTTGTACACCTTGCAATATGATGGTGATCGGCTAAGCCGGGAGTGCAGTTTACTCGAAACATTTTTTAATTTTCCGTATAAATCCAAAACGATTGAACGCAGACTATTAGAATAAAGTATTCAAGATGATAGTACTGTCTAGATGCTCATATCCTATTTTCATTGAGATCGACTGAGTCAAAAGTGCACTATACTTGACGATCTTGGTATTTTGCGCTTAAATTCAGAACTGTTATCCGTAGAATCCTGGATATTTAGTATTTAGGAATGTTGTAGCATAAGAATGATGACATACTGTTTTCATAGCAACTGACTAGCCGTGGAATGATGAGATGTTGTGTTTGATTATATATATCCAATGATGTACAAGTAAGTCACGTGATGTCCATGTCAGATTTTTACGAATGTAAAACCTATTAACTCACTGAATCTGAATATGCTCTTTGGTCAATTGTCAATTATAAGGTATTAGTTGAAATTCCATCCTCCGGCTAGTGCTGCTGCCGTAATTATTTTTAGTTTCATTTATATTGTCACTTTAATTGTAATTCAATAATTTAACAGGTTACAATACGCTTATTTATTTTATAATTCGTTGCACAATAACATTATTGATTAAATATTCCTCATTCCTCCTTTCACCAGTTCACGTAGACTTATATACCCTTTTTCAACAAAATCTAATATTCTAACCAATCAGAATGCATTCAATCAGCCAGCGAACCAATTGTAACAATGCATTTTGCAACAATGAGCTAGTATCCAAATGTCTGATAATTGAACATTTTTTACCTAATTAATAAATAAATAACAAACTTAGATAAACATCAGTGTAGACTAATAACTTAAGATATTTCATATTTGTGACAATATATCAGAAAAGCTTCCTAAGAAACTGTCACTAAGATCTTACCTTTTGAAAGAAATTATCTTGACCTTTTTTGGTACATCTTCTCATCAATGCTTTTATGTGCGAGCAAACACGGTAGCCATATAACGCATAGCTTTTCCATGCACAAATGTTTTCAGTAGTTCATATTGATACTCCTATAGTATCTGCTAATTCACATACGTGCAACTTTTCATAACGAATTAATTCGTAACGTTTATTCAAAGAATAGTATATTCTACAATAAGTATTGGAATGGCCTATATTCTGAACGAGCGAAAAATTTGTAACCCGAGTCGAAGACGAGGATTACGGTTCGCGAGTGTGGATTACGCCACTCCAAACAAGTTGTAGACTATAGTTTCTCTAACACAATGTCTTGAAATCTCACCAATATTCCAGAAGAAATTTGAAAAATTATTAAATGTCAAACGTAAAACCAGAAATGAATACTTGAATTGTTAGGAAGTAACCATGGTAGTAATTGAAACAACAGCTTCTGATTCGTTGAAATGATTCTAAACGGCATATGGAATCATTCTTAACGATTATTTGGAATGTCATTGGTTCCAACATAATTTTTGGTTATGGAATATGCAAATTCCGAAACAGTGTTAGAAAAAATTATTTATAAATTGTCAAGGACAAAATTGAATAAATTTATTATGTGTACAGCCACAATTTGCAAGGCTTCGCACAGGGAAAATCACAAAAATATCTGAACACAGACGAAGAAAGAACTTTCCCTTTCCGCGTCACTCGTTATGTGAAATGTCGCTCGTTAAGGGAGTCATATAATATTTTTGCTTGTTATGTGAGTTAATATGTATAAGAGATGCCCTTTTCAGAAGATTCGGTGATAGAATAGAGAGTAATGTAATGCTTGTATTGCAATATGCGAAAATTTTCACTCATATTATTCTATTAATTTCAGATCTGCCGCCAATTCCAACTGACGTTTTCGTTAACGAACGTCGTCGTGGTCGAACACTTTCAATCCGCTGGTCGTCTCCACTTCCAGTAAATCCCTCAACGCCTACTTCCAGGGTCCTTTACATCTTGGAAGAGCGTCACCACGCAGGGAGATTCTTTACAGAGTCACGTTTGAGTCCTTGGATACCTAGGCACAAGACTACTAAACAGAATGCATTACTTAGGCATGTGGTAAAACCGGGAAGATGGTACCAGTTTCGCGTGGCAGCCGTTAATGAAAATGGAACGAGAGGATGGAGTGCAAACAGTGTCAAGTTGATCACCAGTTTGAGTAAGTAAAATAGGAACTTTTAGTTGAATAATCGTTAATAAGTAATCGGGATCGAACTTTTCTAAACACGTTTGTATTGAGCAACTGACGAATTAATTTTTAGGACCAAGACCACCTGCTGCTCCACCTAATATAACGATAGGCCCTCTACGCCTAGCAGCAGATGGCTCTTTATGGGGCGAACTACTGTGGACTGTTCCAGCATCGGATTTACCCATACAAAGATACAAAGTATTTTGGAGTCGGCGACTACATGGAGCTACAGCCTTAGATAGTGTATTAGTTCAACACCAAACTGTTCCAAAAGTAAGTGAAATTCAAATAATTTCCTACTTGTTCAGTTGATTTATCAGATTTGAATTGAATTGAACAGTTCATTCTATCTCGTAAGAAACTCAAACTTAACTAACAAAATAAAATAGATATAGAAAGTAAATGAATAATCTGATTGCTTTAACAATGTATTATTTTTTTTCATTGAATATAAGTACATCATAGTACAAGGTTATATAAATACGAATATAGTTAGATAAGCAGAACCAAATCAATTTGAATTTGAAACTGAAACTTGATCTGGACTAGCTACATACATGCACGTCATAAAATTATCGATTTGTACAAATTATACTAGAAATAAACACTTTATAAAGTAAAACTAGAGTTATCACAGCTATCACTAGAGGAAGATTCTTAAATTGAAAACATATTGAAGTTTCTGATAATGTAGGAGGATTAATGTATTGTTAAATTAAAACATAATCATTTATATATTAGCAATGTACAACCTCAAATTGACTTGACTTCGATTATCCAGTTTTCCTGTAATCGAATCCGTGTATAATAGCGTTACGTAATAACTGGTAGCTTCCATTCTTCAAATGCAATTTTTTTCACTAGCAAAATATATAAATAAAAGTTTTCAGATTTAAAACAATTTTGCTTCAGAGCTTGGCTACCATAAATTGTTCCAAAAATGTGCAATCGTAAAATATCAAAATCTAATTAAAAATTTGAAGGATATATATTCTATGGTCCACATTCACAAGCAACCGTTACTGTAAAAGTCTCCTGCACCCAATTCGTCCTTAGAGTTTCTGGCAGAGGAGAGTCGTTTACTAGATCAGGTTCCTTTTCGGGTGGGACTCCCAAAACATCTTTCCTGCGAAGGACGCGTATGCGGTAAGGTCGAGGGCGACAGTGGTATGTACCCACTGCCCCACAGGCCTCGTTCGAGCATTCCGCTGTTGTTAGGTAACGGGGGTGATAAGCGCGACCTAAATCCATGAGACGATAGTGGGATCCACAAGAGCAGGGCAGAGGGAGAGATAATGTATGGAAGTAAGGAATTATCTCTGACTTAGCTGAATTCATTTGCAGGAGTTTCTGGAAATAAATTGTCATAGATGATATAGGCTCATCGAAAACAATTGCGTTTCCTTAATACCAATTAATATTTTTACTCACATCATACGTAGCCATAGCAGAATTTGGTCGCCTCTTGAACGGAATTTCATTAGGTTCAATAATTTTAAGTACTTCTTTCTTTTGTCCATCAGTATCACCACAGTGTTCGTCCAAAGAATTACAATCATAATCGTCAGATGTTTTCTGTTGTTCGTTAGAGTCATAAATATGTTGAGCAGGGTTAAGGTCTTTCCATTGTGCTATTTCCTTCCAACGGGGACTGCGAATACTTGACGCAAAGGTGAATAATAATAAATATAGATAAAACAAAATCTGTAAGAAAATATTCGTCAGGTAAACATACTACGAGTTTGTGGCAATTAGAATAAGTAGAACAAAAGAGTGAATGGTAAGAAAGCAATAATAAAGATGTAAAGTTGGTACTTTGCGTATCGTAAAGTAAAGTAAGCGCTTTTCCATTTTTTGCTTTACACACTTCAGGACTCCACCATCAATGTACGCGTGGCTGTCGAAACAAACTCTAGACAGCACAGAGCCCAATTTAACTTATTTCTACTTTTTTCACCACATTCCTTCTAATATTACATTATTCATACTACAACTGTCTACCAACTAATATATATTAAAAATTTACGCTCACCTTCCGGTGCTTCATACTCACAGCCATGATTTGCCAGAATATTTGGCTAGACTAAATAAAAAATCTGTACTAACTCTTTTATATACTCATACTAGACAATGCCGTCCATTAGCAGTTGCATTAGTACTTGTCCACAAGTTCTCAAGTTAATGTAGTATTGAAAACTGAAACTTAAGCGCTGGTCAACAAGATTTTCTCTTAGAACACACATAATAGACGCTTTTATCTTTTGATATTAATATCATATAAAAGATATCAACGGATTTGTTTTTAAAATTTGTTTTCGTCAGGTAACATAATAATAGAATTTTGAAATGTAATTATTGACTGAATTCTTAAAACGAGGCGAGACATGAGATATACAAAATGAACAATATTTAGTTATTGCATTTTCTTATTTTTTTATTGTGATAATTTCGGTTGTTTCGATTACTATGATCACTAACACCCGAGTACAGTTGTGTTTATATATCGATTGTTTTCTTAAGTATTTTACAGTGCTATATTTTATCAGTAAGGTTTATTTCTTTTAAGTATTCGATTATGTTGTGTGAGGTTGTGCGGTTATTGGCTAGTACTTCTTTTAGTATGTTTGATATGTTGTGATTGTGCCTTTGTGTGGTGTATTTTGTGCATTGAGTGATTATGTGTTGTACAGTTACCGGTACGTTTCAGTAATCACACTTTTTTGGTTCTTTTCGTTGCATCAGGTGTTCGTGAGTGTAACGAGTGTGGCCTATTCGTAGTCGGGCTATGATGACTTGGTTTCTGCGGCTTCCGGGTGTTGGCCAGTTGAGTGGATCTTCTCTTATGTCTCGGAGTTTATTATTTGTGGTGCAGCTCCATTCGGCTCTCCATTCTTTGTTCATGTTTGCTTTTATTCTGCTTTTTATATCGTCTATTGGCGTGTCTATTTTTGTGATGATTTCCATTGTGCATGCTTTTTTTGCTTCTGTGTCTGCTCTTTAATTTCTTTTGATTCCTATGTGTGATGGTATCCATAAGAGCTATGTTTCTTTCCCTTGTTGGGATGCTATGTTTATGTTGTCTTGTATGTTTTGTATTAGGTTGTTGTTGATGTGAGGATTTTTGATCGATTGCAATACTCTTAGGGAATCTGAGCATATCATAAACTTGTGTCTGACGTGAGAAGTATTATGTTGTCCATGGTTGAGCGTCCTTTTCTAAATCCATTTTGTGAGCTCGCTAGGAGTTGATTTTTTTCCAGGTGCCACATAATTCTCTTGCTTATCATTTTCTAGAGGACTTTACCTAGTGTGTTTGAAAGGGCTATTGGACGATAACTTGACGGATTTGTTTTTGGTTTATTTGGTTTTAATACAGATATTACTATTACTTTTTCCCAAGTCTCTGGGTAGACACCTTGTTGCAGGATGTTACTGTAAATTTTCAGGAGGTATTCGATCGATGCATCAGGGAGGTGTTTTCTGAATTCAAATAGGATTCCATCTGGTCCAGGGCAGCTTTCTCCTTTGATTTCGTTGATCGTAGTGGTTAGTTCATGCAACTGGAATGGTTTGTTCAATGGGTCGTTTCCTTCACTTTTTATACGTATTTCTTTGGTTTCTGATATTTTTTGTACTGTAAGAAGTTCGAGGGGAGTTGTTTATCTGATGAGCTTTCTTGGAAATGTTCTGCTAGGGTATATGCTATTTCTTGTTCGTCCGAGATTATTCTGTCGTTGATCTCTAAAGCGTTTATCTGTGGAAGGAATTTCCCGTTTTTGATTTTCCTTATTTTAGACCAGACCTCTTGCGGTTGTGTTTGGGAAGTTATTGTTGTCACGTATTTTCTCCATGATTCTCGTTTGCTATTGAGTATTGTTCGACGAAGTATCGCTTGTGTTTTCCTTAGTCCGATTAGGTTTTCTGTTGAGCTGTTCTTTCGATACTGGCAGCGTGCTTTTTCATTGTTTTTCATGGCGATTTTGCATTCTTGGTTCCACCATGGTACTATTTTTGTCATATCTTTCATTTTTCTCTCTCCGAAGGTGTTTTCTGCGGCTTTAACGATGTTTCTTGTAAAGTTCTCTACTATTTCGTTAATATTATTTATCTCATCTGTATCTTCGGTTTTCACGTTGATTGTAAATTCGGTTCATTTGGTATGATTGATTTTCCATTTGGCGTAGTTTGGGTGGATATTGGAGTTGGTTTGTTGGATGGTTGATTTCATTATGATGGGAAAATGATCAAAGTTAAAGAGGCAGGGGATGGTGCTCCATGTGAAATTTGCTGCTATGGTGGGGGAGCAGAAGGTTAGATCAATGACTGAGAGAGTATTCGTGCTTTTGCTCAAGTGTATTGGAGATCCGTCGTTGAGAAGTATAAAGTTGTTATTATTTGATATCTTTTCTATTGTTTTTCCGTTTGTGTTGATGTTGTTTGATCCCCATATAGTATTGTGAGCGTTAAAGTCTCCTGTAATTATGAATGGAGTTGGCAGTTGATTTATGATGTGTTCTATGTCGTTCTCTTGCATGATTTGGTTTGGCGGATGGTATATATTGCATATTGTAATATTGAACGGCGTTAAGGTTTTTACTGCTACTGCTTCTAAGTTGGTGTTTAATGGTATCTGAGATGAGGGGTTTTTGGAATGAATAAGGGTTGCTACACCTCCGCTGGCGTTGAGGTGTGTGTTACAGTCTTTTCTATATGCGGTTTAGTTTCTTATGTTTATTGTTTGTGTTTCTTTTAATCTACTTTCTTGGATAAAAATATATTCTGGTGAATAGTCTGCTATTAGTTTCTAAAGCTCACCCCGATGGGCAAGAAGTTCATTGCTATTCCATTGAATTAACATTCTGATAGTGAGTCCTGACTAGAGTAAATATCCTCGTGTAATTCTTTGTTGAGTTGTTTTGTTAAAGTGTTCTGCACTTTGGTGAAGCGTGTTTTTATTCCTCTGTCGTTTAGGAGTGAGTACAGTGACTTTAGCATTTGGATTAGTCCAACGATTGGTGAATGTTCTGGCGACGTATAGTTGGTCTGGAACTCCAAATACAAAAAAGAAAAAAAAAATACAAAAAAAAAATAATAAAAAAATAAAAGTCTATGTCTAACTTTTTTTTGTTTAAGGACCAGACAACATTTGAATTGAAAAAACTTCAAGCAAACTCTTTATATTTTCTTCAAGTACAAGCATTGGCCCAATTTGGAAAAGAAAGACTAAAGGGTGAAAAGGCTGCTTTAGTATTGAATACTACAAATTTCACTAACGGTAAGTACCTCTCATAACTTATTTTAAAGTTCGTTACAGAATGAGAGAGAGCAATAAATCAAAATTTGCAAGAGTAGTTTTGGAGCTTTGTCAAAATTGCTCTCTCATTTTGAAACTAAATATACAGTGAATGCTTATAAGTCCTGTTTAGACACATTTCAATTTCTCATTATTTCAATATAATAAATATTGAAGTAATTTTTTATATGAAAATGTTTATATGCTCGGTATAAAAAAGCCGGAGTAGAATTTTCGTTCAAAAAAAGTTATGTACTTACAACTCATTGTACGTCGCTCCAAAACAAGTGAATTATTACTAGATATCCGGTACTCGTTTGCTTAAACCGATCAAGATAAATCGAATTGATCACGTTATTTACTTGGGTGTTGAATAGCCTGAATTTGAGTTGTTGAAATCTTCAAAACGTGTAAATGTAGGAAATTCGTTCGGTTGTCATTCAAAAACTCTCTTTAGACCCAAATAGAAAAAATTAAAATCAGTTCCATGGTTGAGTGAACATTTTTGATATTGTCATTTAAATTTCATTGCAAATAAGTTTCAAACTGGACAAAACGTTGAGCAGAAGAAAGAGCAGCTCGTGATAATTTTAAAAAGCAACAATTGTTTAGTATCTAGCGGTTAAGATCTTTCAGGAAGCGTCGGAAGAGAGCGGTGGCCCGATAGAAATTATACTGCTGCTGCGGTAAGTGTCGAGAAGCAAAATTAAACTTCTTCGTATAAGTTTTTTCATTGGGGAAGCGCTGAAACATTTATGACTGATGATTTTGAAGGATACGTTCTGTTTCAATTATAATAGTTAATTTTTTTTTTCGTTTATGAAAAAAGTATATTGTGCTGTAATCTGTTTTTTCTTTCGCTCTTTTTACACTAGTCATATAATACGAGATCATAAAGACGTTTTCACGTAAAACATTGTGGCAGTATCTATCTACCTATTTAATTATGTATGCAAATTGGGAATAGGTGTTTAGAAAATTGTGTTAAAGTTACAGAGGTTCCTAATTCAGCTGCACTGACGGACAGCAAAGAAAACAACAAAAGAATTGCAAAAGTTGAAGGCCTTCATATCCAAAAAGTATTTTGGAACAAAGATAAATTGCTAGCAAGGGTTGTCTGGAGACGAAAAAGAAATTCAAATACTAGATTCACTGTGACTTGGTGGGCAGGACCTTGCCAACACTCCAATAAAAATATATCTTCGCATTTACAGATGGCTGTTACAACAAAAGTAAGATGAAATATTATAATTCGCGCAATTATTTTTGTAAATCAGGAGAATGTAATTTGCTGGTTTTTATATTTGAATAACTAACTTATAAACGCTCAATGCTGTAAGTGAAAAAAAAAAGGAAAATTTACAAACAAGTCTGAGCTAAATACAAAATTATTATTATTTTTCCGTAATTTTTCACTTATTCTGTGCTGAATGTTAGTTAGACATTATTCTTCCACCAATCATTGTTTGCAGCTCTTCTTTATAATTTGAACTTCTTAATATATTGTTTCATATTTCAGTCAACACATTACGACATTTACGATCTAAGTTTCAAATGCCGCTACAGAGTAAGTGTGCGGGAAGTCTCCTCAGAAGGCCTTAAATCTTTTTATGAAGCTTCAACTGTGTTTACAGCACCTTCTTGCGACGAAATTCAAACATTACTACTTAAAAATAAACCTGATTGTTCTCTTTATTCTAATTAATTTTTATTAGTATTAAAAACAAGGTTTATGAGTATTATATTTTAGTAATATTTGTTTTGTTGTATTATGTTAACTTATTTTTAGTAACTTTTACAATATCATACTTAAGATTATTTTCTATATGCAGGTATAACATTTTATAATAAAAAATCAGTACTTAATTTTTTTTTTTTGATAATGTTTCATTTTAAATACTAGATCTTCGCATTTTTAAGTCCTTACTCTATGCAGTAAAATGGTAGGAGTTTGATACTGAGAGACACGCTGTTCGGTGCCCCAAGTCTAGTATATAATTGTGAGTGGTGAAGAAGGCAGTGTGGCCCTTAGGCTGAAAAATTTGGAGATCCCTGGAGTAAATGATAATATGAAACAGTTGAACAAAAAGATACGAAATGAGCAGATATTTATGGAGTAAGTACTCAATCATAATAATTTCATGATATTCGAATATTTCAAGGAATATTTCCATGAGCAACAATTTAAAAATGAACAAACAGACAAGGAAAAATACGCCGGAACGATGCTGTAACTATTTTATTATAAAATGAGGAAGAACATAGAAGTGAATTATAGATGAAAAATATTATCCAAATAAAATTACTGTAACCAAATACAGAAAATATATACCTAAGAACTAGGTGAGTATAAAGCCATTAGAAAAAAGGAAATCCTATTTTGAGGCACTTGAACTACGCTATACTAAAACATGATGTTACTTTTTATTTAACTCTAATCTCAACTCAGCTTTGATTGAAATTGCATTTAATAACGAGATAAGAATAGGTCAAATAATTTAGAGTAGAAATGAAGCAAAAAACTTGAGACCATATTCAATAGTACAATGATGGAAATGGTAAACAAAATTTTAAAACTGAATTATAGTCTATTCCAGAAAAAACGGTCCAAGGGCTCTTATGTGAATACGATTCAAGCCTTCTGATTGGCCGAAATACGAACCAATTTTGCATTAGCAGCAAAATCGTACTTGGCTATCTGTCAGTTGTTCATCAATCATCATTAATAAATTTGTGCAGATTGAAGGTTCAAATTTGTATATATTCAGGTAATAATTGAATATATTGGTTGCTTTTATTTCCTGAATTTATTCCCAGAGAGTTTGCTCTAAATCCTGTATTTAATGTAAACGAATCGTGTTTGCACTTCGGCCAATCAAAAGGCTCAAATCGTAGACCCATAATGCAAAAGTACATATTCCTTATTAGATTCAAAATTATTACTGTTCCCTCACGATTTCTTAAGGGTGTTATGATTTCAAACATTGCAAGTATTTTAACAATTATGGTCTGAAATTATACCCTAAGATATTATCACAGTTATAGATAATAATATTGATAATATCAGTTTATTCTTTATCTATTTGAAAATTAATGTAATTAAAATCCAAGTTAGCATTCGCGAACAATCTAGAAAATGTTCAATTGTCAGACATTTGAATGTTAGCTCATTGTTGCAAAATTTAATTGTTTCTATTGGTCCGCTGGCTAATTCACGGCATTCTGATTGGTTAGAATATTGAACATTGTTGAAAAAGTTTACATGGAGTGGTGAGATGGTGTAATAATCATTCATAAAAGTGACGGCCAGCAACTCTGTTATTGTGCGACGAATTGTAAAGGAAATAATTTAATGTGACCTGCTATTTAATAAAATCACAGTAAAATTTTCCTTCATTTTTTTATCTATTCAATACATTATCAGCATAGCTTCATAACTTTGAAATACAGCCCACAAAATTTAATTCCTCTAGTCTGGCCATCGGTGACATAACATTGTTCATATTGTGCTGTAATAGGATATAATTGTTAATTAAAATTATTTAATACTTCGGCATCGGCATGTTTGTATAGTTCATTAAAAATAACAGTCAGTGAATGAACAAATATCTATTTGTCTTGTTGGCGTTTGTGGTACGAATCTTCAAAAAACAAGAAAAGTGTTTTTATCAATGTAAATTTCAATATTTCAAGCTAACAATCAATGTATTTATGTAATTAATGTTTTGAATTGCTTGTTAAAGGCAACTAGAACATTTGCCATTCAGTTATTTGAAGAATTAAAGGAACCTACCGCTGTCGAAGAGATGGAAATGAAATTTTACTCGGTTAAAATGTAGTCGCAGCTTCTTCAACAAGCATCAGGACTTCGTAATAAGCTCGCAGTTGTCTAAAAAAAGTAAGCATATCCCAAAGTAGATTTTAAAGTTTAATTGCGTATTTAAATTTTATTGTTAAATATGTTTAAAAAGCAAATTACCAGAATTTTTTGGTTTGATTACATAAAGCACTTATCAGTCTATTCGTAACTTGGATTTAAATCAAATTATGTACAGACGTTCATGATACAACAAATATTTTATAAAGTCAATTAATTTTGTATCAGATTTAGAACATCGACCAATATAAAATAACGAGTTGGAAATGCACAATACATAGGTATGAATTTGATTTAGATTTGAATTCAATTTTGGGAATAAGCACAATCCATATCGAATAAATCCCATGTTTTCAAGTTATGATAATTAGAATCATCTGTCTGTATTTCAGGACGTTTAGCATCCGAGGTAATCCTGCAAGAATGACATCCAAAGTAACGAAGTTTCCGAGCAACTGGCACAAAGATGGAATCACGGAAAAAGGCGACATATGTAATAATAAGAATGGTAAGTTTATTATTTATTACTACATAATAAAATATTATTTTCTTTCACTTGTGAACAAAATTCAAACTGGTTTGCTAATAATGAATTACTAGTGGTCGCCCAGTGTTCGACCGTGTTAGGTAAAATTAACTTGATATTCGACACTCCATCCAAATCTAGAATTAAGAATGGTGGCTCTCATTCAAGATTTTAAAGTGACTTTTTCTCCCCAATTCTCGAAAGGGGAAAGAAATCATTAAGTTTTTTCTTCAGCCATTTTCCCATTCGGTATATATTTCTCGATATATTCCAGCAAAAAATGATATCATTTTCAGCGATAAATTAGAATTGAACACCTGTATTTAATTAAAGCTTTCTGCAGTCCTTCTCCACATGAACTTCAAGTATATCAAATCTCACATTCCTCAATACGCACGATACAAAATTTTCTCTCTACGTAAAATTGAAGTAGGACATCCTGTATATAATTTTAGCTCCTAGCACTTCTTCTCCTCATGAACTCCAAGTATGCCAAATCTCAAATTCCTTCGTGCGCGCGGTAAAATGTTTTCTTTTCACGTAGAGTTAAAATAGGACACCCAGTATATACTTTTAGCTGTTTGCACTCTTTCTTCATATAAACTTCAAGTATGCCAAATCTCACATCTCTTTATGCGCGCGGTACAAATATTTCTCTTCACGTAAAATTAAAATGGGACACTTGTATATAATTTTAGCTTTCTGCACTTTCTTCTCCACACAGACTGCAAGTATGCCAAGTCTCACATTACTTCGTGTTCGTGCACGCGGTACAAAGTTTTCTTTTTGCGTAAAATTAAAATGGGACAGCCTGAAATACTTCTAGTTTTTTGCACTCCTCTATATAAACTTTAAATATGTTAAATCTCTCATTCCTTTATGCGCGCAGTGCAAATTTTTCTTTTCACGTAAAATTAAAATGGGATAGCTGTACATATTTTCAGCTATTTGCTTTCTTTCTCCATATAAACTTCAAGTATATCAAATCTTACTTTTCTTATTATGCGTAGTACAAAGTTTTCTTTTCACGTTAAATTAAATAGGAACTTCTTGTATATAATTTCAGCTTTCTGCATTCATTCTCCAGATAAACTTCAAGTTAGTCAAATCTCTTATTCCTTCGTGTGCGCGGTACAAAATTTTCTCTTCACATTGAGTTAAAATGGAACAGCCTGTATATACTTTTAGCTTTCTACACTCCTTCTCCATATAAACTTTAAGTATGTCAAATATCATATTCCTTTATGCGCTCAGTACAATGTTTTCTCTTCATGTAAAAATCAAATAACGTAAAATTAAATTAGGACAGCCTATATATAATTTTGGCTTTCTGCACTTCCTTCTGCACACATTACCTCGTGTGCGCGGTACAACGTTGTCTCTTCACGTCGTAAAATTAAAAGGGGACAGCCTGTATATACTTTCAGCTTTCTGCATTCCTTCAAATAAACTTCAAGTATGCCAAATCTCATATTTCTTCGTGTGCGCGGTACAAAGTTTTCTCTTCACGTAAAATTAAAATGCGTCACGTTGTATATAATTTTAGTTTTCTGCACTCCTTCATATAAACTTAAATTTTCGTGCGCATATGCTACAAAGCTTTATCTTTAGATTAAAATGGAACAGCCTGTATATAAAGAGGTCGAAAGGTTTCTTTTGATATATTAATATATAAATTCTCAAACTAGATCAATGATAAGGGATAATTGATTTGATACCCTAATGTGAACAAAAATGCGTAATGCTTATTATCCCTTCTTAACTCTTAAAAAATTTTAGATTAATTGGTCATCTTGAAATAAATTATTCTTGAACTGAAACTACGGGATTTTGAATAATACAAAAAATATTCAGTGGCTATTAATCGTATTTCAGTATGCCTTTTTGACTTGTTACCAAGAAGGCAATTAATATTTATTTTAATTTTACTTTTATCCTTTGCTAGTAACATATGGATCACTGGTTTACTAATAAATCGATAAATTCCAACATAATTTTTTACTAGTTTGAAATTTCTATCAATAAATACAAAGAAATTATAAATCAAATTGCTGAAATTATTTTATTTTAATTTTTTTCTATATATTTTTTGTGCATACGTAGTAGAATATAGTTCTTGAATTTAATTATTAATTTATGCGTAATAAAAATATTACGCGCCAAATCTAACTCTTCTAGTTTGAAATTTCGTCTGCTGATTTATGTAATTCGTTTACGTGTTCAGCGTTATGTTGTGAAAAGGAATAATTCTCAAATAAAACTATTCAATTAAAAGTATCATTTATCCTAAACTTCTGCATAGTTGTATATTTTATTCCAAATAATATAAAAGTTAGTAAACGCACTACAGACAGATATGCATCAGGTGTGCGTTTTTTAGCGCATTTTTCATGAAAAAGCGCTATTATATTCACTTTGGCTGTCTGTCTGTCTGGCTGGCTGGCTGGCTGGCTGGCTGGCGTGACGCTGAACTCTCAGCAACTATACTATTTACAGACTTGAAACTGGTACTAAATAAAAGCTGTTGTTTCGTAGGTTTGCACAAATTGCTTTAATTCAAGCTCAGTGGTTGTGGAAGATTAAATTATTCAATTACTTGCTTCAAGTGAAACAATACTTATAGATATATATGACATTAGGGATATGGCAACTAAAATTTATTAAAGTAGATAAAAATTTAGTTTCAACTTTCACCGCGGGGGTCACTATTATTATGTACAGTTGTCAAATCTGTCCGGGATTCATTCAATGACTTGTTTGATGCGAATTTGAAGCTTATTAGAACGAATTATCATTATTGGATGAAAATTTGTTTACTTTTGGTGTATTTATTTATATAGCTTTGATAAAGATCAAATTATCATTTTAAGGTAAAGCATTTGACCTCCCGTCAGTCAATAACTAAACAATGAAAATGAAAGGATATTTTTAAGTTTGTACATGCATAAATTATGTACCTATCAAATAGTCAACTTGAAACTAGTACTAAATGAAAGCTGCTGTTTCGTAGGTTTGCCCAAACTGCTTGATTTCAAGCTCAGTAATTGTGAGAGATGGTAATTTGCGAAATCTCTGAAGTAACAAGCATTCATGAGCTGTCAAAAATGCGCTTTCATCATCTAGATGATTCTTCCATTTTTATACGTAACTCTATTCAATCAACAAGAAATGTGAAAAGCGTGTTTATTTATTTATGTCCTATTTCCTGGAAAATTAACTTGAGCTTAAATGACGGGGAGTTGACCAATGAACTGGATTTGGATTTATTTAATTAATTTGATTGACTAGTGGTGACACAAAAGATGCTAAAATTGATATTGTCACTAAGAAAGTGAGCCATTTAAACCGAATTAATTTAATGAAGGAAAAAACTTTTCAGAACTCATTTTATAAATAAATATGTTTTATTGGGATATAAGTTCTGTACATTTATTAGAAACACAACGTTTCGACAGCAAAGTGCTGCCTTTTTCAAGTGTAAAGAAATATAAATATAATAAACAAAATTGTCAAGACAACAAAAATAAAAGTACAAGTAGTAACTAGATTAGTTTGAAATATATCAACTCCTAGGATCGTAGAGCTCTGCCTGTGATTGATGATTCAATATCCACAGGTCTTCAGGAGATAATAATGAAGGTCTAAATAGGGAAATTGTCAACTCCTTGTGGTTCTAGGTCAATCTGGCTCTACTCTTTTTGGTTTATATTATTTATATATTTATTATATTAATGCCCGGTTTTATAAAGGGCAGAGTATTTTACTTCCAGAGTAAATAAAATTTACTCTGTTAATTGACAGTCGATTATCTGACAGCAATGATTATGTTGTCATAAGGAAGCTCAAACTGATTAGAATTTGTTGAACAAAATAAATTTATTCTAGGAGTAAATTTACTTGGTCTTTTATAAAACCGGCCATTATTCGAATTAATTTAACTCGAGATCTTGAAATCGATCATTGATGTCCGATTTCATGACCAAGAGTTAAATTAACCTGAAATAAATGGATAAAGAGTTAACTAGGTTTCGATTTATTTAATTAATTTGTTTGGCTAGTGATACAAAAAAAAGGAGAAATTGATATTTTTACCAAGGAAATGAGTCATTTAGGCTGGATTAATTTAATTTGAGATTCTGAAATCTGCCATTAGAGTTGTACAAAATTAGTGTTAATTTTCATATTTTAAGTTAGCAATCAGTATGATCATGTAAGTGATGTTCCGAATTTTTTTACAGCAATCTCTGCTTATCGAATTTTTCAAGAGCCTTGTCGGTTCATCAATTTTTTTTGAAGAAATGAAGAAATCTACCATTAATTAGATGCAATTGCGATCGGTTGAATGGAGTCGCAACTACTTCAAGAAGCATCAGGATTATGTAATGAGCCTATATTGTACATAAATTTGGATCAATCGCTGTCGACAATATACATTTGGAGGAGGACACAAAAGATGGATCATCATGCTTTATTCTGTTCCCGAAAAACCTACCACTTCCAAAGCCAAAAAGTGAGTTTATCTATTTATTCTATAGTTAATGAACAATTGAAATACACGTTATGTCCTACCAACAGAAGTATATTTTTTTGAACGAATTTAGCTTGTTTTCGGCACGTTTATTGAACTTAACACATTTTTCTGTTTGCTTACACAACGATTATTCACTTTTGGCTGATTTTGGCATAATAAGCTATATTTTGGATAATAAAAAATGAAAATATCTATCGAAATTAAATAAAAAATTACTACCGCGATACATTTGAAAATGGTGTCAACTGATGCTTAGCAATTGTTTGGGGAAAAGTTGCTTCCAGTTTTTCTTGGACACGAGCATTTAATTCTTGAATATTGCTTACAGACTGCGATCGCAGCTTGTTTTCCCTAATATACTAAAAGATGTCGATCAGTTAAAAATTTGGGACTACTAGACATACATTTTAAAAGTTTAATTTTGTTTTGTGCGAAAGTAGTCACACTGACTAATTGAAGATAAAATAAATAAATTAAGGATATATTCGGTGGCTGTTGCTGGGTTTGATAAAAATTAAACCATCAATGAGAGGTCAATTTAATTTAATTCCAATATTTCGCCCAATATCTTGGACTCTCTCAGGGAACCACAAGAATATCACAATTGTATAAAATTTATTTTGAATTTTACTTACAAAATTCATTTGACAGTTAAAAACTTTTTTGAAAGACCGAGAGAGAATATTTTTTTTGTCTCATATTACGTCACTACATTTATTATTTTTTTTTATCTTCTATTCCTGATTATCATTTCATTATATAAGGAAGATATGGAATTTCAATAGTGAATTAATAGTGATTCAATGATGTTTAACACATATTTTTTTTTGTTTTCAGCTTCTGAAGATCTCTTGCAACTACCAGGAAGCCGTGGATGTGAAGCAGTACTCTTTTAAGAAGTTTTGATTGATTAGCAGCTTCTTCAGCTAACGCCAGACTCTACGGATTTGATGCGAATTGTTATCATGTTGTAAACAAAAATATAATGAAAAGACAAAAAATTTATGATCAATCATTATTAATTCAACTTTTTAAAATATTTACTCATGTTCAAAGAGAATATTTGTTCAGAAAACATCAATTGATGACATGCATGTATAATTTAAATTAATTTAAGCAATTATGTAGATTACTGTGTTATACCACAGACGTAACTCATTAATTAGGTCTATTGTTGTATTTTGTTTCTTTATCTCGTGTTCATTAAGTCGGTTTCAAATTGCTTTGAGAATGCTGTGAATATATTGGGGCTTTGTACAAAATCGTGTTAACGTAGAGATCTAAATTATTTTGAAACTAAATTGGGATTTAAAATTCGCGCATCATAGTTTTTGGGCGCTTAGGCCCTCGGGCGTATTATAATTCGTTTTGAATATCCGTTTTGCTTTTCATTTTGGTTACTAAACAATTGTCTTGTTTTTTTTTTTTTAAATTTTAAATGTCCTTGTGTCGTAGCTTGGGCCAACGTTGGATTTTTATTCGGTACACGACCATATAGCTTTGGGAACACCCCCCTCCTAAACGACGGAGCAGACGGAATTTTCAGACTATATGCCGGTGTCGTTACGGGAAATGTATGGAACGCTCGTTTTGTCGGCGACGGTCCGGGTCTTGGTGGGATCATTGAACAAACAATATCACACGTTATGTGTGGATATTGTTCTTCAGTGATGCCATGAAGATTCCGACTTCACGAGATGACGCTTAGTCGGCAACCGTACTCGTGTAATTAGGCGACCATCCGGGTCTCGGCTTGACAGACCACGAAATAATTAGAGTCATTTTTGTTTTTGCTAAAACGAGCACAATCGGCTGCTTATGGGTTCAAATTCTAGAATCAGTAGTATAATATATTTCAGCATTTCTTTAAGCAACTTTGCGATGTAAGCAGTTAAAAGTCCTAAAATTTACATATGACACAGCAATCAAAAACCAGCTAGCTTCAGGTTATTGTAATTTTTAAACAAATTAGGCCTAGTTGCGTAAGTATTGTTAACATATTATTAACTGACATGTCAGCTCAATTTTCTATTAAGTCCAATTGTTTCTTTTTTTTTTAGAGAAAAAATTTGGATTATTATTACACTATTTTGCTTGTAACATTCAAATGACAATTTAAAATTGTAGTTATTATAGAATCACATATAAAATATCATAATTTGTACTGAAATTCTAAGGATGTAAGGCTTTCAAAAAAAATCAGAAAAGTCTTGTCCACACTATTCTATATTTTCTTTGCGGAAAAACGCTGACCGGTATCGATTATTTACATAATCATCTTCAGAGCCGATGGAGACCACAATAAAACGTTCACAAAAATTTTGAATTCAAAATTTAAATAATTTAATTTAACAAGTATTTACTTATATTAAAATGTCCATTATTAAGATTTGAATAACCTGACCAAATATTTTACAAGGCTTCACGCAACTAGGTTTTGATGTAAAATAATTATGTTTAAAATGTTCTATTTGTAGACTTTCAAAGAAAATTTGTGAAAATATTCATAACATTATTTATTCTTGGGTGAGTGCCCGAGAATTTTATTTTTTTTTGTTTTGAATGTGATTCCCGCGTAATTACATCTAGTATTCCGTATATTTTTATATCAAGTTACCTACCTTTGTTAATTTTTGTATCATTATTTTCTGAAGAAGATCCTTGGTCAAAGGATCAATACTTCAAAATTTCCAATAACTACACAAAATTTATAATTAAAAATAATTGTATTATCCATTTGAATTTTGAAAAAATGTATAGATCATTGTAAAAACAAGTAAAAAGCTATTTTCATTATAATATCCAGTTTTCAATGTCATTTCAGAAGCAATTCTCTTGTAATTATTGTATGTATTTAAAACTATATCATATTATACTTATATAGTGAATAATGCTGTAATTCTGTATATTATAATATAAATTTCTGCATGAATAAAAGTTATATGTTTTGGAATATATGCTGTCAATTTCTTCATTCAAAATACTACCCTTCATATTGTTATTGAATCTAGTTCCAAAATTTCCCACTAGGTAGTAGCACCTGTCAATAAAAAAAAATCCGTATGAGCTGCTTAAAACATTAAAAAATGATAAAAATTGAAAATAATTTAGGTACACGTATGTAGTTCATAAAACTGCCGCAAGGGGGCAGCACCTATCAATAAGACCAATTAGCAATCATGTCATGTGTTTTGAGAAATCTCGCTTGTGATGATGAATTTTGTATGCTCGAAAAATCCAAATTTTGTATCCGGGTAGCAGGATCAAAAAGAGTTCTCTCAAAGATTTAATTAGTGATTTTCTCGAAAACTACGGAATTTAGGAACAAATGTTTCAAATAAAATTTACATAACTTTCAACGTTCTACAAGTTTTGTTTAAAAATGTTTTCCCTAAAGCTTATAGTTTTTGAGAAACGATATGTTACTACCTCTAATTTAAGGGTTGAAAGAAATTTTCATTTATCTTTTTGATAGCCCTTTCAAAACTGCATACGGTAATGTAATTAAATTTTCTCTAAATGCAATAGTTCAGAAGATAATTGAGAAAAACACTTTCCAAGAATCCTTGAATTTGCTCCTGCCTCTTCTGCTTGCCTAATACAAATTTCTGATATTTTGAATTTATCATGACGAATTTTCAATTCTGTACATTCGAAAAATTCAAACATAGTATTAAGAGAGCAGAAATGACAAGAGTAAATTCGTGGGTTTTAAGAGGGATTTTTTCAAGTTTATTCCTAAACTATAAGCCTTAGAGAAATTTTAATCATATCACCGTACGCAGTTTTAGAAGAGCTATCGAAAAGGCAAATAAAATTTTCTTTTAACCCTTAAATTAAAGGTAGTTACATATCGTTTCTCGAAAATTATAAGCCATAAAGAAAATATGTTCAAACAAAACTTGTAGAACGTTGAAAGTTATGTAAATTTTATTTGAAACATTTGTTCCTAAATCTCTTAGTTTTCGAGAAAATCGCTAATTAAATCTTTGAAAGATCTCTTTCAGATCCTGCTACCCGGATACAAAATTTGGATTTTTCGAGCACACAAAATCAAAGCGATTTTCATCAAACATGAGATGATTGCTAATTGGTCATATTGACAGGTGCTGCCCTCTGGTGGCAATTTTCTGAACTATATACATGTTATTAAATGATTGTTTGCGGTAACATTTGGATCTTTATTTGTATAATTCAATTAGACTATCCTACAAGGAATAAAGGAAAAGGATTATTACTAAAGCAAATTATATATTACAAATACTTTATTCAAATGATAAGATAATATAAATATTTTCACATCTTCAAGATTAAGATTTATCAAATTATCTCAATTTAAAACTAAAAAATATTATTTTACGAAGAAACTTAATTTTTAAAATCCATTTTTTGATTGATATACCCCAAAATAACAGATTTAAGCCCAATCGGATCATTTATAATATAAGATTTAATTAAGTACTTCTATATTATTCTACTTGGAAATTAAAAACATGTGAGAATATTAAATATTTCATTTTAAATTAAAATATCTAAATGAGATTTTCTTCTTATAATATAATTATTTGAACTAATAAAAACATATTAATTGTTATATATTGAGAGCTTATCATATCATAAAACAATTTTATTTACTATTCTTCACTTGAAAATTGATTTAGGTCTACTCAACATTTTGGGAAATAAGTTTTTGTGGTAATTAGAAAAAGGTACAAAGTGGAAAAATGGAATTGAAGAATAATGTTGAGCCGTGATTCGCTTCCAGGCAATGACTTAGGGAAAAGGGACGAATCCTTCTGCCGAAATTCTTCCTTGACGTCCAGAGGAACTCCAGTAAAATCTAAGCACAGAAGCGGCTCCAAGAGCTGTTAAATAAAGAAAAAATAAAATTAGAATTAGAGTAATAAATATATGTAAAAAAATAAATTTGGTTTAAATAAAAACAGTTCTCAAGTTCAAAGAAAATAAGAGAATGATATTCACTTTAATTTGGAAAGATGTGAGCAAAGTCTATTCTTTGAAGAAGCTGCTTCTGATGCTTAACTGCTCCAGGTGACCAAGTTGCTATCCTCTGCGATGCTTTTCCTCTCAAGTCGCTTGACTCATCCTCAGCATATGATCTATAAGTATGAAAAATACATAATAAATAATGAAAGAATTTTTTTTTTTAATAAATATGTTTTATTGAGGGAAATTTTGTATAAAAATAATTAGAAACACAACGTTTCAACAGCAAAATGTTGCCTTTTTCAAGTGAAATAAAAATTATACATTTTTAAATTCTTTTATGTCCTGTTCAGACGTAGTCACTTAGTTATGGGACATTCAGTTGGATTTTAAAACGTGTTTTTTACAGTCTTTCAAAGTTATATTTCTTTACGGTTTCGAACATTCAGTTATAGATTTTTATTTTGTTTCTATATGTTTTTTTACAGTATGAAACATTTAAGGGTGTGATTTTATGGCATGGAAGGTTGTTTCAAGAATTTTTAATGTCACAAATCACTTCCGGGACTAACTGAAATACAATTCTGTGGCATCAAACATGTTAAAATTCATGAATAATTTTATCAATTATGATTGTGTAATATTGTTATAATCAGAAGAATATTCTCGAACTCTTAACCATTGCATCAATACAATAATAGCTCATCTTATGACTAATCTACTACTGTTTTCATACCTTTCAAAACATTTATTTCCATGTTCTTCCTCATCAACTCATGACCATTTCGTACCTTTTTCTTATGTCTGCTCGTGCTCGTTAATTTGCAAATTATTGAATTATCTAAATGAAGACTACTTTTCAACTCATTACACTTCATATTTACTGCCGGTAAGCTGAATAATTTATAGACAATTAATAACGGATAGGTGTAAATAAAAGTTTGTGTATTTTTTTAATTTTAGAAAGATAAACAACAATTTTTGTAATCACAAACACAAACCACTTTTTTCATCCCAATAATCTGCCATTTTTGCTTCCCCTTCTCTGACTTCTGTCAAACTTTGAAACAACAGATAGGTACGTTTTTTGTTCTTGAAAAGTGCTTCCAACTTTTATTTGTGGAAAAAATAATTCAAAAATAACTAACAAACCTCGTGATATTTCATTTAATTTCAATTTGAAGCGCATGCGAAATATTTTTGCGCTGTTTTTACAATTTTTGAACATCTGCTGTACTCATTTAATTTCCTAATTATTCATGTGCACTATTTCATCACTAGATGACTCTGCTACGGAAGATTAAAGTCAGAAAAAATAAAAATGGCGAGCATAGCATAGTCGCATGCTTGTGTAGCGGTTTTATTATAACGTATAAATATTAAGTAATTTTATTATTTAATAAAATACGCCGAAATGTCCAAAGAATTCTATTTACGTTATTATGTGGGCCACAAAGGTAAATTTGGTCATGAATTCTTAGAATTTGAGTTTCGGCCTGATGGTAAACTCCGTTATGCCAACAATTCAAACTACAAGAACGACACAATGATCAGAAAAGAAGTGTACGTTCACAATTGCGTGATGGACGAATTAAAACGTATTATATTGGACTCTGAAATAATGCAAGAGGATGACTCCTTGTGGCCGCAACCTGACCGTATTGGCAGACAAGAACTGGAAATTGTAATAGATGATGAACATATTTCATTTACTACTTCAAAAACTGGATCTCTTGTTGATGTTAACCAATCCAAAGACCCTGAGGGACTTCGCTGTTTCTATTATTTGGTACAAGATCTCAAATGTCTTGTTTTCTCATTAATTGGACTACATTTCAAGATTAAACCTATCTAAGTTACAAATTTGGAGCTTTAATTTTATTTTAGAGTTTTATTAATGACGTATTTTGTGAGACTTTTGTATTTAATTATAATTGAAAAATACATACCATTACAATGTAGCGATGTGTATATAAATAACAAAACTGTATTACCTATGGATAGGAACACTTATTTTCTGTAAAAAATTAATTTAAATTATATTCACAATTTCAATAAAAGTTTTTATTACTCTCCAATGTTCAGCTTTTATTTTCAAACCTTTTTTTGAATGGTTAAACTTATTAAATATTTGAATTCTGCTTATTTTTATTTATTTTATAACGCATCTGTAATTTCACAAAGATCATAATATTTTTATTGATATTGTACATGGTCAACCCCCATCACAATTGTCAAAATTGAAAAACTTACAGAAAATGAGATGAATATATATTAAACTTCACACCCTGATTCTCATAAAAATTCAAGCTAATCGATTCGGAAATCTCATTCTAATTTATGACATTAAATTCAATCCAAAATCATTTCCTGAAATAAATATGCAAAATTAGGACGAAATTAACCAATTTGAGACTGTAGATTACTATTAAATATTTTTAGTACAATCAATTTTTTGATACCCTATTTCTGGTGTTTCTTCCTTTCTCGTGTGTTACTCACAATCTTGAAAATATTTTCAAATCGTTTCCTATTAAATCATACATATAAGAAAAAACTCTGTGAAGTTGACACTTGAAAAGTTAGATGATGCTGAGGTACCAAAAATCAAATTTTCTCGTTTTTTACCGCCGACAATTCATCCAACTCAACAATTTCAAGTCGAAATTATGTACGAAAAATATCTAAAGAACGTATGATTTTTATTTTACGCTTAATGATGATCAAAAATTTGTCAGCAACCCTCAGTTCAAGCAATCAAAAGTGAATTCAGTGGCGGACTGTACGAGAGGGTTTTGGGGCGCCGCCCTAACAAATTAAAAAACAAAAACAAATATCCCGATAATCTAGCTTTACGATTTTTTTCAAGAAAATAGAAAGCGAAAGACTATACTCTGTTTGCGTTACGATAAATTTAATTCAACTTGTGAACTGTATGAAATGATACGCTGAAATTGGCTCTACATATTTTACCCAAGATCGATACAGCGATCGCCATGATAACCTCCGCGACGGAGGTAGTGGGAGAATTGGTGGCTCGTAGGCTTAGCTTAGTCCGTCCTAGCAAATGAGTGATATTTTGTGCGATTTTTATTAGTTTCATTACTTTCATTGGACTAGACTTTTGCCCCTACGTCTTCCCAGGTACATAAGTCACGAGCCACCACTGAGTGAATTTCAATTTTTATGAAGAATGCGAAACATTAGCTGCAAAAAACGAACGCAAATTGAAATGCAAGAGTGCATATTTAAGGGCGTTGAAACAGCAGCTTTCTGAAGAAATTATTCATGTATCAGAATGTAGAGAACTATATTTAATAATAAGCAAATAAATTGAGTGCAGTTCTTCACGGAGCCCGCCCGTTCAAACTTATTTATCAAAACTATATTTCAAGTATTATTCCTATAATAAAGTTAAATTTTTTATAGGGTCTAAAGAAAGCCGTTGCATTAAATGAAATTACGAAAGATAGATGTGCGTAAGAGAACCGCACTAAAAGAGCGACCGAAGCCAGCAAGCCGTGCGAGCATTCTTTATCTGAAATCAATAATGTATCAATCAATTCGTTGAAATAGGCAAAATTTGCAAGAATAAAAATTATTTCATTCCTTCCACTTGCGACTCGACAAAAATTCTTTTAGGTGCTTTCATCCGGGATAATGTGAAAAAAGAAATCAATTTAGCCCAAGGGCATAATTTTGAACATTTACTTTACTAGTTTCATCAATTTTTGTTCTGTTTATAAAGTATTTTCTTGTTATTTTTCTAATTTAAATAATTATTTATTGCATAAGTTGTTTTTAATTAATTATTTTCAATTTTTGAATTTGATACTATTGTTAATATCTAAAAAACCTTCAGAAATAGATAAATGGTTCTAATGACAAACTTGTCTTGGTTTTTACAGTAGATTTCAAAGCTATAGTTAAAAATGAGGGTTTCCATTTAAGAAATTTTGAAGCCAATTTTTAATTTTTATGAAAATCATTGAGATCATGGAAAACGTTATTTCATTGTGAGCACGTATGCACAAAATCAAATTTGTTTGACGACGTGAATTCGAGATATACAATTTTTAGTAGCTGCATGCATCTGTAAAAAAAAAATGCAATTATTTCAGAAATTGTTTGAAATAAAGGCATAGAGGAGAGTTCAAAAATATAATTAGATATAGGGTGTTCCATTTAAAATAAGGAAGTTGATGATTGCTAGTAAAAAACTCAGTTTATGAGACGAAACCGTTTATAATTCGCGCCAATTCAAACTACCGTCACTATCGAACGAATGCACATTCAAATTTCACTCCGTGCGTTAAACAAATAAGATCAATTAAAATTTATAACAAAAATTAATATCTGTATGATGACGTATTGTAATCGGTTAACCGTGAAATAAAAATAATACGTGCTGTGGACACATGACAAAAAATTTAGTGATATATAGAATATAGATCATTGATTGTACTATTTGAGAATCGGGCTAATCATTAACAACCAAACTGTCTCTTTATATATTTATAAAAATCCAGAACCGTAAACCACGTTTTTTGCGTACAACTTTCTTTAATTGTCTTATCACTCTCTTCCTCAATTACATGGCGGAATTCTTGATATTGTACAGAACCATCCCTCTGAGTAGCCAGTTTCGCCTGAACAGTAATTGTATAATAAACATAATCATTATCTCCTAAAAATTCTTCGACCTTTGACACAGGTATTGCAATTTCACTATTATTTGGTAGTGACATCATAATATTATCGCCATTTTCTATAATATTTCTACATTTTAATGTTCCTGAATTATCATCGGAATACAGTTTAATTTCATATTCATACTGACTCGATGCTTTTTCACATTCACAAGAAACATTCCATTGTAAGGACTGTGAATCTGAATCATATTTTTGCACAATTACGAAAATTGCTTCGGTAATATCCAAAATATACACCTGTTGTATACCTATACTGCTAAGGTGACAATAATTCCATTTAGCGAGATTTTCCTTCTTGGTCCAATAATTATTTGGATGTTGCTCACTAATATGATCAATCATATGTTTGCCTTGCCCTCTCCAATTACATCTCCCGTAAACTTGTCCGATGAGGCACACAACATCTGGATCATCGTTTTCTATTGTACATTTATGAAGTTGCAATTCGTCCAATGAAAATCTTTTCTTGCATTGTTTGCATGGAAATAGAACTAATGAAGTCAATAATTCAAGCTGACTACTTCTACGGTGTGTCAGGAGACTTTGACAAATTGGACATTTGGAAAGTAACTCATGACATAATTCGCAGATTCCATGTTCATTGTCACATTCAAAAATTGGTGGTTTCATATATTCGTAACATACTGGACATACTAGTTTCGATAGTTGTTCAGTTTGTAAACTCACTTTTTCACCGTTACTGTTTGCGGAGGAGGTACTTGTTTTCGCGGACATTTTGTGACTGTTTAATGAACTGATAAAAGTTGTCGCACAAAAATTCAATGCCATTATTATCTATATTAACTTCACTAAATCAAAGATAAGATACCATTCGGCTGAAAAAATATACGAGCTTCTTTCATGATAAGGCTAATTGAATTCAATAATGAAGTGCAGGTAAATATATTTATTTATAAATACTTTATGTAAAAATGTTAAAAGTCGTAATCGTCAGGATGGTAGAGCTCAGTCAACAGGCGGTAAACATATGACGGCGCATTTCCCCCCCTAAACAAACAAAAACAAATGACTATCGTGATCATGGCATTGTAATAAAAGCGTGACGATAAAATAGTTTGCATAGTTTCGGTAAAATAAGATAAGAAAATTTACGAATCTAAAGAATTTTTTATTACCGCATTAATTCCTAATATTAAAATTGAACGTTTTCTAATCATCGTAGTTTTTAGATAAATTGTTGAACATATGACTCATTTTTCAAAACTTGTTTTTATCAAAATCCAAAGGTATTTATGTTAATAGTAATTTTTACATAACAAATGCTTACTAAACCTAAACAATCGCAATGTAGATTTATTTCATACTCTTTCTCGCTAAAATTTTTTCCATTGTATTATTGATAAGATGAACTGTTTCATAAAAGTGTGTAATTTATAGAAATTCTTCACGAGTGCAAGTGCAAAATCACAATAATTATTGACTTAATGAGATGAAAATACTTCTGAAATATTTATTTTAAAACTAGAGGAACTCTTGAATATATTTATAAAATATACTGTCCAGTTTATATCTGCTGGAATATCTAAAGTTGTTTTCAGACGAAATATTTTCTGTACATAAAATTCTATACGGCTAATTCTTTTTGTTTCCTAATTACTAACATTAATTTTTGTAGAATCACTAATTTGCACCATTTACTGTGGAATATTACAAAATCCTCTTTTTAACTGTAGATACGTGTTTCGATTTAGAAAGATGATGAAAAAACTAATTTTTAAATTTGAATTTCTTTGTGAAACATTCATTCTTTTTGAATGTTTGATTCTTTATTGATTTTGTTTCACAGATCTTTTCAAAGGTCATTTTATAGTGTCCTATCAGTCTTTTGCATAGTATTGTTCTTACACAATACATACTTGCAAAAATGATTCTTGACAATTCAACTTGAAATTAATGTCAAATATTTCTATTTCATTCCTACACATCTCTTTAGCTTTTTTGTCCTTGTTTGAATAATTTTAATCAAGTGACATAACTCACAAAAAATACTTACTGAAATCGATCGAAGGGGTTTCTCATACTTACTGGTGTGAAATAAACAGCGTAACTAATTCCGGTGGGACGTAATCAAATACTGGATTATAAATATGAACTTTATTGGTGATCTTCCCCAAGGAGTACGGCATCACAGCTGCAGGCGAGGCACAAATATTGAACGCATCTTGTTCATAAGAACATAAGTGTACGGGACTGAGCTTATACATTGGAGCAAGCACCATTACCGGCACGGAATAGTGCTTAGCGGCGAGAGCCACTGCATGAGAACCACTCGCTGCGCGCAGGCCTCCATTAGCCATAACAGTATGAGTGCCGATGATGACTTTGTTGATTCGAGCCATCATGGCAAAGACGGCTGAGTCTGGAATAAGAGTTGTTTGGATATTGGATTTGCCGAGGTTGAGAGACATTTCGTGACCCTAAAAAAATAAAAATGGTTATAAAACCAAAAAAAGGTTGTCTCCGTCAATTATTTGAAAAAATGTAGCTATTCCAAATTTACTTAGATATAATTTATATTTAATTCAGGAACAAATACAATAAAACTTAAAACATAAATGTCACAGATTTCGAGTGCGGCTCAAATTATATATGGCTTTTTGTATTTCGCATTCGAAAATTCCTGAATTTAAAATAAATCGTTCTTTATTGCTTTTACTATGTATTTGGTGAAATACTGTTTGCTAAAAAAAATATTATGTAAGCTTATATTAAAGTTTTTACTTACATGGCATTGCGGAGCTGCTTCAACGACTATAACTTGAAATTTTCGTGTTTTAGCAGCTGATTTAAGAAATTTTTCTACAGTATTTGATCTGCCAAGTGTCATTATAATTTCATTGGAGTGTATATGTTCTGAAGCTTGGCTGGCAATATTATCTACACTGAAAATTAATTTATTAAAATGAGCTACAATATTGGAGTGAAATTTAGAAATACCTGGTCTCTAATTCAACTTTGTATTCTGCTAAATGATCAATCAAAGAGTTTTTCAAATCTGGAATAGATTTTGAGTAATCCAATATTTCTGCATCTGGTCCAGCTGTTAATAGTTGATGTAAAGATTGTTCTCCTTCCACTTTAGGGTTCTACAATATTAGTACAGATAAATTTAAGATTTATATAAAAATAAAACTCGACCTTAAACTTGGCAATATATTCTTCGCGAATTATTTTTAAAACATGTCGAATTACATTAGGTGGTACAGCTTCCTGCGGCAGCGCATTTAATAATTTTTTGCCCTCCAAAGAAAGTAATTCCATAAGCTCTCTAAAATATTCAACAGAATGTTTTAGTTACATAACCTCACTTACTATAATTTGCATACTTTGCTGTATTCCATTTTTCGTGGGCTATTATCTGTTCGACTACTGATTCTGTTCTATGTGCTATTTCATAGGAGCAACGCAATTTACTGAAAATATAAAAATAATAAACATAATACTGAAAAATATTTCAATAATTACTTATGTGTGATGTCGCTAATAAGCTGAGTTATGCCGTCAATATTCCCGTTTATTGTAGGCATAATGAAAATATACTCAAGTTTGTCTAGATTAATGATATGAATGATATTTTGACATATGACTAATAGCAAAGCATGTGACACTTAGCAAAACAGTGTTACCACTGCTACAGTTACTGCCAACACCATCCTATTATCTACTGAAAATTTACCAAGGAATTTTAATTACTAAATTAAACAGTTCTCAATCAAAATCATTGTGTATTTTTAATGAGAAATATAAATTATTATTTTGTATGTTTTTCTCAGGTCATGGTTACCAATATAGTATTCTACTACTGATTTTAAAATTAAAAAGATATATATTACCAAGAATGAGCTGAGAAAGGACTGTTAAAACTGCACCTGTTTTATATAATATATCTGTATATCTTGAACTTTTTGTTTTTATTCGTAAATAGCTTCAAATATCTCAAAACATGCTAGTTGCTGCCATCTCTTAGCGACTGTGTGATCTGAACTAAGCATACAACTTTCAAAGAATGTTTAAATTGGAACTAGAAAACATATCATATCCATTAATTTCATTCTAAACATGTTTATTTTGATTAGAGTATTATTAATTACCTAACTGTATCTCTAATTTTGTTAGCGTAGAATTCAGGTTATGCATGGTTTAATAATTATATCGCAGGATCTTTTCGGCTCCCTTTTCCATTTTATGGTTTGACAATGAAAACATAGCTGAGTAATGTCGCTAATATAAACAAATTCAGCATAATCAATTCTAGGAGTATAGAAGGAAAATCATTTTTTTTTATTGGTCCACGGAATACTTCTGAGACTTGGCTGAATCTTTAAACATGCTATTCATAGCTAAACTAATCAAACTATCCTCATTTTCTTGACATTTCTCGATTTTTTAGAATCTTTTTGTTGAAGACATATTCATAAAACAGATCTGCACATCATCACGTCGCTCACGCAAATGATACGAGGCCGTGTATATTTTGTATCGTTCCCATTCATGGGCATCGCCAAGGGGAAGCAGGTTGAGGCAGCTGCCCCCTCTATAGATTATGATTCAATTAATCTGATCAAAAAAAGGGTTTCGACCACTTTATTATTGAAATCTTATAAGTGTCAAAATTTAATCTGTGCACACTCATTATTAATTATAGCCAGACCATTGAGGGCATTTAAGTTTTATTTTTCTAATAAATATAATTAATAACTTTGTTTGCAAGTTTTATTTATTATACAGTAAAGAGCTCGTGGAGCTTTACACAGTCGCTGTAGATAGAGATAATAAGACTTTTTCCATCCTCCATATATCAATTTGCCTCCCCTGGGCCGTTGGCTGGCGATGCTCTTGGTCCCATCCAGGGTTACTCTGACGCTACAGCGGTGGCAATACGCTCGGTGCACTTTAAAAATTGCATATCTTTTCTATTTAACAACCGATTTAACTGACCCAAACATTGAATATCAGGCCCAAGCTTATCTTGTATATGGAGACAACAAACAAATTGGTCCATTGGAGACTGGCGTGCGCAAACGCGTGGCGCAGAAACGAAGCAATTTATGTATATAAAGACGCCCTTTTAAATTGATATATCATTTTCAATTGACAGCTGATTTGAATAAAACAAACATTAAATGTTAGCCAGCTTATCCCGATACATCATTGAAAAATAAGCAAGCACAAACGCACAGATAAAAAGTCTATTAACGCTTTTATTATTTACTGTAACGAACAGTGCCCCTATAGATTATACTTCAATCGTAACCTACAACACGTAGGTTAAGGGGGCGTTCATGTGTTGCGTGTTGCATAATCAAATTAATATAAAATAATTCGACAATTTCTAATAAATGATAGATTATATGAGGAAAAAGTATGTAAAAACGAAAAGTATATTTTTTTCCCGAGGGCAATAGCTATTTTTTATTAACTAAATATTCTGAACTGAAGAAATATGATTCAGTTCTTCTATTAAAACATATCAAAATTGAATGATATAGGTCTATTGCCCTCCACAATGGAGAATAATTCATAAATAATTGAGACTATTCCATTCGTAGTACTTATAACAAGGTTAACAATGCTAATTCGTCATAGAAACGGTGCATATCAGTGAGTATTTGGACGTGTAGAAATACCATCGGGTATTACACTAGTGGTCCAAGTGAGTATTTTACTCAAAGATGTGGATACCTCCAATTTGTGCTTTCTTCGTATTTAATGGAATATTTTTATGAATATCTTCATCAATTTTATCTTCTGATCTATCACCAAACCTTTCTGAACAAGTTCCCATATCAAGACGCAATATATTTCTCTATTATTCGTCAAATAAAATGCAAGAAATTCTAATTTTTCAGTTTGACAGAAGTTTGTTTACTCGTTCCTATGAAAATTACGTGAGTTGTTACTAGATTCATAAAAAACTAATTTGAAAAAATGGTTTGACTCCTGGAATAGTCCTCCATATACCATTTGTAGTTAAAGTACTATAAACTATTTTGTGGTGCTATCACTCATGTTTATTGTGCTTGTGAATACCACTCGTGCTGCACACTCGTGGTATTCAAACGCAAGCACAATAAACATTCGTGATAGCACCACAAAAATAATCGATAATACTTCAACTACTTATGGTATAATAAATGAAAAATTTTAATTATATTGACTATTCCATTCGTAGTATTTATAACAAGGTTAACAATGCTAAATCGCCATAGAAACGGTGCATATCAGTGGGTATTTGGACGTGTAGAAATACCATCGGGTATTACACTAGTGGTCAGAGTGAGTATTTTACTCAAAGATGTGGATACCTCCAATTTGTGCTTTCTTCGTATTTAATAAAATATTTTTCTGAATATCTTCATCAATTTTATCTTCTGATCTATCACCAAACCTTTCTGAACTAGATTCCATATCAAGAATATATATTTCTCTATTATTCGTCAAAGAAAAGGCAAGAAATTCTAATTTTTCAGTTTGACAGAAGTTTGTTTTCTCGTTCCTATGAAAATTACGTGAGTTGTTACTAGATTCATAGAAAACTAATTTGAAAAAATGGTTTGACTCCTGGAATAGTCCTCCATATACCATTTGTAGTTAAAGTATTATAGACTATTTTTGTGGTGCAATCACTCTTGTTTATTGTGCTTGTGAATACCACTCGTGCTGCACACTCGTGGTATTCAAACGCAAGCACAATAAACATTCGTGATAGCACCACAAAAATAATCGATAATACTTCAACTACTTATGGTATAATAAATGATAATTTCTCCAAAATTGTCGAAATAAATTTCGAGTCATTTTAGAAGATTTTACCATAGACTCGAACCAAAATAGTTCAGTCTTTTTCTGACAGGTGGCTGAGCCATCGGTCTAGTTTGAAATTCTCAGAAATTCTAATGCGACAATTGATTCCATCGATTTTGAAGGAGTAAAAGACCATTCACTCCTTTGTGCACATGATTTTTATGATAAAATTTTAGAATTGCTCAGCATTTATAAGCGATAGAATGAAAATTATCTTCTTTGATAATGGTAAAAAGAATTGCTATTAAAATACGAATTAGTTATTAACAATTGATTGTTATCAACATAACTTTTTGTCATAAGCAATCAATTTTTAATAAACAATTCAACAATAAGGATTAAAAGGTCCTTTTGGGTTTGTACGTACATAAGTAATGTAAAAAATAGTCATAAAATAAAAATTTCAATAGGCGATTCGTTTCTGTTTTATCAATAAGTAACCCAAATCGTCAATAAATCAAGAAGTATAGCTGATATTAAAAAACTGATTTCAAAATAAGTTTTAGTAGAGGTTGGAGCTTAATATAAAATGGGATAAGGGTGGCGTATGACCTCCCATCAATCATTATTTGTTATTTTGTGGTTGACAGCGCATTTTTTGAGGAAAATAGGCTAATATATTCACTTTGGCTGTCTGGCTGTCTGGTATGACGCTGAGTTCTCAGGAGCTACAGCACTTACAGACTTGAAACTGATACTAAATGAAAGCTACTGTTTCGTAAATTTGCCCAGACTGCTTGATTCCAAGTTCAGTGATTGTAGAAGATAGTAACTTGAGAAATTTATGAAATAACAAGCTTTCATGAATTGCCAAAAATGTGCTTTGATGATTCTTAATTTTTTTTATATAACTTTGATAAAAGTCAAATGATTATTTTATGATACAGCAAGTTCAGTCAATAACTAAACAATGAAGACTAAAAGATCATTTTGAGTTTTTACGTGCACAAGTTACTCAGGACATCATAACCTGAAAATAATTAGAACATATCATATTATGAAAAGATCTTCGTTTGTAGAAAAACAATCAAGATATGAGAATTCAGTATTTGGCTGAGATCGAGACTTTTCAGTTTCACTGAATGTCTTTTGAGTTTATATCTCTTTATTTTTATAAAAACCCAAATGGGTGATATACGCAATTTAGTTGTTGTCTGGCCAACGCAACTGACTGATATGTGTTGAGGTCGTGGCACAGAAATATTTTGAAGAATTAACAAGCAATCACCGGATACATATAAAACGGAGACAAAGCACAGGAAGAGATCAGGAGTAATAATCGGAGCGCGTAGAAGTAATAGTAGTTGGTAGATCAATTATGGAGCGCGCAAAAGTGAACTAGGCGAAGTGAACCAGTAAAAATATATGAGAAGAGTGAAAAATAAATAGAAGAACAGTTGGAAATGAATACAATTATTATATAGTAATTATTTTAGCGTCAGTTAATAGTAGAAATATTAAATAGTGAATAATTTCAGTTATATAAGTGAAGCCTAAGAAAAAAATAAATTATTAACTCACGAACAGGCTTAAGTTTTGATAAACACCATATAGATGAAACCAAATCAAGTTTCTTTTTTGCTCAAGAAAAATATTTAAAACTTTGCCGGGTGTGACGCTTACTTCAACGTATTTATTTTCTATATGAAGAAGAGAAGTGCTTGAAAGCCTCTCTGGGTTAATAACCCAACATCCTGGAGTAGACACGGCCCCTCTCTATTTACACCAATGGTTTTAATGCATTATTTTGATGCTAAGAAAAATGCCCCGAGTCCTACACAAAATTTTGTGCATTGTAATCTAATTTTATGTATGACAGGATGCACTTTTCTTTGCATAAAAATACATCGTGTCAAATGGCCCTTAGAGTTAAAGTATATATTTCGATAAAGAATATTGAAGCTAGAGCCAATTTAATAGGAAAATAAATTGTGCTTTAACACTGCAAACACTTCGAAGCAAAATTTCTTTTTCGTCAACTCAAATGTGCAATACTTCAAACTGAATATTTGAATTCTATTGAAAGCAAAAATCATTTTAAGCTCCTAATATGTATTATCCTCGAATTCCTGATCAGCATGAAATCAAATATACCTTTTGACCAGAGGATGATTTCTTATTAACTTTTTTAATAAACTATTTTCCATATTTTCACATTCGCGCGACTGAATAATTATCAACCTGTGCCAAAGTTTTTACAGAAGCAAGTTGCATCGTCATTTACCTCAATCACTACTTTCGTTCTTGTATGCATTTAGTTGGATAATTCTTGACATTATTCAGATGGTTTTTATTAGGTAAAGATTGCTAAATTTCTCGTAAAGTACTCTTTAATATATCTTTTTTTGAGTTTTTCTAGTAATGTTTCTTTAGTATTGAGAATTTTCTTACTGGCAATTTTTAAGAGCAATAGATTTGGAAATCATCAATTAACATTAAGATGCAATAATTTGCTGGAATATGTGTAACGACTCCAAACACAAATATATTAGACCAAAAAAATTTACGGAGAAAAGTTGCTTTCTCTCAATCAATTTTTAAATAATTGAGCAACTCCGAGATCCAAACTATATAAAATCCATACTATAATTATGTACAGAAGCTAAGAACGAAGATTAAACGTTATCAAGTTTCGAATAAAAGCTAAAATGAATTATTGTGAATTATTTATGAATTGAGATGGTGCATAAAAAACCATTATCCAAACATTGAAAAAATATATAATCGCTAGGAAAACATGCTGGAAACTTGAGTTCCTTTCGACGAATAGATATGTTAAAATAATTGCAACAAAATTGAAAATTATCTAAATTTCTAATATAGTAGAAAAAGATTAGAGTGTCTTTGGAGTACTTATTGAGTTAAATTAACATTTTTCTTCGAATTTTTTTTTTTTTCATCCAATGATAATTATAATATGTGAAAAGACAGAAAAACGTTCTATACAGCGAATTTTTGCGAGAATCGAAAACTTTATTGATCTTTGCAAAACAAAATTTCTCCACTCGCAAAAACAAAAGAAATGTATTCAGCTGAATTTATTTCCTGTATATTAAAATAAATTCACGGTAGATGAATTCTATTCATTGAACTGTTAATGAAAAATTCTGATGTGGACACTACATGACTTACTTGTATACTTTTTGATTGAGTAATTGACAGTTGATAAGGCCGACAAGGACATTAACATAAATTTCATAATTTTACAGCTGAATGTTTCGATTAAAGTGCACTTCCGGTACAGACGATTGCAATCATAATGCGAGTTGTACAACTAGATGTTATAGAAGTGCTTAATACGAAATTTTAATATTCTATTATTTTCAATTTATACGAAAAAGTCGTAAAGACTTACATAAAGTGCACTTTCGGTTCAGCCGATTGATGCAAAAATAGAAGATGACCATCTAGATGCTACAGCAATTTCAAATACTGAATTTCAACATCCTACAGCTAGCTATTTTGGATTTATGCAAAAAAAAGTTTCAAGTAAAGTACACTTTCAGTACAGACGTTTGCAATCATAATGCTAGGTGCACAGCTAGACCTTAGACCAGTTTCAAATACAAAATTCAAACATTATACGTTTGACGGATTTTGAGATTTGCGAGTGACATAAATACGTCAAGCCGAAAATAGTCAAAGTTAATTCAGGGATGCTCAAAACGGATATTAAATTCTCGAAATCTGAATTTTGTCGGTTTTACAATACTTGTACTTTGTACAAGACTAGATCTAAAAGCACTACTACCGAAAGAATTTCATTTATTATTTATGTTAATTGTTTTCATAATAAAAAATAACTATCAAATAAACATTTATAGCAGACTAATTATAAGTACCAACTTTCAATTTTAATCTACTTCCGGTAAATAGAATTCTTGCTAATATTTCGCTATATTTCAAATTTCTTTAACAACGCATCACTTCTTAATATTTTAATCTGCATTATTGCTGAAAGCATTTCACACTTTCTTTTAGTCATTGTCAAACTGTGTTTGCAATTGACTGATTTTGGAAGGGATATATGAGAATTTCTGCGGTGTATAAAATCTTTCTTTCACTTCTCCCGGCTTCAGAAAATTTCAAGATGTTATATTTCAAAGTTGCTCTGTTTTGTGTTTTGATTTTAAATGTTTTTGGTAATGTTGTTGAAAAACAAGAATCTTGTGAAAATAATTCAGATGTTTTGTGGAATTCGCTTAACTTTTGGAATGGTGTAAATCTTCTCCGAAGATGGCATGAAGAAAAAGTTGAAAATTTGAGTTCTAATTGTAAAAGTAATATGAATTCAATGTTTGACGGTGTGAGAAATAATTCTTTGTGGGCTATTAAAAGTAAGTGTAACAAATTTTGGAAATTAGAATTGAAGTTGTAGTTTTAGATTAAACACATTTCATCTGTCACGTCAAAATATACTCAGGGCATAAGGCTGTTGAAAATCAACAGTCGGCTCAATCCAAAATCTGTGAAAATAAATACTGTCCAATGATCAAGTGTAAATAAATTTATTGTATTGTGCACTTGAATCTATTTTGAATTAATTATTCGTTTTTTATTTATTTGGTGTAGATATTTCTTCTCGTTTTAATAAATAGATATGATTTACTTATTTTAAAGATAAGAATAAACGCTACAGTTTGAACAATCTTATCAGAATATATATTTTCAAATTAAATCATAAACATATTAACTAATATCATCAATTGGGCAGACTGCCGATTATAACTTCACTTGAACCGGAACAATTTTCCATGTAACTGTAACAAAAAAATATTTAAACTTGACATTCAGAAAAAAAATATGTATTAGTACACACGTTTGATGCTATGAAGAAATTGAATATTTGATGATTTTTAGTTACCACCTGTTCCAAAACAGTATAAAAAGTGTAGAACATCCCACACATTTGTTTAAATGCATGAGATCATTATTTTTTAATAGTACAAGAACCGGCCTGGGACTTCTCTTAAACATATTTTATTCAAATGTTTCAGAACTTTCTAAGTATCATAATTTCCTTATTATTTTCTACTATTTCTAAATAGATTTTCAAATATTAAAATCTGCGATCCAACATTACACCTTTATCATTTTCATCAAAACAGAGACTAGGTATAGTTTTTTTATAGAACTACAAACTTAATATCTAGGGACCAATTGTTTCATAACTTCGGGTACATATGTTAAGGGTAAATGCTTTTTATATGCTAATTACGAACTAAAGAGATTTTTTCCAAAAATTCGAAAAATTACAGGTAGTTTTTCCCCAGTGTTTTTTTTAGTACTGCACTGGATTTGCTGTCCCAATAAAAACTAACAATACAAGTAGATATTATTATTTTCAATGAAACCAATTTATAATTAATAATAGTTAATCAGGTTTCAAAGGTATTGATATGTAAAAATAAGTGTATCAGATAAATTCGGATTTATGATAATTATTATAAAAATTGCTCAAAACATACATGTCCTGGATACCGCCTAAGGAAAACGTTCTGCACAAATACACTTTGCCAGGTCTCGCATTTTGTCACGTCTCTCCATATGCACTATGTCCTCTAATCCATAATTACTAAATCCTTTTGCGTCACTCATTTTTTAAACAAATCACCAACTTTATTACAATGTTAAGCAGGTATGTATCATTCACCAGAGATACAAATCTATCTGCCGACCTACTACGAACTGAATAATATTACATTAATTTATTCCTAATGCAATTCAATTATTAGCAGTTATTTAATAATTGATATTGTATTATATTAATGATTTTACATGACCATCCATCCAGTGGTAGAGGCCACAAAAAAATGTTCACTGGTTAAATGGAAATTAAATTTTCAAATTAATTGAAACAAATTTTTTTAGATTCGTAATCAGCATATCAAACAACATATATCCTTAACGTATGTAATCGAAGTTGTGATACATCCTGTATTTATTTTCGATTTCCACTATGCTTATCTCTCCGAGAGCTTTGAATTGATACCAAACTAGACATCATTTGAATAACTTGGTGAAAAACAATTGTTAATCGTTTGAAAATAATTTTCAACACTTTTACTGGTTATCTTTTTGCAGAAGCTTTAATTTGATACCAAACACGATAAAACCAAATTACTGATTTTACAAGGAAAACAATTGACGAACGTTTGCTTGTGATATTCAAATATGAGTAATAATAGTTCTAATTTAATTATTATTTTCAATATTTCATTCCTTCGCATGTTTCAGAAAAATATAACGAATTTCATAATAATTTAACAAATAAATCTATGATAATTTTGAAAAATGTTTTAGGTGAATATTGTCCTAAACTATTCAAGGATCAATCATGATAAATACTACCGTTTATAAAATAAAAGTTAGTTCCTGCATATAAGAAGCTTAAATATGAGATTTCGATCAAAAATTCGTACGCGCTTTCAAGTTGTCGTGCCTCCAGGCAGAAAATTAAGTTTTGTGAGTTTAGAGGAATTTAAATCGCGAAGATTCATCAAAATCATCACCGCATGCTCTGTCTCGTTGTATTATTTAATTTAGCGGTTTCTTTCATGTACGCTGTACGAAAGAAACCTTGAAATTGAGTTTGCCAAATAATAATTCCACATGCATAGAATAAGAAACTAAATATTTCCGGACTTCTTTCTTTATTTGTACTAAGAAATTTTTCTTTATGCCAAATTTTAAGATTCTCAACGAGAAGTACCTAAACTTTTTTTTGAGTGTCAGTAAGTTAGTTTGTCAGTATAAAAATACATTTAAAATACAACATCTTTTTTATTAGTTTTTGGTTTTAAATTCAACCGGATATCTCAAGCCCTTTCACAGAAAAAGGGTCTTCCGTTCTTCACTTAATTGTATGGAGTTCTAAAAAGAATCTATTCATTATTCAAATTGCAGAAGATAATAATTTATACGTACTTATTAATTAATTATATATTATTCGCATCACGAAAATAGCTATTTATGTATCAAGTACCGAAAGTGCATATTTTCAGTACAAGCATAAATAATTGCAGCCCGAGGTCTGCAATCATGCGAGTGCTGAAAACGCACTTTCTGTACAAGATGCATACAATATTTTTTTTTTTAATTATGATTAAGAAAATTTATATATTATGCAGTTTTTGAATGATATAATTTAAATAAAATCAATCTATCGTTTCTAAGAAGACGACAATTCAAAATGAAAGAAATTATGGACGAGAACAGTGATTAAAGTGATTTTAAAGATCCGGGTCCTCCATCTGAAATTGCACAGGCTTCTAACGCAGCAACTGCCTTCAATATCGCGAGAGAAGTAGTACAAATATGAATATAAAAAATCCCAAGATTGGTGCATTCAAAGAGAAATGAAGAAAAAAATATGTATTCTTTAATTAGGTTACTTTTTAGTACTAGTACCGAAAAGAAGCTACTTTTCAGTACTAGTACCGAAAAGATTGATTTTCTGTTGATGTCTTGGTTACCATAATGTTAACAATTTGTTTCAATTTTGAAAAAAGACATTTGAAGTAGTCAGCTCGGCAGCGTCTACTTTTGTTTATTTTTTTCTTAGATTCTATATGAGTATTCAGTGCAAATATGCTGGTTTCATAATTCAAAGGACGTTGGGAGGTCGATAACTGCTTTGAAAAAATTGTTACCGAATTTTGTGGCGTACTTTCCGCATAATCTAAGAGTACCCGTGATTTAACAACTAATAACGCACCTCACGGCCCAGAAAAATCCACCAATGTGCACTAAAATGATATCTGCTACATTGATATCTATTATTATAACTTTTTTTTTCAATATTAAATTCTTGTAAATACGACCAGACTGAATTCACTTTCATAGCTAGCAACTTCACTAATTATGAAAGTATTTATTTGACTTACAAGAAGCCTCCGAAAAATATTTCTTTTGTAATAAAAGTTTCTTGTAATCAACTAAAATAAGGAAACTCGAATAGCTGCTATAACTTACACTAGTTTCTAAATTTTGATTATATTTTTAAATGATATTATACAACATTGGAATGATTCATGCCCCATTCGATTTCTACAATTAAAATAAACTTTTTGGCTTCCTAAAATTGCTCGTGAATAAACATGACATGACTGCTAATTTTTAAAATTATAGTCAATGCCTGATCAGGAAGTGAATTTGAAATTTTATTTTAATAATTAACTCACTGAATAATTTTGTTCCATAATTTTTTTAATAGTAAAGAAATTTTGGTAATGCTGTACGAATATTTTTCCGGAACTTCGGAAAACAATAATAAACTAGAACATAGCACTGAATATTAATAGGTCAAATATATATTATAATTTCAAATTTCTCACATAATTTGTGAAACTTACGATTATATAATAAGAGTAAAATATAGCATTAAATTAATATATTGGCCTTTGGAAATCTAGTTTAATATTTCTGTTTTTAGTAAGAATTTTCCTGGTCAGGTCCGGTTTGAGTAATTTTGTTCCTCAGAAAATAATAAATTTATTATGTTCTCAGGACCGTCTCTAGCACACTTGCAACTGGAGATAATTTCACTTGTAAAACACAGTGGACGGTGCTACACCTTGCACTGACTTTTAAAATTTAAGTATATATTTCAATGATATTATCTAACATTGGACTGATTTATGTCTAATTCGATTTCTCTGACCAACCTTTTCGGACTTCCTAAATATCGTCGTAAATAAACGTTGCATGATTGCTAATTTTTAAAATTATATCCAATTCCTGATTGGAAAGTGCATTTGAATTCTTATTTTAAAAATTGGCTCCTCATTGAATATTTAATTTCTTAATTATGCAGAAATATTTTTAATTTTAGTATTGTTGAATAAATTTTTTCCGGAAGAAAGTGTAATAATCTGAAACATACCACACAATATTGATGAGTCAAATATATATCTTGATTTCAAATCTATTAATTAATTTGTAAAATCAACGATTATATAATAAACGTAAAATATGCACAGACTCAGAGCCGAACTGAGACAAATTGGAATTGATCTGCTCCAAGGACGGTTTGCAGCTCTTCTGCGGCATCCATAGAGCTTTAGGCATTGTTTTGTCACAGTAGACGAAACATTCACCCCTGAGGTCAAAGAACAGAGTCTGCACAAAACATGGAATGTTTTTTTTTAAAATTTTGTTTAGGTGTGATTTTTTTGTCAGATTTTGCTCCCCAGAAAATAATAAATTTAATAATTCAGAATAAAACTCACGTTTCCAGGGCTGGCTTTGGGTTTTTGAGTGTGTCTAGTGATAATTAAATTTCTTCTTGTAGTTTTTTAGTTATCATCTAGCCTGAGGCGCACCTAAAACCGGATTTGAGTTTTTTATGCACAGTGAAAGGTGCAGTAAATTCGCTTATTCTAAATTGTCCGAAATTAAGAGTTGATCTCACGGTAGTTACAGTTATCGTCAGCTTGTGGAGTAATCTCGGTTATGTAGCTCATATTTTTTTTTTTGCCATACAGATTTTTACTATAGGAAATAATTAAGCAAAAAAGTTGAATTTATAGAAAGTATAAATTGAATTGAAAGATGGCACGATATTACTTTGTGATACCGGAAGAAAATAATCCGAATTTTCAGATTTTTTGTGTGAAGTAGGAACAGATTTAATTAAATAAATATGATGAAACTATTTGTCTTAGAAAAAAGAATGTCATCTGCAATTCGACAACAATGGATTGCAAGCATACTTAGTTCATAATTTTTGATTCCGCTCAAAATTCATTAGTGGAATCGCTTATAGTGACTTATTATGACAATCGATTTTATCCAGGACGAATGAAGATGTCGTTTTGGAATAATAATAGAGTTTTTCCAAAGTGAATTGAATAGAAATATCAAATGAATTCAATAGAACTGAAGTCATCTAGATCTACAGAAATTAGCTTAATTTGAATTTATTTGAATTGAGGTCAGATTTGTATTATAAGAAGTGTTAGTGTTCAGTGTCAAAGCGGTAGTTGTTAAGCAGTTTCTAATTATTTAAAATTTTTTACACTAATTGAATTTTTGCCGTGAGCTAATAAAAGATTGTAGACTATTGTTCATGAATCTCTAGAATGCCCACCTGGCCGAACTAAACCTGTTCCGGGTGAAATTGTTATTACGATTGAATTACCAAGCAGGAAATAAATAACTACACAAATAAATATTCCAGTGCAAATAAACGATACAAATATTCAAGTTAGAATTACCGTAAGATATTATCGAATTGTCAAATTTAAATTTTTGTAAACACTTTAATCCAGAATTATTTTACTTTGATTTAAAAGAAATTTTTTTTATACGAATTTCTTTAGTTGAAGATTCTTGAGAAATGTCAAGCTTTATTGTAAGCTCACTGTTTTAAAGGAGCTATTGAAGTATTGTTTCTAGAAATAATCTTTTATCCACATTAAGAAATAATGTAAATTTGGTCTATGATTTGAGGCTCAGAAAATTATAACTTAAGAATCTCCTAAGAAAAATAATAAATATGGACCATTTAAAACTTTAAAAAAATTAATTGATTATTTTTATACTCTGCAATTATTAGTTCTTTTTTCAATCACTTTTTAATAGCAACATGTATAACTTAATGCTGCATTTAAAAAATAAGAAAAAATTGTTACATTTGTAATTATTCATTATCTTTAGCAACAAACCTACTTATTATTTGCTGAATAACCTGAATAATAGGTCTTAATTTCTGCTGTGACGAATCTAATTTGAAATGTAACAATCTACAGAACAAATTTCAATTAATAATAGCGCATAGAAAGTGCATTTCTTCGTGCACCTCGTGCGCGAATGAATTTCGTATTCATTTACAGTCAGTTAAAATAAAACAAAATTTTACACCGTTGCACTCGATACGGAAAAGAAACACATTCTACTTTTCATCTTTCTTCCGGCAAGCATCAAATTGCACTTTATGCAACTTAGATCTAGTTTTCTTATTTATTGTTGACAATTACAAACCGATGCAAATGATTATTACGAATAGAACATGTTTGAAAGTATGAACTCATTGACGACTTATAGAATTTATGTAATAGAGGATTTCCGTGATCCAGTGGGCATTCCGCTACCAAGAAAATCTTAATTCATTTGTTTTTGTAGAAATAAAAACATTAACCACACTGACACAGATTCAGAAATAATAATAAACTCATTTCAGTATTGAATAATCGATTTTCTGATTTTAAAATTCTTATTTTAATTTTTTGACTATCTGTTGTTTAACTCAGTTTTAGAGTGGGATATCACGATGAATAAATTGATTTCATCTTTTTACTTTACGCATACCAGGGCTACCACCATCAACTCATATTTTGTAATTGTTCTTCCTGAATTCAGTTTTTTCTGTTACTGTATATTCGAAATTCCAACTTTCTGAAAGGCTCATGCCTATAACCTTATAAATTTGCTCTTAAATTTAAAATTAGAAGTCGTAGAAGCGTAACGTTATAAATAAAATTGTTATCTCATAAGAAGTAGCTTACACTACTTTATATTGTTTATTATCGTGGTATATTTTTATTCATGGAAGAAAGTGTTCTATTGGAATGGAGAAATGTTTGCTGCTGTTTGTAAAAAGAGTAGTTATGTAAGTTATTACAACAGAAATTAAATACCTAAAAGTTATATCAGCAGTTTTGGTGATTTAGAACAGGAACAAACTATTTTTCTTATCATCTTCAGACATCTAGATCTCACCTGTAATAAATTTAAATTATTAAGAAAGCATAAAAATATTATCGAATAGAATCTCTAAATAAAAGAAAGTTAAATGATGGGCAATAGTAAATTATGCAACAAGAGGGAAAGTATTTTGTAACTAGGCCAGCCGAGCCACTAAAAATTTTTGTCTGGATGCCATAATGCTTGTTCACATTCATCTTGCGTACAAGATTTTTTCTATAGTCCTCTAAATAGTAGCTTACATAGTATGAAATGAAATGTGATGAGTCTCGAAAGAAAGCTTAGTCATGACTAGAACACTAAAAACATAGGTATTATCATCCGCCATTTTGTGCCCTGTCAATAAAAAAAAAGCATATGAAAACCAATGTAAACATTACAGGAAATGCGTTCTTTGACGAGGATAAAATGTTATAATAACTTGAAAAACTAAAGACAATAGTGTCGGAGTGACTCATTAATGTGACGAATGATTGATCATCATTATTAGCGGCAATTGTGGCTGTGAGACTCACAGACGAATTATAAGTATTTCATATAAAAGCACGTATATTCAGTCAAAATTTCCATTTGAAGTTATGATCAGATTAAAATTTTGATTGAAGTAATCTCAGTTCATTTTAATATATATTTTCATCTAAATTTTTAGACACGATCATAGAATCTAACCTCAATTTTAAGCAATAATTAATCAATATATTTATATATTATATATAGATACCTATTATATAAAATATATATTATATATTCACATACATACATATATAAATATACTATAAGTATAAATAATATGTAATCAATTATTTCTTTGATAAGTAGAATATTACGAACTCACAATTTTTTATCAAGACATGCGATATAAAAAATTGCAAATAGTAGACTTCCATGTTTTTTATCCCTTGGGTGAGAGCAGTAAAATACTGAATCTTACAATAAATATGCATAAAAGTTTTTCTAGGAAAGTTGAAGATTACAAAGTTTGAAGATAAACAACGGAGTTTTATATATTTAAAGATCCCGAAATGCAATAAATTTAGATTGTTTTCAAAAATTGTATTACAGAATATAAATTAAAATTCCATAATGTTATTCTGTGTACTCTAATTATATATGATTGAAAACCGAATAATTTGATTCAACATTTGAAAACTGAAAATTCTAAATTGAAGCATGAAATTTGTTTACGAATAATACATCATGCCAAAAATAAATAGTTAGATAGACTCCGATATTATTTTATCACGTTTCTTACCTAAAGATTGAACTATTTCGACTCAATCATCCCGTTTCCTGCACTGTGCACATATGCTAAAGCGCTTTAAAAGGACACAAAATGGCGGATGATAATACTCATGTATTTAGTGCCTTACCATGACGCCTGGAATATAATAATTCGGTGTCACTCAGTCCTGAAAATTTCGTTACGTCTTATGACATGACTTAGGAAGACTCCGTTATTTATTTATTCTAATTGGGTAACTTACTAAATTTCGGATTATATTCTGGTAGCAACATCTTAATAATTATTTAAGTAACGTTATTTGACCTCGGAAAATTAATTAAGAACAAAAACGTTTGATCTAACAAATTAAATCTTCGCAGCTATCTCTGAGTAAACAATTATTGGAGTGCCATTTTAATGTCTTTGACAGATTGATTTATTACTCTCTCTCATTCTGAAACAAAGTATGGTGCATTTTCAGAATAGTTTTCTTAAATTGATTTGAACTGTTTTAATTGTATATAACATAATAAGCATCTCCCTGGAGGCCTGGACACAGTTTTTTTAATCACATGCGAAGCGAGTGATAACATTAAGACGTGTCTAAAGAGTTTATAAAACAAATCACATATGCAAATTGAGGCAGCACATCATTTTGAAAAAAGCTGATGTATTCTTCAACTGAAATTGTTTAATAAAACATTGCACAATTTTTTATAAAAGCCTATTTTTTGCATTGAAAATGATGTAAAAATACTGTCACTTTCTATAAGACCGTAGAAAAAGTGATAAAGCAAATTTTAGATTTATTATTCAACCAGAAGCAAATAACTATGTGCATAATGGATAATTTTTTTCCCTCATATTTCAGTGTTGGACTCAAGTGGTCACTACGAAGGCAGCATGTTCCAAGGCAAAGAATTTTGGATGGGCTCAAACACTCAATGTCAAAATTTGCAATCACTCTATAATCAAGTGACAATGTCAAATATTTCATCATCAAATGAAGGCCAAATTTATTTAAGGACTCAAGAAAACAGATTCATCACGCACAATGACAAAATTAATATAATTAGTGTGCCACCTTTTTCAGTGAAATATTCTGTAACAAAGATAATTTTCAAAATGAGTTCTTTTTGTGAGCTTTCTAATGAAACAGTAAGTATATTATACATCTTTTGAAGATAATTCAACAGTACCAAAGAAAACAAATAAATCAAAAAGTAAGAGAATTCGTTTGTAGAAAATACATGTTATTGTTTTTGTTATAATTTATAACATTCATTTCAAAGTTTTTACTTAATTAAGATTACTTAATCAAAACATTGCAAATATGTCATCGTATATCTGGAATAAATTGAAGTTGAGCAGTGGCGTAGCGAAACTTTTATGGTAATCTAGCTCGAATATCTCTAAAAGTTTATTTTTTGAGTTTTAGAATGCAACATATTAGTTACGAAAGAAAAAGTTTAGCCTGAAGGGCGTTTTTTCCAACACCTCTCTTAAAATATCTTATATCGTTATTATTTGTTTGTTTATTATTTGATTTGATATGCTATTAATAAAACATATAAATTACAAAGTAGCCATAAAATGGTTGTTATGGCACCTTCGGTGTTTCCCGTGTGTTATCTATTACTCTCTCACTGAGTGACTGATGATAGATATCATAATAAATCAATATTGAACAAAATATTTTTTGAAACTGTTCTTGAATTACGTCAAAGTATTATCACTCTTAGTTCTCAGATCAAATTACGAGTATATTAGATTGTATTCATATTTCTTTGGTCATCCAGTCTCTTGAAATGTATTCATATTTTTGAGCCTTATTACAACATAGACGATCTCTTCGTCGCTGCTTTCAATTTCTCTGATCATGCAAACCTTTCAAAATGATTTGATTCACATTCTTAATCTTACCGTTCTTTGCGGAAGTAACAAACAAACATTTACTTTTCAAATCTTTCATCTAAAAAAAATAAAAGATATTATTATTCTTCATCTTTGATACGTTTTCCAAACATGTAATTTGGTGATATACCTCTCACAAAATTATAGTGAGTCGATTTATAGGCAGGGCACTTACCACATTATTAGTACAGGATTATCCCAATATAAGACAGGTAGAAAAACAGAGACGTATCGGAATATTTTATGTATCCTGCCATTTTAAAAATGCACTTTTGTTAAATTGCAGTTTTTATCGGAAAGTCTTCGCCTTCTTCTTCCAAAGTATGATACACATTAAAAATGATTTCTTTTGATTTACTCGGAAAATGCTTTTGGTTTCTTTGCAAATTTCAGTTGCTTCGTCTTCATTTAGAATTCCAGTTTCTTCACTCCAAGCTCTCCACATTTTAGTAAATATATCTATACAGTAAGTCCTAATTCACAATGGGCGTAAGCATAAGAAGTACATAAAAAATACATAAGACATAAAGTTGAACATGTGCGATTCTTACGACCGTGTTGAAATCATCTCAACTTTACGTATTTCTTACGCATATATTTTCTCAATGCGCATGTCCAAATGTCCAATATATTTTTACAGGCACAGACAGTAAATGTGTCAAATGAATGAAAATAAACTTGTTTTTGTGGTTAGGAATATCTATAATCTTTGTTTTAATAACAATACTAAACGAATTTCGTCTTCCAAAAAAGACATTTAATTGCAAACATGTGCAGAAACAAAAATAATGCTTTAAATTAAGAGCTTTAATATAAAAAACAAAACCAACAGCAAAGAAAAATATTTTCAAATATAAAAAAGAAGCTGTTTTGATAAAATAATCGAATCAAAACAAAAATAAAGCAAAGTGTTGTAAAGGACAAGTGAATTAAATTGTGACAGATACTAAAAATTAAAAATCCTATATTTTATAACCACTCAGGCCGCAATATCGCTATAAAATAATTTTTATGCTTTGCTTATGCTATGCTCATTGTGAACACGCATAAGATTTTCATAAGAATTATGTTATGTACTTCTTATCCTACGCCCATTGTGAATTATGGCTTACACTGATAAAATTGGACTAACTTTAGTTTTGCTTAAACTAATTTCAAAACAGATATTTGAAGATATTACATCCTACATTTCAAAGAAAAACTATTTAATACAGGCCTTATACAAGTATAATATCAATACTTGAAATGTGTAACCTATTAACCAATGGCGGCTTGTGATTTATGTACCTGGGAGGGAACAGGGGCAACAGTCTACTCTGATGTCCAATAAAAGTGATAAAATTAATAAAAATCGCATAAGCATATTGCAAGTTTTGCCATGACAACCGTTGTATCGATCTTAGGCGGAGTATGTAGAGCCCATTGTAACTAATCTTCATGTCATACAGTTCGCAAATTGAATTAAATTGATCGCAAAGCAAGTAAAGGCGTATAGCCGTTCGTTTTCTATTATTTTCTTAAAAATATTTCGTAAGGTTAGATTATCAGAATATTTGTTCGTGTCATTACATTTTTTTTTAATTTGACAGGGAGAGCGGCGCCCCAGAACCCTCTCGCACTAGCCGCCACTACTATTAACCTATCTCAGTTTTACAAATGAAATGACGTCCAATATTAACTAAATTTTTTCGGTGGACTGGTGTTGCGAACGAAGTTGATAAAATAATTGAGTAAAGTACTAGCTAGTTAAACAAGATTTACTACCCTTATGGACTTCAGGATCTTGAGTTGAATTATTTCGGTTTGAATTGCCCATTTCCTTGGTATCAATATATTTATCCATTTTTCATGTCACCAGTCACAAATTAAATGAATTGAATAAATTGAAACCTAGTTTATTGGTTAACTCCCCGTCATTTTAACCTAGGTTAATTTAACTCCCGGTCATTAAATCGGGCATTAGTAGTCCAAAAGCTAGAAAGAACATGGGTCCAATTTGACACCATCTCGCGGCGCCCATGACTTACTACATTTAATTTTCTTTTAGCATGTTTTCAGTCTCTGTTTTTAATAAACTTGTGCTGAAAATTTTATATGCAACTTTGTAATTTTATTACGATTTTATGCTACTGATGATGATCACAAAGTGGATAGAGTTAACATTTCCTGAGCAAATCTCAACGATAAATCTTGATGACATTATTTATTTATATAAGAAGAAATAATAATGAGACGTATTTTTTCCAATCCAATTTATTGGCAAAGCAATTTTCCTGATAAGCGACCGGTTTCGACAATTTAATTAAATGTTTCTAATATTCTTTTCAAGTGCTTTCATTTGGAGTTATGTGAAGAATAAAAAAATCCGTTATTGAAGATCAAAACCGAAAAATTCTGTTTATTTTTTCTTTTTATTTGATCATGTGTTTATAAGTAAACAAATATATTTCTTTTCTCCTAAAATGTGTAACAAACTGATTTCCGGCTTTGCTTGATTGCCAAACTTAGCTGCTGGCTATGAGTTCAAGAAGTTCCGGTTATATTATCTATTATATATAATGTAACAAGTTTAAAGTATGTTGTTTCATGTTTGCTTCTAAACAGGAAGTCGCAGTTTACGTAGGACTCTGCCTGCCTAGTTCTTGTAATGGACCTGATGTAAGAACTGCACTGGAATGGGCCATTGATAAAAAAGTGATTGATGTGAAAAATACCAAATTTATTCCAGGAGATTATAATGTTTGGGAGGACAAGAGATTTTATTTTTTGTGGTTCGTATGTTACGGATCGAATTCATAGTTTTCATTCAATCATAGATTAGTAATTTTTCTGCGGTCAAGCGAATTGCATACAAGTTTTTTGAACGGCTTTAAATTGTATCTAACTTTCGAAACTAATTGGAAACACATAACATAGCACAAGTTGACATTTGGACTTTTCAAATAATCTGTGTGTTGATGACATTATATAATTCAGATATATTCAAAATATTGAGGAATCGTCTTATTCTGAATGAGAAATGTGAATTCGATCTCCAATGTGATATTTTAGAACCTAATTTTAATATAGTAAAATAGAAAAACGTCAATACCACTAACATCACACTTGAATTTGAAAGTTTAAAAAATATATTTATACGATTTTAGTGCCACATTTTTCATCATGACTTTCCTAATAACATTGGGTACCATCCTCGAATATATAGAATCCATTGGTATATACAAATTCCATACTAGTTTATGGTACCGAGTATTCCACTCATTTTCATTGATAACTAATGTGCGAAGCATTGTCTCTCAGGAAGTAGGAGACGACACTTTGGCTCCCATTCATGGATTAAAATTTATCTCTATGCTGTGGGTGATCATGGTGCATACATGTTTGATGCTCTTTCAAGTTGCAGGTATAGTAATAGAGAAAGGAGAAAGATAATTATTTAATTATGAAACATTGCTTGGTTTTTAAATAGAAATCGGTTGCATGTATCACGTTAGTTTCCCCATTCCACGTCTGTCTTATTTATCAAATAAATTTGACATTAGAAACTCGAACTCTACCCAAAAATACAATATTAAACGACATAAAATGAAACTAATGGAAGTCGAATTTTTCGTTCAAATTAGTATTTTTGATATTTCAATTATATATAATATATATTTTTATGAATTATTGTATTGATAGATAAGTCGAGTCGACATTATTTTACCATTTGAATTTACAAAAGAGGTCAAGTTGGGCAATCGCTGGCGTTTGAATACCTCCAAAAATAGTATCGAATTGAGCACTTCATAATACGAAAATAATCTTATTGCACACGCCGCACGGCATAGTATATTTACTAGCAATTAATTTTTAGTATAGCTTTCCGGGAAGAGAAGATCTTCCTCCATTAATGATGAAATTTTGAGGCTTAGCAAATTTATTATGACCTATGTTCATCTTTAAAAAATCTGACGTGAACATCACCTGACTTACTTGTACATCATTGGATATATATATATATATATATATATATATATATATATATATATATATATATATATATATATATATATATATATATATATATATAATACGATGTGATTTTGTGTTTGATCATATATATCATTGGATATATATAATCAAACACAAAATCTCATCGTTCCACAGTTAATTGTTTTGGATTTACCCAAGAGATTCTAAGATTCTGTCAAGTAAAATGCGCTTTCAGTCAAGTCGATTTCCAAAATTCTTCGACTACCAACAGATCTGAATTTATGCGCAAAATTAAAAAATAAATTTCTACTGAAGTGCACCTCCGGTTCAGTCTATTGTTATAAAAATAGTAGGTAATCATTCTGATGCTACAGCAGACTGAAATACCAAATTTCAATATTCTACAACTGATCGTTTCGAATTTATGCGAAAAATTCCAAAAGACTGTCAAGTGAAGTGCACTCCGGCTTAGTGGATCTCAATAAAAATAGGATATGAGCATCTAGACGGTATAATCGTCCTAAATACTGAATTCTAACAATCTAAGTTCAATCGTTTTGGATTTATGCGGCAAATTCAATAAAAGTTTCGAGTAAAGTGCTCTTTCGGTTTAGTCGATAGCAATCATAATGCAAGGTGTACAACTAGATATTATAAAAGTGCCTAATACAAAATTTGAATATTCTACGACTGATTGGTTAGAATTTACGCGGAAAATTCAAAAAGTCTGTCATATAAAGTGCACTTCCGACTCAGCCGATTGTTACAAAAATAGAAGATGATCATTTGAATGCTACAGCAATTTCAAATGCTAAATTTCAGTATCCTATGGCTGATCATTCTGAATTTATATTAAAAATTAAAAAAAAGTTACAGGTAAAGTGCACTTTCGGTTTAGCCGATCGCAATCATAATGCAAGATGTACAATAAGATGTTATAGAAGCTCTTTATACGTAATTTCAATATGCTATGGCGGATACTTCTTAAGTTTCAAGTAAAGTGCACTTCTGGCTTGGCCGATTCATACAAAAATAGCAGATAACCATATTGATACAACATCAAGTTCAAATATTGAATTCCAACATCATACGGCTGATCATTCTGGATTTTTTAGAATAATTCGAAAAAAGTTTCGATTGGTAAACTATCAGAATAGAAGTTTATTGATTTTTATAATGATTTGTGAGAGAGTTTAATTTTTCGAATAATTTATTTTTGCATGAATATTCCTTATAATCAACTAATGTAAATTTATTGCATCATTTACGTATATAAATATGAAATACGGGATATGCAATTTTGATTTTATTAACAATTAATTTTCCACCTACTTTAATTATGCAACGAGGGATGCTTGCCAATTTTTTCACAAGAGCTTCATGACTGAAACTTCCATTCTTTTCATTGGCATGCAATGTGGAAACATGGAATTTCGCTTTTTTTTACAAGTTCACGCGACCGCTCAAGCTTTTTGGCTTTTTGCAAATTGCATGTCTTTTAGTACTATGCTTTAAATCACTTTCATCTATTGGCATGCAAAATGTTGTCACGGAAAAATCCAGTTTTTTTTAAGAATATAATTGGAGCTTTCTTATCAAGGGATGAATTTTCAACTTTCAGAAAGGCATGCGGTATAAAACTGACACCATCTGCCGGCATACGTAACTACAGAAAAAATTTGAAGAAAATATTGATGAATATCTAAAATATAATATTATTCATTCAAAGAAGTAGAAGAATAATATTAAATATATATTGATACACTGCTATTTTAATAAGAATAAAATTTTCAAGCATCATGTTGCACGCTTTTATTGGTCATATGGTTATATTCACCAGTAAACACACGGTAATAAATGAATTGCGCCTTTTTCATATCTATTTTTTTCTGATTTGTTTATGAGTCACACATTATTCTATAATTATTTTCTCAAAACCTGCTGCTTGGGCAATTTGAAAAAAAAACGGATGCGGTTTTTTGATATAAAAATTGATGAAAAGGAGAAAAAAACTTCTGGAATGCAGTCAATGGAATTTATTTTTATTTTTCGATTTCGACTAGTTTCGACACCACTTGTGTCATCCTCAGGAACTATAAATTATGATATAGGCGATAAATAAGTTAAAAATAATTACAATTTGTTCAACTGTGAGCTACTTACATGAAAAATTTTGTTTCTAATAAAATTCAGTGAAAACATTAATTGATGATAAAATAAATGAAAAGTGTATGTAGATTATATTCCACATGGAGTTATGATGTAAAAAACTTAACATTTGTAAACATGAAAATATTTTAAATGTAGTCAAAGTTGAAATTAACTAAAAAGTGTCTTCCGTTTTTTCGAAAACCGTTAGAACATCAATTTTGTACTAGTGGAAACCTGTATACTAGTTTTTTTTTTATATATAAAATATCAATCATAATCTATTTATTGATACTTGTTTAAGGATCCAGGAAGTTGATTTGAAGATTTTTATTAAAAGCCTTAAGAGATCCGGTTGAAAAATTGCTTAGTTACAATTTTTTTTATACACATATGGACGTTTCGAGAGTGTGGTGAGGGTGTTTGACTCTCGAAACGTCCATATGTATATAATAAAATTGTAATTAACAATTTTTCAACTGGACCTCTTAAGGCTTTTCATAAAAATCTTCAAATCATAATCTATTTAGAATACCAAGTTTAATATTTTTGTTAAATTATAAGTTTGCAACAAGCACAACACAAATGCTAGAAGAGTTATCTATAACGTCCTATCATTTTAAATTTATTTGATTCTCTATTTCAGTATTAATTTTTAATAAGATTGCAAATAAAAACTGGAATCGTTTTTACTGTTGTAAAACGGCAATTAATTTTTTTTTTGTAGGAAACAAAAAGATTCGTGATAAATCTGAGGCAAACATTTTATACCAAACATTGAGTAACGCAACATATTCAGTAGATACATTTTTTACAATAAGGTAAATAATGAAAATATCATACTTAAAAACATCATTAAATTCATATTTATTATTTTAGTGGTACTCTGGTTTCATTTCTGTTCTTTCGAACAGTTGCAAAATATCCAGTAAAAAAATTAACTGGTTTTGATGGATTATTCGGACATGTGTTGATGCATATTGGCATGCTGGTGTACCGTCTAGTTCGTTTGTCTCTACCATATTTTATAATGGTGGTAATAACTGGATTTTTGGCTCAACAACAAATGAATAATGCCCCATTGTTTCTAATTATCAAGGATCACATTAACTGTGTTGAATATTGGTGGAGAAACGTATTTTATATTAATACTTTTTACGCAAGTGGAGATATGGTAATAGTAAAATTATGTACTTTGAAGTATACTCCATTTTAATCATGTGCAATAAATTGTTTTCAACCATTTTGGTTCATCTTTAGTGTATGTCATGGAGCTGGTACCTTGCAAACGACACTCAGTTTTTCATTCTTGGAGTACCTCTTCTGCTACTAGCTCTTAAATACCGCAACACGTCTCTAGTTTTTGGATCATCTTTAATTATTTTGTCCTGGATTACCACTGCGGTTATAACCTACCAATCACATCATGTTGTCGATATCCGAGATCCGTTTGCTCATTACGATGAAATATACAACAAACCATGGACAAGACTTGGACCATATTTTATTGGTCTAGCCGCAGGTTAGTTAAAACTCAAAGAACCGAACTATTTTTTTTCGTTGAGTAGTTTCTATCATAACGGATGAAAGAAAAAGAAAATACGTTCCAAATCTTGATTGGAATGCAATATAAAATGGGATGGTCCGTTATTTTTTTTAGTTTACGTCTTTTCGGAACGCTAATTTTGGCTAGAATATCATGTTTCCTATTTACAGAAATCACAATCGACAGGACATACATTGCTAAAAATTTTGATTGAAATAGTATTATTATTATTAGTCGGACATTAAACATTGAAGGCACCACGGGAGTTGAACGGATAATAATGCCTACGGTCAACGTAGACACCTCGAGCCAAAGGCCCTCGGCAAAGTACACTGTTGACCTCAGGTATTATTTAACACCCTTGATATCTTCTGCTTCATACTATTTTGTCAACCCGTCTAATTATTATAAATAAAGAAATAAAAACATAATGCAAATACAATGTTAACTTGATAGGTAACAATGAAAAAAATATACGTTATCTTACTTATCCAAGCGGTCGTAAAGTATTTGAGTCTAATAAAGTAGCGACGAAAAATGTGATATTTTTAGCCGTATGAAAAGTCTTATTTTATGTACAAGAGAACTGTTTATTAATTTTGACTATTTCTTTTCAGGATGGTATCTCTATCACATCAATTGCAATTTGAAAGTTTCTAAAAAAATTTGTCTTATCCTGTGGGTCTGCGCTTTATCTGCGATGGCTTTTATAATATACGGCCCATTATACTTTCCCTTAGATGAGATTCTTGGAGTAATTTATACATCTTTGTCACATTCAGTGTGGTCAACAGGGATCGCCTGGGTTCTAGTCGCTTGTGTGACTAAAAATGGCTACTGGGTTGACAACATTTTATCTTGGAAGTAAGTGCAAGCAGATAAACCATTGATAGTTATTTGTTGATATATCAGAATTTTAATTATGTCTAGAATGTAACTATTTAGGTATCTAGTGCGCGAAATTATACTTTGGTGCTTGAGAAATTTCGCGCACGAGTTGCATACAACATTTTTTCTACAGACGTCAAAAAATTATAAAAAAATATTGAAATCATATTAAGATACAAAAATAAGTGGAGTTTTTCATCATGCCAACGTGCACGTTGTCAAGATAAAATTAATGCGCGAAATACTTTGTGCACGTTGTTATGATACACAACTCCATGCGATATTTCGCATACCAATATTGATTTACAAATGTCATCATTTTTTGACGTCTGTAGAAAAAATATATTAGTAAATATTAAAAAATTGAAACTTGCGCTCCCACTGAGACACTTGCATTTTTTTTTTTTCAGGTATATGTATCCACTTAGTAGGTTGTCCTTCTGTACTTACTTGGTCCACCCAGTTCTAATCCGAATGATGCTTTTAAATTCTGATTCGCCTTATTTTATCAACCCTGAGCTAATGGTAATATTGAAACATGACTGTTATAAACAGTTCTTACACTCTTTGTCTTTTAGTCTGTCCTTTTCTTTGGATTCGTAGTTTTGTCTTTGATGTTCGGGGCAATACTTTCTTTAGCATTTGAGTCTCCTGTAGTGGCATTACTAAGACTAGGTCACCCGATGAGAAAGAACAAAGAATAATATAATATTGAAGATATTGAAATATTATTTAATTGCCAAAGAATGACGTGCGTAATTATTTTTGTACAAATATCGATACAAATTATAAAAAAAGACGACAAAATGAGCAAAAACATTCAGACGGGTTCGATAGGAGAGTATACTTTTAAAATTTATAATGTAGCCTTCTATTTGTAAGTATTATAATTACTCGTATTTAAGGTAAGATTGTGATATTATACTTTTTTGTTTTGGACTCACTTTTTTACAAAAATATCCGAATTATTTGCCTGCATTATCTTTATCTTTATTTGAATTATCTATTTCATTTTTAAATACATTAAAGGATAATAATCGACTTCTATTATTGTCCATTGGATTAATTGATAATAAGAAATGAAGACTATGTCAAAAATGTAAATATTTTTAATAGTTATAATTAATTTTACTACCAAATGTACCTTTTTATATCTTTGTCTCTATTTACTTATAAATGTACATATTTTAACTATATACTAATCTGCTAATAAAATGAAAATTCTCTATCTGTACATTATTTCTTTTGTTTTTAACTTGTTTTCATTAGAAAGGTAGAAATAATAATTCTTTGGATAATTTTTAGGACAGGGAATCAATTGGAACATCAATCACGTAATTTAACCACCCAACGTTTTAAGTATCTATTAGTTTACAAAGACTTGGATGATTGGGCACACCTAATATTAATATTGAATAAAATACGTATTATGTATAATAGTTATTGCTTATAAGCGTTGTACGAACACCCCAGCTGTGAAAACTAATTTAATCATACTACCTGAATATTACTTTTTGTACGATCCTCAGTCAATAAATTTATGTGAATCGTTATAAACAGAAATAATTTTTATTTGTCTTTTTTTATTGTTACAACACCAACAGTCTAACGGCTCACATTAACTCGGTTTAGTTTTCTTTTAAATAATTCTAAATCTAATAAAAATCCTGTTAACTTAAAGGAAGATGGAAATTTGATGGTATTTATTTGTCTCCCACGTTGAAACGTTTCCGATATTCTGTCTCTTCTACTTCGTTGAAATTGTGTGCTATCTAAAAAGTAGAGAACAATGTATTTTAATCTATAGCGCATTCAAATTTTTAGATAAGCGTGCATTGCATGAATAAGCCAGAAATAAAGAAAAAACAGCCAAGTATGAGTTGAGTTCGTGCACTGGAGGCTCCTTATTGTACGATAGAAAAATATGTTTGTATGTAGCAAAATTAAAATCACTCACAATTACAATATTTTTTCTATTTGTTTGTTATTTTTGTCATATGCTACACTTGAATGTCATAATCCTTAGTATCAATGTTTTCAGAATAATACTGCCGCCATGAGATTATAAAAAAAAAGAATTCAAATGCCGCAGTGTGTTTTAAGTACTAACAGTGTGTTTTAAGTACTAACTTTTATTTAGAATTGTTATTTGAAGCTAATAAGAAATTCATTACTGAGAGAAAATATGGTATAAAAATGTATTTTAAATATCTTTTCATATTTCAACCATGATTAAAATGATATGTGATGATCTGGTTCCTATGGAGCTAAATATCATTTTAGACACATTTTGGAAATCCCGTGGCGTCAGTCGTTTTAAGCACGAACTGAAGTTAGTACAGATCTATTAAACATGGTCTGAAGCTAGCTTCAATAATTATTTTCATAAATGTTTTTCTAATTGATTTGCACTGTTTCAATTTTGTATTTGTAGAAAAAGTATTGTATGTAACATGTTTTATAAAGGAAGTAGTAGATGATGCTGACTGCTACATAAAATGAAGAAAACCATATATGGGAATTCAGTCACAAGTTTATTATTCCTATCCTACTCTACAGTTCCGGTCCCCCCTGGGCCATCAGGAGTGTTTGTTTAAATGTAGTACTTCTGAAGATGGTCCAGGTAGGACTGAAACTGTGAAGTAGAATAGGAATAATAAACTTGTGACTGAATTCCCATATATCGTTTTTTTCATGTTTTATAAACTTTTTAGACACGCGCTACTTTGATCACTCGCTTCGCCAAATTATCGTATACTACTCAGGATACACTGTTGGTAGCGTCACCGCACAGACACACTTGCTCTTTTTAATGACTAATGCCTTGATCACACGTAACGAGTACAGTGGCGAGACAGTGCTCTCGGCCGAGTACTCGGTAGATGTGAACACATTACCGAGTACTCGGCCGAGCGCTCGGCCTAGCGAAAGGGCGAGACAGTAGCTCGACCCTGTTTCTATTTACTAGGCCGAGTGCTCACTCTCGCATTGACTCGCCAGCCTACTCGGCAGGTCTGAACATGCACTTGGTGCTTTGGGTCGCGGATTCTCCACTCGTTTGTCGTTCAGTCAATTTAATATCGTGTTCCTCTCAAGCTGTTTTCTGCAAAGAATATTGCTATAATAAAAAAATAACATGGCTAATAAGTGGGACGTTGAGACGACCATTCTAACTGCAATTCTCCAAAAAGAGTGTTTGTAGCACCAAGACCAGATCTCCTCAAAATTGTTTACACGTAACGAGTACAAAAGTACGTGTGAACACTTACTCGCTCCAATTACTGTCTCGGCCTAGTGACAATTTGCTGTCTCGCCACTGTACTCGTTACGTGTAATCAAGGCATTGAGGTGCAAGATGGCAATCAGATTATATTTTAGAAGCTGTAAACAACAGCAATTTTATATATATATCGCCTCGTTAAAGTAATATTGCAAAACTTTAAATATTAGCTTCAGTTTTGTTTCAGATATGAACAATTTTATAAAAAAGATATATCTCATCTCGTTCGCGGCCTAAAAGATGAACGATTTAGGGTACGTTCCACTAGGCGACCGCAATGCCCATGTTGCCGCAAAAACCATTCCACAAGACGATCACGGTCTATACGTTCAACGTCAATACGTCATTAATCACGACTGCTTCTCGCGATTGGAACGGGTCGAAGCAGTCGTTGCGTTCATTTTTGCAGAAATCACCCAAAAATTTAAATTAAATGAAAAGATGTCTTTCCAATTTGTTCTTTCGATTCCAAATTATTTCAATTGATTCAAGATTTTTTATGTGTCAAGTAACAGATAATTTAATGGTCTCTCATTAACATCACCTATTTATTAATTAAAAGCGATTAATTCACACAGGCATATTGGATTCATTTCATTCATATATCCTTTTTGCTACAATTAGTTCAATCTTATTAATGATTTATTTTTCGATACTAACTACGTAGTGTCAGTTTATTTGACATTTAACTGACAACCGCATCGTTCCACTTGAAGCAGCGGTCACAACAATCATGTGTTAGTGGAACGACAAAAACTACGGTCGTGAGCAAATCGTTGCGGTCGCCTACTGGAACGTACAAATTGTTCCGTTTGGAGTACGTTCCACTAGATGACAGCAACGCTCACGCTCACGAACGCGGTTTTTGCTGTTCCACTTAACTCATGGTCGATGTGGCTGGTGCTTCCAGTGGAACGATGCGAGTATTAAAAGTTAAAAGTAAACAAGATTAAACTAACCTGTAGCAAGAAGGATATATGAATGGAATTAATCCAACATGCCTGTGTAAATTTATCGCTTTTACATATTAAATAATGATAATGAAAGACCATGAAATTATCTGTCATATTGACGAATTGAAAATCTTGAATCAATTGACATAACTTGGAATCGAAAGTACAAATTGGAAAGGCATCTTCTCATTAAAATTGAAATTTTTGGCGATTTCTGCAAAAATGAACGCAATGACCGTTTCGACCCACCTTTCAATCGCAGGCGTTGTGAGCTTGAAATAGTCGAGATCAATGACGTCATCTATGACGTATTTATTATGAACGTCAAGACCACGATCGTCTTGTGGAACGATCAATGAGGCGACATGAGCGTTGCGGTCGTCTAGTGGAACGTACCCTTAATTTCATGAGTACGGAGCTTAAAAAGTCAAATGAACTTCAAATAGATATTGACAAATATTTATAATTAATCTATTTATGCAAGATAAGTTGGATGAATGTCTTGTTAGTGGCAACAGATATGTTAAAATGAAATATTGAAAAAATACATATTTTTATTTTACTCTAAATAAGGAATGTTTTCATTTATCAATAAATAATAATTTCATTTATTTTACTTCTTATCGAATACATAGTTCTGTACTTTTTTCCATGATTTGAAATCATTGTACAACTTCTTGAAGACGTGTATTGCCAACTGTGAAGAAGCAATAAACGAAAAATAATAAATATATAAATTCAAACATCCAAAAAAGAACTAGAAAAATTATCTATATCAACTCATATAACAAGCCAAATACTGCATTCTATTTACGATATTCATAATAAAAGTATCATCACTTTTTTTTGCAATATTCGTATTTATTTATTTGTTTTTGATTGGAAAATTCTTCGTGACGTGCGAAAGCCTATTGCATCACTCTTATTCTTGTGAAAATACTTGTATACTTGAATACCTTTTTATTAATAAACTGTGTGTCCGTAAAGTTATAGTTCACTTTTGACCGGTCACAGGATATGAACGAAACAAGATAGAACTGTGAAATCTCCTTCAGATAAAAAAAAAAAAAAACTTTCCCAGTTCCATACCTATTTAGTAGAACTCGATGTGGTTTCTATTAGTTGCCCTACACATATTTAAACGATACTCAAGTTCTTTCTACAAACATTTAAAGACGTCTGCGCAGTTCGTGGTGTTGCATCATCATCTGTGTGCGCACACACTTGCACGTCATTCTACGGCACCTTGAAGAGTTTTCCTTGTGTTTGGTGAAGATTTCACATTTCTATCTTTCCTGTGACCGGTCGAAAATGCAGTGCACCATGACTGTACGGGCATTTATTTGTGCACATATAAATTATTATTTTTTCCTTATAATCAAATATTTTTTTAGCTAAAAGGCCTTTCCATACGCATGTCTGTGAGACTTAAAGACTCATAGAAACAACATCTATCTCAACTTTTCCAATATATTCTTATTACTTCATAATTTCATCAATTGATAATGTAGCAATATTATTCATGAATAAGATAAAATCTTTAAAAAAAATTTACAAGAATGAAACCCACAGTTTGAGAGACACAGAAGGCTTTCGCACATCATCAAGGCGTTTTGTAAATATTACATCGTCTTTATAATTAAGACATCATCAATTTCGATAATAATAGTCCAGTAATATTCGATCAAATAAATGCTTTTGGTGAAAATAACCAGCGCCAATCAATTATAACCTGTGCCGATAAAATTCTGCTTTCTTAAATTTTTATTACATGTTGCTTTTTCCTGGACAAAAAAAAATTATAAATTGTAAAAAATCACAAAATTTCAAATTCAGGAGTCAATTTTTCACTATCATCCTGAATTGGGCGCAAATGTAAACACGTGTATCGTCCTTATTAGGACTCTTTAGTACAGTTTATAATTTTGTGAAATTAATTAATAATCAAAGTGAATAGTAGATAATTGTCCTAGTTCTTGCTACGCCTGAAATTATACCTTGATAGGTTTTAATCCAAAATCTACTCTTTGTGCTTCTTGATATGGTGGATTTGTAACATGAATGGTTCTTGTCCTTGGAAGGAAACCATCTTTGTAGGCAGTGACTTTGTAATGACCAGGGGTCAACAGTCTAAAAAATATAAAAGTAATATTTTCTACTACATTTATCAGAAGATTGATGTGTATCTACAGCTTGAAAGATTGTGAATTTATTAGGTACAAAATTTGTGATTTGGGAATGGGATGAGAATGGAATGGAAAAACAACTAGACCCTTACAAGTACCGTTAAAAAAAATCGTCAAATTCGGTTGAAAACTTAGGAGATAGCTCCACAAAAATTAGACGACATATACACCAATATAAGTGAAGGTCATTCTGGTCATCTACGACATCTGTCCGAAATTTATATGCAAAGAATTTTGGATTTAGATACATTTAGATACATGACCGATTACTTGAGCTTGTCTGCCGAAGAGCTGAAAAGATTACGAACAATAAATAGAATATAGCTTCAAGAGAATGTATAGTAAGCGAAATTTCAGTGGGACGGGTCAGATGGACTTTTCGGACTTCGTCCCTTACATACGCATTTCATCCTTCTAGCTACAAATAAAAATTCTTATTGAACTGCTCGTAATTGTAAAATATTAATTTCCATTTGCACCAACTAAATTTGAATTATAAGACGAATTTAAGTATTTGACAGCAATATAAATAGTCTGATATGACATTTAATTTTGATATGCTTCCATTTATTCATGCCGAGTTTAAATTTTGAGCTTGATTGATCTTTTTCAGGGGAGGGCGAGTGCCCTTTTCTTTTCTCTTGCGGACGTCAATGGTCCAAAATCGGGACGGGTGGTAACTCAGATGTTAACACAAACATAAACGGACTGTGACTGCTGTGGAAACGAGATTTTTGCATGATGTTTTTGAGTATATAACAGGAGATCGAATATGAAATTAATTGGTGTATGAAGAGTGGAATATAGGGAATAACGTGGATTTAAAAATAGTTTGAATATATGCAAATGATGGTTTGTTGTAGGTGAAAAAGTTTCCTAGTGGGAAAATAAATGAGCTTGTTGCAAAACTTTAAGTTCGATCTTCAGAAGAAGATCCTTGATCAAAGAATCGAAACGTCAAAGTTTCAAATAAAATACATAGAATTTAAAATCAAAAGTAGTTTTTTATTCAATAAAATTCTGAAAAATGAATAGATTATTTGTCCTATATTGATTTTTTTTGTTTTATTGCTCTATTTTATCGTAGTAACATTTTCTTGTTTTTTCTTTTTCTCGGTGAATGAATTCAAGTAATTGGGTATGAATTGAAAACATATATTGTTCATAAAAACATGAAATTCTATCCGATTTGTATTTGTAATGAATTTTTCAATAGGAAAGTTCACAAAATTGCTTTTTATCTTGAATAAATCTTATTCATTCCCAAATGATATTGACTGTAATTTTTTTTCTTGGTATGAATGATCCACGAACATTATTATTTGTCAGTGGCGATTCGTGAGTTTTAAAAGAGGGTAGGTACAAGAAAAAGCCCTTGATATTCCAACCCTTATGGAACAGTAGCATAAAAACAAAAAATAGGCGACATATACTTTGAAAATTTACATCCCTTAAAATAATAACCGTAGAATAATCACCTAGACGTAGTAATTTTATGTAATAATATTTATTAAAAAACCAGTTTCAATCCTTCATCTCTCAACCATTATATAGAGTAGTATAAAAATCAGAAATTAGGGAAAATTATCCACGTATTTTGTATTTATACGTTTTTGGTTGCGACTTAGTCGTGAATGTCGGCCCTTTATCAGGTCTTTTCACGTATTTTGAGATAACTTGCTCATCTGCTACGAACCGTGTTTACCTACTTAAGAATGTTTTTTAGTCTTCTTTATAATTCATTTTACCTATAATAATCTCCTCCTTTAAATGACGTTATATCATGTTGGATATCCTTGTCAAACCCACTAGTAACATTCTTCACGTGAATAATCGCATCAGCGATACCTTGCTTTGTCACCACATTGTAAACATAGCCTTTAATCCCTATATGTGCCTGCCACATATAATTTATCAAAGCGTTTTTGTTGCGAGTCCATTCCCTTTGAATGCTGCTTGCTGGAGGGTATTTATCGCATCCTAACTCCAAAGTGATCTCGAAGTCGTTAGAAGAAAGATAGTTGAAATCTTGCATGCCACCTCGAAGGGAGTACCATTTGGCGCCGTTAGTGATGCCTCCTACTTTGCCAAAAGTTTCTGAATCGGGGTCGCCACAACCTCGACGTTTTGGACTTGCCATATCTGCGTGGAACAGCGAGTATGAAAGAGCTAAGTGCCTGCGAAAAATAAGTAAATAATGACAATTATTATTTATAAAAATAATCAAAATCGAACGAAGGAAAAAAGTTTCCATACACGTATTTTTTGCATTTTAATGTATTTTTTATTTGAGTAGTGCTGGATCAACCCTTGGGCAAACTAGACACATGACTAGAGATTCCGGACTTTCAGGGTTTCCTAAGTAATTCATGTAGAGTCACTAGATTATTAAATACTGCATCTAGAGGCCCAACTGTGCCCCAATTCAGCACTGTTGAAAAGTATTTGATTACCAAAATTAACAAAAAATATTTTTCTGGTTTGTGTCTCATGTAAATTTATTGTTCTCTTCCGGTTACGTCTGAAGATGATCACTAAATGGTCAAAACCGATGACAAAATAGCAATTTTTTAAAAGTACAGTGAGATTAAGACTTTTGTTTCTTAATGACATTATTTTCTTCTCACGAAAAATTAAATCCTATCAGTTATTATTTGCTCTATTATTGAGTTTGATTTTTTAACAGTGATCGTTCTTCCTCACTACGAAGCCCTCCACTGCACTTGGTCGATTTTTTTGTATACTGAATTTGGAAACTAATAAATTAACAGATTCATAAATTTTACATTTGAATTTGAGTTTGATGTTATTTCACAAAAATAAATATTGAACATGTGTATGTTATTGACATATGGGAATATATGTAACATATAATTAATCAAATGAGAGAAACAGAATTGATGTGATTCTAATTTTATGAAACCACGAGCAAATAATCCTGGAACGTTCACAAATAATTCATTTTTACCTGTCAGTTACATGACTGACAATATTTATTTGTTAGTTTTAGAAAATTATGGTTGATGTGTTTGGAAGCTATATGAATTGTAAAAAGCAAATACTTCCATTTGAGGCTTAAATTTAGAAGCCAGAATATAAATATAAAAAAAGGTCAATATACATTCCCAATTTGCATTTTTTTTTTCGAATAATTAAAACTAGTAGGCCCTCTGTGGTCAAAATTTCGACCGAAATTCATCAAATTTTCAAATTTGAATGTTATTTAATTTAACTTTCCATCCCCAGGGGTTTCAGGTAAAATTAACTTAGTATTCGACACTATTCGAATCTGAAATGAGAATGGTGGTAACATTTTAACGTGACATCCTCATCCCTCTTCCCTCTGCCCGTCGGGGAGTAAGAATTAGATATCAGATATTTTTCCTTTCAGTGTATATTTTTCGAGATATTCCAGATAAAAAAAAATATTGTTTTCGACTCAATTTCCCTAGATCTGACTTATGTTCGCAATTTGTAAGAATGTCTTAATACAGTTGAGATTATGTGCTGATACAATTTTAATGAACCATATCTCCAGCCTAAGAGCTAAAATTAGAGCTGCGAATTTGAAAACATTTGATGACCCGACCCGCCCGAAACCCGTCAAGTCTTCATCCTACCCGCCCGATACCCGTCCCAAGTTAGTCAAACCCGCCCGAAACCCAGCCCGAAATGAGTCAATCCAAAATAACTCGACCCGACTCGACCCGACCCGATCCAACCCGATCCGAACCGGCCCTTCCCGATTCTATCCGACCTGGCCCCACCTGCCCGAATTGATCCGATTTTGACAGTTTTAACTGTATTTTATTGAGCTGTTTTCATAGTTGGTTTCATATTAAATTCATCACGATAGAAACTGGCTCCCAAAGAAAGAAAATAAATTCCTCAACGGAACATATTCAAACAATAATATCATTCAATACCTATGTGACATTGCATTATCAATAAATAACTGAATTTGTCGCACGGAATTTAAAAGAATTTCTACAGTAGCAAATTTTAAAATGAATGTACCATTCAATATCTTTTAACATGTTCTTCATTTCTATTCCAAACAAAATCTTTTGGAAATTGTAATACTTTTCATTACCTACTTATTTTATAGCTCATTTGGATACTTCTTATTTGCATTCATTTAATATTAATCGTCTCATGAATTTCCCCAAATAACTTTTCAGTTTATTGCTGATTATCGAAAACACAGAATTATTGGAAGATGTATAATCCTTAGCATTTAATACGGATATAAATTTTGATATTTAAAAACTAATATTCGAAATAGAGGTTATCCATAAGAATGCATTGAAAGAAAAATATAATGCAAAAACCAAACCAGCCCGACCCAAACTGGTTCGGCCCGACCCAACCCTTAATCAACCTAACCCGACCCAACCCGACCCAACCCAACCAGACCCGACCCAGCCTGAACTGGCCCGATTCGAAATCTTCAACCCGGTCCGACCCGATCCCGACAATCTTCAACCCGATCCGACCCGAATCCGAAATGACGTAGATTGGACAACCCGAAACCCGAAAATAGTACAGGTCGGGCCGGATCGGGTTCGGGTTCGGGTGAAATCTCGCTGAATGGAATTAAATGATAATTTTGAGCTCTCTTATTTATTTAGTTTAATATATTTTGCCTGCCAAAATATTTGATACAAATTACGTGCTCTTAGTATTTTACAGAAACTATCGCGCTATAAAATATTGCTTTAACACACTCGAAAGTAAATAACTATTACACTCTATATAATTTCAGATAAAAGCAGTCAAATGGAATTTTGATGAATATAAGTGATAAAAAATATTTTTTCTACGGCCGTGCGTAAAGTAAATCTTTTTCGTCTCCCAGTTTTATCACAATTTAAACGCGTAGCAGTTAAATTTCTGTGAATTCATGCCTCTTGTAACTCTCACTGATCCATTAATTCGGATAGTTGTTGGATCTAAATGTTAACTTGTGCTCCGAGCTTCTTTGCTGCGTGCTCAATAATTGTTAATATATGGAAGTTGAGGGTAGTAGAATTTTTTTTTTGCATGCAATATGAATGTAAACAAGATTTATGACATTCAACCACAAATTTAAGTGGCTCGGCAAGCCTTGTCACCAAACACTTGGCCTAATGTCATAACGCTCAACTTTACACTCTTGTTGCATAAATTATTATTTTGGCAAAATCAGTTTAGAACATTATTGATTCAAAGGGGAAAAAATTGTGTTGGAATGTACAGATGATGTGCCATTATGTGCTCAATCGCTATTTTACATAGATTCACTCATATTTATAGCATAATAAAATCGATTGGAGATTCATATTATTCGAAATGTTGTGTAAGTTTTGTTTATACTAGTCGCATGAAAAGAGAAAATGTCTTTGTATGTAAGATGTAAATCCTGAGACTACTAGATTGACTAAAACAATTCTTCAACTGCTAAAAACCTACATTATTCCATAATAACATAGGTTTCATATTTTAACAATTCATTAAAAAATGCGTATCTATTTGGAGACGACTAAAGAGTACACTTACACGGCAAAATATTTGAGTGTGAGAGAGAGAGAGAGCTATGGAGAGTGTTGAGACAAAAACTGCAGAGAATGGAACAGAGATATGGACAAGATAGTAACAGATAATGTAGAATTGATTTAAGAATGAGTAATATATAATTTTTGATAAAAATAAATATTGTATATCAGATTTAAGGATAGGAGAACATGACGTAGGCATGTTTCTCGAACACGCGAACGAAGTGAAGTGTGTGAGTATTTTAACAATGATCGAAAAGCGAGCGAAGCAAATAGGGTAGACAAACATCCCTGCTGAATTTTATTTAATTCTTGCTTTTTCACTATGATACTCTACCTCCTTAATCACTGACATTATGAGTTGAAGCTTGGCTTTAAATAAAAATAATTAACGGAAATCGAGCATTTGAGAACCAGAAATTGTATTACTTATTTAATTTTTTAGTTACCTGAAAGTGTCATCATCAGGTGATCTGGCATACTGTTGATTATTAGTAGATCGGCTGCTATCGTAAGGATAATTTGCAACTAAATCGCCTCCATGTAAATTCGCAGAGAGGACAAATGGGACTTGCATTATCAATCTAATAACTGCTTTTGTTTCAGGTTGTAACTGAAATGAATGATTTATAATTGTTTTGGTTTAGATTATAATGAAATTAGAATATGTATTTCAAAATTATTACAAACTTTTTTTAGTTCGTTGTTCACAACGCAATGTGGTTTTTTAATACAATATCACCCAGATTAGACATATTCTAAATTCGCAGGCTGATAGATGTGTGACAAAAATGTGTAACTAGGATGGTGAATATTCATTTTTGATATTTTTTGGAAATATAAAATGTTTGCGATAAATTATAAATTTCGTTTGTCAAATTGAGTAGTAAAAAAGTTTGTTCCAGATTTCATTTTGATTAAAAGAAAATTAAAATTATTGATTGTCTTACCGGTTCAGCTAACGTATCAACCATGCCCAACAAATGATTATTCAATTCAAAATGATGTAGCGCTTCGTTCGTGTACATAATCCTATCTAAATCTGGAAAGTTTCGGTTGAGATCAACTGAATTATTGTTGGTTCTTCCTATGAGGTAGTCCTTCCCCCCAGTGTCCGTGGCCGTTTGCCAACCGTCTGGATTCATTGTGGGCATAATGTGAATCCTGGTCAGGGATAAAAGGTTACGAACGTTGACATTCCCTAACCAGAACTCTCGGCAGAGGTAGTCCGCTAAAGCGAGAAGCATTTCGCGGCCCAGGACCTCGTTGCCGTGCATGTTGCCGATGTATTTGAACTCGGGTTTTACTGAAAAAATATAAAAGATAAATCAATATTTCACGACAATATGTGATGGATAGGTTACGAATTTTATGAGGGAAAAATCTGAAAATGGTTAAAATCAGATATTTTTCTCTTGAAATTTTTGACCTCAACATTAAAATTAAAAGATTAAATAGTTTAATGGGATAGATTATGAGTCTCAAATCAAAAATATTGTCTGGAATGCAGTTTCAGAGATAATAACAATTTGATAATGTCAAAACTGAGAGCAAAATTAACTATTTCTAACAATGATTTCAAAAATGAGTCAATGTTGTAAAACTGTATGCAATATTGCGAGGAAGAGGGCACTGTCGCTCTCGCAACGCCGATCATTTCTAAATGAATGATTTTGTTTTTTTAGGTTTAGTTTCTGGATTATTCTCTTTTTATATATGTTTGATTCCTTTTACACAATTTTAGAGATGTCAGTCCATTTCATGTCATGAGTGTAATTAGGTGTGAAAAAATTATAATACTTCAGACTTTCACGTCATGTTTTCAGTAACTGTACTCAATTGGTACCGGAAATACAGGAACTCCTGCTGTCTGATTAAGTTTTCGTCAGACAGCCCTCGTGCTCGTTCATTAACCCGATAATTACTATCTCTGCTGGAAATTCCGTCCTTTCAGAAATTACTCCTTCATCTATTACGAGATTTCTATGTAAAAATAAAGTCGTGGTATTTCTACTACTAATTTATTTCACGTCTTGGATATTGTTAATGTTTTCTATTTCTGAATAAAATAATTGGAGAGTAACAAATAAAGGTTTTTTTGTAATACGTACACCGAAAGTACCCTATTACTGAACTGACTTCTGCTTCGAAAGTTCTCAATTCCAAGCCATGGTAACAATTTTCATTAATTTTCTGTTGACAGGGAATTAATGAATATTTTTGAACGCTGGGTAAAAATGAAATTATTGTAGATTATGGAACATGGATGCCGTTGGATTTTTTTATTTCATTGATATATGTCAAATTGATATTTGAAAGAAATTTGTATTATAGAATGTGCATTTATTGTGAACGGGATAGCACAGAAAATGTGAAAAATATCAATCAATAAAATAAATCATGTAAGTTATGTTTCATTGTATTAGTTTACTGTAATGTGATTGGATTTGCAAAAATTTGTTTGTCAAATCGATAAGATAGTTTCAATACATCCAAATTTATTTAAAAAGCTTAGTAATGGGGGTACTTCTTTGAATTTGTTACAAAAAGTGTCGTATGCTACACGGACACTGAACGACTATCATTATTGTCACGGACAAATTTGGTTGCACGGAGTTACGTCTTGGGCTTTGCTCTCGTCTTCGCCTTGTGCTTCGCCTCGTACTTCACCGAATGCAGCCAAATTTATCCTGGACAAAAATGACAGTCATTCGGTCCTTGTAGCATAATATACTATCAAATCTATAATAAAATCAAGACAGTAAACGAAGAATATTTAGTGTTTAAACACGTTTATTTCTTTGTCTAAATTTAAAAACGAATCTAAATTAAGTTGGGTAGCTAAATAAATGATGGGAAAGGAATATTGACTGCTACGAGCACGACCAAAATATGACGAACGATAAAATTTCGAGAAAAAATATGTGACCGCTATTAGCACGATTTTACGGTGACTGCTATGAGCACTATCTGTCTATGTAATGCTGCTTTTGATGTTGTCATAAATGCAACAGATTTTTTCGATATCGTTCTTAAGCTTTTGTGACAGATTTGTATTGTCCTCTCAGCGAAAAACAACAAAGAAGTTCTAAAAATAGCTGCTTTATGCAGAAGTTTAATGATTCAAAGTTGAACTCTATTGTGAGCCAGATAAAACATAGCTATATGGAAGCGAGGGTTGTATCTAAAATTAAATTTCATTTGCGTAACACGGTCCTCAGGGAGAAAATTATCATACAATAAAGCTGAATAACACAGCATAATTGACAATTTGAGCAACAAATAACACATATTCAGCTAGTAAAAGTCATAGAGCCAACTTATTTATTGCAATTTAAATGTATTAACATTCTCGCTAAGTAAAAACTATTCATTAAGAGTTAAAATAACCTTGCACTTCCTGTACTGCGGTGAATATTCTTTTGACGACAGGCACGCGAACAGCGTAATTTGACCGGGGATATACCGTTTGAGCGCGGAGGTCAGTTTTGTCCTAATCCTATAGACCATTTGAGCATTTTTCTCTCAAACCCTATCTACCGTTTGAGCCAAGTTTATTACTTTAATTTTTTATTCTCAAATAAATGTATCTTCTCTAAATGCCAAAAATTGTGAGTTAATATAATAAACAAACTTGGATAGCAATTCATTTTATTTTATCATAGACAAATGACGACTGATATAAACTATATAGGTAGAAAAAAAAAACATATTCACAAATATTCACACTTTCTTACAGCTAACATAATTCATTTCACTGAAAATAGTCCAATTAGAGTGTTTATTTCCCATTATTCTAACGTGATTGGTTTATTTCGGCTATCTGCATTGTACATTAAAGATTTTATATTTTACTTACTATCTTTGCTTATGGTTTATCCAATAATCTGTTAAGCTTCCGCCGTGCTCAAGTGGTACATAGGGATTACGGAAGACCTTGCTGTACGGATTAAAAATTTGACCGTCGTGCTCAAACGGTCTATGCCCATTTGACCAGTGTTGTAATAAATCATTTGGAAAAAAAATCTAGATCAAAATCGTGATTATCACATGATAAATGTTCTAGATCAAATAAAAGATTAATATTTGTGTTAAGATCTATTTCATTAGATCAGATAAGAAATAAGTGATATTTTTTTGTGTCTTCTACAAGAGAATAATAATTATAAAAATATGATACATTCAACAACAACACAAGAGCAATAGAAACTTATTATGAACTTTTATTAATCATAAGAAACTAAAGCAGACTTATCGCATCATTTAGAATATGAATGTGAGACGCATGATGTGCACTTTTGGTTTTACCAACGTTTAGAATCTTCTTGCAAATTTTCAAATCAATCACCAGTTTTCGGACCTCGCGTTATTCAAATGGTTATCTTTTATTTTTGTACCAATCGGTTGAGCCGGAAGTGCACTCTATATAACAGACCCTTCGAATTTTCCGACATAAATTCAAGACAATCAGTCGTAGAATATTGAAATTTCGTATTAAGCAATTCTGTAACATTTAGTTCTACACCTCGCATTATGGGGTTGCAATCGTCTGTACCGGAAGTGCACTTTACTCGAAACATTTTTTGAATTTTCCGCATAAATCCAAAACGATTGAACGTAGAACATTAGAATTCAGTATTTAAGACGATAGTACCGTCTAAATGCTCATATCTTATTTCCATTGTGATATACTGAGCTGGAAGTGCACTTTACTTGACAGTCTTTTGGAATTTTTTGCATAAATTCGAAACGATTAGCTGTAAAGTATTGAAATTTAGTATTTCAGTCTGCTGTAGCATCTGAATGATTGCCTATTATTCTCACAACAATAGACTGAACCAGAAGTACACTTCAGTTTTTTAAATTTTGCTTATAAATTCAGAACTTTTAGCCGTAGAATCTTGGAAATCAGTATTTAGGAATATTGTAGCATAAGAATGATGAACTACTGTTTTCATATCAACCGACTGGACTAAAAGTGCACTTTACTTGACAGATTTTTAGAATTTTTTGAATAAATCCAAAACGATTAGCCATGGAACGATGGGTTATTGTGTTTGATTATCGTAATATATGCAAAAAATATATCCAATGATGTCCACGTCAGATTTGTAGACAGCAATTCAACTCCAGCAAATCTCATCCAGAATATTAATCCGATTCTGGAAATTAGTACAGAAACAAGTAAAGCATAACTTTTAGGTAATCTCAACATATATTACGCAATAGTTTCGCAAAGTTTGCCCAGATTAATTCTGGTAACTTTATGTTCTCAGTGGTTGGTACCACTTAGCTTTTGACAAATTGATCTGACGTGTAACATGCAAACAAACGTGTCGAAATAATGAGGGTATACCGTTATAAATACGTGTTGTGAATAACTTTCCCGAATTGTTTTTGCAGGCAAACTTTCGAATATATAGCCTGAATAAAGTTTTAATATCACTTAGTCATTATTACATGAGAAATGAAATATTTGGCTTAAATTGTCAAGTAGATTTATATGGAATGTTATATTTGCCCCATTTTTAATATAAATTTATAGTGTACATTAATGGAAATAACTTCATATTTATAACCTACTAGCAGCCCAATCAATTCCAAGGCAAAGACGAAATAAAAATTATTATTACATTTTTACGACTTCCTAAGATTTAATATATAAATATATACATAAGAAACTAAAAACAGTCATCAAAATTTTTATTTTATCGTTCATATATATAATACTGTTTTCATATGACTGGATTACAGAGAACCGCAATATATAAAAATTGATATTAATCACGTCTTTACCCGATACGGGTATAGCAGACATTTATAGTGCACTTAGTAAATTGATTGATATTTCCTAATTTGACAATGTAATCTAAAACGAAAGACTTTTCAAAATCAATGTCTGGGGAACAGAAACAAAAATATAAAAACAATTCTGTTGTAGAAAGAATTCAAATGAGTCTTTCTTCAAAGATCAAAGACCGAATTGTTTTTGAAGAATCAGGATTTCTATTCTCTCTTGATCAAACTCTCAATTTTAGCCTCTAGTAATCCTAATCAAGCTTCGCGTCAGTACTTCTCGGACAGTATTTATGATATTCTTTTAAAGAATCTCTTCGCAAGAAAACCTTTACGAGAAGCTACTGAAATACTTGGGGAAAAAAAAATTATATCTACAAAGATCAAAGCCAAGCCCTGCAATTACCAGTGTAACTTTTTGTGCTGCGACTTCATTTAATGGAATCGACCAAGTTTTTTGTTATTTGCAGATATTATTGTTAATGTTCGACTAGTTCATTATTGTTGTTATAATAACTGATTCTAGGGTAATTACGTAATAAATAATACCCTTGGGCATAACTAGAGTAATTTTTCTGTCAGAAATCACAATGACAGGGCTTACATTGCTAAAATTTTTGATTGAAATAGAACAAAAGTCGGACATTGAACATTATAGGCACCACGGGAGTTGAATGGACAATAATGCCTACAGTCAATGTACACACCTCAGGCCAGAGGCCTTCGAAAAGTACACTATTGACCTCAGGCATTATTGTCCTTTTAACAGCCTTGATACCTTGATTACTATATCGGGACGATTTCACTGAGAATTACGGGAAGCGTCAAATTTTAAAATCATTTAATACATAATGAAATGAGACACAATGAAAAACATTTGTCCGATAAAAATGCTGCGCCGATCGCATTCGTTCACTGTAGTGTAGCATTTTTGTCGCTTGTCATTTTATTATTTGTTATGTAAATTTGAAAATAGAGTGATGGTCATTAATTTTTTAAACATCACAGAATTAACTCTTTGTGCAATTGTACGCAAGGAAGACGACGCGTTTACGAGAATTTTCGCAGATAAAAAACGTGGTAGATTCGTCAAAATGAAGCGTACACGAAATTACACAGAAATGGTAACCATACTGGAAAAGTGGGCCTAGATCCTGGACAAGAAGTTCTAGGGCACTATCAAAATTCCCATTGTACATCAAATTTCAAGTTCATTGAGGCTGCTTCGTAATAGGGTCTTTCTGCAAAAAATTAATATAACTTTAAGGTTTATAATCTGTAATTGAAACATCTTGCAGATGAAACTTTGTTTTTCTACTGCATTATATCAACAAACAACATACAAATTAGAGAAATTTTCAAATTTTGTTACGTGACCGACGAAACCCTGTTATTGGTCAAGAGTCGCTTTGACGTCATCACGCATGTTTGCGATCAGAAATTAATGCATAAGAGATAGGAGCCGTGGAATAATTTGAATCAGACACAAAATGAGTTCTGATGATTTCGTAAAGGGACAGTCAAATAATTTGCTAAAGGTTCACGAGTTAATGGTTGCCGATTTTTTCTCGAAAAGTGTTTTTTAACGCAGTTGAAACGAGTATTGTCAAAGTTCAGAGGAAAGTATTTATTATGGATCTTTATTTTGGTGTGCAAACTGTATTGAAATACTATTTTAGTAATTTATTGATTTTTAACACGTTAGGCTACTGAAACGACTCAATGAATATCCAGTTTTAGCCTATTAAAGTTTTGTTGGTAGCATTTGACCCTGTCACGTCAAAGACAATAATAATAATTCAATATTCATTTAGTGAATTTTGAAGAATACCATTTTGATTGTGTAAATTTACATTTGTGTCATGTTACAAGAAACTAACCTAATTTCAAATGCATACAATAGTTAATTATGTATCTAGTGCGCGAAATTATACTTTAGTGCTTGAGAATGAAAGTTTTTTGTCAAGGCGGTAGCCGAGACACAAATCATTCGAAAGCTCCAAAGAAATTTCGTGCACCTGTAGCATACAACATTTTTTTCTATAGACGTCAAAAAACTAAAAAAATATACTAAAATGCACAAAATACTTCGTGCCCGTTGTCATGGTAAACAACTTCAATGCGACATTTCGCATACTAATGCTCGGGCCACATTTACGTCTAATGTCGTCAATTGAGGCATTATTCAATAATGAACACATTGTCAATGACAATATGTCAATTGTCACATAACGCCTTACTTAACGGCATTAGACGTAAGTGTGGCCCCTGCATAATACTAATGTACAAATGTCATGATTTTTTGACGTTTGTAGAAAAAATAATGAATAACAATGTTTCTTGTTGGATGTCCAGTTCGTTTTCTGTTACTTGTTTTGAGAATTTTATATAGTTCAATGTTTTCTTGGAATATTACAGTACTTTGAAAACGTGATAACTACATGAAAAATATTTTGTTTCAGACTGGAACTCTCAGGATTTTTTATTAAATTTAAATTAGAATATTTTGTAACTGAATTTATAACTGCAGACTTCAAGTCATTAATCTAAAGTGTTACAAATTTCGGAGAAGATTAAAATTAAATTAGAGTGAAATATTTGGGAGAGTAATGAGCTGTGAACAACAATTTTTAATATTAGTGCAAAAACTGCCAACTGGCAAATTCTCCTTTGAAATTTATACCTAGCTAGGATTGTCATATCAAAATATTGGAGAATTAATAAAGACTCCAGCTGCGATTTAAATAATACTCGGACAACCCTTGAGAACCTAGTGTAACGAACGGAGCCCCTACAGAATGGACTTCCGTGGTAACACGTAGGTTAAACGGGTAGCCAACGCAACTGACTGATATGCGTCAAAGACGTGATGATGTCTAACCTAATAAAAACTTCTGGAAGATTCGAGAAGCCGTGGCCGTGGATAATATATAAACCGCGAACTGAGTCGAATTGGATACTAAGGAATTGATAGTAATATTGTAAGTAGTTCAGATACGGAGCGCGTAAGAGTAAAAGATAAATTAGAAACAGTGGCAATAAATAGAGTGAAGCAGTGGAGATGAAATATCCAGCATAAGCTTTTACTATATTTTAAATAAGATATTTTAACTATTCCAATCTTTTCCAAGGAATACTTTAACAAAATGAGATTGAAAACAAGCACGATACAAATGCATGCAATTGAAATAAACATTTTCTGAAGGTAATTGCTCATTTATTGGTACTTTGGTCTGTTTTCTAACAAAGAGAATTAAGCTTTTTCAAAGTAACTGTGATTATATTGAGCTCTAGGTAACATAAGCTTTATAATGACGAATAAAACAGCAATAAATGATATTTGAAAAATATTGGCATTTACGTCACATTGCATTTTAATGATAAAATTTATTACTTTCCTAATAACGGAGAAATACATATAATTGTGAAATAAAACTCAACTGTAATAAGAACTAATAAGAAAAATAATAAAAAGTGGCAATATGCGCTAACTTTTCTACTCTTCTTTTATTTTAATTATTGTTTACAATATTATATAGTAATTATTTAAACATGTGTGAAACACTATAACTTATTTAAACATGCTTGAAACACTTTTAATGAAAATGTTCCAAATATGATAACTCTGTTAAATAATGTAATTTGGCCTCTGTATTCAAAATATAGAAATGAGGATATCTTGCAAACTAATCGAGATACAATATTCCATTAAAAAATATACAAAAGTGTGCGGAGCTCTTCGTCTTAGGCAGTATCAACCTCATATAATTTTTATTTTTGTATGCAAGTGTTGTAACGGCTATAAAATAGTGAGTTACATGGTAACAATCAAATATTGAACAATAATTTCTTAAAAATTTAGAAGAACAAAACTCTTTTTCAATTGTGTTTGAAAAGAAAACAGGAAACATAAAACTTTAATTACGAGTTTTTTTCAATGTTCCGCCAATTTATCAATAAAATAGTAATAATGGAAAAGTATGCACTGAGGAGGAAGATTCCATAAAAAAAACAAATTAAGTATTTTAAAAGTTTTATACTTCATTTTTATATTCAATAACAAAGTTACGTTATTAATTTTCTTGTAGCCTGAAGCTTTAAAGCTTTATAATTGTATGGTTATGTATCTTCAACAAAGCCTCTAAATTGAATAAATTCTGCTCAACTTGACATTTTTAAAGCGGCTTATGTAATAAAATTTTAATACGTAGAATTCCTATTTCGAGCGTTTATCAAACTGAATCCTATTCTTTTTATAGTCATGTAATAAAAACTGGATTTTGTGATTTTGAAACACCCGTAATGTTCATATATCTTCATTTCAAATATAGGTGAATTTATTTGTTCGACGCGTACGTAAAAATTTCGGTCGGAGATATTTATTGCACCTATTTGTCCTAATTTGGAACGAAATAGTGCAACATAAATTTGAAAACTATCTGGCTTTTACTCAAATGTTTAACCAATGGAGTCCTCTATACCAATGCAGAAAATTAAAGAAGTGTTTGCCGTTTGGCTCCTATGATTGATCTGGCTGCTTTCAAAAAGTATTGAAATAATTCCTTGAGTATCATATATAAAAACTAAGACTCAGACTATAAGTGAGATTACGTAATTTTTTGCAAGCTTTAAAGCGTCCAGCAGGAATTATCGCCGATGGGAAGTATCTGGCAGTGTTGTTTATTATAATTTTTAACAATATTTTCTTAAATACATAAAAATAAGCACTCAGACTTTTAGAAAAGTAAGTAATATTTTTACGCAACTAGTACTTGGTATCTCTTAATTGGCCATGAAAAAATTGTATTTAATTTAGGTTATATTTCAATTAAAATGAAACATTCAATTAAATATCGATAAATTTTCTTTTGTTTACTTCATATACATTTTTTTATTGTTCCTATTTGAATCATTTTGCTGAAATATTTGAGTTCATTGTTTCCACCAGCAATTTGATTTAATTTACAAATATTATTATTTTTCAGATTGAGATATTGAGATTTACAACATGAACCAATTTGTTGTGGAACAAAGTATTATTATATTTTTATTCTAGAATATATCAATAAGCCCTGTTTTAAACGTCCGACTCTATCAGTAAATTTATTGCTTTTATTATTTTTTTACATTGGGATGTAAAAGTGTAATCCGTAGGTTTTAATCTCAATTTTAATTGGCATTTGATACAAAGAAATAGTCCTACATACAATTTACAACGCTAGCATAAAAACGAAAATTTTGAGATCTATTTCAAATAAGATATGGATTTTATTGAATTTCAATCGACTGTAATTTCGTTCAGTTTATCAATTTTACTAATCAGGAGAAAGATATGGAGGTTGTTTATCATCAATATTGTAATATATGTACCATTATTCTAGTGATAAATTTAATGAGTCAGGTAGAGAAATTGCTAGAGAAAATTTGAATTCTTTAAGAGCGATCCTTATTAATTCTTAAAATAAGTTACGTGCAAAAAAGAATCCTACTTCGGATAGGATCTGATGAACAATTATTTTCTTTACGTATTATTGTTGAGTAATCATTTGGAAAGAACAAAAAGAAGTTTTGAAGCTTTTGCGTTTTTATAAAAGTGTAAAGTTGTGTTATTCCAGATATTTTGTGGAATGTACCTGTCGAGTATGATAAATGGTAATTGTTTGAGTACAGTTCGTGCGTTTCATGAAACTGTTATTCAAGTGATTGATTTAGTATTGATGTTGGTATGAAACAAATTTGTAGTGGTTGTTTGATTTGTATATGGACTATTATTAAAAATTTAAATCCTATTTGCAACGATAAATACATCATATAATACAGGTTCGTATTAAAAAAATTCTAATAGTGGAATAGAAAATTTGGAAGAATTGAGAGTTGCTATATAATAATGTAGTATTGTAGGATGAATTATTTAAATGATATATAGTCCAACAGTGTGTCACTCAATATAATCTATATAAATAAAAATCAATGTTTGTATGTTTGTACCTTAACCATTGATCAGATTGTGGTGAAACTTTGATAGAGTGTTCTGGGGACGTACGAGACGGTTCGTGGCACAAAAAATCCATATATGAATGAGTTTTTTTTAATGAATTTTGCTGCTTTGGTGAAAACAATGTATATCATTTATGACTAAATACACAAATAATTAACTATTATTATTATTTCATCAAAGTTTTTATCAAAAATTAGACTGATATCAGTATTATATAAAACAAAGTTGGGTTACTTACACCATTCATAAATCAAGAACGGCTTGACCGATTTTTTTGATCTTTGATTTTTTGGATTTGTCTCCGTCCAAGCAGAATATGTATTAGAAAATCGGAAGGAGAGATATCATTCTCTCATACATTTTGTATGAAACAGATTTTTTGATGATATGAGAGCTTATTTGGCGTATTCAGCTTTTAAGATTTGCCCTAGGGTGGAACAAAAGTAGCCGATAGGACCTGAAAATGGATTTGGAAATTTCAGGTCCTATCGGCTGCTTTTTTTCGCCATGTGAGCGAAACGAGCTTGGTCAAAAATAAGTCGCCATGCAAGCGAAGCGAGCTCCCCCAACGTTAAAACGCCTGACCAGAGATGCGAACTCGGTCAACGGTAAGCTGCGGTGCCAGCGAAGCAAGCTCGATCAACAATACTCCTCCGTACGAGCAAATCGAGCTCGGTCAATAGTAGACCGCTGTGCGAGTAAAACGAGCTCAGATAACTGGAAGCTGCCGTGTGAGCGAAGCGAGCTCGGTCAATGTCAAGCTGCTGTGCAAGCGAAAAGAGCTCAGTTAACGGTAAGATGCTGTGCGAGTGGAACAAGCTTGGTTGATTATGAGCTACCGTGCGAGCGAAGTGAGCTCGGTCAACGTTAAGACGCCGTGCGAGCGTTGCAAACTCAGTTAAAGGCAAGCAGCCGTGCGAACGAATCGACGTCGCTCAACAGTAAACCGCCATATGAACTAAGCGAGTTTGGTAAACTTGGATTATTCCCAGCACATGCATATTCATTTCATTGTTACGATTTGGTTAGGTTTATATTCAAATAGGCAAGTTATATCCTATATAATAATTACTTCTATATAATCACTTGAATAAGCATGTCATGTGAGATTCATATATTTAATGTATAATCTTCAATAAATCAACAAAAAAGAAAGTGATATAAACTCAAAAGACATTCAGTGGAACTGCAAAGTCTCGACCAAATACCAAAATCTTCTATATCGATTGATTTCCTACAAAAAAAGATACTTTCACAGTTTGACATGTCCTTATCATTTCCGGGTTATAAGGTCCTGATATAAAAGTATCAAGTATCAAGTATCAAGGTTCAAGTATCTTGCAATCTGAATTTATCAATTCTGTGGCGTTATGAAGTACGCCGGGTCAGCTAGTAAATAATAAAATAATCAACAAATATTATTTATTGACATAAATATTATAGAATATCTTGTGAATTTTATTTTCATAATCCTGAGCGAAAGGTAGCATTATTCTCTGCTGTATCTGGTATTTCTTCGATTAGAAAATCAAAGCCATAATGGTAGAAAGTTGGACACACTATATCTGTGTTCCCATGTGCAGATGATGTTGTTGTTTTAAGTGGAAGTGTCTGATATGGAAAGAACGATTGGTAAAAAAACTTTGAACGTATTTTGAATATTGATAAATGAGAAGTTTTGTTGTTTGAGAAGGGTGAAACAACCAAACAACTGAATGTGTTCATATGATATCTTCCGTCGTGATATTTTTTATTTTTGAATGAAAGCACTCAATTCAGAAATAAGAGTCAGACTTATTTCCATCATCTTCGATCGGGGAGTAACTGTAGACACGTGGTTCGTCCTTATTAGGATTCGTCAGTACAGTATAGCCATAATCCAGAATAGTCAGGGTTTGGATCCCAGAGTTTATAATCTCATGAGGATATATGGTCTGCAGAGGTAGAAATGAGATGCAACACCTGTTCAGGATAGTTTTAAATATTCTGAGAGGGTGTCCTGAAGGGGATGTTCTCCCCACTCTCTCGGGGTTAGGCTACAGTCGTGAAGCCTAAACCCCGTCAGTCAGTCGAGAAATATTACTCACTCAAGTCAAATCAATAACCAATAAATCGTTAAATAAAATTCACCTTTATAAATCGAAAAACCCTAAATTCATCCTTTCCTGCATTTCTCCCGATCAACACTATCTATCGATATTTTTTAAAACCAGTACAGTACAAAGTTATCGTTTTCAAAAAGAATACCATATTGAGACTTATACAATTCGAGTTGAACCATATAAACATTTTACATAGAGAAAATACTGAGAAAATGCGACTAAATTTTATTAATAACATTAGGGTATAGTAGGATATGGATGAGAAACAAAATAACAAAATCTAGCAACTGTAAAGTAATTTGTTCTACTAATTGTTGTGAATTGTAATTTTTGTGTTTGGCGATTATTTTTTGTATAAATATGAAAAATTATTTCGCTCATGTCAATTATATTGACAAATTTAGCATAATTATTAGTAACAAATCGCTTGCCTACGGGAATTTACCTTTGTAAATTCACAAGACCATTTTATCGCGATAAATTGCCTTTGCCATGGGGAAACAGTACACAGTTTTAATATAAACAATCAGTTTAATCGTTTGAAAATGTATTTTTTGCGGAAATTTGTAATGAAATTGAAAACAAGAAGTCTGAAAATACAAAAAAAAAATGTCAGAAGAGCATATGGAGACGATTTAATGCATTTTGCAATAAAAAAGATTAGTAGTTGCAGTCAATATAATTTAATAAGTACTTATAGTAGCTATTTCATTCGACAAATATTCTCCACAAATATCGTTCGTGACTCTAATTTTATCATGATTTTTTCTTTAAAACATTGTTCACCTTTAAGCAACATTCTTCTAGTCATCTTCTCAGTTTAAATCCCTCGAACTAGATGACTCTCACGATGTTGCTAGGTAAACATTAAACAATGTTTTCAAGAAAAAGATATTGATAAAATTACAGTCTCTTGTGATATTATATACGATGATAATCATACAAAGAAAGATTTGTTTAATTTGATATTAATTTATGGTGAATGACATAAAGATGCAATACAAGCTTGCAATATTTCGCTACAAGATATCCTAATAAATCGCGTTCAATGAGAAATATCATAAAGCGGATCGAAAACAATTTGGAGAATAATGGTACATTTTCCCGTAATCAGCGAAAATCAGCGGCCTGTCATGAATAATGAAGCAATAGAAACTGCAGTCTTAGCTTATATTTCCCCCCACCCAAGGTGCCTCCAAATGTGATATTGCCCATGAACATTTTATTTCAAAAATATCTGCATGGTGAATTTAAAAAATACATTATTTAAAATCTAATTATTAAAAATTGTTAGATGTATTAATAATGACAACACTGAACGCAGAATAGAGTTTTGCGAGTGTTTTTTAGTGAAATAACCAAAAAATGATTATCTTATAAATCAATTTTTGTGGTGCGATTTCACGAACAATAGAAATAATGAACATGTGAGGATAGGAGAAAATCCGTATTTATTGAAAAAAAAAGAAGTTAACTTCGGAGATGGAGTTGGAATATTGGGGGATAAAATTATTGGACCAAACTTTTTTTGGAAAATGGATTAGTGGATTTGTTGGAAAATCTATAATTAAATGAAAGAAGAACTATGTGGTTTCAGCAAGATGAAGCACCTGCTCACAATACTCGAAGAGTGTATGAACGGCTGCATGAAATGTTTGACAATCGCTGGATTGCTATATATATTTATTTATTTATACTTTATAATTTATATTATTTGTCGCAACTCTCATGAGTGGGCACATATAAATTATGTTTCTAGATACAAAAACCTACACTTTTACACTCAAAATTGTTAGCTAAGATTCTTATTTGCCTGGATTAATCATTCATATATCAGATTCAAAAGATTCTGTCGCGCGGAGGGCCTGTTAGCTTGAAAATTACAGTTTCGAAGGAATTGTTGAAATCATATTATAAGTTTATATCAATGGTCGAAAAATATCCGACAAGATTTTTTTTTTGCAATAGTAGCTTAGCAACTGAATTGTCCTTGGGGCTGTTTTCAGTGTAATCTTAATTTGATTTATTAATTTCGTTCACATGATCACGAATAAATGGAATTCGTTGGATTCTGAATAAAACTATATAAACTCAGCGCACTATGAAGAAAATTGCTGCACAAATATTATTCTGCTCTAATTCTAGTAATCTGAGTATTCATTTGATTGAATGAGTTCTTGTTTACAAAATTTTAATGCTAAAACAAATTAGAAGAATTGGCATTCAGAACTGTATGTCTTAAAAAATGTTAAATTGGCTCCCTTGAATAATAATTTGTAGTGAACTTTTCTATAAAGATAAGTCTCATCTGTTATAACTAATAACGAATGAAAATTTGGCGTGGAAAATACGAGTTAAGAAAATTTTAATTTAAGCAGCTTCTATGATTAATACAAGCCTTGATACTAGAATATTGGGGCTATTCAAATTTGAGATAAACTAAAAATAGACGTTTGTATAATTCACAAACTTGCATTCCAGTTCAAAATGATTGACTATAAGAGATGAGCATCACTGAAAATATAAACATATAAAAACGTAAAAGTAAGAAATAAACTCACATAGCTCATGATGTCCAGGCTTTGTCGAAAATTCAATCACATATAAAGGTTTTCCATTAACTGAAGTCTCGCTTAATGTATACACTCTTGTGATGTTTGGACAATCAGCGTGTACTTCCTCTAGGATACGGGCCAATTCATCGTTGTCATGGTGACGAAATTCAAAACCATAAACAGATACCTGGGGCACGGCTATTGCAAGTAGCAGCAGGAGTAGAGGATCCATGTCTGCTGACAAAACGCGCGAAGCACTAAGCTGCAAGAGATTTCAGATGGAAAAGCGAGAAAATTGTGGAAAGTGGGGAAAATTCATTGCGCGCGCTTTGGAGCGTGCGCAGAGGAAAGCGAGTATGGATTTTTGGTGGATATTGTTGAGTATAGGAATATGACGTAGGAGCTTAATCAGAGTACGTTTATAGTTTTATCAGAGAACATATGGTTACTGTTTTTGCAGTGTTTCCTTTATTAAGATATCAATAGCTTATCTTTTACATTTAGGAAAATCGCAGAACAATATAGTACTTACATTATGTAGCATTCTGTTTATCATGCCTGATTTGATCATTGAACCAACCTAGACAATGTAAAAAGCAACCAGGTTGTGGAATAAAGGAATGCCTTATTTTTACATTATTGAATGAGCAATTACAAAAAATATGACCATATTTCTATGCATGTAGTTGTAGTAAAACGATTATTGTAAGCGAAGTTCTTTTCTGACTAAAATTACAAGCTCAGAACTTGATATTATGATTATTAAGTTTTTAATTTCTGAAAAGCTCACTAAAAACTCAATTCGCAGACTTATAAATCTACAAGCATAAACTTTTATCGGTCGGTTTTCATGTACGCCAGTGAAAAGCTCTTAATCCAAACATAAATTAAATCCTATCAAAAAATATGGACATTTGTATTCAGCAAGTATCCCTGCGCTTGACCGTCATTCAGTTACTTCTGAAGTTATTACGCAAGGTTCTAAAGATAAATTCCACTAATATTCAGATTTCCTTTTTACTTTACTCAATAAAAACAAATTATAGCAAATCTGTGTTACAGGAATTTTTGCAATAGATTTCGAAAAAGAGAGTACATATATTAAAATAATATTTGTACGTCAATAATTCCATTATATTTGGAGTTAATCATTAGACCATATATTTCACATATCACAGTGAAACTTCGATTGGCTTATGGAATGTTCTGCGTTTACTGGGAATTAATTCGTTGGTGCAGTTGGTAATTTTTATTTTTATCTGGTTTCAAGTGTTGGCGCAGTTGTCCAATGTGATAAGAAATTTATACCTGATCTGGCACAGTTAGGCACAGATGGAAAATTGAAAAGTCCTAACAAAAAGCCTAATTTCCGTGGAAAAGTTCTGAGATTTTATTGCAAGCGTAAATTCATAACGGTGTCTAACATAAACAGATCTTGACGAATTCGTGGTTTCGGTCACTTAAAACACGACCTGAAATTAGTACAAATTTATCAAACACGGACTGAAACTAGACTAAAATTCTTTTATCGAAAGTTCTAAATATTCTGTCTGTCTACGCTTCATTGTTGATTACGTATAAGGGCGTCACCACCACGATACGGGTCTGTTTGAAAGCATATTGCTTAGTTACAGACAGACACCGATCAGAAATAGACAGATCCTATTGAATCATGAAGTAGCCATTTGAAAAAAAAAAAAAAATGCTTCTCGTTGAGACAGAAAAGGCTGATTACAATAAACAAGGCAAATTTGACAAATTCATTCTTGATTTTATTTTCTATTTCTATATTTAGATCATCATAGAAATTATTTGCTAAGACATTTCATTGATATCATAGATGGTTGACGTGTCAATAAATTTTTAATTATTATTTAAAATAACATTCAAGGTATTAATTATAATTTTAATGCTTAGTTCATAATGACAATACCATGAATTGCTTATAATCAAATAATTTATGTGAAATTTATAAAAATATTATTGACTTCCTCTCTGAGAAACTAATTATTAATTTTTATTACTTCTTCCGATTGTAATATTGCGTTGAGATAGTTGTCTGCAGAACAAATGTATTGAAATTTACTATTGTACTCAAAATAAACCTATAACATGAAGCTGCTAGGATTGAAATTAGCTATTACAAACCAAAATATAAAATTAAAGTGAAATAAAAGTAAATAAAATTTGATAGAAAAAACTTTGGAAATCGAGAGAATAATGCAAAGTTATTAATATTCTTTGCATAGATTGAAGTTTCCAGAGAAACAAAATAAAATATTTGAAATTGACACTTACACATTAATTTGACAGTAATTTTTTTTTCAATCCTCTGACGAATCTTCTTTCTCATTTATTGTTGTTTTAATTCATTAAATACACAAAATTTCTGGTGAAATCTTCGAATAAGGTTCTAATTAAATAAAATTATTAAATAATATTTGTATTTGTTTTTAAAACCCCGTTGAACCATGACATTTATGAAAAAAACAATAAGTGATGATTTGTACTCAAGATGGTTTAGAACAATGGATTTGTGTTTAATGCATCATGCATTTTTCAATGGTAAATGAAAAACTGTTCCATGCATTTTCGAAAATATTAGTTAATAGAAGAATATTGGAGTGGAAATGAGCGCATACTCTAAAATAACCAATTAATTAGATAGAGTTTTCATTCGAAAATTCTATATATTTGAATAAATTTATCTTCAGCCAATAATTTGACGTTAAGATTATACTCTCAGTCGTTAAGTATCTGTTCAAAATTTTGACCGAGTGTTGAAGAAAGCGATCAGATTGTTTTGGTGAATTGACGTCTTTTTATATTTTCGGCTTTTTTTCAATCCAAGAGGAAGAAAAGTAGTGCTAAAATGTTCTGATGCTGTCTTTCATGTGTCGGTAATGATTCATAGTTTGTGTATTGCTGACTGGCCGCTCCACTAGCTTCGCTCCTTTAGAATATTTCAATTACCCTTGTAATAAATACCAACTGTCTTGTGAAATTAGTGAATAACGAGTTTTTGATTTATTTCTCTCGGTAAGAAAGATGGACATTTCTAATGTATTTCTCAGGAAAAAAAAATGCCGGAAGATTGCAACGCAACTTCCCTCCGTACCGCCGTTTACAAATCAACGGTATCGAGAGCGAATAGGGTTCCAATAAAAAATACACTATACACAAAATATAATTATTCAACTTCTTAATGATTGTATCGTAATTCAGCCTCAATAGATAGCACTGCTATAGCTGAAAGTATTTCCTGACCCATCGTACTTCTCAAATAATTTTTCATTAGTCATCACAACGGTACTACGATCGCACGCTGTATTACTTGAGTAACGGACGGAGGAGAGAATAGCCGAATCAGAAGCACATAATGTTTGACTCTGTATCTCCTAAACGAATTGAGATAATTGAAGTCTGTAAAAAATATCGCATTCTACACGATTCGTTCTAATGTAATAAGAACTATTATCGAAATATCTCAAAAACACATATACCATTACCTGATAAATAAAATTTAGAGTTTGTAGCTGTACCTTTTGACTCAATTGAGATAATCGAAATGTGTGAAAATTATTGTAATCTTCACACTTAGATGTAATAGTCCAAGATCCTAGACTCGCCAGACCTTACTTATTTTCTGAAAAACAAAATTTGTGGATTAGAATAGTGTTAGTCGGTACTTTGATCATACACATATTTACTAGTTTGTGCCGATGGCCAATTTATAGATACGAGGTTTTATAGGTACATCAAGACAATACTCACTTTTCTTGAAGTCTGAGTGCTGATTTTTATGTATGTTCTAGAGAATATTGTTGAAAATTGATAATCAACACTGCCAGACATTTCTCATCGGCAGTAATTCCTGCTAAACGCTTTAAAGCTCGCAAAAAATATCGTTATCTCACTTATAGTCTGAGTCCTAATTCTTATATATAATACTCAGTGAGCAATTTCAAGACTTTTTATAAATAGCCAGACCAAGGAAGAGTTGGATGCACATAGATACTTCACTTACTACCAAGCCTACAAATAGTGACCTCGCGCTTTTACTCACAGCTATATTTTAGATGTGTCTAGCGGATGTTTAGCCCTACGATTAATCTAGCTGTTAACAAAAAGTATTGAAATTGTACCCTGAGTGTTATATATAAAAATTAGCACTCAAACTATAAGCAAGATCACGTTATTATTTGTGAGCTTTACAAAGTCTAGCAGAAATAACCACCGATGGAAAGTGTCTAGCAGTGTTGGTTATCAATTTTTAACAATATTCTCTGAAACATACCTCAAAATCAGCACTCAAGATCTTGAGAAAAGTGAGTAATGTCTTAACGTATCGCTAGCACCTCGTATCTGTAAATTGGCCGTCGCCACAAACTAGCTACTATGCGTATGATCAAAGTACATACTAACACCACTCTATTTCACACATTTTGTTTCTCAGAAAATAAGTAAGGACTGGTGGGCCTGGGATCTTGCTCCATAACGCGATGGAGAATTTCATCAAAATCTCTTTAGAAATACAAATATGATCGATTGAAATTAAATTCTCAATAATATTTCTAAAATCGACTATTATACTAGCACAATGTTTGTTACTGTATCTTCTGAACGAAACAAGATAATTAAAATTTGGAAGGAATATGTTGTCCAAGATTATCAACAATAACAAAATTCGATAGACAATGTAAATATTTGGATTTTCACTCAAGTTATTTTCTATTATGTATTGAAGTAGTTCTTTCACATCTTTAATGATGTCTGGTATATTTAGGATCATAGTTTGTAATTCTTAATACAATTTGTGAGGTTGGAAGTCACTACTTTCACCCACTCGCAGGAATGTGTGTGAATCTTGAAGATTTTTAATTATTTGCTCTTTTGATATATTTTTGAATTCTCTAAAATCATATAGATAGCCAAAATTTTAGAAATGTTCATTTAGTTACATGAATATCGGATCCATATTGCTTATCATAGAATCAATCATTGTGTTAAAAAAAATCTGACTCAAACCGGCATACGTCGCCCAGGACTCTGACTACGGGTTCATTTAGATGAAAAATCACCTCAAAAATGTTTTTATTTTTGTAATTCTTGCAAACATAACGTGATAAATGGCAAAAAACTGATTTCTATTGAACACATTATTTCAAGCTGGAATCAAAAAAGGCTTGAAATAAAGTATTGAAATAATGTACTATATTTTTTTAACATGATTTTGCCAAAGAAATTCAGTAGTTTTCATCTATTAATAAGTAGGAATAACTTAAAGATTTGTGGCAAAGCAACCTTTCCAGTAATTAAATAAAGATATTATAGAATAAAGAACTCTTATAAGTTCTATTTTTCACATTCCAAAGTTAGTATAATGTTATGTTGTTAGTGTGACAAGGTCCACAACATGTCAGCTCGTAAGTATCAATTTTTAATTTAAATTTGTATAAAAAATTGATCTATTTCATCTTTTCCTGCATTTTATGAAAAGATTGCCCCTATTAGTTTGAAAAGATAGAAGTAGATAAAAAATTGCAGTGGACTTTTGACTGATTAAGTTTATCAATTCGAAATGACATTAACTTTCCGTCTAGCTGTACTAAACTAGGATGCTACGTATTCATTACCGGACGAAAACTATGATATTTCGTCCGCTACAATAGTCTCGCCTGTTTGTCTGCCTAGGCCAGCAAGCTCAAACTCTTCTGGAAAAGACGCCTTTTTGTCCTTAATACATAAGTAACTATTATAATTTGATTCTGATTGTTCATTCTAAAATAGTTTTTTTCCCCACGCATTGTCATATATTAGAACAGGTTCTTCGCGTTTGTTTAACTGCATTGTTTCTAGCACGAGTTTCATAATAAAATAATTATTTGCTTCTTGGACAAAGCAACTGCAGATTGCCTGAAAATTAATTGCTCACTGTTTCAACAATATTTCTTGACTTTAGGGATTTATTAATCCTGAACTGCTCTAGTATAAATTATCCAAACTAATTCAATAAAATTTTATTTACCGTTCATCGTAACTGGAGCACACTCGCTGATGCCCCGGGATGATATTTATTTTTGTATAGGTACTAGGAACAAAAATAAAATTTTGGTATAGTTGCCATTGTGACAACAGTCACAGAATAAAGAAAAAAATAATGTAATCTGGTGTCATATTCAAGTGGTTGACGAAAATATCAATAATTCTCAATTCTTTCATGTTAATTCAAATTTAAAATTAAACTTTCCTTATCATCTTGAGTTCAGTTGCATTATCTTTTGACTAACTTTTTTATCATAAAATGCACAACTGATTGCTTCTATTGTAAGTTGCTTTCTTATTTTACTCAATTTTATGCCTACTGGTAAAAGTAATTCCCTGCAAAAAAATTTACAGAGAAAAGTTTTTTTCTCCACCACTACATAAAGTGACTCAATTTCCACTATTAAGGTGAAACATCACCCGGAAATACTAGCTATCTCTGTCTAGTCTAATCTTGTTTTGGAGTAAGTGAGGCTTATGGAAGGTCAGTGATGACGGCGGGATACACAAGAATTCAAATTTGACATTTCAGAAGAAAAACATTTTATAGAGAAATTTACTGAAATTAATGCTCGCATTCAAAATCATTTTTCAAAGACATAAGTTTTAATGAAATTATTCATAATGAGAATATGAAATTATGATATAAAAATGTCCCAAAATTCACGCAAGAACTAATTTCGATAGTAACATGTTTTAAATAAAAAATTATGATTTTTTTATTGAATCATAAAGGATAAGGTAAAGTAAAGGGTTGTCTAATTTTGATAGAAAACTGGTTTTAAATTGAAAATTATGAATTTTTTATTGAACCGTAAAGTATACAGTACAAGGATTATGTATGGAATATTATATAGAGCAAATGATCTCCACGACTTTGTTGGCACATACAGACTCCTGATTATCATGTCGCCTTAGCGAGCACCATTAAATGTTTTTGCCTGATGATCAGTTGTTACTTCAAAGAAGAATTGCTCGATGCTACCTTCAGTCCAAAATGTGCAACTGTAACACCTATTACATTTTCATAGTTGTGTATTGCTACTTGCTCATGACTCTTACCCCATTCCGTAGCACTAGTAGATAGATTTCGAACATATGGTATGTTTTCTACTAGGGGTCCGGCAGGCAGTTTTCGCTTACAGACTAGACCAAAATTTGAAGCTGTTAGTCTATGTTTTCTTCAAAGTATTTACCCTTGATGTATTCACTAAGAAATTAATACTTGTAGTTTATTTGAAGGTGAATATCTCGGGCCTTAGAGTAATGCAGATTCGGATCAAATATTATTATTTGTAGAATGACAGATACCAATAATAATTGATGGACATAAATAGAATATTTTGTCGCTTTCTTGAGAAATATGATATTGATAACTTGAAATTCTCATCTGAACACTTCCAGCTATAATAGTATTTAGAAATCTAGAAGAGATAAGTTTTACAAAATTAGATTTGAAGATTGATTTTTAATGTATTTATCCAATGAACTTACTGCAACATTGTAAGTCAGATTTGTCAAATATCCTAGAATCCGAACCATTTTTCTTACTAGTGTGACAAGATCGGTAAAACTACACACACAGCCAGAAGCAGATATTCAAAAAGGTTTTTGTCACTAAAATCAGTCATAGGCTATTTATTCTTTAATGAATAAATACATGATAAAATTACTCTTTGACACTTGTCATGTAGTACAAAATTTAGATTCTAGATAGCGCCATAGAACAAATCAACTAGTAAAAAGACATATTCACACTACTAAAATAAATAGAAAAGAAATTGAAGAATATTTTCCTAAATTATTATTTTGAAATATACAGCCACTGAAACTCCGGAAAATATTGTAAAAAATTGCTCATAATTTTTAGATATAATAAATATATTTCTTTTTGTTCATTTGACGTTTCTTCATAACAAAATCTATGATTTGAACAAAAAAAAATTAATATCTCGAAAACTAGGAATCTCACGACTCTCAAAAAAATATATTATCTCCAAGAAATAATTGGCCATGGAATATAATTACTTTTGTCTTAATTAACCTTGCAGGGAATAAAAAAGTGTAAATGGACATCAGAGAAGTACCCAAAATATCGAGAATTTTGAGCCCAAAATCCAGTGACCGATGTCAAAAAAAATTAATTATTCAAATATATATAATTTTTGAATACAAGACTTTGATTTTCCTCCAATTTTCAATACTTTTAGAAGTGCACAGAAAGGGTTATATACGGAATAATAATTAATAAAAATCGATAATTTTTGCACAGCACTCTGAAGAATAATGTCATCTATAAGTCTACCAAATTTTGTCCCAAAAAACTGGATAATCTCTGAGAAATTAATATTTTCAGCACTAATAATTTTTTTTCTCAAAATTGTCAGGTTCAATATCCGTGAAAATTTTTATATGATAACTGCAAGTATAGCGCCTAGTATATATATTTTTTCCAGATAAGTTGTTATCAAAGTCTCTGAGATATAGGATTTGCATGCTAATTTTATACGTTAGCACTAATTTTATACGGATTTATTGCAGACATAAGGAAACTTTGACAAATTATCTAATTTTTAATATACACGCCACTAAAAACTTTGTTAATTTATTATAAGAAAGTATTTATCAAACATATTGCTACAAGATTCATCAATTCAAATTTCGCGCTAAAATACTACTTCCGAGTGATGTTTCACCTTAAATCGATTATATCATTGTATTTATAAAGCGAAATTAATAGGACTCCGTGTTGCATACGGAACTTTCAAAACCATAAATTCAATTTTTGTTCAAAAATGTTGCATAGACGTTGTGAATTCATATAATTATTTTTGCTTTAAGATGTGGTTAAATCAGGCGGGCTCCGATATCCTTCGGGTGCAGTGTATGTTGGAGGCTACAACTCTGAGGGTCTTCGTACTGGTTTAGGTCACATGGTGCTTGGAGACGGTACTAGATATGATGGAAGATTTGAAAATGGACTATGTGAAGGATTAGGAGTGCTGTGTTTTCCGGACGGTGCCAAGTGAGTAGTCAAAATGTCAATTAGAGTGATAGTTATTGCGGAGGGAAAGAGATACAACGAAAATTAATCATTATTTAGGTGAACGTCGTTACAGATTAGATGTTGATGATGAAAATTGGCTGAAATTTTGATCTTCCTGTTACATATTTGTTTTTTAATATGTAATTAGACCTCAGTACCTGTTCATTACAACTGATGTACTTACTGTTTGTGAACCCCTTATTATTTTGGCTTGGAAAAATCCCTACTCGCATCGACGCAGTCAAATACAAGATGCCCAAACACTCAGAATTGATAATAAATTATTTAAAATCTTTTTGCAGGGAAAAATTCGACGTTTTCTTGACCATACAAAATCATTACAAAATAATCAATTTGTGCAGCGATTGAATACTTGATTTATGAAATTGAATCAAATTCTTCGAAAAAGCAACAGTGCAGAATACAAATGATTTATTTTATGATATTTTCTATCCGTTGGACGAGTATATATTACTGGTAATTATAAATACAAATAGTTTTTGCTATACTAAATATTATATTATTCAGTTGGAAATTAAAATTATAGTGAGTCTTAGGAAAAATTAGTTTTTGAGCCCGCATTGCTTCCCATTTCTTATAAATAAAATAAAGAAAGGGAAAATAAATTTCAATACATTTGATGTTGAAATTATTACATCCGTGTGATTCACGAAAGCTTCAATGTTAATCAATAGTCTTCAATCTTCGCGAAATTAAATACAGCTTTGACTCCGTCTAAAAATAGTATCTGAAGTCTTAATTTCATCTTGAAGGTAGTAGGTATAAGTACTTAATAAGCCAAGATTAAGGATTTGCGTTAGGATCAATTATTTTTACGATTTGTTCAATATAAAATAAGAATAAATATACAATTAAATTTAAATTATACTCTTATTTCAATTGTGTCCAGTATGAATATTTTACCTAAAGATCATGTTTGAAAATTAGGCTTTAAATTCGATGACCTGGCTACTAATGTATTTGTAACAGTGAAATACATATTCATAATATTTTCTAACCAAAAACAGAATAACGGTACATGCACATTGAAAATTCACTCACCCTTATCTATTAGTTATCAAAAATTAGGGTACAATATAAAACAGTCAATCACAATTCACAATTTAAACACTCTTATCACTTTAATGTCTGAGAATATACTGAATACAACTCATAAACAGAATTAATCAAGAAGCCAACATTTAATATATGAATTACCAGCCTGAACAAGTTTGAGCTGCAAACTGGGAAATAAATTATAAGAAAAATATACATATTTTTAAGAATATTTTGAAAGTTTAAACGTACCAATTTTCTTATGATCTTTTTTGCTAGAAATACGTTTTTTAGAAAAGAATTGCCTACATGAAAAAAACTTGCTGAATTTTAAAATAGAATAGAAGTATAAAGAATTGGTGAATTACAATATTTTATTTGTGATCGTCCTAATTTTCGTGAAACTAGTAATTACCCACCTATAAATATTTTTTCTTCTTTGAAGCCTGTATAAGCTGATATAACTGGTATTGGAAATTTGAATTGAAATATTAAGTTTAAAATGTCCTGAAGTAATTTGAGTGTCAAAATATATGAATAAAAGTATGCGATAAAATTTTTATTGCACAGTTTTCATAAAATTATGTAAAAAGTACCCCTTTTTATAAGATCGTAGATGAAAAATATATCAGAACTGAAAATGAAGTATTCGGTGCATATTTGACTTTATCCAGACTAAAAATTAAAAAAATCTTCAACAGAAAACTTAATTCGATTTATGAACCAATAATAGACTAATTACTTGTTTGAATACAATTACGAGACAAATCAGATTACCAGCTAAAGGACGCTTTTGAATTTCAGCTCCCTTTGAAAGTTTAAAAATGGATAGTCAAGAAAATAATGAGAAATGAACTAAATGTCTGTTCACAGAAATAATGGCTGGTGAACTATTCCAACATTATACTGTTTTACTCTTTATATTTTAATATATTTTGATTAATTTCTTATAGGTACGAGGGCGAATTCATGTCGGGCTGGTATCATGGAAATGGCACTTTCTGGCGTGCAGATGGCGCTAAATTCGAAGGCGAATTCAGGGGTGGACGTCTGTGGGGACTCGGTTTAGCCACCTTCGCCGATGGCAGTCATGGTTTTCCACGCAATGAAGGTCATTTTCAAGATGGTCGTCTTCTTCGTCGACGCAAATGTCCTGAAGTTGTTCAACGTGCCCAAAAAATCGCGCTTATGGCGCGGATGAACACAGGGGAACAGTAGATGATAAAACATATTGTTGTCTGTATTAGAATTAAATTTTGTGTCCATCTAAATATTTGTTCTTTTTTTTTAATATCTATATTATTATATTTGGATCTTTTATGAATGCCGGATTGTGACACGATGGGGCTCCTAGGCACAGACTTTGAAAGAGCTTCTGAGCTGGTGAGAATATATGAAATCGGGAGACTCCTAAGCACATGCCTAATCGATAATCCGGTAATGTCTATCATGCAATTATTCATTTGATTGAATACAAATGACACACATACTGGTGTAGCAATACAGTGAGGGATCCCTGGCAAATTTCCGGGCTTTGATCATTCACGTGAACAGGGGTGGGGGGCGTTGATCAATTATGACAGAATGTATCATCGGAAAGGGGAAGTTGAGTTTTTGTGATGTCATATCGTTTAAAAATGTAAAATATTTTTATCATAGACTGAAATTAATGTGGTATCTTGTTAAACTATCAATACTTGTGATTATTTTGAATTAGTTGAATAAAGGATTTTAAGATTGTCTTGTTGGGATTGAAAATTTGCCTGCTCTGCAATGATATTGTTATTTACATAACATAAATAATTCATATTTATCACATTGTTGTGAAGGTTGATTATAAAGAAAAAAAACATTTCAAGTTGCAGGTTCCACTAATATAGATTAGAATATGCGCACATCCTGTAGGATGAAATTGAATGTTGTGCTGTTTACCCCTCGCAAAAATATATTGAGTTAACTTATGGGCAGGGCACTTACCACATCATTAGTACAGGATTATCCCAATATAAAACAGGTAGAAGTACAGAGACGTATTGAAATATTTTATGTATTCTGTAATTCAGTTGCTTCATCTTCATTTAGAACTACAGTATCGTTACTCCAAGGCCTCTACATTTTTATAAATATATACAGCAACGCTGATGATTTAAGACTAACTTTAATTTCGTTTTAATAGATTCAAAAAATGTTATTTGAAGGTATTACATCTTACATTTTAAGGTAAAACTACTTAATACAGGCCTTTCCAGAACGATGCAAGACCCCATGCTGAGCCTGGTCAAACCTCTCGATGTGGAAGTCCAGCGGTTCTACTATGATTTTTCATGAAGTATAAGTATATAAATGTGCTCCATAACATCAATTCTTACTTTGAAAAAATACTCAGCGAAGATCAATTAAAGCTTCCATGAATAGAGAACAACCATCAAAAAATTGTTGAGACTGACGGACGGATGGATACATTTTCCTTCTAAGTCATTGAAACCTAATAAAGAATGAAGATTGTACAGAATGAATCGAAATTGATTTTTATTTTATTCTCTACGAATACAGGAACTATTTCAGGCAATGTAAATTGGCGCAGTCGTTAGGATACACCAACATGTTACGGGATAATTTTTTAGGATTTCTTCTAATTTCCTATTTCCTGATTGAGATTATTTTGAATAGAAGAGTCGACTGCGGCAAACTATTTCTGACAGAACATATTGATAATTATTTTTCTTATTGGTAACTGCCGTACCGAAGCAGTTCCGAAAAGAAAATTATTTTAGAGATTGCTACTGTGTTTTTGGACAAGATGAGAAATGACAGTACAAATTTTCATTCATGTACCTCAAATCTTCCACCGATTCGCACAAATTTTAATCGTTTGTAGAAAAACTAGCAATATGAAAAAGAAGTATTTGTATGCTCTGCCAGAAATAGTTTGACGCAATCGGCTCTTGTAATATTACTTGAATTATGAAATAATTCATCAATAACGAAATATCAATTGAACGTTAAAATATCATCTTAACTCTTACAGCGGTATGCACAGTCGTTTGCTAGTGAATAATACTCAGCAAGCGGTACGTCAGATAGAGAAACGCCAGATATTGTGCTGGCGAGTCGCCGGCGAACGACTGTGCATACCGTTGTTAAGCCGCGTATACATCTAGTGAACGACAGCGAAAGAAGAGTAACGAACGAATGCGTTTGCTAAATGTGTACGGTCAAACAACCATCAACAGACACATGTGTTCGCCTTCGGCAAGGTTCGCTCACCAGGCGGTACATCAAAGAAAATTCGTGCATGTTGGGATTTGCTGTTGCTAGTGTGTACGTCTCTTGGAATTTATCTCTATTCGGGGCAGTACGATAAAGTAGGCAAATTTAGCTCAACTACTTGTGAAGAATATTCTTAAATCGAATTGAATAATGCCTCTATTCTGGAATTAAAAGAATTACATTGAGAATGTGAGTGCTTATACAAGAACAAAGTGAAGAAACACGATGCATGAAATTGCCGAAACTTTCAAATGTGTACTAATCTCCATTGGCCAAGAATCGTGATGTTAGTTTATGTCTACTCTGAAGGATGTATCTTCCTTAGAAATCTTGGTTCCGGTTTTATTCAATAAAAAATCAAATTCTGTAGATTTCATTCCACAAAAATTCTTGAAAAGCTCTTATTCTATTTGTATCCTCCAGTCATTCATTGAATCGGATGCGTTATACTGTTCTCTGCTCTTGAAAAGTGAGGTCATTCATCAACGATGTTCCTTCCTCCTTAGTTTAATTTGTTCTTTACTGATAATTATGACCCATACTTGCGATTATAATATCGCCATCAGACATACTTCGTTCTTCCCACTGATTGTGAACAATAACTCGCGAAAATTAGAAAACCCTTGCGAACACATTCGATTTGCTCAGTGTTTACAAGGCAACGAATTTTATCGTTCGGTCGATCATATTTGAGCGAATACGTTCGCTATCCTTCTTTCGCCGTCGTTCGCTAGATGTGTGCGCGGCTATTTCAGACTACTGCGTTCCTCTGACCAACGGTAATTACGGCGTGGAGTTCTCGAAGGAACCCAGCTAAAAAAGTGTTTATACGTATAGTAACATTTGAGTAAGTGGTTATAATGCTAAAATATATTGAAAATGAACACATACTACAAATATACGAGAAGATAACAACATAATTCGTGTAAATTCCTTGCAAATGAAGAACTGACATTGTGAACATCGGATATTTACTTTTTATAGGATGCTCGTGTCAAACAAAATATCAAAAACTACTACTTCACTTACTACTCGCGACTTTTTTGCTCAAAAAAAGTATGTAGATATTTAATACAAAAACAACAGATACATCATGTTGTGTATAATTGTGGAATAGACAAATACACGGGAGGAAAAACTTATTAAAAGAATATCTAGGGAGTTGTTCAAGAAAAACAAAGTCTGGGGTCCCTTGAGGACCCCGTGCTGTAGTCCAAAGGTTAAATAACAAAAATACATTAATGTATTAGTGTAGTTTCATTTTGAAACATTGTGAAAATATATTGCTAACTCACTGTTTGATATTCGTCTGATATTACAAAATATTAAATATAAATAGCACATATTGGATTGTATGCATTAATCGATGTAATGGTACCAAATAGCCAGCAACAAATAATACTCATAAAGCGTGCATTATTTAAAAAATGTTGAGCATTCAATTTGTTATATCATGCAATTAAATTTCACCTTTTATGTATCGTACTGAGCCCATATCACAGGACGCTTGAAACTGTTGGATTCAATTCATTGCGATGGCTATTGTACAGGTTGTTGTGATAGATAATGACTGTTGGTTTCGATGCGTGGTTTTATGCTGAATACTGTGATGAAAGATGATAGAAATTCATGTAACAATAGTGTGAAATTGAACATTATGACACGAGATAGAATACTATGACATTTTAGCTTAAGTCTGTAATATATTATTTTTAAGTATTGTAACTACTAAATGTTCTAATTGCCTTTTGTGTAAATACTTTATGACAAACTGTGCATGCTTCCAGCTACAAAATCTTGTCAAGAACCTTCTCAAAATTAACTGCTTTAGTCTTTCTGAATACTAACATGTGCAAGCTATTTAGTTTCTTTTGTAGTATAATTTTCTTTGTCTCGGTCTTCCTTTAAATCCTGCAAGTTGTTTTCTCTAATGTTTCAAAATTAGTTCATCCTCGACTAAAGTTCATCTTCTACACTTATCCGATTGAGTTGACTTTTCGACATATTGCGTTTGTGAGTACCTGCTTTTCGCGTAACCCAAACCAATCCGAGTCGTAAAGTAATAAACGACGACTACACAAAATATCTTTGTTTTATTTATGATACATTATAATCACCTCACTATAAATGTGGCTATGTCATGAAGTCATGGACAAAGAGACTGTGACCTGTTTCTAAACTGTCTATGAATTAGAACAGGTACACAAAACTCTTGACATTTTGCCAGCTCTACTATTTTGTGGTTGTAGATGTTTATATCTTCAGATGATTTGTCTACGACAAACAGTTTCTATTACAACCGCGTTAATTTTTCTTTCACATTTTTCTCATTTTTCACGTTGAATGACGCCAACTTGGTTAATTAGCGGCGCAGTTTGTTTGTAAAGTCAAACAAAAGATGCAAAAGGTGAACAAGGCTTTGGGATTCAAGCTTCATAATAATTGTGGGCATTAAAATAAGAATTTTGCTCAATAACTTTCTTCCAACTTCTTCATGGTTTTGGCAGGAAAGAGATATATAATTTTTGCCCACTTTTGTGGATCTTATATGCATCTGGTAATTTCAAAGAACAGACATATCATTACTTGTTCTCTTGAATAAATGACATGCCATTTTGGTGAACGAGGTTGGAGAATACTTCAGATTTTGCTTGTATTTCCGAATAAATGGTACATAAATAAAGTAGGTATTTCAATATTTTCTATATTTTTGTGTGTCTCATAAGCAGATGATGATTGAAATAATCATAATGATTTGTGAACTCAAAATTGTCGATTACAATATAATTCAATACAGGTGCTGGTTACAAAATCCAAGTACAAGCTCTTTTTGTAACAAGTATGAAAAATAGTATATTCTGTTTTGAAAAGAAGAGAAAATGTTTCAATATTTAAAGGAAACAAGGGAGGTGTGTAGTTATTTAATCAACTTCTTCAACTGTAGGTCCCTTTCCTCCAGGTTGCTGGGCTCCTCCTGCTCCTCCTCCTTGATGGAGCTTCATCATGATAGGAGCGCAATCTTTCTGCAGTTCTTTCAGTTTGTCTTCAAATTCTTCTTTCTCGGCTAGGCTGTTGGAATCCAACCAAGACAACACAGCTGAACATTTATCTTGAATCAATTTTTTGTCGTCGGCGGTTAGTTTGTCAGCGGGAGCATCTTCAGCAGACTACATCAAAGAAATATTTTAGTAGTGCACTAGATAAAAGGCATTATAATTACCTGTTTAACACTGAAAATATATCCTTCAAGTTGATTCCTTGCCACCACTTTTTCCCGTTGTTTATCATCCTCCCCTTTGTACTTCTCGGCTTCTGCCAACATTCTTTCAATATCAGCTTTAGATAACCTTCCCTTATCGTTTGTAATAGTGATTTTCTCTGATTTACCAGTGCTGCTATCTTTGGCCGAAACGTTCAAGATTCCGTTTGCATCGAGATCAAAGGTCACTTCAATTTTCGGTACACCTCTGGGTGCTGGAGGAATTCCGTTTAGATTGAATGTACCAAGAAGATTATTATCTTTAGTCATAGCTCTTTCGCCTTCAAAAACTTGAATGGTAACTGCATGTTGGTTGTCTGAGTAAGTTGTGAAAGTTTGTTGTTGTCTGCAGGGGATTCTAGAGTTCCTTTCTACTAATTTGGTCATTACTCCTCCAGCTGTTTCAATTCCTAGAGATAAGGGAGCAACATCGACTAACAAAACATCTTGGATTTGGCTGCTGGTGTCGCCAGTTAAAATGGCAGCTTGAACAGCTGCTCCATAAGCTACAGCCTCGTCAGGGTTGATAGATAAATTTAGAGCCTTTCCGCAGAAGAAATCTTGCAACATTTTTTGAATTTTTGGGATTCTAATTGATCCTCCGACAAGTACAACATCATGAATAGCCCCTTTATCCATTTTGGCATCAGTTAAAGCTTTTTCTACTGGTAATAGAGTACTGCGGAAGAGATCCATACACAATTCTTCAAATCGTGCTCGTGTAATCTTTGAATAAAAATCTACTCCGTCGTGAAGGGCATCAATTTCCAAACTAGCCTCAGTACTGGAAGATAGAGTACGCTTTGCACGCTCGCAAGCCGTTCTTAATCTTCTCAATGCCCTATTATTACCCTTCAAATCTTTATGATATTTTCTCTTGAACTCTTCAACAAAATGATTTACTAATCTGTTATCAAAATCTTCACCCCCTAAGTGAGTATCACCAGCTGTTGATTTTACTTCAAAAAGAGAACCTTCATTGATATTCAAGATGGATACATCAAAAGTACCGCCTCCCAGATCAAAAATTAAGACGTTTTTCTCTCCAGTTAGATTTTTGTCTAATCCGTAGGCCAAGGCAGCAGCAGTAGGCTCGTTAATGATCCTCAACACATTTAAGCCCGCAATTACTCCGGCATCTTTAGTAGCTTGCCTTTGTGAATCATTAAAATAGGCGGGGACAGTTACAACAGCGTCGGTAACTTTGCCACCTAGATAGGTTTCTGCGATTTCACGCATTTTGGTGAGAACCATAGAGCTTATTTCTTCTGGAGCGAATTTTTTTATTTCCCCCTTGTATTCGACCTGGATTTTTGGTTTTCCCCCATCGCTAATCACGGTAAAAGGCCAATGCTTCATGTCGTCTTGAATTTTTGGGTCATCGAATTTTCGACCAATCAGGCGCTTGGCATCGAAGACTGTGTTTTTTGGATTCATCGCCACCTAGGAAAAAAATGATTTGGTAGACACTCAAAACATCATTTTAATATTATTATTTATTGTTAATTCATAATTGGGTCAAGTTAAAAGCTTCAAATCTTTTTCAAATAATTTGAATTGATTCAGATTCAAGCAAACATTTCTCATTGTTCTGTGAGTAAGAATGATTGTTTAAAATTATATTCAACATCAATACGATTTCTCTATTGTATTTTTTCCATTGGCGTAATTAGGTACGTTCTTTAGTTTGAGCACTGATTCATTATTTTGTTTCAAGTATATCGTTTTCCAAGGAATAAACTCCGAATATCAGATTGAAATTATTGATTGTTGGCAAATGGCTAATTTTAAACTGAACGTTATGCTTGAAACTTAGAATACAAACACTTCTAGTATAAAATAGGCAATCAAGGTGAAAATCAAAACATTCTAGTTAAAGTCCAACTCAGTTATATTTACCTGGATTCGACTGTTTATTTCAAATTCTATAAATAACTAGAATGAATAATTAAATTGAGAGAGTTTATAGGAAAAGAATTGTTTTTTAAGTAGAAGTGAGAAAGAAACATGAGTATGAGCTGAAACTGTAAAGCAAACGATTCTCCTAATTTTTCATTTGTATTGTCAATTTTCAAAGCACTCGCGCTCTAAGCTTCGATATTCACATCAAATTATTTAACAAAAATATATCCTTATTTCTCAACGTACTGATATACCACTAGGACTAGATGATTTATTCAATTAAATTTTGTTTTGAAAATAGTTTGTTCAAATTTAGTGGAGAGTTTTATAAGTAGATTTTCGGCGCTGCTATGGGGTGTTCCATTTCACCTGTTCTTGCAAACCTCATTATGGATTTTGTTTTGAATGAAGTTATAGCAAAACTGTCATTTAAAGTTCCGTCAATTAAGAAAAACGTTGATGCCTAAATCTAGAATAAATGAAATTGTATCCACTTTAAATAATTTTAACGTTCACATACAATTTACAGTTAAAGTTGAGGTTAACAGAAGCATACCTTTCTTGGACATGTTATTAATTAGAGAAGAATATTGCAACATCATAACTAAATGGTACAAAAAACCCTCAGCAAGTACAAGATATATGAATTTACAGTTAAACCATTTTAAAAATCAACTTCTCAATGTCGTAAGAATCTTGTTGACTAGAACGATAACACTGACCTCTGAAATAATACATAATGCCACAAAGTCCAAATGACTGTAATTTTTGTCCAGGATGAATTTGGCTGCACTTGGTAAACACGAGGGCAAAGCCCAAGCCAAAGGCAAGGGCGAAGTACGAAGTAAAGGAAAGGACGAAACACGACAGTGATACTAACTTACTTCGCTTAAATTAATAATTAGGCATTATAAACGATATTAAAAATCAAACTATTAACAAATCACATAATGGAAAATAAGATTGCGGACAAAAGTCAAAATCAATTGACCGAGAAATATTAGTTGTCGCATCAAGCAAGTATTAAAAGATGTAGAGGGAACCGACATTTGCTTCAAACAGTATAAAACGGTAGGTAACTTATTTCCCAGAATCAAAGATGGAACAGAGGAAAATTTGAGATAAAGTATAATTTACAAAATATCTTGTACATTCCACTAGGCGACCGCAACGATTTGTTCACGGCCGCAGTTCCTGTGATTCAAGTGTTTGTTAAATGTTAAATAAACTGAAAATTCGTGGTAAAGATCGAAAAGTAAATCATTAATAAGATTAAACTATCCTGTAGCAAGAAGGATAAATATATGTAATGAATCTAATATGACCGTGTAAATTAATCTCTCATAAATAATAACTAATGATAATGAGAGATCGTGAAATTATCTGTTGAATTAATTGACATAGTTTGGAATTCAAAGTTTGAATTGGAAAGACACCTTTTCAATTAATTCAAATAAAACATATTTATTAATTCAAATTTCTTTGATATTGAAAATGAATGCAACGACCGCTTCGTCTTTCAATCGCGAGTGTTGTGAGCATTATGCGGTCGTGTTCAATGACGTCATCTATGATGTATTGATCCTGAACGCAAAGACCGCGATCGTCTTGTAGAACGATTATTAAGGCGATCTGAGCGTTGCGGTCGCCTAGTGGAACGTAGCCTAAAAGATATCTTAAAACAAGGCTAGAAGAACAAAGACGCAACAATAAAAACGTGAAAAATTTGAATGAAAATAAACTCAAATGTGCCCTTGTATTATTTATAATAAAACTATTTTGAATGAACGATTTACACTAGAAATGTTAAATATTAAACGTAACAAACATTTTTTATGCAGGTTACTCGGGAACTTCTGGAGCTTAGATTATTTTAAGTGATATGTAAGTGGAACGAGATTGATCAAGGAATTTAGCTTAACAATTCCTGAAAGTATTCATAAATTCAGGCCTTATAAAATAATATTTAGTAGGGAGCAAGGAGATTAAGCATAAAAATATTAACATGAATATCAATCAGGGTTTTTACCTGATACGGGTGTGGCAAATACTTATACTGCACTTGGTTGATTGATTCTTAGCCGTAGGGTGCAGTTAAGTTGCAGTCGTCAAGTTTTTCAGTAAGAGGAACGAGGAGATAATTTAAAAAAATTTGATTGAATAGTCAAGATATGTTATTGAATAGAGGTACCTGACTTTTTTGCTGATTATGGTTCGTGCCAAATTGTTATAAAATGATAGCGAAGTAACTGCATCTCCAATTGAGTGCTGTCTATCAAATTATACGGGAAGAAATTGAATGGTGACCAAATGTAGACATCAAGATTGTGCTTCCTCAAAACTTGATCTCAATTTGTGTATTTCATACCGAAATAAAAATATTCGCATTTTTCAGATAAATCATGTGTTTTACTAGAACACCCGTCATATTAATTTAAAGATTTTTATTTTTAGATATCATATTTAAATAAAACATATTTAACTGCTGCAAAAGACGGATGTTAAACTACGATTATTTCAGTTTAATTGGACGTGAAGCTATGATCTGTCCATAATTTTTTTTACTATCTTATAATGTTGAAGAAAAACAATTTATTCATGCCTATATAAATTCCATATGCTGTGTGCCACATATATGTGCATTTTTAAAACAGATTTATGTATATTTCAACATCTAACTAAATCAAATTAACTAACTCATGAATTTATGTTTTTTTAATGCAGCATTGCAACTTGAAGCATTTCTGTAGAATATTAATGTGGTGATTTGAGATCTAAAATTAATCATTTGAGACAAATCCAACTGCTCTAGTTTACGTTAAAATTCGGGGCAATTACCTCCAAAGCTACAGATTTAAGAAAATGAGTAACGGATGGTCATGTACTGGCCTAAATTGATCATAAAAACAAAAGTTTAATTAATTCTGATACTAACATCGAAAACCGCATGTCAATATCTTGTTTAACTCGCGAGGGAATTAGAAAATAGTTTCTACCCTAAAATGGGTACTAACCCAAATCAGTTCGAAATTTAAGGTATAAAATTAGATTACTGACATGTTGCTCATTCTGTGCAGCAATTTTCAGATTTCAATTATGCACAGTTCAGCAATAATTACCTTTTGAATTTTTATTTAGTTTTTTTTACCCAAAACTGGGTGTATGAATGGAAAAATCAAGTAGTTCATGCAAATCTACAAAACAGCAGCTTTCATTTAGTATCAGTTTTAAGTGCTGTAAATGCGCTAAAAAGTGGAAGTGGAAGCGAAGTTGGGAAAGGTATGAATCTTATTTTAAATAGAAGTAGTGGATATGCTGACTGTTAGATGATATGAAGAAAATGAAATTTGGGAGTTCAGTCAAGAGTTTTATTTTAATCTACTCTACAGTTTCAGTCCCACCTGGACCATCTTCAGGAGTGCTATATATTGTACAAAAGTGTGAATATGAGAGACAAAATGACGAAGTGAAATTGACAGTGTACTTACAATAAAATTAAAGTGTATATGTGATGACATCTATGTGTAATAATAAGTTAGTTAAAAAGTCGAAGTAATAAAAATTAGGAAAACAAACATTTTTGACCGAAAACATGTTTGTTTTCCTAATTTTTATTACTTCGACTTTTTAACTAACTTATTATTACACATAGATGTCATCACATATACACTTTAATTTTATTGTAAGTACACTGTCAATTTCACTTCGTCATTTTGTCTCTCATATTCACACTTTTGTACAATATATAGCACTCCTGAAGATGGTCCAGGTGGGACTGAAACTGTAGAGTAGATTAAAATAAAACTCTTGACTGAACTCCCAAATTTCATTTTCTTCTTATTTTAAATGTTGATAAACGTAAAGTAGAGAAGTGTGAAGCGGTGACTGCAATATTTTGGAGAATGGAGTGAAACTAAAACAAATTGATGAGTTTTTTTGACTAAGTGGATGCATATCATTTTTGGGTAAGAGTAAACAAACTTGCGTGAGTAGGATTATGAATGTGGCTTCATATAACGGTTCTCAAGAATAATAACCAGCACTTGAATAGCCAATTTTTCGGAAGATGAATTTTAGAGAATTGATTTCTCAGTTTCAGATGCTCTTTCTGAAAAGTTTTCAAATATTCAAAACATAAGATTTTTGGGAATAATATATCCTGCCTACACTTGAAGTTTATGCCAACAGCTTGTTATAACTGTATTTTCTGTTTTCAAGCAATCATCATATAAATATACAGTTCTGTTTCATTTTAATGTTTTGACATTTCAGTCTACATTTTATTTATTTTTAAACATTTCCGTTACCATCCCAACTAAATAAACTCCTACATATTGTGTAAAATCGTCACTGATGACGCAATACGATGTAAAACATTTTATTTATTCCCAAGTTTGCTTATTAGGTACTAAAAGGAATACAACTTTCTTGATCAAAACCAAATAAGGAACGAAATGATTTTACTGTAATTGTCGTTACCATAGTTACGCAAACAAACATATGTTATAAAGTAATTTAAAAATTACGTGTTTGAGATTATAAGGTGACCTTAGAAAATGCAAGTATGCTGTGGTTTACTCAAATTACCATAATCCAAGTTGGATAAATTGTGTATTCTCAATTGATGTAATTAAAAAGTAATAAAAAAGTGAAGTATAAAAGAAAACTACTAATTCAAAAATATATTTTTGAATATTACTTTTCCAAGATATGGAAATTATCTTACTGATCTTCTTAATCCAGAAAAGTTTATTAATCTATCAAAAAAGAACAATATTAGATAAAAATATTGACAGAAATGCTCAAAACTGCTTCGGTATTTATCTTGTGTAGTAATAAATGCTTCTGCAAATGGTGTGTGATTTCTATGAAATTTCTTTTTGCGGAATTTTCTAATAAAAAATTATTATTACCTGACTTTTGGCGGCATCTCCAATCAATCTCTCCGTATCATTAAATGCAACATAACTGGGTGTGGTTCGATTTCCTTGATCATTCGCAATAATCTCCACTTTTCCATGCTGCCAGACACCTACGCAGGAATATGTGGTGCCGAGATCGATGCCCACTGCTGGAACTTTACCCATGATGCCTTGCACGAAGTGTCAAAACTGTTTGACAACTTGTGAGATTATGTTGACGCAGTGAAAGTTGAAACAGAACTATGAGGGAGTTGTGAGAGGAGTGAGTTTTATTTAGACGACCGCGTGGATCTCGTAGAATTTTCCAGTAAGAGTAAAAATAGGTGGAAAATTAAAAGGTGGGGGGATAGTGGGCGCGGGGCTATAACCTCAAAAATGTAAATAATGTGATAGCGGATATATTAAGTAATGATGATGAGAGATAATTTTGATGGTTTTTTGCATTCAGGACCTATGTGCCAAAAACATACAGTAAAATATTTTTAAATAGCAAATATTTGACAGAAAATAGTTATTTGTATGTTTACAGCGCAAATGAATATTGCAAACGTGGAGAGCGACAGAATACTTTTTTACGATTACCTGTATAAATCAAATTATTACTTTATTATTAATTATTTTTTGTCAAACGACGATAAAATACAATTTCAACAAATATTGCTTTTATTTTTATTCATGTTGATATATTGAACGAGCTAAAAATACTTTGCTAAATGAAAGCGTAAACATTAAAAGCTGTTGCGATTTTTTATTTTATTAACCATCTATACCTTGAATTTCAATTACTGAACTGCTGATTCTATTATAACGCATCCTTTACGAAAATGCTCTCTAAAAATTTTATTTTTCAATGTTCATTATGATAATTTATTATTGGTACAGAAAGTTTTGAAGTTAACCTTGTATATACGTCTTCTGTGAGCAAAGGTGTGAGCAAAGTATCCATAACAACGAATTTATATTTAATCAATAATACTTCTCTCCTCTGAACAAGAAATATAGGCAGGTAAGTACTTATTAATGTTCATAATCAATTGCAAAATGAAAACTAATGTTTAACAGAATTATGGCGGGAAAAGGTAAGAAGAAATCCAAAAATGGTGCCTCGGACAAAAAGAAACCTAAACCTGCAAAGAAAAGCACTGGTAAGAAGTCGGGAGGAGGTCGGAGTAAATCTGCAAGATGTAATGTGGACATCTTCACCGAAGTGGCTATGGATAATGCTTATTCTACGTGCCATAACGTGCAAGATTTGCTTCGATTTAGAGGGTTTCCATGGCCTGATGCTCAAAAGAAGAAGAAGAAGGGAAAGAAGTAATCAAATCAGATATTTACTATTCTTTTAAGTTATTGAAATTCTGTATTTGTATTTCTTAAAAAATAATGTATTCATAATATCACACAATAATATCTACGGTACTGCACAATTAAATTTTTTTCTGAAGATCTAGATTATGTATGACTTAATGAAAATAAAGTACTTTTCACTTACCCCAACAGAATTAATTTTCAATTTTTGTTCTGATTATTTTTACCATCCAAATTTCGACCAATAGAATTGCACCATTCGACGTCACGTGGTACAACCTACACGGTTTTCAAGTGGAAATTTTTTGAAAATTTTGTCTGTTGGTTATATATACAAAACAAAGAACATTTAGCCGCGTTGATTCAGCATCTGTCAAACTGACAGACAGATTGAATGTGAAAATGAGCAGATTCGGAGTGGAGTCTCTGGAATCTATTGATGAATTTGGATGGGAAAAATAATCTTCCGAATACCATTCGTGATTAAATTTAACCTGGCAAAATTTTTAGATTGTTACGAGAGCTTGCTACCAATTTATTTCGTGATATTGATCAAAAATCACTCGCTTGACAGCTCGTGATTTTTCTGTCAATATCACTCAATAAATTGCTAAGCAACAAGCTCTCGTAACAATCTAAAAAAATTTCCGGTAAAATTTAACCACTTATGATATTATATATGATTATATCACAGGCAAGGACTATCATAAAAACCGTAAACAAAATAAAAAGTAGCTATCCGTTCCTTCTGTATTCGTTATATCATTGTTTAAATATGAAAGCTTTTGAATATGGAAACAACAGGGAGAAGTGATTATTGTTCTTTTCTTATGTTAAACTTGAAGCAAAAAAGTAAGAAAAAAACTATATTTCTCCTGTCCTGAGTCGTGTTACCTACTATTTTTGTACAATAGAGTAAATTGAATTAAACTATCGAGGGAATTGGATCAAAATAAGAAATTTATTGACAGAAAGATCGCAAGGAACTGAAAGTACACAACTTACATATAATTTCGTCCCCCTTCTCTCGCACTTTCTGCCATAGACAGACTAGAAGTTGTAAGGCATGCAATTTTGGCGCGCATGTAAGAAATCTACTGAAAATTTGATTATGTCATATTTAGGGTTGTCCGCATTACTATACATGGTTCTTATTTTGTGAATCCATCTACTTAAAATATATTAAAGGACATTTACTCTTTTTGGAGTTCATAATTGAGCCTTAAGATTGAAGCAATTCTTGTGATAAAGATTGTAGCGATACTCGAGCTGACGATTTTATCTAGTAATGGTTTCAATGCAACCCTTGCGAGGAATAGTGCCTCCAAAGGTTTTTTTTCAGGATAAAAGGCTGAACCATAATAATTGTCTGAAATATTAATATGCTCATCAATTTTATTAATGGATATGAGAATGCAGTCAATAACTTGCTTCTATATCTTTTCAACCATATCTATTTCGGTCACACCTTGACCATCCTCAAGAGAATTTGTGTATTCGAATTCAAGCAGCATTTGTTGGATTCTAATGCACAAATTCTTCCCATTTCCGATGATGGTCAAGGTGTGATCGAAACAGTTGGGCTAGAGAAATGAAATCTAATTATTGGCTGCATTTCCGTATAAATTCAATACCTACAGTTTTATTGATTGTTCTGCACATTCAATTTGGAAATTCTCATAAAAGATGTGGATAGGATATACTGACACTTTTTGTTCCTAGCTCTGAGATCAAAAGATTCATTTTTTATTCGAGTTTTCAGTTATTTATTCCATAACTGAAAGTGTTCAATCGAATTTTGACAAGATAACATTTATAATAGAATATTTTTTTGAGCCCTCTAATTTAGAATAGTTCGATTAGCTTCGGTCTATCCCAATAGTATTTAGTTTTAAATTGATTAAAACCAAGAGAATTGTGCAATCAAGGATAAACTCCAACTCTAATCGAGTACAAATTATTTTTATACTGTGAGTTTCCCGAAAGGTAAATGTGTACCTTATTTAGCTGAAGAGTGAATTCACTATTTATTGTTTGTTTCACTGATACAAAAAATGCTTAATTTCGGGACGAGTTGAATAGATCGTTGTTTGATGCGAAGTGGAATCTGACATTTCCAGGAGCCATAAAATATTTTTTGTACCGAATCAACTAAATACTTTTTCTTCTATTGCTTGTAGAAGATGTCATATTGTAACACTACACTATATGCAAAAGTAGTCAACAAGTTGCCATGGCAAAGCTTTGATTTTTTTGGACTAGTACAAAAAGTGAATCACGTTTCATATAAAAATTAATATTTGATTGAATATTGATTTCAAGCGTCAGTCATTTTAGTGGAACTGGCTATCTCATGTTAGTAGCTCTAAAATTCTTATTCACGATTCCAAGTTTGTTCACATTTGCAGGTTAATTTTATGTAGAAGAAAAAATATTAAGTATAATACGTATAGAAAATATGATTTTGGGACTGGGAAGAATAATTAAGGACAAATGATTCAAACAGAAATTATACAAATGAATTTGACATAATAGTATCCGGCGATTAATGTAACTCGAGCACTCTCACTCATACGGCAAGATGACATTTAATTTTTGTATTAGGAAAAAAAAAATGAGTTTTTGGTACAGTTGCTACGGTATTACTAACAGTCCCGTAATAGTATACTTTTATACAAAAAAAAATGGAATGATGGTGTTGTACTCAAGAATATGACGAAAAAATATTTGTTATCATATATATTTTTTATTCATCTAGGTTTTATGAACAAAACTGTTTTATAATAATTTTGATGCCCATAAATGCTGGAATATCAAATACTTATCTGGAGGGAAGCCTACAAGGAGTCAGATTTGTGCTTATTAATGTATTATTTGTAGACTCAACTGAATCTCTTGTGAAAGAACAGAAATTATTGGCTTTAGGCCATGATCTAAAAAGACCAGTCCATATGATTTATTTTTGATTAAGTAAATTCTTGTGAATAATAATTTACTCAATCGTTTGAAAATGATTCCAGAACATCGTTTATATGAACTTAAAATACTGTAAGTGAATAAGTATGTCATTTGACCCAAAAATAATTAGATCACACCTAAAATTATTCAAACATAACCGAAACATAGATAAATACTGCTTAAATATGATTTTCGAGTTTTCAGTGCAATATTTTTTATTAATATATTAAAAAAAAACTTTCAATTATTGTTTTATTGTGTTCAAGGATCGTTTACACAAATTAAATTACTGTTCCAGATTATTCCATAGTTGATACTCGAATGCCTATTTTTAGTTTTGATTGCTCATATTCATTCAAAAATATTCGAACGTCCTGAAACTGGCGACAATTTCGATATTTTTGACTTGTAGAACAAACTCAGCAACTCACTACAAAAATAACTGCGGTTATAAATATAACCGGCTAATTGTAATTTCTCTACGTCAGATTCAACAGTCGACTTCTCGAATTCAAGTGAAAGAAATACTCAGATTTGTTTCGAGTGCAGACAAAATAAATAAGGAATAAATTATTCAACAGAAATTCAAAATGTCGCTCAAATTAGTGGCAACTTCTTCAGACGAAGAGAAACATGATTATGATATCACTTCTTTAATTTATAAGAGTGGAAAGGTGTATAGCGCTGCAGATGATGGAAAAATTAAGGTTTGTATTCTTATACTTCTTTCTTTTAATATAATGGCTTTCAAATTCCACACTCTAAGTTCTCAAATGATGGATAAAATTTGAAGCTTACCCTAAAGCAGTTGTTAAAAATACTAAATTTGAAATTTCATATTTTAAATTCACAAACTGACCTACAGCAAGATTTAGGTGATGCCAAATACGTCACTCTTTAAAAACAGATTATTTAGTCAATAAATTCTGATATATTTATGGAACTGTGAGTAAAAAAAAATGATGTATCCTTCATTAATTTATATTTGACTGAATATAATATACATTTAATTTTGTGTCTTTTTTATTAATCTGAATTTCTTATATTGCGTGAAAATTATTTCCACAGTGCTTTGATACATGAAAATAAACATGAGGCGTATTTGGCATCATACAGAGTATTTTGATTATATTTTAATACCACTGCACTAAAAGAATACATATAAAAATTTTTTCTAGAAAGTGCTTCACATAAATATCAGATCATTTTTTTTATCCACGAATATTTTTTAATAAAAGAAAGAACTGCAATCAAATACAAGACTTCAGAAATCTCATTTGAGTCATAAGGTTACTATTATTTAATAAAGGACAAAAATAAATATTAAGACACTTATTCATCAAAAACTGTTCTTGGAAATTTGAATTGATTTTAGTATTATAGATTATTTTTAAAATATCTCCCCGATATTTAAGATACTGATAATTGCAACTGATAGACTCTCCCACTTCAATCATGGAAGAAAGTGTGCTATAAAATTTTTATTGCACAGTTTATTTGTATTATTGAAAATGCCACTTTGACGGCTATCATAAAGCCTACTTTTTACATTGAAATCATGTAAAAAGACTGTCATTTTGCATTCGATCGTAGATAATAGATATTTAAAATACAGATGTTAAAATTATTCTTTAATGCACGGGCGACTAATGTTTTTGAAAGCTCCGTGAATGCATAGTACACATAATACTGTTAATTGGATCTGATGGACTCGCTCACTGAAATCGTGCAATAAAAGTGTGCAATAAAACCTTCATTGCACAGTTTTCTATAAAAACCTACTTTTACATTGAAAATTATGTATTGAAAAAGATTAGTCGGAATTGGGATGAACAATGATCCAAAAATTATGCCAATTCGAATGCCACTAATTTTAGTGGTATTCGAATTGGTTTGGATCATTGCTCGTCCCAATAGGGAATATTCATGAATTTTTTAAATATTTTTAATTCACTTATTACATCGTTATAACATAGTAAAAAATATAAATTATGTTTAAAAGTGCTGTAATCAAGTTTAGAAAAATATTTAAAATTGAGAATAATTTTGAGCTGTTTAAACGCCGCCATTTTCGCGCGCTCTATGGATGACGTCAAATAACATGTCAAATGACACTACAGTCTATTGTTAACTACAGGTGCTTTCATTTTCAACTTATTTCAGCATTAAAAAAGGTCAAAACTCAGTTTATAAGTATTGCATTGTGCCTGAATGCAAAATACTATCAGAAATGTACCTGATAAAGTCTTTTTTCCAATCCAGACAGGTTTTAAAATACGTAAGAAATGATGTAAGGTTATCAGAAGAGATGAGGTGTCATAATAAACTTGACAGATCATGAATAACATATGGGTACGTTCCACTAGATTGCCGCAACGCTCATGTCCCCTCAATAATCGTTCCACAAGACGATCGCGGTCTTGGCGTTCATGATAAATACGTCATATATGACGTCATTGATCTCGACTACTTCAAGCTCCCTACGCCCGCGATTTAAAGGTGTGTCGAAGCGGTCGTTGCGTTCATTTTTGAATGAATCGCCAAGAAGTTCAAATTAAATAAGAAGATGCTTTTCCAATTTATACTTTCGATTCCAAGCTATGTCAATTGATTCAAGATTTTCCATTTGTCATAAAACAGATAATTTCATGGTCTCTCATTATCATTATTCATTTTTCAAGAGCGATTAATTTACACAGGCATATTGGATTTATTCCATTTGTATATTTTTTTTTGCTACACGTTAGTTTAATCCTATTTATGATTTACTTTTCGATTCTAACCAGAAATTGTCAGTTTATTTGACATTTAACAGACACTCGCATCGTTCCACTTGAAGCACCAGCCACATCGACCATGAGTTAGTGAAACAGCACATACCGCGGTCGTGAGCGTGAGCGTTGCGATCATTCAGTGGAACGTACTCTAAATTGAATTAGTTTTAGCAATAAAATTCAGTGTATATATGCGGCTTCGTTTACTGCTCATCACATTTCGGATTGTATTTATTAAAATAGCGTACATAATGTGTTATTATTGAATAATTACTTTGCAATGTTCACTCTTGCATTTGAAAGAAAATAAGACGACATCATGAATGGATCTATTCTTGACAGATTATCCGATTGTGCTTTTACACAACCACTGTCTTAAATGATTTATAATCTCACTAGAATGCTAAAATTACACTTAAACAATAAATGAATTCACAACACACACGTTATTACTTTACGTTACAAAAGTCTGCAATGCCATACAAATGTAAGCAGTATTAGTAGTATCTGACGTCACATTACGTTTTAACCAATGGTGTTGCGTTTTGGATCTTTGAATTTCCCGCACTCAATTTGCATTTTTATTTATTAATTTTGAGTAATTAAGAAGATATTGAATACCAAAATGATGGTTTAGTACAAAAGTCCGGCCAATATGAATTCGAAAAAAAAAATTTAAACCAAAAAATTTCATGCATATTCCCTATTTCGACTATTCCTTCTCCAATACATATTATCGGGACACGATCTTCAAGAAAAAATTGAAAATTATGCAAGAAACTGTCACTTTTTATACGATCATAGATAAAAGTGATTTTGGATATTTTGAACTGGATATTTCAATTCAAATTTCCAAGAATATTTATGTTAACTTCAACAACAACAGTTAATTTCACAATACGTTTCCTTAGCTACTTCAAAATGTCAAAGTGGTATTCACAAAAAAATTAATTTACTAGATTTACAAAAATTAGGATGATCCAAGTTAAAAAAAGACTCGTGTAAAAAGTTTCCAATAAACTCATAGAGCTTGTGCATTGAAGAATAAAATTTTCACTTGCATCTTTAATAATTGAAAAATTCAGTGCACCAAAAATTTTCAGTTTTCAGTAGTTTATTAAATGATGCAGTTGATGAAGTAATTCTTTTAATCCTCATCAGGCGCATGCATCACTCCGAGCAAAATAATGAACTAAAATTATCAAGAGATTTATATCCTTTAACCACATAATCACAAGAACAGCATTTTTATTGTTATTTAATTATGAATCACCTTGAATGTTAATAGTAATTTTATGTCGGGATAACCCATCATTCTTTATTAGCGCATTTTTGCTAAAAAAATACGCTATTATATTCACTTTGGCTGTCTGGCTGACTGGCGTGACGCTGAGTTCTCAGCGACTACAGCACTTACAGACTTAAAACTGGTACTAAATGCAAGCTGTTGTTTCGTACAAACTGCTTGATTTCTTTATTGATTCATCCAGTTTTGGGAAAAAATCAATTAAAAATTCAAAAGATAATTACTGCTGAATTATGAATAGTTGAAATGAACTCCTAATGTACGTTTCAGAATAAACTGTTTTTTGACAGACGACTTCAGTAATCACCTGTCATGAAGGATAATAGATAAATATTGTACTTCCAAATGCTTATCAATTTCTTTTTTTGTTCCAGAAATGGAGTGCAGATTTGAAGTTGGAAAAAGAAATTCAAGCCCATCCTTGCAGTATTTATAGTTTGACATGTGACGATGGAGATTTAATCTATTCCTGCAGTAGTGATGGATCTATTAGATCCTGGAATGCAAATACTTTGGAAGAAGCTAAATGTATTAAAGAATGTGGAGATCAAGAAATGTGGAAGTGTTATTGGGGAGATGGAGTACTTGCTGTTGTGGATGACCAAGGAGTGGTAAGATGAAAAAAGTAACAGTAGATTTAGTAACTCATTCTGAAAATAGCTATTTATAGATAAATGCTTTTTTCTGGAATATCATCGATTAGAAGTAATTTGAGTTTGATTTTCAGGTGACATTATATGATAAGGATGGAATACCAGAAACAAGAGTAGAAATGTTAGAGCAAATAAAAGATATTGTTTACAAAGACAGATTACTGTATACAGTAAGAGACTTAGATCTTGTAATTTCTGAAGTTTTGAAAGGTATGATATACGTTTTACAATTATTGGAAAATAGTACTGAGAGATATGCTCAAAATAATTCTAAAAAAAATTTTGCCCACACTCATTTTGCATGCTATAAAATCGTGTAATTCTTCTATGGTCATTCCTACTTTTAGAGATTACTGAAATATGCAGCATACATTCATAATTTTTCAAGTAAACCTCTTAAAAATGACACTATTAGTTCAATATATATTTTTCTTGAAAAAAAAAAAAGTGAATAGAACAGCGCGCTAACGTACTAAGCCCACAGTGCAAAAGCAAGTATATTCGATTGATAATATAATTACGATAAAATAATTCAAATTAAATAGAAAATTACAAATTACGTTGTTTTGAAGTACGTTCCACTAGGTGATCGCAACGATTTGCGCACGATCGCAGTTTTTTTCGTTCCACTAACATAATATGGTTTCCATAATTGAATATAATATGAACTACAATTGGATATTTGTGGTGCAGATCGAAAAGTAAATCAATAATAAGATTAAACTTAACCTGTAGGACAAATACAAACATAAATGGAATGAATCCAGTATATCTGTGTAAATTAATCTCTCATAAATAATAATAAATAATAAACAATGATGATGAGAGAGCGTGAAATTATCATTTATTATACCATAAGTAGTTGAAGTATTATCGATTATTTTTGTGGTGCTATCACGAATGTTTATTATGATGCACACTCGTGGTATTCACAAGCCCAATAAACGTGAGTGATTGCACCACTAATATAGTCTATAATACTTTAACTACAAATGATATATAGAGGACTATTCCAGGAGTCAAACCATTTCTTAAAATTAGTTTTCTATGAATCAAGTAACAAGTCATGTAATTTCCATAGGAACGATTGAACAAATTTCTGTCAAATTGAAAAATTAGAATTTCTTTCACGAATAATAGAGAAATGAACTGCGTTTTGATATGAAAACTAGTTCAAAAAGATTTGGTGATAAATCAGAAGATGAAATTGATGAAGATATTCAGAAAAATATGAGAAGAAAGCACGAGATTACAATTTGGAGGCATCCACATCTTTGAGTAAAATACTCACTTTGACCACTAGTGTAATATCCGATGGTATTCCTACACGTCCAAATACCCGCTGATATGCACCGTTTCTATGGCGATTTCGCATTGTTAACATTGTTATAAATACTACGAATGGAATAGTCTGTTATATTGATAAATGAAAAATCTTTTATCAATCAACATAATTCGGCATCGAAATTATGAATAGGACAGATACCTTTTCAATTAATTTAAATTTCTTGGTGATTTCTGTAAAAATAAACGCAACGACTTTTCAGGGTATACCGTTTGAGCACCGCGGTCAGTTTTGTCCTAATCCCACAGGCCAGTTGAGCATTTTCCTATTAATGCCTATTATTATTTTGATCTTTCAATCCCAAATAAATTTTTCTTCTCTAAATGCCAAAAATTGTGAGATAAAAAAATTAACGAATTTGGATAACAAATAATTTTTTCTACATTCACTATAAAAAATAACATATTTCTCATACAAAACAAAACTGTGGGTAAATTCGTGAGAAATTATTTCTCACATCAGTTCGACCAACTTATATATTAATTATTCATTTCAAATATTCTTTAGATAATATTTAGCAAGATTATTGATAGATATCTCGAGCTTGATATAAAAATTTATTTTTTCTAATGAAAGCCACATTAAAATAACCAGAATGCGTTGTACGAAGGTCTTGAGTGATCCAGTATATTTATTAAATTGATGATTACAATTTACATTAACTTTGAACATTTTTCTGAGTCTATTCTGTATTTAGCAATTATATATTGACATTATTATGTTTGTTAATACGAATTAATGATGTTTGGCATACTTACTTGGGCGGCCTCGATCTCGGCACCAAACTACCTGTATCTTTAATCCCCTTCTCGAACTCGGTACTATTCTATGGATTAATCGTTGTATCTAAGTGAGATTCTCTGGACACATGCGATTTATATTATTTATAAACCAGACTCAAATTTAGCCATACATTTGGACACTCATTTATCAACTGGATTTCGACCCAACATAAGGAGTTCAATGTACTCTTCTCGGCTGTAGCGCAATTCGGTAATATTCAGGGATGTTTTTCAAAAGCACGAACGTAGCGAGCTAGCCTACAATCATTGTTATAGATTGTATTCCAGCCCCACATGAGTAATTCCAAAGTTGTACTTACTTATAAAATCAAATCGTGCAGGGTGATCGTGAGTTTATTTAAAATTGACATTGCCGAGCTCAGGTGCGCCCCACGCTAATCGGCTTAGCATCGGTGCCGAGTTCATGTTCTTGGTGCCGAGTTCGTGTATGCCCACTTACTTTTGCCATGTAACCAATAATCTGTTAAGCTTCCGCTGTGCGCAAGTGGTACATAGAGATTACGGAAGATTCGGATTAAAAATTTGACCGCGGTGCTCAAATGATCTATGCCCGACTTTCATCTGTCAATCGCAGATGTTATGAAGCGGTCGCGATTAATGACGTCATCTATTACATATTGATCTTGAACGTATAGACCACGATCGTCTTGTGGAGCGTTTATTCAGGCGGCATGAGCGTGAGGGTCGCCTAATGGAACGTACCCTTATTATGAGTACTTTAAGCCAAACCAAACAAAAAAATATTCGAACTTTTTTCATTCATGTCGGCATCATGCATCTTTTGAAATAATAAAACAAATATCTCTCAGCCGATTGTGACGTAATGCGCAATTTCATAGCATAGCAAATTAGCATAGTTCACCCATTCCACTAACTTTTTTCGATACGTACTAGGAATCCCATATAACTTCAAGAGTTCACAATAGTACCATGAAACTCAAATACCATCAATAGTGAAGCTAGTATTTGAAATTTGCTTAACATTATTTTTCAATTACAGAAAACAAGAACAAATATACATGCCGCTGTACGATAGAAGCTCGGGCGCCTCTAGCATTAATTGGTGAAAAATTGATATCATCCAGTAGAGACGCAAAAGAAATTTATATTAATCATAGAAAAGGGAGTCAATTCAAAAGAATCGCCCATATAAAGGTAAATTAAACAGTATTAAGATAAAATTTATCTCATGACTTGATCTAGCTGAATATTCTTTTATTTATGAAATGGAGCCAGGTTCCTTTTTTTTGGTGAGAGGGTGGGGAAGATTTTCGAAACTCTTGGAAATGGGGGTAGGGGTTATAGCATAATTTTGTTTATCAAGTCGGTATCCTTTTAGCGCTTAATTCATATACGTAATTTGAAGCTAATACAACAGCGTCAGTGTACTAATATTCATTTATATATTCAAATAAAATGTCTGATTTTCAATAAGCTATCAAACTTTTAGATACATTCCATTGTATTTCAGGGAAGGGGAAGATTCAGCACCTCGAATCTCTCCCTTGACTATATGCTTGCTGAGCTAAGAATCAATTTTAAAGTACATTAATGATTCATGCAACAAGATTGTAAACTTGAGTATCAAGACATGCGGTCAAGTATTTTCAGACAAAGCTCGCAATCACAAAAATTGTCATACGAATGTCATAATACTTGTTCAGATTTGTATACAAGATGTTTTTTACGGCCCGTCATTCTCATATTTTTACAATTATTAACCCTGGACATGCACACTTCATTTGTTGTTGCATAAGTGTCACATTGGGGTCTTAGAAACCCCAAACGAAAACGTAGTTTTTCTGAGAATTGGATGTTGTTTTGACTAATTTTCATGATACGTAATCTATTCAGGATAATCATGAAAGGAGTAAGAGAACATTGAGTTCTTCAAGAGCACAATTTATTGAGAAAAAGGACAATGCATAAAAAAGTGCAAATTTTTCGAATTTTTCTTATTAAATGCATAAAATACTAGATCTTTCATGAATTCACGTTCAAGTTCATCATTTATCAATGCAGAAAGATCTTTGAATTCCGAAGGAGTCATTTCCTGCTGAAATGTCAAAATAGCGAATAATAGTGAGCTTTCAGCTATGCTAATAAATCTAGCGCAAAATCCCAAACGAAAACGTAGTTCCTCTAAGAAATGGATGTTGTTTTAATTAATTTTTATGATATGTACTCTATTCAGGATGATGATGAATGAAGTGAGAAAGCATTGAGTTCTTTGAGAGCACAGTTTATTGAAAAAAAGAACAATGCATAAAAAGTACATATTTTCCGAAGTTTTCTTGTTAATTGCATAAAATATAATATCTTTCATGAATTTCGCGTTCAAGTTCATCATTTATCAACGCAGAAGGGTCTTTGAATTCCGAAGTAGTCATTTTCTGCTGAAATTTCAAAATGGATAATAATAAAGAGCTTTCAGCTATACCAAAAAATCTAACGCAAACAGTCACACTGAGGTCTCAGAGACCCAAACACAAACAAATTCATAAATTATGACCCACTTACTTCAGCTATCATCAAAATACATATAGCACATACTGAAGACATTACTAAACTAAATTTACGAGGTGGTCACATCGTACTATATCGACTTTGTGCTTGTGCACAAGATAAAAATTGGAGCATGGGTTTTCTGAGACCCCAGTGTGCAGTTCCAGGGTTAAGAACACAGCAAGGAAGCACAAAGCACAAGTCGATATATTGACTTGACAAATAACTCAATAAATTACCGGTGACAGGTGCTGCGCAAAGCCACGCATTTGGATACTATTGTTCTCGGTAGAGGTTGCCGTAGAAAATAATATTTATTGATGCTAAAATAATTCCTCAAGTATTATACATTGAGGACCTCACAAGATTCATAGAAAAATTTCATATTCAAATATATAAAGTACATGGTTTGCCATGTAGATCTTGACTCCTATAAAAATTTTCTTTCTTCTTTTATTATGAATGACTTTTTTCTTATTTTTTTACGAGAAGTGCAATATATTAAAAAACTGAAAAATCTTACCTTATAAATAATCAGCATTGCAAGAAAACAGTAAAAAAAATTGACTGTTTGTAAGACTCACCGTTAACCTAAAACAAATTAAATAAAAATTGAATTTTTCATATAAAACTCTTATAAATATTTAAGTAAATTTTATTTGTAGAATGCCCATGACTTAGTAATAAACGCTCTCTCTGGTGGTGAACGAAACAACGAAATCCTCATCTATAGCGCTGGTTGGGATAAAAACATAAAACAGTGGCGTCTTGTGGACAATGAAGCATCTCCTGCAGGTCAAGCAGATGTAGGAGGCTACGTAAACGCCCTCTGCGTTAGTGAAGGATGCAAGAGTGTGTATGGAGGAGGCGCTGAAGGAAGAATTTGGAAGATTGATGTACAGTGAAACTGTTCTTATGAAGAAAACTAATTTGAATTTTAGATAGTAATTTTGGTATTTTCAAGGAGATTTAGTGTTGTCACTGAACAGATTGAGGAGCTAAATAAACGGAAAGAATTTATTCCAGAAAATTGATGATTCCGAATTCAAGCACACAGAAATCTTTTTTAAATTTGTTCAAATAAATTGCGTTTTATCACATCAGCTTTTCAGCAATTTTAGTATAGTTCTAAAGTTAGGCATCATATAAGTTATTCTCTAAACTGAATCAAATATGAATGACGATAAATTAGTTTTTACCGAAAGTAAAGAGAAAAAGGAGTTGTATAAAATCTTTAAGCATTTAGTGTAACACACTTTTTATTGTATATATTCGTGACTATCCGATGTCAGCATTGATAATACAATATACTTATTATAATACAGTTTTGCGACTGCGTTCTTTACCTTTCTTAAACATACATAACAGTTTTAGATTAACAAATAACATATTATGATGAAGATAAAGTCATATTCGAGTGTACATTAACGAATAATTGTTCGTTAAGAACTGTCGGGGATCAGTTTACAAACTTTTATTTACTTTTTGTCGCATATAAAAAAGTTTATGAAAAAAACAGGCTTTATCCATATTTTATTATTATTACTTACGTTTAAATATGCTAAGCTCTGTGATCATTATTATTAATATCGTTACATTCGTATTATTATAATATTTATTAGTATTCTGTACAAACTCCTGTCTGTTTTTTTTTCAACATCTCTTGATAAGCGTTTTTTATTTGTCTCAAATAAGTGCATTGCATCTTTGTTGGTGGCAATAGAGACACAATTATGTGGGCAAAAGGAGATGCTTGTCAGAGAAATTGATTTCATTCGTTGAACTGATCACAAAAACATTAGAATATTTTCAAAATATTTAAAATTGTATACGGGGTTATTCCTTTCTAGAATAAAAGACCTGTGATTTCCAAGTTTCATTCTATATTTATATAAATTAGAAAAAAATATATCAATGACTCATTTTAACTGCTACGGGCGTAGCAGACACTTATAGTTCACTCATGATAATCATAATCTAATTTTATAGATTAAGAAAATCACACGATTTCTTTCGCTTCAAGGTGAGGTAAAAAGTGAACAAAAATTTCATCAAAACGTAGTATCAAGTCTAGGATCCTTTTTTTTATTTTCGAGAATTTAGTGTTGGTCTCAAGCGTGTGCGCTCGGAACATTTTGAATAGCGCAGCAGTCTTATAGAGGCGCATCAATTACCGTAGACACATCGACATGTTTTTTTGAGAAAAAAAATTATTTTTTTAATATTTTGAATTTTTTTGATTTAATATGCTACAAGATTGCTATATTTCGGTTCCTCAAAATGATTCCCTTTTGATGAAGCTCAAGATATTGAGCGGAATATCGACATCAACAACATTTTATGTTGTGGATATTATCATTCTCAGTCACTATCACCGGGTCTATCCTTATTTGAACTTTACATTAGAAACAGCCGGAGTGACTATCTGTCACAAAAAAAAAATGTTATCACTGCTATTTCGTGCAATGCTTCCTCATTTCAAAATTTGAAAAAATTGCTTCAGATTCGTATTTAGAAAAAATCTGGATCATCAATTTTTGGTCACTTTCGGATTAGAATGATTTGATAAGTTTTATCACGAAATTTATGGTCACTATAATCGATATAATGATAGAATTTGGCATTTAAGTTTTGATATGATATCGCTATTGTTTGATCAGGCGACATAAAGATTACGTTCCACTAGGTGATCGTAACGATTTGCCGACGACCGCAGTTTTTGTCGTTCCACTAATAAATTTGAAATAAACTGACAATTCGTGTTTAAAATCAAAAAATGAATCATTAAAATATTAAACTAATCTATGTCTGTGCAAACCTGTAAATTAATCTCTCATAAATAATACAAAATGATGATGGATTACCTATCTGTCATATGAACAAAATAAAAAATCTTGAATCAATCGATATAGGTTGGAATCGAGAATAGAAATTGGAAAGACACATTTCAATAAATTCACATTTCTCTGTGACTTTTGCGGAAATGAACGCCCAATGCGACCCGAATGGACGTTGATAAAGAGCCTGAAGATACGTTCCACTAGGCGACCGCGACGCTCATGTCGCCTCAATAATCCACAAGATGATCACGGTTTTTGCGTTTAGGATCAAGACGTCATAAATGACGTCATTAATCGCTATCACTTCAAGCTCACAACGCCTGCGATTAAATGAGGGGCATTTAATCGCAGGCGTTGTGAGCTTGAAGTGGTAGCGATTAATGACGTCATTTATGACGTCTTGATCCTAAACGCAAAAACCGTGATCATCTTGTGGATTATTGAGGCGACATGAGCGTCGCGGTCGCCTAGTGGAACGTATCTTCAGGCTCTTTATCAACGTCCATTCGGGATAGATTTTAGGAAATATCAAATTGACAATATTGACTTTCGTGAAGTGACCTTTTTTACTTCAGAAAGCACTTTTAGAGTAAAAATTTGTCATAATAAAGGTGGTTAAGGAGCCTCAGCTTAAAGCAATAAATTTTAGGGACAAAGTGCAAATGGCCATTAATTTGTTCGAACAATCATCAATGAAATTTTTGTCTAGCTCTTGCAATAAAACACTTAAATATATATTGAATAATATTTGAAAATCACTCGAGAAATGCTTCTAAATATAATGTTATTGTGATCAGTTCAATGGTAGAAATTCCCTGATTGTTGCTATGTAAAGCTACTCCCCGACAGCATATAAACTCATTTACAACAAACTACAAGTCGTGTGTAAATTGGTGACCTGTAATGTGACGTCATAGCGTGTGCCGTGTGCTTGTAGCTGGGCGTGTCTCGTCAGTATGACCGTGCTGAATTTATTTATATATGATGTGTTGTGTTGCTGTCATGTTATTTTCGATGTTTATCTGTTTTGGGAGATACAGAAGGTACGAAAATCACGGATAAAGGTTAGGTTTTTTGACAGATGCAAAAAAGATCCAGAGAAGGGAGAGAAGTTTTGAGCAACTGTCTTTCTTTATATTTATATAAAATTATACTACTTTTCTGTTAATTTAATCATTTTTAGATTATCACCATCAATTTACAGATGCTCAAAATTTTTGCAAAGAAATATTTACAGTATAATAAATAAGGTTCATATAATTTTCGTACAGAAAAAAAATACATTTCGTGAATATTTTTGATAGAAATAACAATTATTTTCAACGGAATGAATTATGTATATTCAAATTGCAATAAATGGAATTTTAGAATCCAACATATTTCATAATATATTCGTTTTTAAATTAATAAATGTTGACCAAGCTAGAAGTAGCTATGTATCACACTTTATAAAAGTTAAGCTGCCTTTCAATAATTGGGAGCTGTCCATGCAGAAATATTTTCCTAATTCCATCGTACTCTTCATGAAAATACATTATCCCCAAGCAAAATATTTTAAACATGCTCTAAATTACTGACTTCATTTTCATGAGCGTTGAAGATATGTAGACGTAATGAGCGTAGTACGCGTGGTGTGCAATTTTGACAGTATGTTTTATGGCAGCATTTCAATTTTTGATTTCCCCAAAGTGTAACTAAATCATTACTACGAAAATTAAGCTACGCTTAAAGTAAACCAAGGGCTTGAATACCGGCCTTAAATTTTATTAGACATATATCAGTTGTGGAAGCTTCGGCGCCACGCTCTCAATTCTACACGACGGTGTAGATATTTCAATTAAATAGTTTAAATAAACCAATAAACAAACACAAATCAATTTGTTGTAATTTATTTATTTAAACTTTGTTTTTGGATAAGTAAAAAGACTGCTTAAAATGAATAAAGTGTGCATCATATTGCAACTATTTTAACAAACGGTGATTTAACTCAAAATAATTACTTAAAATTTGGATCCAAGTTGCATCGCATACAATTACTATCTAAAATTGCAAATTGTGATTACAAATATCCCTGGCCCTGGTAGATACACAACACATATTTATTATTGTGTGATATTTAAAAATAATATATTACACTCTAAATAACAATTCATTTATTTATTTATTAATTTACGATTCTTTTTTTGTGTTTTTAGGTTAGCAGGCAAACTCGATGCCTAGTGTGTTATGTTTTCTATAAATACAATGACAATGTCATTTTAAAGTATTCACTAGTCACATTAATCTCTTTAGGACGGCGGTCTGTGGAACGCCGCAAAATTGGTATTTATTTTGAAATTAAACTTGCAAAATAAAGTGGCAGTGAGTTATTTGTTTCTTTGTTCTTCATTCAAAAATAGAGAAATTTGTGAATATTAAATTGGAAGATTATGATTACGTAGGAGTCATAAAATAAAAAAGAACTGAAATAATCCGAAACTGGTCGAAGGAACGGACAATTTAATAATATAAGTGTGATCGAAAAGTAACGAGTTGTTGGATTCATCTCGGTTAATCAGTCATTTTAATGAAAGGAAAAGAGTGCTGATCAGTTCGTGTATATCTCGCACGGCGTTGCTAGTTCCGGTCGCTAGCGCAACCTTCGCTGCGCACACGCATTCGTTAATTACACGCCTATCTTTCCTAACCTCATTTATACTGTGCACCATAAGAGAGAGAAAATAAAATTCTATTGAAATCGGTGCTTCTTCTCTGAACATATTTGAATATTTTTGCAAATTTCCAAATCAATCGAAGGCTGTCTACTATAATTTTATTATAGACACATTAAACGGTGTGCACTTCCTTCAAATCAAATTTATGAAATATAATAAGATTTTCCTTCATTGACTTGAATAGTACGACAAAAGCCTCATTACTTTTCGATCACGCAGTGTACTAAGGTGTTTATAGTAAAGTACTGAAGAAAATATAGCGCCTGATGGACGAATATAGATTTAGTTTGAAGTAAGATTAGATTAGGCGCCATTTTGATAACAAACCGCTGTCAAAAGAGATTTCAAAACAAAAAAAATAACTCAACAAACAAACATCGCAGTTATTTTTTATAATTTATCAGTTTAAAGCTATTCTAAATATCCATTTAGTTCGAAAAAGTGCATCAGCAATATCTACAACTCGTTGTTGTCAAGTTTCAATTCGAAGTACGAAATTATTTTGAAAAATTACAAAATGGCCGAGTAGACAAGTGTAGACGAGCTGTTGCAAATTTTCTTTTACAAGTTAGTAGTTTTGTTATTACATATACATCTTCTTTTACAATGAGTAACTGTTTTATCTAAAGTGAATTTAGCACTACCGTATAACACTGCGGTGTCATGTCCGTTCCGGGGAAGGAGTATTAAAAAAAAATTGGAAAGTAACAACAATGTTCATTAATTCATACCGTAAATTAATTATCCGCAAGATTACTCTTTCCAAAGTTTGTACCAAATACAATAATTATAATTCTTATATAATTTATAATATTTAATAAAAATTTAATTTGATGAAAGAGATGTTCAATAAAATTTGACACAGTGACAGTGTTTCGGAAACTATCAACCTCCGGAAATAGGAATATTCAAAAATGCTCAAAAAAAAAAAATCATAAAAGGATTTTTGGTATTTCCAAATGAAGGTGATGACAAAAAAAAATTCTAACCACCACCATCAACCCTGAAATCTTGTCCTCATGATTTTGCGCATTCCATAGACTTGGTTGTGGTTTGTGTATCGCTCGCACGGTGTTGCTAGTTTTGATTGATCCGCGAGCATGTTTTCAAAACCACTCATTGTATGCATTCATATAAAACGCTTTTGTGTATTATATAAAATGTCGCAATGTGACAACATTGTTGTAAAAATACGGAAAAACCAATTTGATCATAAAATTTATGTTCATGAAAAATAGGTTCGGAGGGATCGGAGAAACAATGTCGTGCGAGCGATACACAAATTATGAATAAACATTTTTTCTCCTTCCAAATGACAAAATAATACACGGAATTATTCGTCAACCCCAACTTTCAATTGGAGTCGTCAAAAATCCTTTTACAATACGTAAAAACTCAATTGGATGTTGGAGGCTCTTGGAATTCGGGCAAATATTTGTAATTAACGATACGAATTATCCAGTTAAGGTCACTCCTATAAAAATTGACTCGGCTGTTATAAAAATAGACATAGTAATTAAGGTATCAAGGGTGTTAAAAGAACAATAATGCCTGAGGTCAACAGTGTACTTTCCGAGGGCCTCCGGCCCGAGGTGTGTACGTTTCCCGTAGGCATTATTGTCTGTTCAACTCCCGTGGTGCCTTCAATGTTTAATGTCCGACTGTTGTTGTATTTCAAATGTTTAGCAATGTATGTCCTGTCATTGTGATTTCTATCAGAGAAATTACTCTGGTTACTCGCTGTAACTAGGAAACTTGTTTGTTATTTTTCAAAATAATTCCCTCGGGCATTTTTTTGAAACATAATGCCCTCGGTTATTATTTGTTACGTAATTATCCTGAAATCAGTGTTATTATAAACTAGTCGGACATTAAAATTATTATTGATTATCAGCAATTTCCCATAGCATTTCTCTAACATAAAAAAATGAACTTAAGACATTAAAATAAACAATATGAAGAATTGGTCTAATTTTTTTGTGCTATAAAACTAATTTGAATATTTGAATTGCTTGGGGCTCTTCTGTAAATTAATCAATAAGTTTTTATCGATCATTATCTATCGATAAAAAAATAATGATTGCGTTACAAAATACGGTGAAATATCAGGAAAAACGAATATTTGCTTGAAAAAATAATTTCAGTATCCTTTTTTTATGAGTGAGACATGTTCGTATCATAAATGTCTACTAAAGTGTCTCAAATGTTCAAACAAATAATAATTATTTTTTTCTTAAAGTAACACATTTTACAATAATTCCTAAATTCTGATTTGTATGAAAAAAAAATTGGTAAACGTTTATGATATAAATTATGTTTGTAAACAAGGTAATAAATGTAAATATTACATATTATTGTATTTAGTACAACTTGTGAGCTTCAGAAACCAACATTAACGTTTTCAAAGAAAAGTCAATGAAATGAAAAAAAATTCCATTGAAATAAATCTTTAATATACAGAATAAAGATACATAAATTGTGACCAAATCCTATTCTATTAAACACACATAAACATTTGGAAACAAAGACAAAATCATCGATAAAATCGAATTTGAATCTCACGGAAAACTAACTTAACAGTACGAGTACTGTTATCAAATAAAATGAGTAATATTTACATTTTATTGATTAATTAGTGTTGTTAATTAATGAATTAAAAATGCATGTGATTCGTGTCGCAGTCAGGACGAAAGTGGCACCCACTTGTTCTGATTACACAAAATAAGCAAACCATAAACTAGTGTCAATCCCTGAACATACGGACCCAACGAGGTTGCTGGACTCACAAAGAAATATATCCCACATTTTAATACAGAAATGAATACACAAAATTGAAAAAAATATTTCAACATCTAGAAATATGATGTTAGACATAAACAATTATTTTGACGTAGAAATACGTCTACTTCGACGAACTTATTAATTTAAAATAAGAGAGGATAGAAAAATATTTCACGAAAAAAAATGATTGTGTAATTTTATTTAGGTAAATATTTTGAAAATCGATGGCCGAATTATAGCTCCACTTCAAGTTGAAATTACTTTTATCGCGTACATTGGGCTTTGGCTTCGGCTTCATCGGCTGCATTTTAATAAACTTAGGCTTCAATAAATACAAACAATCGAGACACCTTTGGATCGAAAATGTAGGAACATGCCTGCAAAATTCTTTCAGACAGTTTGCACCAGACTGACGCAGTTTTATGTTAAAATAAAGGGCGCATCCGAATTGGGCACGGATCCCAGGTAGCTCTAATCCGTACATATGAATTGGGCACGACGACCCGCGATAATCCTCTTCAGTGCACAGATATAAATTATAAATACATACACTACCTACCTGAAAATGGGAATAGCAATAATAAATAAAATATTATTTAGTTTGTATGCAGCTCAGATTGAATGAATTTCGCTGGTTTTTCAGTTAAATTATCAAGATATTTCCTTGTACCTTGGTTCGTGCGCAACGACCAGCTTCATCTGGATCTGAAGGTCCAGAACATAAATGATCATGCCAGAAATTAGGAAACAAATTCTACGCTGGTCTAGAATATCATCCTAATGCCGGAATCAAGAGACTGGCAGAATACGACGCAGATGAAAATCTGTATTACAAAATACCGCGTCAGATTTTGGAAAATTTAGTATCATGTTATGAAATATTTTATAAAATGGGAATGAGACCCTTTGAAGGATTAGCGCCCAATTTGCATTGCCGGATTAGAGTACCTGCCTCGACCGTTGGCTACTTCAGGGGATTATAAGGATCTCGTGCCCAATTCGCTTGCACCGAAAATAAACATAGTGAGACCACACACCTCTATTTCTATGATGTGAAGCAAAAGAAGCGAATTAAATTTTTACGAAGCAAATTTACTGAATAAAAAATATAGTATCATAGCTTTTCGGTATACATATTTCAAATATGAGTCCAGCCTAATCTAAAATATAAATCGATATGATAAATATACTCAGTTAAACCGCCAACAACTTTTAGAAAAATTGATCGATAGTTCAATACCTCAAACTGAAGCCAAAACAAATGAAATAGATGAAAGGAGGGATATTTAAACGTGTAGATGTGATCGTTAGAGTCAAACAGACAATCGAATAAATGTTGTGTTTCCCTGATATTCGTGTTATACAGAAAATGGGTACAGCACTTTCAACGTGAGATATAGGAAGCCCATGGTATTTTAATATGAACAGTGTTGAAATATTAACAAATAAAATCAGACGCATACACAACGTCGCTCTATATCTACATTTGGTATGGCGTATGAAAATATAGGTGTCATAAAAGTTTGGAGATAATAGATAAAAGATTATCGTTGGAATAGATAATTGGATACAATAAAATCTTCACTCTATTTATGGAATTGTAAGCAGCCATTAAAAATAAATAGCTGGAGAAAATCGAAATTATACTGAAAGAAAGAAAATTAATAATATATCATTGTTAAATTAATATATTTTTCATCCAATTTATTCAGTAACCCAGTCAAAATCTAATTTGAAGTGAATTCATACATCTAGCGTTTTCCGCCACCTTAATAATATTTTTTTTTCTACAAACGTCAGAAAATGATGACATTTGTATATCAATATTAGTATGTGCACGTTGACAAGAAAACGAACTCCACTATTTTTTGTTTTTCAATATGATTTTAATAATTTTTCATAATTTTTTGACGTCTGTAGAAAAAATGTTGTATGCAACGCATGCACGAAATTTCTTTGGAGCTTTCGAATGATTTGTCTCGGCTCCCGCCTCGACAAAAAACTTCCATTCTCAAGCACCAAAGTATAATTTCGCGCACTAGATACATAAATAACTGTTTTATGAAAACCGTATACTAGAGGAAATACTTTAAGCACAAAAAATGTAGGAGATGAAATATTCTGCGACTTTCTGATGCCCTGGGCACACAAGGAATTTTTTCACTAAAGATTTCATAAAAAGAAGTTTTTGAGAAACGAATCCAATTGACTTGTTTACGTTTAACGCGGGATGTTCTGAGGATGTACATAATATCAAATTAATACGTACTTACTTCTCACTTTCCTCTTATGTGAACATAAGCTAGTCGATTAGGTTCGTTTCTCAAAAAGTCTTGCCTTTATGGAATTTTCTTTTGTAAGAGAATTCTAGATCATAAATAAATCTTCATGTTATATATTTCCTAATAGTCGATTAAGTTATTGTATCCAGTTACCTATCAATAAAAAACTTTTCAAGCTGGCCAAATCTTCAATCTGTCTTGAAAAGATAATGTTGGCAGTTTTGGTTTGCAACTTGCAAAAATAAATGAAATACGACAGTTTGTTGTTAATACAATCCGCTTGAAAAGTAGTCTCAATCTAGCCACAATTTAAAACAACAAAATAAATGTAGATACCGCGGTTTTTTAAAATTTAACAGAGCACTTGATTTAAAATCAATCTTTTTTAACTTACACATAGATAAAAATATTTTTCTGTGCTGGGCACAGATAACAGACAGTTAAAATTAACTGGGGATATTTATGTGTAGGTTAAGAAAGCGTATAATATTGATATAGGGAAAATATGTAAATAAATGAGTATATTTATAGTGACTTTTGTACAGGAACAAATAAGGGCCTTAGGGATGATTGAGTGTCAACTACGGTGAGGGCGGCCGGTTGCGGGGGGCCGCCATATAGGGGCGGCGTTTTCCGGCACAGTCCATATAATATATAGTTCAATATTCAACAGTAGAACAAATACAATAACTTTTTTCAAATTTATATACGATTATTATTTAATCAAGTCTGTGTTATAACTACTGAACACTTTGCCAGTCACTTGTTCATATATATAATATATAGAGGCCTGTTTCACTCAAAAATTTTCACTCTTTTTTAAGAACGGGTGCTAAAATGAATACCCAGACTGGAATAGTTAGTTTCACCTGTTTTGATGGATGCGCCTTCCTTTTGTTACAAATATTTCATCAAAATATACAAAGTATTTTATTTTCGTTGTAAAAAACAGGACTTGAAGAAGAATGTTATACATTTTTTACTTGTTTTGAATATTAGTGTGTGTTTGCAAAAAAAATTATATTAATATTACAGTAATCCCTCAATAATCCGGGCTGCCAAATTAACGAAAACGCTATATAACGGAATTCATGTTTTTCAACTAGATATGAAATATGGTTTTTAACCGAAACTGAAGTGAAATTTGCTTGTTGATCTTGACTAGAATATTTGATGTAAACAGCATAGTAAAATTGATATTAGTGTCCGATCAAAGGTCAGTCTATTAGTCGAAGCCAATATTCGGCTGCCCTCATCTAAGCCGAAGCTGAACATGCAACTTTACCTAAAATGTCTTTTGTTAATAGCTTGATAAATAATAAATTTATGAACGGTAAATGCACGCTCTCTTATATTTTTTGTTAACGTGAATCGTTCAACTAGCTATCACTTCCGACTTCGGTTTTTTTTTTCGCCGAAGACGGATGTGCGGACAAAGTGCGTTTTACCGGGCTAAACCTTAAACCTTCTCTCGCCGATGCCGAATGTGCTGCGCGTACTGATCGCTAAACTGATTTTAGTATTAGCGTTGTGATATTTGTTTTCCCTTCTAGGCTCTTTTAGAAATATTGTACGACTGAAAGGATCGGATTAGCGGAGCGCCGGATTGTAGAGAAACCACTGTATATCTAATATATTGGAATATGAAATTTATAGGCAATAAATTACACAAAAATCAATTCAGTAAAAATTGTGTTGAATTTTGAGTCCTAATTTTATCGCATATTTAATAGATAGAAAAGGGCGACGAATACTTTTGTATAATTTGAGGAAATTGTTCGCTGCAATATAAATTAGTTTATTCTAAAAATGAATTGAAAAAGAGTCATAAAAAATCATTCTTTGCGAAAATAGTCAAATTTCAGAGTTGTTTGTGTATTATAACGTAGCCATCAAGACAAGTGAAAAAAAACTTCCGACCCAAGCGAAACGTGATTGCTATGTATATGTGATGCATCTTGTGTACCCATATTATTTATTATGTGTATGTAAAAGAACTTAACGGTGCCTGTGAACTCGAACGATAAGTTTTAGATTAAAATCTAGTGCTTTGATACTCAGTGACATATGTCGTACCATAAAAAACCCGTAAAATGTCATTTGCCACTGACTGTGGGTCGGCCAGTCCAGATATTTTGGTTAAAAATGAAATTCCCTTAATTTTTAACAGTTTTCTGATTGCACTATCGACATTATTATTTCGAGAGCGGTGTGTACTTAATGTGGTGTATTCAAAATGATTATTGTTATTTATTATTATTATTATATTATTGTTAGTATCCGTTTAGTTCGTCAGTTAAGTTTTCACTGAGCACTCTAGTTTGACAGTCAGAGAAAGGAGAGATATAACAACAACGGTGAGTGACATGTGACATGGTAGTGGGCACATGACGAGGAGGCTGCGGGCGGCTGACTCACCCCAGGGGTGTGCACCTTGCACTGCCTTACATACTCACACACTAAACATACATACATGTTTACATACTTTATTTATTGTTTTATTTCCCAACTCATTGACAAAAATAATACGGATTTTTGAAGGCCACGTCTGTCAAAATATTGAGGCTAGGACAAAAATTATACTTTAACTTCTAATAAACATATTTTTGAGAGGAAAAGTACACAAATATTCTTCAGTATTAGATATTATCGGATATTAGAATAATTGCGCAAATATCACTCAAGATTAATTTAGAAAAATCTTGAAGATCGAAGAAACTATGGAATAAAATGATAAAACTGCGGCTTTTAATATGAAATGAAGCTGAATCGATTATTGAATTTGAAACATTATTATTTAAATCAATTGGAAAATACTGGTTTCCCGTTCGGCTTTTATTAAAATTGGAATATTATTTTCAAGTACTCCACAAATCTAGATGAACTAGTAGCTTACAGTTTCATAAATAATCTTTTATATAATGTAGGTACTTGATTTGTACAAAAACCTAAAATTTTCAATATACAAGAATTTAACAAAATAAAAAGTAGAACCAATTTGAAAAAAAAATTAAATAATCAAAGACTTTGTGTATTCTTCAGTCCAAAGTTTCGTTGATGTACTTGCGTCAATGTACGTGGAGCGTTCTCGCGCACATTGTTTGCAGAAACTGCCCGCGCATACAACTACACCAATGTTCTCACACCAATTATTGAGTGTATCAAGTTACTCATTATTTCTTCTATTTGCGCAATTATCAAATATTCTGTGCATTAATTGTTAAAATAATATATTTCCATCTTTGCGAATGAGTTTGGGTTATAAACAAATGAAAATCGTTGTGGTATTAATAAAATTCTTCGTGTGTTCGTATATCGCTGGCTTCTACCTCTAAAACCACCAACCAAAGTGTGAATTCAGTTAGTAGTAAATTCATAACAACATATTGAATTCGACTAACTATTTATGTACAATTATAATATGGAAGAGTTCTCGTTATGCAAGATTGTCTTAAATTCGCGCATGCGCGACATCTCTACAGGCTACGGCACATGGCACAACCACAACATGCCGAACAAATTGGCGGCTGTCGGCTGTGAAAACTGACAATCGCCTACGTTTATACTGTACACGACGTTAACGGTTTACAATGTTGCACGTACGATACATTACAACCCTGTGTGAGAAACTATGAGCGGCAGTGATACCAACCATCCAACATCAACGCCAATTTCACTTGTTTATTAAAAAAAATAATACATTGAGATTATATTATTAAGATATATTTTTATAAACAAAAACTTCCAACTTTGATGCTTGTTCTTGCGCCAATTCAGAATATAAATTGTAGAAGTACTAAAATAAAGATAAGTATTGAAAGTGACTAGTTGATGTTGGACAGTGATCACCATAATCATCTTGGCATTGAATTTGGCAGTCGAAGGTGTTACGCGAAGATCAACAAGAACAACAAGAATGAGGGTGTGAGTCAGCCGTCGCTGCTGCTACCGCTGTCTGTGTCCAGTTCTAGGCTCTGTCAAACACTGTCCACGCTGGCGAAGCGTTCACCCAGCTCATCACACACATGTTGTCGGGAGGGAGGGCGGCGTACCGAGGAGCCAGCTACTGGCGTCGTTGGTGATGATCGGGGGCGGTGAAGCCCCCGTCGACGTCGTCGTCTTTTACGGTGACACCACAAACACAACAATAGCAGGACTGTGATGAAACCGCCCAAAGAGGCGCAGAAAGCAACGGTGTAGTCTGCCTGGGGAGCATCTACAGCGCCTGGAAAAATCCACCGTGGAGAGGTACGACAATATAACGGGGAAGACAATCCACCACGATATTAGCAACAAGTACTCAGTTTGAAGGGCTACAAAAATAACTATTATAAACTAAAATTACTCCAATTCTGTAATACATTTCAAACCACAAATCATTAAATCACTGAAATGGATGAATGCACCATTTGATTGGAAAGATCTGAGACCTATCACATTCCAAAACAGTATTGTTAATTATAAAATAGTTGTACCAACACTTTTTCAAATAAATCATATTTGTTATACTCCGCTGTTCATGCTCAAATTATCATTGTCTACATAGAAGCTAATATAATAGAATTATTATCAATAATATTTGATGTGCAACATCTACTCAACTGACTCATAGTTGATTGTCAAATTTTTATCCGAAGAAACTTCTGTTTATCCCTGTTTTTAATAGAAATATCTTATCAATTATTTGGAAGTTTTCCAAAAATTTGAATAGTATATTATGCTATAAAGACCGAACGGTCGTCATTATTGTCCAGAATGAAGTTAGTTGCACTCGGTGAAGGCAAGAGCAAAGGTCAGGGCAAAGCCCAAGGCGTAGCTTCGTGCAGCCAGCTTCATCCGTGATAATAATCCACTTAAGTATCCTATTATTTAGCTTTTCAAATAAATTTAGATTACATTTTACAAATTTTTGCAATTGCGAGATTTACATTAAACTAACACTACGAAACATCTTACTTGACTTATTTTATTGACTTATATGTTTCATATTTTCTGTGCTATCATGTTTACAGCAAATGCAAACATTATAACAAACACATCTCATAATACAATTTATTTCCAAAAAAAAGGAAACTTGATAAGATTCCCAATATTTGGGTCGAGCAACGACAATCAATGAGACTTATTCCAATGGCGCTTTTACTGTAGTCTGTTTTTTTTTATATATAGAGAAACCATAGAAATGTCATTAGTAAAGCAACTTTTTATAATTATTTTTGAAAAATTTACTTAATATGATTTTTCATGCTCATTCATGCGAGCCAGTTCCATTTAAATTTATTGGTTCATTCTTGTCATAATTCACCTTGTACCCCTCCATTTTCACGGCCCTGATAAGAAGATTAGCTTCAAAAACCGTAGCATAAAATTTACATGACTGAATATTAAAAAAAAAAAATTAGTATTGAAAAGAAAAATTATCAACTTTGAGTCAGTTTATATATCAAAAAGGCTGCTATGAGAGTCAGAGTCGTAGCTAGGGTGTGAAAACAGTAATCAGTCAAATGATAGATCATAATAAGTAATAATAAACATTTTAATATGTATGTACATATTCAAAATCCTAGCTACGACGCTGTTAAGAATATTCTAATATACGATCAAATTAAGCAATTAACAAAATATTCCAACAGAAATTTTATTCTCATCCTAAAAACTGAGTATTAATTTATAATTAATTATTTGAATCATTTATTCATGTTATTTTGATTTTGTAGATTTTCATCTATTTATAGCATAATAATATCACTAAAATATCGATATGTCTATATTTTTACCTCTTTCTGGTGGTGGATTGTTTTAACAGCAGTGTACGACATGCTCGATGAAACCAAACAACAAAGAAGAAGTGAAGAAGAGAAAAATAAAACTTTACAAAGGCAGAGAGAGTGCAGTATTTGCAATGTTGTTTGTTTAGAGGTCGTGCTCGTGCAGCGGTTCGAGGTCTTGGTAGAGGAGGAGCGCATGCGCAAGCGTGAGCGCCAGGACGGCGAGGGAGGCGGTGCCAGCAGCACCACCACCTGCCGCGGCCGCCGCCGCACCACCACCTGCCAACACACCAACAACCGGCTTTACCAACAACACAACCCCAAACAACCAAAAAAAGACAATCACCAGCGAACAAACTATTTTGTACCAAACAATATGATCAGAATATTTTTCATTTGACTTCTATTATGTTACCCAATGCGTCAATATTTGACTCTATGTCCTTAAACAATAGTTGATCCCGTATTATATACGATTACAATTGCAATTAATATCCCCGATATTACTTGTTAGTTTTTCACACTGTTCAATGGGTGATCGCAGTGGCGTGTGACGCAGATGTAGCACAAAAGTTGTTCCTCTAAATTTTTGTGAGCTTTTCCATTTTATAGTCCTGTTACTTATAAGCGGATTTGAACTATAGGCCAATGTGCAAGCACTTAGCAGATTAATAAATTAACAAACTGAACTCTGTAAAGTAATTATGAAAGAAAATATTCTAAATTCGCAATGCGCTATGAAAAATTTGTGAAGCGGTGGTGACGCCAACAGTGTGTCTCAAGTTCTATTTGATGTATGTTTTTGCTAGGACGGCTGTAGACAATAAACGCAATATCATATGGTAATAAATGGATAATTGATTTTTTCACAAAATTACCATTGTAAATTGAATAAGGCATACTGGTCGCAGCGCCACTGGAATACTGAAGAATACAAACAAGTTGCATTGTCATGGAAATTATTTCCATCATATTTTGTACGTCAAAATTATTCCACAGAGGAGTTGTTTTGAATATTTTCGTACCTATTTAATATTTAATATGAGCTTCTCTAAATGTGAGAAATGCAGTTATTACTGATTGTTCGCTGGTGAGTTATGCTTATGTGCATCTATTCCAACAAAACTTCCGGTAAAACTAATCAAAATAACATCAAAAGGCATTAATACTAGCATTAATGTTCATAAATATTGATCATTTACTTGAGGCAACGAGGCAGATTTGGGCCAATATATTTATTAATTTGTCAAACCAGTAATCAATTAGATAAAGTGAGTATTATTACAGCTGTAAAGGCTTTACAAATGTAATATTCAGCACAGCAAGTAAATTCATGCAAACAAGAAGAGATAAAAATAATACTGCTTGGTAATTTCTGCATTTGTCAATTTTTGCATAGTAATTTGTTGCAAAATATCGAAATGAAGGCAAATGTGTAGGCTAAATACCAACAAAATATGAGAAATTAATAACATAAAATCGGAGCATTCCTTTCAATCAACAAATAAATAATAACTGAAAACAGATACTTCTGCAAGCATATAAATCCTTATTCTATACAAAATCTGTAAAGTGTCACGAAGTTTGAAGAGCACTACAAGTAAAAAAAAATTTTTACAGATTTTATACAGATAACGAACCAAAAGCAACTAAAGTAGTACTTACAGTTGGCTTCGTCAGAGTTGTCATCAGCACCGCAGTTGTTGACCAAGTTACATTTTAGTTTATCAGGAATACAGAATTCAGTGCGGTCACACTGGAACTCTTCGCAAGGACCTTCCGTTACCTCCGTCCAAACGGCACGAAAGCCTTGCGCGCCTACCGCCTTGTCGGCCGTTATAAAACTGGAAAAATAATTCAATTAATAATAAAAAAATATACAAGTCTTTCACTATTGTATGTGCAATAATTTTTTATTGAATCCTATGGGCTGAAAATGACAAATTTTTGAATAAATAACAACCTATTCAATTATTATCATCGACCTCAGCGTCATTTGTCATGGAATAGTTTTTACTATACATTTCTCCGAAGTTCAAAAGTTGGGGGTTTCAGTTCCTTCAAAAATCTTATAATATAACGGCCTATTGTTAAATTTGTTTTTTTCAGATATAGACTATGTCAGACACATCCGCCTGGAACAGTAATAAAATGGAATAGATTACGATATCAAATTTGGTCGGTTACTATTCTATTCTATTTATTCTTATTTCATTTCATTCTGTGAATCTACAATAAGCTTATTACAAAGTAGAATATGGGATGATGATAATTAAAGAATATTTGTTATTACTCACTTGTACAAAGTAAAAGTAAGTATTATGAAAGCGAAAAAAATCACATTTCGAGATTGTGATGGAAATATCCGTTTTAAGAATCCCTAAATTCATTGTGACTATTTCGTAACTCGCAGATCTCCAAAGCCGTCGAATGTATAATGTTGGAATTTTGTATTTAAGACTGGTCTAGGGTCTTGTTGTGCACCTCGCGTTATGGTTGCAATCGTCTGTACCAGAAGTGCACTTTACTTAAATACAAAGTTAAAAAATGAGGACGCAGCACGTGTCTACAGTTACTGTCCTATTCAGGACGATGGTGTAAAAATCGACTCCTGAATTTATATTTTTGTGAAATTTATCAGGTTTTGATTTTTAACAATTTATCAAATTCTCAACTCACTTTTGATTAGTCTCGCGGCTATAAGTCCGACTACCTGCGGCTTGCTATACTGTACTGAAGAGTCTTAATAAGGACGAAACACGTGTCTACAGTTGCTGCTCTATTCAAAACGATGGTGTGAAAACCAACTGCTGAATTTGTATTTTTGTAAAACTTATCCGGTTTTGATTTTTTAACAATTTATTAAATTCGAAACGATTGAACGTAGAACGTTGGAGTTCAGCATTTAAGACGATTTGACCATTTAGATGCTCATATTTTCATTGAGATCGACTGAACCGGATATGCACTTTACCTGACAGTCTTTTCGAATTCATCGCATAAATTCGAAACAGTCGGCTGTAGAGTATTGAAATTATTAAAATTTTGTTTCTGTTTCTTTTCTTGTTATTTAAATTCATTTGAGCTGTATCCTTACCTCAGTCGTAATGAATTGGTTTCCGATAAATACTGCCACTGATTCGGTCCAAGTGTTTCTCCGCACATTTCGAGCGGCGAACTTTCTTGTGTATGCCATAACCTTAGTACTGCTGCAGGACAACCTCTCGCTATAATTTTCAAGAAGAACGAAAATTAACACCCTTCAATCCTAAAATCAATGAACTCAACACTTTACGAATACTAATACTTACTCGTTGGATCGCCCTCCACCGCAAACCTCTCAAAATTCAGCAGGACCTTATACTTGGGCCGGACTGTGACGTACCAATTACACGTCTTGGACGCCAAGCCTCGGCCAGGTCCGTCGTAGTTTTCTGGGAAATTTGGACTTGAAATGACGCCATACTCCAGGCTGCTGATGTTGCCACCGCAGTCACCAAGGATGGACTTGGCTACTTCGAACACGTATCGAGCTTTGAATCCGCTATACACAAATTCTGAGTCGGCGTGGAGAATGATTTTAAGGCCTAGGGCTCCGCGGTTTGATTCGATTGGACCTGGAGCTGTCATTCCGCAGTAACGACCTGAAGAGAAGAAAATAATTATATTATTTTGTCAATCTCTAGATATATATGATGTAGGTGGAAGGAATCAACTAAAATTCACTTACCAATTAGTTTTTCTGTTCCGTCTCGGTAAATATTGTACATTTCGACCCAGTCCTCTTGGCAGTAGAGCGGACCATAGGACCCCGCCGTTGAATTGGCGGTGTCCGCCCGGACTTTGAAGTTATCGAAGACAATAGTCACTTGTTCGTTAGGCGTAGCCAGGAACAAATACGTGCAATTTGTGTCACTGGGGTAATTAGAGGGGTAGCGCGGAGAATTGAAGTCACCTCGCTTTCGACTCGTACTTCGGTACGTGAAGGTACAGCTGCCATCTGGGGCTGGTGTTCCGGGGATGCGGTACTCTGCAAAAGTAAATGAAAATGATTATTTAATTAAATATATTTTCTTTGCGCAATTTACGATCGAAAGTTTGACGATTTCCATGAACGAAAACCGTCCACATAATACGTTACGCTTTTCAGATATATTTGACTCTCGTTGTGTACGGATTCTATGAGCGGCTCTTTATTATTACATATTTCAGCTTTCAAGTAACTTGAAGAAAACAAATTATTTATAATAACTACAAATTTTTTTAGGTTCAGTAACAATTTTCTGTTGATAAGCAAGTTTATAACTAAGGGAAAAACTTTTCAGAACTCCTTTTATAAATAAATATGTTTTATTGGGATATCAGTTCTGTACATTAATTAGAAACACAACGTTTCGACAGCAAAGTGCTGCCTTTTTCAAGTGTAAAGAAATATGAAAATAAATAAACAAAATTGTCAAGACAACAAAACGAAGATTACATTAAAAAAAGCAAATGACTTACTAGATGATGCTGCCTACATTTAAGTTAATAGTAATCCACTTGGCTCTTCAAAATATCAAACAACTAAACTTTTGAAAGAATCTTCTCTACCTCAAGATATTCAGATAGAGCTTATTCCCCAAGATCCTGTCATTTCCAAGTTTTATGGCCTTCCGAAAATTCATAAAGAGGATGTTCCTCTAAGACCTATTGTCAATTCAATAGGCTCAACAACATATGGATTAGCCAAATATTTGGATGGTTTGTTGAAGCCGATGATTGGTCATACTTCATCATATGTCAAGGATTCCCGACATTTTGTGGATTTGATTAGTGATATGACATTGATAGATAATGATTTACTTATCAGTTTTGACATTTCATCTTTATTTACGAAAGTACCTATCATCGATACTCTAAAATTATTAGAAAATCATTTTACATCTGATATTGTCAAGTTTTTTAAACATTGTTTGACTTCTTGTTTCTTCATCTTCAATGGTAATTTCTACAAGCAAATTGATGGTGTCGCCATGGGTTCCCCTATTTCTTCTTCTATCGCTAATTTTTTCATGGAGAATTTTGAACGAAAAGCTTTAAACATTGCTATGAAGAAACTTTCTGTCTGGCTACGTTACGTTGATGATGTCTTTGCTGTTTGGCCTCATGGTAGAGATGAATTGAATGTTTTTTTGAATCATCTAAACATGCAAAATAGGAACATTAAATTCAGTATTGAGGTTGAAGAAAATAACTGTCTTCCTTTTCTGGACATTTACCTGGGGAAACAAGATAATGGTAAACTTATCCATTCTGTATATAGGAAGCCGACCCATACAAATCAATATTTACATATCATCAAATCACCATCCTGCTCAAAAATTTTGTACTATTAAAACTTTATATCAGAGAGCCTTTTCATTATGTCATCCAAGTAAACTATCTGATGAAATCAAATTTTTGGATGATCTTTTCTTGAAGAATGGTTATAATAGAACACAGATTAAGAAAGCACTTAGACAGAAGAATTCTACGCCACCTGTTCAAGATCCAAATAATAAGAAAATATTTGTTACGTTGCCTTACGTAGCTAATATGACAGATAAAATTGGAAGGCTTTCACATAAATATGACATTAAAACTTCATATACTTCCAGTTTAAAAATTCGAAATCTTATTGGTATTGTTGAAGACAGATTTCCTCTACAGTATCCAGGTAAATATAAGATTCCTTGTCAATGTGGCAAAGTATATATTGGACAAACCAAGAGGACTGCAGAAACAAGATTGAAAGAGCATTCTCGTCATATAAGATTGAGCCATCCAGAAAAATATGCTGTGACTGAGCATGCTATTCAAGAACTGGCATTGACTTCAAGAATACGAAGCTTCTGGCTAAAGAGAACAATTTGTCCAAGAGGCTTATAAGAGAAGCAATTGAAATAAAAAAATCACCGAATAATTTGAATTTGAATACCGGATATGAACTTAATCGATTATGGCTACCAATTATTTGTTCATAATTTCAAGTTATTTGTATCTACGAATCTACTTGCAAGAGTTACTTCTTCACCACCTCCTGAAGATCTGTGGATGGTTCAGTTATGCGCCAAACCAAAAAGAGTAGAGCCAGATTGACCTAGAACTACAAGGAGTTGACAATTTCCCTATTTAGACCTTCATTATTATCTCTTGAAGACCTGTGGATATTGAATCATCAACCATAGGCAGAGCTCTACGATCCTAGGAGTTAATATATTTTAAACTAGTCTAGTTACTATTTGTACTTTTATTTTGTTGTCTTGACAATTTTGTTCATTTATTTTCATATTTCTCTACACTTGAAAAAGGCAGCACTTTGCTGTCGAAACGTTGTGTCTCTAATTAATGTACAGAACTGATATCCCAATAAAACATATTTATTTTTTACTGAGGTTGCATTTCTCGTCACAAATTGAGTGTATTGCGAGCGCAAAGTATTTTTATCGTACATTTCATAAAATGTTGACTACTGACCTGTTTCGAAGGTATACTTGGCTTTGAACCCTCTGCCTTGAAGTTCACCGCTACTAAAGACCATAACGAGCCGAGGGCCGTCAGAAATGACGACCTGCGGCCGGTTTTCTTCACCACACAACTCATGATCGAATTTATCGTATGAGTCTGTCGCTTCCTGGCCCTTCAAGTATATCTTCAGATAACCGTCCGTGCAGCTATAAATAAAAACATGAATAAACAAATAATATTGGAAAAAATAATTAGTAAACAACTATAATGAAGTTTCAGCGTTATTGTTTACAATCTTCATTAAAAAATGAGTAGACGAGTATAACTTTCAAAGCGATTTTATCAAGCTTTCGAAATAATTATTTGTACAATTAGTACCGGAAATGAAATTAGGAATTGATACAGTGCATCACTCAAATGAGGAAAAAATACATGTTGCAAACTTTTTTTGCATACTGAAGTTCAGCAATTTGATATATTTCCGATGGAACCTGACGGTGATCTAGCTGCCTTACACTTGAATCAATCTTTTGTTGTCTCCAACTTACTGTTTACTCCCAAAAGACAGTTTAGCTTCGCTTCCCAACACGATTGGTTCACCTAATGCAGGAGCAGTCAAATTTCCCTTGACTGTCAGGTAGACATTGATTGCTTTTTATAATTGCTACGAGTTATTCTCTCTTCTACTTTTCTTTCCTAGTTTTGAGCACATTTGCTTTTTATTTTCGATGTTACTTGCCAAAATTAATCGAAATTCACTCAACAATGAAACTGATTTTGACTGCATTTCCTCCTTTATTTATATCTAAATAGTATCTTATGAAAAGTTTCAAATGATAGCCGAACAAATTTTTTACCTCAACACGTTTCAGAAATATATTAATTGGAAAATCCTCTCAAAATTACGCTACTCACACGGACGCACGTCACGATAAAGCATGGCGTTATCAGTTTAATTGACCTTGGTCAATAAAAGCAGACAAGCGCTGGATATTCAGATAGAACTCGCTTATTTCTGTATAATGTTTATTGACTAGTGTACAACGAATTGAAATCTTATATAATTTTGTAGCAAGCAATTTCCGTGGTGGAAATTTAAAATCTAGCGCAGAAACGTTTTCACGTCAAAATCTTTAAGCACGATTTTCAATAGAAAACAGGAAATTTATATAACAAATAAGATATGTAGAGTGATTTTTTACTTACTCTCCTTTCTCTCCTTTGGGAATTTCGAACTTCATGAACTCGAGTTTGACTCTTTCGAGATGTTGCGAGTCCTGCATGCCGTAGATGAAATAACGACATACAATTTTCGGTATATATGGGAACGGATAATTTGGACTAAACACAAAACCGCTAGATTCTTTTTTACTTAAAATTTTCTGGTCGCACTCCGAACCTCGTATGTGCTCACCATCGTATTTACTTATGAAATCTGCAACAGAAAAAATCTAATTAATTGTTAATATAACTACTTTTTCATTTATGTTGGAGCTTAGGAATGGACAGCCTGATTATCAAAATAATTTGAATTAATCTAATATTTCGGATTGATTGATTGATTCCGTACCAATTTTGACAGTTTATTTCTGGATACATAAGATCAAATGTATTGATGGAAAAAGTAATCAAACTAATGTTACCATTTCTCACCTAATTTAACGAAGCTCTCCGAGAATTCAAAGATACCTTTGAAGCCACGGTTTTGCGTATTTGCGGTGCGTTGCAACGTTACGAATGATACAAAAAGCTGTGATTCGCTGGAGTAGAGCACCAGGTTTCGCTGTTGCCCACAATACGTTCCTATCACCGCTGATGTATTGTCTGCACCGTCATAAACCTTTACGAAGTCGAACGGGCAGCTGCAAAGAAAATTTACAAACATGAAAGAAGTTTCTAAATTAGTAAAAATAAATACTGCATGAAAGTTTCCAGATGCAGCGAAACGATCACAAAATAGCATCAGAGTAATCTAATATTGAATAATTTTTAATTCGATTTATTATAATGTCTGCAGGTTGGTACTCTTTTTTTTTATGAATAATTATAAATGCTGAAAGTATTATACTCACTGCGGTCCACCGAAAAATAAATCAAAATCTCGAAATTCCATCCTCACTCTTTGCCCTGGTTTTCCGATGAAATGGTAAGTGCAATGGAGCGCCTTTGGATAGGCTCCCGGGTAGGTAGGACTAATGATTACTCCTGTTTTCTTCCTAGCAGCATGTACCACAAACGAACAAGGCGAATGCGGTGCAGGTGTGCCCACCTAGAAATAATAATACCCGTGATATTTTTATTTGTTTATTTGTTTATTCCTTGCCGTCAGCTATTTAAATATTGAATCAATTCTGCAGTGGAAGCTTTGGATACTCGATATTTATAGGTCTGATTTTTTTTATTGGTGTTCCACTTTTAAAAAAAATTTTCTTCTAAAAGATGTTCGTATTTATCTGGATGCCTTCAATGGAATCATATTGCTTCCCTTTCAAGGAAATTTTCAATCTAGAAAAGCATAGAAATTTGAAACTTTGCCAGCAAATTTCCTTGTATGGAGCAATGGCGACTACTATCTGGAAATTTTGTAATTACACTCTGGTGGTTTCTCATTATTAAAAAAAAAACATGTTGGTCGTATCACCGGACCATTTCTCTGATTCCTCTATGCGTGATATTTTCTTACGTATACAATGAACAATAATAGAGTGGTAGAAACAAGAAATGGTACCCACCTCGTATTCACTGTCATTGATGAAGGAATACCGCCCGGTGAAAAGTTCGGCAGTTGTAGTGTTCATGTCTGTGAAGAATCCGAGGGCGATGGTACGGTAAAGAGATACGCGACGTCGTGGAGGTATCGGGCCGCAATACCGGCCCCCAAACGGAGAATTGATCAGCTCGGCTGGGTCGGAGATGAGAACCTCGCTGTACACATCCATGTACTCGTGGACACACCTATTATAGATACAGATTTTATGAGGATAATTTGTTAAAAAAGTTCCACAAAGCGAATTTTTTTATCAAGAATAATAAGGAAATTGAATTAAATAAAAGCGAGAGCATCATACACTTGTCCATTTCTTTTCAAAATATGAATATAGTGCACATTATTAGGACTTGTGATAATGAAGAAATTAAATACCAGTATTTACCAAAGTTGAAGCGACTTTTGTAGATTAGTATTTGTACAAAATAAATCATGGAGCAATAAAAGACAGATCAACACTCCTTCATGGAAATGGAATATTTTTATAATAGGGTGTGAAGATTTTAATGCGGTTTACCGTCGTGTATTGCTCCTCAAATAATTATGTACAAGATTCAAGTTTACAAAAGTCGCTTCAAATCTTACACCGTTTAAAAAATTTCACTACTGCTATGTGAAAACTGAACATTAGTTACGTTCAATATAGGTTTCTGCATTTTCCTATTGAAGAACATATTATAGAACATTAATTCACCGGGCTTCTTATATTAGGGCTAATACACTAATAAGCCTAGAAAAGGAGAACCCAGTTTATCTTCTACTCATTTAGTTGTCAAAGCTCAGAGGATGATGAGCCACGTCTTCATTATGCATTGTAAATGCTTTGCACGCCTTTCAAACGTGCAAGCTTTCGTCATCTCATTAGTTTGAAGTGTTAGGGAAGCAGACATGGGTTGCAGAGGTGCAAACTTATCCAATAATCATTTACAGAAACTTGGAACGAGCCTCTTGACATCTTCTTCAAGAATATATTGCCTCAAACAACAACTTCATTTATACTTGTAATTCAGAAGAGAAGATAATTACAGAAAATAAGAGTGTTCTTATTAAATAAACCATTTTAGGGTCGGTTTTTTATTTTTTTATATGAAAAAATGTAGAATTTTTTTTCAAGTACTTTTAAATGAAATACTTTAATCTAAAATAGAATGGAATACAATAGGGATATCAAATTGATTTCCTAAAGCTTTACCTACTGCAAATGAGTTGTACAAAGTTTCAAAAATCGTTGGTAAAAACAAAAGTGTGCCTCCCTCGTTTTATATTCATGTCACGGTAAGCTCACATTAGTTATTACAACGAATAATCATGCAGAAATCAATTGCTTGAGAACGTAAACTATTCGACAAATCATTGCGATAATCAATTAAAAAGAGATCACCAAAATCGGCAATCAGTAGCGTGGATTCAAACGAAGAGATCAACGGACAGAAACATATGTCATTTTTAGCTTTCAAATAATAAGAAACAAACCATTTTCTAAAAATCGTAATGAGAATTGATTGCTTAAGATATTATTTAGTTCAGTGAATAGAGGTGGTTTTTTCTACAAAAGATCCGGTAGTCCTGAATTTATAATAATATGTTGTTTAGGACCATTAGGTAGTAATAGAACCAAGTTTTTGTCATCCTAGCCTCATGGCAACTTTTGTTATAAACGAAAACCGTGAATTTTTGGCACTTTTTACAATTTTTGGCCTATAACTTCCTTCCTGTGCATTTTCGCATGTACCACTATAGCTACATAATAGTAGACGATAAAATTTTCAACAAATTTGTTCCAATAAGTTTTTTGTACGACTGACAGTTACCGAGATATGGAGCAGCAAAATAGGAGTGAAATCTCAAGTTTTGCAGAATTTTAATTTTCTTGCCACTTGACTCCTGAATATTCCATAAATACTTTCTTTTAGAGAACAGTTGATCATATAAAAGTTGTAGAGCATTTAGCTACCTACAAAATTCATGCTCCAAACATTTTTTACCATCAAATTTTGAAGAGTGGGGGTAAATTTAAAGAAAAATGAAAAATGGCATTATTGTCATTTTGGCCCGGGATTATTATAGGGCTCATTCCTCTGATGATCTTCGAGCTCCGATAACTTGGTATTGTTATGATAAACATAAATCAATCTGTCAATTTTACTTCCACCAGGTACAGCCATAATCAATTCAGTAACTGTGAACTGATGCTCCTCATTGTTATCTTCAAGAAAAGAAACCCAGACAACGAGGAGGGTGCTTGGTATAACTTCTTTTGGCAATCATAGTAGTAAAATCCAAGTCTGGAGGAACGCGAGCGATTATTTTTTGATTCATTCGTCCCTCCTGTTTTCTGGCTGCTTCCAAAAACTTGTCTCTTGTTTCGTGTTTCTCAACCAAATGAGCTGGGTTCCTCTTCGAAGGCTCTCTTATAATCTGGAGCTATTTCTTCCCCACATTAGAAACAATGTCTCCTGAAGGTAAAAACTGCAACTTCTGATCCGAGCTGTGGTAGTGATGAGGTCCTTCTGGATGACCTAGCTTCCGCATGTTGAAGTAGATATAAACTTATTTTTCTCTCATCACTGCAAATTTTTTGAATAATGAACTTGCTTGCATTCTTCAAAGTATTCAATTCTCTTTTCTTCACAATAATTGTAACTCCTTCTGATCTATTTCCACATATAAAACACTCACTGTCTGACGTCCCTTGGCTTGTAGAAGCCATTGTTCACACATATATTAAGCAACCTATCCTACAGTAATTTTATTCATATATAATATCATAAGTGGTTAAATTTTACCGGAAAATTTTTTAGATTGTTACGAGAGCTTGTTGCTTAGCAATTTATTGAGTGATATTGACAGAAAAATCACGAGCTGTTAAGCGAGTGATTTTTGATCAATATCACGAAATAAATTGGTAGCAAGCTCTCGTAACATTCTAAAAATTTTGCCAGGTTAAATTTAATCACGAATGGTATTCGGAAGATTATTTTTCCCATCCAAATTCATCAATATATTCCAGAGACTCGACTCTGAATCTGCTCATTTTCACATTCAATCTTCTGTCAGTTTGACAGATGCTGAATCAACGCGGCTGAATATTCTTTGTTTTGTATATATAACCAACAGACAAAATTTCCAAAAAATTTCCACTTGAAAACCGTGTAGGTTGTACCACGTGACGTCGAATGGTGCAATTCTGTTGGTCGAAATTTGGATGGTAAAAATAATCATTCAAATCCAAGACTAGGTTAGGTATGTAGTAGACTCAAAACGATTCGAACAGCCAAAATACTATCAGTAAACTAAGGTGGAAAGGGTCTTCCCAATCTTCCTGCTCTTCCTATTCCCCCTCACAAAGATTGCTTGGACAGATGGTCTTTCGACAGTAGGTGACGATAACGAAGAAGAGCACCCGACCCATTCATTATCCTCTGTGGAATATCTTTATACCTGAGACGGGTTCACTCAGAAGAAAGTCTTGTCCCAATTTAATATCTTACAGCACAAACATTAGACAGAGTATATAGGAAACTTATATGTAACATCTACATTTAATATTAACAATACCAAATCACCTGAGCATGATGAAAATCACAGAAATGAACCCTAACAATCTTGGGCCAAAATGCCATTTTTCTTCAAATTTACTTTCATTCTTCATAATTTGACGTTGAAAAATGTTTGAGGCATGGATTTTGTAGGTGATTAAATGCACTACAATTTCTATATGAGCAAGTTTTGTTTAAAATGAGGTCTTCATGGAGTTTTCGTGGGTCAAAGTGGCAAGAAAGTTAAAATTTTGCATAAATATGTTTTATTGGGTATATAAGTCCTGTATAAATTAATTAGAAACACAACGTTTTGACAGCAAAGTGCTGCCTTTTTCAAGTGAAAAGGAATATGAAAATAAATAAACAAATTTGTCAAGACAACAAAAATAAAAGTACAAATAGAAACTAGATTAGTTTACAATATATTAACTCCTAGGATCGTAGAGCTCTGCCTGTAGTTGATGATTCAATATCCACAAGTCTTCAGGAGATAATGATGAAGGTCTAAATAGGGAAACTGTCAACTCCTTGTGGTTCTAGATCAATCTGGCTCTACTCTTTTTGGTTTGGCGCATAACTGAACCATCCACAGATCTTCAGGAGGTGGTGATGAAGTAACTCTTGCAAGTAGATTCGTAGATAAAAATCACTTGAAATTATGAACAAATGATTGGTAGCCATGATCGATTAAGTTCATATCCGGTATTCAAATTCAAATTATTCGGTGATTTTTTTATTTCAATTGCTTCTCTTATAAGCCTCTTGAACCAATTGTTCTCTTTAGCCAGAAGCTTCGTCATATAAGATTAAACCATCCAGAAAAATCTGCAGTTGCTGAGCATGCTGTTCAAGAATTACATGGCATTGACTTCAAGAATACGAAGCTTCTGGCTGAAGAGAACAATTGGTTCAAGAGGCTTATAAGAGAAGCAATTGGAATAAAAAAATCACCGAATAATTTGAATTTAAATACTGGATATGAACTTAATCGATCATGGCTACCAATCATTTGTTCATAATTTCAAGTGATTTTTATCTACGAATCTACTTGCAAGAGTTACTTCATCACCACCTCCTGAAGATCTGTGGATGGTTCAGTTATGCGCCAAACCAAAAAGAGTAGAGCCAGATTGACCTAGAACCACCAGGAGTTGACAATTTCCCTATTTAGATCTTCATCATTATCTCCTGAAGACCTGTGGATATTGAATCATCAACTATAGGCACAGCGCTACGATCCTAGGAGTTAATATATTGTAAGCTAATCTAGTTACTATTTGTACTTTTATTTTTGTTGTCTTGACAATTTTGTTTATTTATTTTCATATTCCTTTTCACTTGAAAAAGGCAGCACTTTGCTGGCGAAACGTTGTGTTTCTAATTAATTTATACAGAACTTATATACCCAATAAAACATATTTCCAAAATGGTCCTTGACTGGAACCCTCAAGGGAAAAGGAAGCCGGGTAGACCGCAGACTACATGGAGAAGATCAGTCCTAAAAGAAGCTAAAGAAAACGGAAAATCCTGGAATGAAATCAAATTGCTAGCCAAAAACAGAACCAGATGGAAAGTATTCGTAGAAGCCCTTTGCTCCTCCTAGGATGCTACAGGAATAAATAATAATAATTTAAAAAATGAGTTCTGAAAAGTTTTTTCCCTCATTAATATTTTGCAATACTTGAGATTTCACCCCTATTTCTCTGTAACCATTGGTCGTACAAAAAAAAACTCAAGACAGCAAATTTTTTCTAAATTTCCTCCCCTACAATTGGGTAGCCATAATGATATACGCGAAAATGCACAGGAAATAAGTTATAAGCCAAAAATTGAATAAAGTACCAAAATTTTATGGTTTTCGCATTTAACAAAAGATGCCATGGGGCTAGTTTCAACTTTTATCGTCAAAATTCGAGACAAATCTGCGAAATGTGGAATTGGATTGCAATAATAATTTGAAATAAAATTTGAACAAGTTACATAATGCTCTCAATTAAATTATTAACAAAACTATTTGATTATCATGTTATATTTTTTTTCAACATAAAACAAGTGATATATAAATCACTGATTTGATAGTTACTGATATTTTTATAGCCTAGTGTGAACAGCAAAAATTCAATCACTTATTTTATAGAAAAAGCTGGTATGATAAGAATTGTGCAGAATGGAAATTATTTTATTATTTATTGTAGTTTTATATGGTGATATTGCATGCAAATGTGCGATTCTTACCTCCAAGAATACTATATTTCATACAGAGTGTTTTATTTTTGAATCATGAAGTCTATGATTAACGATTTATATTTCTGAAAAAGAAGCTTATTTCCATGGCTGAGTCTCAGGAAGCCTCCAAATATTTTTTGGCAATTCCAACCGATTGAATGCAATTGAAAAGTGACTACATATTTGGTATTAAAATACTGTCGCGTGGGTGTGCACAATAAAGCTGATATTTAAGGTATTTCGAATAAAAAATAGAGAGGACACAATATTGTCATTAATTGCGAATTAAATTAGAGAGCTATATGAAAAATGTCTTGACTTGGGAAGGAAAGTAAGAATCAATTCTAATGTAAAACTAAATTCTAGCTAAGGACCAACTTTTTCCAATATCTAACTTTTTATTAACAACTCACAGAAAATAGAAAAAAGTTTTAAAACTTCAAGTTTCAGATTGAGATTTACGAGACACTCTGTATGAAGTAAAAGTTTGTGTAATCATGCATCTAGACATATAAACAATAAATATCAATACATTCAAAATATGTACAGATAACGTATATAATAAATATTGACATATTGCACGGGTTATATAGATGTGCAAATATAGTCAATACAAATACATAGCAGTTTATGAAAAAAAAGCCATAATTCCACATTATCGAGGACATAATGAAGCCAAACTTTATTCGCATGCAACGATAATAAATCTCTGCAAAAACAATGCTTTTACAATAATATTTATGAGCAGCGTAACATAAAAATTCAATTGAAACAAGTACCCGCGCTATTTTTCAGAACTTTATATAAATTAATACAAAAAAGAATTTATTTTGACACACTAGATATTGTGCATTAAAACCTGATCTTTCTTTGCATTGAAATGCAAGTAATGCAGCATTCAATGCAAGATGTTGAACGGTCTTTGTCATCCACTCTAATGTGATTCTGTTGCTAACGCTAGATCTCAGTAGTTATAACATCGAACACGAAATTTCGCATATAATTATAACTTGAGGTGATATAGGCTGTAACGAGGCCTAATTTTTTCAATTAGATTTAGGGTCCAAATTATCTGATGTCAAAAATAACATAGATTTAATCACAGTTTGTGAAGCCTATCTGCTTCATCATTGTCATCAAGTGTGGCGATAACTTGAGGATTAAAAAAACGAGAAGAGTCATCAATAGACGATGTTGGGCTTGAGATCAAGTAAGGCGCAATTCGCAAGCTATGCAATAGAGAGAGATCGAAAATAACTCGTCGTGTTACAGCCCCTAAAAATGTCGCAATTAGTTCAAATAAAGTTTGTCAAGTCATAGTTACGAATTCATTGCATTGTGGATACAAAACCTATCGTCCTTCCTGTTTCAAGTGTTATATCATTTTTGACCTCAAATACCTAAATATCATGGATCACAGGTTAAATCGGGCTTCGGCACTACCTGCCTCACCTCAAGTTCGATGTACATGCAAAATTTGATGTTAGTCGGTGGAGTAACTATCAAGATCTAGTATTAACAACATAATTACATTTGGAGTTTGTAACAAGGGAGCTACGCTCGTTACGCTTCAATAATTATTTACTGGATTACAATGATAGTTTGTAGCCCTTGAAAGTGAACTCGGTTTAGTTGAATTGTAGTTGTGGAAAATTTACTAATGAATAAAACTACTGTAATGTGCTAAAGACAAATACATTTATTTAAGCATAGCACATGAATTGTTGCTTTTCATAAGCAAACAAACAGTACAAAACAATTTGAAAATGATAATGTCAAAACATGCACATCTAAATTTACAAAGACTACTTTCTCTCTCCCATAGCGAGATAATGAGATAGAGGCAGATAAATGAGCATAAAAGAGATAGTGAGATGGAAAGTACTCACTGAGGGAGTTCGCCCACGGCAAATCCACTGGAGGTGACATAAGCGCAAAGAACAAACAGAGCCATGTCATTCATACTTGCTTTGCTAAAGGGTTGCCGAACAAGGGGCACCAAGCGCACGTCATAAACGCCAGAGTGCCCCAGAACCCGCCAGCAAGTAGGAGACACAATGCCAAATTTTAATTACCATTCAGTTTCAAATGATGATTTTTTTTGAAAATAATACCCAAAAAAGTGGACTAGAAGAAGTGCAACTATCTTCAAATAATTTTCATAAACACCGAATAAAGTATTTATATGAATTTAAGGAAAAAAATGCGCAAGGAAACATGATACATTTTTTGGTATGGTCTCTCCTAAATAAAATTACATCGAGTCCCTACAACATTAAATATGTACAACACCACCATTGATATACATGAAAAACATTACTACACTGCTTATCTCTTCCAAAATTGAACTACATGAATTTGACAAACATTCATGAATCAAACTTTTTTAGACATTTAAACAGATTCACTTATCTTCAAATGCAATTTTGTTCGTTTAGTCTACATCAAGATGCTTTTAATTATAGAATGACCTATTTAATTTTTATTGAGAATGAATGAATGTGAATCAAAATTTTTTTATATACACAACTTGGTGGTAACATGACATGAATAGCTTTCAATGCTACAACGATAATGAAAATGATCATTTTTATCAATATTAGTATTTTTTTAAAACATTTGTATCCATGAAAACTATTGATTTTCTTAAAATCAGCTTTTCGTGACAACAAGAGCAAGTTTAATTTAAGAACAAGACTTTAAAAAAGAACAACAGATTCTCATGTATACCAACATAAATCTGTCAAATGAACAGGATGCAGGACACTTTGTTTACAAATAAATCAATTCTGCAACGTCCTCGAGATTGGACGTTATTTTTTATTGAAATTATACTTGAACGTGTATAAAGTTCGAATGAAATGTGATGGAATATTATACCTACTCGAAGAATAAGAAAAGGGCTTGGTTGTGTCGTCAACACGGAATGAAAAAAATGGAGATCATTTTGCAATGTTCTGAAAACAATACCGAAATATTTTGAATACGTTCACATCCGTTACAGCGCATCGACGTGTATTAGCCGCGCGTTCTTGTGTCACGTCTAGGGTTGCCACCCGTACTCTATTATAAAGTTTAAATTGTAGTTGATCGTATCCAGTAAAAGTTATATTGTGGTAAAGTCGTCGGATTGTGGATAACAAAGAGGATAAAATAATTAGGTCATCTCCTTTATTGCAAACGTTTCAACATTTATTATATCTTCATCAGTGCCTGAGAGATAGGAAGCAAAACAAAAAAGCTGTCAAAGACAACATGTTCCTTCTACAGTGCAGAAACAACTGTCGCACAAAGCTCGCCGGTTCCTGCTTCGTGAAATATATAGTGTGGCTTTTAGCTAAGGTCCCGGAAAAATATCCGACTTTGAATCATACTATAGACAGCGAAATGTATTCACAGTTTAAAGGAAATATTTTCACTAAACGGCATGACGTATGAGCAGCTGAGTCGGTCGTGACACGCTGTTGTGTACACGTCGGAAAAATTGAACGTATTGAACAGGAAATTGTGTTTGATTCAAATATGGCATGGAAATGAATCTGTGACCCTGAGAAAAATCAGGCTCTCTCAATGGAGGATACCAAAAAACCAACGCTGTGAGGAAGCACGTCTGATCAAAGCAACATTTGAACAATACTTACTATTCATTTTTGACCTGAGGTATGTTTTTATCATGTTCTATAGATCTGATAGTAGAATCTGAAGATTCGAAGTGATTACGTAACGTGGTGCCATACAACTTCCTTCAACTTCGAACTATTACCTCAGTCATAAAATATTTTGAACAAGAAGATTTGAGGTCACAGGGGGGATTGAAAAAATGAATGGAACAGCTGTTAACAATTGCACGAAGTGAATATAAGAAGTATTTTCGATAGTAAATGTTTGTGACTTCCAATGGGATATCTTCAAGAAGTCAACGTCGATATTAATCAGGATACTGGCCAAGTGAGGGTCAATATTTTTTCTTAAAGACTGGATTCGGGTGGAAGAACTTTTAAATTCATGGGTTCGGGTAAAGGAGCCTTGCTGATTGGAATAATTAAGCCACGTATACATCTACTAGCGAACGACGACGAAAAAAGGATAGCGAACATATTTACTCAAATACGATCAGAGGAATGATAAAAATTGGTGGCTTGTACACACTGAGCAAGTGTTTTCTGATTTTTGCGAGATATGGTTTACAATCAGTGAGATGAACGGAGTATGTCTGATGACGATATTATAATCGCAAGTGCGACTTATAAGTGAAGAACTGATTGAGGAAAGGAGGAAAAACGTCGTAGGTGCATATACCTCATTTTTTTAAGAACAGTACAACGCAACCGATTATTGGATAAAATCTAGAGCGGTGACTTTATTCCATTCCATTTTTATTTAAGAATAGTTTATACGAGTAGTGTAGCCTAGATTTTGTCTATTTTATCATTCTGCGGTGCACCGATTGTAAATATATTCGAAGATACGTACAAAGTAGCAACAGCAAATCCCAATATGTGCACGTTATTCTTTGATGTATCTTCTGGTGAGCGAACCTTACCGAAGGCGAACGCATGCTTGTTTGACTGTACACAATTCGTATGTTATCCTTCTTTCACCATCTTTCGCTAGATGTATAACGCAAATTTTCATGAGACGGGCTTACGCGAGCTATAAGTGGAGAAAAAAAGGAAGTTTACGAACAACTCATCTCGTTCTTGAAGCTGAATATATAAAGATATTTGTAATATAAAAATATCGACAACGACAAAGACAAGTAGTTGCAGCTTGTTGAAGTATAATGACATATAGGTATGTACTTAGAACTCGGTTCCAAAACTCTATCAGCCTTATTCATAGTAAGACACATAAAACCAGGTTTAGACTTGGTTTACTAGACCTAGTTTAAACCTAGTCTAAATAAGTCAATTCATAAAGATATTTAAACCATTTCTAAACTAGGTCTAACAAAACTGAGTTTAAATCAGATTTAAGAATTCTGATTCATAGGCTTTGCATTGACATTTGACAGTTATTATTCACTAGGATTATAATATTTGCTGATTTTATCAGGTCAAAATGAATAAACGATTGGTCAGTACAACAAAATAGATATAGGAACAAAAATTAATACTCGTTTTGAAAGGTATTGATAAATATAAAACTGAAAGAGGAGATGGAGCATGGAAATAATTTTAGACACAGTCGCTGCAAATTTTCAGTTTCTGAAGATAAATAAACGGAATATTGATTATGATATGGTTTATAATTTAACATAACGAGAACTTGACTACAGATAGAGCAAATTAGTCCCGAAAAAATAGGTTATAGAGTCGAAGAAATCTTAGATAAAAACCCTTACTAATACATAATGAACAATCATTCAAATAACAAGGTGTGAAAATAGATTCTAATCTTGATAACAATAATTATTATAATTGTCTTAGTGAAAAAGCAGAAGATCTTATGAGAGAATTTTATGGTTTTTAATGTACTATTGATTGTTCCATTATTATGATCAGTGAAAAAAATTATTTGCTTATTCGATTTACTTCAATTCATAGTAATTTTTGCTGATTTGATTGAGAACGAAGGTATATTATCATATCTATTGATTATTTTATAATCGTAATCAACCAAACTTATAACTTTTTTCATTTATGTAGGAACTGAAGGGATCTTTGTTCAATTCTTTGTTGTAATCAAAAGAAACGAATCATCATCGTGAAGAAGATGATGAATAATTGATAGTTCTAGTAATTATTATTTTGAGTATTATTATTATTCATGAATAAATTATTATCCATCTCCATATCATTTTCTCATTTGAGATATATTTGATCTTGTCAAGTATTTAATTATAATAATTCAAATCAGGATCTACATGCAAATGCCACATAAAGATCTTCTACTTCTTGATATGCTGCAATTGTGTATGTTACATTCAAATAGAGTGAATTTGATGTTTTATACGAAATATTTTCCAGAATTTATTTTTGCTTCTTCTTATTTTAATGAAGATATGACATAATTCAACACAGTGAATATCTGTAACAACAATAATCATCTTCACAGGATCTAATAAAAATTAATATACACTTTTATGATAACATGTCACTTCAGTTTTTCATTTTTGACAGATAGGTTAGGTTTAAAACATATTTAAACTAGGGTGCGAGTAGGTTTAAATATTTAAACCGGGTTTAAACTGCATCTATGAATAAGAGTTGAAACGGATCTAAAGATAAACCACGTTTAAACCCAGTTTATTCAACTATGAATAAGGCTGTATGGGTCGGACTGAAGTGGGCCTTCAAATTCGATGTCTTAGTTTTTCCCTCAAAAAAAAAAGGGGCAGGCCGAAAGAGCCTTTAGATGCTACGGGCTTAGACAGGTAGGACATGAAAAAATTCAGACATGGAAGGGCCGAACTTGAAAATTTTGGCCCATGCAAACCTTTAGCAAAGCTGTGGTGAAACCACAACGACTTGACTTTGACATTTACTTGATTTTTATTGTCAATTTATTATGCAAGTTGGACATGTTTCCGATTAGTATTTATCAGAGGGACATGACAGGGACTAGATAAGGCTATCCTTCTATAAAAATAAGATCTAGATGATGACAAGGATTGGGAATTCAAGACGAGATGAGAATATGTCAATGACATTAATGTCAACTTGATGTGGTACCATGTCAGAATTGAAAGACAGGAAGTTGACAGCTGGATGCGATATCCTTACAATGTTGTACAAGAGTACGCGTGTATGTGTAACTGTATAATTATATATTAATATATGCATTAAGATTGTTCTGAATTTCCTGGTCTTTATTTATTAATATTATCTTGAAATGTACTGTACTAAAGTATCTTTGTTTATAAGAAAATATTGAATAAAATAACAAGCATTGCTGCCGTAGGACAATGTCCTTAAACAAAAGTTTTGTACGAATCTATGAATTCGTCTTTATTGAAGATACTCTAGTCAATTGTCCTTTCAAAGTAATTCTAAATATCACTTTCAATGAGATATACATGAATAAAGGAATGATTTCTTCTTTTTCCAGAAATATTCAATTATTATTTTTTATCAATTTCATGAAGTGAAAATGTGGAAAATGAGATACATCTCGATAAGCTTGACTTTATCTGGAACATTGTATATGTACATTGCAATAATCCAGACTTTGCGAGTGTTATATTTGTTACAGTACACAGATAGCGGCTTTTTTCCAACAAAAAAAAAAAAATAGAGATACCGTATTCAGTTAAATAGCCCAGTCACTTTATAAAACTCAACCAAAGATTTTTCAGCAAAATTCTCTCTAATTTGATGTCACAAATAATTTTTCAAAAGTCCATGAAGTCAACTCGACAGCTACAAAAGTTACAGAAGGTCAAACATCACGAAAATTAGTTTGGTTATTATAAAATCAGTTTGTGAGATGAATCTGCGTGAAAAATGTCTTATACAAAATCTTCCTAGGACAAATAGTTTTTGACATATAGGGCTGAGAAAACTCGAACATTTCACTGCATTTGTTTCCGTACAAACTTCAAGGTAGAATGCAAGATATATTTTCTCACATGATGTCCAGTGTAGGCCTAATCTACGGATTACAAGTTATGTTATAATTTATTTTTTCATTCTTCTTCTTCGTCTGTGTCTATCTCTTCTATATTCGTTTCTTCAATATTTTCATCTTTATCAACAATCATCTCAGTTGAAAATAATGAAATGAGATCGGCTTTATCATCGTTCAACTCTAATTCAAGAGTTGTATCCTCGGACGTCGTACTGGAATACGATTGGCCCCGTCAAGAGCCACACACTACGGAACATGTCAATCTCACTTCTCTGCATCCTTTTGTGCAATTGCAAAAAAATAGAATTGAAAAGGTCATCCGATGCAGGAGGATGCAGACTAATAGAGCAAGATCCCAGGCCCACCAGACCTTACTTATTTTCTGAGAAACAAAATGTGTGGAATAGAGTAGTGTTAGTATATACTATGATCATACGCATACTAGCTAGTTTGTGGCGACGGCCAATTTACAGATAGGAGGTGCTAGCGGTACATTAAGACATTACTCACTTTTCTGAAGGTCTTAAGTGCTGATTTTGAGGTATATTCCAGAGAATATTGTTAAAATTAATAATCAACACTGCTAGACACTTTCCATCGGTGGTAATTTCTGCTAGAATCTTTAAAGCTCACAAAGAAAAACGTGATCTGGTTTATAGTTTGAGTGCTAATTTTTATATATGACACTCAGGGTACAATATCAATACTTTTTGTTAACTGCTAGATTAATCGTAGGGCTAAACATCCCCCAAAGACATCTAAAATGTCGCTGTGAGTAAAAGCACGAGGTCACTATTTGTAGGCTTGATAGTAAGTGAGGCATCCAACTCTTCCCTGGTCTGGCTATTTATAAAAAGTTTTAAAATTGCTCGCTGAGTATTATATATAAAAATTAGGACTCAGACTATAAGTAAGACAATGATATTTTTTTGCGAGCTTTAAAGCGTTTAGCAGGAAGTACTGCCAATGAGAAGTGTCTGGTAGTGTTGATTATCAATTTTCAACAATATATTTCTAGAACATACATAAAAATCAGCACTTAGACCCCAAGAAAAGTGAGTTTCGTTTTGATGTACCTATAACACTTCGTATCTATGAATTGGCCGTCGACACAAACTAGCAAATGTGCGTATGATCAAAGTACCGACTAATACTATTCTAATCCACAAATTTTGTTTCTCAGAAAATAAGTAAGGTCTGGCGGGTCTGGGATCTTGGACTAAATTGGTGGCTCTAATAAATTAATGTTTAAAGTCCAACCCCATTGCTGAGGGTCTGAATCTTTTCCCAGCGAAGTTTGAACTATTATATTCCGAAATTGAACCACGGTAACCGAGGTTACTCTTCGACAACCGGTTACGTTTACGGAGTCCTGTGCATAAACGATGTTCCCATGTACATATAGGTCTTGTTTTTTAAATACACCATTGTACGTAAAGAATAGCGTCGTATGAGCTTTGCTCCGAACTGTCTCAACCCTATATCTCAAAAACTATTGGTTCCACGTAGATTTTGTGTGGAACTCTTTTAACACAGATTTATGGCACGAACTAATTTTATAACAACTGAAATTAACGTTGTACCGATAATTCACGAGATATTGGAGAAAATCTGATTTTCGTGAGGTTTGACCTTCTGTAACTTTTGTAGCCCTCCAATTGACTTTATGAACTTTCAAGAAATCATTTGTGATGCCAGAGGTTTGACCTTTTTTTCCTTAGAGTGACTGGGCTGTAAATGATAAATTTTCTGAATGATAAAAACGATATAAAAATTCTAGTGAGAATAACCGAAAGCAAAAATATTCCATTTTTCATTCCACAATCAAGTACTTTTTCTTACAAAGACGATTTATAATATTTGGTGAATTAATGATAGTTGAAAGATTGAATTGCTGAGAAAATTGAATTTTGCACATTAATTATAATTTTAAAACAGAGGTCCATATTCTCAACTCTTAAAATCGCACTAATTCCTAAAAATTTATGCACTTTCTTCTATCATTTCATATTTTATTATATAGCGCTACCTCCTTTTTTTAAATTTTTGCTGAAGCAGTCTTCATTTAGAAGGTGAGAATACGGACCAAAGAACTCGATTCACTCTTTGTTGTATCGGAGTTTGTATCAGATAACAGATAAATATTAGCTGAAACAGACTTTTATGAAATTTTCATTGTTCATTTGACAGATATGTGTAATATAAGGTTAGATAACATAATTAAAGAGTATTTCAAAACTCACTCTGGTGGTGTGCCACGCAAAGCGAAGCCGGTGAAGACGAGCTCGACGCGCTGTCCTGGACCGGCGTGAAACGTGTAGAGGCACTGACGCGAGTGCCCGCCTAAATAAGACAGCACCGGAGCGTGGAACGTCCCGTTCAATGGGCCGCCCGGGCGCGACACGAAATTCTGGTCGCACTCTGTAAAAAAATAATAAACATTAAAGAAGTTATAACATGTTATATTACATGTTGACATGCTGGTCAACAGTTCTCGATTAGATTGTTCGGTTTAAAAAAAAATAACTTCCAACCATTCTGTTTGTTCCAGTTCCTAGCTTGAATCATCGGAAACTCCAAGCTGTGAGACATCAAATGCACCTTAACGAAATATTTCTAATTATAGTTCCCTACTCTATAACAAAAAAATTACACTCAAAAACCGAAGTGCAATGGGAATATTCTAATCTCCCTAACTTCACATTAATACCATCTAGTAACTACTGACTAGTGAGTGCATTTTGTCTTAGTTGTGAGTGCTTCATCCATAATTCAAAATGTTGCAACATTTATACAACAAGGATAGTGAATAAAGGATGGATTTGTAAGGATAAAGAGGGAGCAGGTCGAGGAGAGAAGTAATGCGCGCAGGTGTGACAAGAACAAGTGTATTTGGACAGGAAAACAAGAAAATCTTTTATTGAAGCTGTAAAAATATGTTTTATCTCTCTTATTGGATGGTTTTTCAGATTTATTCAAAAATCTCTCTCAAGTAGAGTTCAGTTCTCTTGACTTTATAAGCACAATAATACAAGAAACAACTATGAAAGAATAAATAGCAAAGTAAAATGGTCCTAGTAGTCACAAGGCTCATAAAATCGAGAACTTGAAGCAAAATAACAATGATAATGAAAATAAGAACAATTAGAATCAAGCTCACCATTGAGCTTGTAACTATTATTATTTTTTATGATATCATAAAAAATGAGCGTGAGAAAAGTAAAATTTAAATGTTTTCAGAACGCTATATATCAGAATCTTCCTTGAGAATTCTTAGAGAATAATAGTCAAAGGAATTAGGTCGAGGTTGAAGGAAGATTCGAATGTCGGTCGATCGAGTTTATCTAATTTTTGTAGATTGGTAAAAGTCTCGAATCCTATGATGTCATGTAACAAGGATACTTTTTTTGAATTTTCCAAAGGTAATATAGTTTTTTCTATAGCCACCTCTAATCTTGGTGGATGACACACAACAAAAAATGGAGTTGGTCACCAGTGAATTGGGCATTGGGTTAATTTAACTTCCGGTCATGAAATCGGGTATAATAGCAGTAAATCAGTTGTTCGAATGGGTATTACATTGTACTACGCCATTACCTTTATTTGTAAATAGTATCGATTAACATTTACAAATTAAATTTTCAACTGAAGTTAATTGAAGCATCGTAGATTCATTAACGCTGGTACTGGGTACACAAGCAACATCACAAACAAACAAAACACAAATGGCAATCAAGATACTAACAATAAAACAAGTGGCTACTGCGCTTGTCAGCAACCTACATAAAAGCAATATGTCGAGTGTTCCTAACAGATTAAAAATTTTTGTCCTCTCTCTGGTTTTACTACAGTCCTCTGTTTTATGTTTGCTTTTAGTTTTGTTCTGGAGTCTCCGTATTTTTTATTAAATGTGTGCAAATACACACTCACAATCAAAAAATAAAAGGGAAAACGTGTTATGAAATTCTTAAATGTGTTTCCACTGTAACATTTTTACAAAACTACATTTTTCTATAAGGCTCAATAGTCAAATGATAGATGAGATTGGAAAATCCTTTAAGTATGAGAAACTATCCAAGGATTCAATTATTCTGCTGGAATACAAACTCATTAAAGTACTCATCCGTTTTATCTCTAAACTTAAATGAAATATTTCTTGAAACGCTGTACGCGTCTAGTATACTTTTTCCGTTTTGCTGGTTGCAAAACCAAACCGAGGCAAGCTTTCTCTTTGAATGGTCAGATGTTTTATTTCAGGCAGGAAGGATTTCTGGTTTTGTTTGACACAAAGCAGGATTAATAGTTTGAAATCTAGGACAGGAGAAAATATACCGCTGATCTCAGTGTTTCATGGAAAGATATTTAAGTGGACACTAAATCATGATTGTGCTTACAGATCACTGATAATTTTAACATAGAGATTGAATGACATATGCTCTAAACTGTACAGGCGGTACTTTTTGGGGACTTACCACAGACACCTTCTGTTATTTAATTTTGTAGTTGATCAATCCAATTGACTTTCTCTCGAGAATATAATAATTTAGAAATGCAATATCAGAACTCTAAGCTCAGCGGTTTGGTCAGCAATTTGTCTTCTATATAATAAGTATTTGAATCAACGGATTCAAGCGCCTTCAACAACTATTCAAAGTTTCAACTCAGTCGAATGGAAGATTTGCGAACTAACAGCTATCCGATACGACTTACACTTCACCTATTGTACGTTCATATCACTAAATATGTCAAAGACTTTACCAACAACAACTGCACAAAGTTTAAACTCAATTCGATGAACGATACGCGAACGGACAAATACGACTGGTGTGTAACTTATTGCACGTTGATGATTCTTTATCAGAATCCTTAAACATAATTTAATCGGATGGACGATGCGCGAACAGATTTGTACGGTTCTTGCGTAACTTATTACAACAACTGTTGTACGTTTCAACTCAATCGATTCAGCCTTTCTGAAGATAGGCCTGGACAAAAATTTGAAAAACGCGTGCTTTTGTTTTGTTATTAATCATTTGAGATTGAGAGAAAGTCTTTATTTGGAAATCACTTTTATTTATATGTATATATGATCTTCACTTGCAGGTAGGGTGAAATATGAAATATAAAATCTGCGAGGAAGAGAAGATTTGAAATTAATCCGTCACATCGTCAAATCATGTCACATTCGTGTGAGTCTGTAGCAGAATCCCTACCAGACCCGTTCCTGGGTAGTGAAGCGCCTACGTGTTAGATATTTTTCTCGCCCCTTGTTTAATTTCAAAACATTCGTTAAAAAATATATACACTCTACAAAAAAAAAAATCACTTGAAAATGCACCAAAAATACCGATTTTTCAAACCACCATAACTCGGTTGATTTTCTTCGGAAATGGATTAATCTTCAAGTATTGGGCAGTTTTATTTTTCAGGGCATGTGAGTCAATCCAAAGCCAAGTTTGTCGCACTTCCTACCACATCTCTGAGAAAAAATGAATTCTTGATGTCAAATGATGATGTGAAAAAAAAATTGTGGACTCAACTCACGATCCAGGAAATCAAGTTCATTCATTTTTCTTGGAATTGCACAAAAAATTGATTGTCTACGACGACTAAGCGCAAAGCTATGAATTAAACAGAAAAAAAATACATTTTGTACATACAATGTGTCGTCGAATCAAATTCACCCCCTGGCACCGGCCAAAGAAAATAAAATCATCAATTTCCGTGCAAAATTAACCAAGTTATAAAGAAACCAAAATGTTTTTTTCAGAACTTTGCGCCAAATCGTCGCATACATTCGATTTTTGTGCGATTTAAGGGAAAATGAATGAACTTCATTTTTTTTGCGCCCGGTACAAGTTATCAAAATTTGATATTTTTTGACGTCAAGAATATTATTTTATCAGGGATGTGGTAGAGAGTACGATGAACTTGGAGTCGAATTAACTTACTTCCCTGAAAGAGAAAACTTCAAGCTTTCCAGATTCATCCATTTTAGATCAAAATCAACTGACTCATGGCAGTATGGAAAATCATTATTTTTGGTGTATTTTCAAGTAGTGCGTTTTTTTTGCCATGTGTACATAAGTACTTAATAGTTTGTTTTATTAAGGCAAAATATAAAAACAGGAGATATTATGGGTTTCAATGAAAATAAAAACTTGAAAGGAAAGTGGTTGTTTGTGACAAATTGTCGCCCCTAATTTTTGCGTGCATTCGCTGCATACCCACCAGGAACGGGCCTGCTCCCTATAGATATGTAGGTATAGTCGTTCCAGAGATAACTGGAAGGATGGCTGACTTACCAATTGGAAGGCTGCACTGCCACAGCAGGAGGTGTATGTATTTGCTAGTAAGAAATGTACTTAAATTTTGCAATTAGTGTGAATGTATGTGTACCGTTGCAATAAGTACAAATTCCGAAATCTAAGTGATATGCATTCCGCTATACGAGTAAATAGACAACTATATAAAAGGAGTTCTAACCAAAACATCATTAGTTACGCCTTTTTTTGTGAATTTGGTAAGTTGTCACCTAAAAAAATTGTTTGTGAAAAATATGGAGAGCGTGAACTCAAAATGAAGTGAGTACAAATGGACTGGAAGAGTAGAGTTCATCAGAATATATACGTGGCTGTGAACATTATACACAGTAAATTCTAGTTAAAGAATAATTTTCCAGTACAAGTCTGGTACTTTTTCCATTTTATACATGCAATATTCTGTGGTATTTGCACAAAACTTTTTTATGAAATTGTCCCCTCCTTATCTATTTAGTTTCAAATACATTTGAACCACAGTAAGAGATAAGCGGATCATTGACTTGTTCTTAGGAAATTCTAGAAATTGACGGTCTCCATTAAGGATTGCAAAGAAACTAACTTACAAATAGTTCCAGCGGAAACGTGAACAGCGTTTCCGGAAGGAGTAACGGAAAACAGCAAAACTGATTCAGATCGCTAGCACTATCAAAATGAGACTCTTCAAAAAATACACAGATTGTTAATCTAAGTATACCGTGTATTCATTATCTCAACAAAGTATTATTTCACATGGAAATCGAAAATAAAACGTAAGTAGTCTCGAAACACTTTCAAGCAAATGACTTTGTTCAGGTACATCACCCTCCCACTCCAATCGATATTGCATTTGGCAAAGCTCCAGTTCAGAAACTGCAAGCTCACGTTTGATGTGAAAGTGTTGCTTTGTGCTCACACATCTGATCATGCGTCCTTACATTGCGTCTGTTTGATTTGCTTTTGAGATGTATAAATGTGTACATAATTGTATTAATGTCTGCTATGTTCGTCTGTACGCTGATGAATTATCTTGATTCTTGGAATACCGTTACTTGCTTGCAATCTTGTTCTAAGATTGACGGCTTGAATATGAGATTATTTCAGATCTTATTGTTATTTAAATTTCATGCAAAAAAAAATAAAGCAAATACTTAATTTTGGATCAGTCTTCCATATCAAGCAGGTACTGAATGATTTATCAGAATTTAATTGCACATAATAGAGCAAAAAATTTGCATTTTACAAGACTATCCACCATGTTTTTGTTGTGAATAGTTTTTAAATACCATGTAGGTGGGAATTATATTTTACTCTGTACATAGTTCTTTTCGACAATAAGGAGAATACTTTTGGATCCTGCAGAACAATAGTAATGATTTTTCCCGCAGGTAGAATCGACTGCATCTTTTTGAGTGCAGTCAACATCGAAAATCCACACACAGGGGCCTTCATCCAAGGCATGTTTGCGACTTAACGGAGAACGAACGATGTTAGTACACCTTGAGTTATTTTTACACTCCAAAGCATCTTTACTGAAATCGCAAAATGAATTCGAACTCTCAAATGGATACAGTATCAGTATCATTGATATTATTGATAGATAATCAATTAGAAAACTGTCAAAATCATTTGAATAAAATTTTGATTGATCAAATTCTTCTTTATTCCAATGAATTTAAAAGTTTCATTGCCTGAGGAGGGTGATTAGTCCAGTTGATTTATTAAATTTGAATTGGCTGCTCTTTTTTATTCTGTGTCTAACAAAAGAATCAATTTAGCTGAGACAGCATATTTGCTGATATTGATTCTTAAAATCTGATGAGTCAATACTTCTTGTACATACTTTTGTATTTATAGCAAAAGTAAAATGAAAAATATAAATTTGCTCATATTACTTATAGCATGAACGATATTTTGTATATTTGTCAATTTTTGAAATTGTTCCCATGTTCGCTTGTCATCTTGTTTTATCAAGACGGCATGCAATTTCATGAGGATGGATAAATAACACAATATTAAAGTTTTGTCATTTCAATAAGATATTTTAACCGCTATTTTTGAAATATACGCTCATATCTGAATCCGTATTGTAAAAAATCTTAATATACATTGCAAGGATTCAAGAACTTTCTAGAAGTGCAGAGAGTTCCTAACAAATAAATTCTTATTTTCATAACTGAAATTTTATTATGTCAGTAAATTATTGATGGGGGCAAAACAAAAAATGATATATCAAAATCTATAATTACTTTATCGTATGATGGCAAATGAACTAAATAAATAAATTTATTCACAGCAGATTTATCAACAGTTGGATTTAGTTAGAGACAGATCTGATAACTATGGTAACATTGAGTCAACAATAATATTTTAAAATATTTTCCACGCATAATATATCAAAAAATTCGCTAAATCAATCAGAAAGCACTATTCTAGTCATATCTGTTACATGAGCTAACACTCAAACATTCGATGAATATATCACGATCTATATTTAGTCCATGCATTTCCAGATTGAATTCAATTCAACCTACATTAATATTTTAACATTCGACACGTTTGTAAACATCATCAATTAGACGGGGATGAATTGAGCAGAGTCGTGTCGGATTAATTTTCTCTCCTCTTGAGTGTTAGTGAGTCCCACGAGTAACAGTCATACATTTTAAACTGTAACATTCCATTCGCGCGATTTATTTGTGAAGGTGTTAGAGCTCATTTATGGCTTCAATCTAGTGCAGACTTTTTATAAACATAACTCTTATTGTAACTGTGATGGCCTTATGTGTCACTATAGAGAGTAAATATTGTTGCACCTTGCTATCTCCCAGTCTCCCACATTTACATTACATTTCGAAGTAGTTGGATAATTTTAGTGGCCTCCTACCAAATAGTTTTTTGAGAGGATCTTTTCAAAATCGGCTTTTGTGCTGCGGAAATTAAATATGCGTGATCACAAACGACTGATTTTCTGTCCTCAATCTTTTCAGTGGAGTGTGACGAAACAGTTCGGACAAAATCAAGAGCAGCTTTTTAAATAATTCTGGGGCCACACTAACGTCTAATACCGTTAATAAAAGCGTTGTTTAACAATAAATGCATAGTAAAAAAAGCCTTAAATAACGGGATTAGACGTTAGTTCAGGTTCAGCATAAAATTTCTTTGTCATGAATAGACAACTATTAACAGAAACTAGATGGTTCACATTATAAGAGTTCCTAATTCATAGAAAGATCAATTTTACTCTTTTGTTCACTATTGTAGCAGCAGCAATGATTTTCATATTGCAATTCTGGACATACTTAATAATAATTTGTCACGGTTGACTGAGCAATCTGGAGCACTCTACGTTTTTTTCTTGAGGATCGGATGTTTCCGGATTGTGTTTAATCACTTAATATAGAATACAAGTATTGCTTTAGAACACGGATTCCGTGTGTCTTGTCCGGACTAGAAAAAAAGATGAATGTAGTACAGGTCTTAGGTGATTTTTATTGGCTTCGTAAAAAATCGACTAGTGAGTTTAGTTTGAGTATCTGAGAAGAGTATGTCATTAGAAATAAAACAGGCTATATGCCTGATAGGACTACCATTTGTAAAATCACAATATAAAGAAAAAAGTAAGATTAAGTCCCAGATACTTTAGTTCAGGATCGGAAAATTTATCTATTACTTGATTGTACCTTAAGATCATCTAGTAGTTTTACTAGAATTTAGCATCAAAAAAACAGCCACGCCGAAACGTTCTAAATTAAAGATATCTCCAAGTATAATCTAAGTTTTGATCCTTTTCCACTTAATTTTCAATTTTACATCATTTTTCTTTCATCAAAGAACTCAACCAATATAAACTAAAGACTTCTATTCGTTGATACTTAAATTTGTGAAGCCGTAACTGTTAGGAAAACTACTATTGATAAAACACTACTCAGACTGTGGGGGTGCAAGCCTCACGAAGATGTCCACAGGGAGGAATCCTTTCTCCACTCCTGTGGTGCCTAGTGGTGGATGAACTCCTACAAGGACTGAACGAGGCAGGATACACAACCATCGGCTACGCGGACGATGTGATTATACAGTAACAGGGAAATTACAGGAAACCGTATCGGAAACGATGCAGGGAGCTTTAAATTTTGTTGAAAAATGGTGCGACAAGGAGGAATTGTCAGTTAATCCTACAAAGACCACAGTCATACCATTCACAAGAAAACGGAACTTAACCGGACTGAAACAGTTATACCTGTATAACAGAGAAATCCCATCGGGAGAGGAAATCAAATATCTGGGAGTAATCCAGGATAACAGTCTAACATTCAAAACACACGTGGAAAAAGCTATAAATTATGGGCCTGCAGGCGAATGCTTGGAAAAAACTGGGGTCTATCAACAGCAATGACCCACTGGCTCTACTTTGTTATGATTAAACCAGTTATAGAATACGCCAGCATTGCCTGGTGGCGAAGAACATTGACGAAGCACTGCATGTCAGCATACACTAGGCAGGGTCCAAAGACTGGCCTACCTAGGAATTACGGGAGCTATGTCAACAACACCAACAGCGGCGATGAAAACCCTGTCAAGTCTACCTCCATTACACTTAGCTGTAAAAGCGAGAGCACTTAGCAGCGCATATAGAACAAAAGTTCACTCAAAGAAAGAAAAATGCAGAGAAGGACACTCCAACATTTTTGCGGAGATGGACAAGCAGCATCCCATTCTACAGATGGTGCCTGACCAAATTAGTATTAAGCATACCATTACCAAAACCTACAAGATAGAAATTCCTGCAAGGGATGATTGGGAGCAAATAAACAAACCGGTAGACAAAAATGACATCGTCATCTACACAGACGGCTCTAAGGCCATTAATGGAACCGGAGCAGGAATACATGGAGCAAAAGAACTGAGACACAACCAATCGGTATGCGACAGAATTTCAAGCCGAACTGTATGCGATCGCGATCAGTGTACAGCTACTACTGTCGAGGAACTATAACAATAGGAGAATCTCCATGGTTACAGATAGCCAAGCCGTTTTAAAAGCATTAGAGTCTTCAGAAATAAGATCTGGACTTGTCCTAGATTGTATTTATAGACTGAATACTCTTGGAGCGAGAAATAAATTGAAGTTAATATGGGTACCCGGGCGTTCAGAGATTGAAGGAAACCAGGTAGCCGACCGCCTAGCCAAGGACGGGACAAATCTGCCCTTAATCGAGCCAGAGCCTGCTTGCGGAATTTCTATGAAAAGAGTCAAACAGGAAATAATAGCAATGCTCCAGCAATGGTTACAATTACCAGGGCAGAGACAAGCAAGGCTCTTCCTGGATGAACCATCCAAGAAAAGGACAGACAGCCTACTCACTATGAGTAGGAATAATGTCAGACAAATAACAGGACTAATAACGGGACACTACGTGCAATGAAAAACACGTACATACTTTGGGATTAAAACAAGAACCAATATGCAGAGGTTGTAGAGAAGAGGAGGAAACTCCTGAACACGTAATATGTCACTGCAAGGTGTTCATTGCCAGTAGATATAGTCTTCTAGGAGCGCTAAAACTGCCCTCGAAGAACTTAAAAAAGTTAAATCTGAAGAAACTTCTGGACTTTGTTAGATATACGGGACTCCTATCATAGGAGTAAAATACAGAGGGTACAATAGGACAAAAGGCCGCAGTACAGGAACCTATGAGACACCACCTTATGTCAAATAATAATGGTATGTGATATATTGGTCACGAGAGAAAAAGTTTGGCAACGACGCCTGAAGAGCAAGTGGCAACTTTGCCCGAGTGATACATTTCGCACCAGTCCAATACAATGCTTTATCCAACACTTCTCTCAAATCATAGACAAGATCTTTGTCAAGGTCTGGCATCCGCAGCTTTCTGAGCAACAAACAATCATGCGTTGTCTTTCTGGATTGCAAATCAAGAATGTTCGCTCTTACACTTGGAACTCCACAAAGATCCGTTTTGTAGATTTCCTGAGGATGCTAAGCGCGAAACGGCAACTCGGATTTTTAGAGGAGTGGACGCGCCGACGGCGGATCCGAGTAAACCCCACAAAGTCCCAACTTATGCTTTTCAAACACAAAAGAAAACGAGGACAACGGGACGAAGACTCCACGGTCAACTTGTGGGAAACAAATATTCCGACCACAGGAAATATAGTCATCCTCCATCCATTCTTCTCTCGACAACCAAGGGGCCATCTGAAGAAGTGGTAGGGACTTTCATTGTAAGAAAATAAGACATTGAGAAAAAGAAGAAGTAAATGGACTTGATGCTATAACAGACGATACAGCAATTGCGATATATCGCCATATCTAGAAACACAAGAAATAACACGACAAAGAACATGACATAAAAAAAAAATGCTCTAACACCGATTATCATCCGACACGGGCAAAAAAAAATCCGTAACTTCTCTGTCATCTCTCACTGAGTGAGTATTAGTGACTATTCCATTCGTAGTATTTATAACAAGGTTAATAATAATAATAATAATAATAATAATAATAATAATAATCTTTATTACCCAACAGAAGTCCTATTACAGGGTAAATATAGTAGAAAAAATTGAAAACAAGAAAAAAAAAAAAACATATTGCAAATGCGAATAAATATGTGGATTAAATGCAAAAAAGTTACATTAATAATAAAAATAAACATGTTATATGATATATTTGAAAAGCAGTCAACAAAAAATATCGGTGATGTGAATTTCAGCAAACTGGCACATGATGTGGACTGGAGAACGTCTCAGGATCTCAGTATTGTGCGAATTCAAGTAAAAAGTACTCATGCGTCTCGATGTGAACTGCGGAACGTGGATGGGAATGCGAGATAGTAGAAACGGCGAATCTATTTTGTTGTTCATTAGCATCCACAGAAATCGGGCACAGGATAATTCCCTTCTGTAACTTAGATCTTGCATATTATGTCGTGCACAAAGCACATTTTGATCTAATCCTCGTTCTGGGTACACAAGATCGATTTTATAGGACAGGTACTTTAAAAATCTCCTATGGATACGGTCAAGAGCCGAAACCTGGAAGTTGTATGTAGGATACCAGACTAATACGGCGTATTCCAATTTACTAGTAACATATGCAAAATATAAGGTCTTTAGAACTGAGATGTCGTGGAATGGTTTTGTAATTCTTATTAAGAACCCAAGTGTTCGACTAGCAGTCTTACAAACATTTTTAACATGTTCAGTACATTTCATGTCAGAAGAGAAAGTGACACCTAAGTCATTTACTGAGGATTTGCGATTGAGTGTTTCGGTACCAATGGAGTAAAAATAATTGATAATATTAATTCTTTTAGTAAATGTGACGACATGACATTTATTAATATTTAGTAGAAGTTTATTTTTGGTACACCAGTCAGCCACAGTACACAGGTCTGTTTGAAGATTTTCTGCATCTTTTAAAGTTGAAATAGAATTAAAGATTTTGAGATCATCTGCGTATGCTAAGACAGGACATACAATGCTTTTGATAAGTTCATCAATGAATATAATAAATAACAAGGGACCAAGATTCGATCCTTGTGGAACTCCAGATGTCGCAATAAAATTAAAAGATGAGTAACCGTTGTAGCAAACATAGCAAATTCTGTTAGAAAGATAAGAACGTAAAAGATCAACCAGTCCAAGAGCAGCACCGAGAGTACTAATTTTGTCAAGTAGAAGTCCATGATCAATGGAATCAAAAGCACGAGTGAAGTCCGTGTAGATTGTATCAACTTGACCACGGTTATCAAGTGACTCTGAAATAAATTGAGTGAAACAAGCAAGATTTGTAATTGTTGAGCGATTCCTTACAAAACCATGTTGTTCTGGAGATATGCGAGAACGAATATTTGGATAGATCGCATTATAAATTAACATTTCCAAAACCTTACTAAAGTTATTAAGTATGGAAATGGGGCGATAATTGTGAATATTGGACTTATCACCTTTCTTAAATACCGGAGTTATACGAGTTCTTTTCCAACGATCAGGGAAGGTAGAATTTTCGATAGCCAAATTCATTATGAAGGACAAAGGACGAGCAAAAATGAATTTGCAATCTCTTAACAGAAAAGCAGGTACCTGATCCTCACCGGCTGTAATTTTATTTTGAAATGTAGACAGTAGTGAGAGAATGTCTTCTTCAACCATTTTACTGAGTAAAAAAGACGAATCGTTCCCTAAAGTATTGGAGACATTCAGTTTAGAACTTCTAGAAAATAAGTTCGAAAAGTGCGTTGCAAAAGCATCAACAATTTGACAAGGGGTTACATATTCTGAATTATCATCATCATGTAGCCTACCAGGAATTCGTGTAGTGCCCTTTTTCATATTTACATATTTCCATAATTCAGCAGGATTAATACTAATGTTAGTTTCGACTGATTGTAAGTAGGAATTATAAGCTTCTTTGGTTAATGCTAATAATGCTAAATCGCCATAGAAATGGTGCATATCAGTGGGTATTCGGACGTGTGAAAATACCATCGGGTATTACACTAGTGGTCAGAGTGAGTATTTTACTCAAAGATGTGGATACCTCCAATTTGTGCTTTCTTCGTATTTAATGGAATATTTTTCTGAATATCTTCATCAATTTTATCTTCTGATCTATCACTAAACCTTTCTGAACTAGATACCATATCAAGACGCAATATATTTCTCTATTATTCGTCAAAGAAAATGCAAGAAATTCTAATTTTTCAGTTTGACAGAAGTTTGTTTACTCGTTCCTATGAAAACTACGTGAGTTGTTACTAGATTCATAGATAACTAATTTGAAAAAATGGTTTAACTCCTGGAATAGTTCTCCATATACCATTTGTAGTTAAAGTATTATAGACTATTTTTGTGGTGCAATCACGAATGTTTATTGTGCTTGTGAATACCACTCGTGCTGCACACTCGTGGTATTCAAACGCAAGCACAATAAACATTCGTGATAGCACCACAAAAATAATCGATAATACTTCAACTACTTATGGTATAATAAATGAATATTATTTATGTGAAATAACTATAATAACAAGCTTATCATGAATCGGTGTTAAATAAAGCAACAATCGATGTAAAGGATATAAATTTGGCCTAGTTCTGCGCAACATAATTGAAGGAATTGAATAGGATATTAAAGCAACAAAAGCCGTTGATTTCTATCATATATTGGCAGAATGACTAGTGCATATATTATATATTCGCAATATTCCATGAGCATTATTGCTCATATGCATGTAAAGCTAAAGCGATGAATATCATGATATTAGCTTCCATTCTTGGAGCCGTAATATTTCCTGCGATATCTCATAACTGAATTGTGAATATATAATACGATAAGTAAAATTTTAGAATACAAGAATTCTCTAGGAATGAACGAAGTGATATTTCAAATTGTTCTTGTTTTCATAATGGAAAAGATCGAATATCCACAGCTTGCACACAGGATACACTTTAATATGAATGCTAATATATATGATATTATGAGATTTGATTTTAATATGAATATAATTTGCAAATTGCACAAATTAATTCTTTATCACACATTATATATCATCAGCACAAATAAAATCATTTGCTTCGATGCATGTTAATTTCAGTGAATATAATTCATATATAGAATAATTATAATACATTTTAAAAATGTGAACATATTACGAGTGATATTTCACGGTAAATTGGTTTGGTTCATTGTGTAAGCACTTGTTTTGTTCTATCAATCAATTAAATTTAAATTCTCATTTGCTATGCATACAAACAGGAATAATGGAAATTATATTTATCCAAAATGTAGAGAATAGATATGGGGATTGAACGGTTACCTGCTGCTTGTGATGTTCTTGACACAGAAAATAGAATATATTAGAAGCGACATTTCAGTAGAAAGAATTGTCAAAAATACGCGAAACAAAAAGAAATCTCAACTTTGAAAGCAGTTCTAACCACCCGATACCAAACTTTTGTTACTCTAAAAGTCTAAAACAACTGAGAACAACTCGACCAGTTTATCCACCCCACATCGTGACCCGAATTTTTCTAAGTCTATTTTTAACATTCATTAGTTTCACCTTGGCAGGGCTGCGAACAGCGTGAAGTAGAGGGGTTAACAGAACAATCAGAACAAGTAGGACTAACTAACTAAAGGACGACGTCCAGATAATTCACACACAGCACGTATGTGTCAAGAAAGAGTGATATTGATTATAAGGGCGTTCAGTATGCTTTTCTGGATGGGACATCTTCATTTAGAACAATCATCAGAAATGAGTGATTTTATTTTGACATTGACGGCGAAAATAATAATGTAATATTTTTTTCCCAAAAAAAGTGGAATGGAGGAAAGTCCGATTTTTGGTATGGATGCATCAATTTTACCTGTCAGAAAAAAAATGCTTTATAATGGCCGCGTTCAAATTACATTCAAATTTCCTTCCTCAAAATTAAAAATTACTTGACTTGCATCCTGACATCCCGAAAATTAATTACATTTTTGTCGCCCGGACTCTCTCACATCCAGCTACAAATCTCCACTAATTTTTCCTCTCTCCATAGATGCCAGCAAGGCAGCAAGCAATTTATGATCCTGCACTACGGAAATAACTCGTGCGTGCAGCGCGCCGCGACGCGAAATCGCGTGAACCCAGTTATTTTGACTACTCAATTTTAATGTTCTCACACTTGAACTATGAGCTTAACGGAAATGGCAGAATGATGACATCACTGGCACGATGATGGAGCAGGAAAGTGTTTGAAATTGGATTGAAAAGTTGAAGAGGTAGAGATATGGCTAGAATTGTAATCGAAAGTGTTTTGCGCAGTTTGTTTGCGCTACTAAACTTCAAGAGGATTATAGAAAATATATTGCTGCATTATACTCTATACATGTGCATAACATTCGCAGTAAAAACTTTTTATCAATCTTATATGCTTATTTGTAAAATACCAAAACCCAAACACTCGTTCTGCAAATTCTTATCTGTCTATCTGTTTGTTCGTTCAGATTAAGCATCAAAACGACTAAATCAATTTTGACAAGACTTTTATTGGAAATATTCCAGATTCCTGTGTGAAAACTGCAAAATTTCTGGTCATGTGTACGCGCGGCTTGACATAATGGAAAATTTCTATATTTAAATTATAATATAATCAATATTACTAAATTTAAATATGACATGGACCTCATTTCAATTATTTATCTATTTAGCCACATATATCTTGAATTCTACAGTACAGTTAAATTCCTGGATTGACGCTCTTCCCAACTGAAAGCGATTATTTTTTTTAATGCTTGATTTTGTAAAATACAAGCCAGGTCTGCATGGAATTGACATAAAAAAATTATTAAATGGAATCCAACTATATTTTGGACTGTTTATTAGAATTAAATTTTTTTCTATTCATCTAAATACCGTTCATTCATTTTTCACATATTGTGGCTGGAAAGTACTTAGCATTTCAGATTGAAATTGAATTTTAATTACCTACATCATTCATTATTACATTCGTACTATAATCTGTATTATTATACTCTCACACATGTATTAGCAAAGATCATTTTAGTGTTGAATAAATCAAATGTTGATTATAATTACATCCAGAGCAAATATTATCTGCTAAAATCAAGTGAATTGCAACTACAAGTTAAATTAATTTTCTGATATGTAATCAAAACATAGCAAAACAATATTACTGACAAAAAAATATACGAATACGAATATCAATATACCACAAACCACTATCATTATCTGTCATTGTGGTTCAACATATTTGAAACAAAGCTCATATTTCACATCAAAATGACGTAAATTGTGAATATGAATTTATGTACATCTGATTTATTTTTGCTATATACATGAATAGTCATAAAAGTTTTTGATATATGGTTATGGAGACAGATCGGGTAAGAATCAAAATCTAGCGACGTTCTCTTTCTTTTAAAAAATTATATATATTGCTTTGGAAATTATGGAAAACATTCACGCCAAGAGATCGCTTGTAGTCCGTGAGACAGCGCCTAAATTTTTTGTTGATTACCGCTCATTTGAAACTTTGTGAGTGGCTTCATTGTGATGAGTCCGACAACTTTTTCATTTACCAACATACTTACCATTAGTACCAACATACTTATGACAAGTGCGGCTTGTCGGATTCACCGGTAGCCTCAATATTCATGTCGGACAATATTTTTCCTTCATTTTATTATCAAAAAATCTTTCGATTAGTGTAATGATCAGTATTACGGTAATATTCTTTCAATTAATAAGCCCGCGCGGGTAAACGCCCCCAAATCTAGAATTTTGCCAAATGAAAAAGTTGTCGGACTCATCACAATGAAGCCACTCACAAAGTTTCAAGTGAGCGGTAATCAGCAAAAAATTTATGCGCTGTCTCACGGACTATTGATTCTTACTTCAAAAAAATCTGATGTGAACATCACCTGACTTAATTGTACATCACTTGATATATACACAAATTTATTCAATAAAGTTTTCTGTCACTTCAGATTAAAATTAATATAATTTTAATAATATTTTGACATGTACAATGTCAAACAAAATCAAAAAATTGATAACAGGTTATCATTGCCTACCTTATCGTTTCAATTAAACTGACGGCAAATTCTGAATGTCTGTTATACATATAAACTGCATTTCCGGCTCAGCCGATTGATACCAAAATAGTAGATAACTATTTTGATGCTACAACAAGTTCAAACGCTAAATTTCAATATGCTATGGCTCATAGCATATTGAAATTTTGTATTAAGCACTTCTATAACGTCTTATTGTACATCTTGCATTACAATTGCGATCGGCTTAGCCGGAAGTGCACTTTATTTGAGACTTTTTTTCAATTTTTCGCATAAATCCAGAATGATCAGCCGTAGGATACTGGAATTTAGCATTTGAAATTGCTGTAGCATCTAACTGGTCATATTATATTTTTGTAACAATTGGCTGAGCCGGAAGTGCACTTTATATGACAGACTTTTTGAATTTTTCGCATAAATTCTAAACAATCAGTCGTAAAATATTTAAATTTTGTATTAGGCACTTTTATAATATCTAGTTCTACACCTTGCATCATGATTGCTATCGACTAAGCCGGAAGAACACTTTATTCGAAACATTTTTTGAATTTTCCGCATAAATCCAAAACGATTGAACGTAGATTGTTAGAATTTAATATTTGGGACGATTATACTGTTTGAATGCTCATATCCTATCTTTATTGAGATCCACCGAGCCGGAAGTGCACTTCACTTGACAGTCTTTTGGAATTTTTCGCATAAATTCGAAGCGATCAGGTGTAGAATATTGAAATTTGGTATTTCAGTCTGCTGTAGCATCTGAATGATTGCCTACTATTTTCATAACAATAGACTGAACCGGAAGTGCACTTCAGTAAGAATTAATTTTTTAATTCTGCGCATAAATTCAGATCTGTTGGTAGTCGTAGAATTTTGGAAATCAGTATTAAGGAATGTTGTAGTATAAGAATAATGGCCTACTGTTTCCATAGCAACCGACTTGGCTGAAAGCGCATTTTACTTGATAGATTTTTAGAATCTCTTGAGTAATGAGCAAATCCAAAACGATTAACTGTGGAACGATGAGATTTTGTGTTTGATTATACATATTCAATGATATAAACGATCAAACACAAAATCACATCGTATTATATATGTATCCAATGATGTACAAGTAAGTCACGTGATGTTCACGTCAGATTTTTATTCTTAAAATAAGCTTTCACAACAGCCGCGTCAAAACATCACCTTAAGGTAGTACGATCATTAGAGCAAGGTGGATATAAAAGGCTGTTCTTTTTTTGTATATTTCAATCGAATAGAATACATCTGATCTAATTTTTTGATGAAGATCTGACGTATAGTTTTTGTGCAATAAATTTTTTAAAACTGTGTATTTAACATGTAGTCAATGGGAACTCATCTCTTATGCTCTGTGAAACGCACATTTTTCATCTTATTCAACCACAATTTTGGATAGAGAAATATAAAAAACTTTTATTTATATTTGCCAATTCTCGTAGATCACCTCAAAACTATAACAAGAAATTCTGACGTGCAGTTTTATAGATATTTCAATCTAAATGATCAGAGATTCACGAAAATATTTGCCAGCCATATTGAAATTGGAAGCTTGACGACGTTGGATGAACGTATTGAATACTGCAGATCTGTTTTTTTTTTCTATAAATTAAGTATTGTCACGAAAAATAAAATAAAAAGGAAAATAAGAATAATAATATTCTATTTGTGCATGTAGGAAAATAATATAAAATCTGTAATAGAGAACAAACAATACTTGAAATATAATTATTGCACATTTTTGTTTAATTCATCTATTTTTGATTTTGTATCGGAGTTCCTACATTTTAAATGATTTTCTTCATAAAATCACTTGTACTTTTATTCCATGTTATAATTTCTCCTTTTGCGAATCTTCCTTTATGTCTAAATTGAGATATTCTATTATTCATTTCTTCAATTTATGAATGACAGTTAAAAGAACATTTTAAATGACAACAAACATGTGCTTAGGTTAGCTCACAGAACAAAGCTGCAATGTTGCCAGCTCTTTTCTTGCGAAAAAATACACAAGTCAAAAGATATTTATTCAATGTTTTTAGTAAATAAACAATGAGATGAATTCATTCATAAGTTATCTTAAGTGACATCTAAATTCAAGTTATTGATTTACATGTCCACATTTCTGATTTTAGTTGAGAAATGAAATAGATTTCATTATGACTTTCGTGGTAATAGGCGTTCAACCTTAATTTTTTCCTGACAGAAGGTTTGACATCTATTTCATGCATAAAAATTGATCTGTCAGCAAAAAAATGTTTTTCTACGATCACTATAGAAAACAACATATTTCTCATACCGAGCACAACTAGAAAAATAATAATTTCATACAACTGTGGGAAAAGTCGTGAGAAATGATTTCTCACACCAGTTTGACCAACATATATTAATTAATTCATTTCGAATATTCTTTAGGTGATATATTCAGCAAGATTATTGATAAATATCCCGGACTTGATATAAATCTCTGTTTGCTCTTTTATAAGCGACATTTTGAAAGCAAAATTGCATCAAGTTCTTTTGGAATTATTTTCTTATTCTTGTTACATATATTTCGAAGGTTGGCAACACTACGAATAACAACTGTCAAATTGAAGCAGACAACACATGTTTCATCACATTCTGTTGAAATCGAGGAATTATATGTAGGTAATTATAGTATCATAACCAAAATTAGATATTCACAATTATCATTACTGCAGTTAAAAATGGTAAGTGACGAAAATTAAGAAAACACCTCACCAGAGATCATATCAGAAAACTCCACTAAATAAGCCAATCAGAACGTCGTCTTGTGAGAGTAGGCCAATCAGATACAATCTTTCCGTAGTTCGCAACAATTAGATTACACAACAATGAAATGTCAATCAACAGATAGAATATATCTCAATAATATTCCAAATCATAACTTGAATGAATATCACAATAAATAGGCAGAGCAAACAATTAAAATGCCTGAGTTATTTTACATTTGTGATTATAGATTTCAATCTCAGTTATACTATTGATTTATCTACATATTTCATTAAAAACTGTGATCGTAGAAAAAGTATAGTGTACAACACGTACAGAATCACCTATTTCACACTTGTGTGATTCCAGCACTCGACTCCGTCTCGTGCTGAAAATTACACACCTCGTGTGAAATAGATAATTTTCTATACTTGTTGTACAATATACTATTTTCACTATGACAGATTTCAATTTGTAAGTACTGGGACTACATTTTTCAATTTCTTACAATTCTAAATTAATATTATAGATCCCTTTTATATACAGGAATACTTTTCCCATCAAAGTGGTGAATACAGTAAAAAATACATGAAAGAACTTTTTTATCTCAATAAATTCTTCTAAAATACTGCTGTTTCTATTGCTTTCTTTACGAATATTAAACTGTGACGTGCGAAAGTAAGGGGGAGCTCGTAAAGACGACGTAGTAGGGGCGGAGCTTCTTCGGCCGCTTACGCCGCACCGCGTCGCAGCCCATCACCCCTCTCAATGGAAGCCTCTAGTGATTTCTAGAAATGGAAAGAGCCGCGAAAATCGAGAATTCGAGAAGGAAAGTGTTTCTCTATATAAGGCAGAGCCAAAGACGTGTAGTACAGTACAGTAATAATAGTAGCAGTGTGAAATAAATAATAAACAGTGACAGTCAAGTGAGAGTGTATATAAATAGTGAAATATAAATATCTGTGACCTTGATTAAATTAGAATTGAGTGATTAATATATAAATATAGTGTTATTAGTGACATAAGAAGAAATTAAAGCTTTTATTTCATTTAGATAATCAAATAATGACTTTTATTTAATTATAACTGATTTCGTCAAGCAATAAACATTACAAAACATATACTAATCGTAAATTGAATTTCAGACTACTGTAGCGAAAGGAGTCGCCATAGTCTCTACGGCGTGGACCCTTGTCAATATTAGAGGTATTAATCAACGAAAATTGTCAGGCAGACAAGATTTAATCGATAGAAGAGATCTTAAACTTCATTTTAAAAAAGAAATTTGGAAAGTGTTATAACATGCACTTTTATGAAAAAAAAATTTATAACAAATAGTCTGCAAGAAATTAATTAACAAATATTGTCAGCCAGACAAATTGTAATAGATAGAAGAGATCATAAATTTCATTTTGAAGAAAAAACCGAGGAGGTATTATGATGTGCATTTTCATGAAAAAAATAATTTGTAATAAGAAGACTGTCAGAAGTCAAAGAACAAAAATTGTCAGTCAGACAAATTTTTTCAAGAATAATTAATTATTTAGTACATATTGTTTGAGTTTTAAGCAGGTGTTCCGGAAAAAAAATCATTCTTTTTTAGCTAAATTCAAAAATTGATAAAAATAACAATTTACAAATTTTTACTAGCCTGCCGGGCGTAATATATTTTTCAGCCATTCTCAATTTATAATTTTGAGGTGTTCGATGGGGTAGCTTTTTTGTCATGGGAGCCTTCACTAAAATATTATGTCCAATTTCACCAAAAACTCGCACAAATCTAAAAAACCTTGAAGCCCTGGACGAATGAAATATTAAATATGTAGAGTGTTCTATTTTCCTATGAGTAAAACTCTAAGTTTTCAGCATCTTCTTGCTCCAAGAATTATTACACTAAATATTTTTTCTAGCAAATGCAATGAAACGATAATCTCTTTTTAACTTGTTAAAATATATGCTTCTATGTTACAATTTGTGATATTGTTTTAGTTCGCAGTAATTCATCTTTAATCATCTTGAAATGTTATGGAGCTATATTATTTTGAGGATTGATACAGTGTTTCACAAGTTTTGAATGATATATTTCTATTCATATACTAAAAAACCAGTAAAATAAAAAAAAATCTGAAGTGAGCACACGTGACTTACTTGTACATCATTTGATATATATACAAAATTCAATAAAGTTTTCTGTCACTCCAGATTATGATTAAAATAATTTCAATAATATTTTGACATGTAAAATGTCAAACAAAATCCAAAACTTGACAACAGATTATCATTGCCTACCTTATCATTTCAATTAAACTGATTGTTTTATACGGCATATTCTGAATGTCTGTTATACTTATAAACTGCACTTTTGCCTCAGCCGATTGAAACAAAAATAGAAGATAACTATTTTGATGCTACAAAAAGTTCAAAAACTAAATTTCAATATGCTATGGCTGATCATTCTAGATTTATGCAAAAAAATTAAGAAAAAGTTTCAAGTAAAGTGCACTTCTGGCTTGGCCGATTCATACAAAAATAGCAGATAACCTTTCTGATACAACATCAAGTTCAAATACTGAATTCCAAAAAGTTTAAAGTAAAGTGCACTTTCAGTACAGACGATCGGAACCATAATGCGAGGTGCACAACTAGACCATATATCAGTCTTAAATACAAAATTTCAACATTATACGTTCGACCAGTTTTGAGATTTGCGAGTTACGAACGAACGCACGAACGAACGGACGCACATACGTACCGACATCAAGTCGAAAATACTCAAAATGGATATTCCCATCAAAATCTTGATTAATGAATTTTGTCGGTTTCACAATATTTCCTTGTACTTGGTACAAGTAAGTAATTAATCTCGAATGATGTTCACATATATTTTTGAATTGATGGTACTGCGATACAGAACACCATGCGTCAAGTGCGACTGACATGTATGATAGTTTACTAAATAGTCTACAATACATGGTACAATTCCTCAGTTTAGAGTTTTCTACTACTCACTAGAGGCCTTTAATCATCATAATGCACCCTTGACGCCTGGAACAAAAGCCCGCATAGCAGGAAAGTTGACTACTGGACCTTGGAGTCAAGTACTGCAGTTAACATCAAAATATTAAAATGAAAATTTTATCCATTGCTTCGAGAAAGTTCTTCATTAACTTTGAGAGGATTGGATTAAATTCAACTTATTCAGGAGGAGTACCACAAAAAGCCTAATATTAGAAGCCAAAGAGTACAAGCTAGTCATGATGATAGATCTTATTAATCATAGGTTCATCATTATTTATCATATATTACGTTTATCAATATCTAGATTGGATGTTGCAAGTTGCAAATGATCATTCACTTAGTTAAAAAAAATTAATTAATGGTGTATGTATGGCACAAATATTCAACTTGATGGAAGACTTTAATCATAATTGAATTCATAAATTTTTGGAATAGTTTGGAAGTTGTGAGTGTATACCTGTTCATCTTCAACAACAGAAATGATTGAAAATTGAAAGTGAGACATTCAAGAATTTTCGAGTGAATCGCTCTGATTATTCATTCATAGTTTGATGTATTTGTGACATCAAAGTGGATATTGCAGCTAGAGGTTATCGAAAAATCTAAACTCTAATATTAATAAATGTAGTACATGTATTACAAAGGCTTATTCATAATTTATCGAAATTCTTGTATCCTTGAAGTTGCTATAAAAATATTATACGAGAAAATTGAGAAATTATTTAGTAAGAACACTGTTATATAATAGCTATTATATTCATAATTATAGTTATACTTACAATATTTTTTTCTCGAAAATTATCGACTCGAACTATGATCGTTTTTATTTTTAGCATCAAAGAGAATTTTGTCAGATCTATTTCAAGAGAATAAACACGAAAACCAACGAAATTCAAGAAATATCAAAAAGATTCTAGCTTTGATAACAAAGATATTAGTTTGCTTTTAAAGATGACGTCATCAACGTATCGTGTGCAACACAAAAATTAATATTTGTATGAATTTGATATCGATGACTATAAAGCTAATATTAGAACTCAAAAATACTGCACTCAACCAGAAAATTTATCAATGAATAATTTTCTTGGAAAGCGAATATGAATGCATTTGAAAAGCAAACATTGAAATAAAAATAGTCATTTACGAATTTCATCATTATTCACAATCCTCTGATCTTTTTTGGGAAATTCCTCTAACCTTAAATATAGTTTATAGTGTTAATGAATTTTAATAAGTCATTTCCAATTGGTTCACAGACTTATGGCAAAATCGCCTGCAGCTTATATGACATAAAATAGATTCAAACACATTGTCGTGTTTACACCATATTTATGTTTCGCTCAAAATATCGAGAGTTTAACCCCAAAATCATAAATAAACACCAGGTTTCTACAGAAGTTGAACATAAACCCACAAGAACAAACAAACAAACACAGACAGAATTGGATTAAAAATTATATGGAAGGTCATTTAATAAATCTTACAATGTTACAAACATTATTCGAAACATAGTAAAAATATAGGTCTATTTTAATATCACAACATTTATGACTATCTTCTAGAGTACTTTTGTATGCCGGTGTAAATTATTGTATACATTTTTGTGAATCTAAACATTGATCAATTCTATGATTAAGTTATTTTTTGCTACTTTCACATTAAAATATTGTCATTTTGTGGTCGATAGTGACACTGACAGTCTTGCACAGCCATTTCTGGGTTTCTTGACGACATGGAGAATACACACGCTTACTGAAACGAAGATTTAGGAGTTTAGTGGGAGGATCAAGCTGTATGTTATCATTTTTTGATGCCAAAATACAATTACAGTTATATTTATTCTCCTGCTTATTTACTACTCACCAACTATGAAATATTTAGCAATAAAAAATATCACCCGATAATGAACTAATTTATAATGATTATACCTTGTATGATCTATGATTATTACGTTCACTTTTAAAAAACAGGATCCAAAAGATATTATTTTTTGAACATAATTGAAATAAATAAAAATCAATTTTCAACAAATTTATTCCTGCATTCAATTCTAAAATGTATAGAACTGATTTTCGCTCATAATACTATGAGCTCATATGCTTTCCTTTTATTTACACATTCTGTAACTGTAAAATTTAAATAAAAAATAATAATAACCAATCATATGCTTATCGCGTTGAATATGTTACAAATTACTAATTTATTTTATCATAAATGACATAAATTCTGAGTTTTGTAACAGTTAAGGTACCCACGTTTTGGAAAATTAAGTAATTTATGAATGAGCCAACATAAAATTTCTCTACAATTCAAATTCAAGAATGAAAACTTTAACAAATTTAAATTTGAATTTTGTGGAACATCCAAATATTCAAATTTTCAATTCTTCTCTCATTTTGATTGACAGACCCATTAAAAGATAATTTAATCGTACCCTGTATTTTTTATTATTCAAATTTTGAGCACAATTCCAGAAGAATGATTCAGTATACGTATTACGTTCAAAATTTCAAAATTTTGATTTAAGTGAATTGGATGCGTTAGAATATCAATGAATTACTCAAAAAATATATTTGTATTGAGAATTTTCTCAATCGTGTTCTTCAACAGATCGCATTAATTCTGAAAATCAAACAAAAAGATCACGTAAAATGGAAAACAGGGCAAGAGAGATAAACATTCTTGTAAAATATTCAATTGGAATTGATATTTGCACACAATTTTGAATAAAACAATGGTGCAAAATGTAAAATAAGAGAAAAATCTGTGGATATTCATTTCTACTGACTGAATAATTAGCATAGTTAGTAGAATTCCAACGCTAGGCAATAAGAGACAATAATCGGAAACGATTCCTTTCAATACGCAGGCAGTATGAAATATTCATGTACAGTTCTTTAACAATTTTTGTTTATTGATGAATCTAGAAATTTGTTTGAATTGAATAAAGACCTAATAGTATCATTTGATGTTTTCCAATTGCAATTATATGAATATGCAGGTTATTTCTACCACATTTTCACATCATATTTATGTGACTTTATTTAGGAAAAATCATACTCTCTACTTACTTGGATTACCAAGTTTACGTTTAAGAAAGTGATAATTGATTATTTAGATGCTTCTTCCAATGATAATACGCATTTTACATTCTTTTCTTCTTACAACAGAACATTCAATTGAATGTAGGTATGCACAAGAGTCAAATTTTTCTATCTATTTTACAGTTTCGGTCCCGCCTGGACCAACTTCAGGAGTAGAAAGATGGGATCGAGATTGTAGAGTAAGAAGAATAATTAGATTAAATGCTCGTATTTCAATACCTACATTCGGAGTACAAGTCAGTAACAACAACCAGTTCCATTTAATATTGTTCACATATTTCATCTACTAATCCCTTGAACAATAGTTCCCCAAAGATACTGTATTTCTTTGTGCCAAAGATATTTTTTGTTGAAAATTCAAAATAGTCCAGTCGTCACTTGTCAGAGATAAATTCAGACCAAAATCTCTCATAAAATGTAATGTCGTTGAAACTAGGTTTTTAAGTACTTTTCTGGGTGGAGGAAATTATAAGTAAATCTTTGCTACTCTAAAATATATGCTAAATTCATAATTTCGAAATTAAAATCATTAACTCGATTTTTACATTATATATTGAAAAAAATTATTCCTAAGATTTGGTAAAAACAATATGAATAGTTTAAAAACGGGGATCCAGGAGATTTTTAGATGCTGATTTATAATTTGATATAAGATTTCCAAAATTAAAAATGGCAGATACAATATGGCGGCAGTCAGGAACGTACCATCATTTTTTAATCTCTATATTTTAAAATTCAATTTATATATTTTGAAAGTGTGAACACGTGATAATATGAACATGGTTTTTTTGTTGATTAAGATCATTATGTAAAAATGAAATGAAAATAAGAATGACGTATTCAATATGGAGCTTTTTGAAATAAGTAAAAATTTGTCAGTAAATAAAATAAGATGTATCTTATAAAACTTTTTGATATTACAAACATCTTTAACAACGCTGTCTTGTTCTAGCACTGAAATTTTAGGTAAATTTCTATGAATATGACCAGTTAAACAAGAACCACACATGTTGACTTACAATTACAAGCTCTCCCACATCTTTTTTTGCAATAATTGCAAAACACCAAATCCAAAAGAATTCGAAGTTGAAAGTTTTGTCATTTAGACAAGGCTTGTTGTTTTTGAGTTAGAATCGTCCATTTTCCAATTAATATTTGCTTATAACCTGAATACGTAATCACAAAATGAATAATATATTTTGGAAGCTCAGGATTTCATCTTTAATTTTGTATTTATAATATAGTATATTATGCTACAAGGACCGAACGACTGTCATTTTTGTCCAGGATAAATTTGGCTGCATTCGGTGAAGACGAGGGCAAAGCCTAAGGCGTAGCTCCATGCAGCCAAATTTGTCCGTGACAATAATGACAGTCGTTCAGTGTCCGTGTTGCATACGATACTTTTTGTAACAAGTGCACAGAAGTACCCCCATTTCTAAGCTTTTTAAATAAATTTGGATGTATTGAAACTATCCTATCGATTTAACAAACAGATTTTTGCAAATGCAATCACATTACAGTAAACTAATACAATGAAACATAACTTACATGATTTATTTTATTGATTGATATTTTTCACATTTTCTTTGCTATTCCGTTCACAATAAATGCACATACTATAACGAACACATTCTATAATACAAATTTCTTCCAAATATCAATTTGACATATATCAATGAAATAAAAAAATCCCAGCGGACATTAATATCCATTAATTCTCAGTCAACAAAGAATTAATAAAAATTGTTACCATGGTTTGGAATTGAGAACTTTCGAAACAGAAGTCAGCTTAGCAATAGGGTACTTTCGGTGTATGTGTTACAAAAATATTTTTAAGATCAACTTTAAGTTGCAGAAATGAAAATAAGCAAAGAAAATGCATTTTCTCATATATTTCTTATATTAAAAATTATACGAAAATATCAAGGTGTATCTATTTCTGAATTATTACATATTATGAAATTTATTTTCAATTTTATTCAGGCCCGGTCTCTCCACAACAACTTTATTCAGTAGATAATACCACAGCAACAATTGTTGCAATAATTGTTATTCAGGGAATAAAATTTTAGATATTATAACTTTATAACAAATTTTCTATGAGAGAAAAAAGAATAGTTGAGGACTAATGACTTCCTCAGAAAGCTTAGAGTTTTCATTTCAAGATATTTTTTATTTTTCTGCTTTGCGAATATTTTAGACAGAGATACTTTAGTTTTTCCCCGAATACTTGTATTCAGCGACTAACACCTAAAAAGCTACCAGTGAGCTCAGTTTCAGCTATAATACATTTTATGAGAGGTCAAAATCTCTGACAACTGGTCTAAAAGTCCACTGTTTTATTTCTACTACATTGTCCTGTAATTGATTCTCTGTTGAGCAATAAAAGCTTACTGATTTATGCAGAAGAGTGTAATTTAAAACACGAATTAAAAGCGAGGGAAAAAAAACATTGATTCATTTTATCCACAATTTTTTTTTGTGTTTAGAATGAATTTTGAAGTTATTCAGACATTCTAAATTGACATCTAATAGTCTAGGATATGACCCAGCCTATCCTATGGTAAGTTGATTTAATAAAATAAAACTTCTCAAAAATATGGACTATATGGTACAGAAGCTATTTCTGAAATACAAAATTTAGAAATGATAATAGTAGACTGTTTGACAAGTAGAAAAAAGTGAGAGCTTACTAGCGAGTGTAAATGTTTCAATTAAATTAAATTTACACGATCAAAGTAATATCGCTTTTTTTATGTGTTGAACATGCTATTTTCTCTGTACTTGATGGAAAAAACTTGAATGGAAGACGCCAAGAATAGAAATAATTTTGTACAGAAATACTAATCAAGGTTATATTAAAATCAATTTGTTAGAAACATCAAAAGCTGAAGATTCTCGTGAAATTCTGGATGCAGCTAAAGAAGCGACTTTACATTTGTTTCCGGTGAAATCGAGATAATTTTAGTTTTCTTATATGTATTTTTTCTTAATTAAGTTGAAGCTGTCATTTGGGCGCATATCATAGTATGGTTTTTTTTATTATTTTTTGTTGCTAATTAGTAAAGTGTTGCTAACTGATAAACTGGCACTTTTTTTCACTGAGCCTAATGTTTTCCAGCAAGTATACAAAAAATATTTTGTTCGAAAACAAGGTACAACTTCATTCCAAGAATGTTGGTTAATAGACCATTACAGGATACAACTAATTTTTCTAAATATTTGAGAAATGTACATGAAGTTTGGTATGAAATAATAATGTGTCCAATTCATAAATTACCACAGACTTTTACAATTTGACTTTAATGTAGAGGTATAGTCTAGAAGCACAAATATTGTAAAATTAAGCTAAAATATGATCTTCCTCTTTATTCTCGAAATTTTTGATCCGGAAAATTAAATATTTCTCTACGTAGACAATGTAAAAATTACAAGGAGCATAAACTTAGCCTTTGACTGCTATAGTTACTTAGATATAGACAATGATGTATTAAATTGGAATTCATAGGAATTTTTAGGTATTTAATATACTTTTGACACATTTGACTGATTTTATGATTCAAATTTTTATGAGAGTAGTGTTTATCGAAATCCAAGTGACATTAGTTTTGTATCCGATAATATAGAATTAGTAGAGCGTAGTCAGTTGGAATTTCCTTTCATCGGGAATATTTCCACTTGTAACTAATGTTAGATTGTGAATGCTTCAGCATCAGTCCATTTTTGGTATCAGATTCAGCATTTATGAATATATTTGATACAACGTGATGAATTTTTCATAATAAAAAATCGAATATGAATTTGGAATTGAAGGACATGAATTGTTGGTTTAATATAAATTAGACTAGTGGCATCAAAAAATGTCCTTCTAGAGGTTTCTCCCACAAAAAAATCACCTTATCACCAAACACCCACACTTTGAGCACAGTCTTGGTAGGAAGGCATGATCGCTTGATACAAAAAACACATTTCCATCCACTCCTTCAGCTTTTCAGCGTGCCTATGGTCCGAACATCCATCTTAACTCTTCGGGGTGCCCATAGTCTGCCCCACAACAATAATCAACACGATGAAGACAGCCAGAAGCACTAGGATACAGCAAATAGCGACGGCAACCATCGCGACAGCGTTCAGATCAGTTCACTTCAGACTGTTGCGTTTAGCGAAGTTGGTGAACGTGTGAGCGCTCCACGCCGTGAAACACAGTGACGGCGTAGTAGTAGAGACGACAGAGGGGCACGAGCCCAGGGATGAAATATTGATTCGAGGCGGGGTAGGGCCAAGGGTTTTGAAGGACCAACGATGGCGAGGATAAACTGGAGATCGAAATTATTGTGTTGTGGTTTGCATGGTTTGTTTACTAAAAATGACAGCTGGAGAAATTCCAGATTTAAGACAGGGATCTGAATATTGTTATTATTTTTTTATAGTAGTTTAAGAAACTACTACGCGTTGCGTTGATTTATATGGTTACTAAATGAAACAAGCTTCATGTTAATAGTTAGTGGTTAATTTAAACTATCTTTGTTTTTTATTTACCTCTTTGTACAATTATATGTAAAATATAAATGATCAACTTTCGATATAGTTTTTTAGAAAGACTGTAAGAGATAATTCTTCTTTTTCTAGATAACGCTGTAATCCTTGATAGGTTTGCTTCCATCTTTCACGGTCTGTGGCTATTTCACTCCAATTCCTAATGTTCATTTTCTTTAAATCGTTTTCCACATTGTCATTCATCTGGCTCGTGGTCTTCCCACACATCTCTTCCCGATTGGTTTACTTGTCAACGTCTTTTTCGTCATCCTTGTTTTGTCCATCTTTTCCACATGTCCGAGCCATCGTGGGTGCATGACCTAGATCTTGCCTTTGAGATAAATATGACATATATTGCCGATGCAAATCACCTACTGGGATCAACTTTTACATTTGCAGATTCAATAATCAATTATTCAAGTTACTATAAATTTTTTACTAAACTAAATAAGCTTAATTCTTAAATTTGAGTATATAGCATCTTTCCTAATTTGCTTAACGGTACAAAAGCTTTTCACGTTGAAAGAATTTTTCTTTAAATATTCATTGAAAAATTCTGTCCAAAGCTGTGAGAATATTCCGATTAAATTCTGCAAGCCTGTATAAATTGTTAAGCTGAATGAAGAAACTTTTTCTGTGAGCGGAAAATCACGTAATGAGATAATAAAATCCAGATTCAAATCAGAATACGTCAGCACGTGAAGTAAAACCATTTATCCCACAAATTTTACTCTGCTTGAAGTCCTTGTTAAAATAATGAATTATACATATGCCAATGGATCGCAAAGTTTGATACGAATCGTCACTGGATGAAAGTGCTTATCTTCTGGTATAGGATTTATAGATGCTAAAGTTCACGAGTATCCGGCGTAAATCGATTTCAAATAGTTTTATCATATTCCGTAAATCTGATCCGAGCTCCAGGCACATATGAAATTCAAAGCCTGGCCTGTTCAGGATCTTTATAAAACAAATAAAAAGTTGCAACTGTAGAAACTGAGAATGACGAAATTGTCTCCAAATTACGACAAGTGATGATGTAAATTGGATGTTCAACTATTCAATTTGCAGTTATATGCAACACTTCAAAAAATGAGATGTCCGAAAACCATTGAGTCCTTTAGCACCTCCACTTTGAAAAATAATGCTCCCCTAGTATTTAGCACTGAATACTCAACCTTATGTCATGCTTAAATTTACATTGTTGTTGGATAAATTGCGATCAATTAATGCTTGAGTTGTAGTAGCTGCATAAAATGTCATCGACTATCAACGACTCTGTAGAATGGTCTAATGTTTATATTCTCGAAAGATTTGAAAAGTATGTACTTCCCAAGATCCCAGATCCGCCAGACGTTACTTATTTTCTGAGAAACAAAATGTGTGGAATTTACTTTGATAATACGCATGCTTGCTAGCTTAGGCCGACGGTCAATTCACAGATACCATGTGTTAGAGGTACGTTAAAACTATTCACTTTCCTCCATTTTTCATTTCTGATTTTTATTTATGTTCTAGAGAAAATTGTTGAAAATTTATAATCAACACTACCAGACATTTCCCATCGGCGGTAACTTTTGCTAGACGCTATAAAGCTTGCAAAAAAATTACATAATCTCACGTATAGTCTGAGTCCTAATTTTTATATATGATACTCGGGGAACAAGTTTTAATACTTTTTGTAGACAGCCAGACCAAGGGATGCTCATAGAAACTCCACTTAAAATATCAAGCTCATATTCATAAACATATTTTAATTGCGTCTGGGGGATGTTTGGCCTAGCTGCATACAAAAAGTATTGAAATTGTTCCCTGAGTATAATATATAAAAATTAGAACTCAGGCTACAAGTAAGATTACGTTATTTTTTGCGATCTTCAAAGCATCTAGCAAAAATTATCACCGATGGGAAGTTTCTAGCAGTGTTGATTATGAATTTTCAACAATATTCTCTAAAACATACATGGAAATCAGTATTCAGGCTCAAAGAAAAGTGAGTAATGTTTTAACGTACCTCTAGCATCTGGTATCTATAATTTGGCTGTCGGCCCAAGTTAGCAAATGTGCGTATGCTCAATGTACATACTAATACTACTCTATTCCACGAATTTTGTTACTCAGAAAAAAAGTAACGTCTGGCGAACCTGGAATCTTGCTCTATTACTGAAAGTGTTGGTAAAAAACATAAATATCCAACATCATTGGAACAGATTTGTAAAAAACCTTTTACATAATAAAATATGAAAATGCTCCCCTTGTTTTAGAAGAATTATCCGAAAATATCGATAAGACTATGAACCCGAGCAGTCATCGAAATACTCAACAAGAGTGAATTCTTCAAAAACTAGAATAGCAGATACAGATTAAGTGAGCGGTTTTTAATATTTCAAAACGCTAGATATTAGAAAATAACGCTCATATACGAGTCGAGTAGATCATTTTTAGTGAGAAACAGTGCGCACTTGACTTCACATTCTAATTTTTTTCTCCAAGTTTTCAGATCCTGAAAGATATATTGAGGCCAAGTGGAGAATGTAACCGTATATTTGGGAAATAAACTAGATTCTCCGTTGCGTATTCAAATTGTATTAACAAAGCAAACCAAGATTTGATTAAATAAATGAAGTGGTCACTGAAGTAGTATATTTATTTAGAAAATAGTTAGAGAACAAGAATAATTTTACGATTTTTACTTACTTGTACAGAGTAACAAGTATTGTGAAACCGACAAAATTCATCTATCGAGATTTTGATGGAAATATCCGTTTTGAGCATCCCTGAATCCATTTTGACTATTTTTGGCTTGATATCGGTACGTATGTTCGTGCGTAACTCGTAAATCTCAAAACTGGTAGAACGTATAATGTTGAAATTCTGCATTTAAGACTGGTATAGGTTCCAGTTGTGCACCTTGCATTATGGTTCCAATCGTCTGTACCGGAAGTGCACTTTACTCGAAACTTTTTCCGAATTTCTCTAATAAATCCAGAATGATCAACCATAGAATGTTGAAAATCAGTATTTGAACTTGATGTTAAATCAGAATGGTTATCTGCTATTTTTGTAAGAATCGGCCAGGCCAGAAGTGCACTTTACTTGAAATTTTTTCTTAATTTTTTGCGTGAATATAAAATGATAGCATATTGAAATTTCGTATAGAGAACTTCTATAACATCTTATTATACATCTTGCATTATGATTGCGATCGGCTAAACCGGAAGTGCACTTTACTTGAGACTTTTTTTAATTTTCCGCATAAATCCAGGATGATCAGCCGTAGGATACTGGAATTCAGCATTTGAAATTGCTGTAGCATCTCAATAGTCATCTTCTATTTTAATAACAATCGGCAGAGCCGGAAGTGCACTTTATATGACAGACTTTTTGAATTTTCCGCAGAAATTCCAAACAATCAGTCGTAGAATATTTAAATTTTGTATTAGGCACTTTTATAATATCTAGTTGTACATCCTGCATTATGATTGCTATCAACTAAACCGGAGGAGCACTCTATCCGGAACATTTTTTGAATTTATCGCATAAAACCAAAACGATTGAACGTAGATTGTAAGAATTCAGTATATAGGACGATTATACCGTCTAGATGCTCATATCCTATTTTTATTGAGATCTACCGAGCCGGAAGTGCACTTTACTTGATAGTCTTTTGGAATTTTTCGCATAAATTCGAAACGATCAGGTGTAGAATATTGAAATTTGGTATTTCAGTCTGCTGCAGCATCTGAATAATTGCCTTCTATTTTCATAACAATAGACTGAACCGCAAGTGCCCTTCAGTAGGAATTTTGGAAATCAGTATTTAGGAATGTTGTAGTATAAGAATAATGGCCTACTGTTTCCATAGCAGCCGACTCGGCTGAAAGCGCATTTTACTTGACTGATTATTAGAATCTCTTGAGTAAATCCTGAACGATTAACTGTGGAACGATGAGATTTTGTGTTTGATTATATATACACAATAATATATATGATCAAACACAAAATCACATCGTATTATATATATGTTACGACAATTTTTAAATACAATTATTTACAAATATTTTTCTGCTTTTAAAAGAAATATTCATTAGTTGAAAATACCCCAGATGACTTTTGACCATGTCTTGTAATATGAGAAAAGACACTTGACACACCCTGTCACACCAATATGACCCAAAAACCGTACTATACATAAAACCCAGTTTCGATAATATCCCTAATCGCTTCCAAGGTCAACTTGCCAGGAAGCATTTTGCTGGAAACGCATTTGCGTCACTTTAAAGTCGAACTTTGAGCGTGCAGTTTATCTGTGAGGTGCATTGTTTACTTTAATTATCTGAGCTTAATTAGCCATTATATTATTCAATTCAGTGTTGTGAAGTGGCTGAGAACTTCTATTAATTGGTGAGTTTGTCTGTCATTGAGTTTTATGAGTTTGGTATGTTTAGCGTCACATGTGGTGACGCCACGCTAAGTGTGCGTGGAGTATGATCCTTTTCCTTTGAAGTGTTGGTATCCTTAGCTACCTGGGGTATCAATGCCATCGGTGCGCACACCTTGACCGTGTGACGGCGGTGATTGTTGCCAACCGCATGTACTTTGTGTTATTGCGGCAACGGTGTTGCCCCAAGAGTGGATAAGTCAACCAACCTGCGTGTGTCGCAGGCATCGGTACGGCATTACGGTACTGATAGCCATCCGTAGGTGTCGTCCAACGTGAGATAAACAGTGCTAGTGACTTAGCTATCTGGGAGCTAGTGCCATCGGTGCGCACACCTTGACCGTGTGACGGCGGTGATTGTTGCCAACCGCATGTACTGTGTGTTATTGCGGACAACGGGGTTGCCCCAAGAGTGGATAAGTCAACCAACTCGCGTGTGTCGCGGGCATCGATGTTCACTATAGTACTGGTAGCTATCTATTCGGTGAACTCAACGGCCTATCTGTTAACCAGATATCCTATCCAACCTCTGAGACAGGTGTATCATTATTATATCCGTTCTGGTTACCTAAACTAAACCTGAAATGCCCCGATGGCGGGGAATTGATGTGTGTGACTCTTTGATGACATCTCACTGAGCATTGTGGCTCAAACTCATATTACTTTCAGGAGAATTCGGCTTAATTACGCCCTAACACCTGACCAGCCCTAACTCCTGACGGCAAGGCCACCAACAACTCATCAGCCAAACATAAGTTTTTTTCTATATTTTCTAATTATATTTTATTATCTATTAATTATTATTATTTACTTATCAACCCCCAACCCGTCAATAATATATATATCCAATGATGTACAAGTAAGTCACGTGATGTTCACGTCAGATTTTTTTTATACGTTTGCTGCGTATAGTAGGTGTGAAATTGTTTTACTAATCCAAAAGCAAAGGTAGATTTTTCATTTCGTGAAATTGTTCTATTTTTTGATTTATTTTTAATCAATTTTCATCCTTCAATATCTATTATTGCCATTAGAGATTTTTTGAATGTCACAGCTATTGACATGACAACATGAACGTAATTTTATTGTAATATTGACAAAATGAAAATTAAATTAGACAAATATTGATACAGTTGTGATAGACATTTATAGTTTTTGAATATACCCACGCCACAAAGTTTATAATAATTACACAGATATTTCTCTTTGTCGGTGATCTTCGATCCCACTCGCCTGTGTGCTGTTATATTTATATTTACAGGAATTAAAGCTTGCTACAACGATCGATTATTGTATTGTCATCGAAAATTAAATCTCCCGGAAAGTCATTGCATGTTTGAATCTTTTTCATGCAAATTTACTTTGGTAAGTGCTATTGAAATCATTATCAATTGATTTGTCATCACTTTAAGATTTAAAAAAAAGCAAGTATTGAAGTGCTCTGCAAAAATTTATTTTGGACATGAGTTCACTTAATGTGAGAACTAACATATGTTCAACTTTAATATCAGTAATTATGGTATGGGTAAAATATTTTTCCTGGATATCCATAATTATAGCCTCCACAATACGTTTATGCTTATTACGTTAAATATCAATTAATAAAACTATAATATCCACTATGAAGATATTTCCGTATTCATCTTCATTAATTATATAGGCAAAAAAATTTGCAATCTATCCGTAACCGTTTAAATAACTAAGCGTCAAAAAATACGGCATGAGCAAACAGCTAGTCATTACTTTAAGTAAGCTTGAGGTAAACATAAGAAAAAGGTGAAACGTATCTATTTTCGGCGAAGAGCGAGAATAATAAATTTACGTCAACATGATAAGATAGGTATAGACATTTAGGTGATTATATCAACATGAAGAAGCAAAATTGCAGTGTTTATTTATATTAAAACGGTCAAGCCAATACAATTTTTGATGGAAATGTTAAACTTCTGAACCTTCTTTCAATTTCTCTATTATGAGATTAAAGTCAGATATGCACTTGAACAAATGATAAACCAACAAGGACTTCAGGAAAACGAGGAGTATATCGTTTTTCCATTACACTTTTTTCTAGGATTGAATTGCATTCTAGTTGAATTACTTACAAATCGAATCAAAGAAACAATATAAAATGAAACGTCACCTATTCACAATAGTATTTTGATTTTTCAGTTCTGATTCTGTATTTCTATATATTTTTGAAATCATGAATAATGTATCTTATTGAAGTAGTTCTAAATTAGGGAAATTCAGTTAACATCAATTGAATGACGATATAGTTAAGGAATGCACATGTAAACGTTCGCCAGTTGATTTTTCAGAATAAGTTACTGGTTCTATCGAGTTTGATATCAAATTAAAATTCCTGCAAGAATAATAATCCTAGTAAAAGTATCAAGGAGAATAATTATACGATTGTAAATTTACAAGTTATTCAAATTATGTCTAGTTTGGTATCAATTTAGTGCTTTCGGGAAGATGAGTTTGGCAAAAATCCAGAATGAATTATTTTTCCGATTATTAATTGTTTTTTTACAACTGAATCAGATTATGTCGAGTTTAGAATTAACTAATATTGTATAACCACCATCCGTCACTTTGACAATGACAGCTATCACTTTGAAATATGCAATTGATTGATACGACACTCTAAAATGAAACAGCAATGAAACTAGCCAAATAATTCGTTGTTAGAGAATTAAGTGCTTTGTGATTATATTGAATAAATTAAAGTTCATCCTGGAAACCATTTTTCCATACATTCAAATAATGAAAGATTATGTTCTATAGCTATAATTCGGAATATATTTATTTCAAAATTTGCTGTAGAGCGCTGTAGTATCTAAAATCGCCCCTGATAAAATTGGTAAGTATACATATATGAGCATTGCTCGGAGGCACAGCGTTTTTTCTTTTTGTAATCTGATAAAATTCATCTTGAAATACTAACCATATATTCTTCAAGTCGCAATAAAAATATTCTCAGCATTTTCCAAGACCTGGAATTCTAAGAAATAGAGAAGCACGCCTCCTACAACTTCACGAGAAGAGAATATGTATCAAGCATTTTAATAATAAATTTCAAAATCTAATTCTCGAGCCAGCATTTATCAAATGGAAAATTTCAGTTCAATATGTACTCGCAGTTTTTATCAAATTCAAGCTAAAATATTGTTTTCAAGCTGTTTTTGTACTTTCTAGATTTACTGATTTTTTTTTCAACAAATTATTGGTTCTATGTTCCATTGACCTTTTTTATATAGAAAAGTGTTCAATTGAAATACTGAACCAATAAATTACGAAAGAAGGATACAATTCTTTTGAAAAAAGCTCTTTTACTATGGTTTTAATTGGTGAAATAATTGTAATCATAGGAAATAAACTTAGTTTAATTAAACTGTAGATGAGCTTTATTGTACAACCGGGCCTATGAATGAAACATGGAGCAATTCTGCTTTCTGCTTAGTTCGCATTTCATCTCTTCCATTGTTCTTTGTCGATACAAAATCTAATTTTATATTTTGCAATTCACGTTCCTGTGAAACAAAAGCTTGTGACTTCTTATCTGAAAGCGGATTTTAGCCTCAAAATGCGTAGCTGAATGTTTTAAAGCTCCATTGTAGGTCACGTGATCAGTAAACAGAATATCACCTTTAAAATTCGCCAACTACTAGAATATCCTCTCTTGTAATATCAGCTATTGTCAGTGGAGCTTAGCTGCGCTGCAGTGGCATCCAGTGGCGGACAATTAACGTTTTTAATTTTGTTGATGTATTTCACCTCTGGGGTAATTCATTTAGCGAGATAATATTTTTAATTGCTACGTTTAGGATTATTTTTTTTCCAATATATAATCAAAAAAAATCGATATTTCGATTATAAATACTTATTATTTTAATAAACATTCATAATCGAAATATACCCACTGCATTCAATATGAGTGGATCGTGTTTGCTTTTAGGGCCAATCAGAGGGCTTCAATCGTAGTCTCATAAGAGCCTTGGGCCGTTTATTACTGGAATAGACTATTTGTACTGAAGTATCTATATTTCATGAACAAATTTTCTAGCAAAAGTAGCAAGCAACTACATCGACTTACAACATTTTTCATATTTAATGTAGACTTTACTTTTTAACAATGTTCTACGTTTTGTACCATTATCATATGAACAATATAGGACTCTATAGGTTATCGGTCGTTCTGCTGAATTTCTGCAGACTCGTTGTACATATTAATGTTTGAAAATTGCAGAGAACTCACTACTATTTCTCACGTTTTTTCTTAGTGGATAATCTTTTATAAATGAAGTAACAAAATTAATCAATACTAAAATTCTTCCAGAAATAAATGACTTCTGAAGAAGTTTTTGAACAAAAAGTTTTTAATTCAGTTTGATTAATCAAGTATCTTGCTCTTACAATATTCTTTCTCTTAAAAGATTCAAGCAAAACATAAAATAACGAACTTCTTGACTTCATTCTTTATTTAATTAAAAAAATAAGCATTTTTCAAACTATCTTTCGTTCATCTAGCGTGCTTCGAGCTTCAAACACGCTACCATTGATCGCGAACACTTGATGGTTGCCAGATTAGACTATAAAAAATAGCAGACATCAGATATGTGCGGGAAAATAGACGAGTAAATATTAATAACGTATTTTGCCAGGTTATGGATATATGGTATGCACAGACTTTATGATGTCATTACATTTTTACTGTTAGTGCAGTTATTATATGTCAACCTATAAATACTCCAGATGGTTTGAAATAGTATTGTAGATATTTTAGTAGTTGAAATTATTTACTACTTTTGAGAGAAGAATGTGTTGTTAACCAGTCCAGGATAGATTGAAGTAGTCTAAAAGGCAAGTAATTTCGTTGAAAATGTGATGCTGATTGTGAGAGTATAAGAAAGGATCGAAGAAGGAATGAATGTTTAATCACGTGGATATAATATCGAATAAGCATTTATAGAAGAGACATTTGGGAGAATTTGAGGGTACGCAATTGCATAAGCAATCTGTGTGGGGGGATTGATATGACTGTAGATTTTTGTGTGCAAGGAATTGTCCTTAAAGAATATACAAGCTCAGAAGGATTGAACTATAGATGTGGATGAAGCAAAGTGGGTGTATTAATACATAGATGTCTGGCGTATATTGATTGCTGGTTTAATGTTGGATAGGGTTCGTGCCTAGTGCCAACCTTATTTGACAAGAGGGCGTGATCTTTATTTATGAATGAGGAATACTTAAGTAAGGGATCGGGCAAAGAGAAATAGCTCAAATGAAATTCTCTTGACGTGTCAACATTTTAATAAAACTGAATGAGAAAATCATTTCTTTCATGTGAATTCAACTCATTTGTCTCGAAATTTTCAAATTAATTGAATGCCATGAATTGATCGAAGACCATTTGAGCTCCACAGTCAAATTTTTAATCCGTAGGCCACTGTCTTTCCTAATCCCTATGTACCACTTGCGCTCGGCGAAAAATTAACAGAATATTGGATAAATCTTAAATAATGATGATAAGTAAAATGTAAAATTTTCAATCTACAACGCAGATAGCCAATATTAATCAATCACACAAGAATAATACGAAAAAAAGCACCAATTAGATTATTATTGCGATTGAATGTAGGAGTGAGTTTTGAATGAAATTATTTATGTTAGGTATAATAAAATGTAAATACTTGAAAAAATATTATATTTGTCGAGTTTTTCAATATGGTTTTTATCAGTCGTTTTATATTTTCATTAAACTGTATATTATTTGTTTATGATAAAATAGAATAAATCGTTATTCAAGTTCCTTCATTATTTTAACTCATAATTTTTGGCATCTAGTGAAGAAACATCATAATGGGATTGAAAGATTTGAAGTAATAAATTAGGCTCAAATGGTACATGGGATTAAGGGAGAAATGCTCAACTAGCCTACGGGGTTAGGACAAAACTGACCGCGGAGTTCAAACAGTATATCCACAATTGAATAATTCGAGTAATGCCCTATTGGTTGAATATTAAGTTAATGATAATTTCAGTCGAATTGCCAAAATTAATGAATAAAATAGGAACTCTATCAACTTGAATATCAACAAATAGGATCAAAATGAATTTGAATGTCAGTTTGTTCAATTGAAACATAATCTTGGCTTGACCAAAACAAGAAGTATCCAATTAGATACACACAACCAATTTACTTCTAGCAGCTAATTCACCTTAAGAATAGATCAGATATTGCTTCGAAGACACGCACAACTTGAATGCAAGATTCGAAAGGATGCAAGCGATAAGTTTCTAGTTCCAATTTTGCAAGATCAAAGCTGAAGAATAATAGAAGAGCCGCAGAATGCTTTTCGGGCTATGAATTTGTTCGACTTTAAATGAGATATAGGACATCCAAAGTCACTAGAATCTAGTGGCAATTTTTGGCGACAGTAGTTTTCCATCATCTACAATTAGTTATTAAGTGCGGTGAATTCAAATATGGAAGGTGCTTGTTAGAATATCTAAATGACCTGCAATAGATATGTGTGCTGAAAATCTTATTGCCATCGACACCGAGAATCTGATTAATAATAATAATAATATAATAATGTATTTAAATTGTTTAGAATGTACATTCTCTTACAATTCGGCAGGCAATAATCACATAATATACATATAATATACTAAAAATAATAAAAATATTTAATGAAAGAAGCAATCAGTATACCAAATATTTGAACTAAAACTAAACTGGAAATCCAAAAAGCACATGAAAAACTTTCTCATCGGATCCTGAAAATCAATATAAATAAATGTGTATATATACATATAAACCATTACCAAAGCTGTCATTAAGGCTATTCTGTGAGACAAAAACTTCTGAGCTTCAGTGCACCTGCTACATAATAAAAAATCTTATTAAATTGGGTTTTATTTGAGATGTTGAATATATTTGAATAATTATTTTCATTTAGGTTTGAAAATTGATTAAGAAAAATGTTTCTCAACTGTCGGTACATGGGGCACTCCAGAAGAAAGTGGAACAAACTTTCCTGTTTCTGGTAGTTGCATACCATGCAAATGGCTTTAACATCTATGTGATATCTTATACTGTTTATTGTAATATTTAAACAGTATTGACTGCTTAAGCGAAGCTGAGCTATTAAGCGTTTTTTGGTAAAAGGAACATTTATGTTCAAATAACTATTGTTTAAAGTATCAGACATTATCTCTTTATAATGAACACTGAAATTAGAAAGCCGTAGTAAATTTTTATCTTTTTCTCTTGAACTCATATCTAGTTCTTCCAAAATATTTTCTTTTTCACTTTTATTTATACTTTGACGTTGCCATAAATTGTCAAAATTTACATTACAGCAAAGTGTTTTGAATTGCATTACCCAGTTATATTCAACTTTGTTATACGGATTCTTATCTAAGTCAACAAGTCTATTATATACTATTTTCGATATGTGTGAGTTCTCTAGCATAAGAATTCTAGCCCACCAATTTAAAGTCTTTTTAACTATTTTATTAATATGTTTTAATTCTGTTTCTACTTTGAGCATAAATCCTGAAGTATTTTTTGTGCAGGATAGTATAGTTTTTACATAACGTAACTGACATAATTCGAGTCTATCACAGTACCGCAAGCCCCAAACTTCAACGGCATACAAAGCGGTAGCGTTAACGACTGAGTTTAATAATTTAATTTTTTCTTGCCACATATTTGATTTTCCTTTAGCTAGAATATTTTTGGTTAAAGTGGTAGCTGTTGCTATCTTTTTTATTGCCTGATTAGTTGCTTCTAAAAATCTACCTGAGCTAGTAAACATTATTCCCAGGTAGCAAAACCTATTTACTACCACAATGGAGAACCTGATTAAGAAAAACAGTAATTTAGTTCTAAAAAAGAGGTTAAATGAAAAGTTCACCGGAAGTCTTGAAAGTGGGTAATTTTATAGATTTCGATGTGCTCTTTCCAAATTTCAACTTTTTCACCTAGTATCTTTACCGCTCGCGCAGCTATATTGGAAAAATGGCGCCTGAAAACAGTTTTTTGACAATATCTCCTTTCCGACCTATTCCACAATAAAAGCAATCATATACAAAATGAAATAAGAGCAAATTCCCTACAATTCATGTAATAATCTTTTTTTCCGTAAAATCAATAGTTTTGGCGTACGAGCGCCGCCAACAATTATACACCTACGCCAACCCGTGACATTTAATTTGAACTAAAATTAATTTCAATCTAAAAACTATATTAACAATAAATATTTTACATGTGTTGAAAAACCGGCTTACTATGGGCCGTCCTCCGCGCAGTTATAAAGAAATGCGTCGCCTTTGTTCCGAGCGCCCTTTCTCTACCTTCACAGTGTCGTCTACTTCTTTAGAGTAATGGCTTCTAATGAAGTAAACTGTTTTATTTGTGCTAATCCACTGCATAAAAGTAAAATGATTGAACTGAAAGAAGAAGGATTGGAGACTTGTCGTAAGTCAAGTATTAAAAGAAAGGACAATAAGGATAAACTTTTGGTGGGACTGAGATCGATAGTAGTTAACGATGTATATTGAAAACGATATAATAATGAGAAGTCAATCGCAATTTTGCGGAAAAAGAGCTTCTCATCCACAACTGCATTTTGCGGCGCTCGTACGTCGAGACTATTGACTTTACGAAAAAATGGTCATTGCAGAAATTGTAGGAAATTTTCTCTAGTTTCATTTTGCAAAACTTTCCAGGTAAAACCACCTAATGACTACTATCATAGAAAATTAAGGAAGAACGAAGCATTGGATCGTTTGAGCGAAAGAAAGTTGGTAAGTGAGTGTATTCCACCAAAAACCAACTCATAACGTGTTAACTCTGCCAAAGGTCTTAACCCTGCTAGCTGAGAAAAACTACCTGCGACCCTTATTAATGAGTGTGGACTCATTACAATTACCTAGTAAATATCTTTTTGAAAAAAAGTTTTTCTTAAATCACAATTGTTCAGACTTTTAGGTATAATTATAATCCTGAAACAAAATAATTGTACAGGCTTTCGAGAAGGAGATAGAGCCAACAAAATTTATTTGTAGTAAAAGTGCACAAAATAATGTTAGCAGCTTTCTTTGGACACAGTAGTTCAGTATTCGAAAAATTGTATAGTGATCCTCCAAGATTCGATTTCGATGTGTGAGACAACATCTTGTGACATCAATGTGACCTTTGCTGAATTATAACGGATTTTTGACTAACTCACAAACAAAGAATCATCAGCCTATTTCGAGAAGTGATTTCGAAGAACAAGAAAGTGTATTAGATAATACTTTCAATACCAATAAAATTACTTTGTATTTTGTAAAGACCTCGTTGTAACAATATTTTCAATCGACTGTTGGAAATTTTCTAAGACTGCCCGTCTTTTTTGAGTATATTTATTTCTTGTATCATTTCACTGCAAAGCGGCTTGTGGCATCTTCCTAGAATGGAGCTTTGTGTGACATACTCTAGTGTCATTATTTTTCATTCATGTTTATCTCAGCAAATATATCAGTGAAAGGTTCCTGGAATTTCACTACATACTTTATGTGAAATTTTGAAAAAATTGCTTTTCCAAAGAACATTATTAAAGAAGACTCTTCCAATCTCAGTTTCGAGAAGACGATTAGTATCTGGTTTGATTGGATCGATTTCTTATTGAAAAAATAGCTTAGAAAAAACAGTTATTGTAAACGAGTTCGGAACAGCGAAATATTAGCTGATAAAGAAATGTTGCAAAAGAAGAAAAAATTATTACAGAGAAAAATATAATTTCAAAGGAGAAAGGAACTATTACAAAAGGAGGTGTTAATTATACAGAGAATGAAACAGAATTGGTGGAGGGTGACGAGTAACTAAAGTCTAACTTTAATATGACAGTTTTCTCAGTGCTTTATTCCAGGTACTTCAAAAATTAGATCGAAATCAGTACATATTCCAAATAATGCTATTTCAAGTATTGTGTTTTTATAAACAATTCATCAATTCTTTTGTCATACAATCCTAAAAAAATATACATAGGCTTTATGGATGTTAAAGGTATGTGTCTTATTATTGCTATAATCAAACAAAATCACGATATCAGTATGCATTCTTCCAAAAACATGTCATTTAAATATGAAGTCCTAAGAACTCTTCAACGCATTGAGTGTCAAGATTTCGGTTCATGCCTATTAAGGGTTGAAATAATTCAAAAGAAAAACTTGGTTATGCCATTAGGGCAGACTTTCTTGTTGCATGGAAAACTTCAAAATTGGAATATTGGAAAAAAGTGATGTAATATGATCCTTGATATGAACAGTGCACTTCTTCAATTCAATTTAATAACAAATAGGCTTAAAAAATTGTCATGAACAAATATTTATTCTATGCCCACATATTATACTGTCAAAGGTTCCATAAAACTCATGATTCCCAAAACAGTTTACATCAAAACCAGTCGGTGCTGTTTGCAGCCGTAAAATCTATTTTTAGCCCTGTGAAAATAGCCATTAAAAAAATTACCTCTCCAGCAATGGATGAATATTGTTAGTGCTTGCTGGCAAATTGTAAATGTTTCAGAACGTAAAACTGCGTTTTATGTACGTCATTAATTGTGAGATTGTTAATTTTGGTATTGCTGCTGCACTTTGCGACGATAAAATGTAACAGTTTTAATCAATTTTAGATATTTGTATCTAATAGCTTATTTGATAGCCTTTTTAATTGATGGAGCTATTTGTGAGCAAGGAGAGCATTAAGCACAAAAATAGCAGCACAAGAAAAAATCGAGAGCGTCAAAGTATAAATGAACCAATTTTGTTTTATTCTATTCCATTAGATAAGTTTGATTATATGCGTAGGAGTTCAACATTTTTTATGCTCGATACTCAGTAAACATCGATTCAGTGATAATAAAGGCATTGAGAGCATAAATGTCAACTTTTCACAGCAAATGTCAAGCATTCAACCTAATATTACATGCTATTGAACTGATTTCAAAGGGAGCAAATCGATTGATTCATATTTTCAGTTAGTTGACGAAAAAAAATCTTTCTTTATTTGAGATTTCAAACAATGGAGTCATATTCATTTATTCAAGTCTGGTTGCAGAAATGTTTCTCTAAAAGATTGAAGTATGGACTTCAATTCTTATATTGAAATGAGATTTGATCTCACAATAACAAATTTAGCTGGAAGCACTTTTATGTTATTGATAAAACCATTTTATTTGCAAGAAATACGATTAGACAGATCCTTGCCATTATCATAGCTGTCCAGAAGATTTTTGCTTTTGTGATTTTAGATCAATAATAAATATTTGAAGTGAACTCCTTCATCATGACAAATGTGTTTCATATTCTTATCGCTTGTTTTAGGAGAAAACGTTTCTAGACACAAATCTGCTTTGTCTCAATCAAACGAAAAAGTAAAACGCTTGCTATTTACTTATTTGTACAAAGCACAAGTATTGTGAGACCGACAAAATTACATTTTGAGATTTTGATGAAAATATTCGTTTTGAGCATCCCTTAATCCATTTTGACTGTTTTCGGCTTTATGTCGGTAGGTATGTGTGTGCGTTTGTAACTCGCAAATTTCAAAACCTGTCGAACGTATAATGTTGAGATTTTGTATTTGAAACTAGTCTAGGGTCTAGTTGTGCACCTCGCATTATGATTGCAATCGTCTGTGCACTTCACCTGAAACATTTTTTGAATTTTTCGCATAAATCCAAAAAGATTAAACGTAGAATGTTAGAACTCAGTATTTAAGACGATAGTACCATCTAGATACTAGGAGAATTGTTCTTTACGTGCACGCGCCGCGTGTGTTTTACCCGATAGGGGTGGTTAGATACTTATAGTGCACTATCAGGATTGAAAAAAATATAGAAGCTATGAAATTGATCAAATAAAATGTGAATAAGATTGAATTTTTATTTTGCGAACTCCAACAGAGTGAACTTCAGGCGTTCAGGCTACGCATCTTTCATTTATTACATTTCTCACGAGATCCCAATGATAAGAACTACTGTTCACAATACATCTCGTATATTGACATAGAAATTGTAACATCATCATCAATTTAGTGGAAATATCATGTTTGATAACCAAATACATTCAAACAAGCAGAAAATTACTACTATTCATCGTACGAATCCAGAATTGTGATTTGAAAATATATTCACGTACATTTCAGAGCCAAGTAGAATAGACGGTAATGCAAGTGCCAGCTCCATTTTTTTTTTTTTCCAATTAATGTAAATAAATGGAGCACATCTCATCAACTTTTATGGGAGAATTTATTTTAATAAATAATGAATTCCATCAAACTCTCATTTAATATGAGGTAGTAGAATTATCTAGATCTCGGTGAGTACTTATTCTCAAGGGTTCATTTTAATTTCAAATCAAGTCGACAGCTTTAATCCTTATATTGATTATAAATAAAATTAATTTTCCAGTTTTAGAAGTAATCCTTAAAGCAGTTATCTCATATTAATCCTGTTAAAAAGAAAAATATTATCTGGAAAATTATATTATCAAAATAAAAATAAAACCCATCAAAAATGGATCCCTGAAGATTTTCATAAACTTTAAATTAATTTGATCTTTCAGACCTATGGTATGATTATGGTAGGATTCGGAGCGAATTAATAATCTCATTGATCTATTGAAATTGATAGAGACTCATCAACTTTTATTGATAATGTGAGTTTTCATATGAAATTGACAGATTTATTGCGATTAGATTCTGTGACATATCTGTCGGCCAACAAAATATCATACTTATTTTTTCTACATATCTATTTTCAATGCATCGCATTGATAGTGGCATTGATATTATGACCTTATTATGAATGTTAGCTTTTCATTAATTTATGGTGCAGAATTATCTAATAAGAAATAACTATCTGATCGTGCTGTTCATTTTAAAACCAAAATTATAAATTGCCTTCATCAGCACTGATTGTAATCTAGGTGTTAATATAAGACTACTCAAATATCAACTTTACGTAATCAGATATCTTTTGTTACCATCATCGTCGAACGTTCAGCTTTCAGCAAACAAAAAAGAGAGCTCAATTCTTCCTTTCAATTTTTGGATGACAATTCTTGATTTAATCGCCTCAAATAAAGTTAGATTTCTATAAAATTAATAACAGATAATGAAAAATTAGAATACTATTGTTCGGCGAGGAAATGCAATGGTTTTATGAAATAATAAACGGGCCAGATGAAGACGAATCTTGGGAAGAACTAAACGTAGTAGCAGAACGCAGCGAAGGGAAAATCTACGTTATAGGAAAGTTTGGGGAAAGTCATAGAAATAGCAATGGCATAAGATTAATGGATTATTGTGCCCTAATTAATCTAATAATAGCTAATACGTTTTATGAGCACAAAAATATACATAAATATACAAGACAAGGTCCAATCGGAACCCAAAAATCCCTGATTGATCACGTACTAGTAGAGAGAGATAATAGGCAAAAAGTACGAGATTGCAGGGCAAGAAGAGGATCTGAAATTCTTAGTGACAACTATATTGTCGAGACAAAACTCAAAACAGAAGCTAAAAAAAAATAACAAATACAGACGATTGGAACTTACAAATTGCGAGATGAGAATACAGCTAAAATATACGAAGAAATAATTGGCAAAATAATCGTGATAATAATTGTATGTATATAAATATGAAATAAAAATGTAAACAAAACTTGGATTCGGTTCAAAGTTATTGTAACGTTATTTATTTTAATTTAGGGAGCAAAAGTTGCTGAGCACTACTTTTTATTTTTATGATTTATTAAAATAATAAGTTAGATAACTAACACTATTTCTAATGGATATTTCTAATTCAAACTAAAGATTATTCCACTACACTATAACTTAACTTTAATTATTTATGTCAATATTGATTTATTTTGAATAACACAATTTATTTGAACCATTAGTAGTCCTTAGTATAAGATCTCTGAGCCAAAATAAATCATGCTCCTCACTGAGTCAGTCACATATATATACCGTGGGTATCTCCCCACTACGTTTTTCCTGCAAACGTCAAGGCTTTTCTAGAAAACGCTAGAAGGTACCAGCAATTTATTTTCTAGAAAACAAATATATTCGCTTCTATTTTTTGATGTAAAATATTTCCACAATAATTCTAAGCACCAGTAAAGCCGAAATGACTAATTTATAGACTTAAATTCGTTACAATATAATAATAGAAGCAGCAACAGAAGCCTGTAGAACAACTGTAATTAGAAGCAATAAAAAACAAACCTCAAAGTGGACTCAAGAAATAAAAGAAGAACTAAAAATAAAGAAAATTGAATGGAGGAACTGCTTAGGTAATAAAACAGCAGAAAGGCACAACAACTATAAACAACAACGCAGAAAAGTAAAAGACACGGTGAATCAAACCAAAGAAAAAAGATAGAAAGAATTCGGAGAACGCATGGAAACCAGCAATAAGGAGAACCAGAAACTATTTCATAAAGTCCTAAAAACTACTAGGGAAGGAAGAGCACCCTAAAATATAGCAGTGAAAGATTACTTTACGAAGAACAATAAGTCATGAAAAGATGGAAAAATTAATTTGAGGAGCTGCTTCGCATTCCAGAACATGATATAAACATTATTTAGACCAAAACAGATAAGAATATAGAAGAAGAAATAACATTAGATGAAGTGGTAACAGCACTAAAAACGCTCAAAAATGGTAAATCTCATGGAAACGAAAGAATAACACCAGAAATTATGGAATACATGGGAGAAGAAAGAGTCAAGTTACTGCTAAACGTATATAACAAAGCTTGGAAAAAAAGAAAATACCAGAAATTGTTCCAATTCATAAGAAAGACGATGTAAGAGAATGTTATAATTACAGGAGAATTTCATTATTAAGTACAGCACTAAAATGTTATTAGAGAATAATAGAGAGAAGATTAGAGCAAAGGATTGAACAACACTGTCTGAAGCATAAAGTGGTTTTAGAAAAGGTCGAAGTGTACAATACAAACAAATTAGAATATTATTGACGGGAAGAAAAGCATATAGGTATAGCATTTATAGACTTGGAAAAAGCATTTGACAGGATACAACAAGAAAATGTTTGTGAAATTTTAGAAAAGAAGAGGGTAGAAAATCCACTAATACGAGCACTGAAGAGTTTCTACAAAATTAGTCGGAACTACATAAGAAATAAAAAATAAAATCGAAAACCTTAATAGCAAAGGATAGACTTAGGCAAGGAGTCCAGTTTTATTCATTTTGTTCATGGATGAAATAATGAAAGAAATCCAGAATCCAGTCTAAACTGAAAAAACTCCATGCAGGATTTGGAGATCTCCGAATGCGCCTTCGCAGATTATGTTGTTATAGCACGCAATGAAAAGAATCTATAAAACAACCTGAATGTGTGAAACGAAAAACTTATAAAATATGGACGGAAGATAAACGTAGACAAGACGAAAGTCGTGGGAATAGCAAAAGAAAAGCAGAGTTTGAATATAAAAGTATTGATGGAAATGAAGTAGAATAAGTAAAAAGATTCAAATACTTGGGAGTTATTATTGATGAAAATGGTTCACAAGAAACTGACATCAACGATAGAACGGCCAAGGTATTCCATGCTATGAAGAATAGCTTCATAAGCAAAAAAGAAATAAGTACAAGAACTGAAATGATAATATTTAATACTATTTATAGACCAATTTTAACCTACGGATGTGAATCAATTAGAATCATGATTACTCTCAGAAAGAAAGAAAAGTAAAGTTCATGTTTTAGAGATGAAATATCTGCGCAGGGTGAAGGGAGTAGCAATAAAAGATAAAATATTTAATCATCATATTAGAAAACTACAGAGTAAACCCATATATATTGAGACAATTAGAATAATGGGAACATATGAAAAGGATGGATAAAAATAGGCCAGCGAGAAGAGTATGGATGTCAAAAATCAAGGAAAAAGAGATCGGGAGAGACTGAGAGATACATGGGACAGCGCAATAGAAGAAATCGAAGCAGAATACAATTATCGTAGGGTATATAGGTAATAGCAAATAATTTGAACAAGCAATCTGTTTACTCGACCTTCCAGAGGCAATTTAAAATGTCACAATATGAGTGTGCCAACTGAAAGAAACTAAAAATTCAAGATCGAGCATTTCTGGATGATCTGAATCATGAATTAAATTATAATTCCAGCCCTTGATAATACTACTCAAACACCATACCTCATCAAGAAAACTTAGATGAATTTCTTTTATTGCGTTATATATTCAGAAAATGCCAGGGAAAAAAAAAATCTTATTACTCGTTTCCAAAGTTGCAATTCCTTTACTAACTTTTCTTGAGATAATTTTTTGTTCCTGCGCATTTGCTTCGAAAGCTGCAGAAAAGCAGTGCTTGATATTTTGATTCAGTGCACATTCCAAACAAAGAAATGTGAAACAAGAAAATTATACGTACAGGTGCACTAGAAAAGTAGAGTAGTTTCAAACAACTTCTTTTAAAACTTTTATACTTGAGAAACATCAACATAAAACATTAAAACCATGGAGAAAGAAGTTTTATTGAGAATATCGATATATTTATGGTTTCAAGATGTTCCTACTTAAAGTTTTTTTGCAAAGAAACTTGGATTCTAAGAAAATGTCTCAGACCAAATTTGCATATTTTTTACGTTATAGTAATTTCTAGCAAAAATACAACTTTCCATTACGCATGAATGAATGATGGTATTCTACGATCTTTAAAAGGTCTTGAATTGTTTTACGATGCATGGAGAAGTGAGACAATTTTTGATTAAGAGTTGATGTATATCAAATATTCAGAAAAAGAAGTTTTAAATATATTTGAAGACACTATTCTGCGACACATAAAAAAAGAGTATGAGAAAATCAAAAATTTTCCAAATTGAAGTGTTCATCTATGTTTAAATTTCAGCTTTCAAAGAGTCGGGAATCTTTCAAGAAAACTTTTGAATCAATTAATGTACTAAATTGGTACTAAAAGTCTTAAAATATTAACGGAATTCTAGGGGTCTATTCTGATACGTTAAGACAGTTGGAAGACAAGTTCTTTGTCAATGCCGTCATGGCATAGTTACATTCATAGGGACTTGAATATTGTATGTTGATACAAATATGTGATCTAAAAATGTATGTTAGTAACAAGTAAGAACGATATGCTTGTTATCAAATTCAGATCATGATTATTTATTTTTAAAATTAGCTAGATTTTGTTCTATCGTTACTATTTGATAATATGAAAATATCAAAAACTGTCTTCGAGGTGAAGAAATTGATTTGACTATGTCTCTTAATTCTGGAAGACTGTCTTCAACAATGCTGACATTGAATCACTTCTCCAATTATTTATTAGGTGGTACATGTGTCAATAGTCTCCAGAATGATTACCAATTCAATAATACGTATTTTTAACCAGCTATTTCATTCGTTTCCATTCGGTAGCTCCAATTAGCAAAGCCTGGATTACAAGCATCCAAAACAAAATTTCATCCTTTTAGTCTGCGCTTATTCATAGTAGTAAATATACCATAAATTGAAGAGAAATACCCAATAAATTGCACTAATCAAACTAAATAGAATTATGTGTTAATAATTACTTTTCGAATTAAACTGTCAAATATCTATTACAAAACGCTCGTTTCCTACACATCAAATCGTACCTTGAAAGTGAATTATGTAGTAGATTCTCGATATATTATACTTCAGTAGTAGACAGTAATACCAACCGCACGGTACTAAAATATATTTTCCCGTAAAGATAACCAGGCACATCTCGTGGTTGCATCCTATATATCGTCTGCACTATCAGACCAATATAGGATAGTGGTAGATATTTATGATGTTTTAGGAAAATAGTTTGTTAGACTTACCGCTAGTAACACGGATACAAATGATTTGCACATAGAGTAGCGACAGAACCAGACTTCTCCCTGAGGTGTGCCGGTGTGCTGGGGCCATACTGTGTCCTGAAAAATAAAATAAATCAATCAATTTTGAGGATATAATATCATGAGGAGTAATTTTTATGTATAATCATGCAACAACGTTCACAAATTAAGAAGATATTTAATTGGAAAGTACCTAGGTGATACTTATTTAGTAGTATACTTATTGACAAATGAATCTGCAACCAAGAATAAGTATTTGATACTTTTGCGAATACACATAAGTTATATTCAGTTTAAAAGTTGTGAAGCAGATTAAAATTTCCTTATATTTCTGGCATTTTGATGCTGAAGGCAATATGATATAGAAATACAGTTCCATAAATAAAAACTGTCAATATCAAATGTAATCATAATATATTGTATTTAGGAGGTAAATCACAAACAAGAAAAATTTCTCTGTGTAACGTCTTTCTTCACATTTTATTTAATTAATAGCGTCGACCGGTTTCGGATATTGAAATATCCATCATCAGGACCGGTAAAGACGCTACTAATTAAATAAAATGTGAAGAAAGACGTTACACAGAGAAATTTTTCTTGTTTGTGATTTACCTCCTAATCTCATCCACTTCACGATTTGGGCATCTTAAAATTTATCAATATATATTGTATTATTGGAACCACACAAAGATAAGACGCCAATAAAATTTCATTTGTGTATCTTCATGAATCTACAATTATTCCAAAAATATTTGAAAAGAACTGCAAATCATTCATAATTTTTGACATACATACATTTTAAAACATGAATAGTACAGATAATGAGAATAATACCAGAAGTTGAATAATCAGATATTCAAGAAACGCTTTGGTCGATGTAGTATCATTTCATTTTGAACAAAAAAAAAGTAGTTATATAATTACTTCAGGATCACTAGAAGTCCTCTTTTTGTAACTGAAATTTTCCTCATTTCTCTGCGGAGTTTTGCTGACTTCAAGAACAAGAGATACATAAGCTAGAAGAAGAAAAGGGGAATTTGATCGATTGCACTTACAAAGCTTTAATGGTCCGGAAAGTCGCCATTCAGTAAATTGTGTCTTATTTGATAAAAATTTCATTGATTGGTGTCTGATGAAATAATAATAGAGAATCAAGTTCTCACAGAAAAAAGTATATAAATAATCATTATTGACATAATTTATTCGCTGTCTCAAAATATCGTGAGAATATGTTACACAAGCATCTTCTGCATTTCCAGTTTCCGCAATTTTTTTTGAACGTACAAAATCATTACAGAGACATCTGGTTGAGAAAATTCTTCGATTAGCCTTTGTAGGAAGAAATCTTCCTATAACCATTTCAAAATTAAATGGAAACAAATTCAGCAGGTCTATTGTATCACTTATCTTTGAGTTTCAATTCCAGTGCTCTTTGTGTTAGTGGTACAAACTTTTAACGATTCGAAAACAAAGGTTTCGAAAATATCCTACTTCAATTTCAATGTCCATTCTCTAACTCGACAAACTACCACCAAAGTTAAATTGGAGTTGGTGTTGACATAGGAGCGCATTAAATCATTGTTTTCGAGTTTTGGATCTCAGCCGTTAATGGTGCTACTGGCCCACTGAATTTTGTTCGTCACTTTGTCAAATGTTTTATTTAATCTGTCTTCAAAAAGAAATACAATAAAAGCGATTGAATGATATACTTTTTACATTGTTCCAATCTATAAGAAGGTACTTATAAGTAAAATTCAATATTGATGTAATAAATATACCCTCAATGTAATAATTTGACATGAGTGTTATACCAATGTTATTTCTCAGTACCTAGTAATTATAAAGTTAAATATCAATTTTAAACGATTTTTTCGGCGTTGAGTTCCTCATTTGTCCGCTATCTAGCGTTCTTGTCACTGCTTCCTGCCAAGCTATACTTTGGTGTGGATTTTACTCGGTAGAGCGCCGCAGCGCCAAAGTTGGTCCTCTAGCGGACGTCCCCGCAACTAAAATTCGTCAATGCAGACACAAACCAGAATATAAACTTCAAGAGACAGCGACTACCAGAGGGCTTTAGTTTGAAAATCCCGCTATAACATCCAATTTTCAATTGTGTATACCAATTATGATATGGCTTGAAATTGACATAATTATTTTTTTTAAAAACACGGTTTATTAAATTCTACAATTAAATTTAAACTATCGTGCATTAAAATCTGGTTGAGTAAATGTTACATACATTAAAATATAGATAAAGACAGCATCTTATACGTCAAAAAAATATACGCAAACTTTTAATAAGATTCAAATATAATATGGCACTTTCCAACAAATTGTATTGGAAAATACGATACAATCCTATAAAATAATGATTTTCCAACTTATAAAAGAGTTTTATTATGCTATCAATGAAATTGTTCTTTTTCAACCAATTTTGCCGGTTGCAATCATTTTTCAAACCCTAATCACATCTTCACTCACGTACATCATCCTCTCTTCTCTTCCTCCTTATACCAATTTTCTTTACTATATAAAATATGACCAACACGTTGTCTGAAATATAACCAGTTATTCTGTATGTGACCATTCCACGTTACAACCACCAGCAACCCATTTTATCCGTCTCTTAAAGTTGTTCAACATCTTAGCTCCTAGCTCCACGATGTCAGAGGTTTCGAAAATGTAAGCTTTATTTAGGCAGATGTCTGAAGATCCACAAAGTGAACTAATTGTCTACCAAATATATTTTTAAGTGAATCTTGTCCGTATAAAATAGGATTGAGGAAAATGCTCAAATTTTATTAGGAATTAGGACAAAACTGACTGTGGAGCTCAAATGATACATTCCCTAAAAAATACGGTCTAGAAAATGAAAAGAGTTACAAAAAAAACACCATCTAATATGAAAATCAATTTCATAGACTAAATATTTAGATGATTCAAGATACAAGTGTAAAAAGTTATTGTTCCATGCACGAGGGACTTGGTTGAAAATACGAGTGAATCGAGTTTTTTTACAGATGTGTCTTACAGTATTTTGACTTCAATCGTCCTAATATTCGTAATACAAATAATTATTTATGAATATTTCTCCTCTTGTAAATGTCACTTTGGTGGTTACAATTGGTGACTGACTAAGACAACAACATTATAAACTGAGATGTTATTCTTTAAATTGACATATTGTTCTTGGATATTTGTATTCAAATGTTAAATTTAAAATATCAAAAAGTGATTTCAGTGTTAAAATACCTCCCAGATGTTTAAAATGCTGATAATTGGAACTGAAGGATACTCTCACTGAAATCGAGTATTAAAAATGTGCAATAAAATTTTTATTGCACAGTTTTCCATAAAAGCCTACCGACAAAAGTCACATTTCGATATTTTGATGGAAATATCCGCTTTGAGCACTCCTGAATCCATTTTGACTATTTTCGGCTTGATGTCGGTGCGTATGTGCGTATGTACGTTCGTAACTCGCAAATCTCAAAATCTGTTAGGTCCGGTTTCACCAAAAGCAGTTAAATTTATCTAGAGGTTATTTTGAGTTAGTAACTATAGTTACAATTGTATCAACAATAGTTTTCGTATAAAATAACCTCTGGATAAATTTAACTGGCTTTGGTGAAACTAGCCCTTGAACGTATAATGTTGAAATTTTGTATTTAAGACTGGTCTAGGGTCTAGCTGTACACCTTGCATTATGGTTGAAATCATCTGTACCGGAAGTGCACTTTACTTGAAACTTTTCTTCAAATCTTCCGCATAAATTCTGAACGATCAGCCGTTGGATACTGAAATTCAGTCATTAATATCGCTGTGGCATTTAAATTATTATGTTCTATTTTTGTACCAATCGGCTGAGCCGAAAGTGCACTTTATAGAACAGACTTTTCGAATTTTCCGCATAAACTCAAAAAAATTAGTTGAAGTTTTGTATCAAGCATTTTTGTAACATCTAGCTGTGCACCTCGCATTATGATTGCAATCGTTTGTACCGGAAGTGCACCTAACTCAATTTTTTTTTTAAATTTTCCGTATAAATCCAAAACGATTGAACGTAGAATGTTAGAATTCAGTATTTAAGACGATAGATGCTCATATTTTATTTCCATGGAGATCGACTGAACCGAAAGTACATTTTATTTGACAGTTTTTTGGAATTTTTCGCATAAATTTGAAACGATCAACTGTGGAATATCGAAATTTAGTATATCAGTCTGCTGTAGCATCTGAATGATTGTCCACTATTCTCATAACAATCGACTATACTTCAGTTCTTCAGTCGAAATTTTTTTGAATTTAAATTCTGATTTATCAGCTCTAGAATCTTGGAAATCAGTATTTAGAAATTTTGTAGCATGAGCATGATGACCTACTGTTTCCATAGCAACCGACTGAGCCGCAAGCGCACTTTATTTGACAGATTTTTAGAATATTTTGGATTAATACAAAACGATTAGCCGTGGAAAGATGGAATTTTGTGTTTGATTATCTTTTTATCATACGCAAAAAATATATCCAATGATTTACAAGTAAGCCACGTGATGTCCACGTCAGATTGAAAAACTGTCACTTCATATACGATCGTTGATAAAATAAAATCTGATGTTTTCACAGAATGATTGAAATTCATTGATTTGCTTATGACAAAAACAATTCTTGTATAGAAGTTATAAGTAGTTCATTTATTAATTTATTTGGTGTGATTAATTCTGTAGAATATAAAAATCTTCAAAAAAGTTCTCACGTAAGAGCTGAAGTCAGATTTTTCTTCTGATTTTTTAATTTTGTGCCTTTTGTTTACTTGGATGGGAATGTCTGGTACTTTCGGATTCTAAATCCAAAGTTTCAATATTTTACTATACAGGCCAATCAAAAATAGAGATAATGGATAAAACATTTGGAAAGTTAAAAAAATTGTATAATAGTAGACATGATTTGAGGGCACGCGTTATTGTTGGAAAACGAGCCGCTTGCGACGAGTTTTCTAATGAACAAGTGACCTAAAATGTCTTATGAAACGTGTATCTTATACAATTTTTTTTGTTTGAGTTCACATATGAATAATGAATTTTCTGTTTTGAAAATATCAATTAAGAATATTTAATTTTTCATTTGACTTCTGGTATTACTGAATCTTGACAGATACGTTATTTGTGAAAATCAAAAATACTTTTCAAAATTTGTTAATTTGAATGTTGTTGTACTTCGTAGAAATAAATTTAAAAAAACCTGAGCTTCAAAATATATTGTATTTTGATATATCAAAATGACAGGTTGCTTATCTAGGAACGTAGCTACCAACCTAATAAAAATTAGGTTTGGGTTCTATAACGAGGCACTTTACGATATCCAAACGAATTTCATAAGATACACTTTATGATACCCAAATAGAAGAACATATTTTCGGAAATGCCTTGTTTCAGAGCTATAACGATTTCAATATTTTGTTTCTGTCATATACAATTCAGAATTTTAACTTTACTATGGCAAATGAATAATTTCTCTTTTTTTGAACAGATATTCATTTGATCGTGCTCACTTTGACTTGGTAAAAGCTGGACGTTTGTGCGAGGAGAATTTTACAAATCGGAGGATGCCAAATAGAAGACTGCTCGTGTCAATTGATCATTGCCCAAGAGAATTTGAGAACTTCAAGATTCATTTAAATGACAGAGAATATATCAATATCCTTCTACAAGTTCATAATTGACAAGTATAGAATATATCAAATGAGCTTTAATTGCATTCCTTCATGATCAGCGAGTTCACAAATTCAATAGAAATAGAGTAACAAATATTCACAATACACATCTTTAGTCGGAAGAAAATTCTCATGGTTTTTTCTAAAAAATCCTTTTAATCTGAATGTATGGTCAGACTTGACGATAAACTTATTGGACCTTATTTCTTGCCTGCAAGATTAAATGCAATCACATATAGAGATTTTCTAGAAAATACTCATTTACTATACCATAAGTAGTTGAAGTATTATCGATTATTTTTGTGGTGCTATCACGAATGTTTATTGTGCTTGCATTTGAGTATCACGAGTGTGCAACACGAGTGTTATTCACAAGCACAATAAACATGAGTGATTACACCACAAAAATAGTCTATAATACTTTAACTACAAATGGTATATGGAGGACTATTCCAGGAGTCAAACTATTTTTTCAAATTAGTTTCTTAGTAACAAGTCACGTAATTTTCATAGAAACGAATAAACAACCTTCTGTCAAATTGAAAAATTGGAATTTCTTACATTTTCTTTGACAAATAATAGAGAAATAAATTGCGTTCTGATATGAAAACTAGTTCAAAAAGGTTTGGTGATAAATCAGAAGATGGAATTGATGAAGATATTCAGAAAAATATCCCATTAAATACGAAGAAAGCACGAGATTACAAATTGAAGTTATCTACATCTTTGAATAAAATATTCACTTTGACCACTAGTGTAATACCCGATTGTATTTCTGCGTGTCCAAATACCCACTGATATGCACCGTTTCTATGGCGATTTAGTTTTGTTCTACGAATGGAATAGTCTCTACTAACCATTAGATAAAAATGTGATTCACGCACAATGGAACACTTCCATATTTCACTCGAAAAGTTAGGTAATTTTTTAATGATTTTTATGATGGGAGGATTGGTAGCCTCCGGGGTATACTTAATCCAAATCCTCTTGATTTTTATTTTTGGAGCTTGACGAAAAGTTTTGTTTATTCAGCACCAGTCAATAACATCTATGACTTACATCAAAGAATTATAAATAGCTGCAAGATAATTCGCAATTAGGTCGGAATTTTCGAATGTATTCGTCAGGCCATAAAACAAAGATTATAATGTTATATTAAAGCTCAAGGTAGACATTTTAAATATTTTTCATGATATCCCAGGATTAATCAAAAAATACTTATTAGGTCTTACTAGTTGTTAGAACTGAGATAAAATTGGAATTACCAAGTCAATCAATAGCTGAACACTTCATAAAAAACAACACCACTTAAAATCCTACACTTTAAAAGTTTGACAACTGCTGTTCAACTTTCAGCGTTTACTGCGAGGACATAGTAAACAATCGCATGTCGTCCGTCACTCCTTGAATAACAAAAACGAGAATCAAGGATTGTGGACTCTGAATTGTGAAATCTGGATCGCAATATCTTGGGATTTAGAAAAACGAGGAGAGAGGAGAGGATATGCATTTTAATGGTGCTTTATGATCATAGGATTGCAAAGAAACAAGATAGAAATTGGATCATCTGAGGAATTATATAAAGTGGATTTTAAGGTCTGCATTTATAAAAGTGCCTTTGGAATTTCTTAAGTTAAAGCTCCCTAGAGAACGAAAAAAATATATTTTCATGTCAATTTTGAATAATACTCCTTCATTATTATGATAACTTGAACATTTCATGAAACTGTAGAGAGGATTAAGAAAGATGTAGGAGTCAAAATAACCTCCTCGGAAAATGTCAACTTTGCGTTTGTTAATTAAAGCATCAACATTAACGAATAGCAATCGTAGGAAATATAACTACTTGGTTGACAATATCAGGAAAATATAGTAAATTTTCTTGAAAACTTATTTTTTATAAATTTGACGGCTATTATTGGTAGCTAAGGAAAGGATATTGTGAATTGAAGTTGACATAAAAGTCCTGAAAGTTTAAATTGAAATTTTAAGTTCAAAATGTTTAAAAGTGACCAATATTGTGTATAAAAAAAATACCGCCCAGATGTTTAAAATACAAGTAATTCCACTGATAGACTCTCCAATTGAAATCGTGCAATAAAAATGATCAATAAAACTTTTATCACACAGTTTTCCATAAACGCCTACTTCTTACATTAAAAACGATCCTCATTGTTACCATATAGGCATAAAAAAATTCACTAGATTAAATGAACTCGTTTTGAATAGAACAATAATAAAACAATCTCATGTTTCGCTCGAAGTTATTCGTACATTAAGCATGAAAAACGATATAACCAAAAAGTTTTGAGGACTGTTGATTTATGGAAAAAGACTTATTCCGGTTGGGGAATACTGAAATATGCACGTAAAAGAGTTCAAACATAGTTACTGTCATACCCTCAATTGAGCTAACAATCTTCATCATTTTAAAACATCCCAAGTTGAAGCAATATACCTTAACCATCCTTTATTTCGGAATCGTTACCGCCGTCGTCCTTTGCAATAACTAATGACATGTCAATTTAAATGGCCCAGAAGTACTCCTTCAAGGCACAATTAGCTGAAAAAATTCGTTGCTGGTATTTCAAGAGCTTCACGTTGTCTTCGCAAACTTCAAAAGAATCGAATGAATCGAAATGTTCCCTGCTTTTTGAGGGATCTTAATAAGCAGTGCTGAATTCTTCATCCGTTTGAAATATTTTTATCATTCAGAATTTCCCTTTTTCTACAAAAATCTTTTGACGAAATAAAGAGCCTAGTGATTGGAGCTCTGACTGGTATTTTTGAATGAAAGAAGAGGAATTATGTTTGAGGTCGATTTAAAGAGATATATAAATATAGACACCAATATATTCGAAAAATATTTTAGACTAGAGTATGTTTGAGATAGTACTTTGAATTAAGTATATTACGGAAGACTCCGTACTGATCACAAAATTAGTTTGTTGGCAAATATACTGCAGTTCTATACAAATCTATTTGTCTTGTTGATTTACAAATCTTGATCAACAATAAGGGATGCTGAGTCACGAGAATCGTTGTCCGAATGTCATCATGCTTGTTTATAAGACAAGACTTTTTTACGGTCCTCATATTTTGACAATCATTGTGCACACAGCAAAAAAATACAGAGCACAAAATGACATTTAGTCTCACGAAATAACGGAATACATAAATGAGTAACAAGTGCTACTGACATAAATTCCCATAAAATTAAACTTAGTTTACGAAACTTGACTTCCACATGTGAAAACAGTTTGGGTATACATGACTTTTAGCAAATGTATTTATATCAAAAATATCATAACTCCTGATTATAATCAGATGAAATGGCCTCACGAAGTAGATCCCCAAAAGAGTCAATGTGATTATTATTTTTATAGGTAAACAAATTTTCTATTGCAATTTTTTTGTCTTAGAAATGGATTTAAGTAAGTAAAACAATGTCGGGAATTTTATTACTTTAAAATCACACATAAATGTACCCATTTATAGTTTTACACAAAATAATTCTTTTTACTTCTAAAAATGGCTGAGATACAGCCGAAACTGTAAAGTAGGAAAGAAAAATAATCAAAAAATTGACTCAATTCCCAACATTGTTTTACTTACTTCAATTCACTTGTTCAGTCAGCTTCAACAATTGTATCCAATAGAAACGGATGTTTACTTTTCGTCGTAAAAAAAAGCTAAATTTATTCTTTAGAGCTTCTATCTTAAACCTCCTGAAAATTAATAAACCCAGAGAATACTAGCAGATATTTTATGAATGTTTGAAGTTCCAATAACTTTTCACTTGTACAAAGTAGAAGTAAGTTTTGTGAAACCGACAAAATTCACATCTCGAGATTTTGCTGGAAATATTTATTTTGAGCATCCCTTATTCAATTTGACTGTTTTCAGCTTGATGTCGGTACGTATATGCGTATATGCGTACGTAACTCGCAAATATCAAAGCCCATCAAATGTATAATGTTCTAATTGTGTATTCAAGACTGGTCTAGGGTCTAGTTGTGCATCTCGCAATATAGTTGCAATCGTCTGTACCAAAAGTGTATTTTACTTCAAATATTTTTTAATTTACCGCATAAATCCAGAATGATTAGCCGTAGGTGACTTAAACTCAGCATTTAAGATTGCTATAGTAATAATTATCTTCTATTTGTGTACCAATCGGCTGAGTCGGAGGTGCACTTCATTAACAGACTTTTCGAATTTTCTGCATAGAAAAAAACAATATTGCCATCGTCTGTACCGGAAGTGCACTTTACTCGAAACATATTTTGAATTTTCTGCATAAATCCAAAACGATTAAACGTAGAATGTTTAGAATTCAGTATTTGAGACGCTAGTACCTTCTAAATGCTCTATATTCTATTGGCTGTAGAATATTGAAATCTAGTATTTTAGTCTGCTGTAGCATCTGAATGATTGCCTACTATTCTCATGAAAATCGACTGAACCGGAAGTGCACTCCAGTTTAATTTTGCTCATAAATTCAGAACTGCTAGTCGTAGAATCTTGGAAATCAGCTATTAGGAGAGTTGTAACATGAAAATGATGACCTACCAAAGCAACCAACTGAGCCGAAAGCGCACTTTATTTGACAGGTTTTTAGAATTTTTTGGATAAATCCAAAACGATGGAATTTTGTGCCTGATTTATCGTATTATCATATGCAAAAAAAATGTATCGAATGATTCACTAGTAAGTCACGTGATGTCCACGTCAGATTTTTTTTATTTCGACTGAAAAGGATTCTGACATATACACCCAAATCTATAACCTATAAGGAAATCTGGCTATTTCTTCATCTTGAGGTACGAAGCCCCAAAAACATATTCAAGTTTTAGAAGATAGTTTGTATAATCTTATTTTTGTTCATTAAGAATAAATTCGAGGTTATATTGATGAATATTCAGTTCAGACCAATTTCAATAGACAAAAATAAATTAGATTATTGTGGATAGAAGACTAATTTTTATATTCTATATTTTATTGAGCACAATACGACACACCAGAATATTGATTTTTATAAAATTGAATAGTATCGATCTTTGAAAGGTTCGTCCGCCAAAAAAATCTACAGCGACATGCTTAATACACTGAAGAAGGTCTTTCTTATAGTGCTATAAAAAGTATATAAAGCAGAATAGACACCAATGATGAACATCAAGCTGCAGGAACTGTTTTTGTGCCAAAACCCAGCGAATGTTGATCTTACACACTCAAAAAATCAAAGAATTAGGCTAAAGCCCAAGACTCAAGATATTTCGAAAGTTCACATTGTCTATTCTAGTTCAAGGTATGAAAAAATTATCAGCTCAATGAATTCTTGAATGTCTGAAAGCCAACCACAACATTCAAGTCGATTTATAGTTGATTTGGGGATCTTCAGATTTTTGGATCAAACGGTAAGTAATCATGGCTGAGACTTGGATTCATAGTTATGATCTGAAAAGGAACAATTGAAAAAGTGGAACAGGCTGGATTACCTGAGTACAAAATATATCGTGCACAGAAATCAACAGACTTTTTATGGACAACAGGGCAACAAATCATTGTTCTCCGTAAAAAAATAACGAAATAATTTTGGCTTAATTGATCATCTCTCATATTATCCTGTTTCAATATCATCAGATTATTATTTATTTCTAAAACTAAAAAAGGCACAAGTTTCGGACAAATTAAGAGGTAAAAAGTGTTATCAAACTCTGGTTTGCAGACCAGAATGAAAAATTTGTTTGCAAGGTTTTTCAGAACCGTCACCTCTTTCTTTGCTGGGTCAGGAATTCATCAATATTCTCTTGTATAGTTTCTTACAGCCAGCATTAAATTCAATAATCCAAGTATATGTAGTCATACTCATACATTTTGTTTCATTCAAAATTCATGATAAAATACGCATCCAAAACTTCTAGACCATTTTATTTAGAGCGAACTGGTAGATCCCAAATTACAAATACTGGAATTCCAAGCAATAAAATTCCTCCAATATTTTTCAGTGCACAAACTCCAAGCAAAAGACACAATTTCTCAATTGCCCGCGTGCATCCCCGATTTTTCGCAAGGTTTTGTTTTTCATGTTCCTTTGCTTTTGTCTTCGATTCGAGACAATCTAAAATTGTCAATCCCGCATAAATTTCATGTCGACTGAGGATAGTGACAATAAATTAAACCCCTTTACTGGAGATAATCGTATCCATAAATAATTGTTGTCAAGACTAACGTTTCGCAGAAAAGTGGGATTTAACAAAGGAAATGCTTTCGTATAGCTAACTCATGATCTACCTTTTTACTAAATCATTCCACTAGCAATATAAAAATTGGGAACTTCAGGATTCTGGAACTTTTTACGTGAAATTTGTAACTTACAGTCGATCATGTTTGAATATGATATTCTTGGTGAAGGAATACATTTAAGCTTGAGCCTTTGTATCTTATTATCCTTCACTTTTACATTATGATATTTGAGAGCTAATTTTAATAATATATTATTTAGATTGAGCTCCAGCTAATCCGCAACTAGAAACAATTCTTGGAAAAATGAGGTCAAGTCTCGTGATAACGTAGCAGTAAAACGATAATAGAATCAAGTTCAATTAATTGTAATTAAGAGAAAGGATTACTCCTCAGAACCAATACAATATAGTGTTTTACTACTACATTATCTTGAGACTTGACCTTATTTTTACAAGAATGGTTTTAGGACGGATTTCAATTATTTTTGTACGTTGCACTTGATCTAGTCTCATAATAGAGGGTTGATGACTTTACCTCACTTGAAGTCTGAATTGAATGTTGATTACAACTGAATTGAAAGAGTGAAGATGAAGAAATAAATGGGATGTTATAAAAATGCATTTTATTCAAAAAAATTTGAGACCTCAAATGTTATCTGGACTAAAGCTACGAATTTTAAGCACACGCAGATTAATCTTGAGGAAAGGTCTGCAGATTTATGAGTTCTATTCTGATCTGGAACTTTGGATTCATTACAAAGCTTATCAAATTAAATTTTGATCTTATTCAAGAAAAAAATCACTAATCCAAGATTCTGCTATATCTAAAAGTACGTCCCTTTCAAGATTCAATAGTTTAATATTTATGAGCAAAATCCAACTTCAAATATTATTTTGGAGTTATGATATTTCTCCGTGAAACCAATGCAAAGATTTGGAAACAATCGCAACTTGTGATTCGGAAATGTTCGATAGTTCTGCAGTTCTCGTTCAGTTTGTAATAGTTGCATTGACACAAACAAGAACATAAGTTTGTAACTATATCCCTTAGTTCTGCTCTGAACTTAAATCTTTTTGTGATTGTGCAGAACTGAAATCACAAGCTCAACTCCTCTTATTGCGAACGTAAAGTCGAACAAAGTCAGCACTGCGATTCATCTCTACTGATTTCAACTCAAATTGATTAGATTTCCAAATTCTTCTTTTCCTAAGAATAAAGACAACCGAGTACAAACAACACTAGATCTTGAAAAACAAAACCCCCTTCCTCTTATTACTAAGATTGAATCGATCACAGACTATTTCTTGATCCTGAAATTAACATTCAAATGAATTTTGAGTACATACGAATGCTTGATTTCTGTCTGATGAAAAGTCTTAATCAATCATCAACAAATCATAGTTCCAAATCAAATAAAAAGATTCAAGACTAAAGAAGTACTAGCATTGTTAAAAAAAAAAAGTTAGTACAGTACAAGCCCTAAAAAAGTTTTATCCATAATAAAACTTCTGTATAAAAACGACATAAAAGATTATTTTACACTAAATTTGATGACATAATTCAAGAATCCTGAAAAAACACAAAGTCTAGACGTCTAGCCGCCTTACATTAGACGAATTGAATGCATTTTTAAAAATTCCTCCCTCAGCAATATCTCGTTCCTTCTTACACCATTTTTTTCTAAGCCTGTGGTTTTTCTAATGCATCCTTTAGACTGAATAATTTCTCCGGTCATTGCTTTGAAACTAGAAGACGAAAAACAAAATCCCAGAGAAGTGATTCAAACTGAATGCAGAAGCAGAACTGCGGAGCTAGTATCTAGCATGGAATGATGTAAAATCGAGGATTGTAGAAGCACTGGATCGAAGAAATGGACTGCGTTATACTTAACCTTAATTTCTACTACTCGTTCTTGCAATTCGAAGAGAAAACTTTCAGCAAACGACGTAGAAATATAATTTTCGTAAGAATTTTGTATATTCAGTTGAGTATTCTATGCAATTTCAATCTAACTTATTGAATTTGGAAACGATAATACGATAACAGCTATTTATGTAACAAGTACATAATCTAGGACTTTCCTGGACAACGTAGAGTTTCATTTCGTGGATAAAATTAGAATATCGTTATTGTTTTCAATTAGATTTTCTCTACAATTTTAATTAAAATGGAATTCAACAATAGTATATTGTACAAAAAGTATTGAAAATTACCTATTTCACACGAGGTGTGTAATTTTCAGCACGAGACGGAGTCGAGTGCTGGAATCACACAAGTGTGAAATAGGTGATTCTATACGTGTGGTACACTATACTTTTTCTACGATTACAGTTTTAATGAAATATGTAGGTAAATCATTCGTATAACTGAGATTTTAAAGCTATTTTCACAAATGTAAAATAATTTAGGCATTTTAATTGTTTGCTCTGCTTATTTATTGTGACATTAATTTTAGCTATGATTTGGAACATTATTAATATATTTTCTATCTGTTGATTGACATTTCATTGTTGTGTAATCTAATTGTTGCAAACTACGGAAAGATTGTATCTGATTGGCCCACTCTCACAGGCGACCTTCTGATTGGTTCATTAGTTAGAGTTTTCTGTGATCTCGGGTAGCGTGTTTTCTAAATTTTCGTCACTAACCATTTTCCAACTGAAGTAATGATATTTGTGGATATCTAATTTTGGTTATGATACAATAATTACATACATAATTTCTCGATTTCAACAGAATGTGATGGAACGTATGTTGTCTGCTTCAATTTGACAGTTGTGATTCGTAGTATTGCCAACCTTCGAAATATATATTACAAGAATAAGAAAATAATTCCAACAGAACTTAGTGCAATTTTGTTATATAAATGTGGCTTATAAAAGAGCAAACAGAGATTTATATCAAGTCCGTGATATTTATCAATAATCTAGCTAAATATATCATATATATCATCTAAAGAATATTCAGAATGAATCATCAATATATAAGTTGGTCAAACTGGTGTGAGAAATCATTTCTCACGACTTTTCGCACAGTTATGTGAAATTGTAAGTTTTCTAGTTGTGTTTTGTATGAGAAATATGTTGTTTTCTATAGTGATTGTAGAAAAACTGGTTTTCATGGCGTTAAATAATGTTTCAAACAAATCTTGGCAAATTGGCGGCTTCGGTCGTTTTCAGTACGATCTGAAGTTGACGCAGGCTGTCAAAACTATCATCCCTAATTTTTATATTATCATTACTGACAGTTATAATGGAATATCATTTTTTTGTATGATATCTGTCAAGCAACAGGATAATGCAGCAACATTCGTCATAAATCTTCTTTAGATGCATCGAATTGGTAGTGGCATTGGCAGTACGGAATCATTATGAACGAATATTCATTGTTTCACGTCAGTGAATACAAAAAGAACCGCTAGAGGGAATTACTCGAGCTAAACAGCCTCAATTCGTTTAATTTGTATTTATTATTGTCTGTTCAAGAATGAATATTATATTTATTTGATGTAAACTGAGTTTTATTGGAATAAATATCACAATATAAATGTGGAAAAAGGAGAAACATACATTTTGATTTAGGTGTATTCAAATCGGATGTGGCTCAAGTTGTCGGGCTCTAATTTACAAAAGCCGGACTCGACGCTATATTGGGCCCGACATTTCGCCAAAAAAAATTTTTAAAACCGTACGTACCTTTACGAAACCGGTCATACGTTTTTAAAAATAAAAAAAGATATGGTTCGTATTAAAGGTGTTTATTAATCATTATCCATTTTAAAATTACAATTTTTTTACTGAATTAACTACAACAATATTTAACAATCAATTCTATACCTTACATTCCTATGGTTCAGTCTTCTGTACACCATGAGTACGTTCTACTAGGCAGTCGCAACGATTTGCTCACGACCGCAGTTTTTGCGGAACGATGCGAAGGTCTGTTAAATGTCAAATAAACTGGCAATTCGTGGTTAAGATCAAAAAGTAAGGTATTAATAGAATTAAACGAACCTGTAGCAAAAAGAATATATAAATGGAATGAATTCAGAATGCATGGGCAAATCAATCTCTCATAAATAATGAATAATGATAATGAGAGACCGTAAAATTATCTGTCATATTTATTATTTATTTATTTATTTATTTATTCAATGAGGTTATGCAACAGGACGAATCCCAATAATAGCACAACACAATCAATTTACAAGAAAAAAATATAAAAATTATCGACATAATAAACAGAGTAAACTAATATTAATAACTTAGTTTAGAAACTAGACATAATATGCTTCAAAGCAAAAACTTTAAATGTACGTAAGCTACATGTGAAAATATCTGGTGAATTACCAAGAGATAACAATTTATTGAATATGACAATCATTCGATATATAGGAGAATTTAAGGCAAAGTTGGTTCTGCAAGTATTTAAAATGAACATTTCAATTGATCTGGTGGAATAGGAGGGTATTCTAAACAAAAATTCATTAAGTATATTCGGACAACTATAACAAGATTATTTTAAATTTTGAAAACAAAGGATGATTGAAGTAAGGCTCGTCTATTTTCAAGTGATGGAAGAGAAATTATAATTTGTGGAAACCTTTTATTCAGAATATGAATGAATTTTCGATGAATACTCTCGATTCTGCCGACATATATTTTATAAAACGAAGACCAACAAACAGTGGCATATTCTAAATGACAACGAACAACAAAAAAGTACAAGCCAACTAGTGTTTTGTAATTTTTGAATTTCTCGCCTATCCTTAGAATAAATCCAAGCATTTTGTAGGCTTTTTTTACTACAAAATCAATGTGAAGATCAAAAATAAGCTTACAGTCAAAAATAATACCAAGATCTTTTACTTGAGATACACGAGAAACGTTATTATCATCAATGTTATAAATAAACTCTAGAATACTTCTATTACGGGAGAAAGAAATGAGCGAACACTTGCTGTGATTGAGAGCTAAATCATTTAGTTTCAAATAAATACTCAATGTATCTAAATCTTCTTGAAGAGCGATACAATCAGATATAGAAGTCACAGGATTATATACCTTAAGGTCATCGGCATATATACATGATGAATCTACAATTCAAAAAGCAAGACTTGATATCATTAATGAATATAATAAAAAGAAGAGGCCCTAAATGGGATCCTTGTGGAACACCTGACGTAACAGAAAAATAATCGGATGAATATCCATTAACCTCTATGCATTGTTTCCTATTTTCAAGATATGATTTAAACCAACTCAAAAGACTGCCATGAACACCATACGTCTCAAGTCTCGATATTAAGATAGAGTGATTAATTTGATCAAATGCTTTACTGAAGTCAGTGTACACAGCATCTACTTGTGCTCTATTGTCTATATGTTTAAGAATGAAATCTGAGTATTCAACCAAATTCGTTTCAGCAGACCTACCAGAGTAGAAACCGTGCTGTTCCAAGTTAATAATATTTTTGAATGATGCAAATGAATATTTATATATTATTTTTTCGAATATTTTCTCAAATATACAAAGCTTTGAGATGGGACGATAGTTTTCGATCAAGTTTCTACTACCATTCTTATGAACAGGAACAACAAGAGCTTTCTTCCACAAACTTGGACGCTGACCTTCAGCAAGCGATTGATTAAAAATTATTGTTAGAGGATGGCATAAAGACAATGAGCAGTTTTTTATAAATATGGGAGGAATACCATGTGAGCCTGCTCCCTTGTTTATATCCAGGGTTGATATCATTTTACAAGTTTCATTCTCCGTAATGGATAATTTACTTAGATTAATACTAGAGTCAACATGCTTATGAAGAAATTTTATAGTGTCAGTCTTTGTACTATTATCTAAAAATACAGAATTAAAGTAATTAGCAAACATGTTGCAAATCTCACTGCCATCGCATGAACTAGTATCATTTATATTAGGTAAGAGTTACAGGCATTGAATAGGTAATTTTGACAGCTCCGAAAACAACTTTAATAAATAAAGCCAGTGTTTAAAATGGCTCACGTGGGAGGGGTTCCAATTGGAACCCCTTATAACCCTGATCCAGGAGGAACGAACTTACCTATGGAGAAAAGTTTGGAAAGTATAGTAAGAGAATCGTATGACGTTATCAATAATGATAACAGCATTACTGAAGTACCTATGATAATTCAAAACTTAAGATTCAAACGACCAAATACAGAATCGCAAAATACTCATAGTGGTGTGAAACATAGATTCATCTCCTTGGATACTATACAAACCAACTCAGATTTGAATAATTCAAATACTATTACAAATAGAATTGAAACAAATGAATCAAATGAGTCATCTGTGATGAAACACAACAGAATTCTTCAATAACTGCTTCACATCAATTATCCAACTCAAGCCATAACAACAACCTCTCCGAAAAACTAAAAAACAGATATTCAACAAAAGATGCCGGACCATATTTTGTTTATGCAGAATCAACAGAAAACAATCTTGGTAATTTACATCCGATGTCCTTAGGTAAAAAACTGATCCAATCATATACTGGTAATAAATCAGACATTATTAACATAACCAGAATGACAAAACATACAATAAGAATAGAGCTTAAAAGTGCAATATTGGCGAATGATCTCATTGAAACGAATCCATTCAAAAATGATAAAATTGTGCTGTTCATCCCTACACATAAAGTAATTCGACAAGGAGTCATAAGATACGTCGATACAAACATATCAGAATCAGAATTATTACAAGATATTGAATCTGACATACCAATAGCACAAATTAAAAGAATTACACGCAGAGCTAATCAGGATTCAAATCAGTTTATACCGACACAAACCGTGATAATTCACTTCAAATCGCAAACATTACCAAAACATGTTTATATCAACAGATACCGCTGTGAAGTCTCGCCATATGTATACAGGGTTACACAATGTTTTAATTGTCTGAAATATGGACATTCGGTCAAAAACTGCAAATTCTCTGCAAGATGTAACAAGTGCAAAGGCGATCATAATTCCCGTACGTGTACGGTACAATGCTCTCCTCAATGTATAAACTGTGAAGGTAACCACTTAGCAACTGACTATAAGAAATGCACTATTTATGCAGAACAGAAAAAGCAGAAAGAAATCATGGCTTACTGTAATTTATCTTTTCCTGAAGCCAAAACATTTTACAAAAAATCATATGCACATGCTGTCATACATAACACTAACACAAGTAACCCGCAGCTTGAAATAAATAATACAAATTCAATTACAAGCGAATTGCGTAATTCTATAAACAAACCATTAAATATGAATTCTCATTACAATTCATTACCTACGTTACACAACACAATAAACAAAAGTTCTCAATCATCTCATCTACTTCCAAAAAACAATACCTTACCTAATACGAGTAGATTGTTATATGACACTCCTTTAACGAATCCCAATCCCATTGAATGTAATCCTTACCCCCCACAATATCATTTAACCAAATCAAATAACTTGAACTTAGATTTACTAACAAATATAATGATAAATATACTTCAGTCAATAATGATAAAATCAAATAGCTCCAGTGGACAAATAGACAACTTATATTCTTTAGTAAAAGATATGCTATCGGAGGGGCTTCAACAAACAAACACCTATGGATAGTTTAAATATCTTACAATGGAATATTAGATCCCTTAAAGCAAATCGTAATGCTCTTGAAATATTACTACAACACTTCAAAATTCACGTATCAATATTAGCCGAAACTTTCTTAAACTCTTCAACCAGCACGTCTCCCAACATATCAGGATATAATATCATTCATACAAATAGAAGTGATGGATATGGAGGAAGTGCAATCCTGATCCGAAAATCATTAAGTTACTCGATACTAAATATCAACCAGCCGTCACAAAATAAAGTACAAATAGCTGCAGTTAAAATTTATTTAAAAAATGAATCAATGATAATTTTATCAGTATATTGCTCACCCAAACATAAACTAAATCAACTATTTTGGAATAATATCTTTGACCAAATACAGGGCCCAGCAATCATTGCTGGAGATTTTAATTGTCATCATAGCATGTGGGGCTGCTATATCAACGATAACGAAGGAATATCTTTACTTGACAGCATTGATAACCAGAATTATATATTTTTGAACGACGGAACCGAAACAATTCAAACATTACCACATCAACGTAAAAGTGCAGTGGATTTGACCATTTGCTCAGCAAATATCGCTGTAAAATCTTCATGGCAAGTAGTTAATGACACCAATGGATCAAACCATTATCCAATTATCGTATCTGTGGCACTAAATACAAATTCACAACATATATCGAATCTAAATGCAGAAAAAAAGTGGAATATCAATAATGCTGATTGGGAAAAGTATAACAACTTATTACTGCGTCTATCAAAAGATTTTATCATGCAAAATGAACCAACTGTAGATTACGATAACTTTATGAAAATGATAAATGAAGCTGCGAAATTAGCTATTCCTACACATAAGAAAATATTCAATAACGCATTTAAACCAAAACCATGGTGGGATGCGGAGTGTAAAACTGCACAAGAAAATCGCAGAAAAGCCTACAAAGATTACAAAAATCAAAGAACGGAAGAAAACTACATCAAATGCCAAAGAATCTCGGCATACGCCAAAAAACTTTACAAGAAAAAACGTAAACAAAATTGGTCAAATTTCTGTGAATCCTTGAACAGAAATATACCAATGACCGAGATATGGAGGAAAGTGAAATTTTTCAATAACTATAAATGTTCAAAAACTAGTATCTCCCCGTCAACTGAATTAATGTACGAATTTTTAGCCAAATTAACTCCAGATTCCACTGATCTCCCAATCAACACAATGACCGATCTGAATAACCAATATTTAGAAAAATCTATTACTCTAAGTGAGTTGGAAAATGCACTTGAACTAACCAGTAACACATCACCCGGTATCGACAATATACACTATACAATGCTGTCTAAAATGCCTAAAATCGCAAAAAAGTTATTGACTTATATATTTAACAACATACTTTATAGTGGAACACAAATTCCATCCTGGCAAGCACATATGATAGTTCCTCTAGTAAAACCAAACAAAGATCCAAATACGCTGGATGCATATCGACCAATTTCACTAACATCCTGTGTATTAAAAACGTATGAAAGAATTTTGAAGAACCGCATAGAATGGTGGATGGAATCAAAAAAATTATATCCTCCTACTATGAATGGATTTCGCAAAGGGCGAAGCTGTACCGATAATATCTGCGCTATAACAAATGATATTCAACATTCATTCTCAGAAAATGAATACCTTATGGCAGCATTCATCGACATAAAAGGTGCATATGACAATGTAAACCTACATATATTAAAAAATAAGCTTAGTTACATAAATATTTCACAAGTAATGATTAACAGTATACTATCACTAATGAACAATAGAATACTATTTGTAAGACACAATAATCAATTAATAGGACCAAGATACACATCGCAAGGCCTACCGCAAGGAGATGTATTAAGTCCAATTTTGTTTAATATATATTGTATGGATTTGTTCCAATTAATTCCTCCGTCGATAAAAATTTTAAGCTACGCCGATGATTTCTGTCTATATACCTCATCGAAGCAATTAAACGAATGTACTACCCAATTAAATATAATTTTCTTCACTTTGCGAAAATGGTTAATGGATAATGGATTAGAATTGGCTCAAAATAAAACAAAAATATGCATTTTCACTCGACGTCGATTGACATATCTACCAGATAGACTTACACTAGGTAATTACAATATTCAGATAACTGCTACTGTCAAATTTTTAGGTATCATATTTGATTCAAAACTAACATGGAAAGCTGAAATTGGATACATTATAACAAAGTGTGAAAAAGCAATAAACGTAATAAGAATCATAAACGGTCTGAAATGGGGTGCGGATCCGGCAATATCTATATTATTCTATAAATCGTACATAAGATCAATAATCGATTACGGTAGTATCGTGTATGGATCCGCATCAAACGCAGATCTAAGTAAGCTGGATAAAACTCAGAATAGAGCTTTAAGAATATGTATTGGGGCCATGAGATCGACACCAACACATAGCTTACAAGTGGAGTGTGTCGTACAACCACTGCTTGTTAGGCGTATGCAACTCGCGGAAAAATATTTTATAACAAGAAAATCTATTAATAATCATCCGATACACGAAAAAATGACAACATTAGCAGCTGAATGTCTTACAAATAAATTTTGGCTGAATAAAAACACTCCGCCTATCATAAATGCCTTTATAAATTTCTCTCAGTCAAATTTTCGGATGTCAGAACTAAATTCTTTAGTATGCTATCGATATCAATATAACTACTCATTACCGAATTGCAATACATATCATAACCTCAATTTAACAGAAGATTATATATCAAATAAAGGAGCAGTGAATCACATATATTCAGAAAATATTGACAATGAATTTAAAAATCACCATAAAATCTACACCGACGCATCAAAAACAGCAGCCGGAGTAGGAGCAGCTTGGTTTGACGCACACAAAGAAAAATCACAAATGTACCAACTACCATGGTACACTTCTGTATACCATGCTGAACTATTTGCAATTAAACAAGCAGCACACGCAATAGAAAATTACATATGCAACACTGAAGTGATGAATTATTTAATTATATCAGACAGTCAAAGCGCGGTGAAGAAACTGAAGTATCCTGGATTCAAACAAAATAACCCTATCATATATCAAATATTAGACAAGATAGAAAACTTCAAATCTAATTTTAATATAAGTATAAAAATTATATGGATTAGAGGTCATAACAATATTATCGGTAACGAAGAGGCAGACCGACTTGCAAAATTAGCTATCACAGAAGGAACACCAGTACGTTTAGAAATCACTCCAACAGAATATATGTCTATACGAAGAAGGCAATATCAAATAATGTGGCAAAGACAATATAGTGAAATATCAAGAGAAAAAGGAAAACACTTCTACCAAATACAACATTTGATTCCTGATACCCCTTGGTTTCACAAAGTCAATATACATAGAAAACTAACAACAATATTGTGCAGACTGCGCTTCAACCATCATCGCCTCCCTAACCATCTATATAAGATACATATCGTAAATTCAAATTTATGCGACTGCAACAATGTGGACATAGCGGATATAAATCACTACATCTTCAAATGTAGCAAATATAACCGAAATAGACAAAGCTTCATGAATATACTAGCCATAGAAAGTATTGCTCTCCCGACCTGTATAGCGACATTACTTGCGACAAAAAACATGAAAATACATATTAACTTGGCTAAATACATAAGTGAAATAGGGCTCACAATATAAAAGATATGAGTAATAAATAGCTCAAGGCTAATGTTCATCAAGAATAAGGCCTACTTTGATTTAAAAAAAAAAAAAAAAAAACTAGTATCATTGAATATCATATTAGAAGGTATGCTATGTTTTTTGACAGAAGAAACGTACGACCAAAATTTCTTAACGTTAGAGGGTATCTCATTCTCGATATTCTCGATATAGGTCGAGTAACAAACTCTTGTGACACATTTCACTCTTTTCCGCAATAAAGAAAACTCTTTGTAATAAAAATCAGTTTTAAAACGCTTATATTGATGAATAAAAATCTTGAGCCACCCGAAGTAATTTGAAATCGAAAATACAAATTGAAAAGACACCTTTTCGATGGTCGCGATCAATGACGTCATTTATAACGTATTGATCTTGAACGTAAAGACCGCGATCATCTTGTGAAACGATTATTGAGCCGATATGAGTGTTGCGGTCGCCTAGTGGAACGTACCCTATATGTAAATATAATAATATGTAATCCTTCAGGTTGGGCTTGATTCGGGTTAAGAACTGATCAGGCTTAGACCAGATTGTGAAACAATAAATTTGGATCAGTATCAGGTCCGGTAGGATTTTGATTAGTTCAGGTTGGTTTGGATTCGGGTCGAGGTGGGACAGGTCGGATACAGTTGAGATGCGGATTGGATAGGGTTGGGCCAGATTTTTGTTCAGTTTGAATCGAGTTGATTAAAATTCAGTTACAATTTCCGGGAATTGCAGAACGCTACTATGAACTTGGATAAACCTTCGGTTCATAATTAGCAGCTATATACACTTGGTTGTGATAATTATCGGAAGGAAATGTAAGGTAGCATTTTAATCTAGAATTTCTAAGATAATGATAAAAAGATGTGTCCACGCATAGGGGGACATTTTTTCCACTCTATTTCTTCCATTCCTTTTTCTATATCGCACTTTCCTTCCACTCAAACTTCATTTTCACAATTTTTTCCCGTTTTATTTGCTACTTTTCTACGCTATAATCTGATGATACATTTTTGTAGCAATTTGATTCAAATATTAGTCAACCTAAACAGTTCGGTTTAGGTTACGTTTCCGCTAGGATTTATTTATTATTTATTAGCCTCATGTTTAATAGGAACTTTTCACATAATTTCATCCATTTTGGAGCTGGGATAGGTAAACAAAAAAAAGCTTATCGGGAACGTAGACTAAACCGAGTTTTTCAGGTTAACTTGTATTTCAAAGAAAAGTTTAACAGAAAAACAACAGATTGTCGAGGAAATCAGTATTAAAACAGTGGTTTCAAAGTCATACGAGCCTGACCCCCACTTGTTATTATTTTTGGAAACTTTTTACAAAAACTCATCCATTTTGAAAATGAAGTCCATCATCGACAACATTACCAAATTATTTTCCTCAATGATGTCAGTTTTTGAATCAGAGTGAGAAAAAAGTGGAACAAAAGAATTGAGGGAACAAATATATAGTGGAATAAAAACTGGTGAAAGAAAGTATTGGGAAAACAAATGGTATACAACCGTCTCCATGAATTAGAATATAGCCTCCGAGCTCATTACTTGATAGAACGTAAATAATCCAGGATAAACGTTTTGCGTTTGCCATGTATCTTTATCAAATTGAATTAGATTAGATCAGAACACTGATTAATGTGAAAGTATTGTAACGAATTCTCTACTTTGAAGTCTAGAAGCATTCATGCAATCACACTATTCTGGATGCCGCACAGGCAGGTATATAAAGGCACGCGGTTTGAGCTTCAGGCATTTGATAATTGAGAAAGCAAGTGGCGTTTCAAGCGAGAGTCAATGGAAATAGACATGGTGCTTAGTATATTTTATGTGAATGAATTTTTAGTTCAATTATTAGTGTATTAAGTTTGTATCAGAACTTCTTCTGTTTTTATTAATGTTCATCAATTTTAATTCAGTTTGAACTCAATAAACGTTGTGTTTAATTTTTGCTGGAAATTTCTGCAAAAAGAGATCAACAAAATCAGATTCTTCCTACTGGAATCACGCTGATAAATAATTATTGCCATTCTTATATTAATATTAATTGATAATTAGAACAATTTGTGGAGAAATTTTAAGCGATCTAAAATGTATATAGAAAATTGTCAATATCCTCTTTTAAGGTGGATAATACCCCTAAATTTTCCAAAAACCACAGAGAAACCATATTTATCCTGAGAGGGCGTACCTCGCACGTGCGCATGCAACGCGAGCACGCGTGCGTCTCATAGCGCGTGGCAAGTATCCTTCCAAAACAGAGAGAATAAAATATCATCTCCGTAGACTAAACAAGGATGAAATGATACCACGTTGTGTTGTAAAGATCAATAAGCTTTATCAAGTTCACAAACCGTTCCTGAGCGTCGAGTGCTGCTATCTAGTGGCAGGATGGTGAACTAAACATTGGCTGCCACACCCCTTAAAACAGTGGCTAGAAAACAGTGGGAACGGCCCGGACAAACCCACTTGGAGGGAGATATCGAATTTCGAAGGAACTGTAAGAGTTGTGATGATAAATAATTTAGCAGATTCATTAGCCAAACAACTTTCATTGACTATTTTAACAATGTTTTGGAGAATTTTAAGTGGTAAATACGATGTAGAACTACTGGAAATTCTATTATGATATGGTATAATCCATTGTGAGTATATTCAAGCGTCTGTTCGAATTATTTTTTTTGGGTCAGGATCATGATATATATTTTCTTAGTTAGAATAATGGGAGACAATGCAATCCATTATCAGCTATGTATTGTTGGTTGCGTCGTGTTACAAACTTAAAACACGGAATAAGTTTTATCATAATTAAAAAAATATATATATATCAACTCATTCATAGATTTATGATAAGATCTGATGTCTAAGTACATGTAGTAATGATTGAAATGTAAGATATGAGATTTTAATAATAAACTTCACAATTTTTCAGAGCAAGATACGAAAAATGTATTCAATATTTCAAAGCAGTTTGGAAAAACGGTTATATCAACCCAAACACAAACATACCGTACCTATATCAACGCCAAACCATCAACATGTCTACTTGCAGGTACATGAATCGGTTTTGCGTTAGAATCAATATCTCCGTCTTCACAATTCAATAATCTGAATTTTAGGTCTTGCCAACAAGTAGTCCAGTCAAGTTAGTCCTAAAAATATGGGTGCCCTTGCATAAATTCCCAAGAAGCTGAAAATTGGCATGAACGTTAGGGATACCATTATGATAAAGTTGTGAAAAGTCCCCATCGATCCCATGTGTGCAAAACATTTTATGCGAGGTCAAAGTTCGTAGAAATGGGTTTTTCAAATTGTTCAACGAAATTGTCACTTTAATGGTCAAAATAGCTCAGACAAAAATTATAGATCTTCCAATTCTCTACAAAAATGGTCCTTACACTTTTTTTCCTAAGATTTGCCATTTCTGAGAAAAAGCCATTCCAAAGTTATATTTTCAATAATATGCATGACTACGCTGCCTATGTACATTATGGACGTATAATATGAATAAAACTATCAGTCTGCGTGACTAGTACTCGTACATGAATATTGAATGATAATTCTAAAAATATGAAATGAAAAGAGACCTAGTCCCTCATTTTATGTGGCCATGTAGCATAAGCAACATCTGTCTTCTGTTCAATTGTCAACGTGGCAGTGTACGTCTGTTACTTACTTTAAATTATTTGCATAGATAAGTTGCATTACGTAGCTTTTGCAAAACATACTCGTAATAAAAAAGGTGTTCAATTAGCTTCTCTTCCTCCGACCTTGGATTCTGCTCATCAACATTTTTATCGAGTATATTACCAGGTTCAATTGTGGCTTGATAATGAACTGGATCCAGAATAATGGGGTTGGAAGCTAATTAATGATGTATTGGAACCAATCGACGCTCTACTCCCCCCTGCACCAGAATAGCTCCTAATTACTATTTTTTCTAGATGCAAGAAGGGGTGTAATTCGAAATGCGGCAGCAAAAAAATAGGCTTACTTTGTTCACCAGCATGCACCAGCTGTGAAGACCAGTCGTGTTCAAATGCTGAATCTCCAACAGAAGATGATCCTTACATCAACGACGGAGCAACTGATGTATCGCTGTTTGAACAGTTTATGTCAACTCAGGAAGATGAAGAAAAAGAAGAAGCAGTTGAATAACAAGACTTAATATTATATTGAACTTCGATATAAAGACCGTGGAATAGGACTATCGGAGAAACCACGACGAAAACTACGCTCCAAGTACACTACTTCATAGGTGGCGTGGAAGCGTGTGCATATTATAGAGAATATAACTTTAGAATAACTTTTTCTCAGAAATAGCGCATCTTGGCGAAAAAAGTGTAAGGACCATTTTTGTAGAGAATTGGAAGATCTATAATTTCTGTCTGAGCTATTTCTATCATAAAACTGACAATTTCGCTAAAAAATTTGAAAAATCCGTTTCTACGAAGTTTGATCTCGTATAAAATTTTTTGCACACATGGGATCGATGGGGACTTTTCACAACTTCATCATAATGGTATCACTAGCGTTCATGCCAATTTTCAGCTTCTTGGGAATTTTTGCAAGGGTGAATGTCTATTTTGACTGGACTAAAGGGAATAATTTATCATTTATACTTTGGAACTATGTGTCATTCCATTTCCCAAAAAAAGGTTGTAAATGGTCGGTTCTGCATTTATTCAAAGTCGTGTACTAAATTCCTTTGTTCTGCTTTTACGTGCAACAAAATAATAATTACTTGTGGCAGGAACTACGTGGTGTTTTATCCTCATGATAAATTGAGAGGCCTGTTCATTTGTCTTTCCCTTTATGCTTAAATCAGTTGATGCAGAAAAATGTTTCTGGTTTACCATTCGAGAATTTACAGTGAGAACTTATTAATAGTATTTTTTTACTATTTCACGTTTTTCTGCTGAGAAAGAGGGGAAAAAATGACTAATCTAGATAGAACAATAATTTTACAGAATTATACACGACTTAAGGAAAGGGCGAAACTCAAGATAAATATTCATCTTGCGTGCAGTTCAAGAAACAGAAGAGTTCCTAACGCTTGTCGGTGGTAAACCTTTAAAAGGGTTAAAGTAAAAATAATTCAAAGGGACTAAATTTTACAAGATGTTGGTATTTTTCTCCGAAAACAAGATCGAATTCCTCGTCGTTTACCGATTTTGACGCAGCTCTACAACTTAATTTGATCGAGTTACATCCTTTTGAGCATCCCTACTTTTCAACCTGTTAAGAAAAGCAAAAATTTTCAGCTCATTTCTTGCTAATAATTTTTGAAAAGTGCTTATATCTCAAATAAACGTTTAAATTTCTCTACAATCAATTTGGCAGCTTTGTACTATTGAAATGGATGAAATTAGAGAAAAATACACGGAAAAGTACATTTCTAGGAAGAATTTTACAGGACCGGATCTGGGAAATTCAGTATGAAGACACCTTATGTACAAGCTTTAAAAATTATTACAATTTTCAAGAATATGAGAACTGTATTCGGGATAGCCGGGAGTTTATTTTGAAAAAAATTCGTTTGAATATATCTTATACATAGCTTTCATCCCAGATTTCAAACACAAAATTTTAAATTCAAGACAAGGGAATTCCAACTGCTTATTTGACGAGGGAAATTTCACAATGCTGCAAATTCATTTGAGAATGAAAAATTATTAATGTTATTGAAATAGTTTATTAAACGTTTTAAGTCTTATTATAAATTTATTATGAGCTTGCACGATGGTTTTATCTGAAAATATTATGTACTAAAGCTGGCACATAGTCTTTTGTCCACTTTGGTCAACTTTCAATCATAATGATCACAAATAAATCAGAAAATAAATTCAAAAAGTTCAATTCTCTCAGCAAAGATTTCATATTGAAATTCATCTCGCAAATTACTATCTTCGTCAATTACTGTGCTTAAAATCAAGCAGTTTGGGCAAACCTACCGAGCAGCAGCTTTCATTTAGTATCAGTGTCAAGTCTGTAAGTGCTGTAGTTGCTGAGAACGCAGCGTCACGCCAGACAGCCAGCCAAAGTGAATATAATAGCGTATTTTTTTCCAAAAATGCGCTGTAAAAGTTGGCTGTTTTTGAACAGGAAGAAGCAAAATTCAGTGATATATTATTTTTCGATTAATAAAGTTTTTGCGTCAAATTGTTTTTGAGAAATTAAGTATTAATTGAGGCGTACGACATGAACTTGTTCGAGTGAACATTCAGAATACACCGACAATGAAAGATTTGAGAGAATGGAGGACAAATTTATGTCCCACTCATGAAAAACCATGATTCCAGACATGTTGAGGCATTGCAGGATCTCAATCTGTAGAAAATGTGGTTCGATTAGACCATCGAAATTTCGAGAAACTCAAATTGTCAATATCATGATGTGACGACACAACACTTCCCCGACCATAAAATTCATGGCCAGTTTCATCACTGTTTTAGTAATTCAGAGTGTTGACTCAATCAATTGCGTATTTCATAGTGATAGATGTCGTTGTCAAAGTGTCAACTGTTATTGTCAAAGTGACAGCTGTCGTTGCTAAAGTGACAGACGGCGGTCATGTTTTAGTCCTTACATAAAAAAAGTATTTTTAAAGATGAGGAGTCCTATTATAGATTTCCGGGGTCTTTAATTCATTAGAACATACAGTTTCGACATTTGATCGCCAGAAGTGTAATTTAAAGATGGTAACGTGGATTCCACTAATTATTTAATCTTGATATTTACTGAGTTTATCTTCCCGAGAGCTTCAAATTGATATCAAACTAGACATTATTCAAATAATTTGTGAACAAAACAATTGGCAATCGTTTAAATATCCTCTTCAACACTTTTACTATAATTATCTCCGCAAAAGCTTCAACACAATAGAGCCAAATTACTGAATTAAAAAAAAAAGACGATCGTTTGCATGTGATGTCCAAATATATGGTTTTACCTTATTGAGAATTCATCAGAATTGTGTTTTTTTTTCTTGTGAGTAAAATCGTTAACAAAACACAGACTTTTCCTCCATTACAATGTTTTGTTGCTCGCGTTTCATTAGATAGTTAACTGATAGATATTGAGGCTAGAAGCTATTTATAAAACAATGCGAAATTCTCTCATAGCTTTCTTAAAAATAATTCCAATTAAAACTTGATTCTGGTAATAACCTCATCAAACAATAATTACTATAGTTCAACTAATTTATGAAAATCCCAACAATTATGTAGCTCTTAATTAATACAGATGTAGTCAAATTCTCCTTTTTTCACCATTCATGTTATTATAAATATATTCCTCGTATTTTCTACAACTGAATAATGCAATTTAGTAACGACGAATTAAAAAAAACACACGCATTTTAATTAGGAAATTTTAATAATGACAAATGAACCGCTGATAATTTTCAAAAGTGTTTCAGGTGAAAGTTGTGCCAAATTATTCAAGGATTAATTTTAGTTATCTCATATTTTATGATAAATACTACCATTTATAGAATAAACGCAAAAAACTAAAAAGCTCCATCAATAAATTTTTGGTATCACTATTTGAAAAAATCTGACGTGAACATCACGTGACTTACTTGTACATCATTGGATATATATTACGATGTGATTTTGTGTTTGATCATATATATCATTGGATATATATAATCAAACACAAAATCTCATCGTTCCACAGTTAATCGTTTTGGATTTACCCAAGAGATTCTAAGAATCTGTCAAGTAAAATGCGCTTTGAGCCAAGTCGGTTGCTATGAAAACAGTAGGCCATTATTCTTATACTACAACATTCCTAAATACTGATTTCCAAAATTTTACGACTATCAACAGATCTGAATTTATGCGCAAAATTAAAAAATAAATTCCTACTGAAGTGCACTTCCGGTTCAGTCTATTGTTATGTAAATAGTAGGCAATCATTCAGATGCTACAGCAGACTGAAATACCAAATTTCAATATTCTACACCTGATCGTTTCGAATTTATGCAAAAAATTCCAAAAGACTGTCAAGTAAAGTGCACTTCTGGCTCGGTGGATCTCAACAAAAATAGGATATGAACATCTAGACGGTATAATCGTCCTAAATACTGAATTCTAACAATCTGCGTTCAATCGTTTTGGATTTATGCGGAAAATTCAAAAAATGTTTCGAATAAAGTGCTGTTCCGGCTTAGTCGATAGCATTCATAATGCAAGGTGTACAACTAGATATTATGAAAGTGCCTAAAACAAAATTTAAATATTCTACGACTAATTGTTTAGAATTTATGCGGAAAATTCAAAAAGTCTGTCACATAAAGTGCACTTCCGGCTCAGCTGATTGTTACAAAAATAGAAGATGACCATTTAGATGCTACAGCAATTTCAAATGCTAAATTTCAGTATCCCATGGCTGATCATTCTGAATTTATGCGGAGAATTAAAAAAAAGTTTGAAGTAAAGTGCACTTCCGGTTTAGCCGATTGCAATCATAACGCAAGATGTACAATAAGATGTTATAGAAGTTTTTTATACGAAATTTCAATATGCTATGGCGGATCACTCTATATTTATGCAAAAAATTTAAAAAAGTTTCAAGTAAAGTGCACTTCTGGCCGGGGCGATTCTCACAAAAATAGCAGATAACTATTATGATACAACATCAAGTTCAAATACTGAATTTCAACATCCTACTGTTGATCATTCTGGATTTATTTGAAAAATTCGGAAAAAGTTTCAAGTAAAGTGCACTTCCGGTACAGACGCTTGGAACCATAATACGAGGTGCACAACTAGACCCTATACCAGTCTTAAATACAAAATTTCAACATTCTACGTTCAACCAGTTTTGAGATTTGCACGCACGAACGCACGAACATACGTACCGACATCAAGCCAAAAATAGTCAAAATTGATTCAGGGATGCTCAAAACGAGTATTTTCATCAAAATCTCGATAGGTGAATTCTGTCGATTTCACTTCCTTGTACTCAGTACAAGTAAGTAAAAAGCTCATTTACGATCTTGAATCTGGTTTTTTGATGAAAAACTTGAGTATAAATTTTCAGTCTGAAATTCGTACGCGTTCAGACAAACCGACTTTCTGTAAAATTATGTTTTTCGGATTCCGTACGGTCTAGAACGTGAAGATTCATCAAAATCTCGAGCAATCAAAAAATTACGATCACTCAACTTTCCCTATTATATATATTATATCATGTGTACCCACACGCACAAATACACAGAAAATCAATCTCAAAACAATCAAAACAGATATTTCTGTTGTTGTCTAAATACAACTCTTCTTCCGGACTGGTCAAAAAAAGTAAAAATGAATCAACAATAATTGGAAAGACAGTTTCTATACTCCTCAACAGAAAGATACTGGGACAATTCACTGATCTAACTGCTCATAAATCTATCACGGTTTTACTCAAAATTACTTGAAAAACCTTAAAAACACATTTTATTGACGGTCGTATCATTGTCTGATATGAATGATAGTTTTCATCAAGAAAAATCGTGGAGAAATTTACAAGTAAGATTCTTAGTTCAGTTCATTGATATAAAAATTTTGAAGTCACGGTGCGTCTTCATTTTGACACCCTGGGTACGTGCCTCCCTCGCCCCTGCTTTCTCATGATCCTGTGATCTATGAAATATAAGACTATTTTTGGAATTCGTGAATATTATTTCTTACTCCATGAACTATCTAACTTTTGAATTTAACTAAGTTTAATCAAGCAAACAATACTAATTCTTGCGGAAACTTCAAGTCATTGATTCTGAATTTTTATTTATGTAACATGGAATATTTCAAGTTCAGCACTTCATAATAGATGATAATAGCTATATTATTTGAAAGATATATTACTGGGCAGCTCCATATAAATCATGATTAAGATTTGAGAATATAAACATACAGCATAGATTCACGCAGCAAAGAAAAATTCTAACGGTTTTTTTCAAGGAAAGGGGAAAAATCCATGACACAAGGAAATAAAAATATAAGGCGATTTTCGCAACAAGAAAAAGCAATCATGAGGTCTTCATTAAATAGAATGAGGTTTGAAATTACACGATAGTTGATGTGGTATTATAACATAAATGTAGCGACTTCCAATTTGTTTTCTGTAATTCTGTAATTATGAAACTGACACATATTTATTGCGAAATTGTAGTCGAAAAAATATCAGGTATTCTTTTCACAGATAGTACAACGAAAGAAGAATTCAACACGGAATCGATTCTTGTGGTGTAACTAAATAATATATATTACAAATTAAAATAACGACAAAGTAACTTCAATAGTTTTAAAAGCATATTGAGCAAATGAACTAACAAGATTTGTATCTTATTTAAATGTACACTTTATCTTTCATCAAAGCTTAAAAACAAGCAAGACATGCTAACAGCCATGAACCTACCTATATTTAAGGTGAATTTAGTATCAATATAGTATGATTAATATATACTTTTGTTTGTTCAACTCTCTATAATTGTTATTATTCACGATGTCTAGATTATGTAATCATATCTTCCAAATAACATCAAAGAAAGTCAAATGAATAAACCTTCAGATATTTATGCGAGCCTTGATTCAAAATAAATTCAATATTCAATGAAATTACAAACCTCCAAGAGCTTCCGAAGTAAGAATATTATAATATATTTATATTTAACTCGGAATAAAATCTCCAACAATTTTTAGCAAATTAAGTGAAGCATCAACATAAATATCATCCCTTGAGTTTTATTTCAGGCAATAATTCCTCATGTCAGTGTTTTGATAAGATTGAAATAATAAATGCCATGCAATACGTCAATGAACTAATAACAGTCAACGTATGGATGACGAAAACTTTAGATGGAAGTTACTTTAAAAACTAATTAATCACTTGCTAAAGCATTTGAACGATCCATCAAGAGTGATAAATCGCTGGATGTACTGGAAACAGGCTATACAAGTATTGAAGGCTTCGAGTACTGCTTTCATCTTATAAAAGGACTTGCACAACGTTTGCAGTTATTTGTACCAACAAAACCCGATTTAAAAATTGATTTAAAATATATACCTTAGCCGAATTTTGAACTTCTTTCATTATAAAATCAATCAGAAATAATCATTTCCCCAGTTGTGCTTTATAATATTATTGCGTTACTGAGACTGCGAAACATTAACTTTCATATGTTTCAGGCACTGACAAATAAATCGTAATAAATATCAAAGGACCAACCAATGATTCTTCAGCTGAATATATGAAAATCTAATGTAATGTAGCTGATTAATCCAATGTGTCTCAAATTGAGTTTCGTAATAATCTAAGTTTAGTCTACATTCTCATTGTGTACCCTAGGAACTCCCTCATCATTATAAATTGTATATATACGAAGCTCTTGCTTGTTTCATTATTATTCAAATCATAATTCCATTTTATAATAGTTATTTCTGATTCTAGAATAAAAGTTTTTTTGTGAGCGTAGCGAGCAAAAAAACATATTCGAGAATGCAAAAGAATTTCGCAATCATGTATCAAACGACGTTTTTTCGAAAGCCACGTCTCAAAATTAATAAAAATGTGAAAAGAAAACTTTAACATTTCAAATCAATCAATGTCACTTTTAATGTTGCTATGATACCAATACAGTTTATCTAAATATTTCGCATCCTGGCTGCGAAGTATTTCGCATCCTGTGAACAAAACAATCATTTCGCATATTTCTAGTTGCCTTGTAAATGTTCATTTTTGATGACAGTTTTCGAAGAAATCAATTTTTATTGAAAAGGAACCAATTTGCCAATAAAATGCACATATTAATTGATATAAGCAAAAATGTAAATATGGGCATGAATGTTTGATTATTTTATCAATTTCTATTTCTCATATTGTAACGAATTTTCTACGTAAGAACCTGAAATATTGTGTGCAAATTTTCCTAACCTTAAACTTTCCACAGTATTCTGAATCTGTTTAAATAAACACGCACAGTTCGCACACGAGTCAGCTAAATACAAAGAGTCAGTGGCGTGCCAAGTAAGGATAAATATGGTATCAAATAAATATTGCAGTATGTCCGAATGAATATAAGTTTATTTATCAGTGTTTAAAGTTAGTGTCAAGTTTAAGATCAATAATCCTCTTATTATAACACGTTCACCGAAAATACCCTGTTATTGAACTGTTTTCAGCTTCGATAATTTTCAATCCCATCCATGGAAAAAATATATTATAGTGTTAGTATTTGCTATAAAAGTGGTAGCACAGAAAATGTGAAAACAATGTAATATCAATCAATAAAAAAGTCATGCAAATTATGTTCGTAAAATCAATAAAATAGTTTAATAAATTCAAATAAATTAAAATTGCTCAGTAATAGATTGTGCTGCACCTCTTACAAAAAGTATCATATGCAATACGGACACTGAACATTATTGACATGGATGGTTGCATGAAGCCTTCGTCGAGTGCAGCCAGCTTCACCCTGAACAATAGTAACAGTCGTCCAGCCCTTGTAGCATAATAAACTATTAGTTTATTAGCTTAATGAATAGACTTTGAAGACTTTCAAATTTATTTAGAAGTAAACGTTACAATATGAGCTTTTTGTACCTTTGAGTTGGTCAATATACCAGAGAGCTTTTCATTTTTTTTCTGCCATTTTCATCAGTATTTCTTAAGCTAAGTAATATAATATCAAAATAAGTCATTTCGATGTATTGAGTAAGTGAGACCATGAAAAATTATTCTTGAAGCCTCAAACTCTTGTCTTACTGTAATAGAGAGAAATATTTTCCAAATCTAACTATATTCCAAATTTCGTATTGATAGCTTTGCCCATTCTGGCAAATAATAGCTGCGGCAAACGGGAAGACGCACATGTCTCGTGGGGTAACGCAGCTATAGAGATATATATCAAAAACCAGACAATAATCTATCTCATAAGAAGTTTCTCTTGAAGAAAATTTCAGCTGTCAGATGAAATATTTCATTCTCGTACTCGTTAAGCTACATTGCTCATATGAAATATGAGTTTTATATTAATTTTGTTAAAAAATTACTGTGTTCTATTATCGAGTAGTGGAGTCAGCCTCGACTTTTGATGATAGGATTAATTTGACTTTAAAAATAATATGCATTTGGCAAAGCTAGTTTTCCCCGTTCTTCCCTAAAAGTGTAAATTTTCAAAAATACCAACATTTATAATATTTCTGTGAAACATTTTTGGTGTTCTCGCAGTGATCATAACCTACAAACAATAATGGATTAAAACAATTAGTGGAAGAACATAAACTAACTTACGTGCTAATTAAGTATTAGAATAACTATTAATGTCATAATTAAGTGTTCTAAATTAGTTATAGTTGTAATTATGGAACATCTGTCAAATTTCATATCTCTCATATATAGAGGCGCCACTGCGCAGAAGCTTTTGTATCAAAGATGGCGCTAGTGCTTGAAAGTTATACTTTTGTAATAAGAGATGGCACTGGTAGCATTTGTTAGTGCTACAGTCGTGAAGTTTCGATAGAATCAATTGGTATGCAACGCTTGCATTTTTAAATTAAATTCAAGTGTTGCGATAATACTTCAGGTATGAACGCTTCACTCTATAAGTCTATGGTGTCAAATTGTGGAACTGTAGCTATTATAGTGCTTACTCTGCATGTAAATGTGTTCTATTGTCGACCAGCTTGTAAACCTCGAATATTGATGACAAACTCGGCAGATTCATAATTTTGAGACATTTATCACGATCCAACTTTGTCTTTGAAGAATGAAATGCATTTCTGTCTTTCAGTCCATTTGATTAACCATTAGAATAGAATCCTATTGTTGAACATTACGATTCATTGGATGGGTCAATTTTTGTAAACAATTGTTAATTGCGTGATTATCCGTTATAACTAACTATTATAAGCTCATCGCATAGCTTATATATAATGAGAGTGAGAATGTGCTCTTTTGGTTTCACAATTTTATTAAATCATATTTTAATTCAATATTGAGGCCCTGTCCGTATAGATTCACATCTGCTGCATTTTGCAGAACTATCAGTTGAGCTTTGAGTGCAGTCTAATAATAGAATACAGAAGGATATTGATACGTTTGATAGAACTGCATAACTGAATCACATTGTATGTAATATTCATATTCGTGTCTCATTTTTGAAAAATTCATAGCCAACTCATACTGATTTTCATTCGAATGTGTAGTGCTAAAAATAGAGAGACAAGATTTATTTCTACTTTAAAAATTGAAAGAAGAATCGAAATCATTCGCACTTTACGTAACAATGACGTATAGCAGCAGCGCCGCTAGCGCAAGCTTCCAAATGGACAAAACAACCATACAAGAGAAGTCATTCAGCGACAAAGTTTCTCCGAATTGTTCAAACTACCCCATGTCCTTATGACTCGGGGTTCTCAACTTTCCGTTGTCCTTCGAAGTCACGGTTTACGCTAAATGAAACGAAATGGGACAAAGAGGAGGTCTAAAAAGCAGGGAAAGCAGGACAGTCGTTTTAAAGAACGTGAATATAAGAAGGAGGAAAAATTATGTGCGTATTCCAAGCGTAAATCGTTCTTTGTTACCGTAGCGCTACACTTTTAGCTTCAGCTCATATCATATTTTCCGTGTCTGACTAGAAATCATTTCGATAGAAGGATTTTAATATGCGTAAGCACGTCTAGGAGCGATTGATATACATACGATGATGCTATTTTGTGCAGCAAAATTGTAATATACAGAATGTCCGATGACTTGAGGATATATCCTGTGGCTAAATTCAAGTCATTCATATATGAATAACTGTTTGACGATCAAAGATAAAACGTTGTGAGACACATGTGTTAAAAGTCTCTAATGCACTTATGGGGCTTTCAAAAACATTCGTTTCGCTCGTATTTTTACACTTGTACCTTAAATATCTATTATCTACAACAATCTAATAACGGATAGTGTCCAAATAAAACAAAAATCATGATAATCACTTTTGGAGGAATCGCGATTCGCCAGCAAACTAACCCATTTACATTTTTTACGACAGATGATTGATGTGTGCTGTAGAGTGATTAACTAAATATTGATCAATACAAAATAAACAAAATAATAGTTTTTTGATCAAGCCGCAGATCTCGATTATCGCTCATCATTAAACTACCATTATACATAATCCTCAGGCAGAAAGCAAAAAAACTGCTCCGACAATCCCTAAAAATATTGAATATATATATTTTTATGTGAGTATTGGAAATGGCGGGATCCAGTCAATTACTTAATCTTTTCTTTTCTGACTCTACAGTTTGGGCTTCACCTTAGCCATTTTCAGGAGCGAAAAAAATTATTTATTTAGTGGCAATTGACAAATGAAAATATTTTTTTTTGCTATTTGACTATGTTATAGTAATTAAAGTATCAAGAGTACTGAAAGGACAATAATGCCTAAGGTCAGCAGTATACTTTCCGAGGCCCTCCAGTCCGAGATGTGTACGTTGACCGAAGGCATTATCGTCCATTCAACTCCCGTGGTGCCTTTTATGTTTATTGTCCGACTAATGTACTATTTCAATCAAAATTTTTAGCAATATATATATATATATATATATATATATATATATATATATATATATATATATATATATATATATATATATATATATATATATATATATATATATATATATATATATATATATATATATATACTGTCATTGTCATTTATGTCAAAGAAATTAGTCTAATTATTTGTAACTAGGGAACGTGATATTCTAGTTTGCTATTTTCTAAAATAATGTCCTTGGGTATTTTTGATTATATTACGTAATTACCCTGAATTTAGCATTATTATGACAACAATAATAAACTAATCGGACTTTAAAATATTTTAGAACACATGTGTAAATTCAAATCTAAACAGAATAGTTTCTTCGCTTCTGAGGGTGGCTAAGATGTAGCCGAAACTGTAAAGTCAGAAAAGAAAAGATTGAATAACTGACGGAATTCTCATATCTCTAATACTCACATTTTTTCATACAGTTTTTATAAGACATTAAAATCTGTGATTTCCATTGAAACTTTTATCAGATGTACAGTCAGAGAAATATGAATTATATGTTAGCTATAGAATATTACGTGGAGGAACTCGAACGCGTCGCTTTCATCTACCTATATGGGCAGTTCTTCACAGAACAGCTTTTGCTCAGATACATATTATTTTAATCAACCTCTTCTTAAATCTAGAAATAAATACACGCTTTTCCCAAATATCCACTTGATAGATGACAAAAAAATCAAGCAATATCAACAAGATTTACAATTGCGAAATCTTAGAAATAAGAAGATGAAATTTTGTGATTTGGAATTCTTTCGTGATGATCGCTTGCACCTCGATCTACTTGAAGTGCTTTTCAATCTCACGAAACGTCAGATTCGATTAAAAAAATATCTTTATGGCCTTGACACACAAATTACTATTCTGTAGCATAACTTTCCTTCAACACTACACTGAGAAAAATGGTAGCTTTGAATGAAAACTATTTTCAGTTTTGAGTTTTTTCGTTTGTGGAGAAAACGAAAATCATTGGTTCAACATTTGTGATTTTGAATCAACACGCAACAGACTTTTGTATAAAAATATTTTAGGTTTTGAATTCTAAGTTTTGTCTTAAAATTTGATGTACATTCACTCAAATGCTTTTTTATTTGAACTCATACAAATAAAATTAGAATTTATTAGTCTTGAATTAAAACTGTAAACCTTTTTTCCAAAGCAATTTCAGTTTTAAAAGAGAATATATAATAATTTTGTATGAATGTATAAAATTATTTAATGTAAAACTAAAATATTTTCTCATAAAAATGGTACTATTTTCATGTAAAATATAATTTCTCATGTTGAGAATGAATATTTCGACTGAAAATGTATTCTATTTTCAAACAAACCTATAGTATCTCGCAATGTTGCAGCTGCGTGATCTGGAAATCACCTTTTTAATTTTTTCGCCATCTTGGCTCATCATATGATATTCATTGTTTGAACGTAGCGGTGTGATTTTTGTGTTGTGTTGTGTAATATTACTTCTGGCTGCAATTAAAAGGTGAGTTTGATATAAAATCATTAAAAGCAATTTAATAGGATCAAATTGTCCAAATAATATGTAATTTGAACCCAAATAATACATTCGCCAGTAAATTCTGGCTATATGAAGATTTATTCTCATAGATACAATTATTGTTACAGTATTGTTTATATGAAAATGAATCTTTAGTTTAGGTTTATTAGCGCATATAATACTTGGCCTTAAATTGTACAATTTCTGAAAATGGACTTATTTTTTGTTTCATTATGTTTTGCAGGTACACTGATAACGCGTGAAGTAGGTGTTGCCTTGTGATTTACGATGTGAGCATCACTCCGGCCATTTCTAATCCTAGATTTTCTTCATCTAAAGTCATCGAGTATTTTCTTGGGTTAACAAAAAATTTAATTTTTGTGCAATTTTTTTTTTGTGATAGCGTATAAGTTTAAGATGCATTTGTATTTAGAAGTTTTAGCATTTTATAACTTCATGCCTATATGTGTGCATCAATTTGCGAATGAGTGATTCTTTGTTAAAGTTTGAAAATATTTTGTATCTATGTACACCTTTATGAATTTGTATTTGTATTTATTTTTATTGCTAAATAGATTTTATAGCTCAAATTTAGTATTTTTTCTAACCTATACGAGTACATACATCCCCCCACCCTCTCTTCCCCCCACATATATATATATATTTATATATATATATATATATATATATATATATATATATATATATATATATATATATATATATATATATATATATATATATATATATACACGCATACATATGCATCCAAACACTCATTCACATATAATTCAAAACAGTTTAATTTCACCACAAAACATAATCAGTTTTCAATAAAAACAAGAACCATTCAAGAAAAAATAAAATTGTTTTCATAATACCTGCATTGAAACAACGCGTTTCAACGCCTGTTTTGTCAATCGAAACAAGGCAATTTCAGACAAATGCGAGTGTAGCCGGGCAGAAACAAGCCTGTTTCTGCCCTAGGGGAGAAACAAGCTTGTTTCTGGCCGCTGAATTTGTTTCTCACATCGTTTTATCCCTGGCAGAGTCGCATTTGTTCATTGTCAATCTCTAAGAGAAAATCATATAACCTCAGTTAATTTGACAGTTGTTGTATTCGTAACTGTAAATTAAATTAAAAAGAGGATTAGTTTCAAGAAAAAAAGGTATTAATACGATAATTTTGAGTACATCACAATATCTTATTGATAAAGCACAAGCAGCTACTCTCGACTTGTTACCTGCAAAATCAAAAGAAAAATATTTACTTTGTTATGTCAAATTTGTAATATGGAAAGTTTCAATGCAGGTATTATGAAAAATACAGTGTGTGGCACGGGACAAAACACGATTTCAGCCGAGGGTGATGCCAGCCCTCGCTTCGCTCGGGCAAGCAACTCTCACCCTCAGCTGATATCGTCTTGTTTCGTCCCTAGCCACACAATATACTATTTGATGGTTCTAGAATCAGATTTTTAAAATTTTGTATGAAAACTGTGATACTCTTGAAATACGATTTTCATTTTCAACTAAATGGTTGTGTTATTTCCATACAAATAATAAAAATTTTAGGTCAAAACTAATGTGAATTGAAACAAAGTGATATATTTAAAACTTTTTATTTCTATATTGGAAACCGAATCGTTTTCGCCACATAGAAAACGAAAAACATTCTCAGTCAATGTTATTCATTTTGAATCAAAACTTTACTTTTATCAGTGTATAAACTTTGACCAAAGTTTCTTTAACTGAGCCTTTTCTCGACAAAGCATTTTCGGAAAGATCTGCAAAATAGTTTCCAATAGCATATATTTGATCAGATGTTGTATCCATCCATTTGCCCATCTAAATTATTCACACCACAATTTAACAGAATAGCAATTACATCATGTGCATACACTGATATCATTCATTGCTAGATAGATTTGATACCATTCTTTTGATAACATCTTGGTGCTATAATTTACTCTCACCCATCTTTCAGCAATAAATAACTGATTTTTAAATAGTAACAAACCGTACAACTGCCACCAAGCTTCATCTGTGAACTCATAAGTGTCACTATGAAGATCTACTGTGAACATAAACATAAAATCCTCAGAGGATTTAAATATATTCACAATAATTGTCGTGTAACTCTTGTATGTATTTCTATGATGGCAATATGTTTCAGTCCGACCATCAAAGGTTCAAAACTCATGTGAAAATGAAAAACAAATCAAATGGAAAAACTAAACAATAAAAAATCTATATTTGGAGCAGTTTAAAGTTGTTTATGTTACTGATCCATTTTCCGCGAGAGATACAAGAAAAATGGTTAGAATTCAATAAATAAAGTGGATATTTAAAGTTGAATGGAAGAGACGGAAGTTAGAAAGGGCTCCAAGACCAGCAAAAAGTTATAAAAATAATATAATATTGGACGATACTTGAATAAAAAAAACATTTTATGAAGCGAGATGAGGATATTGGAGTCAAAACAAATATTTAGGAATAGTGTATCCGTAGATACAATAAGAAATGAGATTGATTTCCCAAGAGGAGCGAGATCATATATGGCGTAAGGGATATTGATATGAACTGACTATTTATTTGGTAAACTTAGTGAATGAAATCAGACAAAATAGGACTGATTTATGATTGAGCGGAACGGGTAGGCAAATAGATGGACGAACATTTTCAACAGACAATCGTTCTAGTCCGTGGGACAGAGCAAAATTTTTCGTTGATTACCGCTCACTTGAAACTTAGTGAGTGACTTCATTGTGATGAGTCCGACAGCTTTCACATTTGACGAAATTCTTGATTTGGGGGCGTTTTTCAGCGAGGGCTAACTGAATATGTTAATTTGATGAAGCCTTAAAAATGTATTACCGTCATATTGATGTTCACACTAATCGAAAGATTTTTTGATTATAAAATGAAAAATAATATTGTCCGACATGAATACTGGGGGCCAGCGGTGAGTCCGACAAGCCGCATTTATCACAAGTACGTTGGTATGAAATCAGATTACCGCTAGTCTGAGACTTTGAGGACGTGTTCAATTATTTTTTTCTAAAATTTGGTCATTTTGTCCGACAAATTTTCGGGGGGCGTTTTCTCAGTCCGACACTGAAAACTTGTGAGGATTATAACAGTTCCTTCATCAATGACCGCTCATCCCTATGTTTTTTATTTTCCATTCAAATAGTGTCTAGAACATTACTATATATATGTCCGACAATTTAAGTGGGGCAATACTTCAGAAAAAGCAAAAATATGTGGTATGAATGCGGCTGCGTTCAAATGCATATCCAGTCAGTACGATTATTGATTATAAATAATAAAAAAAGGCTTGTACACCAATATATTAATTTTGTTTTGGAATCAAATGTGTGATATAAAGTCAGTATACTGTGATAATCTCCTCAAATATCATTCAAAATTACCTTCAACTGTTATATCAATGTATTAATACGTTAAGAGCAAACCTTCGACCTCTTTTTAAGGATACTGCATGCACGAAGGAGTGTGAGATTTGGCATACTCAAAATTTATATAAAGATGATGTGCAGAGAGCGAAAATTATATACAGGTGTCCCATTTTAATCTATAAATTAATACGTGAAAAGAAAGCTTTGTATCTCTTTTCAAGCATATTGCACGCACGAAAAAATTTGATATTTGGCATATTTGAAGTTTATATGATCGAGTGCAGAAAGCTTAAAGTATATACAGATGTCCCATTTTAATTTTATGACGTGAAAAGAAAACTTTGTACCGCGCACACGAGGTGATGTGAAACTTGGCTTAGTTGAAGTCTGTGTGGAGAATGTGAGATGTGGCATATTTGAATTATATATGGAGAAATATGCACCGAATGGGAAAATGGCTGAAGAAAAATTTCAAAGATTCCTCTTCCCTGCCTATAGTCGGAAGAGAAAGGCATTTTGAAATCTTGAATGGTAACCGCTCATCCTAATTTTAGATTCGGATGGAGCATCGAATACCAATTCAATTCTACTTGGAAGCCCCGGGATGAAAGATTAAAGTGTGTAACGTTCTAACTTAGCGATATAATGATATATTTCTTTTTCTATTCTCTACTTTACTTTTCTTCAATTATTTTGTTAATGAATTATTTATTACTAGCTTATAAACAACGTCCATAGCTTATCTCTAGATATTAAATACGTCTAAAACTGAGTTATATATATGCGAGCGTTTTCTTGTCGGATTGACGATAAGAACCAATATTTCTGTCGGACAATATGTTTTTAGACAGATAATATGTTTTCAAATTATGACTGTTTTAGTCCGACAAGCGGTCATTGATGAAGGAGCTGTTAAAATCCTGACACGTTTTCAGTGTCGGACTGAGAAAACGCTCCCGAAAATTTGTCGGACAAAATGACCAAATTTTAGAAGAAAAATAATTGAACACGTCCTCAAAGTCTCAGACTAGCGATAATCCGTTTCCATACCAACCTACTGGCCCCCAATATTCATGTCGGACAATATTATTTTTCATTTTATAATCAAAAAATCTTCCGATTAGTGTAAACATCAATATGACGGTAATACATTTTTAAGGCTTTATGAAATTGACTTGTTCAATTAGCCCCCGCTGAAAAACGCCCCCAAATCAAGAATTTCGTCAAATGTGAAAGCTGTCGGACTCATTACAATGAAGTCACTCACGAAGTTTCAAATGTATGCCCTGTCTCACGGACTATTCACTATTGAGTTAAAGCAAGTATAACATGAAAATTTATAAGTTTTTTGTCAAGCTCTGTTAGCGAAACCATTAACTGATAGTCATTCTATCTTAACTTAAACTATACAGGAAAATTATGGGCCCCAATCGCTAGTCACTTGAATCGAAACTGTAACTATTACAGCGTTCCTCATGTCGTACATTAAAGTGCAAGCTAGGTAAAAATTGAACGAATTCGATAAAAACTTTATGTACAACGTTAAAATACGAGTAACAGTGACACATAGGAAACTAAGTAAACTTACCACATTTCTTCTTTGTAGTAACTTAGCAGCTACGTAATCATAGAAAGGGAACTCACCTGGAAACAGAAAAAATAAATAGGCATTTGGAAGACGTTATTAAAAATTGAATGTGATAATTCAAAATACGAGTTTCTTATTCCTAAATTTAGTACTCAGATTATGACGTCTTCCCCTCAAAATAAAGTTAGCATTCAGGACCTTTATCCAGACACAACTCTCTTGCTTCATCTACTTTCGCAATTCTATTCTCACATGATTATCCATTCTTTTTATTCAGGAGCTTCAGCTTACTAATAAACCTTATAAAATAATCATACCTCCATCCACACTAGAGTTGCAACTAAAATTTGCCTCTACACTCGCAATATGCGAAAGAATCACCACTTTACAACATTCTCATTTGCAATCGGCTTTGCAATTATTATGTAAATGTTTTTGTACCAGATTTACGTCTGTGTAACATTGTTCTAGCAGCGAAAATGGTTATAAAAATGATAACAATATGAATTGAATTGTCTGAATGCTCGATAAATAATAATGATTCGTGTTCTTTTTCTTCATTTTATTCTCATATAGGTAGTAGAAGAGAATAGAGCTATTATGAGGTGTGAGGCAGTTTTTCTACTCTGAGATCTATTATTTTTTAATTTAAGAGTCAAATATCATTATACAATTAAGAAGAAAGTATACAGAAAGCTTTGAAGAGAAACGAGCGTTCAGTTGGAATAACTTGCTGTCTTTATAATAAGTTTTAAGCTTCAAGTGCGAAGGAATATCAAGGAAAGCTACTTTTCATGTTCAAAACTTCACTTTAAATCTTTTTGGCATCAAATCCGTTATCTAGTCATCTGAAAAGTTATTTATAACAGATGATTTTTAACCTACCAGTATTTATTTTTTATTTTCTTATTATAAAGATATTTCGTGTTCATGTAATGATGTCAGTTGGGCACATTTATCTGTTATTTGTAGAACACTTTTGATCAGGATTTCTTCTCGATAGAGATGAGATAAATGAACTTTTTCATACAATCTCCAGGCAAAATGAGTGTGCTTTGTACAAGTAAATAAAAAGGGTGAAATCAAATGTCGATATCGATTAGAGGTCAAGAATATGTCATCATGAGATGTCTCCCTTGACACCAAGTAACTTTTGTTTGATATTCAAATTTGTCATTTAGTAATAACATTTTTTATCAAATAAACATGGTTACTAAATTAAATGAGATTAACGAAAAGCTATTGTTGAAAAGAACAAGAGTTGGAAAAGATGAAGAATATATGGGAAATTTTTAAATTAAATAACCTGGAGCACGAAACTGATAGATATTCAATCCACTTATCAAAAAATCATCTACCGTGTGAATAATGGGGTAACGTTAGATATTTGACTCAAACAATTGTAAATAAAATCAATTATTATTCACATCTGAGATTCTTCCTCCCACACTTCTACCCATTTTTGTATTCATCCCTTATTGAACAATTGAATTACGCGGTATTGTGACGTAATCAGCATGCCTTACACGGAAACTACATGACCATTACAGATGAGTTAAGTAAAGGTGCAAATCGCCTGACAGAACCTAGAACGTTGCCAGGCAACCTGACGACGCACGCTGCCTCTCAAATAGGAACGCAATGAATGAACCGACGTCAGCAATGCGTTTTCCGCCCTTCTATAGTCGAGAAATAGGGATACATTTTATGTAGTCGGATTTTTTCGTTTTCTCTAAGTGTACATGGTTTATATTGACGTATGGCACGTGGCAATTATTTGCAGGAACTAATACTAGTAAAGGCTTTTATTCCTGCAATATTTTGCATTATTCACTTCGACAGTGTTATCAACGATATTTTGTAGAACAGTCGTGACGGCTTGACAAGTAATAAATATGGTGCTATATTTTGTTTGATGGAAGCATAAAACTTGTTTTGATGTCATATTTTCCACTTTAGATATTGATAAATGCAGTAATTGTATTTATTTGCGGTTGTGAAAATTTTTCCTGCTTCGATTACTAACATTGCATGGAAATATTGGAAAATGATGAATTGACGCGATTTTTACCTTTCATGTGGTAATATGTGAAATATAAAATAAAAGTATGTAGATGGATGTGGTTATAGTTCCAGTGGCGATTGGCAACAATAATTACTGGAACTGGTGCTCCAGAAAATATTTAGTATCAGTTTTAAAATTGTGTACAAAAAAAAATTATACGAAGACTTGAATTTAAAATGCCATTGTTGGCACTGTGGGAGCGGCAGCACTCTTTTTTCCCCACATCCTCGCGTGCAGTTTCCTATGCGCACAACAGTCAAACACTGTGAAACGCACAGTTGGAAGTTGAAGCCATTTGTAAGTTTTTTATGTGAGACATATACCAGCCTTATTGAGGTATAATTATTAGAAATAGGACAAAGCCTCTACAAATCCAGTTTTTCTGTATCATAATTAGTTTATTTTGGACATTTCGGGTCCAATTGTCCCATCATCAGCAGTATAACAACAGGTAGAACTTACGTAAGTAAATTCAGAATTACATTATAAAGTCCTGAGTGGAACAAATCTTTGAAAACACAATTACTGGAGAGACCAACCTCTCTGTAGCAGAAGTAGCAAATTCTGAATTTACTTACATAAGTTCCACCTGTTGTTATACTGCTGATGATGGGTCAATTGGATCCGAAACGTCCAAAATAAACTAATTATGATACAGAAAAACTGGATTTCTAAAGGCCTTGTCCTATTCCTTATAATCATCTACGGATCTTTCGCTTTACTTTTACTTTAATTGCCTACGCCTACGTAATTTTACGCCGTCCAGAAGCGCATTGGACCATTTTAGAATAATGTTCCTTGGAATACAACGCGCTATACATAAATAACAGAAGTAACTGATTACACAGCGCAAAATCAAGAGTTGTAGTCAATAAATTTTTACTTATTTGTACAAAGTAAAAGTGAGTATTGTGGAACCGACAATACTCACATTTCGAGATTTTGAGGGAAATATCCTTTTTGAGCATCCCTTACTCCATCTTGACTATTTTTGGCTTGATGTCGGGACCTATGTGCGTTCGTGACTCGCAAATTTCAAATCCTGTCAAACGTGTAATGTTGAAATTTTGTATTTAAAGCTGGTCTAGGGTCTAGTTGTGCACCTCGTATTATAGTTGCAATCGTCTGTACCGGAAGTGCACTTTACTTGTAGCTGTAGCATATTAAAATACAATATTTGAAATTGTTATAGCATTTCAATGATTATCTTCAATTTTTGTACGAATCGGTTAAGCCAGAAGTGCATTTAATGAAACAGACTTTTCGAATTTTTCGCTCAAGTTCAGAACAATCTGTCATAAAATATTGAAATTCCGTATTAGGCGCTTCTGTAACATCTAGTTGTATCCCTCGCATTATGATTGCAACCGTTTTTACCGGAAGTGCATTTTACTCAAAACATTTTTTGAATTTTTCGCATGAATCCAAAATGATTGAACGCAGAATGTTAGAATTCAGTATTTAAGGCGATTGTACCATCTAAATGCTCATGTCCTATTTCCATTAAAATCGACTGAGCCGAAATGGCACTTTACTTGACAATATTTTGGAATTTTTCGCATAAATTCGAAACGATGGACTGTAGAGTATTGGAATTTATTTTTCCAGTCTGCTGTAGCATCTGAATAATTGCCTACTATTCTCATAGCGATCAACTGAATTGAAATTGCACTTCATTTAAAATTTTTATTCAATTTTGCGCATAAATTTAGAACTCTTAGCCGTAGAATCTTGAAAATCAGTATTTAGAAATTTTGTAGCATAAGAATGATAACCTACTGTTTCCAAAGCAACCGACTGAGCCAAAAGCGCACTTTACTTGACAAATTTTTAGAATAATTGGATAAATCCAGAACGATCAGCCGCGAAACGATGAGATTTTGTGTTTGATATCGTATTATTATATGCAAGAAATATATCCAATGATGTACAAGTAAGTCACGTGATGTCCACGTCAGATTTTTACATACAATACAACATATAATATTGGAAAGGGTTGATGCACAAACTTTTGGTGCTATTGGATAGATGTGATTATTAGTTTGTAGCGTGGGAGACAATTTCCGAGCGAGAAGAATGCCTGCCAAAGGAAAAAAAGATAAATATTTGAATAAGGGGAACTGACGAATAATGATTGTTCATGCTAACCTCATTTTGAGGATGTACGGGGTGTAATTGGAAAATTTCAAGATGAGTTTTCCTGCGCATGTTCAAATGAAAGTTTGTTTTGTACTTCGAATATCCTAAAAATATCACCGTTGAATGTTTACTCAATAGATAGTGACAATCTGGTAAGTGGATGTGTGCTTTCTATTATAAACAGATTTACCGATTAATTCCATCCCAAATATTCTAAGAGCTCGATATGGTGACGACTTTCAATGAAAAAACCAATAAAATATTCCCCATCACACTATTTAAAAAAAAAATTATTCCAGCTATCGGTTTCGATCATTGCATGGTCATCAGATTCTGGTGGGAAAACTGAAATTACTGGACCTTTACAAAAGAGAACGGCGTCTAGTAGCTTCTCAGTGCAATAATCTTAATTTAAATTTTCTGTGTAAATGGTAATAAATAAAATGATATAAAAAATATATCACAAACTGTTCGTAATGAATGTTCAAACTGACTTGGGGAAAAATACTCCTTTTGAGGCATGTTTTGTTGAACCAAACGTAAAGTTGCGTTTCCTCTCTTTCACGTAGCTATCTCCTGTATTGGAAGGTTGGTGCAACTATAATCCATATTCATAATAAAGAGAGTTGATAAAGTGTGATAATTGATAATATATAGAAAAAACTCAAAAAAGTCTTAATCTCACTGTTTTTAATTTTTTCATGTTAGTTACCGTTTTCGATCCCTGCATGACCATCATCAACCTCCAGTGGAATTATAAAATTACAGGACCTTCACAAAAATGAATTTTTGAAGTTGTAAATCTCGCTGCAAAGAAATGAATTTGACTCGATTAAAGACATTCAAACAAATATAGAGCAGGTTCCTATAGCACCCTCGAGAATAGTTATTTACGTATAGAGGGCTGAAAGATTAAGTTTACACCCGCGGACAAAGTTTGAGGCCCGAAGTGTAGCGAGGGCCTTAATTCGTCCAAGGGTGTAAATTGTCTTTCAGGCCGAGGCACATATAACGTTTTACGCACAACTGTGATAAAATTTACTTGTGAATTTCTCGTAAGTAATTAGTTTTTGAGAACACGCAAAAATATTTATTACTTCAAAATTATAAGGTGGCGTATGGTAACAAAAAACATGTCATGTGTTAAACAATTGATTTTGTTTATATGTCAACAAAATTCTGTTGGTAGTTTTCTTATTTTAATAATAATACTGGTGGCCAATTCTCTAGTTTACAGCCCAACGGGCGGTAAATTTTTTTACCGCCCGACGGGCGTAAAGTAGAAGTTACCACCATGGTAACTAAGTTGTAAACAAACAATTTTGTATCAGTTGTGCGTAAAGAAAATTCCTGAAAATACTTTCAAAAGTGAAGACGTTGGAGTCGTTGTATTAAGTCAGTAGGGGATTTTTTTGAGGAAGATTCATCGTAATATCCTATACATACTATCATTTTGAAATTACAAATATGTGAATCGAAGCATTATGTCATGAAGTCAAGTATTTCAAGACGAGGTTTGCCGAGTCACAAAAATTGTACGAAAGAGCACAACAAAACAAGATTAAAATTGTATTAATAAATGAAATAGTATGTAGCGTATTTTTATCAGGCAGATAAGCGAATATTTTGATTGCAATTGCAAGCGGCGGACACAAAATAGACTACTCATCTCGCGTATCAGTGAGCATTTGGCGACGATCAGTCATTGTAGCTGAGCATTCAAGAATATATTTTGAACATTTGTTAATGATTTTAAAACTGTTATGTACCTTTACTATTGCCTTAATTGATCATCGAATCGTTAATCATCATGATTCTCCTTTCCTGGAGGCACCAAACATCAAAGTGAGGACAAGAAGGCTTTTATCTATAAAATGTAGGAAAATGGGCTAAAAATTCAGAGAAAATTTGAATTTAGAAAACGGAACTCAACTGCTACAAGTCGTCAAACTATTGGTACTCTTAGCTCCTGTGGAAAGTACGTTATCATAGAACATATTATAATCTAGTGAAAATTATACTGATCTTTTGTACGAAGCAGAGAACGACCTCATGACCTTCGGATTACAAAGCCAGCATATTTGCGCTGAACTATGAGTACTACGCGACAGGCGCTATCTAAAATATGTTCCTATCCCTGAAATGAATAGGAAGATAACAAGAAAATTTGAAGTTGAATCTTAAAGGTCACAGCTTCCTACCTCTTTTTTTCGAATTAACAGTTTAATCAAATATCGTTTACGTCCGATCTCATTCCAATATCGCAGAAACTCACTTTGAAAAATCAGAAAATAATTTTATTTATATAGTACCTACTTCCTACTTCTGTAAAGTGTTCGTTTGACGTTCGCCGTTCGCCGTTCGCCATTTTAAATAAATTATAATTTCTCAAACAAAAGACAAAGTGACGAACATACTTTTCCATCTAATCTTATTTTTCAGCAATGTTCATAAAATTAACACACTTTGATATAAATTGACTACAGCATGCATTTTAATTGTCGTAGCCGTGTTCTCAGTTTCTTGAGAACGGAAGAAGGAGTGGGAGAAGCACCGAAAAGTAAGGAGCGGAGCGGAAACGGAAGTAGATGGGTGTGGCACTTCGCACGACGAAGAGATGACTGTCGCGTTTTAATCTTTAACAGAATGATTGAAGTGAAAGAATTTTAAAGATGATTTTACGAGAAAAGATAGAATAGAATTTGAGGGCGTAATAATTGTTTTACAGAACTGTGACAACATGTTTTTCATCACATTCTCCCTATCATAAAATGACAAAAAAATCAAAGTTGCAAATGTAGAACTTTCAAATTAATAACTTTTCGAAAAGTTCGAATTCTCGATATGAAAAAATTCTAAAATAATTTTTGTTGCAATTTTCAAATTTATAGACTTCAATTATTTTTTATTTTTGCTTTTAAATGCAACTCTGTTGTTGATTATACCTGAACTGGTAGTTGAGAAGACAAAGCAATACAGTTTCCATTTATTTTATCAATTATTTTCTTCCCAGTTTGAAAATACTTCGTTTAAATATCTGATAATTGAATGTCTACTTCTATACAAAAAAATGTGAGATTCACGGATATATTGCAATAAAAATCTAGTGCGAGATACTCGCCTTTGTCCAGTGAATCTATTGGATTAAAAAGTATTTGAATTCAATTTACAATTGAATATACAAATCTCTCACTGTTTGAACTTATGGATCGACACACATTTCCATCTCAATTTTAATTCCATGTATGTATGGAATAACGAACAGTGCATTTATATATAAAATTGAATTTAAGTCCTGAAATTATCTTGTGGGAAAAAAAATCTAATTATCACATTTTTCATATGATGAGTAGATTTTGTCACAAAGTTGGTACTATTCACGATGACTCTGCATAGGACGTGAAGTATGACAGATTTAGGATTTATTGAATTAGTGTTAATGAAACTAAGACAGATGGTGATGTTTACATCGTAAACGTCTGCAACTTCCTCTTGTCATTTTTCATGAACCCAATTTATCGTCTGTATTGTTTGCAGACGGTAAATGATAATTTTTTTTCTCTTGTCCCGACAATTTATTTATTATATTTTCAATTGCTGAATGCAGCATTTTGCTGTTGAAACGTTATGTATTTTATTCTTTCATTTCCTATTAAATATACCTACAGAACTTATACCCAATAAAACATATTTATTATATAATTTATCCAAGATTATTTTGTCATCTATTGATCCAGAATCACCAATCATTTTCCATATTTGGATACCCTTCATCGATTATTTGAAATTATTAGGCAGGTCTTAAAATTGGTGTAGGTAATAATTCATTCAATTAGTCATTTCAAACATTATACATCAAAATAGGAGAGAAATTTCATATTCCATCTATATATTATATCCTGCTCCTGCATTGATATGTAAAATTTTGCGGAAAAATTTCTAAAATCTTTGGAAATGCTATTCGTATTCGTACATATACCTTTTATGCGGTAACTTATCCTATTTTTGTTACGACCACGTAAAAAGCACTTCTTTTGTAGATCTAAAATTCGGTCTGCTTTACATATTATTATTAATACTATAACTATTTGTCCTTTACAAAAGAAATCTTCTAAAGAATATTTGAATTCTTACAACTATCTTCTTAAACTTTTTGCTACCTTTATACGCTAGAGAGACAAAAGGAATTCAAAATATGCACAAAGAATCAAGATTTTAGAGACAAGAGTTTGTTAAGCACAACAAACTACAGCTTCGTAAAGAATATGAATGAAATAAAGGATTTTATTCCGGAATTCCTACAAATTTGAGCTCATTTTCATAGATTAATATATCCAATTTGAATTTGCTTTAGGATGTTTAAGTATGTACATTGATGGGCGTGGCTCTAGCCGAAGCTCTAGTCGCCTTGAAGGAGTTTCCAACTATTCATGCATCTTCGCGTAACGTCTTCTCCTGCTGCCGTGCCCCTCAACCTTCGGGACACTAGTCCTGTGTGACGTGAAGTAAATAAGTTTTCTCAAACTCCGAGAAACGTTTGATCATTATTTGTTGTTTGTGTTTACTCTTGCCTCTGTTCGGAATTCGACGCTGTGTGCGAGTTAAATTGGGCCATGGTGAAAGGGTGACGAGAAGTGAAGGGCTTCAAAGCCGATAATGATTAGAGTTATCTGATTGATTCGATTTTTATTTGCATACCTTTTCGAAAAACGCCGTTGCACACTAACCCGAGCTGAAATAATAGAACATTTCACGAGTGAATTTATCTTTTTGAGATCATGTGAGATGAATAAAATACTAGCGAGTGAACAAATTTTCCTAGACTTGGCAGAAAATTGATATGATTAATGAATTTGACGTTTAAGAGTTATTTTAAGTTTGTAGTTTTTGTCAAGCAATAAATTGAATGGTACATATCGTAAGACTTATCTCTTTTTAAGTTTAATAGAAATTGATTCATTGATTGCTCCATTTCATGATATTCAAAGTCCAAAATATTACAGTTCTGAGACTATTTTTCAATAGAAACTTCAATATAATGATGCTAACGATGAAAAATTATGTCTTGTCTAAATTCTTAGCCACGACTTTATTTCAACTATGAAACGTCAACCGCGACAGTAAATCTACTAATCTTCTGCCTAGTTGGACAACTAACTATTAATCTAATACCTTGCTGCAATAGTGCCTGAATTGCGAAGATTCTGAGTTAACAGACAATTATTTCAAGCAAGACCAAAACAAATGGCAATGCTACAGAAATAGCACGTCCATAGTTGCAAACTAATTTATCCTCATCACAAACAGCCAAGAGTCGAACAGGAGAGAGTTAATCAATAAAATTCATAAACTTTTCCAAAACACAAAAAAAAACTACACAAAATCCTGGGAAATTCTGTCGATTGCACTTACAATATTGTATGTTTTTTTTTACAGCATTCTGTCGTATGATCTGCTGCTGAAGCATCTCATGATGATGATGCGCTTGATCTTTAGGAATTGTCATCCTCCAGAAATTCTAGAATTAGATTACCAACTAATGGAAGATATGTACTGATTATATCAAGCTAAAAATTTGGACCAAAAATCAGCAAAGCGCCTCACAGACTCTAAATATCTTATTAATAAATATGTTTTATTGGGTATAATCAGTTCTGTATTGATTAATTTGAATCACAACGTTTCGACAGCAAAGTGCTGCCTTTTTCGAGTATAAAGAAATATGAAAATAAATAAATGAAATTGCCAAGACAACAAAAATAAAAGTACAAATAGTAACTAGATTAGTTTGAAATATTAACTCCTAGGATCGTAGAGCTCTGCCTGTGGTTGATGATTCAATATCCACAGGTCTTCAGGAGATAATAATGAAGGTCTAAATAGGGAAAATTGTCAACTCCTTGTGGTTCTAAGTCAATCTGGCTCTACTTTTTTTGGTTTGGCGCATAACTGAACCATCCACAGATCTTCAGGAGGTGGTGATGAAGTAACTCCTGCAAGTCGATTCGTAGATAAAAATAACTTGAAATTATGAACAAATGATTGGTAGCCATGATCGATTAAGTTCATAGCCGGTATTCAAATTCAAATTATTCGGTGATTTTTTAATTTCAATTGCTTCTCTTATAAGCCTCTTGAACCAATTGTTCTCTTTAGCCAGAAGCTTCGTATTCCAGAAGTCAATGCCATGTAATTCTTGAATAGCATGCTCAGCCACTGCAGATTTTTCTGGATGGTTCAATTTTATATGACGAGAATGCTCTTTCAATCTTGTTTCTACAGTCCTCTTGGTTTGTCCAATATATACTTTGCCACATTGACAAGGAATCTTGTATATACCTGGATACTGTAAAGGAAATCTGTCTTTAACATTACCAATAAGATTTCAAATTTTTAAACTGGAAGTGTATGAAGTTTTGATGTCATATTTATGTAAAAGTCTTCCAATTTTATCCGTTATATTAGCTACGTAAGGCAACGTAACAAATATTTTCTTATTATTTGGATCTTGAACAGGAGGCGTAGAATTCTTCTGTCTAAGAGCTTTCTTGATCTGTGTTCTATTATAACCATTCTTCAAGAAAATATCATCAAAAAATTGGATTTCATCAGATAGTTTACTTGGATGACATAATGAAGTTGATATAAAGTTTTAATAGTACAAAATTTTTGAGCAAGATGGTGATTTGATGACTCATGCAAATATTGATTTGTATGGGTCCGTTTCCTACATACAGAATGGATAGGTTTACCATTATCTTGTTTCTCCAGGTAAACGTCCAAAAAAGGAAGACAGTTATTACAGTGTTCCAAATTAATTAATACAGAATTCATTATCCAATAAAACATATTTATTAATAAAATGAGTTCTGAAAAGCTTTTCCTTCATTAAATATCTTAGATCAGTGTTTTTCAAACTATGGGTCGCGATCCCCAGGGGTTCGGAAAGTCTTACTCGAAGGATCGCGACCCCCAGAGGGTTCGCAAAATCTTACTCGGGAGGTTACGGTCGCATTCCGGGTAAAAATGAAAGGCATGGACAGTTCATTTTTTAATAATTTGCGAAATAGTGGTTCTATTTTTGAGACGTAAACCACTGAATCATTTTCTAGCTGGAGCCTTTTTTTCTGTTCTTAGTTTTCATGTTCACCGTTTAAGAGAATGAATTTGTCAGACGGTTTTCTGTTGTCTTGCAGAAAGAAGTCTTTCGGATAACTATTCCCTCTATTTCTTGTGTAATTTTAAACAAATTGTTGGATATTAAAAATAATCCAAAAACTGGCAATTGAAGAGGTAAGGGCGGCAAAAATTTAGCAACCCATACTTGGGAAATGTAATCGGCCACTGGATCCATTGCAATTTCTTTGACGATCTTATGAATGCAAGGAAAAGATTCATACCCAATTTTCGGTAAACTCTTGTGAGAAATCATATGATTCTATTCTTGGCTATAATGTTCTCTTCTCGCCCTTGAAGAGTCGTAGTAAAAATATTTTGGTGATTTAAAATATCAGCGAGTAATGCTAATTTAAATAGCCAAACAGGGTTGCAAAAATAATTTTTGTGTTCACATTTAACATCTTTTCTTTGAGTAGTCACCTGGCCTCTTTGTAATTAGGGTGAAGGGAGATTTTGTTGCAACGTACTCAATTCTCAAGGCTTCACCTTTGATAGACTTCAAACAAATACATCATCTTTGAAATCACTGATATTGTTTTCTTAAGATCTTAGGGATCGCCAGAGTTTTTCAGCGCATTGTAAAAAACTACGCTATTATATGCACTTTGGCTGGCTGGCTTGCTGGCGTAACGCTGAGATCTCAGCAACTACAACACTTACAGATTTGAAATGAAAAATTCTGTTTTGTAGGTTTACGCAAACTGCTAGATTTTCTTATTCAAACACCCAGTTTTGGGTGAAGATTGAAACAAAAATTGAAAAGGTGATTACTGCTGAACTATGCATAATCGAAATCTGAAAATTGCTGCACAGAATGAGCAACATGTCAGTAATTGAATTTTATACCCTAAAATTCGAACTGATATGGATTAGTACCCCTTTTAGGGTAGGAACTATTTATTTCAATATTTCTCGAGTTACACAAGATATTGACATGCGGTTTTCGATGTTATTAGTATCAAAATGAGTTCGACTTTTGTTTTTACGATCAATTTAGGTCAGTACATGACCACCCGTTACTTATTTTCTTGAATCTATAGCTTTGGAGGTAATTTTCAGAATTTTTTTTCATATAGCTTTGATAAAGATCAAATTATTATTTTAAGATAGAGCACGTAATCTCCCGTCAGTCAATAACTGCACAATAAAGATTAAAACGTATTTTTGAGCTTGTACGTGCACAAATTATGTACCTATCAAATAGTCAACTTGAAACTGGTACGAAATGAAAGCTGCTGTTTAGTAGGTTTGCCCAAACTGCTTGATTTCAAGCTCAGTGATTGTGTGGGAGATGGCAATTCGCGAAATCTCTGGGGGAACAAGCATTCATGAGCTGTGCAAAATGCTCTTTCAACATCAAGATGATTCTTGAATTTCTTACTTGTAAGAGGGTCGCATATTTAAAAAAGTTTAAACACACTGGCTTATATGTTGTGTCATTGGTGGAAGTATAGTACCTGGGTTAAGGTATACTGATGATGATGATGTTTTAGGTAGAAATGAGGAACGATAGAGTGAATAAATTGGAAAAGATGGGTTTTCTTATTAAATCTCCAATAAATGTAAGATTTAGTGTTTAGAACGGTGAGCTTTAAAGTAGAACAAATGAATGAGCTTGAATAATTAACTAGTATTATATCAGATAAAAGAAAATTGACGAAAAGTTTGGAAGAATAGTGTTGACTGGTTATAAGATTTTAAATGCATCAGAATAATTTGCATGGCTTGAGTCTGTTTCAAAGGATGCTTGTATTGACAGTAATGAATGTTGAACATGACTGCAGAAGCATAAACTAAGAGTGACTTCTGTGATAATAAAAAGAGAAAACTAAATTGCATCACTCAAGTGGTTAAAAGTAAAAATGGTGAAGTTTTACCTCTTAAGTGATAAAACTTAAGCAATAAAACTTCCCTATTCAAATTTTGTATCAACGAATATAGCTTCATAAACATGAAAATATATTTCCTTGTCTCAAAATTTTGACAATCGACGTCTTATTTGTTTTATAACTACAAGTGGTGCCGATTACTACTCCAGAGGTAAGATTTTATCATTTAATTGTAAGACTTCACCACTAAATAATCACATCAAGTTGTTAGGGATACCATTAAAATTGCTACCCGTATCACCTCATAGTCCATGTTCCCAGACCCGCCAGACGTTACTTATTTTCTGAGAAACAAAATGTGTGGATTAGAATAGTGTTAGTATGTAATTTGATCATACGCATACTTGCTAGCTTGGACCGACGGCTAATTTACAGATACCATGTGCTAGAGGTACGTTAGAACATTACTCACGTTTCTTGAAGTTTGAGTACTAATTTTTATGTATGTTTAATAATAATAAAAATAAAGATCGAAAAAAATAATGTAATCTCACTTATAGTCTGAGTCCTAATTTTTATATATGATATTCAGGAAGCAATTTCAATACTTTTTGTTAGCAGCGAGTTCAAGAAAGAGTTGGATGCTCATAGATACTTCGCTTACTATCAAGCGTACAAATAATGACTCCGCGCTTATACTCATAGCAGTCACAGCGACATTTTAATAGTGTCTGGGGGATGTTTGGCCCCTACGATTGGTCTGACTGTCTACAAAATGTGTGTAAATTGTTCTCTGAGTATCATATATACAAATTAGGACTCAAACTATAAGTAAGATTACGGTTTTTTTTGCAGGCTTTGAAGTATGTAGCAAAAATTACCACTAACCACCGATGGAAAGCGTCTAGAAGTGTCTAGCAGTGTTGATCATCAATCTTTAACAATACTCTTTAAAACATACAAAAAAATCAGCACTGAGACTTCAAGATAAGTGAGTAATGTTTTCTTGTACCTCTAGCACCTGGTATCTGTAAATTGGCCGTTGGCCCAAGGTAGCAAGTATGCATACGATCAAAGAAGATTACTAACACTACTCTATTCCATACATTTTGTTCCTCAGAGAATGAGCAAGTGAGATCTTGCTCTATCACCTAAATTGTTATTCTTATCACTCAGTTTTCTATATAGAATATTAAAATTGAACGAATGCAAAATAAACTATATGTAAAATGTAATATTAAGAAGAATGTGGTTGAAAGAAAGAAAATCAGTCAATTGTATGTCAAATAAAGAATTCTCTCAAGAAATATATATTTAAAAGGATTTATGGTGGAATAATGAGTAAATATCCGATATGTGAGTGGATGTTGCATAAAAGTTCCAAAGTGGAAAAGGTAGATGAATTCGTATGATCAAAGCTATAAAACTAGATGTTTAAATGAAGGTGTCTGACGAAGAATGATTGGATATTTAACCTCATTTCGAGGAGGAGTGATAGAACATGTATAGAAATAGAACATTTCCTTATTTGTGTATGTGTCCTACTTTCTACATTTAATTTTTTGTTATTTCTCAGTTATTAAACTAATAATGCAATGCGGAATGAACATAGGTGGGTATCAAGTATATTTAATGATAAAATCTCTTTATTTTCATAGCCAACAAGATGCAACAAGATTTAGGTCAAATGTTGACCCAGTTATTATGCTGGTGTTCTGAAAGCAATTACTTTGTAAATAAATAGTTATATAACGTTCTCACGGAATCCTCCTTTAGTTTGATAGGTTTCTGGATTATATATTACCTATGTTCTTTGACATGTAAATATGAGATTAAAGCATTAAAATGCAAACGAAAAATGAGAAAGTCTTGGAAATAGAGTCAACACTTGACGCCGTGACCTGGAAATGAGAAAAAATGAGGAGAGCACATGACCCTCCTTTCCCATACTAATTTTAAGAAATACGGAATGAATCATTATTATTAAGAAGGCGTAGTATATGATTTCCTTTTTAAGAGATAATGAATCTTACTTACATTCAAAAAAATCTTGAAATCGATATTTTTTTGATCAAATAAATGAATACGAGACGAGAAATGACTTCCTCCGGGTTTTCTAGAGGTTTTAACCTGTCAAAACAATTTTTTCCCTAAGGAAACCCACCTCTGATTTATGGATTCCTTCATCAAACCTAGCCATAGTCACTCAATGAATTGTTAATTTATAATTTCATTTCAGAACTAGTCAGTGTGGCTGCCTTCACATCAAAATTAGATGTCACTAGCTTTTGACTCAAATTTAAGCTATCGAATGTCTATGAATACGCCACGACAACCAATCAGACAAATCGAGTGAAAGACGCATTTGAGGCGAGTACGAGCCCACATCTCTGAACTTTTGGCCTTTATTCCGTAAGTTAAGAAAATAATAATTTTAAGTAGTGCTCGGTATTTCTGAAAATATTTGAGTTATAAATAAAGATTCAATTAATCGATTTTTAGTTTTTGATTCTTATATTATGGACAAAGTGTACCAATACTGCGCAGCTTTTATTCAATTAAACCCTTGTAGCATTTGCAGTTCTCAATACTTCATTGGCGAAGCCAATTACTGTTTACATCCCGGATATCAATTTCTGTCAAGAAGGTGATACATTAATTATGGAAGTAATACGAAGTACATAAATTTTGAATTGATTGCCAATAAAATGTGTACCGCGTAAGCCTCAGTTCTAATTGAGAAATGATTCAGAGAGTGAATGTACAAATTACTTTCCTGTGAAAATGTAATTCCAGAATACTGCAATCTCTTTTTAAACAAGAAGTGAAAAAGCTTCTTTCCATGAACAACAAAGATCCAATATCGACGAACTGATGCTTAAAAACTAAACAAGGTATTGGTGCACACTTCTTCATTGCAAAGAAGTTCAAGAAGAGAAGTACTATTTGCACAGAAAGTAATATGCAGTTCCCCGAACACTCGATATAGATTACATTTACCAAGAACAGATTCTGCTTTCGATGATAGAAAATACGGAGAAAACAGTAAGAAACAGATTTTCCTATAAAACATGAAAAAAATATTATTATGACAATTGGAACTTGTCATATTTCTTGTACAGCAGATACACAAACATAGAAATCTGCTGTGGCCCGACCATAGATTTCATGGCCAGTTTCATCGCTGTTTCTGAAATTTAGAAAGTCGCATCAATTAATTGCAAATTTCAAAGTGAAAGCTGTCATTGTCAAAGTGACAGTTATCATTAGCAAAGTGACAGCTGTCATTGTCAAAGTGACAGCTATCATTGGCAAAGTGACAGCTGTCGTTGTCAAAGTGACAGCTGTCATTATCAAATGATTAATTATTTATTTTTGATATCTACTAAGCTTATCCCCTCGAGAGTTTAAAATTTGGATGATCCTGATACTATGAATAAATGAAAATCATTAATCTTCAGAGAAAACTGTATATTGATAGAAAAAATCAGATGAAGTTATGGTAACGATTTATAGCCGCTATTCGCTATTTTTAATTATTTATTTTAAATTAAGTATCATCTGCCCAATTTTCTACGTCGGTTTTTCTTTGCTATTAATAATATTTCTCTTCCACATGTACAACAGGAAGACAGCACTAACGAAACGCCTGCAGAGATCCAAAATGAAAGAACAAAACAAAACTAAGAACTTTAATACGTGCGTTGATGTCATAAATCAACGCACAAGTGCGTGTGAGAAGGTGGGAGAATGTGTATCCAATCAATACTTCCGATTTAATTGTGTTTATCTGGCAATATTTGGACAGAGACACACGGTATCAAACACAAAAGGCGAATAGTTCAAAGTAGTCAAACTACACTATACCAATAGACAAGTATTTAGAATTAATTAAGCATAGGTACAAGCAGTTTAATTAGGAATCAGTATCACAAATTGATTTTGAACTTAGTGATCTTGTTGAATTTGAAAGCATATTTTTTAGAGGATATATCCGTCATTTTTAGAAAAAAACTGAATTCAGCTCGATCACATTTCTGTTATATTCATATGAGCTTTATTAAGCGTTGAATCAATTCTCTTCCACATGATAATGCTTAGCATTTACACCTATTTGATTCTGTTGAAGACGAATGAAGCAATTTCAAGAAAGTTGATGGTATGTGAGGAAAAGTATACATTATACAGTTATGTGTGCACTGTGCATCAGTGTGCACACTGTCGTGGAACAGTGGAACGTCGAACATGGTGACGACGGTTAGCGACGTTGCTAGTGTCACATAGTTTATAAACTATTAATGTAGTTCCTCTGTGATAACAACAAGAAGAATGCCAAGCAACGCCGTACAGAAAGTTTTTGGTTACGGTTAGGAACTAATTTAATTTTAAACTATTAGATAATGGAAAATGTAGTTTCTAAAAGTTTGGGCATTAAAATCAATTCACATTCATCACATGAATTTTGTGGGAACAACAAGCGATTGTAATAGATGATCTTATAGTACAGGACCCGCTATAAGTCACCGAATTTATTTTTTTTTTCATGCAATAAAATATGTTAATAAAAGTAACGCTGATGAATTGCCTAAAAAAATCTGTTTGAGGTTATGTTTGATAACTGATGATTGCGTGATACTTCTATTGTCGAGACAATGAACTGCCGGTGTATTTTTGTACAAACTAGACACTCAAAAAAGGACATCCAAAGTGATCTCACTCAGATAAATCATTTCAATTGGATGATGAGAAGGGAGAACCAAATTTTCAAAATGCGTGAAAATTTAAAATTTGGCTGTATGTCACACAATGAAATCTTATTTAATAAAATAAAGGAATAATGAAGAGAGCTTTTGTGGAATTTGATGTTATTAACCTTGCAGTGATTTTCATCATATGATTTGATCAATTTATTGATTACAACTGCAATTTGATAATATAAGTAAGTACTTGGATCACCGAAATTAAAAGCTCCCTCGGGGTCACTATCTCTCAAAATAGAATAATTCGTTCAAGAAAAAATGAAGCAGTAGGCCACTCTTTTATCAAGTCAAGAAGTCTCTGAAGAAGAACTTTTGATACATCTTTATAAATAAGGAAGATGCAGCACTTAACAATTACCATCCTTCATCGGTAATCTTGATGGGCTCCAAAAATTATGTGCCAACAATATACCAGGTGGTTTTCTTCTGAAATACAGTTGACTTCTGGATACAATAAGAATTATTTCTATTTGCAGAAAAAAAAAAATAAGAAAATTTAGGTTGAGACCTTCACTATGCTTCTTTCTCCTATTAGTACAGTCATTTAATTCTAAAAAAAAAAGAGTTTACGTGGAAATTTCATCGGTAGTTTTTAAAATGGATAATTTTATAGATTTCGATGTGCTCTTTCTGAATTTCAACTTTGCCATCTCGTATCTTTGCCGCTCGCGCCGCTATATTGGAAAAATGGCGCCTAAAAGTAGCTTTTCTATAATATCTCCTTTCCGACTCATTTCACGATAGAAGCGTTTGTATACAAAATGAAAATAGAGAAAGTTTCCTACAGTTAATGTGATGACTGAAATTTGTGGATTATAAAATTATCTTGAATCTAAAAACTATACTAACAATAAATATTTTACTATGCGTTGAAAAACCGCAGTTATAAAAGAATGCGTCGCCTTTGTCCCGAGTGCGCTTCTCCTCCTTCACAGTGTCGTTTGCATTTTTAGAGCCATGGCTTCTTATGAAGTATATTGTTTTATTTGTGCTAATTCATTGCATGAATGTGGAGTGATTGAAGTGAAAGGAAAAAAGGTTGGAGTTTTTTCGTAAATCAAGTATTAAAAGAGAGGACAACAAGGATAAACTTTTGATGCGATAGAGAGCGATAGTGGTTCACGATGTATATTGGAAACGATATAATAATGAGGAGTTAATCACTGCATCTTTGTGTAGAGGAAGCTATGTCACGACTTCTCAATCACAACTGCGATCTACGCGCCCAACTATACTTTGCGGCGCTCGTACGACAAAACTATTAGCTCTACGAAAAAAATGTTCGTAGAGAAATCGTAAGGTAATTCTCTCTAGTTTCATTTTGTACCTATATGAATGCTTTCTTCGTGAAATGAGTTGAAAAGGAGATATTCTCGAAAAACTGCTTTTAGACGCCAATTTTCCAATATGGTATACAAGGTGTCAAAATTGAAATTCGGAAAGGAGCTCATCAAAATCTATAAATTTTCCATTTTCAAAACTCCCGTAAAACTTACCAGGTAAAACTACCAAATGACTGTACTATAATAATAATGAAGTATTGTCGGATTCAGTGGCGTGAAAATATAATTCCGAAATTATTCCATACATGTGGAAATTCTAAGAAAATCCGTCTACATATTACTTACTTGTACAAAGTAACAAGTATTGAGAAACCGACAAAATTCACCTATCGAGATTTTGATGGAAATATCCGTTTTGAGCATCCCTGAATCCATTTTGACTATTTTTGGCTTGATGTCGGTACGTATGTTCGTTCGTGCATAACTCGCAAATCTCATAACTGGTTGAACGTTTTATGTTGAAATTTTGAATTTAAGACTGCTATAGGGTCTAGTTGTGCACCTCGGATTATGGTTATAATCGTCTGTACCGGAAGTGTACTTTACTTGAAACTTTTTTCGAATTTCTCTAATAAATCCAGAATAATCAACCATAGGATGTTCAAGTTCAGTATTTGAACTTGATCTTGTATCAGAATGGTTATCTGTTATTTTTGTAAGAATCGGCCAGGCCAGAAGTGCATTTTACTTGCAACTTTTTTTGAATTTTTTGCATAAATATAGAATGATCCTCCATAGCATATTGAAATTCCGTATAAAGAACTTCTATAACATCTTATTGTTCATCTTGCATTATGATTGCGATCGGTTAAATCGGAAGTGCACTTTACTTGAGACTTTTTTTCAATTCTCCGCATAAATCCAGAATGATCAGCCGTAAAATACTGCAATTTGGCATTTGGAATTGCTGTAGCATCTCAATGATCACCTTCTATTTTTGTAACAATCGGCTGAGCCGGAAGTGCACTTTATATGACAGACTTTCTGAATTTTCCGCATAAATTATAAGCAATCAGCCGTAGAATATTTAAATTTTGTATTAGGCACTTTTATAATATTTGGTTGTACACCCTGCATTATGATTGCTATCGACTAAGCCGGAAGAGCACTTTATTCAAAACATTTTTTGAATTTTTCGCATAAATCCAAAACGATTAAACGTAGATTGTTAGAATTCAGTATTTAGGACGATTATACCGTCTATATACTCATATCCTATTTTTATTAAGATCCACCGAGCTGGAAGTGCACTATACTTGACAGTCTTTTGGAATTTTTCGCATAAATTCGAAACGATCAGGTGTAGAATATTAAAATTTGGTATTTCAGTCTGCTGTAGCATCTGAATGATTGCCTACTATTTTCATAACAATAGACTGAACCAGAAGTGCCCTTCAGTAGGAATTTATTTTTTAATTTTGCGCATAAATTCAGATCTGATGGTAGTCGTAGAATTTTGAAATCAGTATTAAGGAATGTTGCAGTATAAGAATAATGGCCTACTGTTTCCATAGCAACCGACTTGACTGAAAGCGCATTTTACTTGACAGATTCTTAGAATCTCTTAGGTAAATCCAAAATGATCAACTGTGGAACGGTAAGATTTTGTGTTTGATTATATATATATATATATATATATATATATATATATATATATATATATATATATATATATATATATATATATATATATAGATATATAGATATATATATATATATATATATATATATATATATATATATATATATATATATATATATATATAATTAAACACAAAATCACATCGCATTATATATATATATATATCTCCAATGATGTACAATTAAGTCACGTGATGTTCACGTCAGATTTTTTTTACAGGAAGGATTGCCAAATATTTGAGTATTCATTACAGAATTGTCAAACAAGGTCTAATTGTAATTTCAGCTTTTTCCTGAAAGTTATTATACCACTGATAACAGAATAATAGTTTTCAAAATATGCATCTAAATTCAAATTTAATTCAAGGTTTGAAAATTATTCGATTCAAAACTTCACATTTCTAGTTCACGATGTTATTCGTTCAGAAACTCATTTTTGCAGCTCCTTGTTACAAAAACAAATATTTGTGTCAAAAAAACAAGTATTGAATGACCTATTTTCAGAAGAATCGTTGATCAAATGAATAACAATAATATTATTTGCTTTTAATCTGTATAAATCGATGAATTCATATTTTTCTGCATACTGATGAGAAAATTTGATTATGATGCGCCTGATGAGAACCTCCCCGACAGTATTTCTAGTCGGATGACAAGTTTTTTCGAAGTGGCTTTTTAGGGAGGACTCAATAAAGGAATGGAATAAAATACGAACATAAAAAAAAACACGATGACTCAAGGAGTTTCAAGAAACTGCAAAATCTCAGCCCTCAAAACATGTACCAAATTTCAAGTGAATATTTTTATATCAGCGTATCTCACACTTTTTCTCTTGGTGACCCGTTCATTTCAATATTTTTACAATCCGTTATTTCAACTATGTGCCCCGATTCCACGTCGCGGCCCGGAATTTAGGAAAGTCTGAAAATCGTCCTAATCGTCTTTTAAAACGGATATATCCATCCTCTAGTAGAAGACAGGGAAAGTGACATTTTTTATCTATCCATTTTTCTAAACATGGCGATTTGAACTTTGAAGTCCCCTATAGGAAGATTTGAAGGATTCCTGAAGCAAAGTCGGTCTCTTAGTCCTTGTGTCTATGCGACTGCGTCCATCATCAATCGAGTTGTAATTTGGATACATATCTATAATTTCATCGGAATTCGACTTTATCAAATAATGGTCGAAATCGGTTTTCCGGAAGGTTTAATTAATTAATTAATTATTTGATTTTTTGCATGACTTCCATATTGAGGATATTGATTCGAAATTTGGTACATAAGACGATAAGATCTCGCAGTTTGTCGAGGCTTCTTGAACCACTGTGCATTTAGGCATATATATATATTTTTTTTTTCTCTATACTATAGTAGATTGTTTGACAAGTACAGAAAAGTGAGTTTACTAGCGAGTTTAAATGTTTCAATTTTACACGAGCAAAGTAATATAACTTTTCTTAGGTGTTGAGCATGCTACTTTTTTGTATACTTGATGGAAAAACTTGAGTGGAAGACGCCAAGAATAAAAATAATTTTCTACAGAAATACTAATCAAGGTTGTGTTCTTGCAAAAACGTAGTAACGGATTTGACAACTGCCAAGCAAAAGTATAGTAAACAAATAAACAATATTAAAAATTAATTTGTCAGAAAAGTCGAAAGCTAAAGATTCTCGCGAAATTCTGGATGCAGCTAAAGAAGCGACTTTACATTTGTTTCCGGCGAAGTCGAGAGAATTTTTGTTTTCTTTCGTTTAACCTGTAATTTTTTCTTAATTAGGTCAAAGCTGTCATTTTGGCGCGTGTCATAGTGCGTTTTTTGTTTGTTATTTTTTGTTGCTAATCAGTAGTGCTTCTAACTAGTAAACTGGCACTTTTCTTCACTGATTAAACCTAATGTTTTCCATCAAGTATACAAAGAAAACTTTATTATTATCTATTTCAGTAAAGTTTTGAGCTGTTACTCATCAATATACCAAAAAATAACGTGTATAACACGTATCTCAATTTCAATTGTTTGATCAATGCAATCCGTCTGCCGATGTGCATCAAATTTAAATTTCATGGAACAAATATTGCTTTCACTAGCTGTACGAATAATTATTACTGTTGATGCTGTTGAAGACCTAAAGTTATCCCAGATATTGAGGACAGATTAAATTCTCAATAATAATTCTAACTTTCTTGGGAAGAAATTATCGAAATCTAATGAATATACTTAATTCAACTTATAATAGTAATAATCAGGAGTGGAAAAAGTTCAAGTTTTATTGTAACCACATTTTAAATTATTGGAGTTCTCTGCTTTCAATTCCTGCTACCTTTGTCCTAGAGCATACATAACTCAAATCTCCAGCGGAGATCCTTTGCTATCTGCACGTAACGTCAACACAATGGAATGCGTAATTTAACTGGGATTCTAGTTTCTGGATTCGGATTCGAATGAGCTCTAGTCGCGAGGCATCATGATCTTACACCGCGATCCACTATCCGACTCCAATATGCTAAATATTGCGCTGAATTGCAGGATGACTGAATGCAAAAGATAGCGGTATGAAGAGTGATAGATGAAGGCGGATGTGCGCGGAATCCCCTTGTGCCAGTATTCAAAACGATCTATTTTCTCGACCTCTAGCTTGATTCATGTATTCATATGATATGATTTGTGATCATTCGGTAGCTGTCAAAAGCCTACAGATTGGTCACAAAAGTACTACACCTGTCACCGATCAATCTGTTTATTGTATTGATATTTTGTGGTACTAGTCAAATAATGAGCATTACAGAACGCAAGATGTTACGAGACTTAACTGCTATCCATTTCTATGCTGGTGAATTTGGAATACGTGGGCGCGTAGTTTACGTACTATTCACTATGTGTAAACTATCAAGCTCAAACCCTTAAAAAATAGTATACCAAACATCCCATAAGAATAACAAGACCAACTGGAATAGTAGAATTCCTTAATACTCTTTTTTCTATAGATACATGAGAGTTCTCACAAAATGTAACATAAATTGCTTATCAATTTATAATAACTTGCTTTACTTGGTATTTGATAGTCATTGTTTATCTCTGATACGATGATACATTTTATTGGAAATTACTGATTACAATTGCACAGATTAGACGCGAAATTCCATTATGAAATTTCCATTATGGTGCACTAAATTTAGTGGTTATTATTACCCATTACACAATTATCATTAGTTGTTCAGTGGTTAGTCGCAGTAGAAAATGCTGCAGAATTCGCAGCTTTCAATTAACACTATAGAAGAACAAAGTATGTGAGATGACCATAATATTTTATCGATTAAAACAATTGTTTGGGAAAACTCATCCTTCTTATAATTGAGTAGGCCGGTCTTTAAAAAGTATTGGCGTTTGTTGTGAGTATCGACGTCATCTTCTTTTTAAATGCAACTATTGGTAAATTAATGTCTAAATGGCTCACGAAATGCAGCAACTTCGAAAAAAATATAGCTACTATGATGAACGAACAGAAAAATTCAAGCCAGGGGTTCTAGCTTCTTTAGGGAATGAAATTTCAGCTTTTCGTCATTCTAATTTGTTACTTATAAAATGCCTGATACAAATTTTTTTATAAAACCAACTATATCTATTTGTGTGGAAGCGCTTGCTTATTCGTTAGAATTAGTGTTTCATTTGCCTTGCCAGCTAGTTGAATTATATTCGGGGTTTTTGCAATTCCATGAAAGTTGTTAAATCCATCGTATTACATGGAAATTGGGTTTAACATGTTAATTTTGTATCTAGGATCCTTATGATAACACGTACCGTTTCAAATCCATAGTTTTATTCCTATGCACGGCTTGTATTGCTTTGACATTTCTCAGGATCTTAAACTATCAAAAGAACGTTAACTTACCGATTCAGAGAATATTTCAAATTTTGTGGAACAAATAACGAATGTTTCAGAATTTTTATATATCAAATAGAGACATCTAAAGACTGTTTTAAGCGCTGTAAAATATTAAAATTTATATTTAATTAGTTTTAATAGTTACTTATGTATCTGATGCTCGAAATTTCGAATAAGCACCAAAAAAATTTCGTGCACGAGTTGCATACAAAATTTTTCCTACCGACGTCCAAAAAAAAAATATTAAAATACAAAAATCAATACTTCGTGCTCGTTTCCAAGATAAAATTAGTGCGTTAAATACTTGTCATGATGAACAACTTCGATGCGAAATTTCGCGTACTAATATTGATGTATCATTTCTCAATCAATTCTTTTTTAGAATTATTCATTTTTTGAATGTTCCATAGCACAGCACTTCACATATTTCACAGTTTTTGTGTGAAATTTTTATTTATGTGATTCCTTCTTTATCTTGTCAGCCGTGCAATCGGCATTTGTGCCCGATAGATGGTGTTGTCTGCAGTTTTTGCTACAGCGCATCTTTATCGTTTATACATTCTGGGATCCAAGTCTTGATTATCTTGGGCTTGGCTATACTGTACTGAGGAGTCATAATAAGGACGAAATATATGTCTACAGTTGCATCCCCGATCTAAGATGATGGTGGCTTCAGCCCCGACTCTTAGATTTGAATTTTCTATGGAAAACAATTCTTTTTTAGAATTATTCAGTTTTTAAATGTTCCATAGCACAGCACTTCACATATTTCACAGTTTTTGTGTGAAAGTTTTATTTATGTAATTTCTTCTTGATGTATAAATGTCATCATTTTTGACGTCTGTAGAAAAAATATTGTTTTCTATTCGCAAAACTATAAATGGTTCCAGAAAAGCTGAATGCTATCAACAATTTTTTAGTAACCGGTCAAGTTTTGAATACATAACAATGGAAGCTACAAAACAAGCATGTAGAAAGACCAGAAACAGAAAAAACAAAAGAGCAAACACATTGGTGAAATGAGGGAGTAAAAGGAGAAGTGAAAAAGAAAAACAAAAGTTAAAAAAATTCTTAAGCACCAAAAACGAAGTAGACTGAATATTATGAAAGAGGTAATTAAAAAATCCATGACAAAAAGCTCGGAAGATTTTTGGTGAATCAATAGATGAAAGCTTCAAGGAAAACTAAAAACTGGACAAAATACTAAGAAGTGCAAAGAAAAAGTACAACTGAAACAAATGAAAGACAAGCAAAGGAACATTTTAGTTGAGAAAAGCGAAATAATGAACAGATGGAGAAAACGTTTTGAGGAACTATTAGAGGATAAGAAAATAATAGAAGATGAGGAAGTTAGTGAGGAAGAAATGATCAATCAAGAATCAAAGCGATAGAAAGGGCAGAAGAGAACATAACAATCGATGAATTGAAAGTAGTTCTCCAAAAACTAAAAAATGGAAAAGCACGAGGACATGACATGATAAAGGCTGAACAGATAAAATATATGGGTGGAGAGGGAGAACAAATATTGTAATCATACATAACATTTTATGAAAAGCAGGAAAAATATCTTAAGACTGGAAAAGCAGTAATATTTCCTATATTCAAGAAAGGGGATAGTGGCAACTGCATCAATTATAGAGGAATATCACTGCTGTGTACAACGGTGTTTATGAAGCCATATTACATAATAAAGTCAAACAATTAACTGAAGTAACATCAGAGAAAGCACAGAGAGGATTCAGAAACGATCACTGTGCAAGACCATAGATTTACGCTTAGACGAATGACAGGAATAACGATGAAACATGATAACAAACAATATGTAGCATTCATAAATATTGAAAAGGCATTTGATAGAGTTCAGAGGGAGAAAATGTGGAGAATCTTAGAAGAGAGAAATGTGAGTAAACAATTTTTACATGCGATTACAAGCATTTATATAAGAACAACTAACTACATAAGAGGAAACGAAGTTACAAGCGAACTCACGACCACCCATCAAAGATTAAGACAAGGGGAAGCCTTGAATTCGATATTGTTTATTATATATCTAGGCAATATCATGAAGAATACAAACAAAGACAACTGAAATAGGACATTATAAATAAGAAAGAACTACGTTGACATAATGTGCATTTGCAGATGACCTGGCAATTTACGCCAAAAGTGAAAAAGATATACAGCACAACTTAAATGTATGGAACGAAGAATAGCACAAATATAACATGAATATCAACATAGATAAAACAAAGACCATGGTAATAGCCAAAGAAAATATAACAACCAGCCTAACAGTAAATGGAAAAGATATAGTGCAAGTAGACACGTTCACATACCTAGCGACAATAAATAATAAAGGAAGTATGGAGCCTGAGATAAATAAAAGAATCCAGACGGCGAACTATCATGCTACGAACACAGTAATTTTGAAAAACGAATAAGTATTCAAAACCATAAAAATGGCTGTATATAAAACCATATACAGTTCAACCTTAATATACGAAAGTGAAACTTGAGTTCTGAATCAAAGAAGTAGAAGTTGATGTGAATAGGCGACTGAGACGAGATTTTTGAGAAGAATAGAAGGAGTACGAAGAATAGACAAGATAAGAAACGATGAAATAAGAAGAAACCTACAGACTGAATGTATACAAACCACAATGGATAGAAGACAACTAGCATGGTACAAACACCTGATAGAAATGCCAGAAAATAGGCAAACCAAACAGATGTGTAATGCAAGAGATACAAAGAAGAATAAAAGAGGCAGACTAAGGAAAAATTGGGAAAGTTATAACGAAGAAATATTGAAAAAGGATAGCATCAACACTCATGAAGCAAATAAAAAAGCATTGAACAGAAACTAATGGAAAGAACTAATTCAAAGTATGAATTAAAGAATAAACTCAACACCCGAAAGGGTACAAGAGATTTAAATATATATATATATATATATATATATATATATATATATATATATATATATATATATATATATATATATATATATATATATATATATATATATATATATATATATATCCATTAATTTGTTCTCAAATCTTCGTTTTTAGAACTTGTCTCATTGTGAAGCGATCAATACTAGAATTTCAACAGTCGACAGATAGCTCTCGTTTTATTCTACGTTACAGTTACCAGTTCACATCTTGTGGAACTTGTATTAGAAAAAAATAGTATTGGCTTCCAATATATATAAGATACTTGGTCAATTACTTCTAATATGATGTGTATTGCCCATTATGTAACGGTCAGGAATGTACTCACGCAAAATTTATCTGTTTTATTATCTCAATCTCAAGTTAAATCCAAGCTACATATATTTCTAGAATCCAAAACCTACGTGGAACAATTTAATCTCATCATTTCATCATCCTTGCAAGGCAATAGCACAACCACGCCCACTCGACCACACCTCTCTCCTCTCCTTTACTCTCAATACTCTCCTGCTGCCCTCTTTGGCAGAGATACCAGCGCCAGAGAGCAGGATAAATGACATGGCAGGAACAGAAACTACATAAAATACCTATTAATAATATCTTGGGAAGAATCTAGTAAGAAAGTTCTTGTTGGAACTGAGAAATCTGCAGAATTAAAAATTTTATTATGCAGAAGTTGAGATATGTCTCCTTTTGAAGAACTGCAAAAGACTTGAGAACATAAAGATATTATATGTTCGAATTAATTTCAATCATCATCAGGTACTTGAATTGTAATCCAAATTGGTACAATAAACTATAAGCTTTAATATTCGTCTTTAACAATTTTAATTAAACGCCAAACAACTATTTTCAATAAATAATTATCCGGAAGCCTTATTGGATTAGTGTATCTTGTTTCCCAACTATAAACTATGAATATGAGTCTCGAACTCATGCCATACAAATTATGGTATCAATTCTGGAACATCTAATCTGCTGCAAATTATACGAATATATTCAGCAGATAAGTGTTATTGATTTTGTACTTTAATAAAAACACCTCATTTTAGAGTGGTAAAAAAAAATAATACAATACAAAACTTTGACGTTCCGGTGGTGCAGTGTCACCCTTGTCAAGAAAAATGAGACGTTTTGATGACGCAGTTCGTTAGGAGCAATGAAAAATACAGAAAACAAAAAGTATGTATTCAATAGTATATTGTGTGGCTAGGGACGAAACAAGACGATTTCAGCTGAGGGTGAGTGTTGCTTGCCCGAGCGAAGCGAGGACTTGCATCACCCTCGGCTGAAATCGTGTTTTGTCCCGTGCCACACACTGTATTTTTCATAATAACTGCATTGAAACTTTCTATATTACAAATTTAACATAACAAAATAAATATTTTTCTTTTGATTTTGCAGGTAACAAGTCGAGAGTAACTGCTTGTGTTTTATCAATAAGATGTTGTGATGTACTTATTTGAAATTGTTGTATTAATACTTCTTCTCTTGAAACTATCGTCTTTTCAATTTAATTTACAATTACGAATACAACAACTGTCAAATCAGCTGAGGTTATATGATTTTCATTTAGAGATTGACAATGAACAAATGCGACTCTGCCAGAGATAAAACGATTTAAGAAACAAATTCAGCGGACAGAAACAAGCTTGTTTCTCCCCTAGGGCAGAAACAAACCTGTACACTTGCATTTGTCTGAAATTGTCTTTTTTCGACTGACAAAACAGGCGTTGAAACGCGTTGTTTCAATGCAGGTATTATGAAAATGTATATTGTTAGAGCTGTCTCAACTAGCGAATGTATGATATGAAAATAAGATAATTCAGACAATTCATATATTTTCTCTTTCCCAACTTAATAATTTCGGCTATGAGCGAAAAGAGTTATTTTTGCTCTTGAAGATATCTTACTGTTGACTCGGCAAAGGCGATCCACAGTCATGATTATTACCCTTTCAGCAGGGAAATAAAAATCATAATTATTTCAATGGTTTGTATTTCAGAGCTTTCGCTGAAAATCGTTCAGTATAATAGGAAAGGTACTTTTGGTGCACGTGTTACATAAAATATATTTATTGACTTAATTTTCTTATTTCCATTACTTACATACATATATATATATATATATATATATATATATATATATATATATATATATATATATATATATATATATATATATTGATATCTCCCAAAAGTGAAATAATTCTGGCAATTAAATATCAATTCAGATTCTTCTATTAGAATCTCTCGTGATTCGATATAGAAAAGATCAATTTATTCTAAAAAAATATTTTACTATGCAGTAGTCTCAATTATCCATCTCTATGAATTTGTTACACATAAATATTCTGGAGCTGCATGTTACATGAAAATTATCTCTATGACGCATCGGTACGTTTCAGTGAATTTGTTGATGACTAAACTATATTCCCAAGTAAACTTTGCAAGTTGTAAATCTGAATTAGCTATCTAATGTAGTTCCATTATTATGATAAAATTCACAACAGAGTTCTAAAATTGCGAACAATGGAATCCATTTATGTAAAAAAAGTTTTTTTGTTCACTATAAAGAGTGTAAAACTGATATAAGCTCATTATTCAACTAATACAAGAACTTGTTGAGAACAACAATATTTCCTAATATTTTTTTTTCGAAAATCTTAATTTTTCTAGCATTTTTAGCAACACCACTCCTACAGCCCATGAATTAACGAGCCGTTCAGGTATTTTCATAATTTTATCAAGTAACAATAACAATGAGACAAAACTATTTTGAGAGATTTGAATTGTCAAATTGTTCTAATTTTTGAGTGATATGTGCATGATTAATTAATGTAACCATACGTCCCGCTTTCAGACTCTCCGTTCCGCTGTCTCGAAAGTCCCGCTTTCGCAAACACACCAAACGATAATTTAATTAACAATTATTTTGCACACTCGCAAACCCGATATTTGAAAACTGATTTGTTCAGCCGAAAAATACAAAAATACTGCCTAGAAGTCACGTCAATTCATGCAATTTACTTTGACCCAATTGAAGTTGTTTGAAGACCCAATTAGAATATTTGTCATCAAATTCAAGTGTGATTGTTGTCACAATGTATAAGCTGCATTAAACAAGTATCATGGAAAAAGAAAAGATAGATAAACACCGGATCCCGTAATCAACCTTTTCTCATTCATGTCGATCTATCTGACGACAGATGACATCTTTTATATAAGTTGATTTTTAACTTAAAATTTTGATACGTTGATAATTTGTCTCCTGGGAAAACCCACTGCAAAAAGTGTGAATATTCTAAAAATAGCACCTTTTAAGTAGTCATGGAAATCTACTCATAACTATTTCTTGGATAACAACATAATAATAGTATTCTAAAGCCCGCCGCACACGAGGCAATTTTCCATGCAATTTTGTTCACTTAATTTGCAGCAAGTTTTCTTGCGCACTGGGCCACTTTGAGGTACACTTTAGTGTGCATCACACGATGCAAGCTGCGCCACTCATTCTAACACTAGAACGTAGACTTGGTAGATTTTCACATTACAAGTATGGATGTTGCCGAAACTAATCGTCGGAGAAGAGCAGGAGCATTTGCTGCAGTTATAGCTTGCGAATTACGAGACAGAAAAAAAAAAGAAGGAAAAACTTTGGTCAAGAGAGCGACTTTTGAGAAGGAATCAAAGCCGCAGAGTTTTCAACATTTTGTTTGACGAGCTAGTAGGGTGTATACCAAACGTAAAAAACCTGGAAATGTCAGGGAATTTAGATAAACTGGAAATGTCATGGAATCGTCAGGGAATTTCTGATATATGTCTGGAAAAAATACATCATAGGATATTTATGCATTATTACTCATAAAAGTATATTTTCACTCTTTAAGATATTAGGGCCATCTGTGCAAATCTATAAGTCTTCCAGATCTATAAATTTATGAAAAAAAAAATTATTAAGGTACATTTACTTTTGTCGATTAATGCAAATTCGTTCATGATATCAAGTTCGTTGCGATTTTGTTTTTAATTCACAGATTTATAGGATTCACACAGAATTGCAACATTAATCTGTGATTATATGTAAACTTGTATCAAACTTTTGTTTTTTACTGTCTGGAATTTTATTGAAAATAACCTGGAAAACCTGGAAGTCAGGGAATTTTCATTTAATTTTTTGGTATACACCCTGAGCTAGGGTACGTAAACATTACCTTATTTCCACTAGCCATAATTTTTACTTATTTGTACCTTAAAACACCACAAAACACAATGTACTAACGAGGCACAGCATTCTGATGCGACATACAATTCAGTGATGTAATCACGTGATTTCGTCGTCTGCTTTGATTGGCTGTGGACAGCAGTCAGTGGCGCAGCAAGAGCGAAAAATAGCACCGAACCTATCTTGAAAAACAAGTCTCGTGGTAAGTCTAGTACCCCGCATCGCACCAAATTTCTTGCATCGGAGCAAGCGTGGCACCCAGTGCGGCGCCAAGTGAACAAAATTGCTTGAAAAATTGCATCGTGTGCGGCGAGCTTAAGATCCCAAGTGGAATCGATTTTCACTCATCTGCTAATCGAATGAAAATTATATTCTATCAAATAAAATATGTTTCTGAACATACTCCAATAAGGATGCCGTAAAAACATGTGAATGGCTAGGATTAATTAAAATTATAAAATTTTTTTTTTCCAAATTTCATTGAATTGCTTGCCAGACGAACTCATTTCCAATGGAAGCATACAACATACAAAATATGTAACATTTAGGTTGCTTCCTTTTTTCTGGATCCTTTTATCTGGTTGCCGTATACAAACAGGTATAAGTTGATATGAGTAATTGCACTTATCTGCTTACAATTTGAAAAATATATCAAAATGAAGGCAATTTTATCGTAAATACGGTAGTATAGGGTTGCTTGCCTAAATCTGTTGATAGATCACAGTTGCCAGGCTTTTGAATTAAAAAACTCAAGCAAGCAAAGATATATGACCGAGAAGCATTGCGCGTACTTTTTGATGCGATAGAGGAGGACGCAATACATTTGAATACATCGAAATACAATTAATAAAAAAGTTCTTGAAACAGAAAAAAAAAAAAACATTTCTCGAGAAAAATTTTGTTCTATTATTCATGCAGGATAAGTACTATTTTGCGCACGTTTTTCCGGGCGACAAATGGCTCTAAGAACGAGACCCACCAAAAATGTAGACATTTTTATTTATGAAAAAATGGACGTTGTTCACGAATTTGTGGTAGCTATATATGGTATCAAACACTGTACCAAAATAAATAATGCCAGATATCAGAATTTTCTTGAAAATTATTCTGCAAAAGAATAGGGAAAAAATCCTTAAAAAGTTTAAAGTTTTGACTCAAACACTATACCATCATGCTGGATATCACTATAACAAAAAATTTTACGCTCTATTTATGTCATTTCAATGTTGCTACATTCAACTGATCCTAATTGTGTAAAATTATGTCCTGAAAGCTGAGATTGGTTTCTCGATGGTCATTTTAGTCCAATAGGATTTGATATTGACCAGCTGCGTTTGAAAATAGACGATATTTTGCAAATGACCGAAAAAGAAAATGAAAGTTCTTCTTCCGAGTTGGAAGACAATGCAACTTCTGGCTATTCTGATCCTGAATAATGTTTGATTATTACAACGTTTTTGAATTACTTTGTTATATGTATTTGTTGTTTAATAACTTCTAATTTTCACATTAAACATGTGTTAATAGTATATTGTGCAATAAGTGTGATAAGTTGTCGATTGCCCTCATTCGCTCAAGTGGACGATTGACAACACCGCACGAGTTGCAGATACTATTTTTAGCACGGATACGAAATAAGTATTATTTTACGCTCGTTTTTCTGGGCGGAAAATGGTTTGCGTGCGACAAGTTCACAAATTATACTTTGCACACGCAAAAGCCAAAGATCCATTTTACGCCTGGATAAATATATCATTATATTTCAAGCTTATGAAAGTGAAATAAAATTGATGAATGTAAAACCAACAAATACGGTCCTCGAAATCAGAAAGAAGACTCCAAAAAACCAACATCCAATAATACAATGAATCTGCAGTATGAATATATATTAGGTCACCTGCTTTCTACTCAATAAGTGCACGCAATTTTATACATAAGGTGCCTGCAAGTTGAGATAATTTTTCTGTTATTTATTCCGCTACCTGTGTTTTTGGGTATTATGCATAATGACGAGCTTATGGAATCAAGAATATGAAGTTGAACCAACCTATATCAATGTTCACTTAAATAGGATCTGCCACACCTGTATCGGGTAAAAAGCTTGATTGATATTGAACAGAACCCCTACAAGCTAAATAAACGGGTGGCAAACGAAATTGGGTCATATGCGCCAAGAACGTAGAGACGTCTGGTGGCATTTCTGGTAATCCATTAGAACTTTCTAGAGGCTTCGATAAACTCTAGGCGGGGATATAATAATTTGGACTCGATCGAGCCGATGAGTTATTGTAGTTCAGATACGGAGCAAGTAAAAATGGAAATAAATAGCGGAACAATTTGGACAAATAAAAAACAGCGATAATAAATAGCAGAAATTGTGATAATTCATTTGTAATGATCGCCAGGAAAAATTGTATGTAACACTGATTTCAGGGTAATCACGTAACAAATAATACCCGAGGGCATTATTTTGAGAAATAACAAACAAGTTGCCTAGTTACAGCAAGTAACTAGAGTAATTTCTCTGACAGAAATCACAATCATAGGACATACATTGCTAAAAATTTTGATTGAAATACAACAAAAGTCGGACATTAAACATTGAAGGCACCGCGGGAGTTGAACAGACAATAATGCCTACGGTCAACGTACACACCTCGAGCCAGAGACCCTCGGAAAGTACACTGTTGACCTCAGGCATTTTTGTCCTTTTAACATCTTTGATACCTTCATTACTATTATGATCTCACCTGAAACAACCAATTCGACTAAAAAGATTACTTTGAAGACCTTGATACACTATTATTATTATCAAATTTCAAAAAATTCATACTGTCAAGTAGAAAATAATTGAGGAAATGGACATCATGAATAAAAATTGACAACCCAATTAAAAAAATGGCTCGAGCTAATTCCCAATTCTGTTTGAATAATGAACTACCGAAATTGGATTGCCATCTACGGAACCAAACTTTCATATAAGCTCAATTTTTTGAGTACTAGGCATGACTTCTCAATTCTCCCCAAACTCGTAAAGCAGTTACCAATTTTCTAATTCTTCACACTTCCATTATAGAGTTAAAATGTATTACTATCAATTTATAAATTAAGAGCTGCTACGCATTGCATTTAAAAATTAATATTAGTGTAGTTCAGTTTTTGTGCTAATTTTTTTCTTCCGGCATTGTCTGCATCTTAAATAACAAAGAGACTGTTTGAGGCATCTCATTTAGCTTAGTTGTTACATTCTGTATAATCGAGTGTTTTTCCCTTAGGAAAGATTCAGTTCTCTTTCACTGATCGCATCTATTTCGTATTTTCTACTTGAAGAGACTATGAAGTGTCTGCTAGAGGGCTTACATCGTTAGTTTGTTTCTTTTATAGACAAACAACTGGCTGGAAGAATGAAGAAGTGAAAGATATTATTGTTTAAGGAGTTGTGTGATTTGTTTTTAAACTCGTACCCGCCTTCGGAAAATTGGTAAAGTTTGACAAAGGAATTTGTATCGGAGAGCGTTAGTCAGCTTGAATGAAGACTGAAAAAGAGCATACTGTACACTGTAATGGGTACAGAAGGAAAAAATTAATGAGACCAGCACGTGCTACTTTGTTTTTCAGTTCAACTTAAAACTATTTAGAAGAAATATTTTCTATGTCATGCGGTAAAAAATACGTGGGTCATTATAAAATGTTCTCTGTACTATGAAATTTCTACTACTGGTGCATTGAAAACAAATAATTTTGAAGTTGCAAAAATAATGAACAGAAATAATGATGATATTAGACCAAAATAAATAAAGTTGTTTTTTTTTCTCAATTATGTGTTTGATTGTTCTTCATCGCAAATAAATTTTACAGGAGTCACCTCCTAGAGTCGTGGCAAAGAATCGTTCGTTCTTATGGAAACCGAATGATGATTGGTCAGAAACGTGCATTTCCCATAGTACCTAACGCTTCAGCAGCAGACAGCTGTGAAGTTACAGTGAGCAATCATGATACTGCATAAAACAATGCTCTAAAATTCACTAACTACTCCTTACCATTTATACTTAAACCTAAAACCTGCAGCCCTCTCTGACACTTTGTGGTTTATTACAATTATTTACTTCTTCTTTTCTTTGCATTTCCTTGCTTTCTTGGTGTTGTTCTCCTCGCCAAGTACCAAGAGCCTGTGACGCATTCCCATGGAACAGAGGCAGAAAAGCTAGGGTGTAGTACGCAGACAGAAGGTTGATTTTAAAATTAAAATTGCGAGTTCAAGCACCCATGTCCCGTTCCCTCACAAAGAAAAGTGGGTTGCTGTGAGTTGAGTGCGTGAAATTTTATGCGAAGAGATGGAAACGCACAGGGCACAGGCAACGCTGTATTTTAGGTATTTCGCAGGAGAAAAAATGTTCAGCAAGATTTTGTCAGACTTTTGTTGAGGTATTCGTCGACGGAACGGAATTTACCCAATATCTGTCAAAAAGGTGTTTAATAATTGTTACGTAATAAAACAAGGCTATCTGAAAGTGAGGAGTGAACTCGCGCAACGAAAACACTGTACACTACATGTCCATGTAATCTAAGTCGATTTATCATGAGGTCGATTTAAATAAATCTATAAGGGTTTGAAATGGTTAGACATTTTGGAGATCAAATTGATGATCTATAAGCTTAGACACAGAAGACCTAATAGAAGTGACATTCCCTGTCGGCGCTTTTGATCTACATCACTCTGTTCCGCTCATCATAAGGAAATAACAATTGATAGCAGCTCATATCTCATTGTCTTTTCAATATAATGATAACTGAGATAATAATGAAAAGAACATGCATTCATCAATTCATTATAAAATCAACGAAGGCATTTATCGAAAACTAAACGCATCGCATGCACGTGGAGTGCAAAGAACATTTCGAACACTGAAAAATCAATCCCAGGCTTATGACAAATGTGCGCATCATAATTAATCGTTCCAAGTAGGTAAACATGCCAAATAATAAGACCAAGAGAGCTCCGGCAGTAACTGTACCTCTGCGACTATTCATTCAACGTCAAAAAAGATTTTGAATTCTTTGGCCAAGGCGCCATTTTGCACTGCCCCGTGAACTCAGAGTGAGGAGAGTCAAGGCTGAAACTGATATCTGAAATCTACCATATTTTGGTATCTAAAATAATCATCAAGCAGCTTGATGGTGAAATGTAATATGCCTTGATAATTTCTCTTGGGTTTTCCTCTCAATCCCAAAGAGTTCGCACCATGAAGCAGCACAAAAAATAAAGAGAAATGCAGCGTTTGGTGCATCTTGTCAAACAGTCCTAAAAGATCTTTGAAATTTGTAGAATAGTTCTCATTTTCAATTTGGTCACTCAAGAAAAGCACATTTTTCTACTCGAGAAGGGAGTACGTATTTCATCATCTTCAAAAAGTTTGGATTCCGTTTTTCAGCATTTTACCATTGATCCTGCGTGAAAAATGCGAGGAAATTATTCTGTAGGAAATATTATTTTTTGCACGATTGAACGTTTTCATTTGTTTAAAGGCTCTCTATTCGAGGTGGTATGTTGATTTTACCAGCAAACTGTGATTACTATGGTTATACTGACTTACCGCCCATGGGCAAAGGCGGTAAGTAAAAAATTGTGAATATTCATCAAAAAATATTCATCTATTTATCTTTATTTGTAATTGAATATTCAGAATAAAATGTCAAACTTGACAGTTGATAGCGAATGAACAATCATCAGTGGTAATTTCATTTGAAAAAGTAAATTCGGACCCATATTTTAGATCTTCCAATCGTGTAAAAAGTTTTGTAAGCATCACGGTCAATAAGTACAGTACCGATTTCGTATATTTTGAAACCTCGCCAAAGCTCGGCCTTCCACTATTATTCAGTCGGTAAACTGTACTTACTGACCTTAATACTTAAATAACTATTCTATAATTTTCATCTGCAGCATTTTGTTGTATTTCAACTATTTAAACAATAATAGCATCATACAATAGAAAACTAGAAGGGAAATGTAGAAGCTCAACTGTCTCATTTGTCAATGACCTTTCGAAGAAGATTGCCGTTTTTTAATTTTTCTCAAAAATTTTACATACTCATTTCTAAATTTAAATTGTTAATTAGATCTGTGCAGCTATTTTATTTTCTTTCGAAATCGATTTTGAGCAAGATTTACATCGGTGCTCGAATAATTAAACTACTATAGTTTGCAAATAGCCTTTACCGCTGGTTACTAGTGCCATGGATTCGAATCCCATCAGGGCCATGGATATTCGCATTCATCTGATACAGAAATGTGAATTGTAAACTGGAAATGGAAATAATATAACTTATAACTGAAATGTTCTTCCGATTTAAGCTCTGTATATTTATTTATTTTTGATGTTTCGACCCTTTCACCGAGAGTCTTCATTAGAAAAACAATGATACGAAAACAAGCAAGGCAATGAAAAGAAAAACTTTTCAGAATTCATTTTTTTAATAAAAGATGTTTCCCTAATTGTCAATTCAATAGGATCAACAACATATAGATTAGCCAAATATTTGGATAATTTGTTGAAGCCCATAATTGGTCATACTTCATCATATACCAAGGATTCTAGACATTTTGTGGATTTGATTAGTGATATGACATTGACAGATAATGATGTGGTTGTCAATTTTGACGTTTCATCTTTACTTACAAAAATACCTATCATCGATACTTTGAAACTATTAAAAGATCATTTTTCAACTGATGTTGTCAAGCTTTTTAAGCATTGTTTCACTTCTTATTTCTTCATATTCAATGGTAATTTTTACAAGCAAATCGATGGTGTCACCTATTTCTCCTCCTATCGTTAATTTTTATATGAAGAATTTTGAGCAAACAGCTTTAAGTATGAAGGAACCTACTGTTTGACTACGTTATGTTGATGATGTTTTGAATGTTTTTTTGAATCATCTGAACATGCAACACAGAAACATTAAATTCAGTATTGAGGTTGAAGGTAATAACAGTCTTCCTTTCCTGGACGTTTACCTGGAGAAACAAAATATTGGTAAACTCATCAACTCAGTACATAGGGAGCTAACCCATACAAATCAATATTTACATGAGTCCTCAACTCACCATCCTGCTCAATTTTTTTTTACCATAAAAACTTTACATTAGAGAGCCTCTTATTTATGTCATCCAAGTAAACTATTTGATGGAATCAAACTCTCAGAAGATGTTTTTTTGAAGAATGGTTATAATAAAACACAGATTAAGAGAGCACTTTAGACTGAAGAATTCTACACCTCCTCTTCAAGATCTGAATAATAAGAAAATATTTGTTACGTTGACTTACGTATACAATTGAAAGACTTTCACATAAATATGATATAAAAATCACATACAATTCCAGTTTAACAATTCGAAATCTTATTGGAAATGTTAAAAACAGATCTCCTCTACAGTATACAGATATTCACAAGATTCCTTGTCAATGTGGCAAAGTAGATATTGGACAAACCAAGAGGACTGTAGAAATAAGATTGAAAGAGCATTCTCGTCATATAAGATTGAACCACCCAGAAAAGTCTACGGTGGCTATGCAACTATTCAAGAATTATATGGCAATGGCTTCAAGAGTACAAAGTTTCTGGCTAAAGGGGACATAGATTGAAGAGGCTTATAAGAGAAGCAATAAAAATAAAAAAATTGCCGGATAATTTGAATTTGAATACTGGTTATGAGCTCAATCAATCTTGGCTACCAGTCATTTGTTCATAATTAAAAGTTATTTTTATCTACGAATCTACTTGCAAGAGTTACTTCATCTCCATCTCCTGTATATTTGTAAATGGCTCAGTTTTACGCCAAACCAAAAAGAGTAGAGCCAGATTGACTTAGAGCCACAAGGAGTTGACAGTTTTCCTATTTGAATCTTTAGGGTCCAATTCTAAACTATCACTGAAGTGAAAAAGAATGAAAATGTTCACCAAATGTCACTTTTCTTTTTCTTAACGACAAAAATGTGATACTTGGTATTTTACTAGTGAAATCAGTGAGAAAAAAGGGAGAATAGTGTGGTAGAAAACATATATTATAAAAAATAAACGAATATTTAGATGTTTTACCTATTGAAGCTGTAAAAGATGAAGAAAATGAAGTACTTAGATACATTCGTTCAGGATTTAACACTTTTCATTTAAGTGAAACACATTTTATTGAATTATCAAGATGACATCAATTTGGCTGTCAAAGTACTGTCAGCAGATGTGTTAAAGAAGTGCCAGAAATTGTTAGTTATAATTTAATGCCGGAATGAGTGAAGCTTCCTATTTCTAAATAAGAGTATATACATATTTTTCCCCATCCTTCTCCGGACTTATCTGTACCTTCACATGCATTTAATGTTTTTAATACATCTTCCCGTAAGATGGTTGTGGCATTCAAATTTACAACCGTGCCACTATTCAAATTTGGGTTTTCTTGGATAACTGGAATTTATTTGCATTTCTGTTTATTCGAAACGTATGCTTTTCATTGTGGTTGAGATGCCATAGTTTTTTTTAATAATAATAGAGAATGATCTGTGTTTGTAACGTCAATAGCTTGACATTTCACAGTTTATTCACAAACAAATTTGAAACGTCTTGGGCGAGTATTTAGTGCCATGCACTGCTAAGGTTGCCAACTTACAATGAACAAACTGTCATATATTCTCATACATTTAATTTCATATCACCTTGCAGTTGAGAATACTACCTCAGGGAGTAGGTGATATGATATAATTTTTCACCAATATGATATGAGATGAAATGATATATTGAGAATCGGGCCCTCAATCTCCTGAAGACCTGTGGATATTGAATTATGAGCTTAACCACAGGCAGAGCTCTACGATCCTAGGAGTTAATATTTTAAACTTATCTAGTTACTATTTGTATTTATCGCGGTTTGACAATTTTGTTTGTTTATTTATTACACATTATTATACTTGGAAAAGGCAGTTTGCTGTTGAAACGTTGTGTTTCAAATAATTTAAATACAGAACTTTTTTCCCCAATAAAACATATTTATTAAACAGGGCAAGTTTCAAGATATACTGAAGACTAGATGTGCAAACGTTGTTTCCATATTCAATACAGCAAGAACAAAATTCATCTGGCATTCACCGAAGATCTGAGAAAAACTACGTGAAACCACCTCAAACAGAGGAATCAATGATATGAATCTTGACGTTCCGTTTTATGAATGTATAAATTATTGAATGAATTGTCGTTATTATTAACTTAATTTTCGAATAATGAGGAACAACTGAGCTGAAATTCAGTTGACAAGAGTCGAATTTGATGTCAGTTTTAAGATTGCTCTTTCAACTCACCACACAATATCTGCGTACAGGCTTGACTAACAAATGAAGCTAACAACAAACACAAAATTTCTTGTTAAAGATTACAATATTAAATCACTAAACGGAATTCTTAACGAAGGATTATTAACGAACGACCCTAGCAAGCATTTACAATACACTGTATAATGCTATAATTGTTCTAAATAATCGAGATACAACAGAATGCTAGGGATGAAAATAATAAAAAAATTGATTTCGTACAGAATTTTCAACGCAGAATCAACAGGAAATGGGAAAAACAGAATTCAATCCTTTTTCAAGATAACCTAATACGCATATCCTCTTGAAGGTAAGAAAAATATGTTTCGGACTAGAGAAAAATTATCCTTTAAGTACTTAAATTTAAAAAAACTTTCCGGCCCAAAAATTTTCTATCAACTGGACTTTAGCAACTATCGTATATAGAGGGCAGGAGTGACTAAAGCTGTCCTATTATTAGTTCTGTTCAAATCGAAATACGAGCCCCTAAAAATATAATTTTTAATTATGAATTGAGAATGAGCTGAAAGTTTTTAATTCAATATTCTCTTTTTCCATTAGGAGTAAACTAAATAATCAAGAGCTCCATTAGAACAATGAAATCTCTGAATTAAACTCTCAAAAGTAATTTTTAGCGCATTTTTCAGAAAAAAGCGCTATTATATTCACTTTGGCTGTCTGGCTGGCTGGCTGGCTGGCTGGCTGGCTGGCTGGCGTGACGCTGAGTTCTCAGAAACTATACTATTTACAGAGTTGAAACTGGTACTAAATAAAAGCTGCTATTTCGTAGGTTTGCACAAATTGCTTTAATTCAAGCTCAATGATTGTGGAAGATCAAATTATTCAATTACTTGTTTCAAGTGAAACAATGTCCATAGGTATATATGACATTAGGGATATGGCAACTAAAATTTATTAGAGTAGATAAAAATTTAGTTACAACTTTCTCCGCGGGTGACACTATTATTATGTACAGTTGTCAAATCTGTCCGGGATTCATTCAATGACTTGTTTGACGCGAATCTGAAGCTTATTAGAATGAATTATTATTATTGGATGAAAATTTGTTTACTTTTGGTGTATTTCTTTTATATAGCTTTGATAAAGATCAAATTATCATTTTAAGGTACAGCAATTGACCTCCTGTCAATCAATAACTGAACAATGAAGATTAAAAGGTATTTCTGAGTTTGTACATGCATAAATTATGTACCTATCAAATAGTCAACATGAAACTAGTACTAAATGGAAGCTGCTGTTTCGTAAGTTTGCGCAAACTGCTTGATTTCAAGCTCAGTAATTGTGAGAGATGGTAATTTAAGAAATCTCTAAAGTAACAAGCATTCATGAGCTGTCAAAAATGCGCTTTCATCATCCAGATGATTCTTCCATTTTTTTTTCAAATGCTGCCAATTTAATAGCCTGGCTCTATTTTGCTATTCAGTTTCTGCTTGCATCATTTTTCAATTCAATGTGCGAAAAAAATTACGCTTAAAATTCAATATCTATCTTGCCGACTGGTGCCTGCCAACAGCAGTATTCTTACAATTAAAGTTAAATGTTTATTAAACATTTTCTCTGTCAACAATTTTTACTGTTACCCAAAATAAAAGTCTCATGTATCACAAAGTTAAATCCTCCTTTAAAATAACAAAATAATTGCATTGCAGGTGGTGCACTCCCCAAGCTTAGCTCGTTACCTCCCCAGAGAGAAAAGACGGTGACCCTTACACCCACCTGACAACGGCGCACATGGCGCGGACTTTTAATATTTTTCAGTTGCGAAGTTGGTTATGCATATATAGGCAGCAGCAAATTTGTTTTTAAATATTTATCACAACATGGTAGTCAAGGATACAAGGAAAGTTTTCCTGGAAAGAAAGGGATGCTGAGAAGGGATGTTTTATGTATGGGTTCGGGCATTATTTATTTATTTCGATATTTTAACGAGGTGGAACACTTCTTGTTGATTTATTCGAAGGATAGTGCTTCCAGTTTTCCAAGGTACCCACTTAAAATTGTTGTCATCTTGACATGTGAGGAAATGAGACATTAATGGATATTTTTAATATATCTGGTGACTCGTAATTTAAATCTTCTGTAAGTTGATTCTGTAGTAGGACTGTCCTCCAACCAGTGACCGCAAAATCCATACTATCAGCTTCGCAACAAATACACCACAATCCCATTGAGTATTCTGCTCTATTTCTCCTCCATCACTTTTCGAATCAAATATACTCGTAGAACACATCCATATAACAATACAGTATCGCCACGTTGTCAACAATATCAACGGTAGCGGTTGCAGCGGTTTGGCATATTACAACACATTCGATCTCCAAGCACGAGGTTCGATCAGCGTTTGTCCTGGTTGCTATACAAACAATTAGATTAGCAACCGCACCTGTGAGCTGTTAGTTGTTTGAATAGGGGTGCTGGCGGACGGAGAGGTGTTTTGTTCTTGAGCTGAGAGTGCATCGATCATATTAGGTAGATGATGTAGATAGTGGTTAATTTGAAGTTGTAGTCAATCGAGAAATGTAATTATGATGATGATATTAAAATGATTAGCTGTGATTTGGCTATGTATAGCCGGAGGAGGATTTCTTGATTCCTCAAATTATGAATATGGTTGATGGTTGACTGGTACGTTGAATGTATGAATTAAAATAAGAGAAATCAGTCACAAATTTTAGCTATTCTTTCTACTTTACAGTTTCGGCACCACCTGAATTATTCTCATGTTTTTAATCTACCATTGAATATAAAGTATGTTACTAAATTACCCACGCACAAATACTTTTCACAGTTGTTTAATAGTAGAACAGTTGAGTTAAAAGCTTCAAGTTTATTTCAAAATGTTTCAATTGCAATTGGAGTATTTTGAATCAGACTTTGAAAAAAAGTGTATTTTTCTCAATTATCTTCGAAGTTTTCTACCTAATTAACGATGTACGCTCAACTGGAGAACTTCGCGTTACAACGGAAAATTGATTCAATCGTGTTTTCATGATTACATTACAATTCGCTCATTATCGATAGAAGAAAAATATTTTGATTCTATCGAGGCACTTTTGTTCAATAGTGTTCAGCCTTTTAATCACCGAACAATAGATAATTACTATGATAATGGTATCTTTCATAATTTCTATTACCTTATTTGTTGATATGATCCTTTGTTGTTGCTTTTTAATCAATATTAAATGAGGAAACACATCATTTCCCACAGCTCTAACTTTATTGAATAAACTCAGCTATAATTGCAATTGCGGCTTTTATTGAGGGGACATACTAAAATTGAGCAATTAAATCCTTAAAGGTCACTACCACTCAAAATCACTATCTTTGAACAGACCGAAAATTTGCACTATTCCAATCAATTTAATTTTAGACGATGCATTTTATAAAATCACTTATAGACACACTTTGTTGCCCATATCTATCTATCAATCAAGCCATTTTTTTTAAAACGGCTGAAGAATCGAGCTCATAAGTACTGTAAAAAAATCAAGCTTCTTTCTGAATTCAATAATAGTATATTATGCTACAAGGACCGAACGACTATCATTTTTGTCCAGGATAAATTTGGCTGCATTCGGTGAAGACGAAGGCATAGCTCCGTGCAGCCAAATTTGTCCGTGACAATAATGACAGTCGTTCAGTGTCAGTGTTGCATACGATACTTTTTGTAACAAGTGCACTAAAGTACCCCCATTACTAAGCTTTTTAAATAAATTTGGATGTATTGAAACTATCTTATCGATTTGACAAACAGATTTTTGCAAATGCAATCACATTACAGTAAACTAATACAATGAAACATAACTCACATGATTTATTTTATTGATTGATATTTTTCACATTTTCTGTGCACATACTATAAGGGACACATTCTATAATACAAATTTCTTTTAAATATCAATGTGACATATATCAATGAAATAAAAAATCCAACGGCATCCATGATCCATGATCTACAATTTCATTTTTACCCAGCGGACAATTTTATCCATTAATTCCCAGTCAACAGAGAATTAATGAAAATTGTTATCATGGTTTGGAGTATAGAACTTTCGAAGCTTTCAGTAATAGAGTAATTTCGGTGTACATGTCACAAAAAAAAAAAAATTAAAATATACGACCTTCTAAAATTTATTTTATCAGTTCCTAAAAAATACTTTGCGTTGATCTGACACGAAAATCTCAAAGCACAAGTAGAGGAAAAATCCGAAAACCAATAATTTCTTATTTAATGTGGAATTAGTATCTGACGCACTTAATTTGGAAGTTTCTTTCATATAACGTACATAAAATAAACCACTTACGGTTATACAATAAAACAGAAGAATATGCATTCATTCCAGTACCTATATGCTCATATTGGTTGAGGGAGAGGAGCAAGTATGGAAAGGATAGGCTTATGAGGAAGAAGTTTTAGAAATGATCAATGCCATCTGCGTCAATGATCCGATCAGGAATTTAGTCCAACTCAAAAATATGAACATTTGCATTAAACGAGTACCCCTGCACTTGACCGCCATTCTAGGAGCTTCTGAGGTTAATTTGACGAATTCTAGGAAAGACGGTATTGAATTTCAATAATATTCAGATTTGATTTTTATTTTATCCAATAAATAAAAAATATATTTCCTCGTATACTCATCTATGTATTACAGAGCCAAATATGTATGTATTATTAAAATATTCTTGATACGTAAAGAATTTCTATATAGTTATTTTGAAAGAATCAATAAAAATAAAATAATCATATCAGTTCAAAACATTTCAGTACGACAGTATAAAACACGGAATTCGATAAAGAATATAGTTCAACGATAAACATCAAGGTTCACACACACACAAAGTTATTGTCAAACAACTGTTAATAAATGAAAATAAATCACACTCAATAACATGATACGACGATCGTGATAATACTATATTTTTAAAGAAAAGCGTTGGTTAAAATTGGATTGGAATTAAGATGGAGAGAAAGTTCTCACCGTACATGTCCTGCGTTGACTGGGAATTAATCCTTTGGTGCAGTTGGTCATTTTTATTTACTTGTACGAAATGACAAGTGAGTATTGTGGAACCGACAAAATTCATCTATCGAGATTTTGATGGATATATACGTTTTGAACATCCCTGAACCCATTTTGACTATTTTCGGCTTGAAGTCGGTACGTTCGTACGTGCGTAGCTCGCAAATCTCAAAAACCGTCGAACGAATTATGCTGAAATTTCATATTTAGGACTGGTAATAGGGTGTTGATTTGCACCTCGCATTATGGTTAAAACCGCCTGTACCGAAAGTGCACTTTATTTGAAACTTTATTCGAATTTTTCTAATAAATCCACAATGATCAGCCGTAAGATACTGCAATTCAGTATTTGAAATCGATCTAATATCAGAATAGTTATCTGCTATTTTTGTATGAATCGGCCAAGCCGGAAGTGCACTTTACTTGAAACTTTTTTGAATTTTTTGCATCAATCTAGAATGATCAGCCATAGCATATTGAAATTCAGTGTTTGAACTTGTTGTAGCATCAAAATAGTTATCTACTACTTTTGTATCAATCGGCTGAGCCAGAAGTGCAGTTTATATGTATAACAGACATTCAGAATTTGCGGTATAAAACAATCTGTTTAATTGAAATGATAAGGTGGGCAATAATAATATGTTATCAATTTTTAAACTTTATTTGACATTTTAATTGTCAAAATATTTTTCCCTAAATTTGATTTCGTAAGCATGACAAAAGCTACAAAATTGGATCAAAACATGCTTTTTCATACAAATTTGAAATTAATTTTCATTATAGTGGTCACATGGTCCATCTTTAATTTCAGAATTATGGAACTTCAAATATACATACTTATCAAATCTCTTAAAGGCATGAAAAACAAAATGAGGCACTGAAATCTACGACTATCTGACGGTCTAAAAGTACAAGGAAATATTGCGAAACCGACAAAATTCACATATCGAGATTTTGATGGATATACCCGTTTTGAGCATCCCTGAATCCATTTTGACTATTTTTGGCTTAATGTCGGTACGTATTTACGTATGTATGTGTATGTGCGTAACTCGCAAATCTCAAAATTCGTCAAACGTATATTGCTGAAATTTTGTATAAAAGACTGGTATAGGATCTAAGATCTTGATGTGCACTTCGCATTATGGTTGCAATCGTCTGTACTGGAAGTGCACTTTACCTGATACTTTTTTTAAATTTTCCGCATAAATCTAGAATGATTAGCCGTAGGATACTGGAAATCAGTATTTGAAATGGTTGTAGCATCCAAATGATCATCTCCTATTTTCGTCTCAATCGACTAAGCCGGAGATGCACTTCACATATTACAGACTTTTCGAATTTTTCTCATAAATTTAAAATAATCAGTCACAGAATATTGAGATCTCGTATTAAGCACTTTTATAGCATCTTGTTGTACACCTTGCATTTTGATTGTGATCGGTTAAGCCGGGAGTGAATTTTACTCGAAACATTTTTTAATTTTCCGCATAAATCCAGAACGATTGAACGTAGAATATTAGAATACAGTATTCAAGAAGATAGTACTGTCTAGATGCACTATACTTGACGATCTTGGAATTTTGCGCATAAATTCAGAACTGTTAGCCGTAGAATCCAGGAAATCAGTATTTAGGAATGTTGTAGCATAAGAATGATGACATACTGTTTCCATAGCAACCGACTAGCCGTGGAATGATGAGATGTTGTGTTTGATTATATATATCCAATGATGTACAAATAAGTCACGTGATGTCCATGTCAGATTTTCATTTTTACCTGATTTTAAGCGTTGACGCAGATGGCAGTTGGTTATCGCCTTCAGAAATGTATAGGCAATTTCTTGGACTTCAATTCGAGAGAAAAAAAACTTTGAGACATAAAAGAGTCGAAAGTAAACTAATACGTTAGAGGAGAGTTCTAGAGGTAAATAAAAAAAAAAATACAAAAATATATCACGGCACTAGAAAAAATGATTGTAGATTAAAAAGTACCTAAGATAGGAGAAGATGCATCTGAATTTGAATAAAGATGTTACCGCTTGCTCCAAAAGTTCACACAACTCAACATTATGTAACAACTCAGTCAATCAGTAAAAAACCTATCTTCACTAAAAAAATTCTTTTGTAAAAATTATACAGCTTCTGAATTTCAAGATGATGCCTTGAGAATCGGATCCATTGTCTATGTAACAATTAACTACAAGTTCGAAAGCTATTCTATGAAAGTTATCCATTCGAGAAACCTAAAAGATTTCATAATAACATTTTCTTGACCTTTAATCGATACCAACATTTGATTTCACCCTTTTTATTGCGAGACCGACAAAATTCACATAACAAGATTTTGATGGAAATAGGCTTTTTGAGCATCCCTGAATCCATTTTTACTATTTTCGGCTTGATGTCGTTACGTATGGATGTGGTTACGTTCGAAACTCACAAACGTAACGTATAATGTTGAAATTTTGTATTTAAGACTGGTCTAGGGTCTAGTTGTGCACTTCGCATTATGGTTGCAGTCGTCCGTAGCAAAAGTGCACTTTACTTGAATTTTTTTTAGAATTTTCCGCATAAATTCAAAATGATCAGCCATAGGGTACTGAAATTTAGTATTTGAGATTGCTGTAACATTCAAATGGTCATCTTCTATTTTTGTACCAATCGGTTGAGCCGGAAGTGCACTTTATAAAACAGATTTTTCGATTTTTCCGCATTAATTTGAAACAATCAGTCGTAGAATATTGAAATTTTGTATTGAGTACTTTTGTAACACCTAGCAGTGCATTCTGCATTATGATTGCAATCGTCTGAAGCAGAAGTGCACTTCATTCGAAACATTTTTTTAATTTTCCGCAAAAATTCAAAACGATTGAAAGTAAAATATTATAACTCAGTGTTTAAGACGATAGTATCGTCTAGATGCTCATATCCTATTTTCATTGAGATCGTCTGAGCCGGAAGTGCACTTTACTTGACAGTCTTTTGGAATTTTTCGCATAAATTTGAAACGATTTGCTGTAGAGTATTGAAATTCAGTATTTCAGCATGCTGTAGCATTCGAATGATTGCCTATTATTCTCATAGCAATAGACTGAACCGGAAATGCACTTCAGTTGAAATTATTTCTTAATGTTTGCTCATAAATTAAAAACTTTCAAAATGCACTTCACTTGGCATATTTTTAGAATTTTTTGTATAAATCCAAAATGATTAGCCGTGAAACGATGGAATTTTGTGTTTGATTATCTTTATATGCAAAAAATATATCCAATGATGTACAAGTAAGTCACGTGATGCCCACGTCAATTTTTTTTTGTACAGAGTGACTCAAATTGCTATATAGGAAATTTCTGAAGCCAAAAAAGTAAGAAGAAAACTATCAAGGTAGTTAGGATATCTTCTTTTGAGATTCATTTAGTGGTGAGAACAGTTTTTCGCTCTCTTCTTTTGTTTTTGAACTATGACGGACAATTGACTTTTTGCGAATGACTTTAATCGACGACGTGTCTAATCAAAAATTTCTCCCGTTGCTCGTTTCTGGTTTGTATGTAATTACTTTTTCAAATATCAGGAGCCACATATCATCAAAATTTTTATTTTGTTTTGAAGCTTTTACTCCTGATCAGAATTTTGCTGACTACCTATTGTTTTGATAGTAATCAGATATGAACTCAAAACTAAGCACGATAGAAATTGCATTGGTATACCAAGTACTTGTATGGACAACAACCACAATTCAACTGAACAATCCTTCCATAGAAGTCAAACGCAATTAGATTGTTTTCACAGTACCGAGTCGCTGGTAATTAATTTAAGGCCATGTGACCATTCATAGACTACCACTACTATTTATACATACAACATACACAAATGTATGAGACTATGAGAGAGTAAATGAAGATAATACAGAAACGGACTACACACACGATAACATAATATAAATTGTGTTGATTTTTACTCATTGATCTGCTTTAACTGCCCGAATTTTGAGTTGCAAGATATTAGTAAATACATATGAAAGTTTTTTTTAGTGAGTTACAGTGAGGTTACGAAGCTCAACTGTCATCTGTTTATATATACAACTGGAATGCGGAAAGACTGTGAATCATCTTTTTTGTCTATTCATATTGACAGCGAAGTAATCTGGATACAACTCTGAGTAATTGTAAACAATGCTGCCACCGCAATCTTCTCATGTAGGGCAAGTTCACTCTTGGACGTTGTGTAGCAGGTAACTAGCCAATCAAAGCATCATAATTAATTACTTGAGCATTGTTAGCGAAATTTAGAAAGATCTAAGCTGGCTTTGTCAGAGTCCTTTAGACAAAGGAATGATAAAAAATTAATATTCAAGTGATGTAGTAAAAAATTAAGCTAAGAGGAAGGGATAATTTGTCTTGTTCCGGAACTGTTTTGAAATTTAACGAAAGGACCAGTTTAGCAGTATTTGATGTTGAAAAACGCAGTTCAAATTTTTCAATAGTTTCTTAGAAATAAGGCAGTAATTAAGATGTATCAAATGTACTTACCATATCGTCAGTGTCAGGGACAAAGGCTTGAGGTAAATGACAGGCCCAAACCTCCTAGCTCGCCTGGAACAAACAAAATACATAAAAATCAAAATTCAAATGATCTGTTGCTGTAACACATAATTGAATAAAATTATTTACACAGTGCATTAAATAAAGCATTTTGATTGTCCATTTTGATGGACCTTGTCATACATAAAATTTTATGCATTGCTCTCTGATTTTATCTATGACATAATACACTTTCCTTAACATCAAAATGGAGTTCAAAATGCAGAGCAAAATACACCGTGACGAACGGCTCTCATAAAGTAATTAAAATGGGAAAGAAATGCAACATATTACTTGTATCAGCTTAAGAAGAATCGTGCGGATTAGAATTGCGCCAAATACAAATCAATTGGATTCACTACGTTCATTTCTCATTCACATCACAATGCTACTATCAGACTGACTCCCTTATGCGTTATATTTGCCTAGAATAATCATTCAATAGACCATTCATTGAATTAATTATCTTTTCGTAGGGATAACCTCATACTAATGTAACCTTGAATATAAACGTAATGCACTATGCTGAAAAAATAACTACAATTCATTTTTCAGGGTTCAATGTCAAAAAAGTAAGGAATTCCTCATGGCGTAACTTCAATATTTCAATATTTACGAGAGTACTTCGAAAACGCAAGATCACCGGGCATTTTTTAAATAATTTCTTTCATTTATTCTCTTTGCAATTCAATACATTTAATTCAACGACGTCTATACTATTCAATACCATCAGAATATAAGATGCGTCCAAGTCTACAAAATAAGTGTTCGTCACAAATACGATTTCTTCATTCGAAACGAATCTTTGTCTCCACAGCCATTTCTTTAAGATGAAGGAAAAAAAATTCCGGCAACCAAATCCGGTGGATACAGGGCATGTGGGAACAGTTTCTGCGCAACTAAATAATTATGTTTGTCTCATTTGAGTTTTACTAATTATTTCTATTTATGATTGCGAATATAAAAATAAGTTCGATCGGCCAAAAAGTTTTTTTGATGAATATTTTCCGAACATTGTTTAATATTTGCAATTTCAGTAATTTTCCTTCAGAAGGATAAGACTCCCGCGCAATTTAGGCGCCAGCATGTTACCAAGCAACATACTTTCGAAACAGTCAAAATTATCTTTAATGTCCGACTAGTTTATTATTGTTGTCATAATAACATTGTTTTCAGGGTAGTTACGTAACAAATAATACCCGAGGGCATTATGATTCAAAATAATGCCCTCGGACATTATTTTGAAAAATAACAAACAAGTTTCCTAGTAACAGCACGTAACTAGAGTAATTTCTCGGACAGAAATCACAATGACAGGACATACATTGCTAAAAATTTTGATTGAAATACAACAAAAGTCGGACATTAAACATTGAAGGCACCCCGGGTGTTGAAAAGACAATAATGCCTACGGTCAATGTACACCCCTCGGGCCAGAGGCCCTCGGAAAGTACACTGTTGACCTCAGGCATTATTGTCCTTTTAACACCCTTGATACCTTAATTACTATAATTATTAACCTCCCAATTCATTCATCATCTGCAAAAAACAAAATTGCTATTATGAAGATTGAAAATTATAAATTTTGTAACTAATGCAACAATTCGGTCGATTCTACAGACTACCAAATGTTTGAATGTGAAAAAGTGAATAGAAGAAACAGTTTAGCACCGAAATTGCTACTCAAGACGTTTTGTTATTCGACACATGCGCTATACCATCTGTGCCCGTTGACAATGTACATGAATATTTTGGGTTTGTCATGTTTGCTGGTAATTCTCCTGAGATACATAACCTACGCCAAACTCTGAAGATAGATAACTGTTGACACCTCGAAATGCTCTCAATAATTTATAGGAATGATAATGTCCTCATTCTTCTGTTGTTCTCGATGTCCCAATGGAAACAATGATCTATTTCTTCATGCAAACAAAATTATTTTCATTATGCTGCTGAAACTACATGTAGTTGAATAATCAAATTATGGAAGCTACTCAAAAGATCAGAAAAGGCATTAAAGGTATCGTCAATTATTTGTTTAACTTGTCCATTTATCGACCATATTAACTATGATTACAAGTTTCAATAAATAAACCTTCTGCCTTGGCGAGAATTTCAATTAAATACGCTTGAAGACAAAATTGTGTATGTTACTCGGAGTATAGCCTCTTTCTTACAATTCATAAAAAATTGTGTTGAAAGTCTATTTCTCCAAGAGTCTGATCATTATCCGTTTACAGTAGTTTTTGCCCTAGGAAACATCAAAAAATCACATATTTCCATAAGCAGTACGAAACTATTCACCAAATAAACTGATATTTTTTGACACAAATCGTTTTGTGAATAGAAAAAGAATAGAACAGATGTCGCCTCAGAGGCAACACGATTTACAACCATTAGATGCGGGATTCAAAAAAAGATTTCCAGCAAAAAGATCCGAATTCATAAAGTTTTCTTAGGATCTCCCCAAGCTAAGGTTTATAAAGAAATTTAAGGCTGTGAGATTTTTATTTTGATGGCTTGTTCGATTTTGCTTTATTCTACGCAGCCAATCATTTTACATCTATGTTAGTGTTAGAATAAAAAAAATATATTTATGTTAAGAGAGCTTTAGCTAAAAGAGAATTCCCAAGGAACGAGCACAAATTCGGACCTTATACATACATGAATTATATAAAAATTCTGAAACACTCGTTATTTGTTCCACAAGATTTCAAATCTGAGAATCGGTTTTGACACCATCATCTTAGATTGGGGAGCAACTGTAAACACGTGTTTCGTCCTTATTAGGACTCGTCAGTACAGTATAGCCAAGAACCCAAGATAGTCAGGGCTTAGATCCCAAAGTGTTTAAACTCATAAAGATACATGGACTGCAAAAGACGAGTCCTAATAAGGACGAAACACGTATATACAGTTGCTCCCCGATCTAAGATGATGATGTCAAAACCGATTCTCAGATTTGAAATCTTTTGGAACAAATAACGAGTGTTTCAGAATTTTTATATTCAGTTGTTTCCACAGCATAAAATGTGTTACAATTATTTTGTGACATCTACTTTATTTACATGCCTGTGACTGGCCTTATGCTCGATAGATGGTGCTGCATATAGTTTTCACTTTTGCAGTCCATGTATCTTTATGTCCAAACTCGTTCGCTCGTTAAGTGAAAATTTTGGAAGAGATAATCTTCCTACGATCGAATAGTGAAAATTTATAGGTGAATTTACTTTACAAAATAAAATAATACCACAGTGATGACGAAATGCAAGGAATCAAGACACATTGCTGCTGTGAGAGTCAGTGTTGCCAGTGAAAGCTGAGAATTATCGAACAATGATAGGAGATTTTTGTGGCCTCAGTTATAATAGATTTGAATGGTATATTCTTCTAACATGACGCTTCTACGCCACTCTTCTGTTGGAACCATTGACACGTTCTTACAAAATCGTCCGTTTTCGGCGGATGTTAGAAAAATTCGGCTCCGGCCAAACCTTCAACTGATTTTTGGCCGAAGCCGAAGTTCGGGTTGACACTATTTGTCATAGAGGAAGAGCGAAGATAGATAAAGACATATTAAGCACATGAGTTTTTCCACCATATTTCAATTTATTGATCTTATTGCCCACTTCGTGGTAAAAAATATATACAAATTTTGAACTGAGAGAAGACTATATAAATGATTATCTGAGTAATTCCCCAAACTCAATTGAATCAACCAGAAAAAAATAATCAATTAATAATCCTCCTCTTGAAGCTATATCCTCTTTCGGAAGAACTAATCAATCTAATGACTGCAATCAACGCGATATAATATCACCAATACCGGAATTGACAAGTGAGATGTAAAGCCATCCGGTTTAGTAGATTCAGCGTCTTGAGAATCCAAATACACCTACAGTTCTGTGCAGACGGTACTCATTCAGAACTGTGGTCAAACAGAAGCTTCATTAAATATACAATTTATCTATGAATCCATTAACACGAGAGAGGGATTCTTAATTATATAGGATGAGTGCATAATAGGATCAAATGGACCATAACAAAAATATGCATACGTTAAAATAAACTATTAGAAGTATATTTTAGGCACGGATTGCTCGTTTCTTCTTTCAGAATGACGAAAAAATAGTAGCCCTTATCTTTAAAATTGTGCTGAATTGTTTTTATACGGTTTCATCATCCTTTGTTCTGTACCGCACTACAATTTGCGAATATGCAACCTAGTTCGCAGCGACCATTTCTGTATTGGTTAGCTATCGATCCAGCGTTCGGCCGATCCGCCGGTAATCGCAACCAATGACACCGGAAATCAACTGTATTGAATATTTGATTATGTCAACATGATCGAGGTTACGAGCAGGGCACGAAGGCATTAGGGAAGTGAAGGGAAAAACGCCGTGACAACTTTTCATGTTGTTAAAGAGTTTCAGCTCCGCGATATCAGGATATTGTGGAGGGTGTACAAAATGAAAGATATACTCCAGTCGCTAAATGGATGTAGTGAAAAACAGGCTTGATAAAGGAGTTCCTAATATTGTATAACTTTTAATTTTAATTACAAGTTACACAAAAATGTAATCTCAGATTATCACATAGTATGTATGTCGACTGCGAAATATTAATAGATCCAGTTATTAGAGAATATAAATTAAAAGACTGCTGAGCGTGCGAAATTTAAAAAAGAAGTCATGTTTCGCACCAGTACCTTTCCCGACATGAATTATTTTCAGAGCGTCTCTTCCGGAGAGACATAAATATTGTACCTAAAACTTGAAAAAATGATCATGTTTGATCTATAGGCATGCAAAATACTGTGCCACCAAAAATCTCAAGAAACTGTAGGATCTCAACCTCCAAGAAATGTGCACGGTTCAATGAAACTATCAAAACTAACTTTGTATAGAAAATTTCAGGGTATACGGAAGTTATGCGGGAAATCAAAAAAAATCTATGTGATATCTGAAGGTCTTCTCTAGACAGAACCGATTCTAATCACAATCTGATGGATTGAAATACGATGAAATCATGAAATATTGCAAGTCTTCCAAATTGGTTAATCGCTGCAAGTGCTATCGTGGTAGATTACAAACATACAGACTGATGATCAACTCTACTCTGGAAATCGTCTTCATCGCCGTGGTGCTCTTGCGTGCTTCAGACAACTTCAAGCATTCTGAACTGTTGAATTATTAGGGTCGTAGGTGCGACTCCCAACCGGAAATTGGATGTTTGTGTACATCTCTTTGATACATTTAAAGTCGAAAACTGAAGTTGTAATTGGAACGTTACAGAAACGTATCAAACTTTGTTAGAAGAAATCCATGTAGCAAGTAAATAATGATAGGAAATAATTATCAAGCACGATCGTACTTCCACTTCTATTGAAAAAATATTATGAGCTAGACAGAGACACAAACGGTAAATTGGCAGATTTTTTCAAGTATAAATAAGAGAAAATTTTCATTGGAATCTGATCTCACATGTTATCTTTACTGACATATAATTAACTTATTGTTACTGTAAATGACAGATTGTAAATTAATAAGAATGAAAAATGGTGTAGGGAGAACGGAGCCCCCGAAAGAAGCGATTCTTCTACGCATTTTACCAATGCAAGGAATATTTTCCGTATTTTTTTTGTAAAAAGCAATGTATCACTTATATTTAATAACAAGTGCAAGTCAAATAAGCGTGAATAGAGCAGAACATGTTTTTTTTTTTGACAAAAATAATGTAAAATATAATCTAGATTGAAGTTCGAAATAAGTTATGATGAATTAAGAAAAAGCAGTATTATTGCTACGCTTCCTTTACTTGTATTAATGTCTGCTTAAGTGAAGGGAAGAGAGAAAGAAGATCGGCAACCAGCAGCAGTAGTACAAGTTACTAGGGTGGAGGACGAGAGAGAGAAGAGAGCTGGAGAGCAGCAGCAGCAATCGATTCTGTTTGGTGAGAGAAAAGTCGGTGCAGTTCGAAAATCTGTCGGTTTTCGTCATTTCACTGCTCATGCGGAAAATCATAACGTCATGATGGAAGCTTCGCCTCAAAAAAAAAGAATGTAAGAATGCAATTTGCGGCTTCTAAATCGTTAGTGAAATTGTACTGGAATCAAGGTATTATAGTGTAAATGGTTGAAGTATTCCAGAGAAAATACAGATATTCCACGAATAATACAGATATCCCTGGAGTATTCAAAATGAATTACGGGTATTCCAGAGATATTTCGTAGTTAATATAACTATTCCACCAAAAATATTTTCATGTAAAATGTCGCAAAGACGAGACCATATGGCTCGCACTGTCAAAAAGTTATCAGATCTCATGTAGAGCCAAGCTTCTAACTCTATACGCCCTAACTCTACAAACCACAAACTCTACACTTTAGTGAAAATATGTGGCTGGGCCGTTTTGTTACTACAAGAACTATTGTATAACAGAAAAATAATGAACAGTGAATAAATTTTTCACCTTATGACCATATGAATGTAGGTATAGAGTTTGTAAAGTTGGGGTTCCACTATTATTCATAACAAGGAGCCTCTATATCAAATTTCAGACTTCTAGCATCAAAACTTGCGAAAGTCTCATACAAACTTCCATCCCCTAGTTTAAGGGGTTGGGGGATAAAAGTTCCAAGTTTTAGAATTTTGTTGTTGTTTTCGTACTAATACTAGCTTACATACCAAATTTCAGCTTCCTAGGACTTCAGAAAGTACCCTAAGAATTTGGTGATCATCAGGGTTTTTTAGATATCAATAAAATCTAAAGTATAAGAGCTATGCAATTGAAATTTCATGTGTCTAATAAGTCTACTATTTAAATCATATCTCAAAAATTTTGTTTATCTGGTATAATGCAAACCTAAGTTATGAGGGTTCAAAATAACGACAAAGCTCTTCGAGAAAAGGTAGGTAGTGCCCTTGCGCTTTGCTTGGCTCATCTTATAGTAAACTCACAAGTATGTCATAGAAAATGATGGTATTGCTAAAGAAGGAATTACAGGTAATCTATTGGTAACATATTCTACAGGAAACATGGATATATTATTTCAAAGGAAATACTAGTATTTCTCTAATTTCAAGATATTCCAAAGAAAATATAAGTATTCTCAAGGTATTTTACAAGAAGTACAAGTATTTAAATTACGGAGGATCTTAAGAAATGCCATTAGTACAATAAATAATCCACAGGAAATATGAATATTTCATAGGTAATACAAATATTCCATGAGAAATACAGATATTCCACGAAAGATACAGATATTCCTGAGGTATTCCAGAAGAGATGAAGGTATAACAAATACATGTATTTCCAAGGTATTCAATAGATATAAATTAGAGCTATTCCAAAAGGAATAAGAAATACAGATAGATCTTCTCCAGGCATAGGCAATACAAGTATTTCATATAAATGACAAACAAGCCCAAGGTATTCTATTAACAAAATAGCTATTTTACAGAAAATACATTATATTCCATAGATAATATAGTCATTCCACTAGCAATACAGGTATTCCACGGAAATTACATTTAGTGAACAACAAATACAGGTATTGCATAGGAAATATAGGTATTCCACACAAAATACTGGTATTCTTAAGTAAATACACGTATTTCGCAAAAATAGGGAATATGGATGAAATTTAAATTTAGTTCAAATATTTTTATTCCGAATTTTTATTGGCCGGACATTTGAACTAAACCATCATTTTGGTAATTAATATCTTTTCAATTGCTTAAAATTAATAAATAAAAGTGTAAATTTAGCGAGGGAAATGGAAAGTTCTAAAACGCAACACCATTGGTTAAAGCGAAATGTGACGTCAAATACTATGCCAACAAGTGCGCACTGCTTACATTTGTATGGCATTGCAGGCTTTTGATTAGAAAACATAGTAATAACGTGTGTATTGCAAATTCATTTATTGTTTAAGTGTAATTTTAGCATCCTAGTGAGATTATAAATCATTTAAGACAGTGGTTTTGTAAAAGCACAATCGGATAATATGTCAAGAATAGATCCATTCATGATGTCGTCTTATTTTCTTTCAAATCCAAATTTTACGTCCGCTGAAGTAAAAAGAGTGAACACTGCAAAGTAATTATTCAATAATATTACATTATGTACGCTATTTTTATAAATTCAATCCGAAATATTATGAGCAGTGAACATAACCTATAATTTTTGTTTATTTTGAGAGGAGCAAATGTTAAACAAAGCCGCATACATACACTGTATTTTATTGCTAAAACTTATCATATATAACATTATTCATGATCTGTCAAATTTATTATGATACTTCATCTCTTCTGATAACCTTACATCATTTCTTACGTATTTTAAAACCTGTCTGGGTTGGAAAAAAGACTTTATCAGGTGCACTTCTGATAGTATTTTGCATTCAGGCACAATGCAATACTTATAAACTGACGTTTGACCTTTTCTAATGCTGAAATAAGTTGAGAACGAGAACACCTGAAGTAAACTGTTATGTCACTGGACATGGTATTTGACGTCATCAATAGAGCGCGTGAAAATGGCGGCGTTTAAACAGTTCAAAATTATTCTCAATTTTAAATATTTTTTTGAACTTGATTACAGCATTTTTAAAAATAATTTATATTTTTTGCTATGTTATAACGATGTAAACAGTGAATTAAGAATATAAAATAAATTCATTAATATACCCTATTACAGATACTCCTGGGGTATTGCATAGGTAATATATTCCTTAGATATTCCATTCCATACGAAGTTCCAGTATTTCTGAGATATTCCACAGAAAATTCCGGTATTTGGAGGAAATATTCTAGAGGTAACACAGTTATTAGAGAAGGAAATACAGATACTACGAAGGAAAAATAAATATTATTGAGGCAGAGCTGGGCAAGTACCGGACCCAAAGTAATTAAGTATAAGTACCAGTTTTAACTGTGATAGTACTTGTTACTAAGTACTTTTCCAAGTTTAGCTTCAACGTACTTGTACAAAGTACAAGTTTTTCACGACAAAGATACTTTAAAATAAGTATTTTTCAAGAATAAGTACTTTTTTATAGGATAGGATGTCGATGTTTTTTATTTAAATCTGATTTTATTTTGGTTTAAATCACATTTTTCCATTTGAACAAAAAACCCCGATTTTTAATTTTACTTCTACCCAATTTTCATGTCATTGCTCTTTCATTATACTTTTCATTATTATGATCCAATTTCAATTACTGGTATGTAGTATTTAAACACTTGTATACAAATTATTTGTATTATTTGGTCTAGATTCCACTTAAAGCTGAGAAACCAGTTGGACACAGAGAGCGGCCAAACTAATTTGCCTATATAAAAGTTTGAGTTAGGTTATAACTTGATGATAGTTCTATTAATTTTATTTGACTTTATATGAATCCGATAAGTATTTGAATAAGGAATTTTGATTGATTTGAATCGTAATTTTCTCACTCGATTCAAATCATGATTTGAATTATGACAACCCTACATTTTCGTGATATTTTTTGCACTTACATACACCCACAAAGACTAACACCTACCTGTTTTCGATACCTTACCTATGAAAGTTTCTCAAACTTGATTCTATATAATAATATCTTAATTTTAGTATTACTTCAATACTGATACTACATATTTATACATTACTCAAGTATTTTTCAAATACTTAATTATTTGTTAACTACTTCAATATTATTTGCGATTATTACGAGAAAAATAAGTCTTAAGTACATGTTATAATTTTAGTATTTAAAATTTTCAAGTATTGAGTACAAAATAAATATTTCTACTTCAGTATCAGTCTTAAGTACTAGTGTAACCCAGAAATTGGTACTTAAGTATTGCCCAACTCTGTATAGAGAAAGCACATGCATTCTAGAGAAAATACATATATTTTTTATAAAAATTCAAACTACAATACAAGCGGTCATTGCTAAAATTACAAAATTACCCAAGATTACAATTTAAGAAATAGTGGTAGGTGACCCTAAAAGCGAGATCTGGTTCATCAAAAAATGATAACCGTTTAAATCGGAGATTTTTTCAATTGGTTTCATAATGGCAGAGGTATTTATTTGAAGTTGAATACATGATGCATCTATATGCAAAGAGTTGTTGCCATATCAATTTTTAGAGGAAATTTTGATATACGGGGTCGGAATGGAACGAATAAGCAGCACGAAAGACAAAAATGGCACACTAGAAGTAACCAGCCGTTCATGTTATTTCGTACATGCGGTAATATCTTTGTGTTAGAGAGAAAAGTAAAAGTGAAAAAAATGTAAACTGGATTTGCCACATTGTCAACAATATCAAAAATAAGCGCAGACCTATGTAGAAAATAAAAGGATGAAAAAAGTGATGAAGAAACAAATAAGTTTGTCTCTTTTGGCGTTAACAAATACTGTATTGTAGGCTGGAGCTTTCGGGACTTGTCTCATACTTTTAATTTTTTTTGTACGACTATTCAAAAAAGAAATTATGGATACAAACCCTGCTCTTCAAGAACAATACTTGAGTCATACGTTCAAATAGAACACTGAATGCTAATGAAAGTCAAATGATTTGAAGAGCGCTAAAATGTTCATACGTGGTCAGTGTTCGACTCTTATAGCGCAATATGCATTTTACATGTATGTAGAATAATATGTATGTAATTTCCTGTTTTAATATTCATTTCGAAGCAGAAATATGAATACAATACTTGCTCGGTATTTGAAATTCTGCCCCACGATGCTAATTTCATTACATGGATGTTAGATTTCGAAGTTAAAATTTAATAAATTATACCTAATACGTTTTAGATAACTATTGAAGAAGTTACAGCCACAGATAATTGGGAAGCATCATAAAAATTTTGTTGGATGTTTTTTCTCATTTCTATAATTCAGGACACAAAATAATCATGAGTAATAAATAATTAACGAAGAAAACTGTACTTTGCACCTCATCTCAAATAAATCGTGTAGTTATTCATTCGTAAAATGATAACAAGATGAATTCAATAGTTGCTTGATAATAGCCAGAAGTCCTATCAACCTGACAGCAACATGCTTGAGAAAAATGTCAAAATTATAAGTATTTATCAAGGATCAAAGAATATTCGGCAAAAAAATTTGCTTCGATTTGGTAATATATTCGCAATTGTCTGTTGAAATATAACAGATCTACAATTCAAATCAGATTCACATTATGACGTTTCACAGATTGGCTGCTTAGCAGTTGAGTGAGTAATGTTGATTTGATACGGTAATTTCGCACACATGATCACAAATAGACAGTTATGATTGGATTCTGGATGTCAAAAATATAGAATTGTTTGTATATATTGAAGCCAACAATATTTTTGTGAAACGGATTGTACCTAGATGATATAGCCTGCATCTGAAAACGTAATTATACTTAGAAATGATTTATATCTGAAAGATCATTCGTAGGTTGTTTTTTGAATATTGTTACTATTATTTAAAACAATTTGTAGTTTTCTGAAGATAATTGCACCGTCAACCGAAACGTCCATATATAACATCAAATTTAATCCACAAATTATGAGTGTGACTTTATTCCGATGTTAAGAACCAAATTATAACTCTTACTTTTGTATATTCATAAAAACAATTCTAAAACTGAATTGATGAACACTTAACACATAAATCTCCCGATTACATTTACATGTAAAATTTGTTGTCCATTCTAGATTCCTATATAATGAAATTACAATTTAATGTTCCAAATGAAAATTTTATTTTGATGTTGCTATCAAATTCACGTATACAATAATGATGGAAAATATGTTATTGTATAAATCATACAGAATTCCAGTAAATCTTTGATAATACGAGACTTATTCTGTATGAAGGATTAATCCGTTTTGATATGTTCAATCTGATTCCTGAGTTCGTAGTATCTCAATAATCAGGTTAATTACTACTACTCCAGATCATCAACTGATCTAATCCACTGATAGTATGTAATTCATCCACAGGAAATGAGAATTCGGAGAATTTCCTACTGCGAGGACCAAACGATCATGATTATTGAAAATAAGAAAATTAGGTAGATATGTAAAAAAGAAGCTCTACCGTTTCATTCAGTTATTCATCTATCCCTTGAAGGTGAGCTTCAAAACTACAGTGAATCAAATATTAGTTTATTAATTATTTGAATTATCGCCTAAATTTATTTATCAAATAAAACTGGTAGAAATTATGGAAAAATAGCAAAAAAAAATTATGAATCATCATTTACTTATATAAATCAAAAAACGGACTATAAGTAGTATTGAACATTTATGTTGGATGAAAATTCAAATTTAACATTTGAATTGAATTATGTACCTAAATCAGTAATCGCACTTTATTTTACGAGTTTATTTATCGGAATATTCGTGTTTAACATTTTTTAAATATGTATTGATCATTTTTAGTGACAGCCATGAAATTAAAGCAAAATTACAAACAAATAAATGCTATTTTAACTGTCAACATTCATTTAATTGTGATTTTGTTTCAATTCCATGGCTATTACTACAAATAAGTAGTATTTATAAAATGTCAAACGTATATTCCGATAAATAAACCCGTGAATAGAATATGATTAATGATTTTGATGCAAAATTCAATCCTCTAAATGTTATATTTGAAGCATGCTCATCTAACATACTGTAACGTGCGAGAGTGTGGAGGCTCATAAAGAAGACCTTGCAGGGACGGAGCCTTTCGTCCTCGTTGCGTCGCGCCGCGCCGCATCACATCTCCCTTCCCGATGGAAGCCTCTAGCAATATTCCAGATGTAGAACATTCGAGAAATGGATATTTCTGTATATAAACGCAAGCAAACTATTTGAGAGGAGAGTGTAATGGTGAATCTAGAGCAGTGAATATCAAACAGTGAAGTGTTCAGTAAATATAAATAGTTAAATATAAATATCTACGACTTTGTTTAATTTAGTATTAAGAAGTATTAATATAGTGTTGTTAGTGATATTCAGAAGAATAAAACTTTTATGTCATTTTAAATTATTAAATAGTGATTTTTATTCTAATTATAATAAATTTCGAAGCAATAAACATTACAATACCTAGGTAATTTTGAAAGAATGCGAACGAAAAAACTGATTTCCTATCTTAAATGCCTATGACCCGCTCTTTAATTCACACACTTTAAGTATATTTGAATACAACCTTCTTGCTTCACAAGGCAGAATAAGCAACTTATGTGAGATTATAGAATCAGCTTGGAATTAAATCCTCAAGTGTTAAAAGAATCATATCGATTAATTTGTGCCACTTCAGCTTTGATTCTCAAAAAACGGGAGTGTATGAGTTTGTCATAAAATGTTGAATCTTTCAAACAGAAGCGGCCAACTTTTTTTTTAAGAATCTTTTTTTTCGACAATTATTTATACCAGGAGAGACATATATGAATACATGGGGAGACGTCAAAAAGTACCGTATGCAATATTCTACAGAAGAATTAAACAGAATAAACAAAAGATATATTCTCCATTTAGGAAGCTAGCACACTGAAAAATGTTTGCCTAACATGCTCAGTAAAATATATAAAAATGATAGCGCACCCATCGCTCTCACCTGGTTTGACAACATGCGACTTTTGACAATTTTTTTTACTCAAAAATAATTCACGCCGTGGATATTTTAAGATGTTGAAATGGATGAAGCAATTCCTCATCATTTTGGAAATATAAGGAAAAAATAGTAGCTGGGAGCTTTTGAAAAGTGAAGAGAATAATATTCAAGTGTATTATTATTGAAAGAAACTCCTTTGGACATATTAAAAGTGAAATTTCGAAAAATATGAGCCATGTTTCTCATTCTCAGAAATTATAGCGTTGCCATCATCAAGAATTTAATTGAAAACAAACTAATAATTCCAATTAGGTCTCTACGAGATAAACATACATTGATTTTGGCTTTCTTTCTTCCTCGCGCTTATATACTTCTTATAGACTAGTAGTCCGTGAGACAGCGCTTAAATTTTTTGTTGATTACCGCTCATTTTAAAACTTGTGAGTGGCTTCATTGTGATGAGTCCGACAACTTTTTCATTTAGCAAAATTCTAGATTTGGGGGCGTTTACCCGCGAGGGCTAATTAATTGAAAGAATATTACCGTAATACTGATCTTTACACTAATCGAAAGATTTTTTGATAATAAAATGAAGGAGAAATATTGTCCGACATGAATATTGAGGCTACCGGTGAATCCGACAAGCCGCACTTGTCATAAGTATGTTGGTACTAATGGTAAGTATGTTGGTACTTATGACAAGTCGGACTCAGTGTGTGACTGTACCTGCATTGAAACTTTCCATATTACAAAAGTAAATATTTTTTATTTAGTGATTGACAATTAACAAATGCGACTCTGCCAGGGATAAAACGATGTAAGAAACAAATTCAGCGGGCAGAAACAGACCTGTTTCTGCCCGGCTACACTCGTAATTGTCTGAAATTGTCTTGTTTCGACTGACAAAACAGGCGTTGAAACGTGTTTCTTCAATGAAGGTATTATGGAAAATAATTATTTACACTGTAACCTGTTTTAATAAATTACTCACAATTAAATTTGTGACCAATTGGTGTCAGAAGTGGGATCCTGGAAAACTGTTTGAAAATAATTTTGGAACAAGACGACGAAAAGTGGATTAGGTTGCAATGTTGTGAAGTGTTTATATTTGTTTTGGGACTGTTGTAAATGCGCAAGACAAGAAGCATGGCCACCAGCGAGATTTCCAACTGCGGATGGATTCGTGGAGAATATACCATGTGACGATGATTGTAATAACTGGAGACATCCGCTATGAATCCGATCACCAAGGCCTATTTGACACAAAGGAGTTCTCTAAGAGTCAGAAACGACTTATTATACAGACTGTGGGAGAGTTCCGATGGAAAGGAAGCAAAAGATAAATTGATAGTGCCAAGGAATCTAAAAGATCGAATTTTGGAACAACTACATGATGGTAACAGCAGTGGACATTTCGGCATTAAGAAGACACTTGATAAAGTCCGTAAACGTTTCTACTGAGTTGGCTGTCATAAAATGTTTGAACGATGTTGTATTCCGGATATGGATGGGCAGAAACGGCAAACCAAAAGTCGTTCATGGAAACAGGTTGTGGCCATACCAAGGACGAGATTCTGAGTTCGCCGAAGAGGACGAACTATGAGGGGGAAGCAGTGTCACAAATGTGAAATATTATAAGTAATTAGTTCACATTATTATTTATTTAAATTGTTACTGTAATCCTAGTTAGTATTGACCAAGTCGATGTTCAATTGTCGGACGCGAATAACAGCCAATGGCTACTAGATGTTCGGTGGTTGCCAGGCATCAACTGTTAGACAATTGAATGTTGGCCCACTATTGGATTAGGTATATAAAAGCGTGAGCTAGGAGAGAGAAGTGATTCAGTACGAGTAACTGAGAGCGATATTGTGTTCATACGAGTTTATAAAATAATTATTAACACTGTAACCTGTTTTAATAAATTACTCAGAATAGAATTTGTGACAATATGAACTAAAAAATCAAAAATTTATTAACACTCAGATTGACAGACGGGAACAAATTACGCCATTTTTACTGTTACGGGCCCCTAATCTATTAAGGGCGCGAGAGACAAAACCAATGACTTTCACAGTTTCGTCGTCGTCGGACGACTTATTCATGAGCCTCTGGTATCATAATATAATGTACTATAGCCACAAACTTAAGTAGTAGCCATTGAAAATTTGTAAAGGCGCCTTTTGCGGCCGCAGAAAAAGCTTCTAACACTTATATATTATTATCAATACCTATAGTAAAAATCACAAAAAGAAGAAATATTAAAATCTGTGAAAACTCTTTAAAAAGGTAAAAGCTTAGTTCTGTACTAAATATCAAAGTATTGTAATTTGCGAGAGTGTGGAGGCTCATAAAAGTGACTTTACCAGGGCGGAGCCTTTCGTCCTCGTTGCGTCGCGCCGCGTCGCATCCCATCATCCTTCCCGATGGAAGCCTCTAGCAATATTCCAGAAATGTGGTAGAACATTCGAGAAATGAATATTTCTATATATAAACGCAAACAAATGATTTGAGAGTAGTGTAAGTAGTGTAATGGTGAAGCTAGAGCAGTGAATATCAAACAGTGATGTGATCAGTGGATATAAATAGTTAAATATAAATATCTGCGACTTTTTTTAAGTTAGTATTAAGTGATAAATGAATAATATAGTGTAGTTAGTGATATCCAGAAGAATAAAACTTTTATTTATTTTTAAATTATTAAATAGCGAAACCTAGAAAGCAAATCACATTGTAATGTTAAAAGTTGTCAGTACTGAGTGCACTACAAATCTTTGCCATACTCTTATCGGATAAAAGGCGTAATTGATTATTTTTCTACTTCAGAAAGCCAAAATTCAAATTTTCATGTGAATAATTTCAATAATTCATGAAGACAAGTACGCCTTCATCTCTTTCATCTCCTGAAAAGAAATGGATGAATAGATCTTGCCATTGTCGGCTCAGATCAGGGCTCATACATGGAGGCTCCGACTGTGGAGAGTCCTACAAAAAAAAAATCTAGACAACCGATCAAATACCGAACTTTGCGCAACCCAGAATCAGGCAAGATAATTAAAGAATGTTGCAGAAATTACTCAGGTTCAAAAAGAATCCTTCGATCCACCAATTGGAAAAACGCAATGAAATTTATGATATAAAAAAATATTTTTTGCTTTTATTTGCGCTATCTCGTACAGCTTTCAGCCGAATAAAAATTTTTTTCTACCCCAAGTAACTTTAACGAATAAATTGGCGTTCTATTTTCGAAATTCTGGTCGAGTAACTATTCAAACACGTGAGAGTTGAATTTGCGCTACCTAGAACAGCCAACAGTTGGATTTCACTGAATCAAATTGTTCCTTTTGAATATGCTACAAATTACATTCAGTTCCAAAATCACGTTTAGCTCCCAGAATGTTTGTATTGAATTAATGAAACAAATCAATTATTCACGTAATGAATTTTATTTGCTCTAAATATTTCACTGTAGTGATTCATTAAAAATTCACGATCTACCGATTAATAAGCATTGAAATTTCTACTCATATTAGAGGGAATTATTCGCATGGTCATTCAGGGAAAGTTTTGCATAGTCGGCTTCCCCACAAATATGAGTGCCAGAATCATAATGAACAATGCTAAACTTTTATGCGTATTGAAATCAATATTAATTCGAACAATCTTATATCCAGTTAATTGAAATAAACAAACTTTTTCCAACTACAGCATGAAAAAAAATAAAATAGATTGAAAAAGTGAACCCTCTCTCTGATAATAAATTTGTTCAGGCTAGAGCGCGTATATCATAATGGAATATATAATGGAGTACATCCAGACCATATGTAAAACAAGATTATTTTAATAACTTTGATATTTAGACGTACCTCAACTTCGTTTCGAACAATAGACATAACAATATTCAATTAAATACATCAATTTATACGCAAATTAATCCCTTAGTCCCAACCTCATAACTTTTTGTATAAAAATTATTTCTGGCGTCAATTTTAACTTCATTCGAACAAATTTTCAGTTCATTAATAATAACTAGCATCTTTTCTTATTTTTTAATTCTTGTTTGATGGGCGTGATATAAACTCAATAGGGCGACTTCGTTTTTAAAAATTATTCAATTATTCGTCCCATTTCGATGGTTTGAAATTTAACCAATTAAAGTTTGTCAAAAGTAAAGATTTCCTTAATTCAATTAAGACAACGTATCTGTTTACAGAACAAATCCTATCCGGATCACGAAGTTTAGCGAACGCTAGCGAAGTAAACCGATGAAAGACGAATTGAATTTTTGAAGATTGCTGGTAGACAAGAATTATGAATTAATTGGAGGAATTAATTAGAAAATTGTTCCGTGCTCGGATGTTTGATAAGTAACTAAGATGATGTCAAAAAGATAATCAAATAAACTTTGTAATATTTTGTTACATAGTCACAAATTTCAAGATAAACTGAGGATGGTAAAATAAGTTCATAGTGATAAAATTTTGTTATTTTTCTATAAATACCTCCTGCAGACACTCTTTACGATTTCGGATAAATATCCTTTCCATGTCTTGTCCAACGCTTGTCACATAAGCACGAAGTAAGCTGCTTTACTGTAAATCTCTAACACTACTGACATTACTTCGTTTTTATAAATCACACGTGCCAAATCTGCTCCATGAAAACTCATACTGGGCAATATTGAATTTGTAAATTCACGTTCAAAAAACTACCGATTAAATACCTTCATCACGTAAAATGTCTGCGAATGCTAACCCACTGATCGCTGGAGGCTACGACCACAACACGATCGTCGATTGTCACCTAAATACGCCGTGTCATAGCCAGTCACGCAACCCGCACGACATAAACGCTAAGCTGGTAAAGAAGGATCACTTGATGGATTGCAAGACGAATGAATTTGAATAATTTTGTAGTTTGCCAGAATGAAGATGAATTTTTGAGGATTTTCAAAGCTTTCTTAGGGATTTTCAAGCATATTGAGATGAATATTCGAGTGTACTTAACCTTATTTTGAGTGAATATGCCAAGATAAATAATATAATAGCTGAGATTTTGTCTTTTAGGTTTTTTAGCATTACAAATAAATTTCTCTAGTTTTATTTATTTTATTGAAATCTCCCAAATGTCGTTTTTTGTTAGATAATTGGAATGAACTGTACCCCGATTCAAAAGTTACCCACACATGTTTTCAATTTATTATATTGTTAATTTAAATGACGCATCTGAATAAAAATTGCAGTTTGGTTTATGCTTTAGATTAAGGTTTCAGCAGAAAAAAAAAATAAAAATGAAAAGCCATACGTTTATCTTAATATTTAAACAGTTCGAAATATCGATTAACGCAACCATCAAAGCGACTTACAACCGCAACTCGATTGCAATGCGACTACAATACAGCTTCGTGTACTGAAATGGATATGTTCTCACTGATAGCAACGCGACTATAAAGCGATCTGACTTTCATGAAACTTATTTGTAACCGATTGAAAACAAATAGACATGCACGGCTTTTCTCCACTTGCGCATCAGTCATCAATCAAATTACATATTTGTAGCTATTTGTTGATTTTTTTAAAGAAAATGTTCCCTATCGTCTGAATTTGGAATATCTTATATCAATAAATTAAATAATTGGAATAGTTATCTTAAACTAATAAAAAGCCTTTCTTCAACACATACAACTTGATGAAAATGTTCAGTTTTTTCATTTGCGGGAATATCTTCGTTTTGGCGTGAACAATAAGTATGCAAAATTCATGTGGTCAAATCATGGTGCTTCGGGAGATATCAAAGGCCAAAGATCAAAAAGCCCATTTTAACCAGTTTTTTGCAAATTTCTCATTTTCTAACGGTCGTAAAGCATTTAAGGTCATGAATAAAATTTAATACACACTTTTCTCTACAAAAAAATTGTTCAACTCATTCGCGTATCTATAACCGTTAACGAGATATCGCGCGTAAAAAGTGCGACCCAACGTTTTTAATGGAAAGTATAGCTGATATATCGACGATATGAAATAATATTTCGAATATTCCACTTGGTTGCAAAGTTGTGATGCATTTATATAACTATTTTGATAAACATATTTGTTTATAGCTTTCTTAAATTCATTTTGACTATTTTCGGCTTGACGTCTGTACGTGTGCACGTAAGTATGTATGTAACTCAAAAATTGGAACCCGTCAAACATATAATATTGAAATGTTGTATTTAAGGTTTAGTTGTATACCTTGCATTATGGTTGCGAACGTATGTACCGGAAGTGCACTTTTCTTCAAACATTTTTTGCATAAAACCAAAATTGTTGACCGTAGAACACTGAAATTCAGTATTTGTAATTGCTGCAGCATCTTAATGATCATCTTTTTTTTTGGTACCAATCGGCTGAGCTGGAAATGTACTTTATATAGCAGTCTTTTCGAATTTTTCCCGAAAACTCAAAACAATCAGCCGTAGAATATTGAAATTTTGTATTGAGCACTTCTATAACATCTAGTTATACACCTCGCATTATGATTGCAACCTGCTTAGCCGAAAGTGTAGTTTTTCAAATGTTTCGCATAAATCCAGAACGATCAACTGTAGAATCTTGAAATTTAGTATTTGAAGCAATTGTAGCATTCAAATGATAACTTTGTATCTTTTTAGCCTTGCATTTTACCCCAGTGGTGGTGCGAAAAATAATGCATGATTGCGCGTCGATGCACGTTGTACGTGCAGTCTCATTTACGGTTGTAGATTCGCAAATAAGTCATACCATATTTTTTGTAGAGAAAAATGTATACTTTATTTTTACTTTTGATCTCAAATGCTGTACGACTGTTAGAAAATGAGATATTTGCGAAAAACTAGTCAAAAACGGAGCTTTTTATCTTTGGCCTTCGATATCTCCTAAAGGACCAAGATTTGACAATAATATTTTTGCACACTCATTTTACATGCCAAAACAAAGATATCTCGCAAAAAAAATAAAATACAGGATGGATGAACTTTGGGTTTTTTTTCAATCGTTTTCTCTTGAAATACAATGTCATCTTCATAAGATGGCATATCAACTGAAGATGTGAATATAATTCTAACACAAAGTCAGTTTCAGGAGGCTTAAGGATCAATCAAAGACAATCTTTTATTTCGAAACGTCCAAATAATAAAGATCTCGAAATAAAGGACCACTTTCAAATGTTTTTTGGGAAATTGCCTCTGATTGACCCTTAAAACTGACTTCATAATCTAATCCAAAGATCCATAACGTTTTTAAATAAATTTTCTTCATAATTTTAACATGTTGCAATTCTAATACCAACTAGTGTTACAATTCTATGTAAATGTGTAGGTCTTATAAATTCATAAATTTATAAATTATTAACAAAATCGCAATGAACATTTTATCCATATGAACGAATTGATATTAATCAACAAAAGTCGATGCGTTTTTATCAGTTTCTAATAGATTTATAGATCTATATAGTGCAGGCTCCCATAACAAAAAAGCTACCCCATCGAACACCTCAAAATTAATAAGTAAGAAACATATTACGCCCGCCAGAGTAGTAAAAATTTGACAACTATTATTTCTTATGAATATTTGAAATCAGCTAAAAAAATGTTTTTTCTTCTCGAAACATCTGTTTGAAATTTATACAATTCAAAGTAAGTAATGAACTATTTTCAAAAAAAATTGTCTGCCTGACAATTTTTGTTAATTAACTTCTGACAGACCTTTTATTAAAAATTATTTTTTTTATGAAAATGCACTTCATAACACCTCATTGGTTTTTTTTTTCAAAATAAACTTCAAGATCCTTTCTATTTATTACAACTTGTCTGACTGACAATTTTTGTTAATTAATTTGTCAGACTCAATTTTGAATGCGCAGCATCAATACATCAAGATCAATCATTGGCATCTCAAAACACCTTGTTAAAAAAAAAACAACTGAAGTTTGGAATGTCTTTTGCATATAAAAAATTGCCTGTTAAAATAATGTTTTTTACCATGTCAGATTCAATTTTTAAGCGCCGTGACAGCAAAAACATAAACTTTTTCAATGACCTTGTCAAAACATCATCTTAATTTTTTTCTGAAAGAAAGTTTGACATTTATTTAATGCATACAGATTGGTCTGTCAGCGGAAAGATGTTATCTACTATGTCAGCTCTAATATTTTAAGTGCAGCGACCACATTTTTCAATTAAAAAAATGAGTTATAATCGTTGCTAACTGAAAACTTTTGATTCTGCAATTCTAAAACAATAATGTAGATCCCTTTCATATACTCGAATACGTTTCTCAACAAAATATTGGTTTTCACTATGTCAGACTTAATTTTTAAGCATCGAACCTGTTTCATAAAAATAAGCTTTCACAACGGCCGCGTCAAAACAGCATTTTAATTTTTTTCTGATTCCATTTACATAACAATACATATATAATTTAAAGAACATATTACACCTAATTTTAATAATGGTATATGTACGGGGTGTCTGCCGGTCCGTGCTTAAAAATATTTGTGTACCCCTGCTGGTATTGGTACTAATCGTAAATTGAATGATAGACTACTAATAGCGGAGGAAGTTGCCATAGAGTCAATGTGTCTATTCCGTAGACTCTACGGCGTGGACCCTGGGTCAATATTAGAGGTATTAATTAACAAAAATTGTCAGGCAGACAAGGTTTAATAGATAGAAACAATCTTAAGCTTTATGTAAAAAAAAAATCAAGGAGGTGTTATTAAGTGAACTTTCATAAAAAAAATTGATTTCAACAAACGGTCTGTCAGAAATTAATTAACGAAAATTGTCAATCAGACAAGTTGTGATAGATAGAAGAGATCTTAAACTTTATTTTGAAGAAAAAACCAAAGAGGTGTTATGAAGTGCATTTTTGTAAAAAAAATTATTCATAACAAGAGGTCTGTCAGAAGTTAATTAACAGAAATTGTCAGCCAGACATTTTTTTCCAAAAATAGTTCATTACTAACTACAAATTGTATAAATTTCAAACAGGTGTTTCGAAAAAAAAAACATTTTTTTTAGCTGATTTCAAAAATTCATAAAAAATAATAGTTAACAAATTTTTACTAGTCGGGCGGGCGTACCATGTTTCTTACATGTTTTTCAGCCATTCTCAATTTATAATTTTGAGGTGTTCGATGGGGTAGCTTTTTTGTCATGGGAGCCTGCACTAATAAGACTTATGGATTTGCATAGAATTTCTCCAATACGAAGTCATTTGCGAGGCAATCGAAACTCGATTGTAAGTCGCTTTGATGAAAACAATGTCTAAAAGTGTCTATAAAGAATCACTCATCATAATAGTTATTTGTGTATCAAGGCCGTAAAGGTTATCTTTTTTGGTCGAATCTGTTGTTTGCGGCCGAAGCGTAGCTGAGGCTGCAATTCAGGTGAGACCAAAAAAGAACTGTAGGCCGAGGTGCACACAACGTTTTTTAGGCGATCATTACGAAATAATTCAAAATCACATCATTTTATCTATTTATTTCTAAAACATTGCAATTGTAAATCTAAGTTGCCGTTGAAATTGTTTTATTTTATTGTCTTCTATCAAGTTGACATTTAACAAAAAATGCGTATTTATTTTTTGAATTGCAAGAACTACAGAGGTTGACGGAAGAATATATGTACTATTTAAGCGAATACTGTTTCTTAAAGAGTTCATCAAGCTGCCCATATAGGTAAATATAAAGTGTTTATGAAATATTTTTTGACAGATCAGTCCCAAAAAGTAATATTTGACAGATCAGTCCCAAAAAGTAAAATTTGACAGATCAGTCCCAAAAAGTGAAACTTCACGGCCGCAAAAGAAGCCATAAAAAACACCTTTTTTGTCATGATCGCCTAAAAAAAATATTATGTGATTGCATTAATCATGAGTATCATGGAAAAAAGCTTACATATGATTCTACTTGGCACAATTCTGCTGGACAACATTCACCATGTATTTTTTTAAATAAGAATAAACGATATATTACCAATTGTATAAATTTTTTTGAAGAAGTTTTTTTTTTGATATAAATGTATAAGATCAATCAAATATAAGTATTTATTTTAGAATGATTACAATACTTTCTGCAACCTTAGACTCACTTGAAAGTAAAAAAAGACTTAATACGTTTCTATTAGCTAGCAGCTACAATAAGCGACTCTGCCCGAATTTAATTTTATCAGATAGAATATGAGAATAAAAAAATAAAATCAATCCTGAATTGGACGATGCTCTCAAATTCATACTTCTGCATTTACTATATGTATATATTTTTAGTCTTTTATGATGTAATTAATCGTATAATATTTCTCCTATTCACGATGAACAATCATTTTGACATATGATTTCCAGTTTCCGCGTTTCTGTTAATACTCGTTAACAAAAGCTTGTGACTTTTTGTATAGTTTTATATGTGGTTGGAAATGCATAATAGTAATTAAGGTATCAAGGGTGTTAAAAGAACAATATTGCCTGAGGTCAGCAGTGTACTTTCCGAGGGCCTCCGGCCCGAGGTGTGTATGTTGATCGTAGGCATTATTGTCTGTTCAACTTCCGTGGTGCCTTCAATGTTCAATATTATCCGACATTTGTTCTATTTCAATCAAAATTTTTAGCAATGTATGTCCTGTCATTATGATTTCTGTCAGAGAAATTACTCTAGTTACTTGCTGTAACTAAGAAACTTGTTTGTTATTTTTCAAAATAATGCTCTCGGGCATTATTTTCAAATATAATGCCCTCGGGTATTATTTGTTACGTAATTACCCTGAAATCAGTGTTATTATGACAACAATAATAAACTAGTCCGACATTAAATAAATATTAGTGTGGTATTCAAAGATAGGTGTGAACAAGGAATCGTGTCAGCGGAGCGACCGGAGTCTACAATGTTGTGCGAGTGATGCATGAACTACAAGCAAACTCAAAACAAGCAGATATCATGAGAAGAGATCAAACATATTCGATTGAAATTTCATATAGTAATAAAGATTGTATATTAATTCCAAATCGTTATCCTTGCATGTGTTGTTTTCCTTTGTTGTTTTTTATATCAATTTTTTGGAAATCGGAGAAAATTGGTTCAGCAAAACTATCATTAGAATACCCAAAAATGCAACATATTCTTTTTGAATGAATATATACACGAAAGAGTCATTTGGCGTGATACCTCAAAGTGCAAAATTTGACTTTTATGGCGGTGCCACTAAAACTACGCAACTTACATTTGAATAAGCTATTTCAATTTATATTCCAAGTTATAATACTTCAATATTTATTTGTTTCTGAACACGACCGTTAAAGTATTTCCGGTATTTTTGCGCATCAGCAACTCTTTTCAACCCAATAGTTCGTGAAACGTCAAATATTTGTAATTCACATCAGCGCACAACATTCTTCATCCTAGTGATCAGCACTACTTCGATATTACATCTCTTGTTGTCATACAGCTTCCGGTAGCACGTGACCAATTCGCGTCCGTTTCCGACAGAATGGAATGTTGTGCCTCTGTTTCCTCTGACCCCCTAGCAAGTACAAGATGGCAGATAACCAGCATACCATATATGATTCAGGACAGATACCTAAGGATATTGAGAATTCATGCATTTAGATTATGCTATGAATTATGGGAGAAGACTTATGAAATGTCATATTCCCAACAGATAAGACGATTCGTAAAAATTAACAAGAAAACCAGCAACGTACGATGCTGCTTCTTACACTTTTTGGAAATCAAACTGACATTAACTAAACCAGAAACATCTATTCATAGCTTCCACTTGAGCCCAGTGGTGAAGATACTATTATTCGTTCTATTATTCATAGCTTCCTACAATGTCAACAATTCTCTCATCCATTATTAATTTATCAAAACGACAATCATGATTGACCAGATTAGGAATAGATTCTTGTCTCTTCTTTATTTTGAACAGTTTTACAAATTTCTCACTACAATGGGTTCAGGTTTAAAACATGCAAGCAATTCGTAAAATAATGAGTAGAGACGCTAAATAAACCCAGTATACTGAACAAAGAGATTAATGAACTTAAATATAGGGTGAGTGGTTGCCTAATTGAGGATTAACTGTTCAAGATAAGATAATTTAAACTACGAAGACTGTATAGTTTGTCCCTATTAAGAACATACAATATTCCAATTTGTGTTTTACATTAATACAACACATATCGAACATCAAATGAAACAAATTTAACTTACGTTTCGGCAACAAACGGTTGTCTTCTTCAGGCATCTACAAAACGAATCATATTAAAAAACAAATATTGAAAAATCATTACATTAAATCAGTATTGGATAATATTATTAAGGTTAAGGCTATTTTATAGTTTTTTTTTTTCCCGAGCTCCTACATAACGTAATGAAGGGACAAACGAATTACTGGTCGAACAGACATCATCTGTATCCATTCTAGTTTCTCTGATTCGGCATTTATGTTCAAGACTCAAAGCTTTTCAATGCATTCAATTTTTTTCTATTTTTACTTGATTGGAGTTTCGGAAAAGTATTACATTCGATTAATTCAGCAGTGTAAATACAACAAAAGTACACTAGAGAGAAAGTACATACAAATGACATTTCAGAATTCTCACGGAAATCTTACAGATGTTTTCAATCGAATATTGAGCTTAATAAAAAAAAAAACTTGCAAAATAGAAATACCTATCTAAGTAAAGGGAAGCACTAGCGAGGACATCTCAACCACCCCTCCTGCCAAAAACAAATTTAAACCTTAAAACAACGTGAAATAGGCCCATACAAAGTAAAAAAAAAATCGCATCTGGTACTGTAACTCACGAATTATGTGGAGAATATCACAATGTTACCCAAGATGTATTCCTTCGTCAAAAATTGTTGGGAATACGGCTACATCAATAACAGCTGTTAAAAAAGATTATTCATAGAAAATTCACTAACAATTCCTGGCTAAAATGAGCCGCTTTTAGTTCTAAATCCAAATTTGATTATGTTGTTGAAAATTATAAAAAAGGCGCGTTATTGACGTCATACAATTGCGCCTACATAAGAAACCGCGTTGCTGAGTGATTGGGGCCAGTTATTCCGCGTAAGTACGGGCAAATTCTGGAGCTCATAGTTACATTAAAGTATACAAAATGCGCTATGTGAGTTACGAACGTTTCGTCAAATTATACAGCTTTACTCATGATTAGTACAGGAGTTCCAAAAGGCAACAAGGGATCGGTTGCATAACACATTGATAGCTTCAATCAAATTGTCGAATATTTCCAACGTTTTGCTTGTAATTTTAAACAAGCTGTGATATTTTTATGTGTAATTCCAAAGGGTATATTGATAAATAGGGCATAATAATAGAATCGCGAAATTTCACGTTAGAAAACACACACAAAAATTTTGTACAAATTTTGAGTTAAACTTTTGATTAAAGAATTATTTGAAAATGGAAATATACATTCAAATAATGATAAAAAGTCATCAATTAGTTTGTGAAATGAATAATTTCACCTTTCGGTAATTAATTTTCGCATTCGCTGGGTACGTGATGACAACGCCCTCTTTTCACCAGCCCAAGTTTTTTTTATCGATTAAGCCGGATTATTGAACTTTAATGATTTCAACAGGAAACAAGATAAGTAATTCTCGATAAAAATGCAAACAATTAAAATATGAATATGACATACATTCTGAATTTATGCAGTCAATATAAAAATCCAAGAAAGTAAATATATGCAGTATCTATTTCGTTGTTCTAAGGTAGCAACTGCGGGGTTTGAAGAAAAACATACCAAGACAAAATAATATCAAAAAAATGATTGTTGATTTTTCATGTAGATAAAAAACTGAAAAGCCACGTGCCGAGTACAGCCAGTGTAGTTGAGAACTTGATTTCCCTCGAAAAAATCCGAACGCGAGCATTTGTTGAGGTTAGGAAAGCATAATAATAAAGATTAATATTGAAATTTCTAAAAGTAGAAAAATGTACTGAATAATGAAATAGTTTATTGAAAGAGCCCGTAATAATACTTATTTTGTCCACTACTCACGCTGCAGTCAATTTAGTTATCTCCACCATATACTTCGCTTCGCACGTATGTGATTCAAAGTGTATTCTAAAACTGATTACGATAACCGTGGCTACTTTTTCGAGAACCGGTTACTTTATGAAACGCGGTTTTCGAAATTTTTGTTCACTTTCTTGTAATCAAACTAACCGCGCTAGTTTGGCGGTTCGACGGTTATTGTTATATGTTTTATTGGGAATAAGCTTTGTACAAAAATAACTATAGAAACACAACGTTTCAACAGCAAAGTGCTGCCATTCTCAAATGAAAAACATGCATACTTATTTCTTTTCATCTGAACTACTCTCAATTAAAACAAATTCAATAAAAAAATACTAGGCCTCCATAGCTTTGAATTCTTTTGACAGGTAATCATAAACGCCATCAAATTTAAACCGCGACTGGTTAAAACATAACTGTATACTGTATAGTTGAACCGTGACAATAATCAAGGTTTGTTTTCGGAATATACTATTAGTCTCTGACAATGGAAAATATTTGATGCCTATTCAATGGCAGGATTTATAAGCTGAAGTGATTTTCAGATTCAAATAAGAACATGAATAAAATATATATAGATAGTCGTATGAATGACTGACGTAATAGCAATAGAGATACGGAAAAATTCATAAATGAACAAAACATACGAGCGGTGAATTCTATAATTATCAATTTGGATACTGAAATTGTGTATTTAAATTGAAATTTTGGGACAAATCATTAATTCAGTTTTAATCTAGTCATGAACAGAATTCCAAGAAATAAATAGAACAAACATCTTGATGATGAAAGCGCATTTTTGACAGCTCATGAATGCTTGTTACTTCAGAGATTTCGCAAATTACCTTCTCCCACAATCACTGAGCTTGAAATCAAGCAGCTTAGACAAACCTACGAACCAGCAGCTTTCAGTTAGTACCAGTTTCAAGTTGACTATTTGATATACATAATTTGTACACGTACAAACTCAAAAATATCTTATAATCTTTCTTGTTTACTTATTGACTGATGGAAGGTCATGTGCTGTACCTTAAAATAATAATTTGATCTTCTTCAAAGCTATATAAAAAAAAATCTCTGAAAATTACCTCCAGAGCTACAGATTCAAGAAAATAAGTAACGGGTGGTCATATACTGGCCTAAATTGATCGTAAAAACAAAATTCGAACTCATTTTGATATCAATAACATCTGAAACCGCATGTCAATATCTTGTGTAACTCGCGAGATATTGAAATAAATAGTTTCTACCCTGAAATGGGTATCGGATCGAAATTTCGGGTATAAAATTTAATTACTGATATGTTGCTCATTCTGTGCAGCAATTTCCAGATTTCAACTATGCATAGTTCAGCAGTAATTACCTTTTCAATTTAATATTTCAATTTTCACCTAAAACTGGGAGTATGAATAACAAAATCTAGCAGTTTGTGCAAAGCTATAAATCAGCATCTTTCATTTAATACCTGTTTAAAGTCTGTAAGTGCTGTAGTTGTTGAGATCTCAGCGTCACGCTAGCCAACCAGCCAGTCATGCAGCCAGCCAGACAGCCAAAGTGCATATAATAGCGTATTTTTAGCGCATTTTTAGCGCATTTTTTTCAAAAAAAGCGCTATTATATTCACTTTGGCTGGCTGGCTGGCTGGCTGGCGTGACGCTGAGTTCTCAGCAACTATACTTTTTACAGACTTGAAACTGGTACTAAATAAAAGCTGCTGTTTCGTAGGTTTGCACAAATTGCTTCAATTCAAGCTCAGTGATTGTGGAAGATTAAATTATTCAATTACTTGTTTCAAGTGATATATATGACATTAGGGATATGGCAACTGAAATTTATTGAAGTAGATAAAAATTTAGTTACAACTTTCGCCGCGGGTGTCACTATTATTATGTACAGCTGTCAAATCTGTCCGGGATTCATTCAATGACTTGTTTGACGCGAATTTGAAGCTTATTAGAATGAATTATTATAATTGGATGAAAATTTGTTTACTTTTGGTGTATTTTTTTTATATAGCTTTGATAAAGATCAAACTATCATTTTAAGGTACAGCACTTGACCTCCCGTCAGTCAATAACTATACAATGAAGATTAAAAGGTATTTTTTAGTTTGTACATGCATAAAATATGTACCTATCGAATAGTCAACTTGAAACTAGTACTAAATGGAGGCTGCTGTTTTGTAAGTCTGTCCAAACTGCTTGATTTCAAGCTCAGTAATTGTGAGAGATGGTAATTTGCGAAATATCTGAAGTAACAAGCATTCGTTAGCTGTTAAAAATGCGCTATCATCATCTAGATGATTCTTCCATTTTTTCGAAAAAAGCGCTATTATATTCACTTTGACTGTCTGACTGGCTGGCTGGCTGGCGTGACGCTGAGTTCTCAGCAACTATACTATTTATAGACTTGAAACTGGTACTAAATAAAAGCTACTGTTTCGTAGGTTTGCACAAATTGCTTTAATTCAAGCTCAGTCATTGTGGAAGATTAAATTATTCAATTACTTGTTTCAAGTGAAACAATGCCCATGGATATATATGACATTAGAGATATGGCAACTAAAATTTATTAAAGTAGATAAAAATTCAGTTACAACTTCAGCCGGGGGTGTCACTATTATTATGTACAGTTGTCAAATCTGTCTGGGATTCATTCAATGACTTGTCTGACGCGAATTTGAAGCTTATTAGAATGAATCATTATTATAGGTTGAAAATTTTTTTACTTTTGGTGTATTTATTCATATAGCCTTAATAAAGATCAAATTATCATTTTAAGGTACAGCACTTGACCTCCCGTCAGTCAATAACTAAACAATGAATAATAAAAAATATTCTTGACTTTGTACATGCATAAATTATGTACCTATCAAATAGTCAACTTGAAACTAGTACTAAATGGAAGCTGCTGTTTCGTAAGTAACAAGCATTCATGAGCTGTCAAAAATGCGCTTTTATCATCTAGATGATTCTTCCATTTTATTTTTAAATGCGCTAAAAATAGAATTCGCACCTCCAGTACTCATCAGATATCTATTTCTTTTGATGGAATATACGAATTGTTTCATCTCAAATAAGAACTCAATTCCATTGCAAAAATTTTCTTTCTGTATAAAACTATTCCAAAAGATTCAAGAATGTAGAAACTATGATACCTTCCCCTTCTTAACTGTTCCCCATTTAAAATTGAAACAGTCAAGCTAAAGAATACTTTTTAGTTTCTACCTACTCTGTCTCTATCACTCAAAAAAATGTATTTAAATAAATTAAATAATAGCAAGAAGGAAATTTTTAATATAAAGGCCCTTCTTGATGCATATGGCGATCAATCAAAAAAATTTAATAGCTTTTTGATTTATTTAAAGTGTCAGTATCTATACCTTAGACCAATATATTATAAAGCTGCAAGCTCCAGCCAAGGAATAAATAAATATAGTCAATAATATGTAGTTTGGAAAATGCACAAGAAGCTGGTTGTTCATGCATATGAGATCAAAAATCAAATATGAATTACCAAAATTACTGGATTACTTGGGTTTTGGTCAGTTCCAGAGCAAATCAAAATTACTTTTCACGGAAGTATTCGTTTCACTGACTATTAGACTATAATTCACATCCAAAGAAAGAATAATTTTATATTTTTGCGGAAAATTTACCTTCTGGAAAAAAACACTGTAACATACAGACAGACAGAAAGATATCGAAACCTTATATTAACTGCCCATGCCCATATTGTATGTAAAATCAGATTCAGACGCCTATTGTACGAAATACTTTGCAAATTTGCCAATTTCAAATTTGCACACACTATTACAGAAAAAAACAAAATTTAAGCTACCTAACTCAATTATCACGTGTGCATTGATGCAGGTATAGTTTGGAATACGTAAACAAAAAAAATGAGTTCATATTCATACTAATATCCTGATATTTCAACTAATATCTAGACAGAATGCAATTCAATAAATTTATATAAGTAATGCAATTATAGAGGCGGAGCTCGCTCTATCTATTGGTTATATAATTGATACCGGAGATTACCGCGCTTATTAGTGGTAGTATTCTGATCGAGGACGTCTATTTGACAGGTAACTCATACTACCGTTACCGGAGGTCAGTTATCGATAAGTGGTTGAATCAGTTTTATATAAAAAAAACATGCAATGTCGAGAAGATTAAAAGGATAATTATAACTTTTAAAGACGTTGGCTCGCGACAGCACTTGAAAAAAGTAAAGTTTGAGGTCATAATTAGCAGATCATATGAACAAAATCCTCATTATTATCTTTTTGGACTCCCACACAATTAAGTACTTTTGCAATAAACTTTTTTTTACAGGAAATAATCAACTAGAAACGAGCAAATCTTTCATAATTTGATAAATATGTGAAGAATACCTGACGGATTTCAATGAAACTTGGCACAATGATAAGTTATTACTTGAGCCACCGTTTAGAATACTTTTTATTCCTGAAAATGTAAGATCCCCTATAATAAATAAATAAAATTGTAACCTGCTTCCTTGCGTATCATTTGCGCGAGCAACGTGATATGTAGTTCTATTATAGAATCTAATTACTATCTGTAATAATGATCATTTTCGGAAATGATTATTGTAAACGATATCACTGTTCATTAATTATTTACGATTATCTATTCCAATAATGATGAACCATGCAGACGAAGTCGCGGACTCTGTCTACTTGAATATATACAAAAATGTATGATTTTTTTTCAAACAAAAAATTTGCATTAATACACCATTTGTCGGGGTAACTGAAATTTTCAGAATGATATTCAACGACACAGAAAAAAAAATTGATAATATAATATATGAATATAATGAATTGGAAAAGCTTCTTGCTATACAGTTAAAAGTTTATATTCCAGGAATATGTGTGCAGCGAGCAGAATGTGTTGGAATTTTTTCTAATTTCTCTCATTAAGCAAAATGACGCGGAATGGAATTTTAAAAGCTCGGCTTTTTTTTGAATCAATTAAACTGTGATCTCCAAAATTTACTTGCGTTATTTTCTACTTTCATGATTTGATGATTTGATAGCACATTTACACTTTATTGAAATATTTTTATATACTTATGTTTTCGTTATATATATATATATATATATATATATATATATATATATATATATATATATATATATATATATATATATATATATATATATATTCCTGGCTATACTGTACTGAGTCCTAATGAGGGCGAAACACGTATCTACAGTTGCTCCCGGATCTAAAATGATGGCGTCAAAACCAACTCTTAGATTTGAATTTTTGTGGGAAACATTAATGTTTCTGAATTTATGTTTTTTCATCCATTCTTGTTCAGTATTTTGAGAATTGGATGTAAAAATTTTTGTGGAAAACATTAATATTTCAGAATTTTAATTTTTTCTCATTCATTTTTGTTTGGTGGTTCGAAAGTTGGGAATCTTCTCAACATTTCTTCTAATTAGTTAGAGATACTTAAAAATGTAAGCAAGGCGATTGTAGAAAAATATTTAAGGCGTATTTTGAAGCAGAAAACGAGTCTATAAATTAATTCTGCTAATAGTTATAAGAGATCTCAGTTAGAATATTATCATATCCACTTCAGTTCTCTCCACTTATACAGATTGATCAATAATGATTGTCTGACAGGTGACAGGCAAAAGTTCGCATTATGATCAAAACTATCTTCATGGAATAAAGTTAATATAAATTTATTTATTTTGAAAACTACATTACCGACATTTCAAGAACACAATGGCGTATATTTTGCATATTTTATGATGGATTCATCCATAATCTGATTCAATAAACAAAAAAGTGAGTAAATAGCTGTATTATTGATTGATTATTAAGAATTTATTATTATTCCACTAAATTATCAGGTTAGAATAGTGTTTTCAGAGGAACTGTCATTTGTCACTTGGAGGTCACTATCTCAAGCAGGCGGCAAAGAAAAAATCAGAACAAAGCGGCACGGACAATCATTTTTGATCACTCTGTATAATGATATCTTTTGACCTATTTTGAATAGCTCAATACAATGGAGTTTAGTTATCGTCTGGGTTGAAAAATATCATGATTTGAATTAAAAAATCTGACGTGAACATCACGTTACTTACTCGTACATCATTTGATATATACACAAATTTATTCAATACATTTTTCTGTCACTCCAGATTATATTTAATACTAGCAGCCTGTGTCGGCTTCCCACGGGTGGACATTTGATAATATTCAACATTTTTGTACAAATCTTTAAAGCATAGATTAATAGTATAAGATAATTACTAAGAATAATACCATATCTCTTGCTTGAGTAACACAATTAAAACATAACCTAAACTGTCAAAATTTGTTGATTAGTGCGTAGATCTATGTATAGATAGCATCATCAATATTTAATTGAATAAATCACGGGAGATAAAAGATTATATTGCAGCGCAGGAAATGTAAGGGGTTTTATTGGTCATTTTTTCATACCTTGGGTTACTTTATTGAAGTTTTCGTTAGTAATCCTTTTTTTTTAAAGTAAATTATAGCTTACATTACTTAGTGATAATAGGTATAGGATTCTACTGGTAAAAGAATTCTTAAAATCGGTCCCCATGCAAGCGTCAGGAGCAATTATAGAAAACTTCAAATCAATTGGTTGAACAATGCTCGAAATGACAAATACTGTTAGTAGTACTATGTCAGAACCTTCATGCAAGTGCCAACAACAACTATATAAAATCACAATTCAATCGGATGAACGATGCATGAACGGACAAATATAGCTCATGCGCCACTTAAGGTATGGTGATGGTACGATACTGAGAACTTACTCGAAAGAGTCAAGAACAACTGTAGTAAGTATTAACTCAATCGGATAAACGATGCGCGAACGAACAAATACGGCTCGTGTGCCACGTTGATGACACTACAATAAGAACCTTCACGAAAGTGCCAACAACAACTCGATCAGACGAACGATGCACGAACGAATAAATACGGCTCGTGTGCCACTTATTGTACGTTGATGATACTATGATAAAAACCTTCGCGATAGTGCCCCTAACAACTATAGAATGCTCTAACCCAATTGAATGAACGGTGCGCGAACGGACAAATATGGCTCGTGTTCTACTTGATGTATGTTGATCATTTTTCATTTAAACCACCACTGTATCAAAGCGAGCAGAATAAAAAAAGAATTATTTGAATCGGTCAAGCCGTTTTTGAGTTTTAGCGAGACTAACGAACAGCGTTTCATTTTCATAATATTAGATAATTTTAATAATATTTTGACATGTAAAATTTCAAACAAAATCAAAAAATTGACAATAGATTGTCATTGCCTACCTTTTCATTTTAATTAAACTGATTTTTTTATACGGCAAATTCTGAATGTCTGTTATACATATAAACTGCACTTCCGGCTCAGCCGATTGATACAAGAATAGTAGATAACTATTTTGATGCTACAAAAGTTCAAACACTAAATTTCAATATGCTATGGCTGATCATTCTAGATTTATGCAAAAAATTTAAAAAAAGTTTCAAGTTAAGTGCATTTCTGGCTTGGCCGATTCATACAAAAATAGCAGATAATTATTTTGATTCAACATCAAGTTAAAATACTGAATTTCAACATCCTACGGTTGATCATTATGGATTTATTGGAAAAATTCGAAAAAAGTTTCAAGTAAAGTGCACTTCCGGTACAACGATTGAAACCATAATGCAAGATGTACAACTAGACCCTATACCAGCATTTAAAGCAAACTTTTAAAGCACGATTCCAGTGAGATAGTTCATCATTACCAATTATCAGTGTTTTAAACACCTAGGGAATATTTTGAAACTCATCTACAGCACTAAAATTATTTTTGGACATTTTAAACTTGATATTTCAATTCAAATTCTCACAAACATTTATGTCAACTCCAATGAAAACTATTCAATTCATAATATTATTTTTTCAGTTACATATATAGAGTACGTTCCACTAGGCGATCGCAACGATTCGTTTACGACAGGAGTTTTTGTCGTTCCACTAATATATGATTGCTGTGGTTGGTGCTTTAAGTGGAACGATGTGAGATTAATGTCAAATGAACCGACAATTCATGGTTAAGATCAAAAAGTGAATCATTAATAAGATCAAACTAACCTGCATCAAAAAAGATGTATGAATGAAATGAAGCCTGTGTAAATTATTCTCTTATAAATAATAAATAATGATTATGAGAGATTATGAAATTATCTGTCATGTTGACAAATAGAAGAATATTGAATCAATCGACATAATCTGGAATCCAAATTACAAATTAGAAAGACACTTTTACAATTAATTCTAATTTGTAGAAGATTTCTGCAGAAAAATACGCAATGACTAATTTGATCAAGCTTTCAATCCAGGCGTTGTGAACTTAAAGCGGTCGCGATTTAAGGATGTCATTTATGACATATTAATCTTGAACGCGAAAACCGCGATCGTCTTGTGGAACAATAATTCAGGCAACATGAGTATTGCAGTCGCCTAGTGTTTCTAATGCACTACTAAGCTTAAAAAACACTCGCTTCGCTCGTAATTTGGAGTAAAGATAATTTCTTATACCTGTATATTAAATATCTATTGAATAATTGAATTTTGTTTAAATATATAAAATACACACTTGATTCAAATCTTGATTTTGTTATAGGCTACGTGCATGAAGTCTACTAGCGCCTCTAGCGGGCAATGGAGAACGATTGAACTCCATTTTATCATTGTTTCATACCTATAATTTTTTAAATGTACTAATATTATTCAATTCAGCTGTGTGCGTATAATATAACTTGCATAGCATAAAAGGTACGTTGAAATTATTTATTTTGAGTATTTCTTTCTTCAATTATAACGTACCTATTATAGAGAAAACTTCTTAATTCGTCCAAATTGACAGGATAACCTCAAATTATGATGCCGAAGATCTTGCAGATCGGGTTTGTATTTATCAAACACTGTATCCCTTTTACCGAGAAAGCGTTGAAGAAAAGCGTGAAATTATTTTGCCATAATAAACATGTTGAAGAATATGTTGCTGACAATATTAACAACAAAATTATTGCGAAATGCATCTGACAAACATCTATCACTAAAACATCTTACAAATTAGAAATAGAGGTAAATTCATGAATCCCAAATCGATGATGAATATTTCTAATTTCACAATTGAATGACGAACATATTTGTTATATAGATTAATAATTAAAGACAGACAGTACTCTATTTACCGCTTTGATTCACTTCACTCGTTTTTTTTATGTTATAACTGGGTACATGAGATCTATGAAACTATATTTCACTTGAATCATCCTTAACACAACAGCCTGAAACAGAACAGACGTTTTCCCATGTTTTATATGCAAATATTTTCACTTTTAAACTACAATGCTCAATGACAGCTCATTGACGTATTCAGAGCAATGGAGTTCAATGGTTACATTGGTGCTCACCATGAGCGCTCGCATCGATATTTGTTAAAACTCCGCCCCCTTGCACATAGCCTATACATTGCGATCAAAAATGATTGACTGTCCTTGTTCTGATTTTTTCTTTGCCACCTGCTTGAAATAATGAGCTGCAAGTGACAGATGACAGTTCATCTGAAAACTCCATTCTGACCTGACAGTTTGAAAAAATTATAATTAATTTTCAAATCATTCAATATTTTTCTTACTTTTTTGTTTCTAAATCAGATTATGGATCAATTTGTGTCATAAAATTCAAAATCTATATAAAATATTGCACTAAAATACGTAAAATGACACTGTGTCCTTGAAATTTCGGTAACGTAGCTACCAAAGTAAATAAATTTATACTAACTTTATTCGGTGAAGATAGTTTTGATTATAATGCGAACTTTTGCAAGTTACGTGTCGGCCAATCATTTTTGATAAGTCTGTACAATAGAAACATGAATGAATTTATTAAAAATACAATAAAAAAATAGAATCAGAATAATTTGAATCAATGTTTTTTTCAACACACTGATTTAAATCGCTATTATAAAGTATTTCAAAATATGTTACAAAAATGCAATAAATATTAATTAACTCTAGCTTGATTTGCTTGGACTCAGCTTAGAGCATCTAATAAAATCCACTAGTAGCTTTGATTTTTGCACTAAAATATGCAGAAAACGTAGCTATGTAACTTCGAGAGGTATCATGATATATGTGAAGAAAAAACTGCAGTAGATATAAGCGATGCTAGTTTGATTCTATTATAACTTTAAAGTAGAGCTACCTTTGCACCAAAATGAGCCAAACATTCTTTTTCTTAGTTTTGAGTCATCTTCAATAGATTAGAAGAATCAAATTTCCGAGCAGCTAAACAAGAATTGTAGGGGTTTTTGGAGTGGAGATCGGATTACGACTGGTGGCATTTTTTTTCTCGTGTTTTCAGTCTAGTGCAGCTTTTATTGTATTCAATTTTTTGCGAAAATGAGCAAGAAAAGATTTTTGTGGCCGGAAGCAGGATTTCTTATTTTATGTATGTGCTGTTGGTAGTTTAAAAAAACATTCCTGACAGGTGCCTTCAGCGCTCAACATAGGCTCTATGGTGCCGAATCTTAAGTATACTACAATTGCTGCCAAAATTTGACCTTGCAAGGCCTGTACTTCGAGCTGCAGGTTTCTGTTAGGAATGTTTCCTAAAGTTAATTATAATAAATAGCAGCTTTCGTATTTTAGAGACAAATAGTAGTTATTACAATACGCCTATATTCATGCTTCTGGGATCGAAATATTCAAATACGAAATGATAATGGTGAACATAATAATCGAAATCCGTGTGTAAGAGTAGCATGTAGTTTTGTATTCTTTCATTTATCTCGTACGAATTTAAACAAGACTGCTAATCATCAAGAAATTATTTTAATTTTTTCGTATTGAGAATTATTTATAGGAGTTTGAAGATATCAATGAATTCTCAGACTCTTGGTCTCAGTTGTTTCTTGGTATGAATATCATCCCCATGGCTTGCTTGGTCGCCGTTCCGTAGCCGCCGCTAGCAAATAAAGAGGGCGCGGCCCACTGCCTGCATGCGGGCTATCGATCGCTTGGCGTCCCGGCGGCACGGTGCGGCGCAACGTGGCGCGGTATGAAGGGGGCCACGGCGCGGCAAGAAAACCCGCCGCAACGCGTCCTCAGCCACAAGCCAATCACAACACAACAGCTGTTTACCAAACACATGAAACAGAAGGACCTGGTACTTGGAAGAACGCTAAGTAAGTAGTAGTTACGTTTTAACAATAAAACAATCTAAGGCGGCTTGCATGTAACCTCCGCTCTCTTATAATGAATCACGAGAACACAGCTCACTAGATGAAGGTATTGCATGGATGGACAGCATCAAATGACGAAATTTTATCTATATATACTCCATATTACAAAATGACGCAACTGGATTTAAAGTTTACGTTCGTCAAAGCAGATTCAAAAAAATATCTAGCAGAAATTTATAGTACTGTTTTTAGAAGAACGTTATTTCCTGCCTCCGTGATGATTTGAGATCCATGTCAACTAGACAGAGCGATAATTACACTTGGCAGACGACCTCATAAGCTCTGATAGCTAACAGCCTTGAATGCAGCTTCCTATGTGTATATGCACACCACGCCGCTGGAACTGTGAAACGGACAGTTCCATACAAAGATTTTTGTATTTTTTCCATAAACTGAGGAATAGCTACTGATATTAAGCTTGAGGATTATATATTATACAAGTATAAAAAAAGGACTAGATCAAGAAGGAATCATTACATCTAATGTTATCAATAATAACAAACGAATATATATAGATGGTGCTGCAGCTCCACAGTATCTATACGCGAACCGCCACTAAACACCTTAAAATTATGCAAAAAATAAAAAGAGCAGTTGGATTTGGATTTCCATTTAACGAATACGAAGATATAGAGATAAAGAAAAACATGGAATACTCTTCTCATTGCCAAGTTTGATAAACTGAAAAGTTCTGCAGAACAAAATGACTTGACAAGAATATAGTTCCACTGTTTACATTGGAGATCAATCACAGAAACTTTAATTAATTCAAAAATATTCTTAAAATTTAATACTTGAACGCTCTCTTGAAAATAATCCTATTCACGCCATGCCAGTGGTTACGCTAAATTTTGAGGAGCACTGTTTCGTTAGCAGAAATGCAGACTGCTCTGGAGTAACTAATTCTTTGTTCCTTCAAAACGGGTAAAAGGAAGAGACAATACAGATGCACCACTATTGTAAATGAAATAATGTAATCTGGTAAATGGCAGCCATTTCGAATAAAATCAATGATAGTTGCAACCATCTCAGTGTATTACACACATGATGCACTAGCATTCACGTAAGAACAGTATTTCAACCATGCTTATGTCAAATATAGCTGTCATATTTTATGTCGGAATCATTGTGATATTACATTGACTATTAGACGTGCAGTAAGTCTTTCAATACATTTGACATTTGTAGCAATTCTTTTCTTGTCGAACTATAATTGTCAAAATATTACACTCATGAATTGAAGAAGTTGGTCGTGCTTCGCCCCAATCTTTCCCAGCAGTATCCTTGCTTGTATGACATTAGTTTTTTTTGTCAAGCCTCTCTTCAAGAGAGACCTACTGAAAGACTTGAAGAGAAGAACGACAAACATAAAAAACAACATGGCTCAAGAATTCTCAATACACTGCAGGATCTCAATATCGTTCGATTGGACCATTAAAACTGCCTTTGTACATATTTCAAGTCAATTTTTGTAGTATTATGGAAGTTGTGCAGAAAATCAAAGAATTAGTAATGTGCAGGGTCTTCCGGTGTACTAATTTCAACTACAATCTGATGGTCCAATCACAAAAAAATTACACCGAATATAATAATTGATAATCGATAACGATTTATTGATTGAGTTAAAGCCCTGATCATATTTAATGATAGTGTATATCAATTGTCAGTTCATTTATGGTTGGGAATTGTTTTTTTTTAAATAATACATCGGCTCAAATAATAGGGGTCATTTGAAAATGCAAGCTACTTCTTTGTGATATTGTTTATTGTCGCTTAATTTATCACCACTCCTCCCCTATTTGTATGGAATATAACAACAAAAGACCAACCACATCAAACGGTATTTGGTTAAGTATAATTAACCATAAATGACACATAAAGCGATAAAGGGTAATTTATTTATATAGTTATCAGTTTGTTCCAACTATTAACAATTTAAAATGTTCCTTTCAATTAATTTCTAAAAGTAAATAATAAATGATACTTCAATTACTTTTTATCCAATTGTTATAAGAAAATAATAATAAAACATTAGAAAAAATTGTAATTACTTTTCCTAGATTTCCGCCCGTGGGCGCAAGTTTACGTGGAAGTATTGAATTGGATCACTTTTTGCCTCCCTAAGAACCGACAGATATATAAAATCATTGTATCCAAGTTGAAAATGAGAAACTGTTTCCGCTTGTTTTTAGATGTTTACAATTCTTACTGTTTCGCATTTTCCGAAAGTAAGATCCTAAAAAATGAAGCCCAAAAATTTCGAATTCGAATGTAGTACAATTATTTTTCATTTGAGATTTACTTTCAACAGTTCAAATAATTAAGGCAACGCCCAAATGTGGACAATAATATCAGGATGAATAGGTTTTCGAAAAAAGTCTTGTCCACGCTGTTCTTAATTTTAATTTATAAAAATGCTAAACAGTTGCTGTTTGCACTGTAATAGAGAATAATGACAAAACAATTTTTTAGGACAAAAATATGCACAAAACGAAATTAAGAAAATATAAAAAGTATCTTTTTCGACGTACCTATAGGCTACGTGCATGAAGGCTACTAGCGTCTCTAGCGGGCAATGGAGAACGATTGAACTCCCATTTTATCATTATTTTATACCTATAATTTTTTAAATGTACTAATATTATTTAATTCAGCTGTGTGCGTATAATATAACTTGCACAGCATAAAAGGTACGTTGAAATTATTTATTTTCAGTATTCTTTTTTCTCCAATTATAACGTACTTATTAGAGAAAACGTCTTAATTCGTCCAAATTGACAGGATAACCTCAAATTATGACGCCGATGATCTTGCGGATCGGGTTTGTATGTATCAAACACTGTATCCGTTTTACCGAGGCAGTATTGAAGAAAAGCGTGAAATTAGTTTTGCCATATTAAACATGTTGAAGAATATATTGCTGACAATATAAACAACAAAATTATTGCGAAGTGCATCCGACAAACTTCTATCACTGAAACACCTTACAAATAAGAGATAGAGGTAAATTCATGAATCTAAAATCGACGATGAATTTTTCTGATTTCACAATTGAATTACAAACAACTTTGTTATATAGATTAATAATGAAAGACAGATAATCCTCTATTTACCGTTTCACTCGTTTTTTTTTATGTTATAACTGGGTACATGTAATCTATGAAACTATATTTCACTTGAATCATCCTTAACATAACAACAGCCTGAAACAGAACAAACATTTTCCTATGTTTTATATGCAATTATTTCACTTCTAAAACAATGCTCAATGACAGCTCAATGTACATTATTATTCTGAGAAATGGAGTTCGATGCTTACAATGGTGCTCACCATGAGCGCTCGCATCGATATTTGTTCAAACTCCGCCCCCTTGCACATAGCCTATATACCAGAAGAATCATGTACGGTGTCACGAAGTAAGAAAAACTCTAACCATAACCAAAAAACAGCAAGCCACGAAAAAAGTATAAATGCAATAAACTATAACGTGCGAGAGTGTAGAGGCTCATAAAAATGGAGTAGGCTTGGACCTTTCGTCCTCCCTGCATCGCGCTGCACCGCATCACATTACCCCTCCCGATGGAAGCCTCTAGCAATATTCTAGAAATGTGGTAGAACTTTCAAGAAATGGATATTTCTATATATAAAGGCAAGCCAAAGACTTAAGTAATAGTAGTGTAATGGCGAATCTAGCACAGTGAATATCAAACAGTGGAGTGAACAGTGTATATATAAATAGTTAAATATAAATATCTGCGACTTTGATTGAGTTAGTATTAAGTGATAAATAAATAATATAGTATTGTTAGTGATATTTAGAATGAAATAAGACTTTTATTTCATTTCAAATAATTAAATAGTGACTTTTATTTAACTACAAACTATTTCTTCAAGCAATAAACATCACAATACTACAAAAGTATGCAATTAAGCTGGACGGGCAAAAGATAGTAACTGCTAAATAATACACTAAAAAATGTTTGCTTGAGATGCTCAGTAGAATTCCAATGAAATAATAACATGAATATAAAAATAGTAAAACACCTCCTTCATAAAACTCTAAAATAATGGTTTAAAAAAATCGCTCAGGAAATAATACTAAAACATTCATATTTAGATGAGATGAAGTAGAGGACATAAAAACAGAAACTATGCGTAAAACAGATTTACCAAGCTTCATCCTAAAATAATTATAGGTAAATAGCCTTTGCATCAGATAACTTCAAACTTTCCGACATTCTGAAATCTAAAAATACTACTGCAGCTACTACAACTTCAGGTAGGATGTTAGTAAACAATAAAGTAAATAACAGATGTAACGTGGAACAATTGAGAACAATACTTTCCCAATTAAAGTCTGTAATATTTCCAAAATAATTCTAATAGTCTCTCAGAAGGCGGTGGAACCTTTTCGGATCACAAATCAGGTAAAACCCCTCTGCCTATATAAAGGAAACTCATCTTTCACCCAAGACGATCAGAAGAATTAGCGCGTCGGACAGTAAACAACCGTGTGAGATAAATATGCTTAGAAATAAATTTAATTGAATTATTATTAAGTGTAAAGTAGTTGAATACTTATACTTATATTTGTTTAACTTCAATTTTTAGTTATTTTTAAATAATGTTTTATTTTTATTTTGGATCCTAAAAACAATACAATACAAAAATTCTCACCCAGGTTTAAAGAACATGAAACAGAATGATGATTCAAAAAGCTCAATCATGATCAGATATTTTTTGACTTGAATAATTTAAAAATTCATCAACACACCTTGGAACTAATAGAGCAAGATCTCAGGCCCGCCAACCGTTACTTATTTTCTGAGAAACAAAATGTGTGGAATAGAGTAGTGTTAGTATGTACTTTGATCATACGCATACTTGCTAGTTTGTGCCGACGGCCAATTTACAGATACGAGGTGCTAGTGGTACGTTAAGACATTGCTCACTTTTTTTAAGGTCTTGAGTACTGATTTTGATGTATGTTTCAGAGAATATTGTTAAAAATTGATAATCAATACTGCTAGACATTTTCCATCTGTGGTAATTTCTGCTAGACTCTTTGAAGCTCACAAAGAATAACGTAATCTTGCTTATGATCTGAGTGCTAATTTTTATATATGATACTCAGGGAGCAATTTCAATACTTTTTGTCAACAGCCAGATCAATCGTAGGGCTAAACATCCCTCAGAAACAATTAAAATATCGCTGTGAGGTCACTATTTGTATAGGCTTGATAGTAAGCGGTCATCCAACTCTTCTTTGGTCTGGCTGTTCACAAAAAGTATTGAAATTGCTTCCTGAGTATCATATATATAAAAATTAAGACTCAGACTATAAGTAAGATAACGTTATTTTTTCGCGAGCTTTCAAGCGTTTAGCAGGAATTACTGCCAATGGGAATTGTCTGGCAGTGTTGATTATCAATTTTCAACAATATTCTCTAGAACATACGTAAAAATCAGCACTCTGACTTCAAGAAAAGTGAGTAATGTTTTAACGTACCTATAGCACCTCGTATCTATAAATTGGCCGTCGGCACAAACTAGTAAATATGCGTATGATCAAAGTACCGACTAACACTACTCTAATCCACATATTTTGTTTCTCAGAAAATAAGTAACGTCTGGCGGGTCTGGGATCTTGGACTATAAACAGACTTGAATTTTTAGAAATTTAAAAAGCAGTTAAATTACAAAAAATTTCAATGAATGAACAAATAAAGCTATGTAGATCACCATTGGTCAAACTCATTTAAGCTCCTCAATGTTTCTCTTCCCACCTTCCACATATTCTGTACTTTTATTCAAATATTGACTTTATTGTTTTTTGCGTTTGAGGACATTTTTTTCCGGTTTTTTTCCGGGTCCTTTTTTGTCCGCTCTATTATTTCTTTCAATATTGGAGTTTGAATTATTTAGAATTTTGCTCATTTTATTACTTAACATGAGAATAATGGAAAAAATAATTACAAATGGTGAGGTAAACTTGAAAGAAACCTACCGAAAACATTATCCAAACCGAGCTTTAATTCAGTACTATTCTTGAAGTTTCTGCTGTTATTGTTAAATAGGTCCAGTAGGTTCTTTGTTCATCACCCAAAATTAACGATATTGTTTAATTTTTGCAACTTAACCAAATGTCTTATTTTTTCTGAAAAAAAACCAAATCTAGGCCTCTCTAAGAAATTACCATTCTGATGACAATGATGTGAAGATAAATTAATTTTATCTAATACTGGTATAGAAATTAATCATTGCTGATGCTGTTTTTAAATCGAGAAGTGGTTTTATACTACCTCTTTCTTGTCAATGATCAAATATTATTCACGTGAGTCAATCAAGAAAACTATTATTCATCAATTTAAACGTTTGATGACAACCACGCAAAAAAGCTACAGATTCAAGTCTTCTTAATTTCTATAGAAACTTTTTTTTGATCAACAACACTTTCATACTCATAGCTGAATTGATTGCCTAAAACTCGTCGGTACTGAAGTTGAAAAATTTGTCCAGAGACTCTCAAAATGTAGAACCATATATGGCACACATTGTCTAATTCTAATCTATGCAACATTGTATCTCTTCGCATACATTTATTTGTTTTTATTTCCATTTTTGAAATGAAAGGAATATTTATTAAATTAACGGCAATCAATCATTTCGATTGAAATTTTGTAATGGATTTTTTTTATATATTTTCTTTTTTTTAGTATTTTTACTTGAATAATACTTATGTATTATACATAAAAAATCGGAAAGAAATCAACTATTTCAATGGGAATGTTGGAAATATCTATTTCGGAATTTATTCAACCACTTTTTGCTAAAAAAAATCAAATTTTATTCATTTAGGAATTTTTTTCTGCGTAATTATGAAGTTGGCACTACTGATTACGGGTACTTTGGAAAAAAGAATCGTCAAATTCGGTTAAAGAAACTAGAAGGAGATAGTACTACAAAAAATTAAATGAGTGTGCGAGCAACATACATACATACACCAATAGAGTTCATTTAGGTCATCTATAACCTTAAATAAATGGCTAGCTTGGCTAGCGATGAGCTAAAAAGTGATGACGGAAAAAATAGATTCACAACCAGCATCTATATATTAATACATGAGGAGAAAAGTTTCCATCCCCTTTTCAAGCATATTGCGCGCACAAAGGAATGTGAGATTTGGCATACTTGAAGTTTATATGGAGAAGGAATGCAGAAAGCTTAAAGTATATACAGGTGTCCCATTTTAGGTTCACGTAAAGAGAAAACTTTGCAACGTGCACACAAAGAAATGTGAGATTTGGCATACCTAAAGTTTATATGGAAAAGAAGTGCAAAACGCTAGAATTATATACAAAGTGTCCCATTTTGATTTTACGTAAAGAGAAAACTTTGTACCGCGTGCACGAAAGAATGTTAGATTTGACATACTTGAAGTTGGTATGGAAAAGTACAAATAGCTAAAATTATATACAGGTATCCCATTCTTATTTTACGTGAAGAGAAAACTTTGTACCGCGTGCATGGAGGAATGTGAGATTTGGCATACTTGAAGTTTATATGAAGAAGGCGTGCAGAAATCTCAAATTATATATAAGTGTCCTATTTCAATTTTAAGTGATGAGAAAACTTCTGTACCGCGCTGACGAAGGAATGTGAGATGTGACATACCTGAAGCTCATGTGGAGAAGGAGTGTAAAAGTATATACAGGTGTCCCATTTTAATTTACCTCTGGAAACGATATTATTTTTTGCAGGAATATATCGAGAAATTGCACTGAATAAAAAAATGTCTCAAGTAAAAGTTCAACGATTTCTGAAAAGAATTACTTCAAAATCTTGAATAGGAACCACTATTTCTTATTTCAGATTCGGATAGAGGGTCGAATACCAAATCAATTTTATTTGAAACCTCCGGGAATGGAGGAGTTAAATTCAATAACGTTCAAACTTATCAATATAATCAATTACGGTCGAATTTCGACCACTGGGCGACCACTAGTACTTATTAATGTACTACAGATGAGTTGTAAACTAATATTAATATCAAAATGTTTGATCTGTCAATATAATAATAGTCATAGAATTCAGATGAGATTAATATTACATTATTTGTCATTTTCAATTCCGGTAGTGCATACAAATACATTGATAAAATCGAAGAGAATTCAGCGAACAAAAAATAATAGATTCCTAAAAAGTGATTCAATTCGTGTGAGAATTAATATGTAAAGTTTAACTATAAAAATCTTGCTCTTTTAATTTGAAATTCTATTGAATTACTTTCATGGTATTTTTCGCTCAATTAATGACCATCATCACCCTCAAATAAGTTATAAAATATCCATTAAATAATGATTCGAGAATACTCGAGAAAGTGGATATGCAAACGACGAAATATGTATGTTCCGGGAAAAGGTCGTTTCGGTTATCAAGCATGTTTAAGTTTGCCTAAACTTTCCTCAAGGGTCGAAAAAGAGAACGACAGTAACAGAAGCAAAAGCTAAAACTTCCAAACTTAGGAGAAACTGCTACGGCATCATTATTTTCGTATCACGAAAGCATACACTACGTAAAAATACACGCTGATTTAACGTGCTGCTTATGAAAAAATTCTGTGTGACAAGCATGTAATTTATTTACTCAATATAAAAACATACTTTTATATTTGCCCTTTATTACTCAGTTGTACGAGTAAATCAACTAAATCTTTTTCACTGCAGTCACTCTCCGTTACGTTTATCAAAATTCAAAAAAAAAAATTCATATCTTTCCCAATTTCATATATTCTATCAAGCACTCTTTTCAATTGTTCTTCACTTTAAAATAAAAGAACATCATCTGCATACGCTAAAGCAGACACTACATTTTCACCAATATGCACATCACCTAAATCATTCAAAGCCTCTTGCAATAACGAATCCATATACAAATTAGACATCATAATTCTGTTTCACATCGACATTAATGCCAACAGCAGCTGCACTTCCTTTATACCACGCATGAATCGTGCCCAATATTTTATATCGTACTCAACAAACACATTCTATAATTTAGCATGCGCTTTTATAAGATCATTCCTTGCACATCACTATTCATAAATTGTTATAGCTCGCACTTCATGAACTAAAATTTCTCTACCACACTCAGCAAACTTATCGCTTGAAAATTGGTATATTCGCTCGAACTGTTTTGCCTTTGACTAAAGGACAAATAACAGCTTTTTTCCAATCATCAAAAGCCACACAGCCTTTCAAATAAAATCTAAATAAAAAAACAACCATTCAAACACTCTTCCACGTTCATACTTCACCATCGAACTCAAAGGCCTTTCCAATCATTACACGCATTACTCTCATCAATATCACATCCAGCTCCACTAATAAATCAATACAAAATTTTATCAATAATTCTGTACTGTCCATAAAAAAATTTAGGCTGTTATTAACATCAAAATAAATATCATAATTTAGTGTATTATATTATTGAACTCAAAAAGCAACTTCTTGCAATTTAATTTTAACAAATCAGCATTCATATTAATCTCTAAGGGCCGTTCGACATAATGCATTCAATGTTGCACTTTTCTGTGCATTTTGATGCATGATAACTTCAGATTTATGAGCTCACGACGATCTCAATATATGATTTTAACAATAATATTTGAGAAACTTACGGCAGTAAGGCTAACCTGGTGCTCGGTGATGATGATTTCACAAAAAAGTAAATCTCGGTGGTCTACTCAGGCACTTGGAGAACTTCGTATTCACTGATCAAACAACTCTAAACAACTAATCTCTTCGAGATATCGGCTCTGTTCATTTACGATTTTGTTAATTAAACCGAATATGTTTGGTTAACTTTGGTTCGACTTCGTTTGCCGTATGTGAAATACAGGGAGTGCCGTTTATATTGGAAAAAGTAAAACTATCTTGGAGAAAACAACATAATTTACCGTCATTTTCTCTAAAATTTTTGAAATTAAATTCTTGTCTCAGTTTGATTCGCCAGAAGTCACAAATGATGTGGATTATTTCTCAGGGAATAGAGTTCTAAGTTTTATTATGGTTTTAAAAATATTTTATGTCCAAACAATTCCCCACTTTTTAGCGCATTTTTAGCGCATTTTTCCGAAAAAATGGAAGAATCATCTAGATGATGAAAGCGCATTTTCGACAGCTCATGAATGCTTGTTACTTCAGAGATTTCGCAAATTAACATCTTTCACAATTATTGAGCTTGAAATCAAGCAGTTTGGGCAAACTTACGAAATAGCAGCTTCCATTTAGTACTAGTTTCAAGTTGACTATTTGATAGGTACATAATTTATGCATGTACAAACTCAAAAATATCTTTTAATCTTCATTGCTTGGTTATTGACTGACAGGAGGTCAAGTGCTGTACCTTAAAATGATAATTTGATCTTTATCAAAGCTATATAAAGAAAATACACCAAAAGTAAACAAATTATCAACCAATAATAATAATTCTTTCTAATAAGCTTCAAATTCGCGTCAAAAAAGTCATTGAATGAATCCCGGACAGATTTGACAACTGTACATAATAATAGTGACACCCGCGGCGAAAGTTGTAACTAAATTTTTATCTACTTTAATAAATTTTAGTTGCCATATCCCTAATGTCATAGATATCTATGGACATTGTTTCACTTGAAACAAGTAATTGAATAATTCAATTTTCCACAATCACTGAGCTTGAATTAAAACAATTTGTGCAAGCCTACGGAACAGCAGCTTTTATTTAGTACCAGTTTCAAGTCTGTAAATAGTATAGTTGCTGAGATCTCAGCGTCACGCCAGCCAGCCAGCCAGCCAGCCAGCCAGCCAGCCAAAGTGAATAAAATAGCGCTTTTTTCGGAAAAATGCGCTAAAAAGCGCTATTATATTCACTTTGGCTGGCTGGCTGGCTGGCTGGCGTGACGCTGAGATCTCAGCAACTATACTATTTACAGACTTGAAACTGGTACTAAATAAAAGCTGCTGTTTCGTAGGCTTGCACAAATTGCTTTAATTCAAGCTCAGTGATTGTGGAAAATTGAATTATTCAATTACTTGTTTCAAGTGAAACAATGTCCATAGATATCTATGACATTAGGGATATGGCAACTAAAATTTGATTGAAGTAGATAAAAATTTAGTTACAACTTTCGCCGCGTGTGTCACTATTATTATGTACAGTTGTCAAATCTGTCCGGGATTCATTCAATGACTTGTTTGACGCGAATTTGAAGCTTATTAGAATGAATTATTATTATTGGATAAAAATTTGTTCACTTTTGGTGTATTTTTTTTTATATAGCTTTGATTAAGATCAAATTATCATTTTAAGCTACAGCACTTGACCTCCTGTCAGTCAATAACTAAACAATGAAGATTAAAAGGTATTTTTGAGTTTGTACATGTATAAATTATGTACCTATTAAATAGTCAACTTGAAACTAGTACTAAATGGAAGCTGCTGTTTCGTAAGTTTGCCCAAACTGCTTGATTTCAAGCTCAGTAATTGTAAGAGATGGTAGTTTGCGAAATCTCTGAAGTAACAAGCATTCATGAGCTGTCAAAAATGCGCTTCCATCATCTAGATGATTCTTCCATTTTTAGCGCATTTTTCCGAAAAAAGCGCTATTATATTCACTTTGGCTGGCTGGCTGGCTGGCTGGCTGGCTGGCGTGACGCTGAGATCTCAGCAACTATACTATTTACAGACTTGCAACTGGTACTAAATAAAAGCTGCTGTTTCGTAGGCTTGCACAAATTGCTTTAATTCAAGCTCAGTGATTGTGGAAAATTGAATTATTCAATTACTTGTTTCAAGTGAAACAATGTCCATAGATATATATGACATTAGGGATATGGCAACTAAAATTTATTAAAGTAGATAAAAATTTAGTTACAACTTTCGCCGCGGGTGTCACTATTATTATGTACAGTTGTCAAATCTGTCCGGGATTCATTCAATGACTTGTTTGACGCGAATTTGAAGCTTATTAGAATGAATTATTATTATTGGATGAAAATTTGTTCACTTTTGGTGTATTTTTTTTATATAGCTTTGATAAAGATCAAATTATCATTTTAAGCTACAGCACTTGACCTCCTGTCAATCAATAACTAAACAATGAAGATTAAAAGGTATTTTTGAGTTTGTACATGTATAAATTATGTACCTATTAAATAGTCAACTTGAAACTAGTACTAAATGGAAGCTGCTGTTTCATAAGTTTGCCCAAACTGCTTGATTTCAAGCTCAGTAATTGTAAGAGATGGTAATTTGCGAAATCTCTGAAGTAACAAGCATTCATGAGCTGTCAAAAATGCACTTTCATCATCTAGATGATTCTTCCATTTTTTGAAAAAAAGCACTATTATATTCACTTTGGCTGTCTGGCTGGCTGGCTGGCGTGACGCTGAGTTCTCAACAACTATACTATTTACAGACTTGAAACTGGTACTAAATAAAAGCTGCTATTTCGTAGGTTTGCACAAATTGCTTTAATTCAAGCTCAGTGATTGTGGAAGATCAAATTATTCAATTACTTGTTTCAAGTGAAACAATATTCATAGGTATATATGACATTAGGGATATGGCAACTAAAATTTATTAAAGTAGATAAAAATTTAGCTACAAGTTTCGCCGCAGGTGTCACTATTATTATGTACAGTTGTCAAATCTGTCCGGGCTTCATTCAATGACTTGTTTGACGCGAATTTGAAGCTTATTAGAATGGATTATTATTATTGGATGAAAATTTGTTTACTTTTGGTGTATTCCTTTTATATAGCTTTGATAAAGATCAAATTATCATTTTAAGGTTCAGCACTCGACCTCCCGTCAGTCAATAACTAAACAATGAAGATTAAAAGGTATTTTTGAGTTTGTACATGCATAAATTATGTACCTATCAAATAGTCAACTCAAAAGTAGTACTAAATGAAAGCTGCTGTTTCGTAAGTTTGCCCAAACTGCTTGATTTCAAGCTCAGTAATTGTGAGAGATGGTAATTTAAGAAATCTCTAAAGTAACAAGCATTCATGAGCTGTCAAAAATGCGCTTTCATCATCTAGATGATTCTTCCATTTTTTTCTATCTTAAGTAGGTATTGTTTATAGATTAAATATTTTATAATTAAGTGCTGTTAGACTTACAGTGAATTTCAATTTTACAAGTTTCTTACCATTTTTGAGCTCGGGATCTCAGTGTCCACATTCTGAGAATATTATTTGAAATACCATTAGAAAAAATATATAAAATAAGTAATTTTTGCTTTGGCAGCACCCCTATTTGAACTTCTGCTAATGGAAATAAATAACATCAAAGCTATCATTTATATTAAAGAATAAGAGTATGAAATGGAATGTTTATTTTAACCATAAAATTCTTATTTATTCATTTAATAGAGCACAGAACGTATAAATGATTTGTTTTCTTTTCTTAACTTTTTGATCATTTTTCTTCAGTCGATTGAAGTATATGTACATACTGTGAAATACATATCAGCAGTACATGCGAAGTCTAGACATATTGATTACCACGAATGCAGATTTGATTTTATACTAAATAAAATATTATTGTTGACAAAGTACACTAGTAAATACGGCTTCCTCTCAGCTTGATGATTTAGTTTCATGACCTGAATTTGATTTTCCTGTAGAGCCAATTTGGTACCGATAAGACTCTACCACTTAAGTGGTAAAACTTAAAAGCAAAAATTGATATTAAATATTGTTTGATGACAACAGAATGCGTGGAATTGAGTAGTGTTAGTATGTATTTTGATCATACGCATACTTGCTAGTTTGTGCCGACGGTCAATTTACAGATACAAGGTGCTAAAGGTACGTTAAGACATTACTCACTTTTCTTTAAGTCTGAGTGCTGATTTTTATGTATGTTTTTGAGAATATTGTTGAAAATTAATAATCCTCACTGCTAGACAGTTTGCAATTTCTGCTAGACTCTTTAAAGCTCGCAAAAAACAACGTAATATTGCTCATAGTCTGAGTGCTAATTTTCAAATATGATACTCAGGGAACAAATTCAATACTTTCTGTAGACAATTAAAATATCGCTGTGAGTATGAGCCCGAGGTCACTATTTGTACGCCTGATAATAAGCGAAATATCTATGAGCATCCAACTCTTCCTTGGTCTGGCTGTTTACAAAAAGCATTAAAATTGCTCCCTGAGTATCATATTCAAAAATTAGGACTCAGACTATAAGTGAGCTTACGTTATTTTTTGCGAGCTTTTAAGCGTCTAGCAGGAATTACTGCCGATGGGAAGTGTCTGGCAGTGTTGATTATTAATTTTTATCAATATTCTCTAAGAAATACATTAAAAACAGCACTCAGACTTTAAGAAAAGTTAGTAATATTTTAACGTATCTCTAGCACCTCGTATTTGTAAATTGGCCGTCGGCACAAACTAGCAGGTAAGCGTATAACAACTGACAGTGGTACCCGCAGTCATGGGCGTAGCTAGGGAAGAGCAAAGATTGAGATTATCCATCCTATAAAACTCATTGCCCCCCCTAACAATTTTGCTCCATCGTCAGACTTCAACTTTACTGCAGATTTAAGGTAGGCGCCACTTTTAGTCCAGGAGAATTAGCAAAATAAATGGTTTTTTAGAAGTCAGCAAGATTTTTCGCAGAGAGTTAGCTTTTGAGGTACTAATTATCAATGTCCCATCTAAAATTTGGAGGATGCGTCATGGTCATGGTTATATTTCGCGTTTTCTGGCAAGAAATAGAAAATATTTCGAAAGTCATTCATTTTATCTAAAAATTTCACATGAAAGAAAATCTGACCTGAACATCACGTGACTCACTTGTACATCATTGAATATATATATAATACTATGTGATTTTGTGTTTGATCATATATATCATTGGATATACATATATAATCAAACACAAAATCTCATCGTTCCACAGTTAATCGTTTTGGATTTACCCAAGAAATTCTAAGAATCTGTCAAGTAAAATGCGCTTTCAGCCAAGTCGGTTGCTATGGAAACAGTAGGCCGTTATTCTTATACTACAACATTCCTAAATACTGATTTCCAAAATTCTACGACTACCAACAGATCTGAATTTATGCGCAAAATTAAAAAATAAATTCCTACTGAAGTGCACTTCCGGTTCAGTCTATTGTTATGAAAATAGTAGGCAATCATTCAGATGCTACAGTAGACTGAAATACTAAATTTCAATATTCTACACGTGATCGCTTCGAATTTATGCGAAAAATTCCAAAAGACTGTCAAGTAAAATGCACTTCCGGTTCAATGGATCTCAATAAAAATAGTATATGAGCATCTGGACGGTATAATCGTCCTAAATACTGAATTCTAACAATCTACGTTAGACCGTTTTGGATTTATGCGAAAAATTCAAAAAATGTTTTGGATAAAGTGCTCTTCCGGCTTAGTCGATAGCAATCATAATGCAAAGTGTACAACTAGATATTATAAAAGTGCCTAATACAAAGTTTAAATATTCTACGACTGATTGTTCAGAATATATGCGGAAAATTCAAAAAGTCTGTCATATAAAGTGCACTTCCGGCTCAGCCGATTGTTACAAAAATGGAAGATAACCATTTAGATGCTACAGCAATTTCAAATGCTAAATTCCAGTATCCTATGGCTGATCATTCTAAATTAATGCGGAAAATTAAAAAAAAGTTTGAAGTAAAGTGCACTTGTGGTTTAGCCGATCGCAGTCATAATGCAAGATGTCCAATAAGATTTTGTAGAAGTTATTTATACGAAATTTCAATATGCTATGGCGGATCATTCTATATTTATGCAAAAAATTCAAAAAAAGTTTCAAGTGAAGTGCACTTCCGGTACAGACGCTTGGAACCATAATGCGAGGTGCACAACTAGACTCTATACCAGTCTTAAATACAAAATTTCAGCATTATACGATTGACGAATTCTGAGATTTGCGAGTTACGCACATACACACATACATACGTACATACGTACCGACATCAAGCCAAAAATAGTCAAAATGGATTCAGGGATGCTCAAAACGGATATATCCATCAAAATCTCGATATGTGAATTTTGTCGGTTTCACAATACTTCCTTGTACTTTGTACAAGTAAGTAAAAAAGTTTCGTAATTAGATTTCCTACAGAATACACTTTTGTGTGCCGCCAAATTCTTAAAATGTGTCGCCAAATTTTAGAAATGCTAACAAAGATCATTTTTATGACCAAATATAAACGAAGCTCTAATTTCGCATTAAATGTATTCTTATAATTATGTTGTAATTAATCACTCAATAAGCATTCTGTTGTCTTTGTAATACATATTATTTTATATTTAATTGAAAATTTTTATCATAAAATATTTTACAGAGTATTATAGGTAAGAAAAATGTCTACTAATTTTATTGTTGGTGTGCCGCCAAATGTACTGCAACAAAATGAAGGTTGAGAATCACTGGCTTAGAGAATATGAAGAGCATAGAGAATATAAAGAATTCAGAGAATAAAAACAAAATAGAAAGGTTAGAGATTATACAGAATTTAGGGAGCTTAGAAAATATAGAGAATATAGAGAATTTAGGGAATGATGAGAATATAGAGAATATAGAGAATTCAGAGAATAAAAAAAGTTTTGAGAATATGAAGAATTTAGAAGGCTTAAAATTTGGAGAGTCTAGGAAATTAAGAGAATATAGAAAACGTTAGAGGATTTAGGGAATTAAGAGAATTTGTAGCATTTAAGGGATATAGAAAGTTTAGAGAATATGAAGAATCCAAAGAAACTAAAGAATAAAAAGAATTTAGGGAATTCAGAGAATAAAGAGAATTTAGAAAGCTAAGAGAATGTAAAGAATATAAAGAATTTAGAGAGTCTGAATTTCTATATCCTCTTTATTCCCTAAATTTTTAAAAAAATCTTTAAAACTGTCCGCGTCTTATTCAGAACCTTATTTTCTTGATTGTTTCTCATGTTTAAAATTATTTTGAAAAGTAATTAGCCTGTTATGAATTTTTTCTCTGAGTTTCTAAATACTAAAACAAAATTAGTGAAAGTATTTTGAAATATGTAGATATGAATGCAAAAAAAAGTCGGCTTTCAGCCTGCACTGAGTATTTTTGAGCCTGCCCTGCTTTTGGGAGTGGTCATAGCAAAAAAGTCAAATCAGTAATTTGAATTATATCAATAGCAGAACAACAAATATTACTCTCAGAGCTTATTATTAATTATTCATTTATAAAACCGGCATATTGTATCTGCATGATATTTTGAGCATGCAATCGGAATAAATACCAGTGGTAACTATATAATATCACTGCACGTAAATTTTGTAAATGTCAACAAAATTTCGAGAAAAATAATTCATGAAATTATATTGTATAACACACGTTTAAAATCGAGTACTTAATTTTTGATAGTTGAGAATATAATACTTTTTCTTTATCTTCGTGAAACAGAAGATACTGAAAACCCTAAACTCAGCATTTTGAACGCAGTAAAAATATTATCTAACGTAGCAAAGTATGTGCAAGAAGCCCACATTCTCACATTTTTTCGCAAGCTAAAATGAAATTCTTTTTCAAAAAAAACTTTGCATACTTTATATGATTTATGACGAAATATTCCAAGCATTCTGCAAGAATACGTAAAGAATAGTACGATGTTTGGAATTAGAACAAAGCAAATGAATTTACGTAAAAATGTGAAGAACATTTTTCTCCGTTTTTGTCATATATCACGTTCGGTATGCCTAAGAATAACACCCTCGTATTTCAAAAGTCTTTACAAAATAAAAAAGGTGAATATCGAGATCATTATCACTTAGTAGCATCTCTTGGAGATAATCACACCAAATTTCAGCCATACTATTTTACTACGCTGTGTTTGTCAATAGCAATATTTTCTGATAAAACCTGATCGAGAAGTACAGTACTTTAGGGCCGCATTCACTCTGAGATTTGAATCGAGCGATTTATTCGCCAGGATATGTATAGCTCATGCGAAACTATGAACGCGAGTCGCGCGACTATCGAACGACTAAATCGTAAATTTAAAAAGCTTAATATAAAATAATGTACGCGATTTAATCGCGCGGTTCAGTATATCTTAATGTGATCACATTTAAAACAATGTAGCGCAATGTAGGCAATACTTGCACGATTCATGCGGGCGACTAGATTGCCAGTGTAATAGCGGTCTTATATTTGAAATTGCCAGTTTGTTTGAGACTACATTTCCACCTAATTCTTTAAGTAAAACAATAACTCCTTGAATTTCGAATACTGCGAAAATAAACAAACTCTTACCGTCTTTCCAAAGAAGTTCTTAAAACTCACAGAAATTGTAGGAGTATTTTATTTAAGTCGTAAAGAAAATATAAAATAAATACAAAGTCATCAAAAGTTTTAAGAAGTTCTTGGTTCTTTCTTGGAAGAAATTAATATTTATAAAAAGCTTCATTTCGAAAGCGTTTACTCAATATCATTGAAGAATAATAATTTTTTTCACTGATTAACGGTAGAACTCATGTCCATAGTAAAATAAAATGGTAATTTTATATAAACGGCATCTGACACTCTGATAATGACAGCTGTCACTTTGAAATATTAAGATTTACTTTTCTGTTTTGATTCTTATACTCTACTTCGAGCTGTTTATTTTCCTAATGGAAGATAAACCAACAATTCAGCAACAATTGTTTGAAATTCACAAATGTCAGATGTGCAGCTAGCGTATTTTTTTCTGTGTCCTTCCTTATATTATTGAGTGCCCTCAAACTTTCTGCACTGCACATTATTACAATACATCAGCGAATGAAACAAACAATATCAGCAGCTGACGGAACAAATACAAGAAAGGGCGTGTCTCGCTCATCCTAACCTAACTTCTGACTATCGCATTGCAAGTGCTACCAACTACAGAGTGCAAACACTGTCAACAGCGCGAGCAGACGTTATTTATGTTGTATCTGGAGCCTTTATCAGCGCACCACGTGAAATTTATTACAGTGTCCGTGGTTAAATGGAGTTTAACAATGGATAATTATAATTTAAAACCCGTACTGTGTAGCTGTTGTTTGGTTGTGTATATCGCGATGTTAGCGGCCGCAATAGAAAGGGAGCAGCAATCGCCTTTAAGCTTCGATGCCTGCAAAACGCGCAAAATTCACTGCAGCATTCATTCGGAGGCTGCAATTTAGTTGGCTACAAAATAAATAGGTGACACTATTGTTTGTAACAGAGATACTCTTATATTGGATAATTAATTTTAGAGAAAGAACAAAAACACCTCAAAGCTGACCCTCCATTATTCCTGCTATTTCCAACCTTCCCCTGTATTTTGTTTTCTTTTGAACATAAAATAGAGACGCAAAATTGGTTACAGTTGACCAAAAACAAAATATTAGGATTCAAAGACGGTTTGCAACTGTTTCAGCGGAATTCACAGGACTTAAGGCAACGGTTCGACATTTGGATATACCACTACTCGTCGAATCAATCTCTCGGAGTCGATCCCGATACAAATACAAGCTTTTTCAAATCGAGTCCGACATCGAAACCAAGTGCTCCAACGATATCAAGACTAGAAGAGTAATCTCGGTCTCGAAAGACTCGAGAGTTCACAAAAAAATTGAAGAATCATCTAGACGATGAAAGCGCATTTTTGACAGCTCACGAATCCTTGTTACTTCAGAGATTTCGCAAATAACCATCTCCCACAATTACTGAACTTGAAATCAAGCAGTATGGGCAAACTTACGAAACAGCAGCTTCCATTTAGTACTAGTTTCAAGTTGACTATTTGATAGGTACATAATTTATGCATGTACAAACTCAAAAATACCTTTTAATCTTCATTGTTTAGTTATTGACTGACGGGAGGTCAAGTGCTGTATCTTCAAATAATAATTTGATCTTTATCAAAGCTATATAAAAAAAAATACACCAAAAGTAAACAAATTTTCATCCAATAATAATAATTCATTCTAATAAGCTTCAAATTCGCGTCAAACAAGTCATTGAATGAATCCCGGACAGACTTGTCAACTGTACATAATAGTAGTGACACCCACGGCGAAAGTTGTAACTAAATTTTTATCCACTTGAATAAACTTTAGTTGCCATATCCCTAATGTCATATATATCTATGGGCATTGTTTCACTTGAAACAAGTAATTGAATAATTTGATCTTCCACAATCACTGAGCTTGAATTAAAGCAATTTGTGCAAACCTACGAAACAGCAGCTTTTATCTAGTACCAGTTTCATGTCTGTAAATAGAATGGTTACTGAGAACTCAGCGTCACGCCAGCCAGCCAGCCAGCCAACCAGACAGCCAAAGTGAATAGAATAGCGTTTTTTTCCAAAAAATGCGCTAAAAATCTGATGACTTACTTGTACACCTTTCGACTGAATAATTGACAGTTGACACTGACAGTTGACACTGACAGTGACATAAGTCAAAATCGATTGCAACCAAAATTGGAGGTGACCATTTAGATATTACAATTCATTAAAACTCTGTAGCAGTCTCGAATACTGAATTTTATCATTTCATTTTAAGATTTCACAGCTGATCGATCTGGATCTATGCGAAAAACTCAAAGCACTGTTTAGTAAACTGCATTTTCGGTTTAACCGATCGCGATCATAATGCAAGGTGTACAACTAGATGTTATAGAAGTACTTAATACAGTTTCAATATTCTACGGCTGGTTGTTTTGAATGTATGCAATAAATTCGAAGTCTGTTATATAAAGAGCACCTCCGATTGGTAGAAAAATGAAAGATAACCATTTTAATACTACAGCAATTTCAAATACTGAATTTCAACATCCCATGCATAACCATTTTGAATTTTTGAGAAAAATTTGAAAAAAGTTTCAAGTAAAGTGCACTTTCGGTACAGGTGTTTGTAACCATAATGCGAGGCGCACAACTAAACCTTATACCAGTCTTAAATACAAAATTAAAACATTACACATTTGATAATTTTTGAAATTTGTGAGTTACGTACATACATACGTACGTAAGTACGTACCGACGTCAAGCTGAAAATAGTCAAAATGGATTTAGGGATGCTCAAAACGGATATTTCCATCAAAATCTTGAAATGTGAATTTTGTCTGTTTTACAATACTTTGTACAAGTAAAAATGACTGACAATAAAGAGATTTTACTCAAACGAGGATCCATTAGACTTATTTTAATCTATTATTTTTTCAAAGAAGCTAAATAAGTCAGAAATCTCTAATTGATCAAGCAATACAAAATATTTTTAAAGCGATAAATAATACTGGCATCGGTAAAAAATTACTGATACGTCACTGTGCATTCGTCACATCAATTTGTGTACAACATAGCAGTGATGCTGGTTGCAGTTATACAATATTGCATAATTTGTGTTAATTTTCTAATTAAATTGTTCCAAATAATCCCACTACATCAGTGTTAACTAACACAGAAAATCTCAATATTCAAAATGCCAACGGATTTTAGATTATTATCATCTACGAACTAGAATTCATAAAGCATAAATATTTTCAAAAGATTTTATAACTAGTCTTTGCAATTTCAATTTCCTTGCTATCATAAGAACTTTAATTATATCATTATGTCATCATTATAACTTAAAAATTGTCTATAGAAACTGAAATTTAATATCAGTTTTACTTTTCTTATTTTTTATTGGAAATATAATCTCTTTTCAAATAACCTAAAAAGAAGAAAAATGTAATGAATTTATTCTTTTCAATTATAAGTGAATTAGAAGAATGCGATTTTCATACTCAGTTTTTCAATTATTTATAAGCCAATATTTTTACTTCCCCGACCTATATAATAAGGGAAGTATTGTAATCATGATTTTTTGACAGTTCGAAATTTTGATAGATCTTCACGTTTTAGACCCTACTAAGCCCAAATTTTCGACTGAAATTTTATAATAAAGCTTTTCGTCAAAAATCTAGGTTCAAGTTCGTAGATGAGTTTGTTTACAACAGTGTTACCAAACCTTTTTGCGTTTATTTCATTAACGGTAATATTTATCATAAAATATGGAATAACTAAAATTCAGCATTCACTTGAAACATTTTTCAAAATTATCAGCAGTTTATTTGTTATTATTAAAATTTGAATTATTATAAAATTCGTTATACTTTTCTGAAGCAAAAAAATAATAAGAATCATGATGTGAAATTAGTATTATTATCACTCATATTTGGACATCACATGCAAGCGTTCATCTATTGTTTTTTGAAAATAAGTAATTCGGCTCTATCGTGTTTGGTATCAAATTAAAGCTCTTGCAGGAATATTTCTAGTAGAAGTCTCAAAGAGGATATTTAGATGATTATCAATTGTTTCTTTTATAAATTAAAATTAAATGACGTCTAGTTTGGTATCAATTTAAAGTTCTCAAGGATATATAGTAAATGTCAAAAATAAATAATCAGTAGTATCCACGTCAAATGTCGAAACTGTATGTTCCAATGAATTGAAAAGCCTGAAAATCCAGAAAAAGATTCTCCACTTTCAAAAATACTTATTTCGTGTAAGGACTAAAATATAACCGCCATCTGCCACCTTAGCAGCTGTCACTTTGCCAATGACAGATGTCACTTTGACCAGGACTTTGACAATGGCAGCTGTCACTTTTAAAATATGTAATTAATTGATGCGACACTCCAAATTTCTGGTACAGCAATGCAATTGAATGAATTTTTTTCAACCAGTGGTACCAACATTTTATTGATAGAACTTTCTAGTTTCTTGCGTTTATTTTATAAACGGTAGTATTTATTATAAAATATAAAATAACTTTGATCCTTGAATAATTTGAAACATTGTGCAAGAATTATTAGCGGATCATTTGTTAAAATTTGGATTATTATAAAATTCTTAATATTTTACTGAAACATGAAAAAGTTCGTCAATTGTTTTATTAAAAATATGTAATTTGGTTCTATTATGTTTAGTAACTGCGGCAATAATTCTAGTAAAATTGACAGAAATATTTAAACGATTGTCAATTTTTTTTTTACAAGTTATTTAAATTATGTTTAATTTGGTATAAATCTCTTGAGGAGATAAGCTTAGTAGAAATCTGAAATAAATAATTTTCCCGATTATTAATTTTGCCAAGATTGGGATTACTTAACTTAAGAAACTGGAAATGAAACTTATGGCCATTGTAAAATAAAATGGTAATTTTATACAGCCGTTATCTGTCACTTCGACAATAACAATTGGCACTTTGAAATATATGATAGTTAATTGATACGACACTCTTAATTCATACGACAGCAATGAAACTGACCATAAAATTCATGATCAGGGAAGCAGATTTTTAAATGAATCTCCATAAGAAAATATATGTACAGTACCTGGCCAAATTATTAGGGACAGTCCATAAATTCTTGTACTTTCTAGTTTTTCCGACAATTATTTTCAACAAATTATCAATTTTAAGTAATATTGGTTTATTTTTTGTATAAGAATGTTCAATTGAGATACTAAAACAATAGATAACGAGAAGATAAAATTAATTCTTCAATTGAAAAAAAATTGAAAATCCAAAATGGAGAAATAAATTTCCCGATCAAAAATCAGAGAAAAGGATCAAAATATCAGCAGTAAACTTCAATTTAGTTTAATTTGAACGTTTCGGCGCCGAAATGGTCCTTCATATTCAACATGAAGTTGGAATATTGCATTGTTGGTTAAAAAAGTTATTTTGCAAAAAAAAACATAAAAATTTGGACATTCAAACCAGAAAAAAAAACTAAACAATATAAGATCAAGGTATTTTTTGATGAATGACGTGAACCACCAATGTTACTATTCAATAAAAATCAATATTAGTGATATCAAGGTCTCATATTATTTGATTTTTTTTTCCTGGCTTCAACGTCTAAATTTTCAGGTTTTTCCTACAAAATAACTTTAAATTCAACCAAAGAAGTAATAATATTTCAACTTCCACTTAAGCTGATTATGGAGGGCTGTTTCGGCGCCGAAACGTTCAAATAAAACTAAATTCAAGTTTACTGCTAATATTTCGATCTTTTGCCCGAATTCTTATTGTTGAATTTGTTTCTCTATTTTGGCTTTTCCATTTTTTTTTAATTAAGAAATTAATAATTTTTTTCCGTACTTCATTGTTTTAGCATCCCAACTGAACACTCTTTCATATAAGAAAAATCAATAAGACCTAAAACCAATAATTTGTTGAGAATAATAGTCAATGAAAGTTGAAAGTACAATAATTTATGGACTGTCCCTAATTACTGTATATATGTATCCGTACTTTTTCAGTTACTAGCTAATCATCGTCTATGTTGCTGCAAAATATTTTTGTCTATACTAGAAGAAATAATTTATTTTGATTTTGAAGGACAATATAAAAATAAAAAGAAAATATTTTGATGATAGACAATTTTATATTATGTACTTTCCTCACGAGGCCGTGTTTACAAATATATTTGAAACGTCCAATTAATTATTATTTTTATATTGCGTCAACATAATTTGTCAATAAATATCTAAATTTGGGCTGTAATCTGAATATTTTAGTTTTTAAAAACTTATTTTACGATAATACATTTATTTTTTATTACGAAAAAAAGGCAAAAATACAGCTAGCTGAATTTTCACTTCAGATTTCAAGGAAATGCTTCTTTTATAAGATTGTAACTGGGTAATTAAACCTTATGTATTATTTTCGATCATTCCACTAAGGAAATATTGAAAAAATATATATAAATAACTTCAAAGAACTGAGAACGTATAAATTTACATTATTTTCAACGTAATTCCTTGTTCATTCAAGACAAACAAGCTTTAGGATACATTTTTAAAATCTTTAATACGGTCCTGCTGCTGTCAATATATGTATTGACAGGCCCACCCACTACAACGAGCGGGAATATGTCAACTGTCTAATGACTGACCATAAGAACACCAAAACTAGATTATAGGTCTTCTGGGATGGGACTCTTTCTACACATTTACAGTCAAACTGTCATCAAGAATCATCAAAATCTATTTTACTTCAGTTCAGGTAACCACGCCCCTCCATGTTAGCAGTCGCGCGAAAACGCCTTGACCTCTTCAAAGAGGACCAAACCCCTATTTAACAGTTTTACCACTCAAAAAGAAGGCTTTTTCAATTATATTAATCAGTTTTTAAATTTCTTAATGTTTGATGATTAGAATATTCATATTGGTATCGGTTTTGAGAGAAAAGTGCCTGTAGAAGGATGGAATTTTAGAAGGCGATTAATTGAATGGATGACTTACCCTTTTTAGTATATTGGATATCAGCAGCACGTTGGGTAAGTTAGTTTGACAGCAGCATAGGCGGCCATCTTTACCTCGGCAATGGCAGGCAACACACAACACACTAGTGGCACGTTGGTAGATGGTTCAAGTTAGCTAATAGCACTGATAATAAAAGTGAAAGACGACGGCGTCTAAAAACACACAATTGCACACTCTGCACTGGTTAGCGCGTTGGGTCAGGACTTGCAGCGGTCCATTTTAGCGTCCGATCCGGGCCGGGGCGGTTGCGTTCGTCGCCCGTCGACGGCGGCCTACACTCGTCCGACATCCAGCCGCGCTAGCGCGTCCCGACGGTATGGGAGCGGCTCGTTGTGGTGCTAACGCCGCCGTCGCCCCTGGGTGCGTGCGCACCCCAAAAGTCCAACGTGCAACGACCCACCAAGGCGCCGCGATGCCAGCGCGCCCACGTCACACGCCCTCTTCCAAAGGGGCGTACAATACTATTACACAAACGCAAATTACATACCTACCGAAAAAATACTATTTAACACGTTTTACTCCCTGCTTACTACCCCATCTCATTTTATTAAATATTACAGGCAAATCTGAGCTGGAACTACAACGACTTGACATTGACATCGACTTGATTTTTACTGTCAATGTGCCACACAAATTGGACATGTTTCCAGTTAATATTTGTAATAGGGACATGATAGGGACTAGGTCAGGTTATACTTCTATTAATATAAGATCTATGATAAATATTAACTGGACACATGTTCAATTTGTATGCCAAATTGACAGTAGAAATCAAGTCAATGTCAATGTCAAGTCGTTGTGGTTCCAGCTCTGGGCTGGAACTACAACAACTTGACATCGACATTGACTTGATTTCTACTGTCAATTTTTCATTCAAGTTGGACATGTGTTTAGTTGATATTTATCATAGATCTCATTTTAATAGAAGAATAACCTGACCTGGTCCCTACCTTGTCCCTTTTACAAATATTAACTGGAAACATGTCCAATTTGTGAGGCACATTGACAGTAAAAATCAAGTCAATGTCAATGTCAAGTCGTTGTAGTTCCACCACTGAACATTATCATTTCAAGTCTCTGAAGGTTTTAATTCAAAACGTGTTCAAACTAAATAATAATCAAAAAAATATTTCCTGAGTGCACAGCTTACAATAGACAAGGTAACAAATACTTCATTGTTAATAATTAACAGTAAACAATTTTATTCTTACTATTCAAATTTATTTCTGTAAAGATCTATTACTTTGATTTTGTGGACATTCGTGAACTAATTCCCAATTTAAAATTTTCAACAACAAAAAAATTAAAACATATATTGAACTTAAATTCTGTTCTTTTTTAAATTATCATATTTATTGTTGAACAAGACGAAGTATATTATTGGCACAACTATTATTTATGATTGAATAATATTACAGGTTACAGTACAATTTTCTATAGTCTATTTATACCCGTAATGGTAGGTTTATTAGTGGGATTATCAGTAGTTTGAATATATTGGGGTGTATTTTGAAATTCATCAACAATAAAGTCACTTTGGAACATTTTGAACTTGATTTTTTAATTTAAACTTCCAAAAACATTAATGTCAACTTTTACTATAATAGCTAATGAATTCAAATAAAACATATTCACTAAAAAATGAAAAATTTTACAAAATTGAGATGAAACGTTATAAAACACACGTGAAAAAATTTCCAATACATTCACGAAGCTTTGAAAAACACTCGCTTTTCTCTTGTTTATTAAAGAATAACCTTTTATACATGTATCTTAAAGAACTATTAAAAATCAAAAAAAATCTTTTATTAATACTGCATGTAATTTATATTACAAAGTAAAAATTGAAATAAAAATAACAATAATAATAATAATAACATTTATTTCAAAGATCTTCAATGCATGGTATAGAAGTCAAATTACACAATTACAGAAGCATAAAAATGCAAAAAAAAGATAATAGTCAAAAAACATAAACAACTAGCTTTTGAAAAATTTGAAGTTATAGTGCATCTCAGTTAAGAACGATCCAAGGGCTCTTATGAGACTGCGATTTAAGCCCTCTGATTGGCCGAAATGCGAACACAATTCACTCACATCAAATGCAGGATTCAAAACAAGCTTGCTGGAAATAAATTCAAGAAATAAAAGCAACAAATATATTCACATTTTACCGGAATAGATACAAAGTTAAATCTTTGAGCTACACAAATCTATTTATGATAATAAGCGACTGACAAATGATGCAGCTGACAGATAGACAAGTGCGATTTTGGTGCTTATGTAAAATCAGTTCACATTTCAGCCAATTAAAAGGCTTAAATCACAATTCCATAAGAGCCCTTGGACTGTTCTTAACTGAAATGAACTATAGTGCTGTCTAAAAGTTATTAACAAATAATAGTCTACATTAATAATAAAATTTCTGGAAACAACAATAATAAAGTATGAATAATTTTTTTTTCTTATTGAAAATCTATATATTTATTTATGACGTTTCAACCTTTTCGCTTTCATCAGGGATCTTTATCAGAAAAACAATGATGCAAAACAAACAAGACAAATTGAAAGAAAAAAACATTTATTTCTAATTTTACTTTGAAAAAATGTATAGATAATTAATAACAGTGGCGCATCCAAGGAGGGGTTTTGGGAATTCAAAACCCAACCGAAATTCAACCCGTCAGATCTCGGTTTCGCTGGAGTCTGAATTATAATCAAGCTTTATCTTTAAAACTGTGATTTTATTCTCATAGTTAGGGTTATTGGAAAAAATATGTTAGTCAAGCGAACTGGTTGCTCTACTTTTACTTTCAAAACCTCCTCCAAAAAATTCAGAACTCTCCCCCCCGAAAAATTCTCTGATTAATAATAAATTATAATGATAAATTCTATTATGGCGTACTTCACATTCATTATTTTGCGATTTAGAGATATTTTCAATTTCACACAGAGAAAAAAAAAAAGGGAGTGAGCGACAAAAGAGTTGGCCTCTGGCAGCAGAAATTTAAACTAGAAAAACCGAGATAGATTTGAATTATATTGGAGATCATATGGAGTTTTGTCTTGAAAGACTGTTTCGTTTTTTCGATATTTATAGTCAAGAAGTATTTTATAATAGAAAAACTACTAAGAAGTCCAGACGATATTATTCTGTACCACAGTGCTGTAGTTATAAGGGTAATAAATAAGAATATATCGATTTCCAACATAATCTATCTACCGAAAGCAGTGGCAAAAAAATTGGAAACAAAAAATCCAATATTATATCATTTTAGTGTTTTTCACTTCTCAAAAACTAGATTTTTTGAAATCAAGAAAAAAAAATTAGAGGATCTAATTCATCCAATAAATTAGCAATTACAAGCATAGAAAAAAATGGTTCAGAAAACGGAAAATCAGAAATTTTTCATTATAATAAATCAGATTACATGAATATGAATTTTCATGCATTTGAACAAATTCTTTTTATTTTTGTTGAAGCATCTCTTAAGTCCTAAAGAAACTTCACTCCCAATAGAAATATTTCAGGATTCAGGAAACAAAATGTGCAGAGCTCAGTGCAAATTTATTAAAAATTCAGATTATATTGCTCGAAATAAGATAAATTACAGAAGTATTGATGTCCAGTGTAATTTAGGCAACTATGGAAAAAAGAAAAAGTTATCAAATCAATACTTAAAAATTACACTAGAATGATCATCAAACTTTTTAATTGCGTCCAGAATGTATTAGATAATGAATAGCTTTTACAAATAAACGATGTGCCATGAAAATCTTGTTGAGTTCTGTAAAATCTGAATAAAATCTTTCATTACAAGCTATGTGTCTGGAATGTTTTTACCACTACACCAAACTAATTCAAAAAAATATCAGATAACTTAATATAGGACATATTTTATATTATATTTATAGAATTTTTCACACAAAAATTAAAGATTTCAACACAGATAAACACATATGATTGGAATATTCTCGCAACGCAATGATAATCTAACATAAAGTGAATGCATATCACGGTTCTGTCGCCATTTTACATATAACTGGTGAGACCTCTGGTGGCTGCGCTCACTCCCTAAATTTTGACTGTATAACTATGGAACATTCGAAACTTGTGAATTTTGAGCCTGTACGTTCGAATTGGAAATGAATCTATAAATAGGTACTGAATTCATAAAAAATGCAAGTTTTTACTTTGCATCAAATCATAATGGCACCTCCACAATATTACGGACAAATATCGTCACCAAAAACTAATTCAAAAGAAATGTTCTTCAAAAACAAGATATTTTGGTGCTACAATAGGTTTCGAATTAGAAAATGTTAATCCAAGATTAGTAATTTATTAGTAATAGATTTTAAACTTGATAAATTATGAATGTGTATGAAAGACAAAGGTAAGGCTGGTTTATGATGGATTCAATTTAGGAATTTACATTTAGAAATTTAGATTTAAAAATATGAAATACATATTAACCTATGTGCTGGTCTGCTGGTTTATGATGGACTCAATTTACGAATTTACATTTGAAATATTCTAAATCTAAATCTCAAAACCAACCAATCACAAACAAATATCGATTGTCACAGTAAAATTGTTAAACTGTCGCCTGTCAGATATTTATAAATAGATCATCAATTCGTCAATTAAGTATTGGTTTGTGTCATGTCCATTTTCATTTTTGTGTCAAGTGTTTTATGTCCTCAAATATGATCTATGCTCTGAGAAAAAAAGTTGTGGCTTTGTCCAAGTCCAGAAAATATATCTCAGGACTTGGTACAAAACTACAACTCTATTTCTCATGATACAAGTCGTATTTGGGGACATAGAACACTGGACTTCATACAGAAATTAAAAATGGACATGAGACAAACCAATACTCAGCTGACGAATTGTGATCACGCCCAAATGTAGCATCACTCAAATCGATTGAATAGAAATTTTATTTATTCATTTCCACTCTTGCAGCGCCCGTATCCAAACTACAAATAACTATTATTTCTCTCGCTCGACTTAGTCTCGGGTTTATATATTCCTGTCTATAGTTTCTCGAAGCTCCCAGAAATTTCTAGTGGATTTCCACCAGACATCACCACGTCCTTGACTTCATTTGACTCTGTTCCGTTTAATCAGCGTGTTGCATGTTCGTTACAATTCAAATATACTTCAAAAGTGCCTTTATTGAGGAAAAAAATTTGTTCAGTTAAACAATGTTACACGGAGTCTTAATTACGAAACAATAACCTTTCAATTATTCAGTACCAATTCAATTATTGAATATCTTACTATTAAGACAAGAAATCAGGCAAAAACTCAATTGAAACTTTGAAAATGCAACTGTTTTCTTCAATAAAATAACACTAAAAATACTCACCTATCTAAGTAGAACCAAGAATGTTTATAATTCACTGTCTGAAATATGAATGTGCCTCATATTCTGATTGATGATATTACTGTTAAAAATGTTGAATAATGAACAAATTAATAAAATAAAAACATTAATAATAATCATATTGGTTACAGAGTCCATATCTTTAATGTTTCCAAATTACATTATTCTCAATAGATCTTTACATACCAAGTTAATACCAAAAATATATGTAAATGATTCACTACAAAATTCTCTAATGATTATTTAAAAAGTATAACAAAAAAGAAAATATAACACCGTCGAAAATTGCTTAAAAATTCAATCAGAACATTAAGATAACACATACACTTAGGACATATTACACTTTAAAAAAATATTTAAAAAAGATAAGGGGTAAAAAGTAATAATGAATGAATTAGTATTAAAAGAAAACACTATACCGTAATTCCGGCAATGTAATGCACATACAACTGTTTATTGAGACAATATGTTAAATCAGTTCAGTCGTCTTGTATTTGATTAAAACCAGAGCCTAGCAGCCCGAAAAAAGAATCGGTTAATACATAAGTTGTGACAAAATTCAGTATGTCATACTTTTAAACTACAATTCACACTAAAATACATTATGGACAGAAGTTCGATACAGTAGGACATAACAAAGCAAAGCAATTAGAATTTTAATGATTAATTATAAATGTAGAAACAAATTATAATCGATTATTTGAAACTTTTGCAAATGATGAAATTTTTAGCTGTAATCGAGTGTTGTAACTTGGAGCTGCGGCTACACAGATTCAAGGTAATGGGTGAAATTTTTAATTTTTTTTTGTTTTGTCGTGAGTGAAAAAACATCGAAAACCAAAACCGGTAACAGAAGTATAATGCCTTGGAAACTCCTTAAATTACTGCTAAAATACATCACATCGCAAAATGCATTTGCAGGAATAAAATATATTTATATATTATATATATAATAAAAAAATTACTCGCCTCAAGAGCAATCGGTCTTGAGAGTTCAGGACGCGTTCATACTCCACAAGCGGCTGTTAACCGCTTACAAAAACCCACTCTTACAAACGTACCGTAAATTGTGTTTTACCTAACATTATGTTGTAATTCTGAACGTTCGATTCACATGTCTAATCGATAGTGTCGTGTTTTTATCATTTTCATTATTTTTACTTCATTAGTTGATAGTTGTTGATGTTTCAGCGTTGTCTCATCAAAATCATATGAATAGTAGTACTATCACTTTCGTCATTTCGTTCAATTATACATAAATAATCAAGTGATCGTAGTTGTCAATAAAACTTAATGAACAAATAAAAACAGATACAGTAAATAGTTAAAATATTACTAATTAAAATAGATATACAAATAGTAATTAGTATTTTTTTGTGTGTATTGAATTTTCCAATTCATTTATAGTTTGTTCCAAATTGGAAGCAAATGAGTGAGCAAACCCATCACAGCGGAATATTTTACTACTTGTAAATCAGGGTTTGATTTATAATGAAAATGGGATCTAAATTAATTATCTTCAATTCAAATTAATTTCGCGAAGAAAATATTCAAATTCTTGGGTCATTTCATCTGACTTTTGTATAAAATATATATGCTTTCAGAGACTTTCAATTTAAAACAAACTATACATGAAATAATGCGTACCACGTGTATGAATGCAATTATTTAATATATTTATACTTTTCGAAGTATAATAATGTTATTTTTTTTTTATTTCCTTTTTCAATTTTTATATTGTGTGTGTATGTGTTTCACTTTTATTTAAGGGGGGAGAGAAATTTAAACAAAACGATTAATAAAAAACAAGAAACCAAATCAGCTCAGGTGACGAGACGAACCTTCTGAAAGGAATCGTCTTGGATGATTCAAATAGTAAAAAGAGTTAAAAATTAAGTAAAAGTAAAATAATAATAATAGTAATTGTAGTAATAAAAACACATGGCACGCCAAACCCTCTCCGTATGGAGAGGGCGGCGGCCGGACTCGCGGTCTCCCCTGCGATGTAGTCTCCAGAACAAGGGGCACCTCAGGCCCTCAACATAGTACAACCAACAAACAAACTCTATATTAAAACTCGAGTTAAAATATTACATCAAAATCAATAACTTATACAATTTAATTTTCAATATAGAAAACAAGTTTACAATTTAAAATAATTTGGAAGAATAAAATAAACCAATGGTTTTGGCTTGCTCAAATGCACGTTTGCATTTGTACAAGCCTCTTAAAATCAACAAATACCACTACTCTCAGTATGTATCTAGTATCTATATCTTTCGCATTGCACTACTTCAGATATAAATACTGAAAGGATACTGAAGGAGAATTCAAAACGAATGCAGAACGTGTGACTGTGGGGACACCATTTTGTTGACGTAGTAGCTATGAATATATACAACTTTTGCGTTTTCTGTTTATTATTACTTTTTTATTTCTATCCGGACAAGTGGGTTTTTTGCCGCCACCGCGCACCCAACCGATGTACCGCACGACGGACGCGCGTTTCGCTGTCACTGGTGCACTGTTCCAATTAGTTCGTGCTCTTCATATAACAAGTTATATAAAAAATCATGCGCATGCAGTCAGATTAGATGATATTTGATACAAGAGTCTCTTTCTCGTTCCTCTTTAATCTATGAAAAGACCGCGATTTCTTTTTAAATTGTCAACAGTCCATTTTCAAGTCTCTAGTCCAGAACTGTAGCAACTTACAACTATAGGCTTGTAATCAGATTGAATAAAATTTAAGATATGATTGAAATGAATTTTGATGTATCCTTCACTCACCTATAGGTGTAGATTGCAAACTGCAGTGTTGTAAGTGTCGTAAGTGTTAAGGTGTAAAAAGTTAGTCCTTTTGTCTCGTTTAGGTTTCCGGCGGCACGCGCGCACGAACCAACCACCAAGTCCGTCGTTTTCATCACAGCACAGTGTCCTTGTTGTTAAAGTCGTGGTGTTAATGTCCGTTGTGGTGCTGCTACGCTGCGTCACGCTGTCCTTGCACTTAGCTCCAGGTCTGGTACGAATCCTGGTACCACTGCTGCTGATCGCCATTGACTCCGGCCGCGCCAAGCGGTTGCTGCGCCAGCGGCTGGCTGCCCCAGTTGCTCTGGAATCTGCGCTTCGACTCCCCCTGGTTCTGGTGACCCCCGTCGAATTTTCGCTTACCTGCTATAAATCAACAAATTCCAACTTTTTGTATTTGCTCAAAATTTTATTATTATTCACAAGCATTCACACAACATTCTACTGGAAATGGAAACGGATTAAGGAATTAGTGGAACTGTGGCGCCATAATCAGTATTAAAAATATTATTCGTTAATGATTTCTTTTTGAATATAGTTCGTTTCTTAAATATTTTCAGTAGAAATTTCCTGAACACTATAAACTCGTACCCACACACATTTTTTACACTGTACTGTATATTAAGAACCGCCCGTAAATTCAGGGTGTGATCACTAATAACTGGTACTCATAAAGAATATATGTAAGGAATCCAATCTCCACAAATGATAAATTTGTAGTAGTTGTAGTTGATTTTATTCACTTATCAAAATTTTTCATTTTTTAGACATCTCTCTGATTCCAAACAAAAATTAAATCGGATCTATTCTCAATCAACTGTTGTAGATCGAAAATTTTGATTAATTCTACACGTACTGAGCGTAGCGCCTTTGTGCGTTAACTCTCAATTTTTGCAGATGAATTTCACATACAAAGATTTCCTTAATGTATTCTTCATGGTGTTCATCGAATGTTTGTCACATGATTAACGTTAAGCAGTGCAGCTGTAATAGTTACTGTGAAGAACAATTCAATTAGAGAAATCCAATAAATACTATAAAACTATACATAAATGTCTAATTCTTGATTTCCAGATCGGGAGTGAAATTGATATAATTTAAGCCCGTTTTCAGAATCGTGAATTAAATAAATCCGGATTGAATAGCTCATTTTCTTGATAACAATATCAATTTCTAATTTTTTGTGTCATCACAAATCAAATAGATTAAATAAATCCAAGCCTAATTAATTGGTCGACTAACCGTCACTTTGACTCTCAGATTAAATCAATTCTCGGTCATGAAACTAATAAAAAATAATTTGTATCACGTTTCATGAATAATAATAAAATAATAAAAACATACAATTCACTGGCTCACATTTATCCTCCATTTTCAACACAATTTAGAGAGAATAGAAAGTTTAAACAATATAAAAAACTTAAAGAAAATATAGAATTTAGAGAGTATAGAGAAAATAGATCATTTATACAAAGATTATAGAAAATTTAGAGAATATAGAGATTACAGAGAATTTAGATAATATAGCGAATTTGGAGAAAATAGTGAATTTAGACGTTTATAGTGACAGAGTTGATCAATAAACTATGCCTTGATTTATTCAATCATTTCGATTGGCTGATGACAAATGATAGTGTTAAAGAAAATGATTTTTTTGCAATATGTGCACCAAACTGAATTCTGTTTCAATAGTTCTCAATTTCAAACTATGGCAACAATTATCATTAATTCCCTCTTGACAGGAAATTAATGAATATTAATGAATATTAATTTCTTACGAATAGGGAAAAAAAATTGTGGATCTTGGATGCCATTGGTATTTTTCAATTTCATTGCTATACGTCAAATTGACATTTGGAGAAAATTTGTATTATGAAATGTGTTCGTTACAGTGTTTGCATTTGCTGTTAACGTGATAGTACAGAAAATGTGAAAATATCAATCAATAAAATAAGTCATGTAAGTTAAGTTTCCTATTATTAGTTTACTGTAAATGTGATCGCAATTGCAAAAATTTAAGATAGTTTTTTTGTATACTTGATAGTAAACATTGAGTTTTCTAATTAGTAACACTTTTCTAATTAAGAAAAAATTACAGGTTAAACATATCCAGATTTTCGCGAGAATCTTTAGCTTCTAATGTTTCTGACAAATTAATTTTTAATATTGTTTATTTGTTGATATGCTTTTATTCAGCAGTTGTCAAATCCGTTTTTGCAAGAATCCTGATTAGTATTTCTGTAAATAGTATATTCTGCAACAAGTTTAGAATGAAGCATATTCAGCATGAGTGAAAAAGTTTGGAACACGAGCCGTAGGCGAGTGTGACGAATTCACGAGTGCTGAATAGTCATTCCAAACATGTTTCAGACTATACTTTCTCTACGACCTTAAATTCGGCAATTTAAAGAGAAACAAAAAATTAAAAACTTTAAAATAGAGAAACAACAAAAACTCCTGAAGTTAAAATTTAATTTAAGTTGATTTGATATTCCTACCAATTGTTATAATTGATGAATAGATGCAGCTCGATAAAATTCCTAATATTAAATACAATATAAGTCAACAATGACATAACCTCAATATTATTTGAAATCTGTATTACCGACATGTCATTGTGACAGATGCTTATTTTTATTTAAAAATCAAATTTTCGGCATTTCAATTATAATTTTTAATATTTTAAATTAAATTATAGCAACTATTCAGTTATTAGAATAAATATGAATTAATAAGATGACATTTTTTTGTATTTTATCAATACCATAAGTGTGTAAGAGATGTCACTAGTTGTGCTCATTCCATCAATCGTGTTGGAATATTCTAACACAGTATGATGGAATTGAAATTAATATTAGAATGTTGATGTTCTATAATGGTCGTAGAGAAAATTATTTCTATTATTGGTGTCTTCAGCTCAAGTTTTTCCATCAAGTATACAAAAAAAATAGCATGTTCAACAGGTAAGAAAATCGATATTACTTTGCTCGTGTAAATTCAATTCATTCGTTCGTTGCTCTCGTTCGTGAATTGAAATATTTACTCTCGCTAGTAAACTCTCACTTTTCTCTACTTGTTAAACAATCTACAATTAATGCATCTAAATTTATTCAAAAAGATCAGGTGCACTTGCTACAAAAAATATTGTATGCAACACGGACATTGGACGACCGTTATTACTGTCACGGATAAAGTCAAGATCCTGAATCCAGGCATTACAGATCTATAGAGCGACAAGAAATCGATTTAAAGACGCATCGATTTTGTTCTTCATGGTAAGATTCCAAGTAAATCAATTATCTTACAGATCCATAAGCTACACATTTGAACAAAATATAATGACTTTTTGATCAATTTCTTAGAGTTGTGCCAAGTGATCACACCCTTAAATTATGGGATAATAAAACAACTACGGAAGAATGTAAAAAATATTCATTGCTCCGATCGGAAATTTTGTAATTATTTTTAATAGAATTAGTTGAAACAAATTGAGATTGGTGGTGAATGTAAACTCATTTTTAAAGCAAGATTTTTAAATTATGAATTGTATTGCAATTATGAATTGAATACTATCACATAATGTACAAGTTCTAGGACTAATATTACCATCGCTGGTAAATTAGTCTTGAGGATCATATTTAAACAATTATGTCAATTAATATCCTCTAGATAAATTCACCCGATAATTTTTTTTCGCGGTATAAAGAACTTATTGATACTTACGTGCTGCCATAAGCATCAAACTTCAATACTATATAATAGTTAATCAATAACAAATTATTTAAAAAAAGGTGGTAATTATTGGAATAGGAAAACGCTTGTTGTTCAATTCTGGGTTCCACAATTATCACCCTCCCCAAATGGAGGTTAGACAAACATCTGAAAATATAAGGGAAAGAGACCGGTTATGGGTAAGATAACAAGGAGCAATTTTTAGAACAGGACTGGTACAGGGCGATCAAAGGAGCAGTGGAGAAGCAGGTATATACAATACCATGTAACGGTCGTAAGATATGAGACATGAGGGTGCGTTCGTCTCGTCTATACAATACACACTTTGCATACTAACATGTATTTCTGCTCATAACAAAACATTGACAAATTATATTTCTAAATAGGTTCAAGAAAATGAACGTTATAGATGAATAACGGATAAATCTGTCTCTAAAACCAAATGACACTATCAGCAATTATTAAATCAGATAATTTTAACTAGAAGATTACTGCTAAAATAACACTACTTGTTATAAAAGCTGTTACTGTAATTCTAGATAAAATAATCCAGTACTTGAAAACTGGCCTAAACTAAAAGTAATTAGTATTACATTTGGCATTCAATTCAATTGAAGCTTCTTTCAGATAATACATTATTTTTGTAAATAAAATTATATAGAAATTTGTAGAATTATTTTTTAGACTGTTTATAAGTTTTTTTTTTGTAAAACGTGCTCCGAAAGTGCTTTATAAATAACTGAACTATTCTCAACTTCGAAAGTTCTCAATTCAAAACCATGCAAACAAATTAATTCCCTGTTTGCAGGTAAATAATGATTATTTTCTTGTTGAGAGGGCAAAAATAATAATTATGGATCATGGATGCTGTTGGTATTTTTCATTTAATCATTTGTCAAGTTGACATTAGGAAAAAATGTGTATTATGGGACTTGTTCGTTTGAGTGTTTGCATTTGCTGTAAATGTGATGGCACAAAAAATGTGGTAAGCAGAATGTAGTATTAATCAATGAAAAAAAATGTTTCATAGTATTAGTTTGCTGTAAATGTGATCGCGATTGCAAAATTTTTATTGTAAAATCAATATATTCAAATAAATTTAAAAAATTCAATAATGGGGTACTTCGGTGCACTTGTTACAAAAAGTATCGTATGCAACACTGTCTTTGAACGACTGTAATCACTGACAGTTGGCTGCACGAAGCTACGCCTTGAGCTTCCTCACTTTCGTAAAATGCAGCCTACTTCATCCTGGACAGTAATAACGGTCGTTCGGTCCTTGTGGCATAATATACTATTTTTTGTACCAGTTCTATCACCGCTTATTGAATCTATTTTTGCTACAATTATTTTTAAAGTGACCTACGGACCTAAATGAGTCAAAAACATAACATGAAGTTATAAATTTGTTTCTATAGCAACACTTTTTATCTAGGTTGGAAAAGTACCATTTTGTTAAATATAAAGTATCAATCAAATTGTAATATTTTTTGATGTCGATCGTCCAAAAAACAATGTATAATCTTAAAACAGCTTCATATACATTTTCTGTTAGATAGTGTAAAACTAAAAACTCGTCTGCACAGATTTCTGTATAATTTTTTTGTACAAATAATTGCATCAACTAAAAATATCCCTCAGTTTGAACAATGAATTCCATTTTTACTGCAAAACCACAATTTTTAATAATATATTTGAAAGTTTTCAGATCAAACAAGTTAAAAAAAAAATAGATACATGTCACTACCTAACTGAACTAATAGAAAAATGAATGTCACTCAAAATATGAATTACGTTACTGTATTCGTGATTATGATTATGTTAAATAGTTACAATCTCAAGTGACAAAAATTATATATTACGCCCCTTACGTGGCTATAGAGACGTAAGTTGAGTTTTACAGAATTAAATTTCGAAATTATCTGTTCGTTTATTTATTTTTCATTTAAACAGGACGGACGTTCAAGTCACTTATTGACGATCACAAATAATCATGGTTTCCGCGGGATACGAATTCGCATTCGCAGGTGAATGGGCAATATTAAACCACTCGAAGTTTTTTTTTGCATCAAGTTTCATGCATATTTTATTAGGGCCGTTTAATACGATGCACTAAATGCTGCATTTTTCTTTGCATCAAAATGCAGCATTTAATGCATTGTTTTAAGTAGCCCTTAGTCAGGCATTTTCTAATCTCAAACGCAGTTTACTACAGATGGTCAAGTTCAACTGGAGTTATGATTACAATTACCTAAACAATTGTTCCACAGAACTTCAAGTTAAATCAAATCAGCGGTAATAAGATTGGTTGTTTAAAGAAACGAATATTCACGAAATGAATCGTATGCCTAATTTTTCTACGAACGCAGCGCAGCTCTAAGGTAACTAATTTAAAACAAATTCCAAAAATATATTAAGCTTATTATATTATATTATATTAAGCTTACTTCAGCCCGGGTTCAATACGTTTTTTCCAACGGTTTATTAAAACATTTGTTATTCAGCGCCACAAAACTAATACGAATTTTCACTACGGAAGTAGAAACTTATCAATGTTTTATTATGAACAGCATAAATACTGAGATTTTGGAGATGTACGCACCTTGTAAACTTGCCTTGGCGCGGGTAGCCCCACGAGCGGGCGCTCGCGCTGCCCCACGGACCCCGGCCGCTCCGCCCCGGCCCGCCCGGTTGGCTGCCACCCCACGGACTAGGGGCCCACCGGCTCGCCCACGAGCCACCACTCCACGCCCACGACCAGCCTGCTCGCACACACCATCACAAGGTCAACAAACATTCGAGATACTTTACATGAAATTCTATAAACTAATTTTCTAACAAAAATATCACTATATAATCCTGACAAAAATCATATTTTTTGCATAATTAAACATCAAAAACAAAAATTCGTGGAAAAACAAATATTTTAAGTCAGGATTATAATGTGATAAAATATAATCTAATGAAATAATAAAATCATTCTCAGACTCATTGAATGACATTCATCCATCTTGGATACCTCTTGTGAACGTTCGAAGCGGAGATACGCATATAACCGCCGAAATATAAAATAGCAGTTTTCAGGTAAATCTTCTCTAAAATAATTTTTTAGGCGGTTCGCGTACCCCCGTGGCCCGGACGTCAAAAGTAGCATCCCTCAGAATCGAAGCTTAAAAAACAATAAACAACAAAAAAACATAAAGGCGGGTTATCCAAAATCTATATCACCATATGATACGCGCAAACATTCAGCCAACTTTTTAAAAAAGCAACAAAATTATATAAAGCGAAGCGTCTACAAAGCACTTCTAATAAAAGCAATAAAGCGAAAGAATCACAAAAGCGATTCGAGAGCCAACAAACGCTCGAGTAGGGTCTTTTAGTTTATAGATATACTATAGACGAGAGCTTGTGTTGATACACAAACCCTCGATTTTAAGAGTAGAGAATGCGACACTGACAGACGGCTAAACACTGACCAAATAAATAAAGTAAACACAATAGCGTGTCTAGTAGAATCGTGTAGTATTCGGATGATTTAAGTTGCTGCACTTCTCTTGTAACTTCACATGGTGCACAGTTGTGATGAAAAATCAACAATTAAACAAAAAAATAAGCTTCATGACACAACATTTACGCCAGACACATTCTCGCGGCTCATGTAAACAACAATCATGAATGATCTTTTTGCAAACATCAAACTTTACTTTTACTTCAACAATTTTCAATAGCGCGATCTTGAAAAAATTATGCGTATTTGTTGTTTGCAAACTATTACAAAAATTAGTTTGGACTTAGCCTACAACCTGAACCATTTTCAGAAATATTCATTTGTGTTTACCAAGAGCGTAAAGATACACACATATCGTTTTTCGTAACTGCCATGAAAAATTACTTTAAATTAAAAAAAAATTATTTCTCTGTAATGCTGGATCCACACTAACGTCATAAATCAAAGTGTTATTCAACAATAAAAATATTGTCAATTTCAACAGCGTTAGACGTTAGTGTGGCCCCTGCATAAAAATAAACCTCAGAAGATAAAAGAATGGCAAGTAAATTTTCACAGCAGAGAAAATAGTAATTTTCTTACCACCACCTCTGAACTTGGTTTACACAAAATAAATCTTATCTAAACAGAATTTTTTGCATTTCAGTTAACCACCATATAAACGTTTGGCAGTTAAATTTCGTAATTTAAATGTAGAATTTGTGTCCTGTGCTCCTTTGCTGTCTACTTGGCAATTGTCAAAATATGGACATTAAAAAGTCTTCTATGCAACACGTGTGTAAATAAATATTATAATGCTTCATAAATCATTATTATGCAACAATATATAAACAAGAACACGAATGCTTGTATGCACTTTTTTCATGTTTTGACAAATATTACAAAGGATTACAATGCACAAGTTGACATTAAGACTTTACAAATAACCTAACGAATAGATTAATAACAAGTGCTGCGCACAGTGTTACCAATATGAATTATCACCCAAACAATTACGAAATTAAACATCCACACGTTTAAATAGTGCAAAGCAATTTGAAGTGTGTAAACTACTAGGGGTGGCTGTAGAAAATCATTATTATAGTTTTTGTGCTGCTGCATAATCACAAATTCTTGATTGCTAATATGACTTTGTATTCGAGTAATAGCTGTTGAATTTGGTAACGTTAAGAACTTCTTTTTCAAAGTCTTTGTGAAATTAGAAAAAATATGAGAACGTTGAATGATCTTTTCAAAACATTTTTCTGCACATTTTTCGATATTAATCATATTTCATACGCAAACAGGGTTGGTACAAATGATATTGAAAAATCCCTTTTCCTATTACACAATAACGATAATGGAAATTTCACTTAAACGGAAAAAATATAATTTCATATGAATTTTCAACAATAGAAATAAAATAGTTATTTATGTATCTGGTACGCGAAATTATACATTGATGCTTGAGAATGAAAACCCCAAAAAAATTTTGTGCACGGGTTGCATACAACATTTTTTCTACAGACGTCAAAAATTATAAAAAAAAAAAAACGAAATACTTCGTGCCCGTTGTTATGATAAACAACCCCAATGCGACATTTCGATGTACAAATGTCATCATTTTTTGACGTCGGTAGAAAAAAAATATTCTTACTCTTACAGGGCAAATTATACTATAATTTTACTTTGGCAGTATGCTCTTAAAATATTCTTTTTAAAAAGTAAGTAATGGCAAAAGGAGGCATATTGAATGTTGAATGTATTTATTAAAAATTAAGGACGTTTCGATGCCTACATCGGTCATCATCATCAGCTTAATTTAAGTTGAAATAAAGTACAATTTTTTAAAAAAATACAAACATTTTGCTGTTTCATGTATTAAAACATAGTTGCTTCAAGTCAAGATGATTTATGACTAGCCGTTTTTTTTAATTTTACATTATTTCAACTTGAATTAAGCTGATGATGGTGACCGATGTAGGCACCGAAACGTCCTGAATTTTTAATAAATACATTCAACATTCAATATGACTCCTTTTGCCAGTACTTACTTTTTAAAAACTATAAAATAAGAGTCACGCACAACAATTGAACTTGAAATATTCTGTACACTAAAAGATATTTGTCCCTGTTTTTAAATATTGCAGAAATGTTTTATACATAAGAATGAATTTATATGAGAGAAATCAGTTTTTCTACTATAAAACAGTGGCATTATCAACATTTTTATGCTGAAACCACACTAATGTTTAATGGCATTAATTGAGGCGTTATTAAACATTTAACACATTGGGCCAAATTCAGCTCTCTTCAGTACTCAAAGAAGCGTCACTAAAATGACATAAATAAAGACAAACGTATGTTAGAATAGATGATTAAAAAAAGATATTTACATGGTAATTAGTAAAGCTTCTCTAGCTCTGATGAAGGGAGCTGAAATTGGCCCAATGTCTATGACAAATATCGGCAAGGTTGGTCTGATTTAAATCAATTGATTCAGTTATATTCCTATTGTAAAAAAAGATAGCGATTTGAATGAGTGATTATTCAATATATTTGAGTGAAAATTAAATTTCTTCAAAAACATTGAGGTTTTCAACACAGCACTAAACTTTATACTCGTGCTATAATTTTAAATGCGCAATAGTAATTTAAATCCAAATTAATTATCTTTTAAATGATTAAATAATAATGGTTTTATTTTATTTTGTGATACAATTTTTAAAAATGGTAAAATTCAACAAAATCAAAGAAATTATGATCAATTCAAAAAAATCTATGAGTAAGTTTATATCGAAGATCTAAATCGGATTTATTCTAAATAGGATTTAATTAAATTTTAAATGTCGACTATTTACATCGACAAATTTATAAACCGATTTTGTTCTATCGGATAAAATTGGATTTATTTATTCATTACTAGTACCATAGAAATATAATCATAACATCAAAATTCTTCCATTTTAGGGTTCATTCTTTAAATATTTGATTTTTTCGTGTCATTTTTCCATCTAGAAAACTCATAATTTTCCTCTCTTAAATTCATTTTAGAAAATATTCAGTTACTTTGGGAGTCCAAGAAACACCTAGACTTATTTCTACAACCTCAAATTACTATTTAGATGACTGAATGAATCGCTGTTTATCTCGGTAAAGAAAATCGGATTTATGAACAAATCTTGTTGATAAAGTCGATTAGGAATCCGATTTTAAATCTAATTCAGACCGTTTACATCCTTTCTATGAATCAGATTTATAATCCTAAATCCAGTTAAATCCGATTTAGGTCCTTGATATAAACTTACTCTATATTTTTTGATCTTTTTAATTTAAATTACGATTTTTGCCAACTCTGCTAAACGACATTAGAAAATTATAATATATAATAGTATTGTATGAGGCAAATTTCCTTGACTTTTCCACAATATTTCAAGGTACTGTATAAATTATCTGATTATCTGTACCAACCCTGGACAAAATACGACATTATTTCATAATAATTTCCTATAGGGTGTTGACGACAAACGTATAATAAATTCATAGAGGATGCAAAATAATGTCACGTCATTTAGAAAAGCACCATTTTAGAGCTGTTGGCTCTTGAATTTTTGTTGACTCCTCAGTAAATATTTTTTAATGCCCGATTTCACGACTGGGAGTTATATTAATGTGGGTTAAAGTGGTTGATTTTGATTTATTTAATTTATTTGAATGACCAGCAATGACACAAGAAATGCAGATATTGTTACCAAAGAGATAAGTCATTTAAACTGGATTATAACTCGATATATTGAAAATCGAAACCTGGTTTATTGGTCAACCCCCGATAACTTTAATCAAATGCTGCATTCTCCCGAATCAACTTCTTAAGCACAGTATTTTGTGTTATGACGAATTTTTCCTTGTATTAAAATGCACTTTGTCAGACGGCACTTGACATTTGGAAAATAACTGAAAGGTTGCAACCCACTAAAAATTAAATTGATAATCAAAATAAAATTAATATAAATCACGTTTTTTACCAGATACGGGTGTGGCAGACACTTAAAGTGCACTTAGTAGATTGACTGATATTTCCTAGTCATAGGGTACGGTTACCAGTCATCTAGCTTGTGAACAGTACGGCACAGAGTATATTGACTTTTTGTCCAATGATCCCGACCTCTGAATTACAAAGCCAGCATATTTACATGAGCTATGAATACTCATAATCAATTTTCTAGAGCCTGTAGTCCAAAATGGTGCGTTACCGTTTATAGATTTACTAGTGAAAACTAATGGCCCGTATTCACTCTTCGCAAAATTTTAATAAAAGCATGAAAATAACGTCATTGGTATTAAAATGAAATAAGAGAAAAACGGAATATCATTTTTTAAGTAAGACAGCTTTGAAAACTTATTTTTGAAAAGTAATTTTACCATTCATAATAAAATTTATTTATAGTTTATTCAACATCGAAGCTACTGTAAAACATTTGCTACTAGTCACCAATCTCAGAAAAATTCAACTATCTGAATGACGATCAAACAAAACAATACTGAATTACTAATTTTTCATTATCCCGTATTTTGATTCTGAATAGAAAATTTGCTTAGAGTGGCAATTAAATAAATTTAGTAATTGAAAAAGAAGTTAGTCAATAACTACTCATCACCCAAATGACAAAGTCATAGTAGCAACCATAAAAATAGAGTGTTCAAGTTGTGTGCTGAAAACCAAACCACCAATGGCGTGTTAATAACAAAGATAGTCAGTTGCTGATGTGATCTGATGATGTGATGATCCAATGCGGTCAGTCTCTACAAGTAGTGGTAGTTCGACTTTGCCTTGCACTTAGTGTTTTGGATAACCCTATTACTGACAATGCACCCGTGGGTATAATTCATTTCACTTGAATAAATCTAATAGGAACAAGTGAAATGAAATATACATCTCGCAAACATACAATACAGGTACACTTTAAAGACAAATTAGGTTGTTGTACATGTACACATGTATTCATTCAAGCACACACACATCGTCATATCTGAGCCAGCGAGGCGCACACACCTGGCCCATCAGCTCCCCGCGGTGACCCAGGCCCGCCCCCTTCATTTCCTTTCGGTCGGTGCATATGCCCGTCCCGGCCCGTGAAAGCACAAGAGTTCCCGTCATTTTACCCGTTTTTTTTTTTTTTTAGTGTGGTACATGATCTTTTCATTGTGATAGTGTTCGCTTTTCCCGGCGGCGCAATGTATTCCTCACAATTTTGATTAACTCATACAACAAGCCTGACTAATTGGCTCAGATATGATTGGCAGTTTGTATGTGGCATAGTGTTCACAATTCCCGTACAAAGAGTTAGTTCCAAGTCACTGTCAAAATTAATTTATAGCTTCAGGATTAACACCGGCACGCTATTAATTAGTGAATAGAAGCAACTATTCAAGTTTAGTCAATGAATTATTAATAGTAGCAAGTTGCAAGTTAATTATCATACCGTGCATTGCAAGAAAAATATTTCCAGTTAGCAAAATATTTAATGAAGAATTTTGTGGTAATAAAAAATACAAAGCAAATTACCTCATGATAACAAAAGTTGATTTTAAATAACAACATGTATTTGTTACAGGCCAATTTCAGTAAACAGTTGAGAAACTTGAATCTCGAACTGCTTATAATTAAATTCAAGCAGTTTAAAAAAATATCTCAAGATATATGTTACAGAGAATACTGTCTGTAATATCCGTAGAAAATATTATCATTCAAAGAATTTGAAGCATTTTTACTATCTTAAAATACTCCTTATAACAAAGCTTTAAAAACAGCTAAAAACAGCCAATGTAAACAAATTGCAAGTACTTGGCTATAAAAAGATGCTGTTTTTATATTCACAAAGAATTATTTCGTGTGGGATATAAAAAGGTCAAATGGTGTATTCTTGTAACTTCAAGTTCGACTTGAATTGAGATTTTTCTCGAATTATTCACATGCTTGTCTTCTTCTACAAATTTGTGTATTCTTGGGTTACAGGCGCTGAATAAGGAAAAATTTGTAAGAAATATTTACCTTTTCTTTAGTGCTTGTAACCCGAAATTCGCGAAATTTGTAAGAGAAAACACCTTTAAATAAAACTTGTGCTGATATCTGTCGAATTGAAATTTTTAAATGTTACTACTCTGGTTCTGCTTTTTGGTAGTTGTGCCAAGCAGTTTTTATATGAAAATAAATTTTCTATTTACTACCATATCTTAAATTGGAATGCACGATACAACTCAATTTAGTTCAAAAATAAGACTAACAATATAGTTAGAAGTTAGTGATTGACATTCATACGCAAATCGCAAGCAACAGCAGCACGGGCGACTTGTTCCCTTCTCTTTCTCACTCGCGCCGAACACCATACAAAAAAAAAAAAGAAACAGCAGTCACTCGCTCTCATGTAATATTGGCCGGAAGGAACACTGTGCCACAATCAAACTACGACACTCACGAAACCAAAATAACAAGTATTATTCATAACGAATTTGAAATAAATACATGTATACATGTAACAAAATGAGAGAAAGATAGTGTGTAGTAAAAAAATTTCTATAAAAAAACGTTTAATTAAGGCGACCCACCGGCTGCGGCTGTCTGCCTCTCCCTCTGGCCTGCGGCGGAGGTGGAGGAAAATCGTAATAGTAATCTTCGTAACGATAATAGTCATCGTAATAAGGGTCACTGTAGCCGCCTCGATAATCCCCATACCCGTAATAGTCGTAATCATAATCTACAAAACACACAACAACAAACAAGTCCCAATTTAGCCAACTCGATAAGTACCAATCAGTTCCAACTTTTCAACTTATTTAGACCAGAATTGTTACGGGGGGCTCATGGGGAATTAAAATCATTATCGCTACTTATATTGTAATCGTCAGTGGTAGCCACACTAGATGAATATTGACAATGTTGTATATAATATTAAATACACGTACACCTTTACGTTGCTTTCAAACTGCAACGTTAATAAGTAAACAGTAATAGTAGTAGTGTAATAGTAATTAAAATACAACATATAATATATGAAAAGAAATTATAATAGTAATAATACTGTGTGTAATGTATATAAAAGTACGTACGTACTCATGGGCATGCCGGGAAAAGAGTCAAGTAACTATTCAAACAACAAACATAACCTAACTCATCTAATAATTATCTATGTTGAAATAAAATCTATCTACTGATAATAAATACGAACATCTAAACTACAACAAAATAAACCACGCACGAGCGCGAGAATTTATCAAATAAAATCAATAAAATGATAAAACAACAAATATGTATGTAAATACCGACGGCGCCCTGCCACCTCTTGTGTTTGGAAATCAGTGATGGTTGGGGGCGGGTTGGTTCCGCATACTTACCCCTCCAGAGTTGCTGCAAGAGGAAGAGAAACAACGGAACGCAAATGTGACGGGGCAGTCAGTTAAGTAACAACAACACACAAGACAAAAAAATCGTTCTAATAACAAATTTGTGGCAGGTATGTATATACTAACAAAAGTGAAACAACAAAAAACATAACAGTAAAGAAAATTATTAGAAGAAGACCAACAGAAAAGAGTTGCATGCAATTAAAACGTCATGTTACGTGATCAATAAATTAGGGTTAAAAGAGGGTGCAAACGCTCTGTACGATACCCTCGCCTTGCAGTGCCCCCGACAGGACGTCAGGGCCGCGGAAGGTGACGGCGCGGACTCTCTTTAAGCTTACGCCCTGGCTGGAGCTCACACCGCCATCCTACCGCGGCCGAACATGCAGGATCTGCGTTTAAAGGTAATTGCAACACATGATGAACAATATACCCTAAAATGTCATACCAATTTCTTGACCTGAAACTATAAACACGTGGTTTGATTTTAAAAAATATCCTAAATGTAACTGAAATTTTTACTATTTATTACTAGCTTCAAAAACATTTTCGCTAAGACTCTAAATATTTTGTCACACTGCCAGAGCACGATCTATCGAGATTGACAAACGAATAATGTAAAACAAATTATTTTCTCACCATATACATGAAAAAAAAAATCGATTCATATTACCGCTGCTTCTTGAACTCTAAATCACTCAATTGAATTATTGAAACAGCTTTGAATTGCTAATTTTTGTTCAAGTGACGTCCAAAAGTTTTCCTAAGGAATATACAGTGTCTCAATTTCAAAGTCATCCTTGGGATCTCGAATACTATAAGAGCTACGATTAAATGGGGACGTTTATGCCTCGTTATTGTTTTCATAAAATTTCTTTTAGGTCAGATGGTATTAGCAAAATATTGATTTTCGTCGACTTCTTTTTAAAATTAATTCTGAACTAATCGGAAAAGTTTTTTAAACAAAAAATATCATATAGATAATAGTATATTGTGTGGCTAGGGACGAAACAAGACGATTTCAGCCGAGGGTGAGTGGGGGTCGGCATCACCCTCGGCTGAAATCGGGTTTTGTCCCGTACCACACACTATATTTTTCATAATACCTGCATTGAAACTTTCCACATTACAAATTTGTCATAACAAAGTAAATATTTTCTTTTGATTTTGCAGATAACAAGTCGAGAGTCGTTGCTTGTGCTTTATCAATAAGATGCTGTGGTGTACTTGAAATTGTCGTATCAATACTTTTTTTCTTGAAACTAAACGTCTTTTTAATTTAATTTACAGTTCCGAATACAACAACTGTCAAATTAATTTAGTTTATATGATTTTCATTTAGATATTGACAACGAACAAATGCGACTCTGCCAGGGATAAAACTATGTAAAAATTAATTCAGCGGCTACACTTGCATTTGTCTGAAATTGTCTTGTTTCGACTAACAAAACAGGCGTTGAAACGCGTTGTTTCAATGCAGGTATTATGAAAAAATTAATCCAATCTTGCAATGTATTATAGGAAAAATGTCAAGCGGTGGCGCAGCCAACATTATATATTGGGTGTCATGTGACTATTTCTACCAATTCAACTGTTATTTGAAATTATTACATACATATTTATAAAATCGGTACAATTATTTGATACCATGAGTGTATTTTAATGCTGGGGCCACATCTTCACCTAATGCCATTAATTGAAGAATTGTTTAAAAATAAACACATTTTCAATAACATATCAATTCTCACATAACGCCTTAATTAATGGCATTACACGTAAGTGTGGCCCCTGCATCCATGGTTACAAATTTGACAGCAATTAATTTTATGGTACGTTCCACTAGGCGATCACAACGCTCAAGTCGCCTCAATAATCGTTCCACAAGACGATCGTGGTCTTTGCGTTCAAGATCAATAATGATGGCATTCCTGCGCACAATACTCAAAATGTCAGATCTTTCTTAAATAATACATTTCCAATGTCGCTGGATTGGAGAAAGTAAAAAAGTGAAATGGCTTGCTAGATCTTCTGGTCTCATATCACTGGATTTCTTTTATTGGAGATTATTAAAATCCAAAGTATACACAGGGAACCTACTAAATTAAGAACAATTGAAAAATCGAATTGGAAACGTGTCTGGAATTATTACACCTGTCCAAATTTCGAATATTGTTCCAGAGTTTCATAATTGATTGGGTCATTGTTTAGCCGTGATTTGACGGACTTTTGATAATTTATTATAACTGTTCATTTATATATTACTCTATTTATTTCTCTATTGGGACTTACAGAATCCGTTGGTGGTGCTGTTAACAAAACCAATATGGCCGTCAGTAGGTAGAAATGAACATTGCACGTATAGATGCGACGCTTAGTTTTTGACGTTCCCACCAAATTTAAACAATGTTGTCAGCTCAGTTGCATGAAATTTTGAAGCTTCTTCAATCGACGGCCAGTTTACGAAATATTGTCAAAGCAAAACAGCTGATAAACGCGAAATTAGTGTTAATATACGGAATGACTTAGCTGCCATATGTAAAATTAACTACAGATGCGACCAAATTAAATTACAAGTAAATAAACGTCAATTTCACATGAAATTGATTAATCATTTGATATATCAATAAGATTTTTGCAGTAAACAAATTGTAAAATGCAAAATTATTTTTCACACTGCACTAACTTGAAAAAATATGCGAAATTAGTTATATCTGATTGAATTTTTAATGCTACTCAAGTAGAATATTAGAAAAAATACTCTTATTATCCGCTCACGAAGGTTGAAAATTCAATATTCCATATGAAACTATCTAATATTTCTTAAAATGTATTTTTTTAAACTGTCATTTTGACATTCAATCTTTAAAATGTTCATTTTGCTTGGAACAACTTCTTTTGATAAAATTATCATGGTTTAACTCCATTTTCAGTTGCGTAAATCACAATTTAGGTCTATTAATGCGTTCAGGAACAATTTTTTCGTTGTTTCCTTCGTGTAACTCGAGAGAAGCGAAATCGGAATTATCTTCTTGTTTGTCATTAATACAGCACTTCAAATATTCTAACTATCATTCATACGGAATTTAAGATTCTCCAAGATTAGCAGGATATTTTTCAATTTTTGCTCCCATTCTGCGCTTTGACATTTCTACCTAATGCACGCCATTATTTGTAGTACACTACAAAGCCGTGAGTGGCGCATTTAATTCTGTAAGTCCCAATAGTTAGTGAGTTTTTTTTCAACTTTCAAATATAATAATTGAATGATCTATACATTATCTAGATATCTTCTTGCCTTGTTTATTTTTGTATCATTTTTTCTGAAGACTTCCGGATAGAAAGTCGAAACGTCAAAATAAAAATAAATATACAGAATTAAAACCAAAAAAATCTATTTATTATAATAATTTAGTTGAACTTGTTTTCTATGTTTCATTTTAAATACATTGCTGTCAAATTGGTAACTATGCTTCACGTTAAAATAAACTCATGATATAATTTATTAAATATCGGTAGCCTTTTGACCGCCATATGCAAAAAAAAAATTTAAAACTACTGCCTCAAACTAATAGAAATGTGAAATTGTAATGCTCTGAGACAGTAGATTATAATATTTGTTTATAGCGGACAGAAAGTGTCATATTGCAATCAATATATATTCTTTATACATAATAGAAAATAAAAAATATTGGAATTTTGCGAAAAATGATCAAACGTACAAATGTAATTATTCTTTTTACTATTATGTAATTTCACACGTAAAATAACATTTTTCCCATTTTCAAATGAATGTATAATATACATCTTAATTTTTCCTTGCTATTAAAGAAATTGGGTAATGGAAATAGCATGAATCAGTTAAATTTTTGCACTCTGAATAATCAAAATAAACTAAAACCTATCACACAGATGACATGATCGAACAACAAACTATAATATCTATAGTGCATATTTACTGAGCTGGCACGACTCGTACGCTCGAAACGAAAAATTATGTGACATTCAACAAAACCTGCTTTGATACGTTTATAGGATTTAGGTACGTCCGAAAACAACACAACAATCAGTATAAGACATTTGAACGGACCAAAAACGTACTATGATCGAACCGAGAGTGAAAATCAAGGGAGTGGAACAAAATAATATTCAAACAAAATTTATTTTATCGAAAAGACAATTTTTGCAGCAGAAAATCAAATATAGCGCCCGTTTGGGCAATTAAACTTGAATGTTATTTCTCGAGAATATATCCGCGGAAAATAAATATTTGCATTCCACTCTCTAGCGATCTAGAAACGTTAGGACCGTGAATGATATGTTTAGAATTCATTTGAAAAAGAAGTAATGGACAGGGATCAGTTTTCTTCCATGATCAGGTGACCTATAAGAATTTTTTTGGAAACTAACACCTTTGAGGTGAACATTTAAACGTAGAAAGATCTCAATTTAACTGATATATGACACTGTATAAACAGATAAAAATTGAAACAATTTAATAATTTTTTTTTCGTATGAGTCCTTATCTGATTACACAAACAGTCCTAAAAATAAGATCAGTTGCTTCATATATACAAAAAAAAATTAATACAGAAAAACTTGAATGACTGTTAAAATTAGACTTGCTAATTTTGGTTTTCATAAAAATATTTGATTAGTGTGACAAATATTAAAAACCCGGTTGATCGCAACTGATCGTGCTCGACTCAAAACAAATGCGCAGCAATATCGTAGCTTAAACTATTTTCAATTACTTTCAAAACAGTAAAAGCACTACAGATGGTTAGTGATGTGCCCAAATAAATTTTTTTTTGGAAAAATAATTTTGACTTCCGGGGGGCATTTGCTTTTTGTACAGTCATTCATCAAAAATCAATTTCACTTGAATATTTTAGTAAAAATCACAGTGCAATGTAAGTAAACGAATATTAGTGATGGTTAGATTTACAAAACCAGTTGTTAATCACATGACAAGCAAGAGACACGTCGATGCAAAGATTCCAGATATCAGAGATGTTATTTGAAAAGCATCGTAAGGAGATCCCGATTTGTGACAGAATGCGAATGGTTACTTGACTAAACAGAAGAATGGTTTGTTCGGAAGGATTTTGTTTTCGTGTATCACGCACGGATGTGGCACATCACTTGCAATGCGCTCGCATTTACTATTTAACGCTTCTGACACTTTTGTTACGGGTATAGCATACCACGTGTACGCTTGTTTGTCTTTTTAACGATTTTTATCCAAAATGAGAATTTTTATGCAAACAAATTGTTAATAAAATCAATGTTATAGAAATAATATAGGTCCGTATTCGCATCTCTATAAGAAGTACTTCTTCCTAAAATTCGATGCATGTTAATTTATTCCAATTTTTCCTTAAATCGCGGTTAAAAATCAAATTACCAACAATTTATTTTACAGCTGATATTGTCTATTCAAATTGAGACAGTTCAGAAAATTGATGTGTGAACATATTGGCTCTCTATGAGCTACGTGAGACTGATCACGTCACTGAGACACAATCAAAGAACATATATATACAGTGTCCAGATTTGGTGGAATAACATGGCTATTTTCTGAATTATGAAAGTTACGATTTTGTGCACATATCAAGGGCCACTTCACAGATATTTTTGTTTTCATATCTACCGTAAATCACGTGATAATAGCAAAGAACTGATTTTTATGGATTTCTGCTTCCTCGAAAAAATACCAAACTCTCAACTTGTTGTTAATCATTTGTTTATTATAGAATAATGATTTTGTTTCAAAGAAACAATAAAACTAGCAAAATCCTTATGTCTGGTTTATGTGAGCTGTAACTTCACGCATTTGCCTTAACCATAAATTATACTTTTCATTAAACTTGGTACGGTTTCTGTATATCTTAGGGTGAGCCAATAAAGAGTAGGCCGATAAAAATACATTCCACGAGATCGACTTGTCAAAATCTGTCAAATTATATCAGTTGTGCATCTCTTTCTGTTATCATATTAATTTTAAATTCAATTGTCAATTTACATTTCAACTTTCAACGCTTCAAATACAACTTACATACACAAAGATTATAATGAGTGATACTAATCGCGGAAATAGTCGATGTAAACCGATCGTATACGAACATAAGCACGTCTGATTGGTCAGAGTTAGCATTATGCCTCAGAAATTGGAAAATTTCCATATTTAAGGGTTACAACTTAATGCAAGACAGCTGCGTGTCAGCACTAGTACCGTAACACGTAATTCCCTATGTTTGAAAACCTAATAATGCTAATGTTAAAGTAAATGCATAAAGTTACAGCCTACATAAACCAGCCTTTAGCGTTTCTAACCGATAATCAGAAAACCTTATCTATGGCAATAGAAGAAATGTTTCAAATAGTCTCCATTCATAATTTGCAACCAATGGACTTTATTTCTGTTGGAGAACGCTTGCCGCGCTACCATAGTACCGCGTTTTTGTCGCTGCGCGGCAGTTGATAATGTTTATATCAAAATATCAGTGTATTTACTTGTTCCATCTCTTTGTTCTTGATTAAAAGTTTATTATATATATTCAAAGTACGGGATCGGTTATTTCGTCTTCCTGATATGCATCAATTTCTCATCGAGGTTTTCAGATATATTTCAATACTGATTTGAGGAATGTCTATCATAAAATATTAATTTATGCAACAAAGGTGTAAAGTTGAGCATGGGTTGCGGGCTATCATGTGACTTTTTGCTCCAACCACTCCCAGTTTGGGTAGCAAACGTCAAAGTGACATTTCGTAAGCATTGTTTACTCTTTATTTTTCTGCTTGATTTTTGTGATACTGGTATTTATTAGTGTTTTTGACGTTTTTTTTGTGTGTATTAAGTGACTTTTGGACTATTTCTTTTATTATTACGTGTATTGTGTTAGTTTTAGCTCTAAATTTTTACTTTTAAAGGTTATGTGAAGATATCCTGATTGTTTGTGTAGGTGCTGTGACTGCTGTATTATTTTTATCATTTTCATGTGTATTGTATTAGTTCTAGCTTCAACAGTTCGTTTCTCGAAACAATTTAAGTTAGTTCACAGTTTTGAATTAATTAGTTACATCATAATTTTGATATTTTGTCCATCAAAACTTATGGAATATTCCTTCTGCCCGTTTCACATCACCAGGCAAACTTTTGAAATAAAAGGACATCATTCTTTCAGAAAATATGCAGCTGATAAGACACTGAAGCTATGAGCCAAGCGTTTAACAACGAACTGAAAGTAAACAAATAACTGTCACTTTGACGTATGTTACCCAGACTGGGATTGGTTGTAGCAAAAAAGTCACGTGATCGCCCCCTTGCTATTGCATACAAAATTTTCTCTACGGCTCTCAGCTATCATATTTTGATAATTATTAAGCACACCGTGAGGGAGTCCAAAGCACAATTTGATATTTAAATTTAACAAATATTGGAACAAATAGATCAGTGAGAGGTGTCACAAACATGAACTCCGAAATTTGACTGTTGCGTATTAATAAGTAGTGGTAAAACTAAAACGCGAAATAAGCCAATTTAAACATGGCACAATAAAATTCAAAGCTTAGCATATGAGCTCAGTAGTAACCATTCACAACCAAAATTTGTAGTCTGCACACTTAAGATTCGAATTGCAATGTGCATACTTTCACTTCAGGTAGGGTGAATTGGCATGCGCATTTCATCTCACGTACATTTCACGCTAGGGGCGCTGATGTATTTATTCAACATGTGTTTTTGACATTTGAAGCTAAATAAAAGCCTAACCAACAACTACTCTTCTTAATTAGCCGTAGTATTTGAAAATATCTTTTCGAAAACAAGAATGAAGCATTTAATTTTTGCACTATTTTGTGCTTGTTTTTATAGATAGAATTACTAAATTTCAAGAAATGTTAAAAGTGGTTGTGAATGCTACGAATTTTAACCCTGCATAATTTGAACTTCGATTGCAAATTGAGTAGAGTTCAAAGTGATTGTGAATGTAGTTTTACTGTACGCAGGACCATAGAAAACAAATATCTCAACTTTTTTGAAAGAAAAAACTGAAGCACATTGATGAGGATGCAGTACAGAAAAATAACTAAAGTACTTGAAATTGGAGCATCAGTGAACGAAATGTCCGAATATCTCTAGAACAGTCTAAATTCGTTTGTTTTTATAATGGAATCATAATCTATGATAACCTAAATGATTTACCAATAATACAAATAGAGATTGAATTTTTCTACAAGTAAAAAGATATTTATAAAAATATGGGCATGAAACAAAATAAAATCGGAAACTCAAACTCTAGCATTAAGATTGCGAGGCACCTGAATGTTTCGCAAAATTAAAATTGAAGAATCAATTTTTACACATTTTAAATCAGGTGACAACTGTCCCTGCAAATCGTAATGTCCGGCTTTACACCGCTATAAATATACATGTAATTTTACAAAATGGTATTCTTCATTACCAAGTTGTAAAAATAGCAGAGCATGTTCTAATTTATAAATGTAATTTTCATCAAATATTGGTGATATCTAGGAATTTAGAATTCATAGTTGCTGCCTTGTGTAAATCACGTTTAGCATTTAACTTCATTCTTATTATGGCTCAAGCAGCTGTCAGTGTGTTGTATCAATGTTACTCTAGGTTCTTTGTTTTTGTGAAAAACTATTGTGAAAAATGTGGAGTCAAGAAAATACGTCGAAACTGATAATGTTGTATGAACAACAATCAAATCTTCAAGTGTCTGTAAATATACACAAAACTAGAACACAAATTGAGTTGGTCGTTGCTCCGAGTCCTAAGTATTGGCACCACAAATATATTAGCTGTCACTATCATGCTATCATATATTCTGAGAATATTTGACCGTGTAGTGCTGATATAAATTCTTAAATATGACAAGAAATACATGTAAAAATAAGATCGTGTAAAGCGGGCATAACTTTGGTTGAAAGTTACATTATCTGAAGCTTGGTTAGACTGCACTGATAAGGCCCAATAAGGACGAAATACGTATCTATAATTGCCACCCGAATAAAAAATTAAAATGGATCATTCCTCTCGTTAATCAGTTATTTTGAGATAAAATTACGAAAAACAGTTTTTTGCTATTATCATAATCTATGAGACACCATGGAAACAAAACACTTTTAATCCCAACCAACTAAAATCGTAGCTCTCATAGTTGGAAAATTAGCCATGTTATTTAGACAGCTTGCATACGTATCGTGGAATATTATTACATATATGGTGGAAGTAAAAATATGAACAATAAATTTTGAAGCTTAATATTTCACGCTAGTGTTCTTATTATTAAACAAATTTTCATCAATTGGTACGAATTAACATGTTCACACATCAATTCACATTTTTTTTTATTCAATTTTACGAAAAATTAATTTAACGTGATGATATTAATAAATGATGTAGCGCGTTAGATCACAAGAAAAATTCTCATTTTGATCAAATATTTGTACAACATATTTTGTACAAAATACTGTGTATCTGAGTACAATCAACAATTTTTATTTATTTATATTCTATTTTTTGATCGGTGTTGATTTTTGAATTATTTACAACCGAAAATAACGACCTTGTTCAGTGTAGGAATCATATCTAGGCACAAATGCTGCCAGCAACCCAGCACATAAAAAGCACGCCGTCAATGCTAGCTCAGCGATGGATAACAGTGCGACAATCAGTAAAATTTGTACTGAACGCAGCCAATTTGAATAAAATATAAGACAGAATTATTGAATGTACCCAGATAATTTGTGGTAGTAAAATAAAAGTGTAAAATTTAAAAATAGGCGACTCGTGTTGATTGGTGTTGTACAACAGAGGCTTGAGTGCCTGACGCGACGTATTACGCAGTGGTGGGTTTTGGTTCAAGCCTAGCGCAGAACACTTACCGTAATCGCCGCGTCCCATCGGGCCCATGCGACCACCACGGGGTCCTGTTCCTCGCATCGGCATCGCCGCTGGCATCATGCTGCAAGCACACAATAACCAATCAAATATAATTGCAAAAAGGGAAAGTTTCGTAGATAACTCACCCTCCTCGCATCTGCATCATCTGCATCATTCTCCTCTCACGTGCTCTGAGAATTTCTTCCTTTTTCTTTTTGTCCGAAGGAGGTTTGGCAAGTGAGACTTCAATATTCGAGCCTCCCATTTCCTTGCCGTCGAGTCCTTCCATGGCCTTGACCGCGCAATCTCTATCCTCAAAATGTATAAACGCATAGTCTTTGATCTTTTTCACACGCTCTACTTTGCCAAACAGTTCAAATGACTCTTTTAATTTTTCTTCGCTGATGTCCTGCGTGAGATTGCGTACGTAAAGAACTTTGACTTTAGACATAGTCTGTTCGTCTGGTTCTTCTTGCGGATCGGCCCAATCTACAATAATGTCGCAGCCCCAGACTTTAATGCGACCGGTACCGAGTCGCCGTTTAGCTAATGAAGCTGCTTTATGACTTTCATACTCAAGGAAGCAAAAGCCACGATTCTTCTTTTTGTCATCTGGCGAGCTGTAGATGATCACCTCCATCAGACCAGCTGTACACAAAGAACAAAATATGTCAGACAGTGGGGTGCGGCGGGGTACACCGATCAGTGTAAGGGCGGGACAGGACGGAGCAGGGCAGTGATCAGGCAATGCACAGGTTGTAAAGGCACTAAATAGTAAAGTATAAGTGTAGTATAGTAGGGTAGTCAGAAAGTAATTGTTCGTAAGTCTTTTTTAAAGGTAAAGTACGATGGGATAACGGTAACGATAGGAACAAGAAGTGACAGATGTCACAAATAAGACATCCGTCCTTCTCTGGATTAACTCGCACAACTTTCACTCGCTCCTCACTTATCATGATAATGGAATCAGACCTCCCACTCGACTTGTACACATATGACGCATCAATTATAAAACCAATTACTTGAACAAAATATACTCAATCACATCCATTCAATCCAAATTCAACAAACTGTTCGTTTTCCAATACTTAAAATCTAAAAATATACATCAATAACAATTTTATATTTGTAATTTCGAGATGTGACGGCTGGTTACTTTTTGGGTTTGGTATAATTTTGATTTGTTTGATTTGTTTTTCAGTTTCGGTGACGAGAGGTCCGAGTTTAGGATTAGATAACGAAGGTGGAGGCACGCACGCGAATTCACACAGGAAGTATACAAAAAATAAACAAGTGTGTTATTAAATCATGTAATAGTCCCCTGCCCTATGCCCGGAAGGGGGAACGTGACGAGAAAACTTGAGAGACAGGCGCAGACTTGTCACAATACAATTAAGATTTATTTTCAATTTCTTTATAATTGAAATTTATTTTTGCCCAGCTTTCGCTGTACGGACAGAGGGCTACTGTTACTTGTCATTTTCTTTGATTTAAATCTTAAGGAGGGTGTATTTTTCATCAACTTACGTGCGTGTTTGGAAAACTCTTCAAACAAATCATCTCGATCCCGATTCTTGGGTATATAGCCCACAAATAAGCGATGATTGTTATAAGAAATGGTTACGCCAATCTTTTTGCCTTTTCGAATTTCATAATCATTCAGCTGCAAGAACAACGTGGAAGGGTAGTAGCCAATTAAGCCTGCGCGTGGTTCTGGTTGTTGGTGTTTGGTTTGATTGAAAGAATGGGAACGGAAATGACAAAAACGTGGGAGTTACAGGAAAAATAAATTGATTGGCATTGGATCGTAAATGTTTGGGTACTAAGAAACAGCTGTTTGGTTCGGTTTGGTTCAACTTGGTGCGTGTTTCATCAAAAGGCATTAAGAGGGCTATAAAAGGTTCGTAAAAGGGATCACTGTGAGCCCGGCAGCCGGCCGCCACTAACTCTACTAAATTGAAATTTGTAACAATGTTGCTCGCACTTTACCTGTTAATTTACCAAATTCTTCCAGTATCTCCTCTTTGCCTTTAGACTTTGGTATGTTGCCCACAAAAAGACGTAGATTCGGAACGCTAATGTTAATTTTCAGGTTCTTGCCGGGTGAGATTTCATGATTATCGAGCTGTGGGATGCAGAAAAACACACATGCCAAAAATTTGGTAACGAGCCACATCAAAATACAAAAAAAAATATCAATTTTGCATAAAATAAAACTAATAGAAATCAATATGTGTTTGAATTTTGGCCGCTCATCCTAAACAAAGATTTAGAAACCCGGCTTGCTCCCGCTTGGAAGAGTCGAGTCTCGCGCCGCTAGCCAATTTAGTACATCCAGCACCGCTACCGCTGCCACAACCACAACCAAAACGGAATTTAGATCCAGTTCCAGTCTCAATTTTGCCCCTCGAGCATCGAGCTTGAAGCTTGAGCAAAGAGGAGACCTGAAAAAGATATGTTTTAGACATAAAAACACCGGAGTCGAAGTACTGAATGCCAATCTGTTCCAGCTGCTGGAATCCCTGCAAATGTGACAGGAACAAGTGAAGGAGAGCTATAAGGCTGTTCGGGAAGCGTGCGCTCAGTGGTCAGAGCCGCTGCAACAAAAGTCAACCACTTGTATTGCTGATGGCTTTGACAACTAGAAGCCACACACACACAACACAAATCAATTTGACAAAACTCAAAATCTAGAAAAATAATTTAAATTACATAATATTGAAAATTTCAAGGATTACTAATTACACAAAAGTCGAATTGAATATCTTTTACGACAACTTTTAAACTGACTTTTGTGTAATTTATCAACTAAAAAGTACAGAGAAATGTCATGATCAAAATTATTGACGCATGGTTGAACGACATTGCACTGTACTTTTCTATAAACTGGATAAAAATCACAATAAATATAAAAAAGAAATATAATCCGAATAGTTCAAACACATATCTTTCATGTTTACATATCTACTTTTTACTTACCTCCCTGACGGCTTGTTGGGCGGCATCGCGTGATGTGAAAGTGACAAATGCGTAGCCTCGATTCGTACCGGTCATAGGGTCCATCATAAGTCGAAGGTCCCATATAGAGCCACACTTTTCAAATAATGGAATTAATTCATCTTCATACATGTCTTTAGGAATTTTTCCGCAGAACACCTCGCAGCCGTTTCCAGGGGTGGCACCCTCCCACCCGGGCGGTGGCCCACCGTACTTACGCTGCCCAGTCGTCACATCAAGTGTATATCCGGTGCGATCTAGAATTTGTTTTATTTTATCCTCGTCAGGGCCCTTTGCAGGTACGGGCGCCGGTGTACTGGGTCCCCCCTGCCCGCTAGGACCCGCGCGGCTCTTTTGTCTGTATGTCTTCATAACACCACACAGATATGCCGATTTGTTCGACACGTGCTCCAAATTTGAATCCAGAAATTGTCCCAAAACATTCAGAGCACCGTCCACAGGGAACTCTTTTAACGCGTCCAGTGCTCTCTCGTCCAAATCTACATGTGCTAATTTTCCAGTCTTGTATATGTCGTCGAGTTTCGCGGCCACTTTTTGATCCAAACCATATTTTATTAGCTTGGCATAATCTTCTGTTCTTTCTCCTTCTGGTTCAACTTTCATCGATTCTTCCATCATTAATTCACCATTCCCTTCGGCCATTGCTACAAGCACACAATAATTAATTTTCTTAGTTTCAAAAATTACAATTTAAACGACAAACAATGCAATGAAGAAAAATCCGCCTACTCTAAAAATAACTTCAATAATACCAAACAACGTCAATTTTAACATATTTAAATGAAGAAAATAGTTACTACGCAAAATAAAATATCTTCATCAGTCAAGCGCAATAGCTGCATTTCATTGTTCTCAGGTGCATTATGCACTTTATCAAAACCTAGGATATTCAAACAAAAATTATACATAATACAGATTAAAATCATTACCGAGAAGATATATTTTGTTTAGAGAACTTTCCAATTTATTTTAGATATAATTAAAATTATTATAAAGCTATTTTAAAATTTCCCGCCAAGACTCATTTGCTCGTACAGAACACGTACTTTATACATTATAGGCATTTTTCCAAATCCCTACATTTGCAAGCGTAAAATTTGATAAGTACATTTACGGCAGATAACCTAATCAATTTTGCAAGCAATTAATTGTAAGCAACAACTTGCAATGACTTGTTAAACATCGAGTTGTCACAACACGCCGGCCGGCACAAATGCATCTACAATAACCGTCACTTAAAACACATAGAAAAGCACTTCCACAGCCTTTTTAAACTACATCTATGCGATTTTCGAACTTTTGTGAAACTTATGATCAACCAGCACAAAGTTTCGACTTTTAAAAATTCCCGAAACGTAGGCAAAAATACAAATAATTTACCTCTTGGTGCCTAAAACGTATCCCTATAATGGAAAATGGCGGCACAACGTCACTCGAATGCTATTCGGGGTTCACATGAAAACGCGCACGGACTACGTAGCCTCGAACCCAGTGTAACGCGCACAATTACGAACACCAACTCACGCCGGGAATTTAAAAGAAAAAAAACTTAAGAAGTGTAGAGGATTGGCTGTTATTTTGCGAATTTATTTCTGTTCGGTAAAAAAGAAACACAGCATAAAAGGCCTAACATGAGTTACAAAAATGGAACTAAAAATAAACTCCCGGTATTCTATTTTAGAATTTGAAATGCCGCAGGAGACAACAATTTAAATACAGAACGATTTTATAAAAAATTGCAACACTCACTTTATTTATCAATCTATTGCGATGATGTGAAAACACGATAAAACTAAAGTATCCTTTAACAATTACACTTAACAAAAAACATGATTTAATAAATTCACAGACACAACACAATCAATTAAAACAACAAAACATTAAACTATGCAGTGATTGAACTACTTCATTTACTTAAAATCAACTAAAAACTTAAATAAAACACAACGGTCACACAGTGTAGTAAGTGTTTGGTGTAGTACCGACTCCCGCGGCTTTAGATGAAATGCAACGGCCTAGCCGCGGTTCGCAGAGAATCCGTTGTTTTGCAAGTCGCGTCACTTGCATCGGAACAGCCTGCGGCCAGTGCTCATGCGTTACGCTTTTGCGAAGTCCCCCTTTACCCTTTCCGGCCGTAGCACTCAACCCTTCCACTGTTGTTGTCTGTGTCGATCATCGCTTAACCCTAACCGACCATATACATTCGTCGTATCCTACTTTCTTGCTTGTGTTTGCATTTTTACGATTATTCCTTACCCTATTATCTCTATAAAAAAATTGCAAAGTGGAAAATACTATTTACTTGTAAACGCGTTAGAATAACGAATTTCTTTTCCACTATTCATAAATAATTTTCTAATAAAAATCCAGCATGTTGTCAATACGTATCAAAATCCAATGTGCGTTATAGAACATTAAAAATGCTAGACAGGTTGTTAACTTGAAGATGGTGAGATAAATCTAGTATCAATGAACTTTGTATAAAATTTAGTGATTAAAAGTGCATTTGCGAATTTATATTTCGTTCATAACGTGTGCATTGTATGAGGGACGTTTCCCGCCAAAGTTGCAAACAGGTCTTGCAAGATCTATTCGGAGTACAAAAACAACAATTTTTCAAAAGGGGCGGAGGCGGTTAGAATCTTTAGAAACTGGTTTTCGACGAGGCCGCTATCTACAGAAAAGTTCGAAGAGTGGTGATGGAGACCAAGAGAGCACACAGACGCACAGCTGCATGTTACACATAATAATTCGTCTCCCCTTGCCTCACGGCACTTGCCGAATATAATCGCGAGATGTTAGGGACAAAGCAAAGGCGTTGCACTGTGCACGGGAGAGATCGGCTACGTCCCCTCATCGTACACTTCTGTAACGGTCAAGATGCAAATGACCATTTGAAGAATTATGTGCTACGTGAAAAATTGAGTTTCATGTCATCAAACGGATATATAATAACTCGGCGCCGAAAGCAGACCTGAGACCAGCCATCTTTTCTCATATCATCCCTCTATGCTTGGTCGTTGATGCTGAGAAATGTGAAACCTTACAGCTAAACACAAGATACTTTTTCCGTCTCACAATTCTCAATTTATTATCTATATTAAATATTTTTGGACTGTTACTTTGGAGTATTCAAGGACAGAAAGTTGATATGAAGCGAACAAAACAACAGGTTAATAAGAGGGTATTGTTGGCAACAATAAAAACCAATAGTAGTAGCTTTACAAGGAACAAATTAAACTTTACTGCATTTAAATCTATTTCCTCTAATAACACACATTTTATCGCTTTTTATTCTAAATCATAGAGAGCGTAGTGCCATCTGCGCGCCAACTCTTATTTTTTCAAACTTTGCGAAACGAATTCTGCTTACAGAAATTGGATTCCTTATATTGTCCATGCAGCAGAAGTATCGTTTTTTCACTTCATCTCCCATTATTTCACTGCCTCAATTTTACGGACATAATTGACCCTCAAATTTTGTGACGTATCATTCTTACTTCTTGTTCAAGCGCTACTAGAAAAAATTAGAATATTTATGGCCAGTTGCACCGCTCTAGCTTAAATTTTAAGTTCCACTGAAACAAAAAATATCAAATCGGAATAATAACTGCAATATTTGTCACATTTGACTTTTGTGTCTTGATGCGATATTGTTCAATTAAGCGAGACTTAAAATTTAAGGGACAGCGGTCTAACTGGCCATTAAAGATAGACCTATAGTGAAAATAATGAAGTAAAGTGCATCATAATTTGGAAAGAACCACTTCTTTAAAAGGTGAGAATACGAGCCATGTAACCTGTTATTTATTGACAAAAATAAATTTTATTTTTACAAGAATATAAATTTGGTAATTATAGAATAATTCCAAAATGTACGTCTGCTGTATGAGTTATACAGCAGCACTACATATGTACATGTATAAATAAATAAGTCTGATGATGATTCTTGATTAAAGGCTTATATGGCCCTATTCTTACCTCTTGAAGAAGCGTTTCTTCCCAAAATTCGATTCACTGTCTTTCTTTATTTCATTGTTTCCACTACAGCCCTATCTTTTTTATTCTAATTTTTACTACCCTGGCCTGTATAATAGAGGAAGTAGTCTAATCGTGCTTTTCGAAAATCCGAGAGTTTGATGAATCTTCACATTTTAGACCCTACTGAACCCAAAAAACAATTTAAAAAAAAGTCGGTCTGCCTATTTGAAAACATGATAACTTGAGAACGCGAACGAATTTTCGAGTGAAATTTTATATCTAAGTTTTTTATTATTAAAAGCTAGGCTGAAATTCATTAATGAGTTTTTTTAACCAGATGAAATGTTGAACCTTATTTTTTAAGTTAAATTTATTTTTTGGTTTAAAGGATCCGAATGAAATCATACTCATAATTGAAGATTCAGTTTCGGTTGTCAAAGCAACCATTATCAGCATAAATATGATTTTTTCATCTTATAATGCTAGGATTATATTAACGTCTAATGCTTCTAATTAAGCCGTCATTTACCAATGTGTTCATTATCAAATATCGCATTAATTAACGGTATTAGATGTTAGTGTGATACCATCATGAGATATACAAAACGATACATAATACAGAACAATAATATTCAAAATGAATATATTGAATCTTCTGATTTATTCTCCGCTTTTCATTTTCGTATTCCTTGCTATTACTCTAGAGACTTATCATTGTTTAGTATAACTCATTGTAAAACTAATGCTTCCCTTAATTCGCTTGTGACTAGATTATCCTTGTTGTACAATAATATGTGTCGTACTACAATAATGCCTGATTTAATTTCTTTAAATCGCTTTCAATTCAGGAGGATGATTATGGTTAATTTCATTTAATTTTGTATTTGCTTTATAAATCTTGTATTACTTTTGGTAATATTTGAATATTCTAATTCACGTTGTACTTTCATAATGTTTTTTTTTTTTTGTTTTATTACTGTATGACCTTCTCTATTACTGGGAATATTCCTGTTGAGAAGCCGAATTCCATAAATAAATAAATAAATAAATAAAACTATGAGGGGCTCAATTTGATAATATTCAGGTGTTTTTCGAAAGCACGAGCGTTGTTATATACGAACACTTCTTTATAGACTGTATTTCAGCCCAACGAGTGATTCCAAGGTCATCCGAGCGTGATACCCACTTTTCATTATTTTTCCCATTATCCCCATGTTTAGTAAAAGCTTTTCTCAAAATTTCATCCATTTTGGTGCTGGCATCCCTCATCGATACATTAGCATGAATTTTCCCAGCATTTTTTTTTTACAACTACCTCTTTTTCACACCCCAACTATAACATCATACACATGGCAAACTGAGTCCAATAGACGGACAATAAGTAGGACAGTTTAGTGAGTGAGTAAGGAAATAAGGGAGAATTGGAGTACTAGTCGGAGCGCGTAGAAGTAATATTGGTTGGTTGGTTACGAAGCGCGCAAAAGTGTACTAGACGAAATGGAAATAAATGAGAAGACTGATAAATAAATAGAGAAACAGTTGAAAATAAATAAAAAGCAGTTGAAATAAATAAGAAGACAATGTTGCTGTAAATAATCAATAAGTGTAGTGTAAGTGATTATTTATTCAAGTGTCACTATAAGTAGAAACATTAACGGCCAGTTGCACCGCCGTCACTTAACTTTAAGGGAAGAATAATATCTATGGTTACCATTGTATACACAATTGTTCCCATGGTAATTATTCCAGACTTAAAGTTAAGTGATAGCGGTGCAACTGGGCATAAGTAGTTGATATTTTTTGTTATAGAAGAGTAGCCTAAGCTAAAAACAAACTATTAACCCACGAACAAGAGTAAGTTTCGTTACAATAAATTCGATGTATATAAAATATGAGGAAAAATGTAATAGAATCACAAATATATTCTTATGCTGATGATGAGCTTGTGTTGCTCGAAACGTCTTATCAATCAATAAATAACAATAAATGCAAATGGATCACTGATGGTTCTATATTATTCCTTAATAGTATATTGAGATATGTTTCATAAGACATGATTTTAGGGCACGCGCTTTCTAATGAATAGTGTCCTAAAATGTCTTATGAAATATGTATCTTATACAATTTTTTTCATTTAGGTTCACATATTTCAAATAATAATGAATTTTCCATTGTTAAAACATCGATAAAGAATATTCAATTTTTTATTTGACTCTTGGTCACACTGAGATTTGACAGATACGTAATTTGTGTAAATCAAAAATACTTTTTAAAGTTTGTTAGTTTGAATGTTGTTATTTTTTAGAAATAAATAAAGATAAAACCTGAACAATTTGAGAATTTTTTCAAAATATATTATCTTTTGACATCATAATGACAATTAGGTTATCTAGCAACATAGCTACCAATCTAACAAAAATTATGTTTGAGTTCTATAAAGAGGCACTTTACGATACCCAAACGAGTTTCATAAAGTACAGTTTATGACACCCAAACAGAACAAATAAATTATTGGATCCTCACACAAAGAGTAAATACAAAATATGTAAAGTTTCTGTAATACAGGGGTCACACTTACGTCTAATGCCATTAATTACCTAAGTCGTTGTGTTACAATTGATATATGTATTATTATTGACAATTTGTTTATTGTTAAACAACGCCTCAATTGATGGCATTAGGCGTAGATGTGGGCCCAGTATAAATAAAATTCTATGCAGACAAAATTTTTTGTTTCTGTCAAACGACATTTGATTTGAGCTGCACAGAATTTCATTTGAAACTGGTTATTTATGTTATAAATTTGACTGTTTTGACATGCTCTAAATCTTTAGAATAAATATTGCTAATATTCAAAAAAATATAATTCGTCCACTTCTATTGTCCCATATGTTTTTTTTCCCTCAAAACTATTCAAATAATATATCTTTCTGCGAAATTAATTAATCTATCGTTAAAAATCAATAACAATAATGAGAAGATGAAGAATGAATGCAAAATTCAGAAGTAATAATCCAAAAAGCCCGCTTAGCCACGCCACAAGCATGGCATAACTATCACCTGACTCACCTCCTCCTCTTTCAAACTAAAAACACTTGTTGTGTTCATGCGGTTGTGTACGTTGTGTTCGTTTAGTTTGGGTGGCCATAAAATATTTCTGTTTAGTGTTTAGTATCATGTAAATAAACAGTATTTTTTTAATTACACGCTAATTCAAGTGTACAAAATGGCAATATCAGTCACTCGAATAATTCATGTTACTGTGTTTTCCTCATCAGTATATTTAATATGTTTGTGGTTAATTGGGATGGGCGTTGTTACGAACGGGCAATACGAATGGCAAGTACTTGACGCTGTTGATGAAGTTAAACTTCAAATGGATAAAGTTAATCAATATAACTGTCCAATTCAACATCTTGGGGATTTATTTCTCCCAGAAGATTCAGTATCGCATCTTCCTGATATCAAAGAAGTGAACATAAACCCTGTTTTTCCAAATAGAACTAATTTACTTCATCTGCACAATATGGCATTGAGTCGTTCATTTTTCTGGAGTTATATTTTACAAAGCAGATTTATTAGACCAGCAATTAATGATACTTATGATCCAGGTATGATGTATTATTTCTTGTCGTCGTTGGCTGATGTTTCTGCTAATCCTCATATCAACGCATCCGCCATCTATTTCTCACCGAATATGTCTTACACTCCATCCTACAGAGGTTTTTTTAATAAAACAATGCCTAAATTTGCCCCGAGAACATTTAGGGCAGACGATTTCAATGACCCTATTCATCTGGAAAGAATATCAACTTTAAATACCTTCACAGTACAAGATTTGGGTGCTATTCCTGGAGAAAGCTCTTCGTGGGATTATACTTCAGATTTTTATCGAATTAACGAATGGTTCAAATTGTGGTTACCTGACAATGTAGAAAATCGGCACGATACAAAAACTACTTATCATGTTGAAATAAGATACGCAAATAATACAAATGAAACTTTTACGTTCCATGGTCCGCCGGGGGCTGATGAAGTCCCGGGTCCTGTTAAGTGGACAAGGCCTTATTTTGATTGTGGTCGCTCAAATCGGTGGCTGGTTGCAGCGGTAGTTCCGATTGCTGATATATACCCCCGTCATACTGGTTTCAGACACATTGAGTACCCTACGTAAGTTGCTTGAAAATCAAGACTTAGCAAAATTAATTTTTCAAATTTTTTGAGATTATTTATAATAGAAAGCATGAATCATCTAAGTTAGTCATTGATGAATAACGCAATTAATTTATATTCTATTTCAGTTACACAGCCATTTCTGTTATTGAAATGGATTATGAACGAATAGATATAAACCAATGCCCAAAAGGTCAGGGTAACAGTGGACCTAATAGATTTGCGAATACAGCGCGATGTAGAGATGAAACGACTGAAGTAAGTAACTGCAGATTAATTCTCTCCATTAAAGAGAAAAATCAATCTAAAATTTAGAGAGAAGCTAGCAGTAATCAGCTGTTTCCAAGTTCAAGAAAACAGTCAATAGATTTTAATGACTTTATTGTTTTTCGAAGTATTCTCCACGGACATTGATTTATTCTTGCATTCGCTCGGACCAACTTTGGAAGCAGTTATTCCACTCGTTTGCTGGTATTAACAAGATTGCATTTATAAAGACGTTAACTGCTTCTTCCGGCGACTGAAACCTTTGACCACGCAGGCCGTTTTTGATTTTTAGAAAAGTAAAAATATCATTGGGGTCTAGGACGGGATTATAAGGAGGATGATCTAATAATTCGACGTTTTGCTGCTCTAAAAATTCAATAGCCTTGCGAGCTGTGTGCGGGAGGGCCCTGGGGCACCGCCCTCCCTGTAAAATTAAAAAAATATGACAAAAATGAAATCATAGCTCGCTTAATGTCTGCGCCAGTTATAAAGATATCCCCACCGCTGCAATGTCTGCGTAACTGTGGGAATGTATAAATTTGGATCTAAATTTAAGTTGCGCAGTTTAACTGCCATTCGTGTATTTCTGATGAAAAAACGCTTAGTTTACGCATCGAGTGCTATGCGTAAGCAAACAAATTGATCATTGCCATTATTTAATTATTAATTTTTATTACAAGTGCGAACCACTCGACGGTTGGGGCTTTCGCCGAGGTGGCTATCAATGCCGCTGTAAACCTGGCTATAGATTGCCATTTACTGTACGTCAACCATATTTGGGAGAAATAATAGAAAGAGCAACCGCTGAACAATATTATAACGGTTACAATTGCATGAAAATAGGATGTAAGTAAATTTGTCGCATTCCTAATCTCTTTTCTAATTATTTACATATTTACAGGGGTGCAAAAGATACCTGTACAATGGGAGAAGGCCCCACCCTATATCAGAGAAATGTACTTGGAAAAGTATCGGCAGTACAGGGAAAATATAACAGGGAAAGATGCTTTTAAAATGCAGCATAAAAATATCAATAAAGTTTTAGATTTTATTTTGTACATGACCAAAGATACTTGTCAAAAGTAAGTAGCTAATGAAATTGGCAATCTTTTAATTATTTCAATATAAATGACTGAATTTACTTTTTTGCACTGTGATTAACTGATAGTAATTTATTTTTAGTTACGACATTGACGATTTAAAATTAACAGGCGATTACAGTTTTGGTGCTCAAAAACAATTTGTAAACGAAGCGAGAATGGCTGTGAGATTAGCAAACTTCATCAGTGCCTTTTTACAAGTAAATATTTATTATTTAATCTTGTATTTATTACTACTTGAAGGAATAATAGATTTCAGATCCCAAAGAAGTTTATTCCGGTAAACGAGTTGCTGACAAACCTTTATCGGAAGATCAAATGATAGGGGAGACTTTAGCTTTAGCTCTGGGCAATAGCAAAATTTGGGCTGCCGGAACTTACTGGCAGAGAAATAAGTTCACAAATAGGACACTTTTTGCTCCTTATGCTTACAAAACTGAGTTGAATACAAGAAAATTCAAAGTTGAAGATCTCGCAAGATTGAACAAATCAGGTAATATAAAAAAGTATACTGCCTCGTAAATCATTTGTATCTCAATATAAAAGTTATGTGATTTTTTTTTTTTGGCGCTCTATGTATGACTCAAATTATAGTTGAGGGCAACCTCATTCTCGAATAATATCTTTAGCCACAATTTTAGGGTCTTCCTTAAAAAAAAAATACAACCTTTTTGTGTCTCAACGTAAGGTTTATAAATACATTCAGGGTCAATTCAATATTAATTTTTCGTATTTTTCTTAAAACCGGGGCTCTATTTCGCTGGTTCAGTTGTAAGTAATGCTACAGCTGAGTGCTATCGTGCCTAGTGACGTCACAATAACAATTTTTCGTGGCTTTTTTAAACATCATTCATTTTAAAATCGTGTTTGCCAATCACAAGGATTTTTCTCAACAAAAAATTAGTATCAATAGTTTTTTTCGTGTGTTTCAGAGTTCATTTTCGATATTTTTGGAAAATCGTGAAAAGTCCTGTTGTCACTATTGACGTTATTCGACAGATTAACCACCAAATTATCGATTGGTTGATTTAAATTAAACTCAACTGTATTGAAAAGTATAGATTTTATTATACAAAAAAGATAATAGTTTGTTTATTGTTATAAACTTACAAATAAAATTAAGGTGCTTGCTACAAAAATCGACAAAATGATAAAATTTTGATATTATGAATTTTAAAGCCCGCCGGACACGAAGCAATTTTGTTCACTTAATTTGCAGCAAGTTTCTTTGCGCTCTGGGCCACTTTGAGCTGCGCTTGGTGTGAGACTTATTTTCACAGCACACGATGCAAGCTGTGCCATTCATTCTGACTTCACGTACAGACACGGCTCATTCTTGTATGCCTCAATGAGAGCTTCCACTTCTGATCTTTTCCATCAGCCATAATTTCTACTGATTTGTACCTCAAAACACCACAAAACACAATGCAGTGCAGCGTGCTGATGCGACTTACAACTCAATGATGTAGTCACGTGATTTCGTCGCCCGTTCTGATTGGCTGCGAACAGCAGCCTCCGGCTCAGCAAGTGCGAAAAATAGCACCGGATCTATCTTGTATAACAAGTCTCGTGGCAAGTCTAGCACCCAACTGCGGACCAAGTTTCTAGCATCGGAGCAAGCGTGACAGCCAGCGTGGCTCCAAGTGAACAAAATTGCTCGAAAAATTGCATACTAAAAAATAAGAATCACTTCTGGATTAGTCTAGTAGATATTTGAATCCTAAATAGATACTTTTTTTTTCTACTTATATATGGGATCTTATGGAACGGCTACTGTTTTGGATATTGTCGCGATAGACAGTCAAAAATATGAACAAAAAATAAACAGTTTATAAATTGAATATTCACAATCATTTGATTAAAATTTAAAGAAAAATCACAAATTAGTCAAAAAGATACTTCAATGTTAAATTCAGCTCAGGATAAAAAATTAGTGTTAAGTCTTAGTTCCAACCAATGACGTCAAAACATTAGACCCAGCTTGCTAACATTTGTTTTGAAGCAGACATTAGTGGTGCGGGGAACGGGAAAAATCCAAGTTGGTAGTGCAGGTTGCATATAACTTTCAAGTGACATATTATGGAATTATTTATCTATGAAGAAAATGAAATTTGGGAGTTCAGTCAAGAGTTTTATTTTAATCTACTCTACAGTTTCAGTAGATTAAAATAAAACTCTTGACTGAACTCCCAAATTTCATTTTCTTCATATCATCTAACAGTCAGCATATCCACTACTTTTATTTATCTATCCTTCATCAAATTTAAAACTTAATTCTTTATCATATTATATATGAATTGATGAACAATTACAAAAAGTTAAAAGCCTTTCATTTTATAAATAAATTACGGTATGATTTTAATACGAATTGATAAATTTTTCAAGTTAACTATAAGATTGCAATTATTTTAAAAATTAAAACACAAACTATAACAATACACGTCATACAAATAGTGTGAACTAGGCATCACGCACTTCATACTTGGATAATTTCCTCCCTACCCGCTAATGTCTGCTTCAAAACAAACTGTACACCAACATAGGACGTGCGGAGTCTAATATATAAGACGTCATTGGTTCCAACATTCTCCATAGCTCCATCTTGCTTACACTTTATCTACAGTATCGATCTATATTCTTTTCTAGTTGTTTCAAGCGTTTGACTAACAGATGGCAGTTTTGTTGTAGCAAGCACCTTAAACAACTTCCAAAGAGATTTCCAGTTAAGCGCTACGCAGTCTGGTGGCAAATTCTATAAGCTCAATAAGAGATATTTGTAAAACGTCAGTTACATTCTTTTATCTCTTTCAACTGAATTTATTATTTGAATATTTGATTTGAATAATTATGACAACTACATATTGTTGTGTATCTGGCTGTAGCTCTTGAAAAAAGCAGGATTTAAGCTTAAGCTTTTCCCTATTTCCCAAACAAGAGAGTAAGGTTAAAGTGAAAAATAAATTTAATAATTTTTAATTTATAAGTAGAAAGAAAAATGAATTGATTCTTTCAAAATTGGAAAAAGAGTGAACCCTTTTATAAAAGTTTCCTTCAATTTTGTGTGGCGGTGACTGCAACGCAGAAGTTTGCAAACATAAATCATACAATTTTATGTTTAAATCTGGGCTGTCACGTAATGTACCACAAATAATTATGTGTCCAGCATTAAAAACTTCTTCTCCTTCTTAAACTATTCTGGAATTTCCATTTCCTTTAATATATCGGAAATATTTTATCAAGGAAAATCTCAGATCCCTCGTAATTCCGCTATTATTCATTGAATATAAAAGTGAAGAATCAAATTCAGAACAATTATAATTTCTATTGATGTACAACTTTTAAATACTGCAAACTCTTCGTAAATCACTTTATTTCCACTTGTACACAATGCAATAACCTCGCGCAATATCTCTTTTCGAGCTTCGAATTTTACTCACGGTGGCGCTGATTGCATAACTTCAAATCCCTAGATGGAAATAATTATTTTGCAGCAAAATTTTGTTGAATTATTTATGTTTTCTTGAATTTTGTTGATCGCAAGTTGTGATTTGAGTGAAAATAATGAGATTAGAAAACCAGAAAACTAGGGCCTGTTGTATAATGAAATACAAGTTAATATTATTTGTATTTTTACTAGTAATATTAACTTGTATTTTATTATGCAACGTGCCCCTGGTCGAAATTATGATTTTTTACCAAATTGCGAGAATAAAAACGAATCCACTCTAATTGTACTTCTGCTTGTAACCGCTAAATGACTATGGGCTTTTTTGTTGCTGTCATGCAAAATTTTTAAATTTAACCCTTGTAGGTACAGAGTGATCAAAAATGATTGTCCGTGCCGCCTTGTTCTGATTTTTTCTTTGCCGCCTGCTTGAGATAGTGAGCTTCAAGTGACAGATGACAGTTCCTCTGAAAACATTATTCTAACCTAATAATTTGATAGTATAATAATAAATTCTCAATAATCAGTCAATAATACAGCTATTTACTTACTTTTTTGTTTATTGAATCAGATTATGGATGAATCCGTCATAAAATATGCAAAATATACGCCACTGTGTTCTTGAAATGTCGGTAACGTAGTTATCAAAATAAATAAATTTATACTAACTTTATTCCATTAAGATAGTTTTGATCATAATGCGAACTTTTGCCTGTCACCTGTCAAACAATCATTATTGATCACTCTGTATTAGGATTGAAAAATAGATCTTCATCTTATATTGTCATAGTTTTCGAGAAATTAATATTTATAATAAATTAATGGAGCTATTTAATTTTTCCGATGAATTTCAGCCTTTGTGCATTAGTCACATGTATCTCTTTTAATTTTGACTCATATTACTAACAATTTATTGCTCTTGAGAATTAATCAAATTACACGACAATTAGACCAGGCGCTCGTGACGGAAAAAAGGGAAACATTTTTTATAGGCTGCTATTCATAGGGAAGATGCAGCTGTAAGCTTAAGATATTTGCATTCAAAAATCCCCGCTTGTTGTAAATGCATATTGAAAAATTGATCAAAAATTAGCTTCTTTGAACAATTTACGTTACGCAATAAATTTACAAGTTCACCTGAATATGCTTTAGTCTTGTACTCATGTAAATCATCTGCCAATTAGCTTTCAGTCGATTTTACAAAGTTGGCTTATGTTTGAAAAATTAGCAGACTGTAAAAAATTGTTCAAAGAAGCTACTTTTCGTTGCAAATTAAAATTAATTAACATAAAGCGGACTTTTTTGAATGCAAATAGCTTAAACTTACAGCTGTAAGTATCTTTCCTATAAAAGGCCACCTGTTTTCGAAATATATCACAAAGTCAAGTAATTTGGTTCCTTTCCTTAATATTTGTGTTAAATAATCACAAATATCCGCGATTTATTTTATATCGGACTACATAATATTTGTACATTGATTACTAACAAATTAATATTTATTTTTTATACAGATGAAATATATTTGAAGAAGGAGTGGTTCAAATTCTTGGAACAAAGATGGGTAGCAAATTTTGATAGTTTGGAAAAATACTATTTAAAATTGAAAATTCGTTTTAATGAAACTGGGGAATATATGAAAAAATATGAACATTACCCTACTTTCTATCGTGCAGCTACTTTAACAGACGGCTACTGGACCCAACCTTATTACGATTGTTATGGAAAAGTACCTAAGTGGTTCATCACTTACGCAGCTCCTTTCTTTGGTTGGGATAGTTTAAAAGCAAGATTAGAATTCAAGTACGAAAATTTAATTTTTTTAATAGAAACCGAAATATTATATTTAATTTTATTTTACAGGGGTGCTGTTACAGTAACAATGGATTTGAGACAATTGGATATTAATCAATGCCCTGATGAATATTACGTTCCAAATGCCTTCAAAAATACGCACAAGTGTGATAAGAAGACTTCATATGTAAGAATAATTCCAATATAAATATAGTAATCATTTTTTAACTCTTTAGTATATTTGTTCTAGCATTGTAAATAAAAATAATTAGCTGCAAAATCAGTTAGATTCAGGGATGCAATTTTAGTCCGGTTTTAAAACATGTGTTTGTTGCAGTGTGTACCGATTTTGGGCAGAGGGTACGACATGGGTGGGTATAAATGCGAATGTTTGCAAGGATTTGAATACCCGTTTGAAGACCCCATTACGTACTACGATGGACAGCTAGTGGAGGCTGAATTTATAAATTTAGTAAAAGATAAAGAAACGCGTTATGATATGTTCAAATGTCGCTTGGCTGGAGCCGCGAGCATTCAAGCTAGCATAATATTTTTGATAATTACGTTTTTGATCTCTATGTGCATGCACAGACAGCGGTAGAACAAAAATTTTTAGCTCTGTTTATTTCAGTGACTTAAATAGTCCGTCCAGTCTTCATTAAAACTTTATAATGAAGTTGTAAATCCTGATTTCAGAACAAAAATAATATGTAAAAGAATTTTTGTAAATAATTTTTGGTCTGAAATCAGTATATTTGCAATAATATTTCGAAAATATCTCGAGATAATGTAAAGAATAAATTTAATAATTTTAAAATAGAGTATAAGAGCACAATGGAACGGGTTGTGAAATTCTTAAGAACATCCCAGACTCAGACAAACATTTTTACTCGGCTGTACCGGTTGTCTTTGCAATATGTGGAAAGGGGTAGAAATTACACAAAAAATATCAGTTGCTTAAAGCAGTTCAGTTGAATACTGTGGATGACAAATCATGTACCTGTGCAGGAGACACTAAAACCTGTTTCTGGTTAAGAATAGCAAGAGATCTGCTTTTTTTAGAATCTAGAGAAAACTCATCATGTCAAACCGTACTTGTATTTTCGTTCTGTTATATTTCCGTCCATACCTGATTTTACTGTTTTAATATTTTATAAAAATAATTTTATAGATATATTGATTTTTATATACATTTTTGTAATATGACATAATAAAAATATTTAATTACGACTTAACTTTTTACATTGAATTTCATTTTCAATTACAACAATCAAATGTAAGATTTATTAAGGAATTCTGCCTAATTTAAGTTCACACATTTCTCTATTCACTTGTAAAACATTATGCAAATGAAAATATTGCATTTTTTTTGTCTCGCTGTTATTTTAATTTTTTTTCTTCAATACTACATGCCATTTATTGCCAAACATCTCAAAATTACTATTTTGATGCTTTACAACAGATGATTGGCTCGGATGGTAATGATGGTATGCAGATGATGTTGATTTAGGTGAAAGTAAAGAAAAATTTAAAAGTATAATTGATAGAATACTTGAAATTGAGAAAGAAATCAATCTTATTTTCTATATTGATAAATGTAAAGTTTTGGTGTTTGGGAAAAAATGAATCGGTGCCTGATTGCAATATTTTGGCGAATGGCGTGAAATTGGAACAAGTGGATTAGTTTGTATATTATTTGAGTAATGTAATTTCGAATGATGGAAGAATTTATAAGGAAAGTGAAAGAAAAATATCTGCTGGTTATAAGATTTTGGGTGCTTTAGGAACGTTTGCAGGGAATGTGTCTGTTTCAAGAGATGCAAGATTGAGTGTATACAACGGAGTACTTGCACCTGCATTGATGTATAGTAGTGAATATACGACGGGGCTGCAGAAGCGTAAACGGAGAGTGGCTGTTATAGAAATGAGATTTTCGCATGATGTTTGTGGGTACACCAGAAATTGGTGTGTGAAGAATGTAATAATGGGAAGAAAATGGAGATGAGTAAGTTACGTTGGCATGTGGAACGAATTTCAAATTGTGTTCCGGAAAAATGGGACTTTTTTTATTGTTAATGTTAGAAAAAACTCCAAAAGAAAAACCAGTTTTCGCTTCAAAAAAAAATTTCGTTGACATTGGAAAAGTTTCGGTAATGTATACGGAGTGCGAGTGATCAAAAAATTGAGGAATCATCTAGATGATGAAAGCGCATTTTTGACAGCTCATGAATGCTTGTTACTTCAGAGATTTCGCAAATTACCATCTCCCACAATTACTGAGCTTAAAATCAAGCAGTTTGGGCAAACTTACGAAACAGCAGCTTCCATTTAGTACTAGTTTCAAGTTGACTATTTGATATGTACATAATTTATGCATGTACAAACTCAAAAATACCTTTTAATCTTCATTGTTTAGTTATTGACTGACGGGAGGTCAAGTGCTATACCTTAAAATAATAATTTGATCTTTATCAAAGCTATATAAAAAAAATACACCAAAAATAAACAAATTTTCATCCAATAATAATAATTCATTCTAATAAGCTCCAAATTCGCGTCAAACAAGTCATTGAATGAATCCCGGACAGATTTGACAACTGTACATAATAATAGTGACACCCGCGGGGAAAGTAGTAACTAAATTTTTATCTACTTTAATAAATTTTAGTTGCCATATCCCGGATGTCATATATATCTATGAGCATTGTTTCACTTGAAACAAGTAATTGAATAATTTAATCTTCCACAATTACTGAGCTTGAATTAAAGCAATTTGTGCAAACCTACGAAATAGCAGCTTTTATTTAGTACCAGTTTCAAGTCTGTAAATAGTATAGTTGCTGAGAACTCAGCGTCACGCCAGCCAGCCAGACAGCCAAAGTGAATATAATAGCGCTTTTTTCCAAAAAATGCGCTAAAAATTCAAATGAGATAAATAGTACAGGAGTAAAGTACCACAAATATTTATGATATGAAGTAAATTTATTAAAAAAAGTGATTCAATTGAACATGCATACAAAAAAATCTGATGTCACCATATATGACTGTATGAGTGTATTCCGAAATTGAACCACGGTAACCGCGGCTACTTTTTCGATAACCGGTTACGTTACGGAACGCGGTTGTCGAAATTTTTGGTTACTTTCTTGTAACCAAACTAACCGCGACTAGTTAAACCATAACCGTGGTTGAACCGTAACCACAATCTTGGTTTGTTTTCGGAATATAGTATTACTTGTACACCTTTTGACTGATTAATTGACAGATGACACAGACATTGATATAGGATATTGGGCAAAATCGATTGCAACCAAAATTTGAAGTGATTATTTTGACGCTACAATTCTTTAGAAAGCTAGCAGTCTCAATATTAAATTTTATCATTTTATGGCCAATAGCCATGGGCGTAGCTAGGGGGAGGCAAAGGTGGACGGTGCCCACCCTACAAAACTCATTGCCCATCCTACAAATTTAGCTCCTTAGTCAGACTTTCAATTTTATTGCAGAGGCACCGCTTTTGGTCCAAGAAAATTAGCAAAAAAAGGTTTCTTTTCCAGAAGTTAGCAATTATTTTCTAGCAAAAAATTTAATATACCTCAGGAGCTATTTTTTTCATCAAAAAATTTCAAAGAAAATTTCATATTTAAATTGCCTGCAAAATGATCTATTGTACGATATTGATTCTCCTCAGTGAATGAGAAATCATTATATCCAAATATAAAAATCTAACAAAAATCAATTATATTCCAAGAACTACGCATTTTGTCAACAAATATGTTCAGTGATAAAATTTGATACGAAAATTTTTGTAGGCAATTTAATTATGAAACTCTTTTCTATATATTTTTCTTTTTTATAGAATCAATAGTTTCCGAGATAATTTGGATTATTTGCTGAAAAACGCGAATATAACCGTGATGCACCTCTCAAATTCTGGTTGGGACATTGATACCTTAATAAATATCCCTAAAGCTATTTCTCTGCAAAAAATCTTGCTGACTTCTGAAAAAAACCTCTTTTTGCTGCTAATTCTCCAGGAGAGTGAATGAGCTCCATAACCTCGAGGCATCATCCACTTATTTCTTATTAAATTGCTTTTTTGCTTCCATACGTCGATTCTACTAAAAAGTTGAATGGAATTATCGAAACTAAGATCTTGCATTAGCTATTCAGCTAATCGGCTGCCTTCCCTAGGAAAATTTGCTAGCTACGCCAATGCCAATAGCTTCGAATTTATGCGAAATATTGTAGGCAATCATTCAGATGCTACAGCAGACTGAAATACCAAATTTCAATATTCTACACCTAATCGTTTCGAATTTATGCGAAAAATTCCAAAAGACTGTCAAGTAAAATGCACTTCGGGCTCGATGGATCTCAAGAAAAATAAGATCTAGACGGTATAATCGTCCTAAATACTGAATTCCAACAATCCACGTTCAATCGTTTTGGATTTATGCGGAAAATTCAAAAAATGTTTCGAATAACGTGCTCTTCCGGCTTAGTCGATAGCAATCATAATGCAAAGTATACAACTAGATATTATAAAAGTGCCTAATACAAAATTTAAATATTTTACGACTGATTGTTTAGAATTTATGCGGAAAATTCAAAAAGTCTGTCATATAAAGTGCATTTCCGGCTCAGCCGATTGTTACAAAAATAGAAGATGACCATTGAGATGATACAGCAATTTCAAAAGCTAAATTCTAGTATCCTATGGCCGATCATTCTAAATTTATGCGGAAAATTAAAAAAAAGTTTCAAGTACAGTGCACTTTCGGTTCAGCCGATCGCAATCATAATGCAAGATGTTATAGAAGTTCTTTATACGAAATTTCAATATGCTATGGCGGATCATTCTATATTCATGCAAAAAATTCAAAAAAAGTTTCAAGTAAAGTGCACTTCTGGTTTGATCGATTCATACAAAAATAGCAGATAACTATTCTGATATTAGATCAAGTTCAAATACTGAATTTCAGTATCTTACGGCTGATCATTCTGGATTTATGCGAAAAATTCAAAAAAAGTTTCATGAAAAGTGCACTTCCGGTACAAGCGATTGCAACCATAATGCGAGGTGCAAATCAACACCTTATATCAGTCTTAAATACAAAAATACCGACATCAAGCCGAAAATAATCAAAATGGATTCAGGGATGCTCAAAACGGATATTTCCATCAAAATCTGGAAAATGTTTCTCACGTACCAGTCGTCAACATTAATTTTTAAATTAATCTAAATGAATTTCGTTCGAATCTTCTTAATGCCTTATTCATAATGAAAGTAAAGTAACGTTTCTGTAAAACATTTTTTAGAGTTGTATATTCGATATGTCCATTTGGCTTTTATGTCACCCGGTATTATTTTGCTGGAAGATTCATTTTATATTTCTCAAACACATATGTTCAATTTTGTGGTTTTAAATCATGTTGAAAAACGTTGATGTAAATCAGCATTCAAGGTGCCATCTACAAAGAGTAAATGTCAACCCTTTTGGCTGAAATGGGTCTCCAAATTTATTTCTTCTTGAGCTCTCATAACTAAGCTTTTATTATCACCAAAACTAACTTCAAGTATAGTTTCGTCACTTTATAGTATGAAATGATTAAGAAATGGTAGAATGATGAAGTCCTGTACTATGAAGTGACTAACTCAGATTTGAATTTTACGTTTTGATAGTAAAAAACTCAAGATCTATAACACTAATGCCTAATTTCATGACTGGGAGTTAAATTAAACTGCGTTTCGATTTATTCAATTCATTTGATTTGCTAGTGCCGACACAGAAAATGGAGAAATTAATATTGTTATCAATAAAATGAACCGTTTATACTGGATTAATTTAACTCAAGATTCTATCGGCCATAAATTGTTTCCGACCTCTGTGATAATTTGGGGATCTGCCAGCTAAAGGAGTTGACAAATTATATTTCACAGACGGCTGGTAAATACATGAATATTTTTCAAAACGACCTAAAATACAAATTGGAAAAGTAATAAAGAAGCTCCGAACACAGTCTCCAAAAAAAATTACAAACAATTCAATTCAGATGATTAATTTGACACTATCAAGGCGATAATAAGTCGAAAAAGCGATGTAACGTAGTTATAGTTCTCTATTTTGGAAATATTAGGAACTACTCAGAATTTTTTTTTTGTTACTCAAAATATAGTTCAATATGTCAAAATTAAATTGGAAAATATGTTCAATTTCGGGTTCGGTGCACTTATCATACATACGATTTCTTAAAAATACATTATTTTGCTAGTTAGACCAACTCACTGAGAGCACAATGGGCACTTGGGACTTCAAGGACAAAAATCATCTTTCAAGATCATGATAGGTAATTATTTTGTCAAGACTTTTATGTAATGATTATTATAAGTACTCACCGACAAAGACGACCATTCTAGCTTCCGACAGGCCAAACATTCAAATAATGCAATTTCGCAAAATCGTAATTTTCCAGAATTTTAAACACAGCACAAAAAGGAAACAAACGTAACTATTTGTATCGTTGTCATGTCAAAAAATAACGAATCAAAAAATTTTTGTCCCAAAAATTTTGCAAATTATATGATGTGAACCATTACATAATAAATTGATATTACAACAGCTAGATATATAACTAAAAAGACAGTAACATATATACAAAGAAAAATGCGGAAATATCCTGCCATAAAGCTTTTATAGTATCAAACTACAGAATGAAGAAAACGGAAGTATTCACAAAAAAATGATAGGAAAATAATTTATTTCAATCTTTTAACAAATATATGATAACAATAAACATTTTAAATATATATTATTATATAAAAATTTGAAATAGCCGTAAATTTTATATTTGATCAGTTTATTTTTCTAATATTGCTATTATGCTTTTTTTTCTATATAGTGGAAATTCATATATCTTCCTAGCTGAATTAGTTGTGCACCTTCATTCGTCAAATGGCATGCGAAAAGTAGCATATTTCGCGGTTGAACCACCCAAGCAAATCGCATGAACATCATGGAATATAAACACAACGCTGAAAATAAAAACTTTTAATTAACCAAGTCATTAGGGAGTATATATTTATATATTAAATAATGTCAAGGGCAATGTAAATGTGCGCAAATATGAATATATAACGTGCTATTTGAATAAAGAAATTGTACTTACCAACGGTCATTTTCCCACTGATAATTTTTGGATCCTTTCGAGTATCTGAAATTGCTGCTATAGGTATGCCCCAGTTAGCTACTGGACCCCAAAAATGCGTGCTAAAGTAATAGAAAATAATCGTTTATATACTATAATTACTTTTGTAAGATTAATTTACCTGCATAAATAACTTCTAAATTCCTTGCTTTTTAATTCATTGACAAGTTTTCTTGCTATTGAACCCATTGTACTAAAATTTATAAGTTAAAATTAAAGTAATATTGTAAAAATTAGATTTTAGGTTGTACGAATTGTCAGTACACCGTCATCTGTGTAATGTGGAGACAGTTTTCAAAGTCAAATTGAATATTACCCCCTCTTTTAAAAGTCTGATCCCATTTCCCCACTAATATTCTACAAAAAAATTAAATTTATATAAAAAATATAAATATTGCACCAAAATGCAGTGAATTTTGCAAAGTAAATAATTCATCCAAAATAAATAAACAAATCCCAATACGAAAATGTCAAATAAAATATATTGGTAACACTGTCTCATGTCAAATGTTCTTGGTGTTGCAGCACTGTTGCGTATTGTCTGTTTCTGATGCTGTGAATCTGTGAATCGAAGTAATTTTTATTAAAACAAGCATTTAGATTTTTATATTTATTTAGATTTATAAATATTATTTTATAAAATCATCATGACAACTTTGGATGAAAGAGCAGTGTTCGCCAAACTTGAAGCTCTCAAAGAAATCAGGTAAGATTTTAAAAATCCAGCATTTATTTGTGCATTTCGTAAATAATCAATAACATAAAAACTAAAATTATTATAGGTGCAAGACAGTACAATTAGAAAAATTGAAATCGCGAATAGTTAAAGAAATTGAAACAACAGATCAGGAAGAAAAATGCTTACAAGAATACAAACAAGAAATGGATTTATTGTTACAAGAAAAAATGTCACATGTAGAAGAGCTTCGACAGATTCATGCGGATATTAATGCTGTAAGAAATTATTTCTATTTTAGCACATGTATGAGTTTTCTAAAAATGAAGTTAATTGTACAAAACAATCGCACACTCGTGATTTTTAACAATATTCTCTAAAACATACATAAAAATCAGTACTTAGACTTTTTAGAAAAGTGGGATGTTTTATTGTCCCTTTAGCATCTGTAAATGGGCCGTCGGCCCAAGCTAGCAAGTATGCATACTAACACTACTCTTGTTCACACATTTTGTTTTTTAGAAAATAAGTAACGTCTGGCGGGTTTGGAATCTTGGACTAATAGTTTTGATTTTATTTTTTTACTGGAAAAAATATATATATTAACTTTGAATTTAGATGGAAGGTGTGATAAAAAATTCAGAAGAAAGTCGCATTAGAGCTTTAAATGCAGCAACTCGCATTCATGAGGAATACAGACCACTTAAATCCGAAATTGACCGTCTTAGGCGGGATTGCTTAGGGCTTGAGCGTCTCCCAGAACTCCATGAAGAAGAAGGCTCAATTATTACAGCGGAGTACGTATTATTTTTACAAATTTTTCTCATTTAAACTGATTAGTTTGTTGTCAAACCGCAGCCGATTTGCTACCCATTTCTACTCGCCGACGAAGATGCACACCCAACAGTTTATTACAAAATCTTCAGAATGGACCAGACCCCTGACGTCAACAGATGGGCCCTTGGGATCTCTAGCGCCACCTATGCCACCCACATTTCTTCCTCCACCTTCTCCATTGCGCCTAGTAGCCAATAAGCCAGATACATCACGTTCCGGCTCTTCAATAAATTTGTCGGCTCAGCAGGGACCACCTACTCCTACCTTCAGGTCCGACTTTGTCAATCTGAGGTTCGATTTGTTTCATTTTTATTATTTTAAAGGTGCAAAGTACAAACAATTCTGTATAAATTAGTATTAAACTGTATTCAAAAAAAAGTTTTATTTCAAATTTACCATGATACAAGTATAAAAATTTATTTATTTACAATTGTGGTTTGAAATAGTGTCATTAGAAATTTTTAAAGAAAATACGTCACGAATCGAAGTAAAAGCAAGTAAAACATGGTGAAATATTTAAGCGGCGAATTAAAAACAATATATGCAAGAAAATACAATTTTGATCAAATAATATTCAATAATTATTATGTTTTCTATTGTGCAATACCTTTTAAATAATTGTTTAATTTATAATGACAATTAAACTCATTTTTAAAAATGCAGTAACATTTTTGGCGTCCAAGTTGAAATATGGAATATTTTTCGATAAAAATAGTCTTTATTGAGAATATAACAATTGAATTAGTGCTGAATTTGTAGCATGTGACGTCATGAATCTAGTGACATTATTTTATGACATGCAATATTAACAAGACGTCAGATACTCATTTATTTGTCAATATCTTAGATTTTTGTACTTTGCATTAAGTTTTAATAATTTTTATTTCTTCAATTGTTTTAAGGTGACATTATAGAGTTTAATTTTTATTTTTTCCTATTTTACAGACAACAACCACCCCCAATGAAATCATGTCTCAGTTGTCATCAGCAAATTCACCGAAATGCACCAATTTGTCCATTATGTAAGGCTAAATCAAGATCTCGTAATCCAAAAAAACCCAAAAAGAAAGATCATTAATTGAAGCTGTTCATATGTTTGCTAGAACAGCTATTCATTCGCGGTATTTTCTGTTTTATGTTGTATTGTCAGTTCGTTTATACTTTATAGGATAGCGCTTTTCTTGTATTGAGAATGTTTCAAATTAGCTATAATTTTTGCGATTTTTTTTTATACATGTGATTTTTACTTATTTTAGGAGTACTGAGATTTTTTTTAATGTAGTTCATATTATAATTGTGCCAATAATTGTAACTTATATTTGTGCATTGATAAAAAATGAATAAAAGAAAATTATATAAAAATTGTGAAATTTTGCTATTAGAGGCCCTCTTTCGCTCTGGACAATTCTTAACTCTTATAAAAAGCGCATAAAGCATTACATACATACGAGTATAAACGTATACTGTACTATTATTTATTTATTTTCAACATCACTTGAAATAAACTGATTCTTCAACTATCAAACATAAATAATAGTTTTTGAATTTTATCACGAAACTGGGATTGTTTTAAATATAAAACTAAAATTTGTTTGGTTCCCTTGTAGTTAATAAATTCTATTACCAAAAATAATTACAGAAAAACATCCTTAATTTTAATTTCGGCGCTCAATTGTTCATGTCGGCATTTAAAAAATATAAGTTGGTAAGACTGACGCAAAAATCGATTTACGAATTTTGACATCATGTGGTTCGTCGGCGGTCGGCCATTTGCATTTTAGTTAATGTTGTGGATTAGTGGCGTGGTTCTGAATTATCAAATAAAACGTAAACTGTTATAAAATACTGATTGTCGCTTTATTAATTGAGATTCACAATGGGCTCAAGACACAGAGATAGAAGTAGTAGAGACCGAGAAAGAGGTCGTGATCGCGATCGTGACAAAGACCGCGACCGTGATCGTCGTGAGAGGAGACGCAGTAGGGATCGCCATCGGGAACGAAGTCGCAGAGATCGTAGTCATGATAAAAGTAGAGATAGAAGCCGTGACAGAAGTCATGGCAGAAGCAGAGAAAAAAGTAAAGAGAAAAGTCCTGAGCCCGATGGGCAAAAATTACTGGCGGAAACTTTGGCTACGATCGCGGCGTCTCGAAACTATGCGAATCTTATTGCTGCTAAGGAGCAGGAGGAGCTGGAGGCGAACATGACACCAGGTGAAATAATTTATTGAATAATTTTGTTGTTAGACTAATGTATTTATCAACAGAGGAGCGTGAGAGGGAAGAAAGGCGTAGGCGAAGAAAAACCAGATGGGGAGGTAGCGAACACGATAAGACTTTTATTCCTGGGATGCCCACTATTTTACCAGCTTCATTGAACAAGGAGCAAGAAGTCGCCTACTTGCGTAAGTTCAATATTAAATCATCCAACTTTTTTCTCTCTTTATTTTGTCTGGTACTGAATAGAAATAGAAGCAATAGGCTATATATTTAATTATACAGCTTGTATTACAGCTAACTTTATAAGTTTATAAATAATTTTGTATCAAATATTCAAATAGCTGTTTGAAGGTAGGTTTTTACGTTTTTTTCTTACAGTGTATACAATTGCATAGAATATTTATGGGAATATCTTTTAAAAATTATTTTTATTCCAATAATTGAATTATATATTTTTTCTTGACTTTGTAATAAGTAATGCAGTATCTTCTACATGAGTCAATATACTGGAGCGGAATATTTGATGGCTTACCGACAAATAAATTATTAGGTGTAGAAAGCAATCATTTTGCGTTGAGCTCTGAAATTTGCGGTTGAAGCATTCAAAATGAGCGAAGCTCGGGGCGCTTTACTTCAAATAAGCAAATAACACATATTTTTTTTTTAAAACGTATTAAATTTAAATTTCTGCTAAAGCACGAAACTAACAGCTTTATTATCCAGCTTTTCGGACATTTTATCAAATGTTGATTTAGTACTATTGATTTCGTTATTATATTTTGTTACATTGTTGTTAGTTTAATATAATACTTCATTAATCCATTCCATCACTTGACATCAGAAATTCAATTAAAAATTTCAAATTGGCAAATTTTTTCTTCATCTCAATAAAACTTAATATATTTTACTGAATTTATTTATAGAAACAGCTTAGTTGTTTAAGTAGCTCAAATATTTTAAATTTTTCGTTCCGACCGAAATAAGTATTCTTGTTGATAGTATTTTGGAGCATTTTTATTTGTATTTTGTAATCTGAAGAATAATATCCCAATTATATTGATGTAATTAGTATACAAAGCTCGTTGAGGTGAAATTTTGTGATAAAATCTCTAACTGTTGGGCATTTGCCCCTTTCTAACCCCTTTCATTGCAGTTCAACTTCAGATTGAAGACGTCAGCCGAAAACTTCGATCCGGAGACCTCGGGATTCCAGCAAATATTGAAGAAAGGTGCCATACGATTTTTCGTCTTGAGTCTAATCTTGATGCCCGTATTCACACCGCCAGTTGTGGTTCCCTTCTGATTGGTTTGACCAAGTCACACACATAAATTTACCTATTTCTTATTATGTTTCAACTAATTGAAATTACAGCAATTTTACAAACAGCTGAGGTTATTGGTTTCCAAATTTTTAAAGACAATTAGTGTTGGAAATAAACAAATTATTTGTAAAATGGAAATCATAGCCCGGTTGTGTACATAAATTAGCAATCATCAAATAATTAATCAGTATTTTTTAGATGTGGATTTAATTCGTTAGAGCAATCACATGAATAATGAGTAGTTTTCTTTCAGCATCCGAATCAGCAAATGCGAAACTAATAATTTTTTTTAGCTTTAATCAATAAATTTTTATTGCAGCAATTTAATTATTAACCAAAATTGTTTCAGTTATACGACAGAATAGCATAGCGACATTATTATGAATATTAATTGAACAATTTCTTTTATAGAATTCACCACCTAAATTTTCATTTGCTAGAAGCTGATTATTAAAATTCTTTTAGAGCTGTTTAAATTTCCAAAAATGGGCTTAATATTTATTTTATTTTTTTACTTTCTCATCTACACGTCAACAATGTTTCTTAAATGTTTTAAGTGCAGTGTCCCATAATATTTACACTAACAATTTTCGTCTTATTAAATATATTTTTTTGGTTTATCAACGTTTTAAATTGATGAGCCTACATTGAAATCTCATTATGAGATTTTTTCACCCTTAAAATATACCTAAACGTCAAACAAATTAATTTTGAATATGTGACGCTGCCAATGTATTTATTGTTTAATAACGCCTTAATTGATGGCATTAGACCCAAGTATAATCCCAGAATTGAATTCTTCTTCTAGAAAGTCGCCTTAATTAGCATTTTGATTTAAAATTATATTGTTGCGTTTTTACAAAATTTGGCCCTTTCTAAATTTATTAATTCACATTTGTTAATTGCGTATAAATAATCGAAAAATATTGGTGTAATGGCAATTTGTAGCGTTTGCACTTGGATAATTAATCATTTTAATGAAAATAATTAGAATTGAAATAATTTCAGCAAACAGTGCAAATGGCTATAAGTATTTTGGGATATCTATTTATTTGATTCTTTTGAAGTGTACTAATTATCACACAGTTTTTCTCTGCATTGTTTTCGTGTGCACTTAGCCCATTCAATCACTTTTAGAGTCTTTAGTTTTTAAAATGGAATAAAAACATTCTTCTCTCAAATTACGGCGTTTGAGTTTGAGGGAGGAACAAATTGAACTCCAGTCAGTAATTTTTAAATGTTTGTCTGTGCAGATCTCCTTCGCCTGAGCCTATCTACAGCAGTGATGGCAAAAGGTTGAATACGAGAGAATTTCGTACAAGGCGGCGTTTGGAAGAAGATAGACATGCTTTAGTCTTGAGAATGATGAGCATGAATCCTGAATATAAACCGCCTATTGATTATAAGTAAGTATCTATTACATGGTCGTTCAAAAATATATTTAAAAAATTTATTATTGATATTTGCGTTTCGTTTCAGACCGCCTGTAATCCGAGTTCATGATAAAGTTATGATTCCACAAGAAGAACATCCAGAAATAAATTTCGTGGGACTTTTGATTGGACCGCGTGGCAACACTTTGAAAAGTAAGAATCATTTCTTTAAAACTTTTTTTTTTCTATTAATTTAATAATAATTTTGTAGCAATGGAAAAAGAAACTGGTGCAAAAATTATTATCCGTGGTAAAGGCTCTGTAAAAGAAGGAAAAGTTGGTCGAAAAGATGGACAACCCCTTCCTGGAGAAGATGAACCATTACATGCTTATATTACAGCAACTAATCCGGAACATGTCAAGAAAGCAGTTGAACGGGTAAATTATTTGCTTATTACTTTTTTTCCACTGCTTGCTTGCTATAATTAGTAGATGAACTATACATAAAGTAAAGAATATGTTTTTTTTTTTTACTTGTAAACGTCTGTACGCTCTGTATTGAGTATCAGCGATATTGTAGCCACTAAACATCGCACAGAAACAAGTGAGATATCTAGATATCCGACACTTGTCTGCTTCTACCAATTGAGGTCAGTTGAACTAATGACGTCATACTTGAACGTGGCGTGAGTTCGTATGAACAGTGTGATTTCAATTAGTGGAGATTTTCGAATTAATATATTTTTCAAATACGTCGAAGTAGAAAATTCGTTCGGTTGTCATTTGGGTCTGAATAGAAGAAAAATGTTTTTAAAATTTTATTATATGGTAAAATTTTTGAGTATCTCCTAAAAAGAATCGCTAATTTTATATTAATGGCCACTTTACACGATCATATTTTTACATAAAATTTTATATGTATTTCTTGTCATATTTAATAATTCATAGCTGCACTTTACACGATCAAATATTCCCAGAATATTTGATAGCATGACAACGACAGCTAATATATTTATGGTGGCAATACTTTACTGGGCGCAACGAACAACTTTATTTGTATTTTTGTTTCGTGTAAATTTATTGGACACTTGATAAAGATGTAGTTTTGTCTATACAACATTATCAATTTCGATGTATTTTCTTAATTTTACATCTTTTATAATAATTATAATTTTTCACAAAAGCCAGAAAGATATTGACATTGACATTGACACATAGCACACTGACAAGGGAATGCAATCCCAATCTCGCGGGATCTCGATCTCGCAGGATCTCGAGCTAATCTACGAGCTCAATCCCGAAGTGCAAATTGGGCGAGATATCGCGAGATTGACGAGATTGCCTCTTTCAATAATAGCAGACGATTTGAAATAACGTGTTGCTGCTGCTGCTGCTGCAAAAGCCAACACGACTCTACTAGAGGAATTAGAAGAGACTCTTAAGGACATTTAAACGTCTTGTTTTGCATGTTTCTACAACTACAAATATACTAGTCACTCACAAAGAAAGAGATGAATCTCTGTGAGTGTGGGGAAACAAGGAGCGGGCACATAGCAGATAAAAGAGGATGTCGTTTTTCTAGAGTTGCCAATCCTGTTTCCCGAGGATATGTCCTGGTTTTTGAGGAGACTTGGGCTGACCTGGATAGTTTATAGGAAACGTCCTACATTTTTTGGAGCGTTAGAAATCACTGAAGAATGGTCATATTATAATTCAATCATTCATTTCTTATATAATTTTATTGAATATACGTCCATTAACAATTGTAATAACTATTATTTGAGTCTCATTGACCCTCTTTTCATTGCGTGGATATCGTATTACTAGGAATTAATTACTGCTCATGTTCTACTGCGCTTTTAAAATGAAATATCCTGATATTTCTACCTTGAAATTTGTGGATGGAGCCTCTACATTTTTCGGACAGCACTATCAGTACACCTTGTTTTTCATGGATTTATTTCCAAAATCACCCCTAGAGCAAGATTTTCAAATGGAGGATTTTGACAGTAGCCTACCTAGGTATTTCATTTTTGTTAATTTGAAAACTTATAGTGGTATTAGTTTTAAAAAAAAGCAGCTAGTTATTTTATTTAGTAGGTAAGGGTTATGAAGAGTAAATATTTTTTCAATTCAATGTTGCGTCTCACTTAATTACATAACATTCTGGGCAGTTTTCATCGGGCCTTAGTTTTCCGAATGAAAGCAATGTAGTTTTTTAAAAAGTCGAGATCTCGAAAATATCGAGATTTCGCGAGATCGAAATTTCTAGTCCTACGAGATCTCGAGCTTACGATCTCGGTTCGAGATTGCATTCCCTAGACAGCTGCTTCAATCATAATAAGAATGTTAATGCTAAACGTGATTCACACAAGCCAGCAACCGCGGTCTCCAAAGTCTCTAGATATCACCAAAATTTGATGAAAATGGCCTTGAAGAATTTGAACGTGCTATATTCCAACTATTTTTACAACTTCTTATGACCACTTTACACGGTTATAAATAATAGAAGTTGTATAAATAGTTGGAATATAGCATGTTCAAATTTTTCAAGACCATTTTCATCAAATTTTGGTCATATCTAGGGACTTTGGAGTTCGTGGTTGCTGGCTTGTGTGAATCACGTTTAACATTTAACCTCATTCTTATTATAGTTCAAGCAGCTGTTAGTGTGCTATGTGTCAATGTTAATATCTTTCTTGTTTTCGTGAAAAATTATTATAAAAGATGTAAAATTAAGAAAATACATCGAAATTGATAATGTTGTATAGACAAAAATAAATATTTATCAAGTGTCTAATAAATTTACATGAAACAAAAATACAAATGAAGTTTTTCGTTGCTCCAAGTCTAAAGTATTAGCTGTCACTGTCATGCTATCAAATATTCTGAAAATATTTGATCGTGTAAAATATAAATTATTAAATATGACAAGAAATATATGTATAATTGTATGTATAAATATGATCGTGTAAAGTGGGTATTATTGAACAATGCCATTCTGTAAATTTTTGTCGCTTTACACGGTCAAATATCATTGAACAAGAAGATTTTGTAAAATTACATGTATATTTATAACCATGTAAAGTGGGCATAAACTTGAGGAAACGTTGAATAGAGGAGTTAGAAGCTCCTGCCGATTCTAAAAAATCTCTAAGGGCCTTGTCCCACCAAAGTTACGCGACAGCGACGCAACAACGACCCGATGTCGCCAGTGTGTATCTTTCATGTTCAACCCATTGTTTATATATATCGCATACCCACCAACGCTGAAGCAAAGAAAAATTCAAGCTGCATGTCGGCTTCTTGTTGCCGAGCGACTCGACAGGTCAGATTTGAAGCAACGTCGAAGCTGTGTGTCCGGCTGTATTTTGCATTTGGTGACGAAAAAGAAAATGACACAACAGAAAAATGAACATGAATTCTATAAAAAACTGGTGGATGCTGTTGAAAAAGATACTTGCTTATACAACAACAAATATTCTATTTTTTTGGTTTCTTGCAATGGAAGGATGCATCCACCATTTCCTTCTCTTAGGCTTTTTAGTTTTTTTCTATTTCTTAAGTACCAGTACATTGCAATCACATCGTCGTCTTCACTTGATGACATTGTTCACTGAATTGAATGTAGAAAACACGTTGCTTTGGTGGGACAACTCCATGTCTCCTGCTTGTGTCATGTCGAAATCGTATCGCTGTCGTGTAGCTTTGGTGGGACAAGGCCCTAATGTGTAGCACCAAGCGATCAAGAGTTTCTAGGATGCATTGTAGGAGAATCTCAATCTATTTCTTTAAAAAGTACACATATCTCAGTTTCAAGACGTATTTGATTATGATGAAGATGAAATTGAAAACTACGTCTGTGGCCTGTCCGTCGAAACATTTTTTTTCCGCTTTTTCTACATTACTTCTATGTACGCGCACACATAGACGTTTTCACGCCGCACGCTAATATTTCAAATAATGTCTATCAGATGTTTCCAAAGGAGGACTGATGAGCTTGAGTGGGTATAAATTCATTGAAATCTGTCTGTATGATTAAATTTGACATAGATATATTAAAGTGTATGTCAAATCAATTAATTTTTTGATTTATTGTTATTTAATAGTAATTTTTTATTTAGATCAAGGAGGTAATTCGCCAAGGTGTAGAAGTACCAGAAAACCAAAATGATTTGAGAAGAATGCAACTGAGAGAACTGGCCCAATTAAACGGCACTTTGAGGGAAAATGAAGGCATGCGATGCAACAACTGTGGTGCTTCCGACCATAAATCGTGGCTGGTAGGTTTCGTTTTTGTTTGGTAGCAAATATTGATTCATAATAAAAAGTGATGTTTGTAATAAAAACTACTTTTGATTTTGAATCATTGTTTTCTGAAGAAGATCCTTGGTTAAAGGATCGAAACGTCAAAGTTTTAAATAAATATACAGAATTTAAAATCAAAAGTAGTTTTTATTCAATAAAATTATGAAAAATGCATAGATTATTAATGTTTGTAATATTTTCAATTTATTAGCATATCTAAATTTTCAACTTTTTAAACAAACAAAATTTGATTCTAGAGCCTTGGAAAAAATGGTGGTAAGGTGTGATCTAATTTGTTGAAATATTTATATTGTATTTATTCTGAAGCCTCCCGAACACTTGATTCAAATAAAGGCACAGTAAATTGATAAAAAAAATCTAAATATTTAAATAGAAATAATTATATGTTAATCACGAAATTTATGTATTATGAGGTTTGAAATGTTTGAAATTCAATTGAATTCTTTATTTTGTCTCCAGTGTCCAGATAAACCAAACGTCACCAACAATATCGTTTGCTCAAGTTGTGGCGGCGCAGGTCACATTGCTCGAGATTGTCGTCAGAAACGTCCTGGACTCGGTGGTCCTCCTCAACCGGGCGACAAGGCCAAAATCGATGAAGAATACATGTCGCTCATGGCTGAGCTTGGTGAAGGTCCACCTCCTGATTTTATAAACGGAAACGCCCCGCGTCGCACAAACGGCGCAGCTCCTTTCAACATTTTCGAGCGTAATCCTATGGCCCCGCGTGCCATTTTGCCAGGAGTGCGTCCAGATATGACCCCTCAGATGATGCCCCCATGGCCTCAAGCTCCACCTCCAGGTATGCCATGGCAACCTGCAAATTGTCCTCCTGGTCTGCTGCCTCCACCACCGCCACCAGGAGCATCCAGTCCCCCTAATGTACCTCCCTTGATGGGATGGATGGGGGCGAACAGTCAACCACCTCCACCGGGAGCTGGTGGTCCCCCTACTCAGCTACCGCCTCCTACTAGAATGCCTGCAGCTCAGGCAGGAACTTGGCAGCAACCGCCTCCAGGAACTATGCCGCCTAGAGGTCCACAATTCCAATGGCCCCCGCAACAGAATCAGTGCATGCCACCTCCTCCACCTGGTATTGATATGAATACACTATTGTCTGCACCACCACCACCTCCACCAAGTTAAGTTTCATTGGACTTGAATTAATACTAAGATTATATTTTAAGAACTTTGAGTTTTATGTGTATGTATCTGATTTTATTAGTAAACTCAATACTTGACAAGTAGATAATACTTGTAGATTTTCAAATAATTGTTTATTATCTAAGAGACAAAATAAAATTGGACGGATCATATATGTATACATGTTTTTTAATAATTTTTTTATAGCGTTACAGCAATTTTTGCTATCTCTCTTCTGCAGACTTTTTCATTATTTTATTCAAATAACTTTACCAAACCTATGCGAAACTGGAGTAATAATAATAATAATTTATGGAACAAGAGTGTAAACTTAAGCATTATGTCGACGCATGAATATTACTGATTGAATGTCATAATATTGGCATTTATGATTTTTCAAGAATGTAGAACAATTGATTATTATTTTTCTAAAGGGGTGATATAAATAAACAATTGACTGATTTCTATTTGAAATGTCTAATCTAGACACTGAAAATAATTATGTGCATGTATTTTTGAATAATTTCCGTTCGAATAATTCCAATAAGTATCGTGGTTATATGCAGTTTTAAATAGGATGCTTGAAATAAAACATTCAAAAACTTATAAACAATATTTATTTACTCGATTACTAAATTTAAATATTTGTTAAAAAAGTGCACACTACCAAATCTCATTATCGAAAATACATCTTCTAAAATTTACGCATAATAAATGCTTTGTAATATTTTATATTTTTAAATACATTGCACAGTTCAAAATAAATATTATAAGCATACAAAATGAAAAACACTGCGATATATTACTAACAATATAAAGAAATTAGCTAACTTATATTAAGGTGAGAATACAAAAAATATTCAACATAGGAATCATAGTCAAAATAAAACTTGTGCTAATCAACGACGATATATCGAATGTGAATGTTTTTCAGATGAACATGGAGGCGAATCATTGAGTAACTATTTCTGAATATAAATTAACAAAATGAGGCTAAGTTAAAAAACAACATCTGATATATTATGACCCTTATCATTTTTCGAAATCGCACAGCAATTAATTTGCATTCACTATACCATGTTTACCGTGTTTCCTTGGCTGTCAACTTTTCAATCAGTTCTTGCAGGGGGGCTAATTCTCGTCGATCAATGAGATTAAATTCCTGAAAAGATAATAATGAACGTGAATCATGGGTACAATGATCTCACCTTTGGATTCGGTTAACAATTACCCAACTTTTAGAGTAAAGTAGGTAAAAGAGCAAATTTTGTTTATGTATGTAATTATAGTTTAATAATTTGCAAATATTAATATTATAAATTGAGTGCTTACTCATCAAACTTATATTTAATAATTAAGAATGTTTCTTACCTGAACGAAGAAGATAAAATGCTTAAAGGAAGTATTTAAATGCGCTTCCTCTCCTAGCTGTACTACTTCACTAAAATGCTGATGATAAATGTGCGCGTAAACCCTAAACAATCTTTTCAAAATTGTTTTGGCAATCGATAAGAAATTTTTTGGAAATGGTACACCTGCAAACAAATAATTTATCAATATTTGGCAGAATTTTCATTGAAACAAGACGAAAACATAGGCATGCAAACAGGAGATTAATAATTTGATAATGAAACTTGCCGAGTTACGAAAATTATTGGTTGAATATTATAATGCTTGTTTACATCTGTATTGCCTGTAATTGCAATTTTCAAACCAAATCAGAACCACACAACAAAACACAAGTTGGCATTTAAATTCCATAATTTAAAGTGTGCAATTTTGACTTATGGGGTTATTATAATGAAATTAATCAAAATAGCTTTACAAATTTTGAGTTTTGGACAATCAATCTGAAAAAATTGGATCCAATATGGCGCCATCGTAATAAAATATAATCACAGAAAAATATATTTGAGATATTTACCTATTTTAGAAGGGAAGAGAGTTTCATCGTCTAACTGGTCTTGGACCCAAGTCATTAAATAATCTATATATTTTGGTGCAGAACATTTTATAGGTTTTTTCACTGTGTGTCCATCAGCCCAATGATATTCATATTTTGGTCCCGCAGACATAATAGGACAGCTATCCTCTGTGCAAAATTCTGTTATTGTGCCATAGAGCATGTTTATTTGATTGAAAAAATCCACAGCTGTAAAAGGATAAAAAAAAATAATTATATTTATATATTTATATTAGTTCACAGTAATGTCTATTTGGACTCGTTATTTAATGGATAGTTTATTGTAATTATGATCCAAGTTAGCCTTCGCCAACAATCTAGGAAATGTTTAATATTCAGACATTTGAATGCTAGCTCATTGTTGCGGATTTTCAATTGTCAGACATTTGAAGCTAGCTCATTGTTGCAAGGTGTTCAATTGTCTGACATTTGACAACTAGCTCATTGTTGGAGGAAAGTATATAAAGCCCCGTGGACTCGTAAAAAAGAAATTATCAATTAATAAAAGTGAATTTTAGCGTTTTTGTTTTTGTGCGAATTGTAAAGTAAATAATTGTACTGTAACCTGTAATATTATTTGAAAACAATGAAATAAAGAAAGACAGTGGATCAAGTTTTGGAAAGAAGCGCTTCTTTAAAAGGTGAGATTACGGGCCAAAGAATTTTTGCAAACCTACATTTGTCATTTGATATTAAGAAAGGAGCTTAAGCAAAAACGTTATTGCAAAAAAAGATGTAGACACTAGACAGCAAACCAGTGGTGGAACCATTGACATTAATACTGACTTGATAATTATAGTCAATTTACCAAGGAAGCTGGACATGTCCCTGATTAGGATGTATTATAGGGACTTGACAGGAACCAAATCAGGCTATTTTTCTGTAGAAATAACATCTGGATCAAGATAACGAGGACTGGGGGTTCAAAAAGAAACGGGATTGCGTCAATGAAGATTCTATGTGGTACCACCGCAAGTTATTTTTCTATTAAGTTCTTTAATTTACTATTTAAAATTCAATGTGCCATTAGATACACATTTGATGAATAAGTAGTTATTTAAGGTACAAGTATGAAAAATTATTCTTTAATGAAAGTTTTGTCAGGTGTGTCTTACAACATTTTATCTTCAGTTGTCCTAATTTGTCATGTATATCACTTTGACAGCCACTAATGGTAGCTTATCAAGCTCAAAATGTTCAAAAGTGAATTAAGTGCTGTAGATAAGTTTCAAGACTCCCCAACATATATAAAATACTGATAATCCTACTGATGAAACCCCAACATAAATTGTGCAGCAAATATGTGTGCAATAAACCTTTTATTGCCACCTTCTTACACTGAAAATTATGTAAAAAAAACTAACTTTTTATACGATTGTAGATAAAAATCTATGACACAATATTAGCTTAATTGTATCACAATATTTTTTAAGAATAACAAATGAAAAAAATAATTAAAAAAACAGTGAGTAGTTCAAACACTTGTAATACCTAAATAATTATGGCAGAAGAATAAGTAAATGTAAATTAAATGTTGGGCAAAAGATAAACAAATGTGTTTCTAGAACTATTAGTCTTTCGATACATTAAAATCAATTAACTTATATTTATAAATGGTTTTTTGGCACTTCGAAAAGATTCAAATCAATTGATAAACTCACTGTTTACTGCAACCCATTCGTTCAAATCTTCACCCTCTGGCAGCATGACAGCTAGGCGAAGATTTCCACTTCCCAGCGTAGCTGCAGCATGTTTCATCAATTCATATTGATGAGTTCCTTCAGGGATGTTTTTCTTTGGTTTGAAAGTTTTGGATGAACGGCTTCCACTAAAATATACAATTAAACGTCATAAATAAAATCAGGTAGTAAAGAAAAAAAAGTTAAAATATTTTTAGAACTATTGTTTAACTAACATTCTGATAAACATTTACTTACAATAGGAAGCTCATATTGAATAAACACTGCAGAACTTAATGTCAGTATGTTTTATTAACTATTATTTAAATGTGATGTTGAAAAAACTTAAAATTCAAACTCTCCTAACACAGCTGTAAGACCTCCATATTTATGTTCTACGAATTGCCAACTTTTGCAATACTATTTAAAAAAAAATGGCAAACTCATCTATACACATTTTTAACTATTTCAATCCTCTAGAAATACATATTTTCCATTATTATCTGGAATGAAAAAAAGTTTTGCAAAAAATCAGGAAGAAAATAAGTTTTTAAATTCATCATTTAGAAATTTTTCCAAAAGATGACAATGGATATTTCGAAAATTATATCGAGGAAGAACAGTATTTTCTGAAAATGAATTGAAATGTCAAAAACTTTTCTGTCGATTTCATTTATTGTTGCCAGCAGTGTTGCCACTTGTAACATAATTATGAAACAGCAATCAAAATAGCCAGGGAAGTGCCGTGTGGCCACAGCCGATTTTTGAAGTAATAACTTCTTTAGGCATGCCGGAAACTTTTTAATAATAATTAAGAAAAAAAAAACGATTACAGAAAATTTGTAGAGATTTTTAAATTCTTATTATTAATATAAAACTTTATTGTATAATAGAAATACAAATAAAATATAATAAAATTAAAATATTAAGTAAAACTTTCTTATCAAGTACAATTCATAATACTAATTAGGTCAATGTATAAAATGAAATGTTTCTGAAACTTATCACTGTTGCAATTGCACATAATTTGAAGGAAATAATCCGTACTGATTACGACATAGGCCTCTCCACCATCCTTCGTCAATCTAAAACAAAGAGAAAAATACAAAAGGATATATTTTGTGATATCAGTTGGAAAAAAATTAATATACCATTTCAACATGTGTAATGATGTCGTCTGGATCAAAAGAAATTTCGTCTTCTGCTGCAGCTTGATAATCATACAAAGCAATAGCTATTAAACCAGTGTCTTCTAATACAACTTCTGTTTCTTCTTCTTCAACAGGTTCTGCTGTGGTTTGTGCTTGGCTGACCGGAAGTTGTTCAACTTCTGGTTGAGATACCTCTTCAGGTTCCTCTAGTTTCTTTTGCTGTTGTTGTTGTCGTAAAGCTTCTAGTTCTTGTTTAACCTTAACAGTGATATAAGCTCATAAAAAACTCCAATTTTATCACAAATATTAAAATTATTACCTGACTATTTGAAGTATTTGAATTAGCTTCCTCAGTCTGCTTACTAAACATCGCTGTTTTCGTTTGATCCAACTGTTTAGGAAGACTTTTGGCTGGTGAGGATTGTAGTTCATTTCGTTGTTCTGTAAAAGCAACTATTTTGGAAGTGTCTAACTTGCGCCTTTCAGGAGTGCCAAGTTGTTCAGGTGTGTCTGAAGCTTGCCGAGCGAAAATTTCGGTTTTGGAATGATCCAGTTGCTTAGGAACATGTTCAGAATTTCTGGTCTCTTGAGCTTGGGGCTGAGTGAATATGGCTGTCTTTGCTTGGTTGAGCTGGCGAGGAGCAGGTTTGGATGTATCATTTTTTAAGTTTTCTTTTTCCTCACTTGACTAAAAATAATAAACAATTCATATTTTTTTCATTGATGGTTTCATCATAATAATAACTCACCATATTTTCGAATTTGGCCCTCAATACACCAGAATTCGCCCCAGAAACATCAGGCTTGGTTCTTGTGTAGGTTGTGCCCACTTTTTCAGGTTCCTCATTGAAAGTAGCGGCTGACTTGTCCATACGATCAGTTTGGACACCAAATTTACCTCCAAAACCAATTTTATGATCGGTTTGGCTTTCATGTTTTTGTGGTGCTTCATGGTGATCCCAACCAACAGCGCATTTGTCTTGTCGGTCTGCCTGGACACCAAATTTGCCTCCAAAACCAACACTGTAATCTACAGCAAAATAGAAAATTGTAATGAACTGTTAGATTCTTATTGAATCGCTAAGAAATCAGTTTACCTTTTTGTGAATCATGTTTGTTAACTTTTTCGATATGATCCCATCCAACCGCAGACTGATCTTGTCTGTCCGTCTGTACACCAAACTTTCCACCAAATCCTGTAGCATAATCTTTCTGCGACGGATGTTTTTCAACTTTTTCCTTATGATCCCAGCTTACTGCACTCTAAAATAGTTATGTTTCATTAGATGAAATAATGGTGAGTTCGAGGTGAGTCATATTCGAGTCAGTGACAATAAAATATTATTTCTAGTAGATGAAGGGCAAGTCTATTTTTATGTACTGAGAGAAAGCGTCAAAATTAAATACATATTGCAATATCTGCTTCAATCAACAGAAAACGGAAAAAAATGCTAGGTCAGCAATTCGTAATGACTTACTTTGTCTACTCTGTCTGTTTGTAAACCGAACTTTCCACCAAAACCTGTGGCGTAGTCTTTCTGCGAAGCATGTTTCTCAAGCTTGACTATGTAATCGTGTCCAACTGCAGATTTATCCATTCTGTCAGCTTCTATTCCGAATTTACCTCCATAACCGAAGGAAGGATTAGCACCTTCTTCCTTCTGTTTCTTCTTTATATTTGCATCTGACTGCTCTGTCTCCCTTCTAAGTTTGTCCATACTAAAATAAATAAACGAAATTATAAGTAATTGAAGAGATGTAAAAGAAATATCAACTTACTCTATTGCTCCTGCATTTCGCCCTGAACCCTCAATTGTTTTTGAGCCCCACCGTTGCTCCTGTTCTGTTACATCGTTTATAAAATCTGGATCAGTTTCCCAATCGTCATCTGCTGCTTCAGTTACATCTTTTAAATTTATTTGAGCACCAGCACTTGCTTTCCACATTTTTAGGTTACTTTATTTGCGTTTTAAAATCTAGTGAAGTAGAACAAAGTTTGAATAATGCATTACTAAGTATATAAACTTACAGTAACTACAATACCTTGTAAATAAAAACTATAAACTTAAACTTTTTATCTCAGGAAACGGACACCTCCCGTAGATAGCTTACTCACTTCCACTTTTCCAGCACTTGTCAATCAGCGTAAGGCCTGTTCACAATAAACTTTCTAGTACGAAAAGCGGTGAATTGGAATATTTGAAATTTTATTGAAAGTCAAATACTGCTAATAAGGTCACAAATAAATTTCTTTTATTTTTATGATGAGACGAAATAATTAATAAAAATTTATATTAACAAATTATATGTATTGTATTGACACAAATATGAAATATTTGTAGTAATTAGCTCACATAATTATTTATTTGAATTCGTTGTAACTGTAATCCTAGTTAGTATTGACAAGGCCGATGTTCAATTATCGGACATGATTGACAGGCTATGGTCACTAGATGTTCGGTGGTTAACTGTTAGACAATCGAATGTTGACCCATTGTCGGCTTGTGACCCAAATCATACGGCTGGTTCCTACTAGCTTCACTCGAAGCTTTGCAGCTAATATCTCTTTCAAATAGAACTGTCACTTTGAGAAGGGCGGGAATTCAAAATGTATCAAAAACTGTATGTTTCATAATTTGAAATATACGGTCTTTTCAGTTACATGAATTATATCTGCTATCAACCTATTAAAATTAAAATGGAACTACAAGCAAATATGGTGGAATTATATTTTGTACATGAAATTTAATTATTTTCAAGTAATATGAAGAAGATCGCTAAAATATTTGTATTTTCTTCTACTATTGAATACCACAATGAACTGTACCTTTTGTATTTTCTGTTTTACTTATATGATTTTTTTTATTACGGTGAATATTTCTCACATGATCTCATGCATATCTAGCTTTCCAGATGCATGATCTAGCACTAAAACTAAAGTACGATGCAAAAATACTTCACACAAAGACAATATTTTCCAAAACAGATTGCATATTTATTACAATAAAATTTTTGTAACTGTTCACTATTGTGTACAGATATGTATTCGTTGAAAGAAGAAACCTACACGAATAATACAAAATCAAGTACCTATATATTTGAGAGTTTATTAAGTGGATTTCTGAACAGAAGAATTCATAGCCGAAATTACGATAAATTTAAAAAGTGTTTGAGCCAAAACATTCTCTCCAACTAATTTGGTTAATTTGTTATTTTTGAGAAATAAGCATGTCCTTATAATAGTGATTTATTCAGTTTTTTCACGGCAACTGGAATAAATATTACACGATGAAATTTTTTGATATTTAGTTCTAAAGTTTCTATACACATTAAGAATTTAGAGTTTTCAAGAGTTTAGAAGTTTATAAATATGTGTCATGCGGATGGATGCGAGATTTATTGATGAAAAAGTTTTAAAAAAATATATTGATTTTTGGAAAGGTAAGTTGTATGCACTGAACATTTATTATTCATATTTATATAACAAAAAATTTTACGCATAAAATCTTGAAATATTATTGAAAAAGATATATTCTTCAATTTTTCATAGCTTCAATTAAAACGCTATGCACAGCAAATAAAAATAAAGCAGCAACACACGTTATGCGACTAAAATGGTCTCTCAAATTTATTCAAATATAACTATGAATTAATTCGTAAAGCATTAATATCTTTGTACATACTAATTTTTAAACAATTTGTGTCTTAGGTGATGCATTCTCAACGACTCAATGAAAAACCTCTACAGCCTTGGATTATAGCTCGGCCAGAAGGAGAAATTCTTTGTAGTCATTATAGATGCGATGCAGGTCTTGGTGAGGCTTGTAGACATTTTGCTGCTATTTTGTTCGCTGTAGAAGATGAGAAATTACAAAAAGAAAAAGTATCCGTATTGGGGATAAAGCCTGGGTGGAAAGTTCTCCAAGGCAAAATGGGGAGAAGTTAGTGGACATATGAGAATTATTAAATCTTACAAAATATCTACGCCGACCGAGGAAGATATATTTCAGCTACTATCGGCAACTGGAGATGCGGATGGATGAATCCTTTCTGCACAGAAATAATAACTAATTTTCATAATATATTCGAAAGAATAAATAAGAACATATACTCACTTAAACCGTGCAAATAACTCTTCAATTGAAATAGATGCTGATTAAAACAGTTCAGGTAATATTATCTGAAAATTACCCTCGCTAGAGCGCACTGTTACTTACTGATTCATATTTCATATTGCTATTCTCTGTGGCCATATATTTCTGAGCTTCCCTAGCTGAAACAAAGTAAACAGTGGTTGGCTTTGAAAAATTAATATCTAATACCTTGTAAAAGAAGTAATTAGTAAAATACAACTTGTATATGGAAGAATTTACAATCGTTGATTGATACATCTTCAATGTTATAGTAACATGCATTTTTTTAAATGTTAATGGCAATAAATCCATATTTATACTTTTTCTCTCACTCAATTTTTCCGCATGCTTCACCAACTTTATATCTTCATCTTCGTTTTTAGGTGAAATATTGTCAAAAAAATTTTTTGATGGCACCCAGACTGGATGATCTTTATCATCAACTGCATTATCTGTTTGGCCAACAAAAAGCCAAATGTCATTAACTTAGTGCTTCGTTACATAAAATTGTTCATGTGGAATCTTCAAAAACAACTAGAGACGGAGATTCTTGAAGTAAGGCGGGACGTTGTGATGTACGTAAAGGATGATAAAACAAGCTGATACAAAGGAAGCCCACCAATAATAAAATGTAGCCGAACACGAGCATCGTCGCGCATATAATCATCATTTTATTGCTTCTAACCATCAGCGACGTCTACCAACTCTCTCGGATCCACCCACCCTGCACACATATAAATAATTGTTACCTACTTAAAATATATTTTATTTCCAAATGCCTCCGAAAGTATCATCTGAAAATAAAAACACTGACAAATACCACAAAACACTTCCTGTACGACAACTCAACGATCACAAAATGATCTTTGTACAATGCAGATGAATAATTTTTCAAATTTTCCGCTCTTCTCTAAATGACAGCTCTAATAGAAAGAGATACTAGCTGCAAGACTTACGAGTGAAGCTAGTAGGAATCAGCCGTATGGATTTGGGTCACATGACATCTCGTCTCCTATATTTTTTGTGACTGAAATGATTTCATCAATAAAATTTGAGTAAAACTATTAATATTTTTAGCTTTATTCTTATATTTTTCTGAGCCAATGTCTCATTTTTAATTATTCTTATTATTGAGGGTCATAAAATTCCGAATTAAGACAATTTTATCTATCCACTTTCAGATCAAAAATGAGCTAAATAATAGCAGTAAGTATGTCTTCATGAAAGAAAATAAATCATTTGTAATAGAAAAAACCACTGGTTGAGTATCACTGACAAATTTAATTTCGCCTGTTTTAAGTTGGTAGTAACCCTGAGGCCATCTTCTTGACTGTGTGTGCTTTGATAGAAATCCCCGTATTATAGGATTTTACCAATAATTGTTCAATATTAATTGTTTGTTTTTGTAGATTACAATTTGAATTCGATTATAGAAGTGTTTCAAATCAAATTTCGATTATCAACTATTCCTAGGTTGTTGGTATTAATATTTTGAAGTCAAATTGTACAAAAAGTACGTATATGTTTTTGGTTATTACAAAACATTTTGTTCAATTATAAATGAGGGCGAAGAATTTTGAGCTACTTCTTGTCATGAAGGGCGAACTCTGTGTTCTTTAGTTGAGTTGTATTTTTCAATTTATAAGCTAGGATTATTTGCTTTGATAATGTTCATCTGTTCTCTGAATTATTTGAGATTGTACAGTTTTGCAGCCTACCAGCTTACAACTGATGGCTCAACAGTGGACGAAAGAAATAAAATCACGGGTCCCCAAGCATTTCATATATTCAAAACAGCTCAGGGACCTCATTGAATACTGCCTAGATAACCTAAGGTGTCTCAATCCGATACTGCATATTTCAGATGTTAGTGTAACGACAACTGGAGTTTCGAATAAAAAAAGCTCGAAAAGTAAGTGCGAATATTTGAATAATACTCGTGAATAACTAAAATCGGACATTCTATATTTTTAATCTATAATTTCTCCATTCGTATTTGCATATATTTAAAGTGTTCCATGACTAATATAATTTTAAATTTATGTCAATTATCTTAGAAAAAGATCTATTGATACATCACTGAACCACTAGTCTAAAAAGAACCAAACATTGTACATATATTAACGAAAAATAGAATATTAGGTGGCAATAGATATCAATAAATAATCAATTAATTTCCATAAATGATGTAAATCGAATTTGCTGTTTCGTGAAGTATGATTTATTTATTTAACTAAACAAATATTTTGCTTGAGTGTACCAGATTTAAGAGAATTGTATAAGATTTTTGACAAAATAACAACAAATACCCCTCGCTCTTGCATTAAAATGAATAATAGTAAAGTTTAAATTTATCGATAATTGTCGGACGCGCTCGGGTCTCATCGTCATATAAACAACCCTGTAAACAACAAAAACAATTATTGTTAATAGGAAGAAATTATTTGTGTTCGATTTAAGTATTTTTATTAGTTTTAGGGAGTTTAGAATACGTGAAAAGATAATTATTTGGAATATATTGGAAGAATATGGTTAGTTAATAGTGGAATCAAACAATTTAATACCGAATTTGAAAAATTGCGACGGTAGCATCTTCAACATGAATAGATAAGTACTTATTATTATTTCATTCATCATTTGGTCATTTTCAGTATTAAAATGTTTGCGTATAATAACAATATATTAAAATTTGAAATTTATTAGTTTTTTCATTATTTTGAGTTATATAAATAAGATATAGGAATAATATAATATTTATTTATGGTTGGTAGCGTTCGATTATTTTCGTCACTCTTCGTACCTGTTACTCCCTGGGGGTACCTGGTACTCACTGGTATCTGTAAACAAACAATTGGAAAACTTGTTGATTTTTAGCTTCTGCTTTGAATATTTTGACGAATTTTTAGTGTTTTGAAATGATTAAGAATCATTTATAGATTTATTTGCGATTAGTGATGAATTCAGACTATATTTAAGGATACTTTAATAGTTAAATACTTGAAATCGAATGCGTACTTTTGAAACGAGCTGATATTGTGGAGTCATTTTATTTTGTGTTCTTTGAGGATGCGTTAACTGTAAATTTTAATTTTTTAAATTCAGATTCTTTTAATATAGGTAACTATATATATATATATATATATATATATATATATTATATATATATTGGAGAAGCAAAAATTTCTAACGCATGTTTTTATATGAAGGTAATGGATAGTTGATATAAATATTTTCCTGAGAAAGATAAGCTCTGTAGGTACAAGTTTCTTTTGCAGAAGAGGATTTTTTTCAGGTCTGATATTTTTATTTATTCATGAGGTAGAATCGAGGCTAGAATAGAATAATATTAACTTGCTGTGGTAACTGGTGGCGCCAGTTACTATAGTAAATAAACTTAATAATTTATTTGAGTTTGAGAATGAATGAGGCTCCTTTACCTCATGTAAATAAGCTTAGTCGATCTTAAAGAAGAAATAACTGTGAGTACATGTATTTTAATGAACACAGAGTTCATAGACTACAGTTGGAATAATTTCAGCAATAGTCTCTCCACTGTGTTCTTTTTGTGGTGGTCTTCAACGAATCCAGAAGATGGAGTCACATCAAGGAGATCGTACAAGACGAAAAACAATGAAGAATGCTTTCTCCCAAGAGGATTTCACTGCAGGAGGATGGATTCCAGGGTAGGAAATAATTTCTGATGAATTCTTTTGAGGTCTGTAATTTTTTTGTATCATTTTCATAGTTGAATAGATTATTGCAATGTTTACTTGCTATGATAACAGGTGGCAACTGTTACCATAGTGAATAAACTTAGTTCATTTGAATTTTAAGATAATCTAAGCTCATTCACCTTCAGTGAATGGAATTGGTCGATCTTAAAAAAGAAATAACTGCGAGTGCATGTATTTTAATGAACACAGAGTTCATATACGATAGTTGGCATGATTTCAGCAATAGTCTCTCCACTGTGTTCTTTTTGTGATGGTCTTCAACGAATCCAGAAGATGGAGTCACATCAAGGAGATCGTACAAGACGAAAAACAATGAAGAATGCTTTCCCCCAAGAGGATTTCACTGCAGGAGGATGGATTCCAAAGTAGGAAATAATTTCTGATGAATTCTTTTGAGGTCTGTAATTTTTTTGTATCATTTTCATAGTAGAATAGATTATTGCTATGTTTACTTGCTATGATAACAGGTGGCAACTGTTACCATAGTAAATAAATTTAATTCATTTGAATTTTAAGATAATCTAAGCTCATTCACCTTTAGTGAATGGACTTGGTCGATCTTAAAAAAGAAATAACTGTGGGTGCATGTATTTTAATGAACACAGAGTTCATAGACTACAGTTGGAATGATTTCAGCAATAGTCTTTTCACTGTGTTCCTTTTGTGGTGGTCTTCAACGAATCCAGAAGATGGAGTCACATCAAGGAGATCGTACAAGACGAAAAACAATGAAGAATGCTTTCCCCCAAGAGGATTTCACTGCAGGAGGATGGATTCCAGGGTAGGAAATAATTTCTGATGAATTCGTTTGAGGTCTGTAATTTTTTTGTATCATTTTCATAGTAGAATAGATTATTGCAATGTTTACTTGCTATGATAACAGGTGGCAACTGTTACCATAGTAAATAAATTTAATTCATTTGAATTTTAAGATAATCTAAGCTCATTTACCTTTAGTGAATGGACTTGGTCGATCTTAAAAAAGAAATAACTGTGGGTGCATGTATTTTAATGAACACAGAGTTCATAGACTACAGTTGGAATGATTTCAGCAATAGTCTTTTCACTGTGTTCCTTTTGTGGTGGTCTTCAACGAATCCAGAAGATGGAGTCACATCAAGGAGATCGTACAAGACGAAAAACAATGAAGAATGCTTTCCCCCAAGAGGATTTCACTGCAGGAGGATGGATTCCAGGGTAGGAAATAATTCCTGATGAATTCGTTTGAGGTCTGTAATTTTTTTGTATCATTTTCATAGTAGAATAGATTATTGCATTGTTTACTTGCTATGATAACAGGTGGCAACTGTTACCATAGTAAATAAATTTAATTCATTTGAATTTTAAGATAATCTAAGCTCATTTACCTTTAGTGAATGGACTTGGTCGATCTTAAAAAAGAAATAACTGTGGGTGCATGTATTTTAATGAACACAGAGTTCATAGACTACAGTTGGAATGATTTCAGCAATAGTCTTTTCACTGTGTTCCTTTTGTTGTGGTCTTCAACGAATCCAGAAGATGGAGTCACATCAAGGAGATCGTACAAGACGAAAAACAATGAAGAATGCTTTCCCCCAAGAGGATTTCACTGCAGGAGGATGGATTCCAGGGTAGGAAATAATTCCTGATGAATTCGTTTGAGGTCTGTAATTTTTTTGTATCATTTTCATAGTAGAATAGATTATTGCATTGTTTACTTGCTATGATAACAGGTGGCAACTGTTACCATAGTAAATAAATTTAATTCATTTGAATTTTAAGATAATCTAAGCTCATTTACCTTTAGTGAATGGACTTGGTCGATCTTAAAAAAGAAATAACTGTGGGTGCATGTATTTTAATGAACACAGAGTTCATAGACTACAGTTGGAATGATTTCAGCAATAGTCTTTTCACTGTGTTCCTTTTGTTGTGGTCTTCAACGAATCCAGAAGATGGAGTCACATCAAGGAGATCGTACAAGACGAAAAACAATGAAGAATGCTTTCCCCCAAGAGGATTTCACTGCAGGAGGATGGATTCCAGGTTAGGAAATCATTTCTAAAGAATTCTTTTGAGGTCTGTAATTTTTTTGTATCATTTTCATAGTAGAATAGATTATTGCAATGTTTACTTGCTATGATAACAGGTGGCAACTGTTACCATAGTAAATAAATTTAATTCATTTGAATTTAAAGATAATCTAAGCTCATTCACCTTTAGTGAATGGACTTGGTCGATCTTAAAAAAGAAATAACTGTGGGTGCATGTATTTTAATGAACACAGAGTTCATAGACTACAGTTGGAATGATTTCAGCAATAGTCTTTTCACTGTGTTCCTTTTGTTGTGGTCTTCAACGAATCCAGAAGATGGAGTCACATCAAGGAGATCGTACAAGACGAAAAACAATGAAGAATGCTTTCCCCCAAGAGGATTTCACTGCAGGAGGATGGATTCCAGGGTAGGAAATAATTCCTGATGAATTCGTTTGAGGTCTGTAATTTTTTTGTATCATTTTCATAGTAGAATAGATTATTGCATTGTTTACTTGCTATGATAACAGGTGGCAACTGTTACCATAGTAAATAAATTTAATTCATTTGAATTTTAAGATAATCTAAGCTCATTTACCTTTAGTGAATGGACTTGGTCGATCTTAAAAAAGAAATAACTGTGGGTGCATGTATTTTAATGAACACAGAGTTCATAGACTACAGTTGGAATGATTTCAGCAATAGTCTTTTCACTGTGTTCCTTTTGTTGTGGTCTTCAACGAATCCAGAAGATGGAGTCACATCAAGGAGATCGTACAAGACGAAAAACAATGAAGAATGCTTTCCCCCAAGAGGATTTCACTGCAGGAGGATGGATTCCAGGTTAGGAAATCATTTCTAAAGAATTCTTTTGAGGTCTGTAATTTTTTTGTATCATTTTCATAGTAGAATAGATTATTGCAATGTTTACTTGCTATGATAACAGGTGGCAACTGTTACCATAGTAAATAAATTTAATTCATTTGAATTTTAAGATAATCTAAGCTCATTCACCTTTAGTGAATGGACTTGGTCGATCTTAAAAAAGAAATAACTGTGGGTGCATGTATTTTAATGAACACAGAGTTCATAGACTACAGTTGGAATGATTTCAGCAATAGTCTTTTCACTGTGTTCCTTTTGTGGTGGTCTTCAACGAATCCAGAAGATGGAGTCACATCAAGGAGATCGTACAAGACGAAAAACAATGAAGAATGCTTTCCCCCAAGAGGATTTCACTGCAGGAGGATGGATTCCAGGGTAGGAAATAATTCCTGATGAATTCGTTTGAGGTCTGTAATTTTTTTGTATCATTTTCATAGTAGAATAGATTATTGCATTGTTTACTTGCTATGATAACAGGTGGCAACTGTTACCATAGTAAATAAATTTAATTCATTTGAATTTTAAGATAATCTAAGCTCATTCACCTTTAGTGAATGGACTTGGTCGATCTTAAAAAAGAAATAACTGTGGGTGCATGTATTTTAATGAACACAGAGTTCATAGACTACAGTTGGAATGATTTCAGCAATAGTCTTTTCACTGTGTTCCTTTTGTGGTGGTCTTCAACGAATCCAGAAGATGGAGTCACATCAAGGAGATCGTACAAGACGAAAAACAATGAAGAATTCTTTCCCCCAAGAGGATTTCACTGCAGGAGGATGGATTCCAGGGTAGGAAATAATTTCTGATGAATTCTTTTGAGGTCTGTAATTTTTTTGTATCATTTTCATAGTAGAATAGATTATTGCTATGTTTACTTGCTATGATAACAGGTGGCAACTGTTACCATAGTAAATAAATTTAATTCATTTGAATTTTAAGATAATCTAAGCTCATTCACCTTTAGTGAATGGACTTGGTCGATCTTAAAAAAGAAATAACTGTGGGTGCATGTATTTTAATGAACACAGAGTTCATAGACTACAGTTGGAATGATTTCAGCAATAGTCTTTTCACTGTGTTCTTTTTGTGGTGGTCTTCAACGAATCCAGAAGATGGAGTCACATCAAGAAGATCGTACAAGACGAAAAACAATGAAGAATGCTTTCCCCCAAGAGGATTTCACTGCAGGAGGATGGATTCCAGGGTAGGAAATAATTTCTGATGAATTCGTTTGAGGTCTGTAATTTTTTTGTATCATTTTCATAGTAGAATAGATTATTGCATTGTTTACTTGCTATGATAACAGGTGGCAACTGTTACCATAGTAAATAAATTTAATTCATTTGAATTTTAAGATAATCTAAGCTCATTCACCTTTAGTGAATGGACTTGGTCGATCTTAAAAAAGAAATAACTGTGGGTGCATGTATTTTAATGAACACAGAGTTCATAGACTACAGTTGGAATGATTTCAGCAATAGTCTTTTCACTGTGTTCCTTTTGTGGTGGTCTTCAACGAATCCAGAAGATGGAGTCACATCAAGGAGATCGTACAAGACGAAAAACAATGAAGAATGCTTTCCCCCAAGAGGATTTCACTGCAGGAGGATGGATTCCAGGGTAGGAAATAATTCCTGATGAATTCGTTTGAGGTCTGTAATTTTTTTGTATCATTTTCATAGTAGAATAGATTATTGCATTGTTTACTTGCTATGATAACAGGTGGCAACTGTTACCATAGTAAATAAATTTAATTCATTTGAATTTTAAGATAATCTAAGCTCATTCACCTTTAGTGAATGGACTTGGTCGATCTTAAAAAAGAAATAACTGTGGGTGCATGTATTTTAATGAACACAGAGTTCATAGACTACAGTTGGAATGATTTCAGCAATAGTCTTTTCACTGTGTTCCTTTTGTGGTGGTCTTCAACGAATCCAGAAGATGGAGTCACATCAAGGAGATCGTACAAGACGAAAAACAATGAAGAATTCTTTCCCCCAAGAGGATTTCACTGCAGGAGGATGGATTCCAGGGTAGGAAATAATTTCTGATGAATTCTTTTGAGGTCTGTAATTTTTTTGTATCATTTTCATAGTAGAATAGATTATTGCTATGTTTACTTGCTATGATAACAGGTGGCAACTGTTACCATAGTAAATAAATTTAATTCATTTGAATTTTAAGATAATCTAAGCTCATTCACCTTTAGTGAATGGACTTGGTCGATCTTAAAAAAGAAATAACTGTGGGTGCATGTATTTTAATGAACACAGAGTTCATAGACTACAGTTGGAATGATTTCAGCAATAGTCTTTTCACTGTGTTCTTTTTGTGGTGGTCTTCAACGAATCCAGAAGATGGAGTCACATCAAGAAGATCGTACAAGACGAAAAACAATGAAGAATGCTTTCCCCCAAGAGGATTTCACTGCAGGAGGATGGATTCCAGGGTAGGAAATAATTTCTGATGAATTCGTTTGAGGTCTGTAATTTTTTTGTATCATTTTCATAGTAGAATAGATTATTGCATTGTTTACTTGCTATGATAACAGGTGGCAACTGTTACCATAGTAAATAAATTTAATTCATTTGAATTTTAAGATAATCTAAGCTCATTCACCTTTAGTGAATGGACTTGGTCGATCTTAAAAAAGAAATAACTGTGGGTGCATGTATTTTAATGAACACAGAGTTCATAGACTACAGTTGGAATGATTTCAGCAATAGTCTTTTCACTGTGTTCCTTTTGTGGTGGTCTTCAACGAATCCAGAAGATGGAGTCACATCAAGGAGATCGTACAAGACGAAAAACAATGAAGAATGCTTTCCCCCAAGAGGATTTCACTGCAGGAGGATGGATTCCAGGGTAGGAAATAATTCCTGATGAATTCGTTTGAGGTCTGTAATTTTTTTGTATCATTTTCATAGTAGAATAGATTATTGCATTGTTTACTTGCTATGATAACAGGTGGCAACTGTTACCATAGTAAATAAATTTAATTCATTTGAATTTTAAGATAATCTAAGCTCATTTACCTTTAGTGAATGGACTTGGTCGATCTTAAAAAAGAAATAACTGTGGGTGCATGTATTTTAATGAACACAGAGTTCATAGACTACAGTTGGAATGATTTCAGCAATAGTCTTTTCACTGTGTTCCTTTTGTTGTGGTCTTCAACGAATCCAGAAGATGGAGTCACATCAAGGAGATCGTACAAGACGAAAAACAATGAAGAATGCTTTCCCCCAAGAGGATTTCACTGCAGGAGGATGGATTCCAGGTTAGGAAATCATTTCTAAAGAATTCTTTTGAGGTCTGTAATTTTTTTGTATCATTTTCATAGTAGAATAGATTATTGCAATGTTTACTTGCTATGATAACAGGTGGCAACTGTTACCATAGTAAATAAATTTAATTCATTTGAATTTTAAGATAATCTAAGCTCATTCACCTTTAGTGAATGGACTTGGTCGATCTTAAAAAAGAAATAACTGTGGGTGCATGTATTTTAATGAACACAGAGTTCATAGACTACAGTTGGAATGATTTCAGCAATAGTCTTTTCACTGTGTTCCTTTTGTTGTGGTCTTCAACGAATCCAGAAGATGGAGTCACATCAAGGAGATCGTACAAGACGAAAAACAATGAAGAATGCTTTCCCCCAAGAGGATTTCACTGCAGGAGGATGGATTCCAGGGTAGGAAATAATTCCTGATGAATTCGTTTGAGGTCTGTAATTTTTTTGTATCATTTTCATAGTAGAATAGATTATTGCATTGTTTACTTGCTATGATAACAGGTGGCAACTGTTACCATAGTAAATAAATTTAATTCATTTGAATTTTAAGATAATCTAAGCTCATTTACCTTTAGTGAATGGACTTGGTCGATCTTAAAAAAGAAATAACTGTGGGTGCATGTATTTTAATGAACACAGAGTTCATAGACTACAGTTGGAATGATTTCAGCAATAGTCTTTTCACTGTGTTCCTTTTGTTGTGGTCTTCAACGAATCCAGAAGATGGAGTCACATCAAGGAGATCGTACAAGACGAAAAACAATGAAGAATGCTTTCCCCCAAGAGGATTTCACTGCAGGAGGATGGATTCCAGGTTAGGAAATCATTTCTAAAGAATTCTTTTGAGGTCTGTAATTTTTTTGTATCATTTTCATAGTAGAATAGATTATTGCAATGTTAACTTGCTATGATAACAGGTGGCAACTGTTACCATAGTAAATAAATTTAATTCATTTGAATTTTAAGATAATCTAAGCTCATTCACCTTTAGTGAATGGACTTGGTCGATCTTAAAAAAGAAATAACTGTGGGTGCATGTATTTTAATGAACACAGAGTTCATAGACTACAGTTGGAATGATTTCAGCAATAGTCTTTTCACTGTGTTCCTTTTGTGGTGGTCTTCAACGAATCCAGAAGATGGAGTCACATCAAGGAGATCGTACAAGACGAAAAACAATGAAGAATGCTTTCCCCCAAGAGGATTTCACTGCAGGAGGATGGATTCCAGGGTAGGAAATAATTCCTGATGAATTCGTTTGAGGTCTGTAATTTTTTTGTATCATTTTCATAGTAGAATAGATTATTGCATTGTTTACTTGCTATGATAACAGGTGGCAACTGTTACCATAGTAAATAAATTTAATTCATTTGAATTTTAAGATAATCTAAGCTCATTTACCTTTAGTGAATGGACTTGGTCGATCTTAAAAAAGAAATAACTGTGGGTGCATGTATTTTAATGAACACAGAGTTCATAGACTACAGTTGGAATGATTTCAGCAATAGTCTTTTCACTGTGTTCCTTTTGTTGTGGTCTTCAACGAATCCAGAAGATGGAGTCACATCAAGGAGATCGTACAAGACGAAAAACAATGAAGAATGCTTTCCCCCAAGAGGATTTCACTGCAGGAGGATGGATTCCAGGTTAGGAAATCATTTCTAAAGAATTCTTTTGAGGTCTGTAATTTTTTTGTATCATTTTCATAGTAGAATAGATTATTGCAATGTTTACTTGCTATGATAACAGGTGGCAACTGTTACCATAGTAAATAAATTTAATTCATTTGAATTTAAAGATAATCTAAGCTCATTCACCTTTAGTGAATGGACTTGGTCGATCTTAAAAAAGAAATAACTGTGGGTGCATGTATTTTAATGAACACAGAGTTCATAGACTACAGTTGGAATGATTTCAGCAATAGTCTTTTCACTGTGTTCCTTTTGTTGTGGTCTTCAACGAATCCAGAAGATGGAGTCACATCAAGGAGATCGTACAAGACGAAAAACAATGAAGAATGCTTTCCCCCAAGAGGATTTCACTGCAGGAGGATGGATTCCAGGGTAGGAAATAATTCCTGATGAATTCGTTTGAGGTCTGTAATTTTTTTGTATCATTTTCATAGTAGAATAGATTATTGCATTGTTTACTTGCTATGATAACAGGTGGCAACTGTTACCATAGTAAATAAATTTAATTCATTTGAATTTTAAGATAATCTAAGCTCATTTACCTTTAGTGAATGGACTTGGTCGATCTTAAAAAAGAAATAACTGTGGGTGCATGTATTTTAATGAACACAGAGTTCATAGACTACAGTTGGAATGATTTCAGCAATAGTCTTTTCACTGTGTTCCTTTTGTGGTGGTCTTCAACGAATCCAGAAGATGGAGTCACATCAAGGAGATCGTACAAGACGAAAAACAATAAAGAATTCTTTCCCCCAAGAGGATTTCACTGCAGGAGGATGGATTCCAGGGTAGGAAATAATTTCTGATGAATTCTTTTGAGGTCTGTAATTTTTTTGTATCATTTTCATAGTAGAATAGATTATTGCTATGTTTACTTGCTATGATAACAGGTGGCAACTGTTACCATAGTAAATAAATTTAATTCATTTGAATTTTAAGATAATCTAAGCTCATTCACCTTTAGTGAATGGACTTGGTCGATCTTAAAAAAGAAATAACTGTGGGTGCATGTATTTTAATGAACACAGAGTTCATAGACTACAGTTGGAATGATTTCAGCAATAGTCTTTTCACTGTGTTCTTTTTGTGGTGGTCTTCAACGAATCCAGAAGATGGAGTCACATCAAGAAGATCGTACAAGACGAAAAACAATGAAGAATGCTTTCCCCCAAGAGGATTTCACTGCAGGAGGATGGATTCCAGGGTAGGAAATAATTTCTGATGAATTCGTTTGAGGTCTGTAATTTTTTTGTATCATTTTCATAGTAGAATAGATTATTGCATTGTTTACTTGCTATGATAACAGGTGGCAACTGTTACCATAGTAAATAAATTTAATTCATTTGAATTTTAAGATAATCTAAGCTCATTCACCTTTAGTGAATGGACTTGGTCGATCTTAAAAAAGAAATAACTGTGGGTGCATGTATTTTAATGAACACAGAGTTCATAGACTACAGTTGGAATGATTTCAGCAATAGTCTTTTCACTGTGTTCCTTTTGTGGTGGTCTTCAACGAATCCAGAAGATGGAGTCACATCAAGGAGATCGTACAAGACGAAAAACAATGAAGAATGCTTTCCCCCAAGAGGATTTCACTGCAGGAGGATGGATTCCAGGGTAGGAAATAATTCCTGATGAATTCGTTTGAGGTCTGTAATTTTTTTGTATCATTTTCATAGTAGAATAGATTATTGCATTGTTTACTTGCTATGATAACAGGTGGCAACTGTTACCATAGTAAATAAATTTAATTCATTTGAATTTTAAGATAATCTAAGCTCATTTACCTTTAGTGAATGGACTTGGTCGATCTTAAAAAAGAAATAACTGTGGGTGCATGTATTTTAATGAACACAGAGTTCATAGACTACAGTTGGAATGATTTCAGCAATAGTCTTTTCACTGTGTTCCTTTTGTTGTGGTCTTCAACGAATCCAGAAGATGGAGTCACATCAAGGAGATCGTACAAGACGAAAAACAATGAAGAATGCTTTCCCCCAAGAGGATTTCACTGCAGGAGGATGGATTCCAGGTTAGGAAATCATTTCTAAAGAATTCTTTTGAGGTCTGTAATTTTTTTGTATCATTTTCATAGTAGAATAGATTATTGCAATGTTTACTTGCTATGATAACAGGTGGCAACTGTTACCATAGTAAATAAATTTAATTCATTTGAATTTTAAGATAATCTAAGCTCATTCACCTTTAGTGAATGGACTTGGTCGATCTTAAAAAAGAAATAACTGTGGGTGCATGTATTTTAATGAACACAGAGTTCATAGACTACAGTTGGAATGATTTCAGCAATAGTCTTTTCACTGTGTTCCTTTTGTTGTGGTCTTCAACGAATCCAGAAGATGGAGTCACATCAAGGAGATCGTACAAGACGAAAAACAATGAAGAATGCTTTCCCCCAAGAGGATTTCACTGCAGGAGGATGGATTCCAGGGTAGGAAATAATTCCTGATGAATTCGTTTGAGGTCTGTAATTTTTTTGTATCATTTTCATAGTAGAATAGATTATTGCATTGTTTACTTGCTATGATAACAGGTGGCAACTGTTACCATAGTAAATAAATTTAATTCATTTGAATTTTAAGATAATCTAAGCTCATTTACCTTTAGTGAATGGACTTGGTCGATCTTAAAAAAGAAATAACTGTGGGTGCATGTATTTTAATGAACACAGAGTTCATAGACTACAGTTGGAATGATTTCAGCAATAGTCTTTTCACTGTGTTCCTTTTGTTGTGGTCTTCAACGAATCCAGAAGATGGAGTCACATCAAGGAGATCGTACAAGACGAAAAACAATGAAGAATGCTTTCCCCCAAGAGGATTTCACTGCAGGAGGATGGATTCCAGGTTAGGAAATCATTTCTAAAGAATTCTTTTGAGGTCTGTAATTTTTTTGTATCATTTTCATAGTAGAATGGATTATTGCAATGTTTACTTGCTATGATAACAGGTGGCAACTGTTACCATAGTAAATAAATTTAATTCATTTGAATTTTAAGATAATCTAAGCTCATTCACCTTTAGTGAATGGACTTGGTCGATCTTAAAAAAGAAATAACTGTGGGTGCATGTATTTTAATGAACACAGAGTTCATAGACTACAGTTGGAATGATTTCAGCAATAGTCTTTTCACTGTGTTCCTTTTGTGGTGGTCTTCAACGAATCCAGAAGATGGAGTCACATCAAGGAGATCGTACAAGACGAAAAACAATGAAGAATGCTTTCCCCCAAGAGGATTTCACTGCAGGAGGATGGATTCCAGGGTAGGAAATAATTCCTGATGAATTCGTTTGAGGTCTGTAATTTTTTTGTATCATTTTCATAGTAGAATAGATTATTGCATTGTTTACTTGCTATGATAACAGGTGGCAACTGTTACCATAGTAAATAAATTTAATTCATTTGAATTTTAAGATAATCTAAGCTCATTTACCTTTAGTGAATGGACTTGGTCGATCTTAAAAAAGAAATAACTGTGGGTGCATGTATTTTAATGAACACAGAGTTCATAGACTACAGTTGGAATGATTTCAGCAATAGTCTTTTCACTGTGTTCCTTTTGTTGTGGTCTTCAACGAATCCAGAAGATGGAGTCACATCAAGGAGATCGTACAAGACGAAAAACAATGAAGAATGCTTTCCCCCAAGAGGATTTCACTGCAGGAGGATGGATTCCAGGTTAGGAAATCATTTCTAAAGAATTCTTTTGAGGTCTGTAATTTTTTTGTATCATTTTCATAGTAGAATAGATTATTGCAATGTTTACTTGCTATGATAACAGGTGGCAACTGTTACCATAGTAAATAAATTTAATTCATTTGAATTTAAAGATAATCTAAGCTCATTCACCTTTAGTGAATGGACTTGGTCGATCTTAAAAAAGAAATAACTGTGGGTGCATGTATTTTAATGAACACAGAGTTCATAGACTACAGTTGGAATGATTTCAGCAATAGTCTTTTCACTGTGTTCCTTTTGTTGTGGTCTTCAACGAATCCAGAAGATGGAGTCACATCAAGGAGATCGTACAAGACGAAAAACAATGAAGAATGCTTTCCCCCAAGAGGATTTCACTGCAGGAGGATGGATTCCAGGGTAGGAAATAATTCCTGATGAATTCGTTTGAGGTCTGTAATTTTTTTGTATCATTTTCATAGTAGAATAGATTATTGCATTGTTTACTTGCTATGATAACAGGTGGCAACTGTTACCATAGTAAATAAATTTAATTCATTTGAATTTTAAGATAATCTAAGCTCATTTACCTTTAGTGAATGGACTTGGTCGATCTTAAAAAAGAAATAACTGTGGGTGCATGTATTTTAATGAACACAGAGTTCATAGACTACAGTTGGAATGATTTCAGCAATAGTCTTTTCACTGTGTTCCTTTTGTTGTGGTCTTCAACGAATCCAGAAGATGGAGTCACATCAAGGAGATCGTACAAGACGAAAAACAATGAAGAATGCTTTCCCCCAAGAGGATTTCACTGCAGGAGGATGGATTCCAGGTTAGGAAATCATTTCTAAAGAATTCTTTTGAGGTCTGTAATTTTTTTGTATCATTTTCATAGTAGAATAGATTATTGCAATGTTTACTTGCTATGATAACAGGTGGCAACTGTTACCATAGTAAATAAATTTAATTCATTTGAATTTTAAGATAATCTAAGCTCATTCACCTTTAGTGAATGGACTTGGTCGATCTTAAAAAAGAAATAACTGTGGGTGCATGTATTTTAATGAACACAGAGTTCATAGACTACAGTTGGAATGATTTCAGCAATAGTCTTTTCACTGTGTTCCTTTTGTGGTGGTCTTCAACGAATCCAGAAGATGGAGTCACATCAAGGAGATCGTACAAGACGAAAAACAATGAAGAATGCTTTCCCCCAAGAGGATTTCACTGCAGGAGGATGGATTCCAGGGTAGGAAATAATTCCTGATGAATTCGTTTGAGGTCTGTAATTTTTTTGTATCATTTTCATAGTAGAATAGATTATTGCATTGTTTACTTGCTATGATAACAGGTGGCAACTGTTACCATAGTAAATAAATTTAATTCATTTGAATTTTAAGATAATCTAAGCTCATTTACCTTTAGTGAATGGACTTGGTCGATCTTAAAAAAGAAATAACTGTGGGTGCATGTATTTTAATGAACACAGAGTTCATAGACTACAGTTGGAATGATTTCAGCAATAGTCTTTTCACTGTGTTCCTTTTGTGGTGGTCTTCAACGAATCCAGAAGATGGAGTCACATCAAGGAGATCGTACAAGACGAAAAACAATGAAGAATGCTTTCCCCCAAGAGGATTTCACTGCAGGAGGATGGATTCCAGGTTAGGAAATCATTTCTAAAGAATTCTTTTGAGGTCTGTAATTTTTTTGTATCATTTTCATAGTAGAATAGATTATTGCAATGTTTACTTGCTATGATAACAGGTGGCAACTGTTACCATAGTAAATAAATTTAATTCATTTGAATTTTAAGATAATCTAAGCTCATTCACCTTTAGTGAATGGACTTGGTCGATCTTAAAAAAGAAATAACTGTGGGTGCATGTATTTTAATGAACACAGAGTTCATAGACTACAGTTGGAATGATTTCAGCAATAGTCTTTTCACTGTGTTCCTTTTGTGGTGGTCTTCAACGAATCCAGAAGATGGAGTCACATCAAGGAGATCGTACAAGACGAAAAACAATGAAGAATGCTTTCCCCCAAGAGGATTTCACTGCAGGAGGATGGATTCCAGGTTAGGAAATCATTTCTAAAGAATTCTTTTGAGGTCTGTAATTTTTTTGTATCATTTTCATAGTAGAATAGATTATTGCAATGTTTACTTGCTATGATAACAGGTGGCAACTGTTACCATAGTAAATAAATTTAATTCATTTGAATTTTAAGATAATCTAAGCTCATTCACCTTCAGTGAATGGACTTGGTCGATCTTAAAAAAGAAATAACTGTGGGTGCATGTTTTTTAATGAACACAGAGTTCATAGACTACAGTTGGAATGATTTCAGCAATAGTCTTTTCACTGTGTTCCTTTTGTGGTGGTCTTCAACGAATTCAGAAGATGGAGTCACATCAAGGAGATCGTACAAGACGAAAAACAATGAAGAATGCTTTCCCCCAAGAGGATTTCACTGCAGGAGGATGGATTCCAGGGTAGGAAATAATTTCTGATGAATTCTTTCGAGGTCTGTAATTTTTTTGTATCATTTTCATAGTAGAACAGATTATTGCAATGTTTACTTGCTATGATAACAGGTGGCAACTGTTACCATAGTAAATAAATTTAATTCATTTGAATTTTAAGATAATCTAAGCTCATTCACCTTCAGTGAATGGACTTGGTCGATCTTAAAAAAGAAATAACTGTGGGTGCATGTATTTTAATGAACACAGAGTTCATAGACTACAGTTGGAATGATTTCAGCAATAGTCTTTTCACTGTGTTCCTTTTGTGGTGGTCTTCAACGAATCCAGAAGATGGAGTCACATCAAGGAGATCGTACAAGACGAAAAACAATGAAGAATGCTTTCCCCCAAGAGGATTTCACTGCAGGAGGATGGATTCCAGGTTAGGAAATCATTTCTAAAGAATTCTTCTGAGGTCTGTAATTTTTTTGTATCATTTTCATAGTAGAATAGATTATTGCAATGTTTACTTGCTATGATAACAGGTGGCAACTGTTACCATAGTAAATAAATTTAATTCATTTGAATTTTAAGATAATCTAAGCTCATTCACCTTCAGTGAATGGACTTGGTCGATCTTAAAAAAGAAATAACTGTGGGTGCATGTATTTTAATGAACACAGAGTTCATAGACTACAGTTCGAATGATTTCAGCAATAGTCTTTTCACTGTGTTCCTTTTGTGGTGGTCTTCAACGAATCCAGAAGATGGAGTCACATCAAGTAGATCGTACAAGACGAAAAACAATGAAGAATGCTTTCCCCCAAGAGGATTTCACTGCAGGAGGATGGATTCCAGGGTAGGAAATAATTTCTGATGAATTCTTTCGAGGTCTGTAATTTTTTTGTATCATTTTCATAGTAGAACAGATTATTGCAATGTTTACTTGCTATGATAACAGGTGGCAACTGTTACCATAGTAAATAAATTTAATTCATTTGAATTTTAAGATAATCTAAGCTCATTCACCTTCAGTGAATGGACTTGGTCGATCTTAAAAAAGAAATAACTGTGGGTGCATGTATTTTAATGAACACAGAGTTCATAGACTACAGTTGGAATGATTTCAGCAATAGTCTTTTCACTGTGTTCCTTTTGTGGTGGTCTTCAACGAATCCAGAAGATGGAGTCACATCAAGGAGATCGTACAAGACGAAAAACAATGAAGAATGCTTTCCCCCAAGAGGATTTCACTGCAGGAGGATTGATTCCAGGTTAGGAAATCATTTCTAAAGAATTCTTTTGAGGTCTGTAATTTTTTTGTATCATTTTCATAGTAGAATAGATTATTGCAATGTTTACTTGCTATGATAACAGGTGGCAACTGTTACCATAGTAAATAAATTTAATTCATTTGAATTTTAAGATAATCTAAGCTCATTCACCTTCAGTGAATGGACTTGGTCGATCTTAAAAAAGAAATAACTGTGGGTGCATGTTTTTTAATGAACACAGAGTTCATAGACTACAGTTGGAATGATTTCAGCAATAGTCTTTTCACTGTGTTCCTTTTGTGGTGGTCTTCAACGAATTCAGAAGATGGAGTCACATCAAGGAGATCGTACAAGACGAAAAACAATGAAGAATGCTTTCCCCCAAGAGGATTTCACTGCAGGAGGATGGATTCCAGGTGAGGAAATCATTTCTAAAGAATTCTTTTGAGGTCTGTAATTTTTTTGTATCATTTTCATAGTAGAATAGATTATTGCAATGTTTACTTGCTATGATAACAGGTGGCAACTGTTACCATAGTAAATAAATTTAATTCATTTGAATTTCAAGATAATCTAAGCTCATTCACCTTCAGTGAATGGACTTGGTCGATCTTAAAAAAGAAATAACTGTGGGTGCATGTATTTTAATGAACACAGAGTTCATAGACTACAGTTGGAATGATTTCAGCAATAGTCTTTTCACTGTGTTCCTTTTGTGGTGGTCTTCAACGAATCCAGAAGATGGAGTCACATCAAGGAGATCGTACAAGACGAAAAACAATGAAGAATGCTTTCCCCCAAGAGGATTTCACTGCAGGAGGATGGATTCCAGGGTAGGAAATAATTTCTGATGAATTCTTTCGAGGTCTGTAATTTTTTTGTATCATTTTCATAGTAGAATAGATTATTGCAATGTTTACTTGCTATGATAACTGGTGGCAACTGTTACCATAGTAAATAAATTTAATTCATTTGAATTTTAAGATAATCTAAGCTCATTCACCTTCAGTGAATGGACTTGGTCGATCTTAAAAAAGAAATAACTGTGGGTGCATGTATTTTAATGAACACAGAGTTCATAGACTACAGTTGGAATGATTTCAGCAATAGTCTTTTCACTGTGTTCCTTTTGTGGTGGTCTTCAACGAATCCAGAAGATGGAGTCACATCAAGGAGATCGTACAAGACGAAAAACAATGAAGAATGCTTTCCCCCAAGAGGATTTCACTGCAGGAGGATGGATTCCAGGTTAGGAAATCATTTCTAAAGAATTCTTTTGAGGTCTGTAATTTTTTTGTATCATTTTCATAGTAGAATAGATTATTGCAATGTTTACTTGCTATGATAACAGGTGGCAACTGTTACCATAGTAAATAAATTTAATTCATTTGAATTTTAAGATAATCTAAGCTCATTCACCTTCAGTGAATGGACTTGGTCGATCTTAAAAAAGAAATAACTGTGGGTGCATGTATTTTAATGAACACAGAGTTCATAGACTACAGTTGGAATGATTTCAGCAATAGTCTTTTCACTGTGTTCCTTTTGTGGTGGTCTTCAACGAATCCAGAAGATGGAGTCACATCAAGGAGATCGTACAAGACGAAAAACAATGAAGAATGCTTTCCCCCAAGAGGATTTCACTGCAGGAGGATGGATTCCAGGTTAGGAAATCATTTCTAAAGAATTCTTTTGAGGTCTGTAATTTTTTTGTATCATTTTCATAGTAGAATAGATTATTGCAATGTTTACTTGCTATGATAACAGGTGGCAACTGTTACCATAGTAAATAAATTTAATTCATTCGAATTTTAAGATAATCTAAGCTCATTCACCTTCAGTGAATGGACTTGGTCGATCTTAAAAAAGAAATAACTGTGGGTGCATGTATTTTAATGAACACAGAGTTCATAGACTACAGTTCGAATGATTTCAGCAATAGTCTTTTCACTGTGTTCCTTTTGTGGTGGTCTTCAACGAATCCAGAAGATGGAGTCACATCAAGGAGATCGTACAAGACGAAAAACAATGAAGAATGCTTTCCCCCAAGAGGATTTCACTGCAGAAGGATGGATTCCAGGGTAGGAAATAATTTCTGATGAATTCTTTCGAGGTCTGTAATTTTTTTGTATCATTTTCATAGTAGAACAGATTATTGCAATGTTTACTTGCTATGATAACAGGTGGCAACTGTTACCATAGTAAATAAATTTAATTCATTTGAATTTTAAGATAATCTAAGCTCATTCACCTTCAGTGAATGGACTTGGTCGATCTTAAAAAAGAAATAACTGTGGGTGCATGTATTTTAATGAACACAGAGTTCATAGACTACAGTTGGAATGATTTCAGCAATAGTCTTTTCACTGTGTTCCTTTTGTGGTGGTCTTCAACGAATCCAGAAGATGGAGTCACATCAAGGAGATCGTACAAGACGAAAAACAATGAAGAATGCTTTCCCCCAAGAGGATTTCACTGCAGGAGGATGGATTCCAGGGTAGGAAATAATTTCTGATGAATTCTTTCGAGGTCTGTAATTTTTTTGTATCATTTTCATAGTAGAATAGATTATTGCAATGTTTACTTGCTATGATAACTGGTGGCAACTGTTACCATAGTAAATAAATTTAATTCATTTGAATTTTAAGATAATCTAAGCTCATTCACCTTCAGTGAATGGACTTGGTCGATCTTAAAAAAGAAATAACTGTGGGTGCATGTATTTTAATGAACACAGAGTTCATAGACTACAGTTGGAATGATTTCAGCAATAGTCTTTTCACTGTGTTCCTTTTGTGGTGGTCTTCAACGAATCCAGAAGATGGAGTCACATCAAGGAGATCGTACAAGACGAAAAACAATGAAGAATGCTTTCCCCCAAGAGGATTTCACTGCAGGAGGATGGATTCCAGGTTAGGAAATCATTTCTAAAGAATTCTTTTGAGGTCTGTAATTTTTTTGTATCATTTTCATAGTAGAATAGATTATTGCAATGTTTACTTGCTATGATAACAGGTGGCAACTGTTACCATAGTAAATAAATTTAATTCATTTGAATTTTAAGATAATCTAAGCTCATTCACCTTCAGTGAATGGACTTGGTCGATCTTAAAAAAGAAATAACTGTGGGTGCATGTATTTTAATGAACACAGAGTTCATAGACTACAGTTGGAATGATTTCAGCAATAGTCTTTTCACTGTGTTCCTTTTGTGGTGGTCTTCAACGAATCCAGAAGATGGAGTCACATCAAGGAGATCGTATAAGACGAAAAACAATGAAGAATGCTTTCCCCCAAGAGGATTTCACTGCAGGAGGATGGATTCCAGGTTAGGAAATCATTTCTAAAGAATTCTTTTGAGGTCTGTAATTTTTTTGTATCATTTTCATAGTAGAATAGATTATTGCAATGTTTACTTGCTATGATAACAGGTGGCAACTGTTACCATAGTAAATAAATTTAATTCATTTGAATTTTAAGATAATCTAAGCTCATTCACCTTTAGTGAATGGACTTGGTCGATCTTAAAAAAGAAATAACTGTGGGTGCATGTATTTTAATGAACACAGAGTTCATAGACTACAGTTGGAATGATTTCAGCAATAGTCTTTTCACTGTGTTCCTTTTGTGGTGGTCTTCAACGAATCCAGAAGATGGAGTCACATCAAGGAGATCGTACAAGACGAAAAACAATGAAGAATGCTTTCCCCCAAGAGGATTTCACTGCAGGAGGATGGATTCCAGGTTAGGAAATCATTTCTAAAGAATTCTTTCGAGGTCTGTAATTTTTTTGTATCATTTTCATAGTAGAATGGATTATTGCAATGTTTACTTGCTATGATAACAGGTGGCAACTGTTACCATAGTAAATAAATTTAATTCATTTGAATTTTAAGATAATCTAAGCTCATTCACCTTTAGTGAATGGACTTGGTCGATCTTAAAAAAGAAATAACTGTGGGTGCATGTATTTTAATGAACACAGAGTTCATAGACTACAGTTGGAATGATTTCAGCAATAGTCTTTTCACTGTGTTCCTTTTGTGGTGGTCTTCAACGAATCCAGAAGATGGAGTCACATCAAGGAGATCGTACAAGACGAAAAACAATGAAGAATGCTTTCCCCCAAGAGGATTTCACTGCAGGAGGATGGATTCCAGGTTAGGAAATCATTTCTAAAGAATTCTTTTGAGGTCTGTAATTTTTTTGTATCATTTTCATAGTAGAATAGATTATTGCAATGTTTACTTGCTATGATAACAGGTGGCAACTGTTACCATAGTAAATAAATTTAATTCATTTGAATTTTAAGATAATCTAAGCTCATTCACCTTCAGTGAATGGACTTGGTCGATCTTAAAAAAGAAATAACTGTGGGTGCATGTATTTTAATGAACACAGAGTTCATAGACTACAGTTGGAATGATTTCAGCAATAGTCTTTTCACTGTGTTCCTTTTGTGGTGGTCTTCAACGAATCCAGAAGATGGAGTCACATCAAGGAGATCGTATAAGACGAAAAACAATGAAGAATGCTTTCCCCCAAGAGGATTTCACTGCAGGAGGATGGATTCCAGGTTAGGAAATCATTTCTAAAGAATTCTTTTGAGGTCTGTAATTTTTTTGTATCATTTTCATAGTAGAATGGATTATTGCAATGTTTACTTGCTATGATAACAGGTGGCAACTGTTACCATAGTAAATAAATTTAATTCATTTGAATTTTAAGATAATCTAAGCTCATTCACCTTTAGTGAATGGACTTGGTCGATCTTAAAAAAGAAATAACTGTGGGTGCATGTATTTTAATGAACACAGAGTTCATAGACTACAGTTGGAATGATTTCAGCAATAGTCTTTTCACTGTGTTCCTTTTGTGGTGGTCTTCAACGAATCCAGAAGATGGAGTCACATCAAGGAGATCGTACAAGACGAAAAACAATGAAGAATGCTTTCCCCCAAGAGGATTTCACTGCAGGAGGATGGATTCCAGGTTAGGAAATCATTTCTAAAGAATTCTTTTGAGGTCTGTAATTTTTTTGTATCATTTTCATAGTAGAATAGATTATTGCAATGTTTACTTGCTATGATAACAGGTGGCAACTGTTACCATAGTAAATAAATTTAATTCATTTGAATTTTAAGATAATCTAAGCTCATTCACCTTTAGTGAATGGACTTGGTCGATCTTAAAAAAGAAATAACTGTGGGTGCATGTATTTTAATGAACACAGAGTTCATAGACTACAGTTGGAATGATTTCAGCAATAGTCTTTTCACTGTGTTCCTTTTGTGGTGGTCTTCAACGAATCCAGAAGATGGAGTCACATCAAGGAGATCGTACAAGACGAAAAACAATGAAGAATGCTTTCCCCCAAGAGGATTTCACTGCAGGAGGATGGATTCCAGGGTAGGAAATAATTCCTGATGAATTCGTTTGAGGTCTGTAATTTTTTTGTATCATTTTCATAGTAGAATAGATTATTGCATTGTTTACTTGCTATGATAACAGGTGGCAACTGTTACCATAGTAAATAAATTTAATTCATTTGAATTTTAAGATAATCTAAGCTCATTTACCTTTAGTGAATGGACTTGGTCGATCTTAAAAAAGAAATAACTGTGGGTGCATGTATTTTAATGAACACAGAGTTCATAGACTACAGTTGGAATGATTTCAGCAATAGTCTTTTCACTGTGTTCCTTTTGTTGTGGTCTTCAACGAATCCAGAAGATGGAGTCACATCAAGGAGATCGTACAAGACGAAAAACAATGAAGAATGCTTTCCCCCAAGAGGATTTCACTGCAGGAGGATGGATTCCAGGTTAGGAAATCATTTCTAAAGAATTCTTTTGAGGTCTGTAATTTTTTTGTATCATTTTCATAGTAGAATAGATTATTGCAATGTTTACTTGCTATGATAACAGGTGGCAACTGTTACCATAGTAAATAAATTTAATTCATTTGAATTTTAAGATAATCTAAGCTCATTCACCTTTAGTGAATGGACTTGGTCGATCTTAAAAAAGAAATAACTGTGGGTGCATGTATTTTAATGAACACAGAGTTCATAGACTACAGTTGGAATGATTTCAGCAATAGTCTTTTCACTGTGTTCCTTTTGTGGTGGTCTTCAACGAATCCAGAAGATGGAGTCACATCAAGGAGATCGTACAAGACGAAAAACAATGAAGAATGCTTTCCCCCAAGAGGATTTCACTGCAGGAGGATGGATTCCAGGGTAGGAAATAATTTCTGATGAATTCTTTTGAGGTCTGTAATTTTTCTGTATCATTTTCATAGTAGAATAGATTATTGCAATGTTTACTTGCTATGATAACAGGTGGCAACTGTTACCATAGTAAATAAATTTAATTCATTTGAATTTTAAGATAATCTAAGCTCATTCACCTTTAGTGAATGGACTTGGTCGATCTTAAAAAAGAAATAACTGTGGGTGCATGTATTTTAATGAACACAGAGTTCATAGACTACAGTTGGAATGATTTCAGCAATAGTCTTTTCACTGTGTTCCTTTTGTGGTGGTCTTCAACGAATCCAGAAGATGGAGTCACATCAAGGAGATCGTACAAGACGAAAAACAATGAAGAATGCTTTCCCCCAAGAGGATTTCACTGCAGGAGGATGGATTCCAGGGTAGGAAATAATTCCTGATGAATTCGTTTGAGGTCTGTAATTTTTTTGTATCATTTTCATAGTAGAATAGATTATTGCATTGTTTACTTGCTATGATAACAGGTGGCAACTGTTACCATAGTAAATAAATTTAATTCATTTGAATTTTAAGATAATCTAAGCTCATTTACCTTTAGTGAATGGACTTGGTCGATCTTAAAAAAGAAATAACTGTGGGTGCATGTATTTTAATGAACACAGAGTTCATAGACTACAGTTGGAATGATTTCAGCAATAGTCTTTTCACTGTGTTCCTTTTGTGGTAGTCTTCAACGAATCCAGAAGATGGAGTCACATCAAGGAGATCGTACAAGACGAAAAACAATGAAGAATGCTTTCCCCCAAGAGGATTTCACTGCAGGAGGATGGATTCCAGGTTAGGAAATCATTTCTAAAGAATTCTTTTGAGGTCTGTAATTTTTTTGTATCATTTTCATAGTAGAATAGATTATTGCATTGTTTACTTGCTATGATAACAGGTGGCAACTGTTACCATAGTAAATAAATTTAATTCATTTGAATTTTAAGATAATCTAAGCTCATTCACCTTTAGTGAATGGACTTGGTCGATCTTAAAAAAGAAATAACTGTGGGTGCATGTATTTTAATGAACACAGAGTTCATAGACTACAGTTGGAATGATTTCAGCAATAGTCTTTTCACTGTGTTCCTTTTGTGGTGGTCTTCAACGAATCCAGAAGATGGAGTCACATCAAGGAGATCGTACAAGACGAAAAACAATGAAGAATGCTTTCCCCCAAGAGGATTTCACTGCAGGAGGATGGATTCCAGGGTAGGAAATAATTCCTGATGAATTCGTTTGAGGTCTGTAATTTTTTTGTATCATTTTCATAGTAGAATAGATTATTGCATTGTTTACTTGCTATGATAACAGGTGGCAACTGTTACCATAGTAAATAAATTTAATTCATTTGAATTTTAAGATAATCTAAGCTCATTTACCTTTAGTGAATGGACTTGGTCGATCTTAAAAAAGAAATAACTGTGGGTGCATGTATTTTAATGAACACAGAGTTCATAGACTACAGTTGGAATGATTTCAGCAATAGTCTTTTCACTGTGTTCCTTTTGTTGTGGTCTTCAACGAATCCAGAAGATGGAGTCACATCAAGGAGATCGTACAAGACGAAAAACAATGAAGAATGCTTTCCCCCAAGAGGATTTCACTGCAGGAGGATGGATTCCAGGTTAGGAAATCATTTCTAAAGAATTCTTTTGAGGTCTGTAATTTTTTTGTATCATTTTCATAGTAGAATAGATTATTGCAATGTTTACTTGCTATGATAACAGGTGGCAACTGTTACCATAGTAAATAAATTTAATTCATTTGAATTTTAAGATAATCTAAGCTCATTCACCTTTAGTGAATGGACTTGGTCGATCTTAAAAAAGAAATAACTGTGGGTGCATGTATTTTAATGAACACAGAGTTCATAGACTACAGTTGGAATGATTTCAGCAATAGTCTTTTCACTGTGTTCCTTTTGTGGTGGTCTTCAACGAATCCAGAAGATGGAGTCACATCAAGGAGATCGTACAAGACGAAAAACAATGAAGAATGCTTTCCCCCAAGAGGATTTCACTGCAGGAGGATGGATTCCAGGGTAGGAAATAATTCCTGATGAATTCGTTTGAGGTCTGTAATTTTTTTGTATCATTTTCATAGTAGAATAGATTATTGCATTGTTTACTTGCTATGATAACAGGTGGCAACTGTTACCATAGTAAATAAATTTAATTCATTTGAATTTTAAGATAATCTAAGCTCATTTACCTTTAGTGAATGGACTTGGTCGATCTTAAAAAAGAAATAACTGTGGGTGCATGTATTTTAATGAACACAGAGTTCATAGACTACAGTTGGAATGATTTCAGCAATAGTCTTTTCACTGTGTTCCTTTTGTGGTAGTCTTCAACGAATCCAGAAGATGGAGTCACATCAAGGAGATCGTACAAGACGAAAAACAATGAAGAATGCTTTCCCCCAAGAGGATTTCACTGCAGGAGGATGGATTCCAGGTTAGGAAATCATTTCTAAAGAATTCTTTTGAGGTCTGTAATTTTTTTGTATCATTTTCATAGTAGAATAGATTATTGCAATGTTTACTTGCTATGATAACAGGTGGCAACTGTTACCATAGTAAATAAATTTAATTCATTTGAATTTTAAGATAATCTAAGCTCATTCACCTTCAGTGAATGGACTTGGTCGATCTTAAAAAAGAAATAACTGTGGGTGCATGTATTTTAATGAACACAGAGTTCATAGACTACAGTTGGAATGATTTCAGCAATAGTCTTTTCACTGTGTTCCTTTTGTGGTGGTCTTCAACGAATCCAGAAGATGGAGTCACATCAAGGAGATCGTACAAGACGAAAAACAATGAAGAATGCTTTCCCCCAAGAGGATTTCACTGCAGGAGGATGGATTCCAGGTTAGGAAATCATTTCTAAAGAATTCTTTTGAGGTCTGTAATTTTTTTGTATCATTTTCATAGTAGAATAGATTATTGCAATGTTTACTTGCTATGATAACAGGTGGCAACTGTTACCATAGTAAATAAATTTAATTCATTTGAATTTTAAGATAATCTAAGCTCATTCACCTTCAGTGAATGGACTTGGTCGATCTTAAAAAAGAAATAACTGTGGGTGCATGTATTTTAATGAACACAGAGTTCATAGACTACAGTTGGAATGATTTCAGCAATAGTCTTTTCACTGTGTTCCTTTTGTGGTGGTCTTCAACGAATCCAGAAGATGGAGTCACATCAAGGAGATCGTACAAGACGAAAAACAATGAAGAATGCTTTCCCCCAAGAGGATTTCACTGCAGGAGGATGGATTCCAGGTTAGGAAATCATTTCTAAAGAATTCTTTTGAGGTCTGTAATTTTTTTGTATCATTTTCATAGTAGAATAGATTATTGCATTGTTTACTTGCTATGATAACAGGTGGCAACTGTTACCATAGTAAATAAATTTAATTCATTTGAATTTTAAGATAATCTAGGCTCATTTACCTTTAGTGAATGGACTTGGTCGATCTTAAAAAAGAAATAACTGTGGGTGCATGTATTTTAATGAACACAGAGTTCATAGACTACAGTTGGAATGATTTCAGCAATAGTCTTTTCACTGTGTTCCTTTTGTTGTGGTCTTCAACGAATCCAGAAGATGGAGTCACATCAAGGAGATCGTACAAGACGAAAAACAATGAAGAATGCTTTCCCCCAAGAGGATTTCACTGCAGGAGGATGGATTCCAGGTTAGGAAATCATTTCTAAAGAATTCTTTTGAGGTCTGTAATTTTTTTGTATCATTTTCATAGTAGAATAGATTATTGCAATGTTTACTTGCTATGATAACAGGTGGCAACTGTTACCATAGTAAATAAATTTAATTCATTTGAATTTTAAGATAATCTAAGCTCATTCACCTTTAGTGAATGGACTTGGTCGATCTTAAAAAAGAAATAACTGTGGGTGCATGTATTTTAATGAACACAGAGTTCATAGACTACAGTTGGAATGATTTCAGCAATAGTCTTTTCACTGTGTTCCTTTTGTGGTGGTCTTCAACGAATCCAGAAGATGGAGTCACATCAAGGAGATCGTACAAGACGAAAAACAATGAAGAATGCTTTCCCCCAAGAGGATTTCACTGCAGGAGGATGGATTCCAGGTTAGGAAATCATTTCTAAAGAATTCTTTTGAGGTCTGTAATTTTTTTGTATCATTTTCATAGTAGAATAGATTATTGCATTGTTTACTTGCTATGATAACAGGTGGCAACTGTTACCATAGTAAATAAATTTAATTCATTTGAATTTTAAGATAATCTAAGCTCATTCACCTTTAGTGAATGGACTTGGTCGATCTTAAAAAAGAAATAACTGTGGGTGCATGTATTTTAATGAACACAGAGTTCATAGACTACAGTTGGAATGATTTCAGCAATAGTCTTTTCACTGTGTTCCTTTTGTTGTGGTCTTCAACGAATCCAGAAGATGGAGTCACATCAAGGAGATCGTACAAGACGAAAAACAATGAAGAATGCTTTCCCCCAAGAGGATTTCACTGCAGGAGGATGGATTCCAGGGTAGGAAATAATTTCTGATGAATTCTTTTGAGGTCTGTAATTTTTCTGTATCATTTTCATAGTAGAATAGATTATTGCAATGTTTACTTGCTATGATAACAGGTGGCAACTGTTACCATAGTAAATAAATTTAATTCATTTGAATTTTAAGATAATCTAAGCTCATTCACCTTTAGTGAATGGACTTGGTCGATCTTAAAAAAGAAATAACTGTGGGTGCATGTATTTTAATGAACACAGAGTTCATAGACTACAGTTGGAATGATTTCAGCAATAGTCTTTTCACTGTGTTCCTTTTGTGGTGGTCTTCAACGAATCCAGAAGATGGAGTCACATCAAGGAGATCGTACAAGACGAAAAACAATGAAGAATGCTTTCCCCCAAGAGGATTTCACTGCAGGAGGATGGATTCCAGGTTAGGAAATCATTTCTAAAGAATTCTTTTGAGGTCTGTAATTTTTTTGTATCATTTTCATAGTAGAATAGATTATTGCAATGTTTACTTGCTATGATAACAGGTGGCAACTGTTACCATAGTAAATAAATTTAATTCATTTGAATTTTAAGATAATCTAAGCTCATTTACCTTTAGTGAATGGACTTGGTCGATCTTAAAAAAGAAATAACTGTGGGTGCATGTATTTTAATGAACACAGAGTTCATAGACTACAGTTGGAATGATTTCAGCAATAGTCTTTTCACTGTGTTCCTTTTGTGGTAGTCTTCAACGAATCCAGAAGATGGAGTCACATCAAGGAGATCGTACAAGACGAAAAACAATGAAGAATGCTTTCCCCCAAGAGGATTTCACTGCAGGAGGATGGATTCCAGGTTAGGAAATCATTTCTAAAGAATTCTTTTGAGGTCTGTAATTTTTTTGTATCATTTTCATAGTAGAATAGATTATTGCAATGTTTACTTGCTATGATAACAGGTGGCAACTGTTACCATAGTAAATAAATTTAATTCATTTGAATTTTAAGATAATCTAAGCTCATTCACCTTCAGTGAATGGACTTGGTCGATCTTAAAAAAGAAATAACTGTGGGTGCATGTATTTTAATGAACACAGAGTTCATAGACTACAGTTGGAATGATTTCAGCAATAGTCTTTTCACTGTGTTCCTTTTGTGGTGGTCTTCAACGAATCCAGAAGATGGAGTCACATCAAGGAGATCGTACAAGACGAAAAACAATGAAGAATGCTTTCCCCCAAGAGGATTTCACTGCAGGAGGATGGATTCCAGGTTAGGAAATCATTTCTAAAGAATTCTTTTGAGGTCTGTAATTTTTTTGTATCATTTTCATAGTAGAATAGATTATTGCAATGTTTACTTGCTATGATAACAGGTGGCAACTGTTACCATAGTAAATAAATTTAATTCATTTGAATTTTAAGATAATCTAAGCTCATTCACCTTCAGTGAATGGACTTGGTCGATCTTAAAAAAGAAATAACTGTGGGTGCATGTATTTTAATGAACACAGAGTTCATAGACTACAGTTGGAATGATTTCAGCAATAGTCTTTTCACTGTGTTCCTTTTGTGGTGGTCTTCAACGAATCCAGAAGATGGAGTCACATCAAGGAGATCGTACAAGACGAAAAACAATGAAGAATGCTTTCCCCCAAGAGGATTTCACTGCAGGAGGATGGATTCCAGGTTAGGAAATCATTTCTAAAGAATTCTTTTGAGGTCTGTAATTTTTTTGTATCATTTTCATAGTAGAATAGATTATTGCATTGTTTACTTGCTATGATAACAGGTGGCAACTGTTACCATAGTAAATAAATTTAATTCATTTGAATTTTAAGATAATCTAAGCTCATTTACCTTTAGTGAATGGACTTGGTCGATCTTAAAAAAGAAATAACTGTGGGTGCATGTATTTTAATGAACACAGAGTTCATAGACTACAGTTGGAATGATTTCAGCAATAGTCTTTTCACTGTGTTCCTTTTGTTGTGGTCTTCAACGAATCCAGAAGATGGAGTCACATCAAGGAGATCGTACAAGACGAAAAACAATGAAGAATGCTTTCCCCCAAGAGGATTTCACTGCAGGAGGATGGATTCCAGGTTAGGAAATCATTTCTAAAGAATTCTTTTGAGGTCTGTAATTTTTTTGTATCATTTTCATAGTAGAATAGATTATTGCAATGTTTACTTGCTATGATAACAGGTGGCAACTGTTACCATAGTAAATAAATTTAATTCATTTGAATTTTAAGATAATCTAAGCTCATTCACCTTTAGTGAATGGACTTGGTCGATCTTAAAAAAGAAATAACTGTGGGTGCATGTATTTTAATGAACACAGAGTTCATAGACTACAGTTGGAATGATTTCAGCAATAGTCTTTTCACTGTGTTCCTTTTGTGGTGGTCTTCAACGAATCCAGAAGATGGAGTCACATCAAGGAGATCGTACAAGACGAAAAACAATGAAGAATGCTTTCCCCCAAGAGGATTTCACTGCAGGAGGATGGATTCCAGGTTAGGAAATCATTTCTAAAGAATTCTTTTGAGGTCTGTAATTTTTTTGTATCATTTTCATAGTAGAATAGATTATTGCATTGTTTACTTGCTATGATAACAGGTGGCAACTGTTACCATAGTAAATAAATTTAATTCATTTGAATTTTAAGATAATCTAAGCTCATTCACCTTTAGTGAATGGACTTGGTCGATCTTAAAAAAGAAATAACTGTGGGTGCATGTATTTTAATGAACACAGAGTTCATAGACTACAGTTGGAATGATTTCAGCAATAGTCTTTTCACTGTGTTCCTTTTGTTGTGGTCTTCAACGAATCCAGAAGATGGAGTCACATCAAGGAGATCGTACAAGACGAAAAACAATGAAGAATGCTTTCCCCCAAGAGGATTTCACTGCAGGAGGATGGATTCCAGGGTAGGAAATAATTTCTGATGAATTCTTTTGAGGTCTGTAATTTTTCTGTATCATTTTCATAGTAGAATAGATTATTGCAATGTTTACTTGCTATGATAACAGGTGGCAACTGTTACCATAGTAAATAAATTTAATTCATTTGAATTTTAAGATAATCTAAGCTCATTCACCTTTAGTGAATGGACTTGGTCGATCTTAAAAAAGAAATAACTGTGGGTGCATGTATTTTAATGAACACAGAGTTCATAGACTACAGTTGGAATGATTTCAGCAATAGTCTTTTCACTGTGTTCCTTTTGTGGTGGTCTTCAACGAATCCAGAAGATGGAGTCACATCAAGGAGATCGTACAAGACGAAAAACAATGAAGAATGCTTTCCCCCAAGAGGATTTCACTGCAGGAGGATGGATTCCAGGGTAGGAAATAATTCCTGATGAATTCGTTTGAGGTCTGTAATTTTTTTGTATCATTTTCATAGTAGAATAGATTATTGCATTGTTTACTTGCTATGATAACAGGTGGCAACTGTTACCATAGTAAATAAATTTAATTCATTTGAATTTTAAGATAATCTAAGCTCATTCACCTTTAGTGAATGGACTTGGTCGATCTTAAAAAAGAAATAACTGTGGGTGCATGTATTTTAATGAACACAGAGTTCATAGACTACAGTTGGAATGATTTCAGCAATAGTCTTTTCACTGTGTTCCTTTTGTTGTGGTCTTCAACGAATCCAGAAGATGGAGTCACATCAAGGAGATCGTACAAGACGAAAAACAATGAAGAATGCTTTCCCCCAAGAGGATTTCACTGCAGGAGGATGGATTCCAGGGTAGGAAATAATTTCTGATGAATTCTTTTGAGGTCTGTAATTTTTCTGTATCATTTTCATAGTAGAATAGATTATTGCAATGTTTACTTGCTATGATAACAGGTGGCAACTGTTACCATAGTAAATAAATTTAATTCATTTGAATTTTAAGATAATCTAAGCTCATTCACCTTTAGTGAATGGACTTGGTCGATCTTAAAAAAGAAATAACTGTGGGTGCATGTATTTTAATGAACACAGAGTTCATAGACTACAGTTGGAATGATTTCAGCAATAGTCTTTTCACTGTGTTCCTTTTGTGGTGGTCTTCAACGAATCCAGAAGATGGAGTCACATCAAGGAGATCGTACAAGACGAAAAACAATGAAGAATGCTTTCCCCCAAGAGGATTTCACTGCAGGAGGATGGATTCCAGGGTAGGAAATAATTCCTGATGAATTCGTTTGAGGTCTGTAATTTTTTTGTATCATTTTCATAGTAGAATAGATTATTGCATTGTTTACTTGCTATGATAACAGGTGGCAACTGTTACCATAGTAAATAAATTTAATTCATTTGAATTTTAAGATAATCTAAGCTCATTTACCTTTAGTGAATGGACTTGGTCGATCTTAAAAAAGAAATAACTGTGGGTGCATGTATTTTAATGAACACAGAGTTCATAGACTACAGTTGGAATGATTTCAGCAATAGTCTTTTCACTGTGTTCCTTTTGTGGTGGTCTTCAACGAATTCAGAAGATGGAGTCACATCAAGGAGATCGTACAAGACGAAAAACAATGAAGAATGCTTTCCCCCAAGAGGATTTCACTGCAGGAGGATGGATTCCAGGTTAGGAAATCATTTCTAAAGAATTCTTTTGAGGTCTGTAATTTTTTTGTATCATTTTCATAGTAGAATAGATTATTGCAATGTTTACTTGCTATGATAACAGGTGGCAACTGTTACCATAGTAAATAAATTTAATTCATTTGAATTTTAAGATAATCTAAGCTCATTCACCTTTAGTGAATGGACTTGGTCGATCTTAAAAAAGAAATAACTGTGGGTGCATGTATTTTAATGAACACAGAGTTCATAGACTACAGTTGGAATGATTTCAGCAATAGTCTTTTCACTGTGTTCCTTTTGTGGTGGTCTTCAACGAATCCAGAAGATGGAGTCACATCAAGGAGATCGTACAAGACGAAAAACAATGAAGAATGCTTTCCCCCAAGAGGATTTCACTGCAGGAGGATGGATTCCAGGTTAGGAAATCATTTCTAAAGAATTCTTTTGAGGTCTGTAATTTTTTTGTATCATTTTCATAGTAGAATAGATTATTGCAATGTTTACTTGCTATGATAACAGGTGGCAACTGTTACCATAGTAAATAAATTTAATTCATTTGAATTTTAAGATAATCTAAGCTCATTCACCTTCAGTGAATGGACTTGGTCGATCTTAAAAAAGAAATAACTGTGGGTGCATGTATTTTAATGAACACAGAGTTCATAGACTACAGTTGGAATGATTTCAGCAATAGTCTTTTCACTGTGTTCCTTTTGTGGTGGTCTTCAACGAATCCAGAAGATGGAGTCACATCAAGGAGATCGTACAAGACGAAAAACAATGAAGAATGCTTTCCCCCAAGAGGATTTCACTGCAGGAGGATGGATTCCAGGGTAGGAAATAATTCCTGATGAATTCGTTTGAGGTCTGTAATTTTTTTGTATCATTTTCATAGTAGAATAGATTATTGCATTGTTTACTTGCTATGATAACAGGTGGCAACTGTTACCATAGTAAATAAATTTAATTCATTTGAATTTTAAGATAATCTAAGCTCATTCACCTTTAGTGAATGGACTTGGTCGATCTTAAAAAAGAAATAACTGTGGGTGCATGTATTTTAATGAACACAGAGTTCATAGACTACAGTTGGAATGATTTCAGCAATAGTCTTTTCACTGTGTTCCTTTTGTTGTGGTCTTCAACGAATCCAGAAGATGGAGTCACATCAAGGAGATCGTACAAGACGAAAAACAATGAAGAATGCTTTCCCCCAAGAGGATTTCACTGCAGGAGGATGGATTCCAGGGTAGGAAATAATTTCTGATGAATTCTTTTGAGGTCTGTAATTTTTCTGTATCATTTTCATAGTAGAATAGATTATTGCAATGTTTACTTGCTATGATAACAGGTGGCAACTGTTACCATAGTAAATAAATTTAATTCATTTGAATTTTAAGATAATCTAAGCTCATTCACCTTTAGTGAATGGACTTGGTCGATCTTAAAAAAGAAATAACTGTGGGTGCATGTATTTTAATGAACACAGAGTTCATAGACTACAGTTGGAATGATTTCAGCAATAGTCTTTTCACTGTGTTCCTTTTGTGGTGGTCTTCAACGAATCCAGAAGATGGAGTCACATCAAGGAGATCGTACAAGACGAAAAACAATGAAGAATGCTTTCCCCCAAGAGGATTTCACTGCAGGAGGATGGATTCCAGGGTAGGAAATAATTCCTGATGAATTCGTTTGAGGTCTGTAATTTTTTTGTATCATTTTCATAGTAGAATAGATTATTGCATTGTTTACTTGCTATGATAACAGGTGGCAACTGTTACCATAGTAAATAAATTTAATTCATTTGAATTTTAAGATAATCTAAGCTCATTTACCTTTAGTGAATGGACTTGGTCGATCTTAAAAAAGAAATAACTGTGGGTGCATGTATTTTAATGAACACAGAGTTCATAGACTACAGTTGGAATGATTTCAGCAATAGTCTTTTCACTGTGTTCCTTTTGTGGTGGTCTTCAACGAATTCAGAAGATGGAGTCACATCAAGGAGATCGTACAAGACGAAAAACAATGAAGAATGCTTTCCCCCAAGAGGATTTCACTGCAGGAGGATGGATTCCAGGTTAGGAAATCATTTCTAAAGAATTCTTTTGAGGTCTGTAATTTTTTTGTATCATTTTCATAGTAGAATAGATTATTGCAATGTTTACTTGCTATGATAACAGGTGGCAACTGTTACCATAGTAAATAAATTTAATTCATTTGAATTTTAAGATAATCTAAGCTCATTCACCTTTAGTGAATGGACTTGGTCGATCTTAAAAAAGAAATAACTGTGGGTGCATGTATTTTAATGAACACAGAGTTCATAGACTACAGTTGGAATGATTTCAGCAATAGTCTTTTCACTGTGTTCCTTTTGTGGTGGTCTTCAACGAATCCAGAAGATGGAGTCACATCAAGGAGATCGTACAAGACGAAAAACAATGAAGAATGCTTTCCCCCAAGAGGATTTCACTGCAGGAGGATGGATTCCAGGTTAGGAAATCATTTCTAAAGAATTCTTTTGAGGTCTGTAATTTTTTTGTATCATTTTCATAGTAGAATAGATTATTGCAATGTTTACTTGCTATGATAACAGGTGGCAACTGTTACCATAGTAAATAAATTTAATTCATTTGAATTTTAAGATAATCTAAGCTCATTCACCTTCAGTGAATGGACTTGGTCGATCTTAAAAAAGAAATAACTGTGGGTGCATGTATTTTAATGAACACAGAGTTCATAGACTACAGTTGGAATGATTTCAGCAATAGTCTTTTCACTGTGTTCCTTTTGTGGTGGTCTTCAACGAATTCAGAAGATGGAGTCACATCAAGGAGATCGTACAAGACGAAAAACAATGAAGAATGCTTTCCCCCAAGAGGATTTCACTGCAGGAGGATGGATTCCAGGGTAGGAAATAATTTCTGATGAATTCTTTTGAGGTCTGTAATTTTTCTGTATCATTTTCATAGTAGAATAGATTATTGCAATGTTTACTTGCTATGATAACAGGTGGCAACTGTTACCATAGTAAATAAATTTAATTCATTTGAATTTTAAGATAATCTAAGCTCATTCACCTTTAGTGAATGGACTTGGTCGATCTTAAAAAAGAAATAACTGTGGGTGCATGTATTTTAATGAACACAGAGTTCATAGACTACAGTTGGAATGATTTCAGCAATAGTCTTTTCACTGTGTTCCTTTTGTGGTGGTCTTCAACGAATCCAGAAGATGGAGTCACATCAAGGAGATCGTACAAGACGAAAAACAATGAAGAATGCTTTCCCCCAAGAGGATTTCACTGCAGGAGGATGGATTCCAGGGTAGGAAATAATTCCTGATGAATTCGTTTGAGGTCTGTAATTTTTTTGTATCATTTTCATAGTAGAATAGATTATTGCATTGTTTACTTGCTATGATAACAGGTGGCAACTGTTACCATAGTAAATAAATTTAATTCATTTGAATTTTAAGATAATCTAAGCTCATTCACCTTTAGTGAATGGACTTGGTCGATCTTAAAAAAGAAATAACTGTGGGTGCATGTATTTTAATGAACACAGAGTTCATAGACTACAGTTGGAATGATTTCAGCAATAGTCTTTTCACTGTGTTCCTTTTGTTGTGGTCTTCAACGAATCCAGAAGATGGAGTCACATCAAGGAGATCGTACAAGACGAAAAACAATGAAGAATGCTTTCCCCCAAGAGGATTTCACTGCAGGAGGATGGATTCCAGGGTAGGAAATAATTTCTGATGAATTCTTTTGAGGTCTGTAATTTTTCTGTATCATTTTCATAGTAGAATAGATTATTGCAATGTTTACTTGCTATGATAACAGGTGGCAACTGTTACCATAGTAAATAAATTTAATTCATTTGAATTTTAAGATAATCTAAGCTCATTCACCTTTAGTGAATGGACTTGGTCGATCTTAAAAAAGAAATAACTGTGGGTGCATGTATTTTAATGAACACAGAGTTCATAGACTACAGTTGGAATGATTTCAGCAATAGTCTTTTCACTGTGTTCCTTTTGTGGTGGTCTTCAACGAATCCAGAAGATGGAGTCACATCAAGGAGATCGTACAAGACGAAAAACAATGAAGAATGCTTTCCCCCAAGAGGATTTCACTGCAGGAGGATGGATTCCAGGGTAGGAAATAATTCCTGATGAATTCGTTTGAGGTCTGTAATTTTTTTGTATCATTTTCATAGTAGAATAGATTATTGCATTGTTTACTTGCTATGATAACAGGTGGCAACTGTTACCATAGTAAATAAATTTAATTCATTTGAATTTTAAGATAATCTAAGCTCATTTACCTTTAGTGAATGGACTTGGTCGATCTTAAAAAAGAAATAACTGTGGGTGCATGTATTTTAATGAACACAGAGTTCATAGACTACAGTTGGAATGATTTCAGCAATAGTCTTTTCACTGTGTTCCTTTTGTGGTGGTCTTCAACGAATTCAGAAGATGGAGTCACATCAAGGAGATCGTACAAGACGAAAAACAATGAAGAATGCTTTCCCCCAAGAGGATTTCACTGCAGGAGGATGGATTCCAGGTTAGGAAATCATTTCTAAAGAATTCTTTTGAGGTCTGTAATTTTTTTGTATCATTTTCATAGTAGAATAGATTATTGCAATGTTTACTTGCTATGATAACAGGTGGCAACTGTTACCATAGTAAATAAATTTAATTCATTTGAATTTTAAGATAATCTAAGCTCATTCACCTTTAGTGAATGGACTTGGTCGATCTTAAAAAAGAAATAACTGTGGGTGCATGTATTTTAATGAACACAGAGTTCATAGACTACAGTTGGAATGATTTCAGCAATAGTCTTTTCACTGTGTTCCTTTTGTGGTGGTCTTCAACGAATCCAGAAGATGGAGTCACATCAAGGAGATCGTACAAGACGAAAAACAATGAAGAATGCTTTCCCCCAAGAGGATTTCACTGCAGGAGGATGGATTCCAGGTTAGGAAATCATTTCTAAAGAATTCTTTTGAGGTCTGTAATTTTTTTGTATCATTTTCATAGTAGAATAGATTATTGCAATGTTTACTTGCTATGATAACAGGTGGCAACTGTTACCATAGTAAATAAATTTAATTCATTTGAATTTTAAGATAATCTAAGCTCATTCACCTTCAGTGAATGGACTTGGTCGATCTTAAAAAAGAAATAACTGTGGGTGCATGTATTTTAATGAACACAGAGTTCATAGACTACAGTTGGAATGATTTCAGCAATAGTCTTTTCACTGTGTTCCTTTTGTGGTGGTCTTCAACGAATTCAGAAGATGGAGTCACATCAAGGAGATCGTACAAGACGAAAAACAATGAAGAATGCTTTCCCCCAAGAGGATTTCACTGCAGGAGGATGGATTCCAGGGTAGGAAATAATTTCTGATGAATTCTTTTGAGGTCTGTAATTTTTCTGTATCATTTTCATAGTAGAATAGATTATTGCAATGTTTACTTGCTATGATAACAGGTGGCAACTGTTACCATAGTAAATAAATTTAATTCATTTGAATTTTAAGATAATCTAAGCTCATTCACCTTTAGTGAATGGACTTGGTCGATCTTAAAAAAGAAATAACTGTGGGTGCATGTATTTTAATGAACACAGAGTTCATAGACTACAGTTGGAATGATTTCAGCAATAGTCTTTTCACTGTGTTCCTTTTGTGGTGGTCTTCAACGAATCCAGAAGATGGAGTCACATCAAGGAGATCGTACAAGACGAAAAACAATGAAGAATGCTTTCCCCCAAGAGGATTTCACTGCAGGAGGATGGATTCCAGGGTAGGAAATAATTCCTGATGAATTCGTTTGAGGTCTGTAATTTTTTTGTATCATTTTCATAGTAGAATAGATTATTGCATTGTTTACTTGCTATGATAACAGGTGGCAACTGTTACCATAGTAAATAAATTTAATTCATTTGAATTTTAAGATAATCTAAGCTCATTTACCTTTAGTGAATGGACTTGGTCGATCTTAAAAAAGAAATAACTGTGGGTGCATGTATTTTAATGAACACAGAGTTCATAGACTACAGTTGGAATGATTTCAGCAATAGTCTTTTCACTGTGTTCCTTTTGTTGTGGTCTTCAACGAATCCAGAAGATGGAGTCACATCAAGGAGATCGTACAAGACGAAAAACAATGAAGAATGCTTTCCCCCAAGAGGATTTCACTGCAGGAGGATGGATTCCAGGTTAGGAAATCATTTCTAAAGAATTCTTTTGAGGTCTGTAATTTTTTTGTATCATTTTCATAGTAGAATAGATTATTGCAATGTTTACTTGCTATGATAACAGGTGGCAACTGTTACCATAGTAAATAAATTTAATTCATTTGAATTTTAAGATAATCTAAGCTCATTCACTTTTAGTGAATGGACTTGGTCGATCTTAAAAAAGAAGTAACTGTGGGTGCATGTATTTTAATGAACACAGAGTTCATAGACTACAGTTGGAATGATTTCAGCAATAGTCTTTTCACTGTGTTCCTTTTGTTGTGGTCTTCAACGAATCCAGAAGATGGAGTCACATCAAGGAGATCGTACAAGACGAAAAACAATGAAGAATGCTTTCCCCCAAGAGGATTTCACTGCAGGAGGATGGATTCCAGGTTAGGAAATCATTTCTAAAGAATTCTTTTGAGGTCTGTAATTTTTTTGTATCATTTTCATAGTAGAATAGATTATTGCAATGTTTACTTGCTATGATAACAGGTGGCAACTGTTACCATAGTAAATAAATTTAATTCATTTGAATTTTAAGATAATCTAAGCTCATTCACCTTTAGTGAATGGACTTGGTCGATCTTAAAAAAGAAATAACTGTGGGTGCATGTATTTTAATGAACACAGAGTTCATAGACTACAGTTGGAATGATTTCAGCAATAGTCTTTTCACTGTGTTCCTTTTGTGGTGGTCTTCAACGAATCCAGAAGATGGAGTCACATCAAGGAGATCGTACAAGACGAAAAACAATGAAGAATGCTTTCCCCCAAGAGGATTTCACTGCAGGAGGATGGATTCCAGGTTAGGAAATCATTTCTAAAGAATTCTTTTGAGGTCTGTAATTTTTTTGTATCATTTTCATAGTAGAATAGATTATTGCAATGTTTACTTGCTATGATAACTGGTGGCAACTGTTACCATAGTAAATAAATTTAATTCATTTGAATTTTAAGATAATCTAAGCTCATTCACCTTCAGTGAATGGACTTGGTCGATCTTAAAAAAGAAATAACTGTGGGTGCATGTATTTTAATGAACACAGAGTTCATAGACTACAGTTGGAATGATTTCAGCAATAGTCTTTTCACTGTGTTCCTTTTGTGGTGGTCTTCAACGAATCCAGAAGATGGAGTCACATCAAGTAGATCGTACAAGACGAAAAACAATGAAGAATGCTTTCCCCCAAGAGGATTTCACTGCAGGAGGATGGATTCCAGGGTAGGAAATAATTTCTGATGAATTCTTTCGAGGTCTGTAATTTTTTTGTATCATTTTCATAGTAGAACAGATTATTGCAATGTTTACTTGCTATGATAACAGGTGGCAACTGTTACCATAGTAAATAAATTTAATTCATTTGAATTTTAAGATAATCTAAGCTCATTCACCTTCAGTGAATGGACTTGGTCGATCTTAAAAAAGAAATAACTGTGGGTGCATGTATTTTAATGAACACAGAGTTCATAGACTACAGTTGGAATGATTTCAGCAATAGTCTTTTCACTGTGTTCCTTTTGTTGTGGTCTTCAACGAATCCAGAAGATGGAGTCACATCAAGGAGATCGTACAAGACGAAAAACAATGAAGAATGCTTTCCCCCAAGAGGATTTCACTGCAGGAGGATGGATTCCAGGTTAGGAAATCATTTCTAAAGAATTCTTTTGAGGTCTGTAATTTTTTTGTATCATTTTCATAGTAGAATAGATTATTGCAATGTTTACTTGCTATGATAACAGGTGGCAACTGTTACCATAGTAAATAAATTTAATTCATTTGAATTTTAAGATAATCTAAGCTCATTCACTTTTAGTGAATGGACTTGGTCGATCTTAAAAAAGAAGTAACTGTGGGTGCATGTATTTTAATGAACACAGAGTTCATAGACTACAGTTGGAATGATTTCAGCAATAGTCTTTTCACTGTGTTCCTTTTGTGGTGGTCTTCAACGAATCCAGAAGATGGAGTCACATCAAGGAGATCGTATAAGACGAAAAACAATGAAGAATGCTTTCCCCCAAGAGGATTTCACTGCAGGAGGATGGATTCCAGGTTAGGAAATCATTTCTAAAGAATTCTTTTGAGGTCTGTAATTTTTTTGTATCATTTTCATAGTAGAATGGATTATTGCAATGTTTACTTGCTATGATAACAGGTGGCAACTGTTACCATAGTAAATAAATTTAATTCATTTGAATTTTAAGATAATCTAAGCTCATTCACCTTTAGTGAATGGACTTGGTCGATCTTAAAAAAGAAATAACTGTGGGTGCATGTATTTTAATGAACACAGAGTTCATAGACTACAGTTGGAATGATTTCAGCAATAGTCTTTTCACTGTGTTCCTTTTGTGGTGGTCTTCAACGAATCCAGAAGATGGAGTCACATCAAGGAGATCGTACAAGACGAAAAACAATGAAGAATGCTTTCCCCCAAGAGGATTTCACTGCAGGAGGATGGATTCCAGGTTAGGAAATCATTTCTAAAGAATTCTTTTGAGGTCTGTAATTTTTTTGTATCATTTTCATAGTAGAATAGATTATTGCAATGTTTACTTGCTATGATAACAGGTGGCAACTGTTACCATAGTAAATAAATTTAATTCATTTGAATTTTAAGATAATCTAAGCTCATTCACCTTCAGTGAATGGACTTGGTCGATCTTAAAAAAGAAATAACTGTGGGTGCATGTATTTTAATGAACACAGAGTTCATAGACTACAGTTGGAATGATTTCAGCAATAGTCTTTTCACTGTGTTCCTTTTGTGGTGGTCTTCAACGAATCCAGAAGATGGAGTCACATCAAGGAGATCGTACAAGACGAAAAACAATGAAGAATGCTATCCCCCAAGAGGATTTCACTGCAGGAGGATGGATTCCAGGGTAGGAAATAATTTCTGATGAATTCTTTCGAGGTCTGTAATTTTTTTGTATCATTTTCATAGTAGAATAGATTATTGCAATGTTTACTTGCTATGATAACTGGTGGCAACTGTTACCATAGTAAATAAATTTAATTCATTTGAATTTTAAGATAATCTAAGCTCATTCACCTTCAGTGAATGGACTTGGTCGATCTTAAAAAAGAAATAACTGTGGGTGCATGTATTTTAATGAACACAGAGTTCATAGACTACAGTTGGAATGATTTCAGCAATAGTCTTTTCACTGTGTTCCTTTTGTGGTGGTCTTCAACGAATCCAGAAGATGGAGTCACATCAAGGAGATCGTACAAGACGAAAAACAATGAAGAATGCTTTCCCCCAAGAGGATTTCACTGCAGGAGGATGGATTCCAGGTTAGGAAATCATTTCTAAAGAATTCTTTTGAGGTCTGTAATTTTTTTGTATCATTTTCATAGTAGAATAGATTATTGCAATGTTTACTTGCTATGATAACAGGTGGCAACTGTTACCATAGTAAATAAATTTAATTCATTTGAATTTTAAGATAATCTAAGCTCATTCACCTTCAGTGAATGGACTTGGTCGATCTTAAAAAAGAAATAACTGTGGGTGCATGTATTTTAATGAACACAGAGTTCATAGACTACAGTTGGAATGATTTCAGCAATAGTCTTTTCACTGTGTTCCTTTTGTGGTGGTCTTCAACGAATCCAGAAGATGGAGTCACATCAAGGAGATCGTACAAGACGAAAAACAATGAAGAATGCTTTCCCCCAAGAGGATTTCACTGCAGGAGGATGGATTCCAGGTTAGGAAATCATTTCTAAAGAATTCTTTTGAGGTCTGTAATTTTTTTGTATCATTTTCATAGTAGAATAGATTATTGCAATGTTTACTTGCTATGATAACAGGTGGCAACTGTTACCATAGTAAATAAATTTAATTCATTTGAATTTTAAGATAATCTAAGCTCATTCACCTTCAGTGAATGGACTTGGTCGATCTTAAAAAAGAAATAACTGTGGGTGCATGTATTTTAATGAACACAGAGTTCATAGACTACAGTTGGAATGATTTCAGCAATAGTCTTTTCACTGTGTTCCTTTTGTGGTGGTCTTCAACGAATCCAGAAGATGGAGTCACATCAAGGAGATCGTATAAGACGAAAAACAATGAAGAATGCTTTCCCCCAAGAGGATTTCACTGCAGGAGGATGGATTCCAGGTTAGGAAATCATTTCTAAAGAATTCTTTTGAGGTCTGTAATTTTTTTGTATCATTTTCATAGTAGAATGGATTATTGCAATGTTTACTTGCTATGATAACAGGTGGCAACTGTTACCATAGTAAATAAATTTAATTCATTTGAATTTTAAGATAATCTAAGCTCATTCACCTTTAGTGAATGGACTTGGTCGATCTTAAAAAAGAAATAACTGTGGGTGCATGTATTTTAATGAACACAGAGTTCATAGACTACAGTTGGAATGATTTCAGCAATAGTCTTTTCACTGTGTTCCTTTTGTGGTGGTCTTCAACGAATCCAGAAGATGGAGTCACATCAAGGAGATCGTACAAGACGAAAAACAATGAAGAATGCTTTCCCCCAAGAGGATTTCACTGCAGGAGGATGGATTCCAGGTTAGGAAATCATTTCTAAAGAATTCTTTCGAGGTCTGTAATTTTTTTGTATCATTTTCATAGTAGAATGGATTATTGCAATGTTTACTTGCTATGATAACAGGTGGCAACTGTTACCATAGTAAATAAATTTAATTCATTTGAATTTTAAGATAATCTAAGCTCATTCACCTTTAGTGAATGGACTTGGTCGATCTTAAAAAAGAAATAACTGTGGGTGCATGTATTTTAATGAACACAGAGTTCATAGACTACAGTTGGAATGATTTCAGCAATAGTCTTTTCACTGTGTTCCTTTTGTGGTGGTCTTCAACGAATCCAGAAGATGGAGTCACATCAAGGAGATCGTACAAGACGAAAAACAATGAAGAATGCTTTCCCCCAAGAGGATTTCACTGCAGGAGGATGGATTCCAGGTTAGGAAATCATTTCTAAAGAATTCTTTTGAGGTCTGTAATTTTTTTGTATCATTTTCATAGTAGAATAGATTATTGCAATGTTTACTTGCTATGATAACAGGTGGCAACTGTTACCATAGTAAATAAATTTAATTCATTTGAATTTTAAGATAATCTAAGCTCATTCACCTTCAGTGAATGGACTTGGTCGATCTTAAAAAAGAAATAACTGTGGGTGCATGTATTTTAATGAACACAGAGTTCATAGACTACAGTTGGAATGATTTCAGCAATAGTCTTTTCACTGTGTTCCTTTTGTGGTGGTCTTCAACGAATCCAGAAGATGGAGTCACATCAAGGAGATCGTATAAGACGAAAAACAATGAAGAATGCTTTCCCCCAAGAGGATTTCACTGCAGGAGGATGGATTCCAGGTTAGGAAATCATTTCTAAAGAATTCTTTTGAGGTCTGTAATTTTTTTGTATCATTTTCATAGTAGAATGGATTATTGCAATGTTTACTTGCTATGATAACAGGTGGCAACTGTTACCATAGTAAATAAATTTAATTCATTTGAATTTTAAGATAATCTAAGCTCATTCACCTTTAGTGAATGGACTTGGTCGATCTTAAAAAAGAAATAACTGTGGGTGCATGTATTTTAATGAACACAGAGTTCATAGACTACAGTTGGAATGATTTCAGCAATAGTCTTTTCACTGTGTTCCTTTTGTGGTGGTCTTCAACGGATCCAGAAGATGGAGTCACATCAAGGAGATCGTACAAGACGAAAAACAATGAAGAATGCTTTCCCCCAAGAGGATTTCACTGCAGGAGGATGGATTCCAGGTTAGGAAATCATTTCTAAAGAATTCTTTTGAGGTCTGTAATTTTTTTGTATCATTTTCATAGTAGAATAGATTATTGCAATGTTTACTTGCTATGATAACAGGTGGCAACTGTTACCATAGTAAATAAATTTAATTCATTTGAATTTTAAGATAATCTAAGCTCATTCACCTTCAGTGAATGGACTTGGTCGATCTTAAAAAAGAAATAACTGTGGGTGCATGTATTTTAATGAACACAGAGTTCATAGACTACAGTTGGAATGATTTCAGCAATAGTCTTTTCACTGTGTTCCTTTTGTGGTGGTCTTCAACGAATCCAGAAGATGGAGTCACATCAAGGAGATCGTATAAGACGAAAAACAATGAAGAATGCTTTCCCCCAAGAGGATTTCACTGCAGGAGGATGGATTCCAGGTTAGGAAATCATTTCTAAAGAATTCTTTTGAGGTCTGTAATTTTTTTGTATCATTTTTATAGTAGAATGGATTATTGCAATGTTTACTTGCTATGATAACAGGTGGCAACTGTTACCATAGTAAATAAATTTAATTCATTTGAATTTTAAGATAATCTAAGCTCATTCACCTTTAGTGAATGGACTTGGTCGATCTTAAAAAAGAAATAACTGTGGGTGCATGTATTTTAATGAACACAGAGTTCATAGACTACAGTTGGAATGATTTCAGCAATAGTCTTTTCACTGTGTTCCTTTTGTGGTGGTCTTCAACGGATCCAGAAGATGGAGTCACATCAAGGAGATCGTACAAGACGAAAAACAATGAAGAATGCTTTCCCCCAAGAGGATTTCACTGCAGGAGGATGGATTCCAGGTTAGGAAATCATTTCTAAAGAATTCTTTTGAGGTCTGTAATTTTTTTGTATCATTTTCATAGTAGAATGGATTATTGCAATGTTTACTTGCTATGATAACAGGTGGCAACTGTTACCATAGTAAATAAATTTAATTCATTTGAATTTTAAGATAATCTAAGCTCATTCACCTTTAGTGAATGGACTTGGTCGATCTTAAAAAAGAAATAACTGTGGGTGCATGTATTTTAATGAACACAGAGTTCATAGACTACAGTTGGAATGATTTCAGCAATAGTCTTTTCACTGTGTTCCTTTTGTGGTGGTCTTCAACGAATCCAGAAGATGGAGTCACATCAAGGAGATCGTACAAGACGAAAAACAATGAAGAATGCTTTGCCCCAAGAGGATTTCACTGCAGGAGGATGGATTTCAGGTTAGGAAATCATTTCTAAAGAATTCTTTTGAGGTCTGTAATTTTTTTGTATCATTTTCATAGTAGAATGGATTATTGCAATGTTTACTTGCTATGATAACAGGTGGCAACTGTTACCATAGTAAATAAATTTAATTCATTTGAATTTTAAGATAATCTAAGCTCATTCACCTTTAGTGAATGGACTTGGTCGATCTTAAAAAAGAAATAACTGTGGGTGCATGTATTTTAATGAACACAGAGTTCATAGACTACAGTTGGAATGATTTCAGCAATAGTCTTTTCACTGTGTTCCTTTTGTGGTGGTCTTCAACGAATCCAGAAGATGGAGTCACATCAAGGAGATCGTACAAGACGAAAAACAATGAAGAATGCTTTCCCCCAAGAGGATTTCACTGCAGGAGGATGGATTCCAGGTTAGGAAATCATTTCTAAAGAATTCTTTTGAGGTCTGTAATTTTTTTGTATCATTTTCATAGTAGAATGGATTATTGCAATGTTTACTTGCTATGATAACAGGTGGCAACTGTTACCATAGTAAATAAATTTAATTCATTTGAATTTTAAGATAATCTAAGCTCATTCACCTTCAGTGAATGGACTTGGTCGATCTTAAAAAAGAAATAACTGTGGGTGCATGTATTTTAATGAACACAGAGTTCATAGACTACAGTTGGAATGATTTCAGCAATAGTCTTTTCACTGTGTTCCTTTTGTGGTGGTCTTCAACGAATCCAGAAGATGGAGTCACATCAAGGAGATCGTACAAGACGAAAAACAATGAAGAATGCTTTCCCCCAAGAGGATTTCACTGCAGGAGGATGGATTCCAGGTTAGGGAATCATTTCTAAAGAATTCTTTTGAGGTCTGTAATTTTTTTGTATCATTTTCATAGTAGAATAGATTATTGCAATGTTTACTTGCTATGATAACAGGTGGCAACTGTTACCATAGTAAATAAATTTGATTCATTTGAATTTTAAGATAATCTAAGCTCATTCACCTTTAGTGAATGGACTTGGTCGATCTTAAAAAAGAAATAACTGTGGATGCATGTATTTTAATGAACACAGAGTTCATAGACTACAGTTGGAATGATTTCAGCAATAGTCTCTTCACTGTGTTCCTTTTGTGGTGGTCTTCAACGAATCCAGAAGATGGAGTCACATCAAGAGGATCGTTCAAGATGGAAAATAATGAAGAATATTCCCCTCCAAGAGGATTACACTGGAACAAATCTAGAAGATAAAGACACACATGATCAAATAGCTGCGAGATCTACAAGCTGAGTTCAACCATCAACTAGGAGGACTGCATTGCAATAGGATGAATGTTAGAATTGGAAACTATTTTCTGTGGAACAATGGAACTTTGAGTGGATGCGTTTCAGAAGTTGCTTCTAGAATCTGTACAACATCTTTTGAAGTAAAATGGATGCAAATCATGAACTGACTTTAGAACTTATGAAAAGTTACTCTGAGAATGAAATTTACTTCTGAGACAAAATGGGTTAGTATCAATAGTTCTCTTATTTCTAAAAATTAATTTGGAAACAAAATAATGGTTTTATTAACTTTTTCTAGTATTTTCCAATATTCGCAATAATGCAAGTCGTCCACAAACAACAGTCTATCGCCGTCCTGCATCAGGAAATTCCCATACTTGCACCTACTGAAACGAATTAAGCCCAAGCTCAATCGAAGATAGGATGATTTGGATGTGGATTCTACTTTCTTATTTATAAAATGACGGATAAATTACGTTCTAGTTTGTAAGATGCAAGGCTGTTCTAAACATATTCTGCGCTGGGGTGCAAAAATCCATTAGTGGATAGGGACTTTATTCAAATTTATTGATTTTGATTACATACACCAATAATGCTATTATATTGTTAGTGATATGTAGGTACCTAGATTTAGGCTGTTGCGTACGCCTCTTGCACTCAAAATGACATGTATTTTTATAGTTGATATTTCTTTTACGTAGATGTTCTGTATTTAATGCTTTAGTTTATAAGTGACATGTATTTTATATTCTGTAAGAGGGTTGAAACAACTCTCAATAACGACGAAATATGGGGGGACATGGGGCATAGTTTTGATCATGAATATGTGGAATTGTTTCTTTCAGGTATAGGGTGAAAACTATTTTCAAAGGTAGGATAAATGATATATAATTAAATGAAATATTGTGTGCCGGATTATACTATTTTTAAAGGTAGGAAAAATGGTATGTAATTAAATGAAATATTTGTCCATATTATCAATGCCGGATTATTTTTTATTAATCAATTTCGGTGCCTTATTTGATACTTGCTTAAAGAATCAAACTTATTTGAATTTGATACTATTCGGCATTAATTAAAAAGAAATTTTGAGCTCTCCGAGGTAATTTGTGGGGTTCTGGGTTAATTGCGTTTTCAATAATTATTTTGTTTCCACACAAAGAGAAAATTGTTTAAAATAATAATTGAGTAGCCAGGTTAAAATATTTTGCTTAGAGAGCTCAAATAATCCGGCACTGACAATTCGCGAGAGCAAAAATTTGTACAATCCTAAGGGGAGTCCACGCCAATTTTTTTTTCAATTTTGGCGTTACGGTCTGGGATTTTATAGGTTAAACCTAAATCCTTTTCTGCTCTTAAAGCGTTTTCAATGGCCTCATTTTACTTCTTAAATATTGTAATATTTCAGCAGTTTTTTTCATTTATTGCTTTGTGTCTGAATTTATTTTTGTTGCTGTTGTCATAATATATTATTTTATAACTAGGTTGGCAACATCTAGTGCAATGTAGAACAAGAAGTGATAACTGTCAAGTGTTTATAAGATGATTTTGACCATGTGTTTCTAAGTAATAAAGTTAAGCTTTCTCAAGAATACGATATTATTTATTTACAACAAATAACATAATATTACATTGCGCAGTCGATTGAGAAGGAAGTTTAACGAACAAATATAATAGATAGTACAAGACTAAGAAGAAAATAAAAACAATGGCGACAGATGCTAGATTACCAGATCCATTGAGATTTACTGGTAACGTGAGTGAAAATTTTCGTAAATTCAAACAAAATTTTGAACTGTACCTGTTAGCATCAGAAAAATCTGAAAAAAGTAGTTCAATAAAATGTGCCTTATTACTTAATGCAATAGGGGAAGAAGGCGTAGAGGTATACAATAATTTCAAACTATCTGCCGTAGATAGGAAAGATTATGAAAAAGTGTTGACTGAATTTCAAACTTATTGTAACCCACGTAAAAACGTCATATATGAAAGATATTTATATTCTACAATAGAATGCAAAGAGAAAATGAACCCTTCGACCAATTTTTAAATGATGTTAAAAAGTTGGCACAATCATGTGAATTTGGTGATCAAACTGATAACCTCATTCGGGATAGACTTGTATTGGAAATGAGAGATTTAGGACTACAAGAAAAACTTCTAAATCTAAATGATCCAAGGCTAGATTCTGTTATTACGTCATGCAGAACGGCTGAAGTAACTAAAACGCAAGTTAAAACAGATCAAGAGCAAGAAAAAGTAATAGATGCAGTTAGAAAGAAAAGTTCCGAAGAAAAATATAAAAATATGCCGAGGCAACATGAAAATAGGAAAGAAAAATAAGGAGAAGCTTTTAATAACAATACATTCAAATGTGGAAGATGTGGCAAGATACATAAACCTCGACAGTGTCCTGCTTATGGGAAAAAGTGCAACAAATGCTCAAAATATAATCATTATGCAACATGTTGTCGAGTAAAAAATGTAAAAAATGTTGAAACACGAGAAGAAGAAATAGAAGAAGATTGTCTTTTCGTAGGATCAGTAATTAAATTGCATGAAGTTAATGTAAAAGAATGGACAGAAAAAATTAAAATAGAAGATAAAATAATAGACTTCAAATTAGATACAGGTGCTGAAGTTAATATATTACCCATGTATTTGTATGAAGAAATAAACAAGAAGAAATTAAAAGAATTGAAGCAAACAAAGGTAATTCTTGAATCCTATGGAGGAATGAAATTGAAACCAAAAGGAAGTGTAAAACTTGCATGCCAAGTAAAAAGTAAAAATTATGAACAAGAATTTTTAGTTGTGAATATGAAAGTCAAACCACTGTTAGGTCTACAGGCGTGTCAAGAACTAGGGTTAGTGAAGAAAGCAGATAGTCTGATCAACAAAAATGAATTTTTAGAAATAAATAAAGATGTGTTTACTGGAGTAGGAGGTGTCACAGATAAATGTACGATTATTTTAAAAAAGAATGCAGAACCAGTTGCATCCCCTCCTAGAAGAGTTCCATTGAAAGTATTGGATAAATTAAAGCTTAAATTGACAGACTTAGAAGAAAAAGGAATAATCAGTAAAGTTGAAGAACCAGGTGGATGGGTCAGTAATTTAGTAATTACTGAAAAAGCAGATGGGTCATTACGCTTATGTCTTGATCCCCGAGAATTAAATAAAGTAACTCAACGGAATTATTTTGAAATTCCTAGCCTGGATGATATTATTTCAAAATTAAGTGGAAAACAATATTTTACTGTATTTGACTTCAAAGAGGGATTTTACCACATTGGATTGGATGAAAAATCTAGTCAATTATGTACATTCTCTACCCCGTTAGGATGTTATAAATTTGAAAGAATGCCATTTGGCTTGAGCATAGCGCCTGAAATATTCCAAAAAATAAATGTCAAGAATTTTGGAGATATACCGAATGTTGTCATCTATTTTGATGATTTAATGATTGCAACGGAGACCCTTGAAGAACATAAAGAAACAATAGAAAAAGTACTCACAAGAGCAAGGAAGCTGAATGTCAAATTTAACCCAAAGAAAACTCAATTGTGTGTACAAGAAGTTAAATACTTGGGACACATTTTTAATAAAGAAGGAAGAAGATCAGACGATGAAAAAATAAAAGCAATTAAAGAAATGGAGAATCCGCATAACAAAAAGGATCTACAAAGAATCATGGGATTAATTACGTACGTAAGTAATTTTATTCCAAACTTATCAGCAAAAACAGCAGTTTTGAGAGAATTACTAAGGAAAGATGCTGAGTGGACATGGTTAAAAGTGCATCAACAAGCATTAGATGAAATAAAAGAGATAATATGCAGCCCAATTGTGTTAAAAAATTTTGATCCAAATAAACCAATAACAATAGAAACAGATGCTTCCAGAGATGGTTTAGGATGTTGCTTAATACAAGAAGGTCGTCCAGTAGCATATGCTTCAAGATCACTTAATCCTGCTGAAAAAGAATATGCTGTGATAGAAAAAGAGCTGCTAGGAATATTGTTTGCCGTCACAAAATGGCATCAGTATGTCTATGGTAATAAAATTAAAGTCATTACTGATCACAAACCAAATGTATCCGTAATGAAGAATAAAATAAGCCAAATACAGTCCGCCAGATTACAACGTATACGTATTAAATTGCTTAAATATGACATCGAAACAGAATACAGACCAGGAAAATATTTAATTATACCCGATGTGTTATCAAGAGCGTACCTTAAAACAGAAGAAGGAACATGTGAAGCAGAACTAGCTGAGGTGGTACATTCAGTAATAAAACATTTACGAATCAGCGAAGGCAAGAAAAAAGAATTTCAAGAAAGTATTGAACAAGATGAAGAGCTAATAAAAGTAAAAGAATATATCAAGAATGGATGGAAAGAAAATAACTATAAAAATGGTGAGCTTGCATGTTTTTTTAAACTCAGGCATGAACTACAAGTTCTTGATAACTTGATATTTTTTGGAGAGCGATTGGTAGTACCAAAGAAACTTAGATCAAAAATGTTGGAAATAATTCATGAAGGACATTTTGGAGTGAATAGAACATTGGATAGAGCTAGACAACTATTATTTTGGCCTGGAATGAGTCAAGAAATAACAACTATAGTAAACAAATGCAAAATATGTGAAAAATATAGAGCAGCTAATGTTAAAGAGCCCTTAATTTTGCATGAAATACCTTTTTTACCGTTTCAAAAAGTTGCATCTGACATTTTATACTACGGAGGAAAAGATTACTTAATAATCGTCGATTATTTTACAAAATGGTTAGAGGTTATACCACTTGAATTAAAAAATTCAAGCAGTTTAATTAAAGCCTTCAAAGATGTCTTTGCAAGAATGGGAGTGCCTGATATAGTAATCTCAGACAATATGCCATATTCGTCAGCTGAATTTCTAAAATTTGCACAAAACTGGGGATTTGAAATTAAAACAAGTAGTCCAAGATACCCAAGATCCAATGGTCAAGCTGAGCGTGCAGTACAACTTGTGAAAAATATGCTAAGAAAAAATCAAGATTTAGCTTTGACACTTATGGAATACAGAAATACACCCTTAACAGGACTATTAAGATCACCTAGTGAATTGATGTTTGGTCACAAACAAAAGACTAAAATTCCAATATTGGACCAATCATACAAAATACAAAAACAATATAAACTTGAATTGGAAAGAAAAAGACAACGTTATAAACACTACTATGATCAACATACCAAACGAAGAGCAGAATTTCAAGAGAATGAAGATGTTGTAATCGCCAGAGACAAGACATGGGAACCTGCGAGAATAATAAAACCTTGGAACGCCAAGATCATATTTAGTGAAAGCAGAAAATGGAGCAGTTTACAGAAGAAATAGCAGTTTCATAAGAAAGTCTTGCAACACACCAAGATCTAGAGGATTTAGCAGTGTTGTAACTGAAGCTGATATTGAAGCAGAAAAGTCACAGAAAGAAGATGCTCAAAATTCCCACTTTTGAACCATGGAAAGCCCGACTTCGAACCAAAATAAATAAACCAGTGCGTTTATCTGATTTTGTGTAAATATATTTTATGTTTGTATTAATAATTATTATTTAGTAGTTTTTGATAATTTTTGAAAAAAAAAAAAGGAGATGTCATAATATATTATTTTATAACTAGGTTGGCAACATCTAGTGCAATGTAGAACAAGAAGTGATAACTGTCAAGTGTTTATAAGATGATTTTGACCATGTGTTTTTAAGTAATAAAGTTAAGCTTTCTCAAGAATACGATATTATTTATTTACAACAAATAACATAATATTACAGCTGTGGTTCCTTCAAACTAAGAATCAATGATTTGATTCGCGTGTTTAACTTCTAATCCGATTATGCGAATGAATAATTGAGATTATTCCCCATAATCATCTGATTGCGTAACGCAATTTAAAATTTTTGCGTAAGACATTGGAAAGATTATGTAGAAAAGTATAAATTTTAGACTAAAAAGAAAACTGTCGATGGTTTTGTAAGATATGTATTCACTGAAAGAAGAATTATATCTACATGAATAATATAAAATCAAGTACATACATATTTGAGAGTTTATTAAGGGGATTTCTGAACAGAAGTATTCATAGTGGAAATGACGATAAATTTGAAAAGTGTTTGGACCAAAACATTTTTCCTAACTAATTTGGTTAATTTGCGATTTTTGAGAAATAAACATGTCTAAATATTTTGAATCTTCAAGTAGTGACGTGAGAGCTCGTTATTTGAATAAAATTAATCAATTTGAAGATGTCGATCCTTATAATAGTGATTTATCCAGTTTTTCACGGCAACTGGAACAAATATTACAAGATGAAATTTTTTAATATTCAGTTCTAACAAGAAGTTTCTATACACATCACAATTTAGAGTTTTCAAGAGTTTAGAAGTCTATAAATATGTCATGCGGATGGGTGCGAGATTTATTGGTAAAAAAGTTTAAAGAAAATATATTGATTTTTGGAAAGGTAAGTTGTATGCACTGAACATTTATTATTAATATTTATACAACAAAAAATTTTACGCATAAAATCTTGAAATATTATTGAAAAAGATATATTCTCCAATCCTTTATAGCTTCAATCAAAAAGCTATATGCACAGCAAATAAAAATAAAGCAGTACGTTATGCGACTAAAATGGTCATTCAAATATAACTATGAATTAATAAGTAAAGCATTAATATTTTTGTACATACTAATTTTTAAACAATTTGTGTCTGAGATGATGTATTCTCAACGACTCAATATAAAATCTCTACAGCCTTGGATTATAGCTCGGCCAGAAGGAGAAATTCTCTGTAGTCATTGTAGATGCGATGCAGATCTTGTTGAGGCTTGTAGACATTTTGCTGCTATTTTGTTCGCTGTAGAAGATGAGAAATTACAAAAAAAAAAGTATCCGTAACGGGGGTTAAGCCTGCGTGGAAAGTTCCCCAAGGCAAAATGGGAGAAGTTAGTGGACATATGAGAACTATTAAATCTTACAAAATATCTACGCCGACCGAGGAAGCCATATTTCAGCTACTATCGGCAACTAGAGATGCGGGTAGATAACTCCTTTCTGCACAGAAATAATAACTAATTTTCATAATGGTGATGTTACTGATATAAAGAACTATAGGCCTATATCTATATTGTGCAATTTTTCTAAGATATTCGAGATTATATTACATGCAAAAATATATGCACAGGTGAAACCATTTATATCACTTCAACAACATGGTTTTGTTGAGAAACGTTCTACCACATCAAATTTAGCTGTAGTAACTGAATACATTTCAACTGTCTTGGATAAGGGAGGCCAGGTTGACGTTATTTATACCGACTTTCAAAAAGCTTTCGATCAATTAAATCTCCATATTTTATTAAAAAAATTGGAAAACTTTGGATTCTGTAAAAATCTTATACAGCTATTTGAATCATACCTCTTCAACCGAACACAGTTTGTAAAATATAACGGATTTTCTTCAACTTTCATCACTCCAACATCAGGAGTCCCACAGGGATCAAATCTCGGTCCGCTTTTATTCATACTATTTATAAATGATCTCAGTCGGCTAATACAATGTCGTCACCTTTTTTTTGCCGATGATTTGAAAATATTCAGTGCCATTGAAGATATTGCAGACTGTAAGCTACTTCAGTATTACTTAGATCAAATAAACCAGTGGTGTATTCAACATAATTTGAAGCTAAACGCCAATAAATGTAAAGTTATGTCCTACCATAGGAAAAAAAATGCAGTCTCATTTTCATATCATATAGATACCTATAACTTGGAAAGATGTATTTTGATCAAAGATCTAGGAATATATTTTGATCCTTCATTAAACTTCTCATTTCAGATAGATGAAATGATCAAGGCAGCTTTCAAGATACTTGGTTTCATAGTGAGAAATTGTAAGGACTTTTCGAGTCCAAACACATTAATTAATCTTTTCTACTCATTAGTTCGATCCAAGCTTGAATATGGCTCTCTTATATGGTACCCTATATATGATCGTTACATAATAAATATAGAAAAAGTACAACGACGTTTCCTTAAACATCTCGTTTATAAATGTGATAAAAAATATCCAGACCGAAATATAAGTCAAACAACTCTTTTAAATAGATTCAACTTTAAATCTCTCGAATTTAGAAGAAATTGCAATGCGGCAGTGTATGTATCAAAACTATTACAGAGCGTGATCGATTGTCCAGAATTACTAGTAAATATAGATATATGTGTACCCAGCCCAACTCGACAGAATCTTATTCTAAAATGTCCTCTAGCTAGAACAAATCTTCGTATGAAGTCCCCAATATATGTCATGTGCAATAATATAAATAAATTAATCAACTATGTCGATGTTTTTACTATGTCACCTAGTCAACTAGTATCCTTGATAAATAATTCGGAAATACTTTAAGTTTGTTCATTTAATACATAATTTCAAACTCAATCCTTTATTGTTACTCATTTTTCATTTAATACCTAATTACAAACTCAATATTGTTATTATCATTTAAGTTTTCTTGTTATATCACTCTTTACTCTCTTTACTTTAATTATATTTTAGTTATGTATATGTTATTTTGTCCTGTTAATGGTGTAAACTGTTGGGCAAGTATGTAAAATAAAATAAATAAATAAATAAATAAATAAATAAATAATATATTCGAGAGAATAAATATAACATAAACTCACTTGAACCGTGCAACTAACTCTTCAATTTAAATAGATGCTGATTAAAACAGTTCATGGTAATAATATTATCTGAAAATTTGCCTCGCTAGAGCGCACTATTACTTATTGATTTATATTTTATATTGCTATTTTCTGTGGCCATATATTTCTGAACTTCCCCAGCTGAAACAAAGTAAACAGTGGTTGGCTTTGAAAAATTAATATCTAATACCTTGTAAAAGAAGTAATTAGTAAAATTCAACTTGTATATGGAAGAATGTACAATCGTTGATTGATACATCTTCAAAGTTATAGTAACATGCATTTTTTTAAATGTTAATGGCAATAAATCCATATTTATACTTTTTCTCTCTCTCAATTTTTCCGCATGCTTCACCAACTTTATATCTTCATCTTCGTTTTTAGGTGAAATATTATCAAAAAGATTTTTAGATGGCACCCAGACTGGATGATCTTTATCATCAACTGCATTATCTGTTTGGCAAACAAAAAGCCAAATGGCATTAACTTAGTGCTTCGTTACATAAAATTGTTCATGTGGAATCTTCAAAAATAACTAGAGACGGAGATTCTTGAAGTAAGGAGGGACGTTGTGATGTACGTAAAGGATGATAAAACAAGCTGATACAAAGGAAGCCCACCAATAATAAAATGTAGCCGAACAAGAGCATCCTCGCGCATATAATCATTATTTCATTGCTTCTAACCATCAGCGACGTCTATCAACTCTCATGGATCCACCCACCCTGCACACATATAAATAATTGTTACCTACTTTAAATATATTTTATTTACAAATATCACCTTTCCGATATGCCTCCGCAAGTATCATCTGAAAATAAAAACACTGACAAATACCACAAAACACTTCCTGTACGACAACTCAACGATCACAAAATGATCTTTGTACAATGAATAATTTTTCAAATTTTCCGCTCTTCTCGAAATGACAGCTCTAATAGAAAGAGATATTAGCTGCAAGGCTTACGAGTGAAGTTAGTAGGAACCAGCCATATGATTTGGATCACGTGACCTCTCTTCTCCTATAAGAGCATGAGCTAGGAGAGGAATTGATTCAGTCAGTGATTCAGTACGAGTAACTGTGCGCGATATTGTGAACATACGAGTTTGTAAAGTGCAAATTTACACTGTAACCTATATTAATAAATTATTCACAATTAAATTTGTGTCAAATTGGTGTCAGAAGTGGGATCCTGGGAAATTCAGTGAAAATAATCTTGGGTCCAGACGGCGCAGAGTGGACTGGGTTGCAGTGTTGTGAAGTGTTTATATTTGTGTTGGGACTGTTGTAAATGCCCAGGACAAGAAGCATGGCCACCAGCGAGATGCAGGGCCAGCTGAAGATGATGATGGAATTAATGAAGACGTCGGCATCTGAACAGAAAGCGTTCGTAGCAGAGAAGATGGCCGAATCTACGGAGGGTATGAAGGTCATGGAGAAGAAAATATCTGACTCTACAGAAGGTATGAAGGCGGTCATAGCGGAGCAGATGCAGTCCATGGAAGAGAAGATTGCTGAATCTACAGAAGGTATTTCTATCGATATGAAGATGGCGGTAGCTCAAGAGATGCAAACAGTTAAAGAGACAGTAGCTGAGTCAGTGAAAGAGACTGTTGCAGAAGAGATGAAAATAATGAAAGAGTCAACAGAGAAGATGGCTACAGAATTGAAGAAAATCATTTCGGAGCAGAACGAAAGTATGACGAGTAAGATTCAGGAAATAGATGAGGAGCTAATGGGAATAAAGCGTCAAGTTATACAATTCGAAGGTCAATTTAATCAAGTCGAACAAGATTAGAAGCAAAATTAGATTCGATTGTCATCGAGAAACTACAGAGCCTCAGTCTTAATAGTGATGGCGTAGCATCTACTCCAAGGGAAGTTTCAGCTAATTTCACTCTGAAACCGACGCCGTATGAAGGCAAGACTTCTTGGGATGAATATTTTGCTCAATTTGAGCTAATTTCGAAAAATAATGGCTGGAGCAAAGAACAAAGAGCAATTTTACTTACTGGAATGCTTCGTGAGACAGCTCTGACAGTTCTCTCAGGTCTAAATGAACAAGAACGCTTCGATTATGAGAAGCTGACGTCTGAATTAAAGCTACGCTTCGGAGAGGAGCACATGAAAGAACTGCTGCACGGACAGTTACAAAATCGTACGCAGCTACACAAAGAGGATCTGACTACATTTGCATATGCTGTGCAGAGTCTCAACACAGGAATATGTAGCGGTGAGACAATTTATGGACGGCATCAGCGACGACGAAATTGGGAGAGTTGTCCGGTTAGAGAATCCGTGAGAGAAGCGCTAACAAAGGCCTTGGAAATTGAGGCGGCCACGAAGGCGTCAAGACTGGCGAAGAGAGTGTGGTGGCTTGAGCACAATGAGAAAGAACCTGAGGTGAGAAGGACCATGACTTATACAGGGAGTCGCGAATGAGGGCGATCCTCTTCTCGATTTGTACCGAGCTCACCTGGCAGTGCGGCAAGGAGGGTCATATCCAAATAGATTGCCGTATCAAGCGTACATTCAATTTTGGCACAGGAATTACCCAGATTTTGGAGAATGAGATGCTGGCAGTGTGGTCAGGAAGGACATCTTCGAGTAGATTGTCGTACGAAGCACAACGTTGATTGTGGTACGAATACATCGTCATCAAAATCCAAATTTACCAGACCAGAAAAGCAGAAGCTGACGGGATCCCCCATCAAGAGTTTCAAGCTTATTGATCTCCAAGTGCGGAGGATTCGAACCAGTCCAACCGTGTAAGGATTCGTGGAGAATGTACCGTGCAAAATGGTGCTAGATACTGGAGCAACTGTCACCATTGTGCACACGGAAGTTTTCGCAAAAATAAGACAAACTCCAGGTGATCGTGCCCAGAACCGGCCAATTTTGTTAAAGGCCGCGATCATGGATGAATGCATTTTGGGTATCGAGTTCCTGCGAGACTTTGGTTGTGTCTTAGATTTGAAGGGTGACGTCCTGCGGGTTGACAAGGAAGAAGAAATATCTCTCTATTGTCGACAAATAAGAACGGGCGTGACTGATGTCAATGCTCCAGGAAACCTCAGCTCCAATGAGGTGACTTCAATTGGAGAGCGGAATCTTTTTAGTGATACATTTGGAAATCTGGCTAGAACTAAAGAATTGAAGCAAGACGGATCCGTATTATTGATGCACGGAGTGCAACAGGCTCAACTGGATGATTCTGTTCTGAAGATGATCATGGAGTGGGTAAAGACTGGCCAGAAGCCTGGTTTCCAGAAAGCATTGGCTATGAATCCAATCACCAAAGCCTATTTGGCACAATGGAATTTTCTGAGAGTCAGAAACGATTTACTATACAGAATATGGGAGAATTCCGATGGAAAGGAAACAAAAGGAAAATTGATAGTGCCGCGAAATCTAAAAGATCGAATTTTGGAACAACTGCATGATGGTAACAGCGGTGGAAATTTCGGCATCAAATAGACAATTGATAAAGTCCGTGAACGTTTTTACTGAGTTGGCTATTGAGAAGACGTAGAACAATATTGCAAGACTTGAAGGAAGGGACTCACCACTCGGCAGTGCGCTAAGATGCAGCAGTACAACGTGGGCTCTCCGTTTGAGAGGATTGCCGTGGACATACTCGGACCTTTGCCTATTACTGAACGGGGAAACAAGTACTTGGTTGTTGTGATGGATTATTTCACCAAGTGACCGGAAGTAATATCAATAAGAAATCAAGAAGCAGAATCAGTTGCGGAAGCCCTCATTGAAAACATGATATCAAGATTCGGGATGCCGTTCGAGTTAAATTCCACTCAAGGCAGGAATTTTGAGTCCGAAGTTCTCAAATCCATAATCAAAATTTTATGGACATTAGCAAGACAAGAATTACGGCGCTACACCCACAGTCTGATGGCATGGTAGAACGTTTCAACAAAACAATTCTGGATAACTTGTGGAGCGTCCATGAAATAGAAAAGATACACGACTCTGGAAAATGATGTTGTTCCGATTATTTTCAACGAACTATACAAAAACTATAGCATTAACTGCAAAACCAAAAAAAAAATGTTCAAATAGTCACACAATTCTCAATACAATTTATTTATTGTTTAGATTTATAACAAAAATCGTAAAACTGTTCAATGAATTTGATAATTCAGAGATAAAATGTTTAAAAAATAGTTAAAATACTGATACTTAAAAGTTAACAAATATTTTGAGCTATTAATGAATATTTTTAAATATTTTTACTATTATAACAATTTTTAAATACTTTTAACTATTATTGATTATAAATGTGTGCATATTGACGTATATTGAGAATAATTTCATCATCTAACTTGTATTATGCTTCGAATCTCATCGAGTATCTTCTTTAAGTATTTTGAATTTGCCGCTGAATCGTGTCACAAAACCTCAGTTTTACTGACAAGGTCGCCGTTCAACCGGAGCCGCTTTCAGATGCCAGAATACGGCCTAAGCCCAATCCAGTGTTATATAGAGATCAGTGGTCATTAGTACACTTATTATTTATTTGAATTCACTATTTATTCAATAATTTATTGTAATTATAATCCTAGATAGCATTGACCACCAATCTAATTGGTGCTCAATTGTCGGACATGATTGACAGTCTATGGTTACTAGATGAATGCTGGTTCATTGGGATCTCACTCCAAGAGAATTGAAAGTCTTCCAGATTAGGTTTTGATCTGATTTATTGGATACAAAGTATATTAATTCTACATTGTAATTTCAATAAAAGACTATTAAGTGATTTGAAATTCAGTCCTAATGTACAAATCTTCAGTATTATGATGAATTTTCACATGATTTCTCAAAGAATGTTGTTGAATAAAACCTTTTTTGCACACTTTACAGATATGTGGCTTTTCTTCACTATGCGTTAAAATATGAAGTTTTAAACTACTAGCACGATTAAAACTTCTATCACATACTTCACATTCAAATGGTTTCAAGTCCGTGTGAATGAATGCATGTCTTTTTAATCTAGTTGAAGTTGGAAATGTGGCATTGCATTCTTTGCAGACATATGGCCGTTCCCCAGTATGTATTCTCAGATGCTGCACTAAATGCGATTGCATGCTCATGGTTTTGCCACAGTAACTACACATGTATGGCTTTTCTTTTGTGTGAGTTCGCATATGATATTTTAAATCAGGAGCCTGCCTGAAGCTTTTTCCACAAACAGAACAAAGAAAAGGCCTTTGGCCTGTATGAACACGCATATGAGCGGTTAAACTAGCAGATTGTCTATACTTTTTCTCACAAATTTGGCACTGATAAGGGGTTTCACCGGTATGGCTTCTCATGTGGTATGTCAAAGAAGTAAGTTGTCTAAAAGTTTTCGGACACAATTTGCAAACGTAAGGTCGTTCTAATGTGTGAATTCTAATATGCACTTTAAGACTAGTCAAATGTTTGTATTCTTTAATACAATATGGACATTTAAATTTTCTTTCTCCTTCTTCTGTTATTCTAGTTTCAATTTCTGCATATCGCTTTGGTTGTTTAATATATGATTGTTTTCTAATACACTTTCTTTGTTTTCTTTTAATTCTTGTTTCTTCAACTTTATCTTGTGATACATTTGTTAATGTTTCAAGTAGCAGTTCTGGTTTGACTATTATTTCTTGTATTGATGAATCATCAACACAACTAAAAATATCAATCTCTACAGCGCTTGAATCTGCTGCCTCATCATGTAAAATTTCTTTCTTTGTTGGTAATTGTTTTTCAAAAAATTCTTCTTTTATAATTAAGTCATCTGAAGTTAATTTATTGGCATCACACTCATCAACTTCTACGATTTCTTCTGTATGCTGAATTCCACTATCGATAGTATCGATATTTTCAGAAACATAATTATGATCTAATACAACTGTGCTTTCCATATTATTTTCAGAGTATTCAGTAGTATTTTTTGTAGCATTCAATAGATAAGTTTGAAGTAATGCTTCAGATCTTTCACACAGTACTTTGAATTTGAAAGCATTATTTGCATTTTCAACACAGTTTTTGCAAATTAATGATGGTAATCCGTCATCAACCATAACCTTAAATATCAATTTGAAAAAAATATTCTTACAAGAAAAAATACAGAAACCAACCTGTATGGAAGCCACATTCATCAAAACTTGATAAACGTATGAAATATTGTCTTCCTCTGTAGGCTCAAGTTCCGTATAAATAGAAGTCATCTCATTGCATTCTGATAAACAAGTCCGACATATTTCATCTAAATTCAATGTTCTCATATAATTTTCAATCTCGACATCCATTATTAGTCCAGAGTATATAAATATATAAATTATTTGATTTAGCTGTCATGCAACAAAATTATTTGACATTTGTAATACTTGACAGTCAATACCAACATAACAGTATCCGAAGTAACAAGTGATGCCAGAAGATAGTGAAGGAATTATTGTACAGTGTCGCCAAAATTATCGATTTTTCCGGAAATTACCAAACCAATTTTACATTTGTACAAAAATCGTACTTGAGAAACTTAAATTAGAAAAACCGAGATGGACTTGAAAAAGTAGGTATTTATAGAAAATTGTGTAATAAAAAGTTTATTATACACTTTAATATAAAATATTGGAAATACCGAATTGGAAATTACACAAGTTGATCGACCGTACAATTGACTATAAGGCCTAGTTGCATGAACGTGCATCAACTAAAGAGTTCTTTAAAAATAAACAATATCAAATCGAATATATTCGTCAAATCAGTTGCTCAGCATTGCTGTCAAAAATTCGATTTGATATTGTTCATTTTTGAAGAACTGTTTAGTTAATGAACGTTCATGCAACCGGGCATAAGTGTACTAAATTTTAAAATAATTGAACAACGAATACGAATTGAAACCAGAATTTGTGTGGTTAATGAAAATTGAGAGTATTTTGTGTTTCATTAGTTTGAGGTAAGATGGCAGCATATAGCATATTTCAGTGCTGTCATTCAGAGATAGCAACTTTTTGGCAGTTTAGCTTGATTTTTAGCAAATGTTATTAATTTTATAGGTCTGATAGGATATGTTGGATCGTTAGAAAGCAAAAAGACTTCATATAAATAATATATTTTAATTGAGACAGTTATCGACAAGTGCTGACTTTAACGGCGAATCTCGACACTTCCTCTTAATTTGTAATATGAAATGAGTTTTTCAAAACACAACTACAGTTCATTTCAATTGAGAACGGTCCAAGACCTATTATGAGACCACAATTTAAGCCTACTCATTGGCCGAAATGCGAACACGATTCACTCATTCAATACAGGAAATGAATGCAAAAAATAAAAGTAACAAATATATTCACATATTACCTAAATAGATATAAACTTAAATCTTTGAATTGCACAAATCTATTTATGATAATTGATGAATTATTATACAGTTCAAAATAAGCTTATTTCCAATTCAATGAACTTTACATTTTGATATAACTATTGGGGATAATTTTAGCGAGTGAGTATTTTTGAATAATTAATATATTTTTAGTAAATATTTGGTCTTTTGTATTTCGTATCTGTAGCATGCGCAGTACTGTTTCTCATTTGTTGTTTGTACAGCAGCGCTGTCTGCCGTCGAATTTATCAGTTCAGCATTTTGCAGCCCGGTGTTGGTTAGTTCAGTCAATGAGACAGCCATGTTTAGAGGAGATAGTGTGTTTGATATTTGCAAGTTAAATTTCTTGTGTTCTTAAATGTGTAAGTGATTGTGTGTGTTTGTGTTTTTGAACGAAAAATAAGTGCCAAGTGTTGTTACAATGAGTTGGGGAACAGAGCTATGGGTGAGTGTTTCTTGGTTATTTCGTTTTTAATCATGCCCAACCTTACATTCATTAGACGTTAAGATACGACTACCCATTGTTTTTTTAAATGATTCAAATATTATTGCCGTCAAATATAGTACAGGGGCCGGTTAATATCTGCATGGACCGTTATAATATTTTCAAACATGTTTTTAATAGTTATTTATTAACCGGTTACAATATTGTCTCAAATTGCATTAGTTATTTAAAATTAGCGAATTAGGGTAATCAAACATTGAAATAAACAAGCAAATTTTGTTGTACAAAATAAATGAATAACGCTGTCATTTGTTGGTTTGGGTTTTTATCTTTCGACTCTGAACTTTTGGAATTTATAACAAAATAGTAATATTTACAAAAAAGTAAATAGATGAATAGATTTTGGATGTTATCCATATGGTTATATAGAAATGGCACGGTTTTTAATACAGAAAAAACTGGTTCTTGAACAAGAAACATTTTAAACCTGTAACCAAGTTTTAACTCATATGACCGTTATACCTGCGTGGTCAGGTGTGGAAGATTTCAACATTTTTACTACTAATTCTAAAATATCTTCTAATAAATTAAGGGTGCAATAATTTGATATAGTTTAATAAACATGCATTTATAATGTATATAACCTCCATTTCACGTGTTACTATTCGATAATTGTTGAAGATACTATATTAAATGTACATTGCTGAACGTGCATAATTATTTTGTAGTACGTCTAGTGTCCTATTTTATTGGGTTAAGCTGGGTAAAGCTATATTTCCTGGGATATGACATAGGTCGATACGAATGACTCACTGTTTGTAATGAGTGAAAAATTAAAACCAACTGGGAATTTTTGTGTTTGTTCTTACTCTAAGTAACAATAGATAGAGGTATGTGACATGATTTCATTTTGAAGTTCGGAAGTTCGTAATACATGATAAATCGGAATAAGGTTCTACATTCAACCAGCAATTATTTTCCCTCAGACAGCTCATCCAACCTCTTTTACTTCATCCACATTCTTAGAAGCTTGTTTATTCTTTCCTTTCGGAAACTTCCTCTTACGAACAAACCGACAATTATATTTATCCATTTACACACAGGACAAAATTAACCTAATTTAATTGATTTTTGATGCATATGAATTTTTCTTTAATATTTGTAGTGCGTAGGAACGTTATCAAATTGCATGAAATGAGATACTAATCATATTGACGACGTTAGTATATCTACAGATACATTTCTTCCTTGTTTATTAGTCCAAGAATCGATGGCGTCAACTTTCCGTGACAGCAAACGGATAACAATTTTTCACACACGGTTCTATATGTGCCAAAACTTGACCATAGTATTTCCCAAGTGTGAATTATTTTCAGGGCTGTATTGTCTTTAAGAGTCTTCTTTGAATAAAAATAATTACAGAGATATTTTTCTTCGGAATGCATTTTATTTTCGTCAGTGACATTATATAAATACAGAATTGTATCTCGATATTTCTGTAACAGGTTTTTGACTTGAAAACATACATATGTTTATAAATAAAATTTTCAGTTGGTTAACGAAAATAAAATAACAGGAAATCAGTTGGTTGTATTTGAGTTTTTGAGCAGTAAAATTACTTCGGTGTATGTGCTAATTTTATGATAGTGTTTATTAAATTGTAAATTAGCTGTCGGGCATATAAATTATATACAACAATAACAAATAAATTATTACAAACGTAAAATCATTGAGGAAATTGAAAAAGTAAAAACAATAATTTACCTCATTTTGTATCTTATTGAATATTGCAGAAGTGAAAGAAAAATATTAATATTTAGTTAGCAATTCACAAATTATCTTTTCTTGTTACTGATCATAAATTTTACATTTGCCAGATGTCGGTTTTATATGAAAATGAAACATGAGTTATTAATTGTGGAAAAGTTTTGAATGTATACGAAAATTTGCTTTTAGAATTCAATATTCAGAATTATATTCTACTTTCAATATTAGCATAAAATAATATGAAATTTTATAATAATTATTATTATAAATATGAATGCGAAAAGTTATTCTTTGGCTTGGTTGAAAATACGTAGGAAGCGAGTATTTTTGAAATCCTCGTAAGTGAATAAAGATTTTTTATACGATTTATCTTTGAACATCCTAATTCTAATGATTAGTATTGATATTCTTATATTTATGTTTATAAATATCACTTCTATCTTCGAATAAATAAAAATTACAGCTTTAACATTATTTCCAGTATAAAAATTGGGCTTGTATAAAAAACTGTGCAGTGCAATGTAAGTTGTAGTAAAAATATTTTGGGAAAGAAACCAATGAATATTTCTTAGAATTAATTCTAATCCCAAAAAGCATGCAACTAAATTTGTCTTGCCGGCTTTAGTGATTTAGGTACAGGTATTAACTTCATAGAATTTTATTCTCTCTTTTATGTATTTATTTTTTCATCGAATTTGAAATAAGGTTCTAAAACTTCGTGACCATTTTCAACTGACCTACGTGCTTCTGCATAAAAGTAGCAGGTACTCAGTAATTCTTTTCTAGCATGCGATCATAAACTATGTAGGTATACTAGGTTTCTATTGTTCACGGAGTTTATTTCTAGAAGTATGAGATAGTAAAATAAATCTTTCCTTAGTGTAATTCCGGGCGTACACGAACTCGGCATCAAGAACATGAACTCGGCACCAATGCTAACCCGATTAGCGCGGGGCGCACACGAACTCGGCACTATCAATTTTTAAATAAGACCACGATCTACCTGCAATATTTGGTTTTATAAGTCCCTATATTTTATTTTGAAATTAATTTGTATTAAAAATAATACTGCAAATAATATTCAATGAAACTTCAGAAAAAAAAACTGTTAGAAAAAAGACTTATTTATACATAATTATGTCCGTACATACCTACATTATTACAAAAACATACAAATATGTATAGAACACAATAGAACATTCAATTTTTTTTGGTATTTTTGACATTGGAATTTCTTGCATCAAATGGAAACAAATTATTTTGTCTACGATATGCAGGACTTTTGAGTTGTTGATGTCACACGTGTAATTAGATTCGTTTAAAAGTACGGCTAAATTTGAGTCTGGTTTATTATTAACATAAAATCGCATGTATCCAGAAAATTTCACTCGGGCAGAACGATTGCCTCACAAATGCTAATCCATAGCGTAGTGCCGAGTTCGAGTAAGGGATTAATGATTCAGGTAGTTTAGTGCCGAGATCGAGGCCGCCCGTAATTCCAAATGAAAAATTATTCATAAGTTAGAAAGACAACATTTTTACTTACTTGTACTAAGTACAAGAAAGTATTGTGAGACCGACAAAATTCACCTATCGAGATTTTGATGGAAATATACATTTTGAGCATCCATTTTGACTATTTTCGACTTGATGTCGGTACGTTCGTGAGTTCGTAACTCGCCAGTCTCAAAACTGGCTGAACGTATAATGTTGAAATTTTGTATTTAAGACTGGTATAGGGTCTAGTTGTGCACCTCGCATTATGGTTCCAATCGTCCAACCGTAAGTGCACTTTACTTAAAACTTTTTTTGAATTTTCTGCATAAATATAGAATGATCCGCCAGAGCATATTGAAATTCCGTATAAAGAACTTCTATAACATTTTATTGTACATCTTGCATTATGATTGTGACCGGATAAACCGGGAGTGCACTTTACTTGAAACTTTTTTTTAATTTTCCGCATAAATCCAGAATGATCAGCCGTAGGATACTGGAATTCAACATTTGAAATTGCTGTAGCATCTCAATGGTCATCTTCTATTTTTGTAGCAATCGGCTGAACCGGAAGTGCACTGTAAATGACAGACTTTTTGAATTTTCCGCATAAATTCTAAACAATCAGTCGTAGAATATTTAAATTTTGTATTAGGCACTTTTATAATATCTAGTTGTACACCCTGCAGTATGATTGCTACCGACTAAGCCGGAAGAGCACTTTATTCGAAACATTTTTTGAATTTTCCGCTTAAATCCAAAACGATTTAACGTAGATTGTTAGAATTCAGTATTTAGGACGATTATACCGTCAAGATGCTCACATCCTATTTTTATTGAGATCTTAACTTGACAGTCTTTTGGAATTTTTCGCATAAGTTCGAAACGATCAGGTGTAGAATATTGAAATTTGGTATTTCAGTCTGCTGTAGCATCTGAATGATTGCCTATTATTTTCCCAACAATAGGCTGAATCGGAAGTGCACTTCAGTAGGAGTTTATTTTTCAATTTTGCGCATAAATTCAGATCAGTTGGTAGTCGTAGAATTTTGGAAATCAGTATTGAGGAATGTTGTAGTATAAGAATAATGGCCTACTGTTTCCATAGCAACCGACTTGGCTGAAAGCGCATTTTACTTGACAGATTTTTAGAATCTCTTGAGTAAATCCAAAACGATTAACTGTGGAACGATGAGATTTTGTATTTGATTATACATATCCAATTATATATATATGATCAAACACAAAATCACATCGTATTATATATATATGTATATATATATATATATATATATATATATATATATATATATATATATATATATATATATATATATATATATATATATATATATATATATATCCAATGATGTACAAGTAAGTCACGTGATGTTCGCGTCAGATTTTTTTGATTTTGTTTGACATTGTAAGTAAATGTCAAAATATTATTAAAATTATATTAATTATAATCTGAAGTGACAGAAAACTTTATTGAATCTTGTGTATATTATCAAATGATGTACAAGTAAATCACGTGATGTTCACGTCAGATTTTTTTATTGATTGATGATGTACTGCTGATGCCACTACCAATCGTAACTTGTTTTTTAAGCGATTATTACAAAAATGTCCCCTTTTAAGTATATTTAGGAGCATTGTTATACGGCATATATATTTTTATTCACTATCAGCCAAAAAAAAGTATAATTTTCCATGGTTTTGTATCAAAAATACTTGACAAGTAAATAATAATACAATTAAACAGGCAAATGAGTTGCATTTATGTTGGACCTTTTTTCAGAGTGCAATTTACTACCTGTATATTAAGTACGTAATAAGGAAACAATATTTATTTATTATTTATTATACTTCAATTTAATACGTACATATATTATACATAAATTATTAATTTTATTGGGTGTTTCATTAATTATATTCTACTTGTTTATACGAATTAATACAAACAAACAATATTTATAGGTCATCAATAACATTTATTACAATAATATTAATTCCATAGTAAATTATATTGGTTAGTTAGGAATATCAGGTGCTCATCAATTGTTTCCAATTTGTTTTTCAATATATTCTATGGATTTGTTTGCATAAATTCGTACGTTCTATATGAATGACAGTAGAGTTGACGAAAATTTGTGTATTTGTAAGTAAATTCAAATTTGATTTCTGCCATAAGTTGATTATGACAAGTAATCGTGCGAAAAATCTGTTATTTGTAGAAATGTAACTATTTTACAAGTCTCGATCTATGTATGAAAATAAATAGGACTCTATTCTGATAACCGATAGAAAAGAAAAGCTATTAAAATTGTTTGACAAATTTGTGACCTGTAACGCGTCCTCATACATACAGACAACAGACGGAGGATGCATGTTATTTTTTATAGGCAAATTTAGGCCATGAAAAATTTTTAAAAAATGGAATAATCATCTAGATGATGAAAGCGCATTTTTGACAGCTCATGAATGCTTGTTACTTCAAAGATTTCGCAAATTACCATCTCTCACAATTACTGAGCTTGAAATCAAGCAGTTTGGGCAAACTTACGAAACAGCAGTTCTCATTTAGTACTAGTTTCAAGTTGTCTATTAGAGAGGTACATAATTTATGCATGTACAAACTCAAAAATACCTTTTAATCCTTATTGCTTAGTTATTGACTGACGGGAGGTCAAGTGCTGTACCTTAAAATGATAATTTGATCTTTATCAAAGCTATATAGAAAAAAATACACCAAAAGTAGACAAATTCTCAACCAATAATAATGATTCATTCTAATAAGCTTCAAATTCGCGTCAAACAAGTCATTGAATGAATCCCGGACAGATTTGACAACTGTACATAATAATAGTGACACCCGCGGCTAAAGTTGTGACTAAATTTTTATCTTCTTTAATAAATTTTTGTTGCCATATCCCTAATGTCATATATATCTATGGGCATTGTTTCACTTGAAACAAGTAATTGAATAATTTAATCTTCCACAATCACTGAGCTTGAATTAAAGCAATTTGTGCAAGCCTACAAAACAGTAGCTTTTATTCAGTACCAGTTTCAGGTCTGTAAATAGTATAGTTGCTGAAAACTCAGCGTCACGCCAGCCAGACAGCCAAAGTGAATATAATAGCGCTTTTTTCCAAAAATGCGCCAAAAACGAAATAATTGGAGACGATTTTCTTCCCAAAAAGGTATATTACAAATTGATGGTCGTATGCCATCTCTGCCAGCGAAAAGCTCTTAATCCGGTCATAAACTTTATCCTCACAAAATATATCCATTTGCGGCAAACGGAAGCCTCTGCGCTTTACCGTCATTCAGGTATTTCTGTGGTTAATAGGAAAGGCAATATAATAATTAGATTTCATTTTTACTTGTACAAATTACAATGAAGTGTAGTGAAACCGACAAAATTCATCTATCGAGATTTTGATGGAAACATCCGTTTTGAGCATCCCTGAATCCATTTTGATTATTTTTGGCTTGATGTCGGTACGTATGTTCGTGTGTTCGTGCGTAACTCGCAAATCTCAAAACTGGTTGAACGTATAATGTTGAAATTTTGTATTTAAGACTGGTACAGGGTCTAGTTGTGCATTTCGCATTATAGTTCCAATCGTCTGTACCGGAAGTGCACTTTACTTGAAACTTTTTTCGAATTTTTCTGATAAATCCAGAATGATCAACCGTAGGATGTTAAAATTCAGTATTTGAACTTGATGTTGTATCAGAATGGTTATCTGCTATTTTTGTATGAATCGGCCAAGCCAGAAGTGCACTTTACTTGAAACTTTTTTTAAATTTTTTGCATAAATCTAGAATGATTAGCCATAGAAAATTGAAATTTAGTGTTTGAATATATTGTAGCATCAAAATAGTTACCTACTATTTTTGTACCAATCGGCTGAGCCGGAAGTGCAGTTTATATGTATAACAGACATTCAGAATTTGCCGTATAAAACAATCAGTTTAATTGAAATGATAAGGTAGGCAATGATAACCTGTTGTCAATTTTTTGATTTTGTTTGACATTGTACATGTCAAAATATTATTAAAATTATATTAATTGTAATCTGAGGTGACAGAAAACTTTATTGAATAAATTTGTGTATATATCAAATGGTGTACAAGTAAGTCACGTGTCAGTCCACGTCAGATTTTTATTGTTCATTGTTGACATTTGCTGGATAGCATCCGAGATAAAAATGGCGCCACATTGTCTCTGTCTGATTAATTTTATAACTGAATAAACAAAGACTCTTCTTCTCTGCATCAAAAGTCAAGAATTATGCAGTGTGCTTATTTGAACTTGGTCACTTACTACCAGGAATAATTAAGGCCTTGTTAGTCCGTTAAGTGGGCGCCTACTACGAAACCCAAGTGCAGTAACCTTATTAAGTAAAGTTACATGTTTAAGATGACAGGGGGATAAGGACATAATGTTGTAATAAAAGTTTCTCTTATATTTTTAAGACAGTATCTTTATAATAGAATTATGAAAAAAAAAATTGTGCATATTATTGGCTGAATAGTTTCGGATTTATTTACCGTAATACTGATGAAACAATAATTTCAACAATATTTGTACACTAGTGCAAAGATTGCTTGCAAACCACAAAGTATGATGAGTAAATTAAAATCCTTCAGATTGTACCTTAATAATCTCCTGGTGTCATGATAGAATAGAGAATGAAATGAAAAAAATTGTAAAATGCTCTTGATCTTACGTGAAATCTAACGTAATATTCCACATATATTAAACTATAAAATTATGAAAAACTGTAATAGTTGTAAATAGTTGGTGCACTTATAATCTCTTTGTTTTCGTTTTTGTTACATATTATGTAAATAAAAGAAAGTGCTGTTGGTTAGTATATGTAGGATATCGCTTTATGTTTGTGCTGGTCAATGAATTTCCGGTTTGAAGAAAGTGTTCGTATTTTACGAGAACTAGAACTAGAATACTCAATAGAGTTTGAAAAATTAATGAGCAATGAATCACAATGGGAAGTGTGAAATCGAAAGTTGAACTATATGGGTTTTACTATTTATGAAAATACATGTCTGGTGTTATTAAACAAAAGCTTGATTGTTTATTCAGGTGACAGAAGTTTAGAAAAGAAAAGCATGTGTTAAAATGAAAATACCCTTTGAAATGTTGATAAGGAGTTGTGCATGTGACACGCTTCAGAAGTAAAACTTTTTCGTCGTTAACTGAAATGTATGATAATTGAAAAATCAATGTCTCATTTATATTACTTTAGAGTCGAATTTATTTACATATTGATTCTTATTTATTTCCAACTGCTCCTCTATTTATTTATTACTCTTCTTATTTATTTCTACTTGTCACTTTGCCTAGATCACTTTTGTGCATTTTCGTGATCAAGCAACCAACTAATATTACTTCTACGTGCTATTTATTTCTACCGCGTCTTCCTTACTGTCTGTCTTACTTCCTGTTCGTCTTGCTGATTTATTTCACTACTTGGCTTTGTCCTTTTGGCCGCTATTTCTCGACGACTCCAGAAATTTCTAGTGGCTAAACAGCAACTTTTATTTAGAACCAATTTCAAGTCTGCAAGTGCTGTAGTTGCTGAGAGCTCAGCGTCTCGCCAGCCAGACAACCAATGTGAATATAATAATGCGCTAAAAACATAAGATTTGAGAATATGAAATTCAGGCAGATTTGTTTTCAGTTACAAGATAAACATTTAGAATTTTTTTTTCGTATTTAATATTTGACATTTCTGAGAAGTGAGTATTATAGCTAGTTTGTGAATAAAATAAATAATTTTAGTTCATCTGCGTCAGCGGAAAACTATTTTTAATTTGTGTCAATATTTTTATGTTAATATAGTGAGTAATATTGGAATAAAAATTATGTGTGTGGTAATTTACGGAATACACTTTAATGTATTACAGTGCAAATGTACTCACTGCGGCGGTACATATTGGTACCAAAATTGGAACGATATTGCTCCAACTTTCATCACGCAAATTCTTGCCTCCTTCACATCTCCTAAGTAAGTAAAAAATACGTGGTAGAAGCTTTCCCGACGAAAAATCAGCCGTTATAGAATTTCATAAGTTTTTTGAAGATCTTTCGAAAACTGAATATTATTTTGGAAACCAATAAAGTAAAAATCTGACCAAGATGTGTAAATAGTTTCCGTGAATACTGGAAAGTCTGCCTTTTCTGTACTGAAAGCTGTAAAATCACCCTCCAGAGTAATTTAAACTCGTGGTTTATTCTATGTCCGGTAGTCGTGGGAAGGGAAATGAGGTTACGGTTCATGGTCACAGCTTACACAGGTACAATCACCCACTCAAATACACAAGTATGCATGTATACATGAAACCTATGCAATTTTTTAGTTCCATAGTCTATAGAACGGAAATGTACTTGCTATGTCCGGTTCAGTTACATTGCTACATTCTTTCACTTTATCTTCATTATCTATCAAAAATATAATCAAATGCGGTGGTTCGAATTAGATTTAATGATATAGAATTGAACAAATATTATTTAGTATTATGTTAGTTAAATGTAGAGAAGATAAAAAACCTGTTGATTAACCATGAGGTATAACAAGAAACTGGGATCTTGTTCAATAATCGATTTTAGCGCCAGCGCCGCCAGCTTTGAGTTATGTCGATAGAAATAATTTTAAGCCGAATAATTTTACAAGCAATAAACTTGTAATGCAGTTTTTCAGAAAGAATTTTGTTGACTATTCCATTCGTAGTATTTATAACAATGTTAACAATGCTAAGTCGCCATAGAAACGATGCATATCAGTGGGTATTTGGACGTGTAGAAATACCATCGGGTATTACACTAGTGGTCAGAGTGAGTATTTTATTCAAAGATGTGGATACCTCCAATTTGTGCTTTCTTCGTATTTAATGGAATATTTTTCTGAATATTTTCATCAATTTTATCTTCTGATCTATCACCAAACCTTTCTGAACTAGATTCCATATCAAGACGCAATATAATTCTCTATTATTCGTCAAAGAAAATGCAAGAAACTCTAATTTTTCAGTTTGACAGAAGTTTGTTTACTCGTTCCTATGAAAAATACGTGAGTTGTTACTAGATTCATAGAAAACTAATTTGAAAAAATGGTTTGACTCCTGGAATAGTCCTCCATATACCATTTGTAGTTAAAGTATTATAGACTATTTTTGTGGTGCAATCACTCATGTTTATTGTGCTTGTGAATACCACTCGTGCTGCACACTCGTGGTATTCAAACGCAAGCACAATAAACATTCGTGATAGCACCACAAAAATAATCAATAATACTTCAACTACTTATGGTATAATAAATGAATATTGTGGCCTATATTTACTTTAGAACAATTTCAGCACAATCATAATACCTCCCTTTCCGGACGGGGCTAGTAAAGTGAAAAAACAATCGAACATCACACAATTCATTTTCTAATAATAGATATTTTTAAACAATTTTTTGAAAAATGTTTGACATTAAAGTGAAAGGTTTTGAAGATATTTTTATTTAATTATTTATATTTACAGAAGATAATCGAATTATTCAAGAATTGATAATTGTGATGATTAGATAGTGTGGACTATACCCGAGAAGGTTTGATAATATAATTTGACAGTTGTCTTCAAAACCGAAATATTTTTGCCAGCATTCAAACTATTTGACCGCGTCTTGATGTGGTTTACGAAAAAAAAATCCCGGGAATAAGATTATTAACCTTAAATATTTACTAATATAATTGTGGTTGGATTTCTTATGTTTATTTTGAAAATTAAAGTAAATATATTGTCAGTTCATTGCACCCAAGAAGAGAGATATCTATAAATATTTGTGAATAAAATTGACAGTCGTGACCTATTAAGTTATATTATTCGAATATCCGTTCGTACAGAATCCTTAGTTTTGTAACAAAACTTAAACTCGTTCGTAGGTTTAATACAATATTCTGTCGCTGGCTTATATTTTTTTGGATATTGCATCTCGAATCTTCAAGAAATTTCTATTCAGTCTGACGTCACCATATCCTTGACGCGACACGAATCTTGTTGCGTTTAGCCGGCGTGTAACAATGGAAATTGATTGCTTGTTACAGTATAATTATCATGGGTCATTGTAAATGATATTGAAAAGAAAATTGAATAGTATTCAAAAAATTTTATACGAAGATGATTTGAAGAATCCATGCCTCGATCCCTGCGTAGTCAGAGATGAGGTCATTGTTAACAATTTTTTGGAGGTAATCAAATCCAAGTTTCAGCCATACTGCTCTCTAGTTCTGTGCTTAATATTGATTTTGATCATGCAAATCAATTGATATCCAGAAAATGGACGAAAAATAATTTTGTGTTTTGATTAAAGTTCACTTTATGTGGACAAATCACTCTAGAAAACTGAAGAGAAGCTTGATAAAATTTATGGCGAATCTGCACCTTCGATTGCGACAGTTTATGAGTGGTTTGGAATATGAGCATGAGTGACGTTGAAAATTTTGGACGTCCTGTTGAGGCAACTACTCTATAAATCATTGATAAATTTCATAGATTTGCCCCCATTTAAATCACCGTCTCTTTTATACTACTTATTCTTTGTACCACCAACGTATTCTTCAAATCTTTTTACCTTCACTAAAACAGTGGTTTCTGTTTTCAAACGGCGGTGCTTCGCATTCAACTATCGAGTGGGCTTCGCCAGCTCTGACCAAGCTCGACGTGGCATGCTCAATTTTCATCCAACCGCTAGTACAGTGATTTTTGTTTCCAACCGGCGATGCTTCGCACTCAATTAACGGGCGGGTCTCACCCGCTATGATCAAACTCAATATACCATACCGCGCCAATCTTCTAATCTGATTTCAAGCTCAACCTTAATTTATTCACGAGTAGACGGGTATCTAATATTTTCCACTATTATTTGGCTATGAGAAAATTATCCGCAAAATGGATTTCTCAATTGAATTCACAAGATTTTAGGCGTCGTTTCATCATTTTGGACGAAGCATGAATACATCACTAAACGCTCAAACCAAGAACAGTCCAAATAATGGTCTGCATCAAAAAAGACGAAGATCGATCATTCAGCCGGAAAAATTGGGCGACTATTTTCAGGGATTCGAAAGAAATAATCCTCATTGATTATTTAGAAAAGGGTAGAATATTACGCCTCTTTATTAAACCGCTTGAAATCTGAGTCCTTGATCGGTCCACGAAAAAATTTTTCATCTACAACTCTGGAGTTGTGGTCTTGAATTTGATGGCTTTAGGATTCCAAATCGTTCCTACTTTCTAAATTTTGCTCCTTTGAATCAGTTCTAATTTCTATTTCCTTATATAAAAAACTGGCTGACAGGAAAAAGGTTCTACTTGACGAGGATGTAATTACGAAAATGATATCTTATTTTGCAGTGTAGGGTCAATCATTTAATTTGCAAGGACTTTTAAGATTGTGCTCATATAAATATACGAAATAGTGTTACCATGTTAACATATCATTTTTTGTACTAGTAGTAGTGGTCAATTTGAAAAAATTCAAGTTTTATTAGTTGGTTGAAAAACAAAATTAAATAAAGTTATTCTTATATTCTTATGTTTATTTCTAAGAACAGTGAAGCTAATTTTGATGCACCGTTAGAAACAGAAGATTTATTTAAGTATAATTATAGATTATTTGTTTACTAAGAAAGATATATAAAACAAAAATAGATACACTGATACACAACAAATGCTTTCAACAGAAGACAGTCTGGACAGAGGAAAATGTGAGTAATGAATACCTATATCATTGCTTTTTATTAGTTTGAATTTATTTGTTATTATTCTCAAATAATGATGATTATTTTTTTTATTGAGAAAAACCTTTTTCTATTTTTATTTTGTTTTTTGTATATTCAATTCATTCAGCTCGTCATTTCAAACATCTCTATAATTATCTTTCATTATGCTTTTCATCCCTAAGTCTACGTGTTCCACAAACTCCTTTAGTTTGGGGCAGGTCGTGCAGGGTTGCCACTACAAGGACAAACCAGACACGAAATACTCGTACAAGAAGAGAAGGTTGAATACGGTTGAATACGTAGGTTGCTTGAAGCTAAATAACAGTGCGTTGAGCTGCGATATCTCCAACTTTAGTGCCAAAGGAATGAATAAGCAATGAGGAATTTTTAATGCTTTTTCAAAACAGAGGAAACTTTGTTGAATCTTCAATCTGCTTTAGGGATTTTTGATGGTTGGGAGAGAAGATTAGAGATGGATAGAATACTTGGAATTTGATGTTGGAGTATTTTTAGATTATAGCTTATACACAAAGATAGTTGCTTTTAAGCAATTTGTATTCAACTATATTATTAAGCTATTGTTCTCCCTCAGGGGATGTAAAATATTTTGTTTTGCAAAGTGTGTCCCAAAATTTTTTGATATTGTTTCTTTTAGCTTCTTAACTTAATCATTTTAATTACAACAATAACAATCTGCATTACCATGCATCTATCGTTCGTACATAGCACACATGCTTCACACACACTTTCAAACCTCTTCACTCACACTTTTACTCATTCGTTAACAAGTCTGGCACGTGCCCTTCTACATCCATGTCTCATATATCTCATTTCATTATGCTGGCGTGTGCCGCCCTTGTGTCATAGTGGGCCCAAGTATGTTGACACATGAGTGGAGAAAGATGAGTAGATGCACCGGATGTTCTGATGAGGGAGTGAGGAGAAAAGCAAAAAGAGAGACAGTGGATAGATAGTGGTTGTGATTAAATACATAAGGGTTTGACTTTTTTTTGTATTTTATTCTAAATGAGGTTAGTTCTGTTTATTTGACATTTTTTTCGTTACTTTTCAACATTTTTAGCAAGGTGATTGTCACGCCCAGCTTAAGCCGTACAAAGCCTAATCTTGAGTGTATTTTATTTTAATTTTTTTAAATTTGCGCTATTATGTCATCACCTTATATCTTTTACAATACTCCATCAGAGCAGCTGCTAACAGCGAACCAACGAAGGTGTATAAGACTCAGGATACAGGTTGGGCTTGTATGTTTTTTCATGTGGGTTTCTGTCCTTTTGGACCAACTCTTTTACTACGCTTGGTTGGATTATTGGGTAGGGTTCACTTATTACCAACTGTGAAAAAAAGGGATAGGATATAATACGCGAATGTAGTAGAAATGGAGGGTGTCGAATGTCGATTGTGATATAAATAGAGCATATGGTGTGGTTATTTGAATGACGGCCCGGAAGTTATGTGCAATTTTTTTTTTGTTGTTATAAACATGTGCGTACGAAGGTTATTTTTAGGTAGATGCTAGTCTTAACATAAATCTTTGCAAATCCGAAATTTGAAAGAAAAATCAGAAATATATAAATTCTGTCTGAATTTCTTTCGCCAAAAACATCTGCAGGAGTCGTACAAAAGAACTCTAAAAGCATGAGTTTGTTTAATTTTATGCTTCATAAGATGAATTTAATGATTTCCATGCAATTTGAATCAATTGTTTGGACAAAAATTTCTCTATATTTTCCTTTTCTTTCCGAAAACTCTTTGTGAATTAAAAAATAAGAGAAACCATTTTTAGCGCTGATAGCTATTTGTATTCTTGTGCTACACCCACGCACTCTCACTAGCGTTTGTCAAACATTCCTTGTGTACGATTTGTCAGACACTATCGACAAAAGAGCATCACAAGAATGTCAATGCCGTCAACGATTAGTATTAGTTTCAAGTTTCAAGGAGACTCACGTAATTTGAGGTCATGTTGTAATTTGGACAAATTGGAAAGTGAAAGATTTATTTCAGAACGTTTATTCACTTTTGAAATGCATTTTTTTGGTAGTGTACACTTGTTTTTTTTTTTTGTGGATTTAAAAGTGAATGCGTATAGCTGTTCATAGTGAAACTTCTTAATTATCTAGAAATGAAACTTAATTAAATCTGCCTGAAGAGCAGAAAATTTTCAATTTGAAGACCTATAAAAACATTTATAAAAGAAAGTGTTTTTTTTTTTATCTACATTTATAATTATTTAATGCATATTATTAAGTACCTAGTAGAAAATTAACTATTATATTATTTTTTTGTCGTTATAATTATTCAGTTCTTGCTCAAATTTCACAATAATAACCTACATCTAATCACCCAGTTCCTAACAAATAATAAGCCGTTTTCCCAGGTAAATCTTCAACAACGAAGTTATTTTTCTTTATTTCTTTTACTAATTCTGTATAATTCTCACTGTTTGGCTTTCTTATGCAGTTTTATAATCATAGTTAGGAAGACAAAAACAACGACTATAGATATAATAATGCAGTAATGACTAAAAGAAATCTTTACTTTTGTTATTCGTTCATACTTATAGAAGCTAATAAATTAATTGCTTTTGTTAAAATGAGTACAAGACTCGGTTTACATTTCCATCACGAAACACAGAGTACAAGTTGACACTTCGGCTTTGCAGAAAGTCGCAAAAATTGATCTAAAAATTTGAAATCGAATTTAAAACACAACTTCAGAATTTTTTTCAAAAGATGTCATGAGACGTTATTGCGAAAAATAATTATGGTCAATTTCCTTTACCTTGACTATTATTACTATCATTATCAAATTAGTACTCGGTTGATGAGTTCTAGAAGTTCGACATAATTGTTGAAGATAGCTCCCGAGACCAATTTCGTAGAGCCTTGAGGTGTTTAATTAATCGTGGCAAAATTGAGAATATTCAAATACCATATCTGTAACTCATACAACGGTTAATATTAGTACTTGTAATGTCCACAACACTATTAAAGCAGAAAAATAGCTTAGCTATAGGTTGGCCTTTTAAGTACGCACGACGAGTACACGTGTATCACAGGCAAATTTTTCACTATATCTGCTCCATAATTTTATAAAATAAGACTGGAATGCATCAATATTTCGATTTTCATGAAAATAGCGAACAATTTTTTGCAGGCTGCTATTTATAGGGAAGCTTAAGATATTTGCATTTTTTAAATCCCCGCCATTCGCTATTGCAAAATCGATTTTAATTATCAGCAAAAAAAAAAAGCTTCTTCGAATAACTTTCCACAGTCTGCAATTTTTTCGAACATAAGGGAACGTAAGGGAAGTTTGTAAAATTGACTGAAAGTTTATTGGCAGACGGTAAAAAACTGTTTTTAATTTTTGTCATGCACGAGCGGCCGGTATACCTAAAACGCAGATTGGATAAAAGTATCTGTTGCAATGATATGTAGGTTATATAGATTTTAGATAATATTAAGGTTACGTCTTTGTTGATTTGTGTGGGTGAATTGTCGAATTTATGGTCGTAGAGAAAGTATAGTCTGAAAAATGTTTGAAATGACTATTCAGCACTCTTGAATCCGTTGCACTCGTCTCCAGCTCGTGTTACAAACTTTTTCACTCATGCTGAATATTCCTCATTCCAAATTTGTTGCCTAACGTCCAAAAAATGTACACACCGATAGTGTTTTCAAAATGGGCCAACGACAAATGCAACTCTATGTAGCTGGCACCGCCATGTTAGCTCACCATTGTTTTTGGTGTTATTTAGTACTATTTAATTACAAATTTATTTCGCATGAAGAAAATTATTGCTCTTGTGTTTTTAAAGTTTTTAATAGTGAGCTGGCTCAAGATCAAACTTTTAAAAAACAAGAGCAATTTTGCAATCAAATAGCACAAAATAGCACAAAAAAAAATAAAAATTAAAGAATTATCTTGATAAACAGATTTTTTTGGTTTTAATTCTGTATATTTATTTTTATTTTGACGTTTTGACTTTCTGAAGAAGACTTTCGGAGAGAAAGTCGAAACGTCAAAATAAAAATAAATATACAGAATTAAAACCATTTATTATAATATAATTCTGAAAACTTGTATAGATAATTATCTTGATGATCAGAGCGTATTTTTGGCAGTTTATGAATGTTTTTTAGTTCAGATATCTCGCAAAATACTATCTCCCACAATCACTGAGCTTAATCAAGTAGTTTGGGCAATCCTACGGAACAGCAGCTTTGATTTAGAACCATACATAACTTGTGCACGTACAAATTCAAAAGGACCTTTTAGTCTTAATTGGCGAGAAGTAATTTCTGTTGAACCCTGAAATATAATTATATCTTTATCAAAGTTATATTTAAAAAAAATCCATGAAAATTTGGTGCAATTATCTTCAAAAATACAGATTCAAGAAAATGAATAACAGGTAGTCATGTACTGGCCTAAAGTTATCATAAAAACAAAAGTTTCATTCATTCTGATACTAACATCAATAACCGCATGTCAATATTTTGTGAAATGTTGAAATGAATAGTTTCTACCCTGAAATAGGTGTTAACCCATATCAGTTTGAAATTTGAGGTATAAAATTTAATTACTGACATATTGCTCATTCTATGTAGCAATTTTCAGATTTCAATTATGCATATATAGTTCAGCGGTAATTAAATTACCTTTTGAATTTTTATTCAAATGAATAAATAAATCAAGCAGTTTGTGCAAATCTACGAAACGATATCAGTTTCTTGTAGCTCGTTTCTTAAATTTTCCAGACTGTGAGAAAAACACTGGCCGCGCTTTTTGAAGCACTCTAATGATGAATAGTAGCATTACAGTTGATGAATTGAATCGCCAAGTAGTTTGGAAAACTGGGCTAGATACTGGTTACATTAAAGAGTCCGCCGGTAATAAATTGGATGTTTCAAAACGTATTGCCGCAGTTGTGAACGGGCAGATTTGGCTCCAACATCGTCAACTAGTCAATGTTAAAATGACTGAAAATAAACAATTCTATTAATTAATTAACAATGCAACACATATTACAACTTAAACTTATAACCGAAAAACTTTAATAATTAATCAGATGACTGTCCGAAAGAACAATAACGCGCTTGCGCAGGATTGAATAATATATATTCAAAGTATGGATTGTATAAATGATATAAAATTCATCATAAATTTATATGAATGATTGAAGTAATTAATATTGTGTAAATAAATGAATTGATAATGTTTTAGAGTAAGATTCCATTGGGCGATCGAAATGATTCGCTCACGACTGCTGTTTTTGTCGTTCCACTAACATATGATTGCTGTGATTGGTGCTTCAAGTGGAAGGATGCGATTATCTGTTAAATGTCAAATTCACAATTCGTGGTTGGAATCGAAAAGTAAATCATCAAACAGATTCATCTAACATGTAGCAAAAATGATGGTATGAATTCAATATGCCTGTGTAAATTAATCTCTCATAAATATGAAATAATGATGATGAGAGACCGTGAAATTATCTGATCCACCTTCAATCGCAAACGTTGTGAGCTTGAAGCGGTCGTGATCTATGACGTATTTATCTTGAACGCCTAGACCGCGATCGTCTTGTGGAAGAATTATTGAGGCGACATGACCGTTGCGGTCGCCAGATTACGCACGTTTTTGGATTTTGATCAGTGATTATGATGCAAGTATAAAAAATGAATCAATCAATTTTAGGCTTAACCTGTATTTGAAAATTGAAAATTAATGTATGTATCTTGTGTACAGGACTTCACAAAAGACATTTTGATTGTTAATTACCTCTACGCTTAGCCAAAAATTATCAATATCCTCTCGAATAATTTTTTTGAAAATTTGTTTTCATAAATAATCACTTTCACACGCCGAAAACTGTTTATAATTATTTAATTGACGCTATCTAAACATCCGAAGCAAAATAAATAATGAATCATCATTTAGCAGAACATGAGACGAGACACGGTCAATGACAGATTTGTCTGCATGAACACAATTTATTTCTATTTGACATTGCTGATGTCAGTGAAATCGACGAGTGACAAAGACCTAAATATGTCAACAGATTTAGACAGTGTTAACATTGACCTTTAATCTAAATTTTTATTAGAGAGTGCTGTGGTAATTCTAGGCTAGGTTATCGTTTTAAGTCTGACCGACTGGTTTTTATTAGATTGAATTACAGCCAATATTCCAGACATATATATTATAGTCAGATGATCCTTTTTTGTTTAGGACGGTGATATTTATATTACAATTTAGAATAAATTCATACAGGGAATACATAATTGACCCTAGGTGTTGAAATTAATAAACTCAAATTGCATATTATTATTGGTTTTACATCTATTACTTATTAACTTATTCAAAGTTATTATTCAATCGACGAGAACTAAATTATACCATCATGAATCATTCATTCATTCATGCAAATATTTTTTTTGCAATAATCGAATCAAAAATCTTACAATTTAAATTCGAGTAAAAAGTCACGAAATAATGGTTCTTCACTTCAAGTAACTCATCTCTAAGTGATTCATCAAAATCGTTGTTTTAGAGATAGAATATCGATGGTGATAATGATTCATAAAGTACATAGCTAATACATTTCGTGTAGTTCATTGAGTAACACATGTTTGTTGATATTAACTACACGTTGCTGTGGTTACAAAAGCTGAAGTGTAATTTAAGATCATGTGATGACTGATGCATCCTTCAGAGATATAAACAATAGCGGTTTTCAGAAAAACATGCAAATTTTTTTGTAGGCTCCAAATACTTTGCAATTTATTCTTGATTTATGAGTAACAATTGAAAAAAGTAATGAAGGAAAGGTTCTACAACAATAAGAATGCTTAAATAAAAAGAAAGCGATAATTGGTTGTACGTAGGCATTTCTTAAACAATTGAAGTGTGTATTTGACTGATTACATGGATACCTACGCACAAATTCAGAGTTAAATTTATTCCAGACTGATTATTTCCGTCATCGGTAGCTTGATCGAACGTAAACGCAATTACGTTAATTTATACATTAACAGAGGCGTGGGCTTAACGTAACCAAATGTAGGAGTTCTTGCGGATAAGGTTTACTTGTTAACTTTAACACAGTATTTAAATCTCATTTGGAATGTTGGAATGTAGATTATAAACTCAAGATTAAATAAATACACTTTGACACTTCAATAATCTTCAGCTTCTGACTTCTTCAGTCTTTATTGTTTAGTTATCGACTGATCATAAAAACAAAAGTTTAATTCTAACATCGAAAAGTACATGTAAAAATCTTGTATAACTCCCAAGATTGAACCTAAAATGGGTACTAACTCATATCAATCCGAAATTTGAGGAAAAAAATTCAATTACTGACATGTTGCTCATTTTGTGCAAGAATTTTCAACTATGCATAGTTCAGCAGTAATTTCCTTTTGAATTTTAATTTCAATTTTTACCCAAAACTGGGTGTATTAGTAAAAAAAATCAAGCAGTTTGTGCAAACCGACGAAACAGCAGCTTTCATTAATTTTTAGTTCTAAGTCTGTAAGTGCTGTAGTTGTTCAGAACTCAGCGTCACGTCAGCCAGCCAGCCAGCCAAAATTAATATAATAGCGTATTTTTTTTTGCAAAAATCTAAAAAATCGCATGTGTCGCCTACCCTAAGTAATGAGAAAGTTTGAATACTAAGAACTTCAATTCCTAAATATTTCATTTTGTTGCTTATTCCTAGGAGTGTACATTCTCAACGTTCTTACGTGTGAAGGTTATAAAAAACTGAAGTGCTCTATAAATACAGAATGTGAAATAAGCGAAAGCGCAGAATTGGTACAGATACTGAACACTAAACAGGCCAAGTTTATATATTCAGTCAATATCAAGGCAATGGATAGCGTTTATTACAAACGATTTTATTTTATATAGTAATACTCGTATAAGAGTCTGGTCGAGATGTACTTAACATATTCTAGATATAGACATGAACAAATAAATTTAGAAGCTATTTTGAAACAAGTGTTTCATGCTTTTGATTGCCCACCTGCACTTAAGATTAATTTGAATCCGGTATGTACTTATAGAAGGCAAGAAATGTAATATGAATGGTAGTGCAAAAATTATGCTGCACCCATCATTCAAATTGATGTTTATGTCACAAGCGGTTGTACCCACAAATGTAATAAAGATATATTTTTGCCACGTATCTTCATCTTACAATATGTATTTTATTGTCGATGACCCTAAATCGAACATAAAATACATTTTTCAGAATACTGATGAGTAAAATTCAATCTTTTTGAAGAAAAATCATGATGAAAGTAGTTAGCAGAGTGTAACACACATCAATTTTCCGTCATTAGGGCATTTCAGATTCAGTTTAGGTAACTAGAACGGATATAAAAATGATACACCTGCTTCAAAGGTTGGATAGGATATCTGGTTAACAGATAGGACGTTGAGTTCACCGAATAGGTAGCTACCAGTACTATAGTGAACATTAATACCCACTTTTGGAACAACCCCGTTGCCCGCAATAACACTCAGTGCATGCGGTTGGCATACACATATTTCCGCCCAACATCGACAGAGTGATATAGCACCGGTGGTACTAGCTCCTAGATAGTTGAGTCACTAGCACTATGCGACACACGCAGGCTGGTTGATGTACCCACTCTTGGAACAACACCGTTGCCGCAATAACACACAGTGCATACGGTTGGCAACAATCACCACCGTCACACGGTCAAGGTGTGAACACCGATGCCATTGGTACTTCAAGTAACTAAAGATACCAACACTTCAAAGGAAAAGGATCATACCCCACGCATACTTAGCGTGGCCTCACCACATGTGACGCTAAACATACCAAACTCATAAAAATCATTGATAGACAAACTCACCAATTAATGGAAGCTCAGCTACTTCACAACACTGAATTGAATAATATGATGGCTAATTAAGCTCGGATAATGAAAGTAAACAATGCACCACGCAGATAAATTGAATCCTCAAAATTCGACTTCAAAGTGATGCAAATGTGTTTGGCTTGACCTTAGAAACGATTTGGGTTGTTTACTCAAAACTAGGTTTTATGTATATTACGGTTTTTGGGTCATATTGGTATAGCAGGGTGTGTTAACTATCTGATCTCATTGCAAAGACAAATAAAATGGGTCAGGTCATATGGTGAATTTTTCTCTTAAAAGCAGAAAAATATTCGTAAGTTATTGTATTTAACCCTTTATGTACCAGTGTCCTATATATAGTACTCAAGAATTATCATTTTTTTTTACTGCTTCAAAATAATTTTAAATGATATATTATTGCTCAGTTCATAAATATAGACCTTCTTGAATCCATATGAGTATTTTTCAGTGCATATTTGAGATAAATATTCAGCGAAAAATTATTCTTAAAATAGCACTTTTTTGGATAACTTTTTACTTGTTCAATTATTTGTCGTTTTCAAAAATACTGTTTCATTTTTCAGATATATTTAATATTTGGAACAATGTTGAGGGTTCAGGTTTCATGGATTTGTAGAGTTCTGCTCACAAAAATTTCCGGAAATAAGAAATATGAGGTAAAATTTTGTGGTGTCATATATATAGGACAACGGTACAATTTACATATGTCTTTTCCGTTCGTATACTTGTATAGCAATACAAAATAGAACATGCTTATATGCGTATTCTCTGTGAAAAAATCATTGTTCTCTCTACGGTTTGACAGGAAACAGATCCTAAGTTTGACAGTTATTGAGACTTCATTTGAAAACAAAAAATTCTTTGGAAAACTTCAATAGTGTGGATTATTGCTGTTTTGCCTCTAGAACCAGTAGTCCTAAGTGACATTGATGACAGTGATGATGATTGCACTGGAGATGTAGGAATAAGTGATGTTCCAGACATCTCCAAGATAATAATATAATTGATGAAGAAGTAGATACATGAGAACAAATCAGTAATTTATTTCAGATCATCACGCAAAAATCAAAACGAGGAAGACTGAGTAATATTTGTCCTCGATGGCATATGAGTAAACCGATTTATAGCAATAATATAACTGAATAGAATTTAGGAATAGATAAAATCAATAATATCAGGGAACTATTGAATTATCTTACACCGGTAGATTTATTTGAGAAATTTATGTCTGAAAAAGTATTTATCTCACTGCGAAATGAAACTATACGTTATGTCTCGACTAAACAAAACGAAGAAGTCTTTTTTGCATGATTGGGCGTTTTCATATGTTTACCAGCCCTCTATTTGAGGTGGTATGTTGATTTTACCAACAAACTGTGGTTATTATGGTTATGCTGACTTACCGCTGATGGGCAAAGGCGATAAATGAAAAATTGTGGATTTTCACAAGAAATATTTATTTATTTATCGTTATTTGTGATTGAGTATTCACAAAAAAATGTCAAATCACAGCGAATAAGCAGTCATTAGGTAGTAAATCGATATGAAAAAGAATATAAGGATCCATATTTTAGATGGATCTTCCAAAAGTGCAAAAAATTTTGTGAGTATCACGGTGAATAAGTATAGTACCGATTTCGTATAATAGTCAAAGCTTGGCCTCCAACCTATTATTCTCAACCGGTAAACTGTACTTACTGATGTGATGTCACATCATGTATGGAATGTTTCAAGCCTCACCACAAAAAATAATGGCAAATAATAATTTCATTATATTAATTTTATAACACATCATACCGTTGTCATATATATAGGACACTTAATTTCTCGAAAACTAATTAACTCAAAAATATCAAATGTAGCTATTTTCATTCAAAATTATCCTAATGTAAAGAATAATCACTGATTAGATCAAATTTCTTGTTTTATTTGATACTGGAACTTAATGGGTTAAAAATTTTCGTAACACATATTGTAAATCTATAGAGAATTTTCATTTGCATCACGTTATAAATATTAGACTGATTCTAATAAAAATTCACATCTTCACAGCTTTTATCCTGCGTCACCAATTTTATTAGAATACTGTAATGAACTTTGAACTCTTGTTCGTGGATTAATAATTTATTTTTACCTTGTGCTACCTTTATATAACTAAAATTAACCACTATTTAATATTCGTACTTATTAGTCACTCGAACTATACTTATTCAATGTTTGCACCGGGCACTGCCTTCTCATTTATTTTAACCGTTTCTTAATAATTTCCAACTTATCTATTTATCACTTTTCTCATTTATTTCCACTTGTTCATTTAGCTTAGATCATTTTTGGGTGCTTCTGTAACCAATCAACCAACCAATATTACTTCTACGCGCTATTTATTTCAACCGTGTTTTCCTTACTCAATAACTGTTTGTCTTACTGTCTTACTAATTGACTCACTGGGCTTTGACTCCCGCTTCATATCCTGCGGCCGCTATTTCTCAACAATAGAGTATATTGATGAATTTATTTTATATTTTTAATTCTTTGTCTACATCGTTATAACATAGTAAAAAATATAAATTATGTTTAAAAGTGCTGTAATCAAGTTGAAAAAATATTTAAAATTGAGAATAATTTTGAGCTGTTTAAACGCCACCATTTTCGCGCGCTCTATGGATGACGTCAAATAACATGTCCAGTGACATTACAGTCCATTGTTTACTACAGGTGTTTTCGTTCTCAACTTATTTCAGCATCAAAAAAGGTCAAAAGTCAGTTTATAAGTATTGCATTGTGCCTGAATGCAAAACACGTAAGAAATGATGAAGGTTATCAGAAGAGATGAAGTGTCATAATAAACTTGACAGATCATGAATAACATTATATGAGATAAGTTTTAACAATAAAATTCAGTGTATGTATGCGGCTTCGTTTAATATTTGCGTGTTTCAGAATAAACAAAAATTATAGGTTATGATCACTGATCATCATATTTCGGATTGTATTTATTAAAATAGCGTACATAATGTGTCATTATTGCATAATTATTCTGCAGTGTTCACTCTTTTTACTTCAGCGGACGTAAAATTTGGATTTAGAAGAAAATAAGACGACATCATGAATGGATCTATTCTTGATAGATTATCCGATTGTGCTTTTACAAAACCACTGTTTTAAATGATTTATGATCTATAGGATGCTAAAATTACACTTAAACAATAAATGAATTTTCAACACACACGTTATTATTATGTTTTCTAATCAAAAGCCTGCAATGCCATACAAATGTAAGCAGTGCGCACTTGTTGGCATAGTATTTGACGTCACATTTCGCCTTAACCAATGGTGTTGCGTCCAAGAACTTTGAATTTCCCTCGCTAAATTTGCACTTTTATTTATTAATTTTAAGCAATTGAAAAGATATTAATTACCAGAATGATGGTTTAGTACAAATGTCCCGCCAATAAAAATTCGGAACAAAAATATTTGAACCAAATTTAAATCTCATCCATATTCCCTATTCCAGAAATTTGTAGTGGCTTACCAGAAATTTCTACTAGACGTCACCTCGTCCTTGACACATATCAGTTAGTTACGTTAGTCATCATACAACTTGCGTGCGCCACCTGTTTAACATCCTTGTTGCGATGGAGGTCTATTCGGTAGGGGAACTGTTCATTACAATACATTTTATCTCGAAAAATAAAATAAAGGAGGTTAGTATAGAAAAGAGGGAGCATGAGGTTATAGTTTAGGCGAGGGGAGTGAAGTCTAGTAGGAACGGATGAGCACCACTGCTGGTTCCGATTAGGGAGGGGATAGACGTCAGTTTTTCAAACAAAATTACACTTGTCCTTGACAGATAAGCGATGATTTGGGTTCTGGTTGGAGTGGGAGAAGTGGCTTCACTTATGCATCCACTAGCTCTCTCCTTTATATTCTTAGCCCCATGGTTTCTACAGTAACTAAATAAAATTATTGTAACTCTCTTTGTACCTGAACGTATATCCACCGCTGCCTCACATCATTTGCGTGAGCGACCTGATAATGTGTAGTTCTGCTATAGAATACAGTTGCCTCTTTCAATTGTAATAAGTTATGGAAATGATTGTTCTTAACACAGATATCACTATAATTCATTCTTTATGACCATTTATTTCGATTATATCGTGGCAACTTTGCGCCCAGTTGTTATTTCCATGCTTTGATAAATTCAGCTTCCAAGAAGCAAGTAATATGCACTATTTCGCCTTAAATTTCTGCTCCTACGATTTTGCTTAATCTCAAAATGAATACTACTAATAAAATTTAGACCTGATATTCTGATTTTTAATGCTCTTTAGCAACAGAATAACTGAATATAGAAGATAAAAATTGACGTGGACATCACGTGACTTACTTGTACATCATTGGATATATATAATCGAACACAACATCTCATCATTCCAAATAGTCGGTTGCTATGGAAACAGTATGTCATCATTCTTATGCTACAACATTCCTAAATACTGATTTCCAGGATTCTACGGCTAACAGTTCTGAATTTATGCGCAAAATTCCAAGATCGTCAAGTATAGTGCACTTTCGCTTCAGTCGATCTCAATGAAAATAGGATATGAGCATCTAGACAGTACCATCATCTTGAATACTGTATTCTAATATTCTACGTTCAATCGTTTTGGATTTATGCGGAAAATTAAAAAATATTCCGAGTACATTGCACTTCCGGCTTAGCCAATCACAGTCATAATGCAAAGTGTACAACTAGATGCTATAAAAGTGCTTAATACGAAATCTCAATATTCTGCGACTGATTATTCAAAATTTATGAGAAAAATTCGAAAAGTCTGTTATATGAAGTGCACTTCCGGCTTAGTCGATTGGGACGAAAATAGAAGATGATCATTTGGATGCTACAGCAATTTCAAATACTGAATTCCTGTATTCTACGGCTAATCATTCTAGATTTATGCGGAGAATTCAAAAAAAGTATCAGGTAAAGTGCACTTCCAGTACAGACGATTGCAACCATAATGCGAGATGCACATCAAGATCCTAGATCCTATACCAGTCTTTTATACAAAATTACAGCATTATACGTTTGACGAATCCTGAGATCGAATTATGCACATACACACATACATACGTACATACGTACCGACATCAAACCAAAAATAGTCAAAATGGATTCAAGGATGCTCAAAACAGATATTTCCATGAAAATCCCGATAGGTGAATTTTGTCGGTTTCACAATACTTCCTTGTACTTAGTACAAGTTGGTAAAAATACTTTTATTAAGACATATTTGATTTCAACTTCAATTAAAAATAACGACTACACAAATTTTGTGACGAAACTATATCCGTTCTAGTGTGCCGAGTAAGAATCATTTCCGGAAATAAAATCAGTTCAATTAATCTGTTTACTTCTTGGTTCAGTTCATTTGACCTAACAACGTCTTTATTTTTATCTCATTATTCATATAAGTATGTCTAATAAAATCAGAATATTTTTATATTATTACTATCCAGAATTTTTTGCTAAGAAACTTCTATTGCCTTTAATTGATATAAAATTACACGAATTTTTTTTTTGTTTGCTGAAGTAACCTTTCGATCAATTCTTAATTTCATAATTTGTTTTTCGTGAACTTTAAATTCAATTGAATCAAAACAGTCATTACCAAATTACCCCCATTCATCTTTTCTCCTGGTGAAATTTAAAAATGTCAACAGCATTGATTACAACTCTGTGCTAAAAGGTTAAACACACAATTATTATGAATATTAACGGCTAATTATTTTCGCGTCAAAACTCCTCCTAATTCATGACTCAAAAAAATTTCGATGTCTCAAATTAGTGTTCGCTAACGACAAGATTTTTTTTTGCGTTGTACTCAACTCTACTTTTTACGCGGGCTGTCGTGAAAATAGTGAGTAGCGGGCCAAAAAAGCGTAAAATAACAAAAGCAAGAACACCCGTCAAAAATTTTCTTGTTTGATAGTTTATGTAATACAGGGTGTAACAGAAATACAATAAATAATTAATTAATGTGTCTACTCGGGAAACGCACGAAAACATATTACTTTTCTTAAAGTACATAGTTGCAGCTTACTCACACTTACTCTTGTTAATATCAGCATATGGCAATATTTCGCAGTAAAAGTGAATTAAAACAAGTTTGCATAAGGTCAGTATAATATAACGCAATATTAAATGGCGCCAGGTACGACATAACTGTCAGCTATGTAACCAAACATGGATAGATATATTTAGAATTTGGTAGATTTTATGATAGAATTTATATGCAGGTGAATTTATGACGAATAAAAAGTTGTTAGACGGTCAAACGTAATATTATTTATGATTTGATTTGAATTTTTTTTATGTCGACAGCCTGGAATTTTCTGTACGAGTAATTATTAATAAAGATTCACATCTATATTAAATCCTGGTGGTTATAACTTTGTTTTCGATTCACAAAGCAGGTTACTAGGTTAAAAGACAAATTTAATTCATTTTGCTACTCAGTGAGATGTCGAAATCGAAGTATGTAATAGCAATGTAAATTCTATTTTCAGAATTGCATTAAAATGTGAATATTTTAACTGTTTTAAAATTGGAGTGAGTTGACACTCATATCTATTCAGTTTTGTAAATCCGGCTGTGAAATTCCATCATAAAACGTTATATATCTAGATGATTAGTTAATTATGACTAATAATCACGTTTCTAGTAATAAAATTATTTAATAAATCATTATAAAAATAGACCGGGAAGAATTCTGATCGTTAAACAGTCTATTAGAAAAAATATTCAAGTATTCTTAACAGATATATAAATTGCACTTATATCATTTCGTAGTTTCAGCTCGCGATAGAAAAGAATTCTGGTGGAAAATTGTTTGTTAAAAAAAATTGAATTATTCAACAAATCATAATGAAAATCCATTGGGTTCTATTCTGGTAGTTAAGCAATCGATAGAATAAGAAATCCTTTAAATTAGTAAATAATTGCGATCCGTAGCGCATTCTACATAAAGTAATGCATGTTATTTTCCAGAAGCAAAGATTACTTATATTCACTTCTAACGTAGAAATTCGAGGCTGAAGCCGCTAAATATTCACAATGAAAACCAGTAATAGAACTCGCCTAGAGTAACAATATTTCTTAATAACTGCTTCCCGAATTCTCAATATTTTTTTCAGCATTTTTCTGAAACGTAAAGAGCTGATGTGAATAATAAAATAAATTAATTTATAAACTAAGCACTTAATAGAAAAGTGCATGTGTATTTGTTTTTTCTCATATTATTACAAATTTCACACTCAGGTTGCTCCAATAATGTATGCTCCGTGATTTGCTCGTCTAAACTAATGAAACATGTTTCTGAACATACACCAATAAGGTTTCCGTAAAAAATATGTGCATGGATAATAATTAATTAAAATTATATGAAAAAAATGTTTTTCCAAATTTCATTGAGCTGTTTGCTAGACAAACTCAATTCCAATGGAAGCATACAACATAAAAAATATGTGACAGTTAGATTGAATACATTTTTCTGGTTTTCTGGCCCGGAAAAATGTACGCAAAATAGTACTTATTCTGCATGAGTAAAAAAAAACTTTTTCCAAAAGTATCAAAAACTTCTATACATCATATACTAAAATGTACATTGAAAAGAAAAAGGTAAGCTAATTATGCTATTGGGTTCATACCCCAGTTTTTTTTTCTTTCTATTTTGAGGACGTTTTTCTTAGCTGTATTTCGATGTATTCAAATGTATTGCGTCCTCCTCTATTGCATCAAATAGTACGAGCGATCGCGCAATGCTTCTCTGTCATACATCTTTGCTTGCTCGAATTTTTTAATTTAAAAGCTTGGCAACTGTGATTTATCAACGGATTTAGGCAAGCAACCTTTTAGGTACTACGGTATTAACAATAAAATCAATTTTGATATATTTTTCAAGTGGTAAGCAGGTATGCAATTACTCATATCAACTTACCGAATCTAGTAAAAAAAACCCCGGGAAATAAAATCCCGGAAAAAAACCCCCGGAAAAAAAACCTGGAACAAAAGCCTCCTGTGATAAAAACCTAAGAAAGTTTATATAACAAGTATTATAATTCAGGTACTTAAGGGTGTTTTCATTATGTTTGATACTAAAACCAAGAGTTATTAACAACAGTTCTATATAACGTGTAATATGTAAAGTAATACAGACATAAATATAGTGTCTTCAGTTTTATTTATCTGTTAGCGTCAATAATAATACAATGGAGTAAAACATTCACATATGTACATTCAATTTTTGTGCATGTTTAAGAGACGATGTCAAGAATATTTTTGGTTTTTTGAAAAGTTTCTAGAGATCACTAGATAATGACGAGAAACTGATTTTGGTCGATTGTTTATTCCGTAAATAATTCCTGAACTGTCGCAAATGGGGAAAAAATTTCAATTAGAAAGGTTGAATATTATTATTACCCAGACAGTGGCATACGAGAATATATTTATTGAAAGGCATATTTTTCAAATACGACACAAAGTTATAATTATTCAAATAGAACTAGTACATAAAAATAACAGCAAAAAACTACATATTTTCTTTTGATTTTAATCATATGAATTTTTTTTTTCTGGTACAACATGAGATATTCACAATTTCTGTATTTTATGTTGAATTATATTTAATGCCTCAACTTATGCTAATACCTAGCCTTTTAATTTTTAAATAATATGAAACAATTGGAAATGAATGTATGTGAATGTTTTACTCTACTATTATTATAGACGCTAATAGATGAATAAAACAGAAGACACTGTATTTATGTCTGTATTACATTATTTAGAATTGTTATTTGTAACACTAGGTTTTATCATCAAACATAATGAAAACACCCTTATATACCTAATTTATAATATTCGTTATATAAACTTTCTTAAGGTTTTTATCGCAGGGGGCTTTTTTCCGGGGATTTTTTTTCCGGATGGTTTTTTTTTCTGGGGGTTTTTTTCCGAGGTTTTATTTTCCGGGTTTTTTTCCCTATCACCCAACTTATCTGTTTGTTTACGGCAACCAGGTAATAGCAACCAGAAAAAAGTATGCAACCCAACTGTTACATATTTTGTATGTTGTATGCTTCTATGTGTAAGCAACCAAGTTTATGAGTGACCATAGAAAAAATTTGTTTTGTTTGAATTGCCAATGCATGGTATATATTCAAAATACAGATGGTTTCTACCTTGAGTAATGTGAATTAAATTGTGCCAATAAGAGGAATATTGTCAGTTATTAAAACCATGATGAAGCCATTTAATATTTTATTATTATTAAATCTTCAAATTAAATTAACTGAATAAACCGACTACTGCTCTTTATATATTGTATGTTCGTCTGCATGTGGGCGCGCCGCCCATTTTGCACCATTCGTAGGTGTATCCACTGCCCTGTAAACATGTGTGTTGTTGTGTGGAGAGATATGAGATCATAGATCCCGAGATATCAGCCTCTTAGAAGGCTCTAGATCTCTACATTATCTACAGGACAGACAACAATGGATAGATTTATTAAGCGTATCTCAAAATGTTGTGTTGTGGAGTTACTGTACATATTGAGAGGATTAGAAAGAATTAAACAGGTTTTAAGAAAGGTTGGCGCTTAAAAGGATCAACATATTTTCACTTATAAAAGGATTCTTGGAATTTTATTCGCAGATTAAGATAATTTATTGTCAAGAACGCTGTGTGGATATCGGTTTTTTTTTTTGTTTAAAATTATTCTTGTGGGAATACAGAGGGGTACGTGATCATCATTAAATTTAAAGAAAATTTCGAAAAACTTGTGACAAAGCCTGATTCACGAACACTTAGTAATTTTGTGAGACATTTTTTGTGCTCATCATTCATAACCTACAAACAATAATGGGTTGAAATAATTAGTTAAAAAGTGTAAACTAACCTATGTGATACGCTTACATGTGCGCCAAAATTGCGTACACTGCAATCAAAAAAGTTCAGAAAATGAGTGTTGTATGCTCTCATTTTTTGGGATGTTTCCAATACTAACGAATTTTTTATTTTGAAATTCATGTATTTGGTAAATAAATGAAAGGCAGACATAAAGAATTACAAGCGAAAGGAAAAAACAAATGAATACATAGTTTCAGAACGCAATTCCAATATTAAAAAGCCATTATAAATACACCTCAGACAAACAGTACTAACATTTATTCCAATACAAACATATTCAACTTTTTCTTTTTTAGTGCACATATTTCTATTAAAATACCAGTCCATATAACTGAAATAGCAGTGTACTCGTAGTCTAAGTACAGTAAACCAGTGTGCAAGTTTTTGCAATTTGCTCGGAATTCAGGTTAAGTCTGTAATCGCTTGACTCCGTTTGACATGAAGCCCTTCATCCAACAATGTTGAGCACTGTGTCAACAACTGTGTGTTTATGTGAGGAAATCACGATTGATAAAAGCATTTCCGCTTGCAGGTAAATTGAGTAGTAAATTGTTGAGATGTTAAGATTCTTAATGTTTTCATTTTAGCACTTTTATCCCAATTATCTTCTCATTCGTCTATAAAATTATTGCAACGATTATGTGGTGGCAGCATTTGGCTACTTCTATGAAAAAAATTATTTTTAATTAAGAAAGTAATAAATAAGGAACTAAATAGTTCCCAGAATAAATATAAAGGATTAAAAACACATTACCTGCTAAATTGATTTGGCGCTGAAAGCCAATTATTTGAATAATAAAAATCCCAAAACCAATTATACTCCCCAGACTTCTGCCTACTTTAAGTCATTGTCATTTGAATGACATCTGCCCAGTGAAAATATAATCAATGTCATATCTCGAGCTTCGAAGGTCTGAAGATTAATATCTGATGTCTGAGCCCAGGAGTCCGAAGTTCTTTCAATTTCAATAGAATTGACCAAGCGACCCAAAACATGCTTTTTAAATTGCCTCGAATACCTACGTCTGGGTCGATTCAGCACTAAATATATGAAAGGAAATCCAGGAAGATATTGCAATAACTTGCTCATAGGGTTGTCTGGCCTTTTTGGGGCTGTTTTCTCGCCAAATGAGCCACGGCCGTTCACAACGACCAGTACAGAGTTTCTCAAAAATATCCAAACGATCATGTCGCTTGCAAAAGTCCAAGTAATTGAAAATGAATTCAATTTATAAATTAATAAAATAGATGAGAAGTACTATCTCAACTTCTTAAGAGACAATTATGTCTCAAGTAGTACATAAACCTGTTTCAAATCTATATCTTATGCACTAGAAATTCACGTGCTAAATGCGGGTGTACCTACCATGTTCAACACACATATGTCTTGTAATTGATTGTATAGCTAAGCAATTTGATTTCTCTTCGACTCACGAGTGAAATAAATTTTTTATAGCGGGTGACATGAAAGGCGCGATAACAATGATATAGTGATATAGCGTGTGTATAGATCGCTGTAGTGGTGTAACTTGCTGCTGTGTGTGTGGAGCTAGGAGTTTATTGACAACTAAAAGATTTTTTAGGTAAAGGGAAATCGTATTTTATTGCTGAAATAAATGTACAGTTTCACTAGTTTTTTTTTTTTTTTTTGCTATGTCTGTACGAATACTTCTCCATACCATCTATTAAGAATTAAAAATATCTTTGAAGGATTAACCTGTTCCTGTTCGATTCTGAAATCAATGAAAAAAAGTAATAAAATAAAAATTTACTGCGTTCAAGTTAAATTGAGTTTCTCATAGAAATATATTAATGATAGTTACATCTAATACGATTTTCCAAACAAACTTATTAGAATGTTCCCCTTACAAATGGAATTTTAAAAATCCTTCATTAGTGCGTCGCTATGTGCTATGTCATAGGAACGCAGTGTTTAAAGTTTCCACCTAATCGGATGAACAATGCGCGAACAAACTGCTATCCGATACGATTTGCACACCACTTATTGTACGTTTATATTACTATCAAAAATCTTGAAGCAAGTGCCATCATTAAATGTACATAATTTCAACTCAATCCGATGAACGATGCGCAAACAAACAAATACGACTTATGCGCCACTTATTATACGTTGCTAGTACTATGTCAGAGACTTGCATGCAAGTACCAACAACCAATGTAGGTTTTAACTTGATCGATTCATACGTTGCCGAGATTAGTCCGGACAAGAGACGCGTGTTTTGGTTTTGGTATTTTGCAGATAACCATTTAAGATTGAGAAAAATACTTTATTTCGAAATCACAGACAGACATTTCAATTTTATTTATATGTTTAGATATTTATGTGAGTAATAGAGATGAGGGAATTCAGTCAATTATTCAATATTTTCTCTTCTAACTCTACAGTTTCGGCTACAGCTTAGCCATCTCCAGAAGTGAAAAGAATTATTTTGTGTAGATTTGAATTTATACCGGTGTTTTAGTAGTATATTACAATACAAGTGAAGAAACTATGAGTTTTGCTCACGCGGGTGGCAGTTTTGTGCACGAGGCGCTAGCACACAAGTGAGCGAATTCGTTTCTTCACGAGTGCTGTATAGCGTTTTGTTCAATCCTATTATTGAAACATTCATTAAAACATTGAAATCTATTACACTTCTCAAACAAAGATCATGTATAAAGTATAAAATAGCATAGGCGGCGGATGCGTTGTTATGGATCATGGAAATAAAACATCCGCAACTGTCAAAAATATTAAAATTGTTTTGTCCTGATATCTTTACAAATATAAATTGTGACACTAAAATGGAACAAGATAATAATGGAATTGTGCGAGAAAAATAATTAACAAAGAAGAGAGAACAAGTAATAGAAATAGCACTCAAGTTGATATTACAAAAGTCGCTACGATAACTACAGAGTCTCATCAGTTTTCAGTTGCTGGTATATCTTGTTTAAGTAACGCAATTTTTAATAATTATGAAGTTCATTTTCATATCAATAAATACATGTGATAAAATGTATTGTAGTTTATTCTTTATTTCGTTATGAAAGAGTGAGTGGACGAAAGTAATTACACTCACTACTTTCGCCCACCCGTTGTCATAGGAATCACTGTAGTTGACAAAACAAACAGTTTCAAGATTGGTATCCAAGTAAAAAATAATATGTTTCAATAATAGGATTGAACAAAATGTGTTTACATAGTGAAAAAGCGAGAATTAAACGTTTTCATTTGTCCATTGCCACAATCGACTTCTGTGGAAGATGCTGCCTGAATCTGTCATAGAATTTGTATCTACACAAAACAATTCTTTTCGCTCTCGCAGATGGCTAAGGTGTAGCCGAAACTATAGAATTACAAAAGAAAATATCAAATGATTAACTGGACTCCCTCATATTACTCACATTCACTAATCCAGTCAGCTTCAACCATTTTATCCAATAGATATTTATATTCATATCTTCTGAACCCTGCTAGATATCGAAATGAAACATACACAAAAATTTGAAATAAATTTTTTATTTAATTCCTGAAATTTTCATTGAAATTTGTCAAGCCGTTTCAGATCCTATCCAAACTACCTGGATCTTTAATCCCCTACTCGAACTCGGCACTATGCTATGGATTAGGATTTGTGACACCTGAGTGAGATTTTCTGGACACATGCGATTTTATATTAAAAATAAACCAGACTTAAATTTAACCGTAATTTTAAACGAATCTGATCACACGAGTGACATCAACAACTCAAAAGTCCTTCTTATCATAGACAAATAATTTGTTTCCATTTGATGCAAAAAATTCCAATGTCAAAAATAACTAAAAAAAAAAATTTTTTTAGTTTGTCCTATACATCGACACCCCCATCGAAAAAAGTTGTAACTCATTTTGCATAGTTCTGAATAAAATCAAAAAAACTAAAAAATCTCTATTAAAAAATTTATTATAAAAAAATATGCACTTTCATTTCTTCTTGGGTAACTGCATCCGATTAAATGGAATGCTTGCCGCTCTTTATTATATTATAGCGCTTCTAAGTGCAAAGGAATATGAAATTCAGTGAGATACAACCCTATATTGTAATGAGATTTCTCGAAAAACAAGGTTGTAACTAACACTTACGACTTTATTACAAACTAAAATAATCATAAGTCTCAAGTTCTGTCATTCGAAAAGACTTGTCTTTTTTAAACAGATAGCAATATTTGATGGAATACATATTGTGAATTCAAATAAAAATACGGAATTACGGGGCTAGTGGTTATTGCACAACAAAATAACAAGATACCCGTACATACCTACAGACGAATAAACAACTAAATTTTGAATGAATAACTTAAAGTGATTATTAAATGCTGATATTTGTTTTAGAGTCAAGATTAACGGAATATCAGACTTCGATTCACTCTGAATTAGACGAATATTGTAGACGAATATTGTAGAGTAACTCAAATTTTCATAGAAATTATGTCATAAATTGGAAAAAGCTTTAGAGGAGCAAAGGCTGTTCAAGATTTTATACTTTGCTTTTGAAATGGGAATTGAGCCTTTGTATGCACAAGGTATAACAATACCGACGACTGAATTTTCTTCTCCGTTTACTAATTTTCTGGTGACATCTGTACGCTGTTTTTTCCCTAAATCAATCAAATAATTGATTTCCGATAAAATATCATAGTTCAGGTATATCAGTTCTGGACTTTCGCTTTTGATGTTTGAATGCTCAATTTTATTCCATATTATTTTATTGTTATCCTTGCCTAGCTGAAAGTTCATTTGTGTATGCATAAAAATTTTTAAATTGAGAAATTCACTTTGATTTATCTCATGTTTAGTATACGGTTAATGTTTTAGCACAGCGAATCATTGTAATTCATTGCCTGGGATCATAAACAGTTGGATGTTGAGATCGATTCATTTTTTTCACACTTAAGCTTACAAAAACATTAGAACAATTCTCACAAACGAAGCTGAATCATGAGCTGACAACAGTTTCAGCTAAGACAAAACAAAAAGTAACTCAAATGAAGTGATTTCTGGTGACAGACAATGAGTTGTATCTCAAGAAACGGTGTGCATTTTGATCTTTACGGTAAGAGCCATGGGAGGAACAAGGCTGTATCTTGTATGACGTCCTTATAGCTGCTGAATGGCAAAAATTGAATGATAATGAAGAAGACGATACGTATGTTACAACCATTTTGAAGCTGAAACAGTTTTTCCAAGTCGATTTACACCTTTGTACTTTTGCGTATTTTCATAACGGTGAGATGTAGAGATACGTTTGTAGTAATGCCATGTCCGTCATTTTTCGCTGTGTATGCCAGTAATGAAAAGTCAAAATGAGTTCAAGTTGACTTACGGCCTTGTTCGATGGGAGTGTCGACATGTTTATATGTTTTTGTAATAATGTAGGTATGTACGGACAATGTATAGATAGGTCTTTTTTTCAACAATTTTTCTTCCTGAAGTTTCATTAAATATTATTCGCAGTATTATTTTCAATACAAATTAATTTCAAAATAAAATATAGAGACTTATAAAACCAAATCTTGCAGGTAGATCGTGGCCTTATTTAAAAATTGACAGTGCCGAGTTCATGTGCGCCCCGCGCTAATCGGATTAGCATTGGTGCCGAGTTCATGTTCTTGGTGCCGAGTTCGTGTACGCCCAGACAAATATTCAGATAGGCAGACAGACAAAAATTCTAAGAACGGTTGGCATCGTTTACTTAGCAATTTTCACTCAAATTTTTGTATTTATTTTAAAATCATAGATAGATACTTTAATTTTATTGATAAATTTTGAGATGCCCAAATCGTGAAGTGGATGAGATTAGGAGGTAAATCACAAACAAGAAAAATTTCTCTGTGTAACGTCTTTCTTCACATTTTATTTAATTAATAACGTCGACCGGTTTCGGATATTGAAATATCCATCATCAGGACCGGTAGAGAAAACTACAAACAATAATGAATATAAATTATACGAAAAATACAGATCACAGGCGTTAGTCATCTCAGAAATATAAATAGTCATAAATAGTGAACAAAGTTCAATAAATGTAAAATATTAATAAATTAAAGTAAAATGCGTTCAATATGTGACTATTTTCATTTGCTTCAGATTTTATATTATGTGAACGCATTTTACTTTAATTTATTAATATTTTACATTTATTGAACTTTGTTCACTATTTATGACTATTTATATTTCTGAGATGACTAACGCCTGTGATCTGTATTTTTCGTATAATTTATATTCATTATTGTTTGTAGTTTTCTTTACCGGTCCTGATGATGGATATTTCAATATCCGAAACCGGTCGACGTTATTAATTAAATAAAATGTGAAGAAAGACGTTACACAGAGAAATTTTTCTTGTTTGTGATTTACCTCCTAACTTTAATTTTATTTATAATTTGAAATGAACACTTGAATACATTGCTGTCAAATTTATAACCGTGAACATAAAACACATCGTATGTTCCATAGTAAAATAAACTCTCAGTAACTCAGTATACAAAAATAGAGTAATTATTGATCAGTCGATAGAAGTACTTAATTTTTCAATAGCTCAGATGGGGGAATTTTAAACTAGAAGTTGAAGGAGTCTGGGTTCAAGTCGATATAAAGATTACAATAGAATTAGGTTTCATGAAATATCATAACGTCAACTATAAAACCAGGCATTATTTTATACATATAAATCTTAGATTTTGCTTCAGTTAATATTTCGGTAAAATGTAAATACACAAATGTTGTAGTATAAAATGACAAAAATACAAAATATATGTACAATTTATTGAAGAATCTGGCATCAATTCTTCTTAAAATTGCCGACTTATAACGAGTATTGCCGACTTTTCGCGAGTATTGCCAAGTATTCCTTACATACTGCCGAGTATTCTATGTAATGCCTAGTATTTCTATGTACTGCCGGATATTCCCAAGTATTGCGTGTACTGCCATGTATTCCTGAATGTATTCCCAAAAAATGTACTGGTGGTTCACCCTTCGAGCTTCACTAAACTGTTTATACCATAATTCAGCTTAGATGCTGTATCTCCTTCAATAGATAAAACTACCAAAGCTGAAAGTCTTCTGACCCATCGTACTGCCCAAATAATTTTTTATTAGTTTTAATTTCGAAAAATCTCCTTTCGGCGAAGGCTGTATTTACCGGTATGTACTCATAAGGTTAAAAGTCAGAACTTTCACCCACTCGCAGGACTGTATGTGAATCTTGAAAGTTTTTTATTATTTGTTATTACTAAAATCACAAATATTGCTTAATTTTTAAAATATGAGACCTAAATACCTAAAATTTGTAGATTCTAAGATAAAATATGTCAAGAAGAATCGATTCTGATAATTTTTGTTGTTATGAACATCATAAGAATGCTACGATCGCACGCTGTATTACTTGAGTAACGGACGGAGGAGAGAATAACCTAATCAGAAGCACACACTGTTTGACTCTGTATCTCCTAAACGAATTGAGATAATTGAAGTCTGTAAAAAATATCGAACTCTGCACGATTCATTCAAATGTAATAAGAATTATTATGGAAATATCTCAAAAAATACAAATACCATTACCTGATGAATAACATTTAGAGTTTGTAGCTGTACCTTTCGACTCAATTGAGATAATCAAAATGTGTGGAAAGTTTTGTGATCTACATGTTTAGATGTAACGCGACGGAGAGTTTCATTAGAATATCTTTAGAAATACAAATATGATCGATTGAAATTCAATACTCAATAATATTTCTAAAATTGACTATTGTAGTAGCACAATGTTTGTTGCTGTATCTTCTGAACAAAACAAGATAATTAAAATTTGTAAGGAACATGTTGTTCAACACATTTCTTGGAAACTGAACTGAGAATAAAAGATTATTAACAATAACAAAATTCGATAGACAATGTAAATATTTGGATTTGCATCCAAGTTATTTCCTATATTATGTTCTTTCACATCTTTAATGAAGTCTGGTATATTTAAGATCATAATTTGTAATTCTTTATACGATTCGTAAAGTTGGAAGTCATTACTTTCACTCACTTGCAGGACTGTGTGTGAATCTTGAAAAAATTTCATTATTTGCTCTTTTGGTATATTTTTGAATTCTCTCAAATCATATAGGAAACCAAAATTTTCAAAATGTTTATTTGATGGCATAAATTTCGGCTCCATATTGCTTATTACAGAATCAATAGTTGTGTTAAAAAAATGAGGCTTGAGGCGTGAGGTCCCTCAGACCACGAGGCCGTAGGCGGTGGCTCATACCTAACGCCGCCTCTGAGTGCAGTGGCTTTCGTTTGGCGCAAATGTCCATATTTTTGGGTAGGATTAAATTTATGTCCGGATTAAGAGCTTTCGACTGGAGCAGTGGCATACGATTCTAATTTTATTTCAGATTCAGATAGAATGTCTAATAGGTCTAATACTAAATTAATTTTATCTAAAGCCCCTGGGGATGGAAGGTTAAATTAAGTAAAGTTCAAACTTGATTTAATGAATTGCGACCACTAGTTTTCATATTGTTACTATTTTCTATTGTCGTGTACTTATATACGTTTTTCTTTTGCAGGTAAGTTCAGCTGACATTATCAATGTATTCACCATCTCATATATTCGTGGAAAATGTGAGTAAAATATATTTAGTGGGTGTGGTTAAGAAATAGCTAGGTACAAAATATAATTGAGTGAAAATTGCATTGGACTGCGAACTTGGAAAATGTAATGTTGTTTCCACCTCCCGCTTCAACTATCCCATCATTTTTTGTTATATTCTATTTTCTATGGATTACAACCAAATGTTCCACTGTGCCGCAATAGATGTAAAACTTGAAATGATTTTCTGTCTGCTGTGAATGCCAGGAGAAAAAAATGTTCACAATATCACTTTTGAATTACAAATTTATTAAATTACGGTTTTTACTACCTTCAACAGACATTACTTCACCAAAATTCTATTATAATTATTAGTTCAATGTATGAACATTGGACAAAGGACTTTAACCTTTCTGGTGGGCGCGTTAAGAACTTTTGGATTTGACAACAACTCATAATTGTAGAATTTAAATTGGAAATGACTGTACGTAGGTTGACAGACAGGATGGCATACAATATTCTGAACTGAGTTGTGCATTCACAGTCATAATTGAACAAATGCAAAATTGCATGCAATGCAATTTAAAACTAAAGCGGGAAATAGACAATAAAAGGAGTTGAATCTGAATACAAAGTGAGTCAGTGAGATTTTTTTGCCAACGATTAGTTGGAGCACTTGTTACTCAATAGTTTTGTTCAAGAAAAACCGATTTAAAAATATACTTTGTAAGTGTTTTGGATTTAGATAATTTTTTGTTTATTATTTATCTTCATAGTTTTTTATGCTTTCTTAGAAAATTAGTTCAAGAATTTTTATTTCAAATTAATGGAGTGTAACAACTATGAACAGTACAAGTATACAAATAAAAAATTATCGTATGGCCCATTCAAGATAAGAAATTGAAGGTTTCACCTAAAATAAGTAATTACAGACAGATGGTCAGTAGCGTATTATCATATAACAAAAAAACTTCCAAATGGATATGTTGATTCATTAAGAACATTGAACATGACGTTTTTTCATATCCATTAAAATTGAATTAGCAATTATTCGAATTACTGTACCATTTTTTGTTTATCTCCACTTTCTTATTGAGATGTATCAGTGTAAAAAATCTAATCGTGAAATGACCTTTAACGTCTCAATGTCGAAGTTTTAGTGATTTTCATGTTCATGACAAAATATTATTTCCTTTTTAGAAAATAAATGACTTTTTAGACCATACAAAATACCGGGCATAAAATGAAGATTTTATCAAAAGCAGAGTAAAAATAAATAAACTTGTTTTGTTCAATTAAAAGTCAAGTTCTGCTGTACGTTCAGCTTTTATTCTTATTTGAGAGTCGTTTTTTCTTGACACTTCATCTGCTAATTAATGAACGGTGTTAATTAATCTACAGAAAATAAATGTCAGAAATCGTTGCATACAAAATTAGATTCGTTATAGTTCTGCAATGTTAATAAGTAGAAACTGCGTGGATGTTGATAAGTAGTTCATTCTCAAGGACATTGCAAATGAAGTAAAGATATAGATTGCATTGATTTCAGCTTATCTCTTTACTGACCTCATTTAAATATAGAAAATAAATGAATGGACTCACAAGGATGCGTATACGTATACGTAGTACTTCACTGGAAAAATCTAGGAAATATTCATGTTGTTAGACATTTTAATGATAGTTCACTGTCACACAATGTAACTGTTGCGTAGTAATATGATAATAGATATAATAAAATAAGTAGACAATATAAAAAACTTATATTTGGCTGTTGGTGACCTTGCTGTCAGGAGTAAGGGGCTGGTCAAGTATTAGGGCGTAATTAAGCCCAATTCTCTTTAAAATAATATGAGTTTGAGCCACAATGCTCCGTGAGGTGTCATCAGAGTGTCACACAAAAAGATATACCTGCTTCAGAGGTTGGATAGGATATCTGGTTTACAGATAAGCCTTTGAGTTCACCGAATATTATAGTGAACATTGATGTCCGTGACACACGCAAATTGGTCGGTTTATCCACTCTTGGAACAACCCAGTGCATGCGGTTGGCATACACTTAGTCCAGCGCAGCACCGACAGAATAATGTAGCACCGGTGGTACTAGCTCCCATCGGACGACATCTATACGGATTGCTATCAATACCGTAATGCCGTACCGATGCCTGGGACACACGTAGATTGGTTAATTTATTCACTCTTGGAACAACCCTGTTCCCGCAATAGCATAAAGTACATGCGATTGGCAACAATCACCGCCGTCACACGGTCAAAGTGTGTGCACCGAAGGCATTGGTACCCCAGGTAGCTAAAGATACCGACACTTCAAAGAAAAAGGATCATACCCCACGCACATTTTTGGCGTGGCGTCACCACGTGTGACACTAAACATACCTAACTCGTAGAACTCAATGACATACAAACTCACCTATTGATAGAAGCTCTCAATTACTGACTACACTGAATTGAATAATATGATGGCTAATTAAGCTCTGATAATTAAAGTAAACAATGCACCACCAGATAAACTGAAAGCTCAAAGATCTTGGAAGAAATTTGTTAAAATAAAATAATTATTACTGATTTATCATTCTATTCGCGCCAATTCTCAATTTTCTGTATTATTGGAATGATTGAAACAATTGAATTATTCACTGTATAATGTTCTTATCTGTCAAAAAAGATTGTAATCATAATTTGTCTTTAAAATAAATAAGTTTTCTGTGAAAACAAACGTGGTTATTGGTTTAAATTTAAAAGATACGATCTACATAAAATGGTCTTGGGATTAGGGTTTTTCACTCGAAACTAATTTTTATGTATACTACGGTTTTTGGATCATATTGATATACCAGGAGGGTATGTCTCGAATCTGTTCGCATCCCGAAGACAAAAAAATGGGTCAGGCCATTATGGTAAATTTTTAACAAAAGAATATTTCTTTTAAAAGCAGAAATTTGTAAATTATTGAATTTAAAAATTGTTGTAACAAATATTGCAATATTAAACTTAACATTGAATAATTAAATATTAATAATATATATTCACACCTACAAAATTCACTGTACGTCATTATTTCGTCCTTCGTTTGTCGACCGACTTTTTCCCATATTGATTTGGAGTTCAGCGCTTATATCTCTCTTGTGTTGCATCCAGAACAGCATAGAACAATTCAGATTGCGCTGATAGAATTTTTGCAAATTAATGGTTTCTTTTACGTTTCTAGTGGCTTAGACTGCTTTTTAGTGGGCTAGCTTACGTTTCTAGTAGTTCAGTCCGCATTTTTTCTATTCGATTTTTTTTTTTGTTCATTAAAGTCGCTATTTTTCCATTGTCAACTTCAGGAGTGTCCGCCAACTGCATTTCTACGCCTGAGGAATTATTTAATCTATCAAGTGCATAGTGTCTGTCATACCCATATCGGGCAAAAGGCTTGTTTAATATTTTTTTTACTTCGGTTGTGGTTAAGAGATTTGCTGAACTCTGAAGTTTTTTACGTCATCCCGACGTCATTAGATTTGCTTTTGGAAATTCTTTCTGTAATTTATTTTAAAACGGAACTATGTCATAAATTGATTGATATTATTTATTTATCGAATTTCTAGGTATCGATGAGTTCAGTTGTCTTTCCGCATAAATGTCAACTCCACTTATTTTTTGGCATATGTAAAATTCAAAATTAGTTGTCTGCATTCAAAAATTCAACTCGCACAAACATATTATAAATTTGTTCAAAATGGGATGGTTCCAAAATTGTAAGTATATTTTGTTATTTACTTTTCGTAAGCAGTAAATTGTATGTATCAGTCATAGTGCTTTAAATATTTGAGGTTGACATGTTAGATAAATAACTAATATACAGGTGATTCATCAAATTGGATATCATATTAATTGAAAACCGAATGAAAGTTGACTCTCGAATTATTTTATAGATGTGGTTTTCTTTCAGAGTATTTAGCTATTATAACGGAATGGTTAGCAAAGATTATAATTCAGGCCCTGAGAATTTTTGCAAATACCCACTCAAATACTGGATTAGGAATTCCCAAAAATACATTAATATAACTTGCTTGAAATAGATGGATGACTACGTTATTTACAGGATAGTAGAGAACAAGACAGGGATGCATTGAAAATATTTTTCATTACTTATTTTGATTCTAACAAAACATGTTGTATATGCTTTGTAGAAATGGTTTAAAATAAGCTTAATTTCTGTCGGAATCACCAGAAACCCACGGTTGCCACATTTTGAAAATTGTCACCTTAGTTATCTATCTGCCTGATACTTTGGTAATGAGTCAAATGAGTCTTTATACATCCCTGAAACCCTGTTGCTAAGATAATTTTCAGTGTTGATGTAATTCTGGAGATTTCTAGTCCAGTATTTCAGTTGGCACTTGTAAAGATCAGTTTTCTCCATAATTCTAGCTATAGCTTAATGTTTTGAAAGAAAACTACATCTATAAAATAATTTAGGAGTCAACTTTCATTCGATTGTTGGACATATATCCATGTAATTCTTTTCCCAGCGTTGTTTTATATATTTTAGTTGTTGAAATAACGCTTCTTCTATTGGTGAAAATACGGGTCGTTAATTTTTTAATGTCCGACTAGTTTATGATTGTTATTATAATAATACTGATTCTAGGGTAATTACGTAGCAAATAATACCCGAAGGCATTATTTTGACAAATAACAAACAAGTTTTCTAGTTACAGCAAGTAACTAGAGTAATTTCTCTGACAGAAATAGCAGTGACAGGACATACATTGCTAAAATTTTTGATTGAAGTAGTAGAAAAGTAGGTCATTAAACATTGAAGGAACCACGGGAGTTGAACGGACGATAATGCCTACGGTCAACGTATACACCTCGGGCCAGAGACCCTTGAAAAGTACACTGTTGACCTCAGGCATTATTGTCCTTTTGACACCCTTAATACCTTAATTACTATCGAACCATTATTTTTCGAAAATAATTTCTTAAGGTGCTTGCTATAAAAAATTACATCCAAGAGATTTTGATAGAATTTGGATGTTATGAAGTGTAAGTGGTAATACACAGCATATCAAAAAAATAAGAATCACCTCTGGATTAATTCATGGGACGGCATAACACATTTGCTACTGTTTAGCAAATTGTCGCGATGAAAATGAAAAGATCTCGACAAAGATATGAATAAAAAACTAACAATTTATAAATTTAATATTTACAATCATCTGATCAAAATTTCAAGAAATGTTTTAAATTAGTAGAAAGGATATTTTAATATCAAATTCAGTTCAGGACAAAAAATCAAAATAAGTCCTGCCCCTGCTTCCACTGTCTGTTTAGTTTCAACATTATTCATAGCTCCGTCTGTCTTACAAACCTACAGTACCATTATGCATTTTTTTTTAGTTGTTTTAAGCGTTTGACTAACAGATGGAAGTTTTTTCGTAGCAAACACCTTAAGCTATTCCAATATGATATTCAAAAATTTTAATTTCGATGAAATACCTTGTATAATAAAAAATGGAAGAATCATCTAGATGATATAAATGCATTTTTGACAGCTCATGAATGCTTGTGACTTCAGAGATTTCGCAAATTACCATCTCTCACAATTACTGAGCTTGAAATCAAGCAGTTTTGGCAAACTTACGAAACAGCAGCTTCCATTTAGTACTAGTTTCAAGTTGACTATTCGATAGGTACATAATTTATGCATGTACAAACTCAAAAATACCTTTTAATCTTCATTGTTCAGATATTGACTGAAGGGAGGTCAAGTGCTGTACCTTAAAATGATAATTTGATCTTTATCAAAGCTATATAAAAAAAATACACCCAAAGTAGACAAATTTTCAACCAATAATTATAATTCATTCTAATAAACTTCAAATTCGCGTCAAACAAGTCATTGAATGAATCCTGGACAGATTTGACAACTGTACATAATAATAGTGACACCCGCGGCTAAAGGTGTAACTAAATTTTTATCTACTTTAATAAATTTTAGTTGCCATATCCCTAATGTCATATATATCTATGGGCATTGTTTCACTTAAAACAAATAATTGAATAATTTAATCTTCTACAATCACTGAGCTTGAATTGAAGCAATTTGTGCAAACCTACGAAACAGCAGCTTTTATTTAGTACTAGTTTCAAGTCTGTAAATAGTATAGTTGCTGAGAACTCAGCGTCACGCCAGCCAGCTAGCCAGACAGCCAAATTGAATATAATAGCGCTTTTTCACAAAAAATGGAAGAATCATCTAGATGATGGAAGCGCATTTTTGACAGCTCATGAATGCTGTTACTTCAGAGATTTCGCAAATTACCATCTATTACAATTACTGAGCTTGAAATCAAGCAGTTTGGGCAAACTTACGAAACAGCAGCTTCCATTTAGTACTAGTTTCAAGTTGACTATTCAATAGGTACATAATTTATACATGTACAAACTCAAAAATACCTTTTAATCTTCATTGTTTAGTTATTGACTGACAGGAGGTCAAGTGCTGTAGCTTAAAATGATAATTTGATCCTTATCAAAGCTATATAAAAAAAAATACACCAAAAGTGAACAAATTTTCATCCAATAATAATAATTAATTCTAATAAGCTTCAAATTCGCGTCAAACAAGTCATAGAATGAATCCCGGACAGATTTGACAACTGTACATAATAATAGTGACACCCGCGGCGAAAGTTGTAACTAAATTTTTATCTACTTTAATAAATTTTAGTTGCCATATCCCTAATGTCATAGATATCTATGGACATTGTTTCACTTGAAACAAGTAATTGAATAATTCAATTTTCCACAATCACTGAGCTTGAATTAAAGCAATTTGTGCAAGCCTACGAAACAGCAGCTTTTATTTAGTATCAGTTTCAAGTCTGTAAATAGTATAGTTGCTGAAATCTCAGCGTCACGCCAGCCAGCCAGCCAGCCAGACAGCCAAAGTGAATATAATAGCGCTTTTTTCGGAAAAATGCGCTAAAAATGCGCTAAAAATATCGTCAGAAAACAAACCTGTATTGATTTTGTAATATTAATATTGCAAATAAGTTACAATTTTTAGCGCATTTTTCCGAAAAAAGCGCTATTATATTCACTTTGGCTGGCTGGCTGGCTGGCTGGCTGGCTGGCTGGCTGGCTGGCTGGCGTGACGCTGAGATCTCAGCAACTATACTATTTACAGACTTGAAACTGGTACTAAATGAAAGCTGCTATTTCGTAGGTTTGCACAAATTGCTTTAATTCAAGCTCAGTGATTGTGGAAGATTAAATTATTCAATTACTTGTTTCAAGTGAAACAGTGCCAAACAATGACATTAGGGATATGGCAACTAAAATTTATTAAAGCAGATAAACATTTAGTTACAACTTTCGCCGCGTGTGTCACTATTATTATTTACAGTTGTCAAATCTGTCAGGGATTAATTCAATGACTTGTTTGACGCGAATTTGAAGCTTATTAGAATGAATTATTATTATTGGATGAAAATTTGTTTACTTTTGGTGTATTTTTCTTATATAGCTTTGATAAAGATCAAATTATCATTTTAAGGTAGAGCACTTGACCTCCCGTCAGTCAATAACTAAACAATGAAGATTAAAAAGTATTTTTGAGTTTGTACATGCATAAATTATGTACCTATCAAATAGTCAACTTGAAACTAGTACTAAATGGAAGCTGCTGTTTCGTAAGTTTGCCCAAATTGCTTTATTCAAACTCAGTAATTGTGAGAGATGGTAATTTTCGAAATCTCTGAAGTAACAAGCATTCATGAGCTGTCAAAAATGCGCTTTCATCATCTAGATGATTCTTCCATTTTTTGCTCCAACATGACTTACACAAAACAAAACAAAAGAACAGACCCAGATATTTGATAATTGATTGATGAATTATTAGCGCATTTTTCCGAAAAAAGCGCTATTATATTCACTTTGGCTGGCTGGCTGGCTGGCTGGCTGGCTGGCTGGCTGGCTGGCGTGACGCTGAGATCTCAGCAACTATACTATATGCAGACTTGAAACTGGTACTAAATAAAAGCTGCTGTTTCGTAGGCTTGCACAAATTTCTTTAATTCAAGCCCAGTGATTGTGGAAAATTGAATTATTCAATTACTTGTTTCAAGTGAAACAATGTCCATAGATATCTATGACATTAGGGATATGGCAACTAAAATTTATTAAAGTAGATAAAAATTTAGTTACAACTTTCGCCGCGGGTGTCACTATTATTATGTACAGTTGTCAAATCTGTCCGGGATTCATTCTATGACTTGTTTGACGCGAATTTGAAGCTTATTAGAATTAATTATTATTATTGGATGAAAATTTGTTCACTTTTGGTGTATTTTTTTTATATAGCTTTGATAAAGATCAAATTATCATTTTGAGCTACAGCACTTGACCTCCTGTCAATCAATAACTAAACAATGAAGATTAAAAGGTATTTTTGAGTTTGTACATGTGTAAATTATGTACCTATCAAATAGTCAACTTGAAACTAGTACTAAATGGAAGCTGCTGTTTCGTAAGTTTGCCCAAACTGCTTGATTTCAAGCTCAGTAATTGTAAGAGATGGTAATTTGCGAAATCTCTGAAGTAACAAGCATTCATGAGCTGTCAAAAATGCGCTTTCATCATCTAGATGATTCTTCCATTTTTAAAACTGCTTTCAATTATGCTACATTATATTTTGCATCATTCTACATCCTCAAAAATAAGTCTTAACAATGATCAATATTTAATTTTTTAATGACTGATATTGCTTCAAGAGAACATAATCACTTGAGATGACTCAAATAGTTTGGTAAAAATGGTTACGATCAAAAGATCCGATCAAACTGTCCATGTACAACTCCACCTCCGATTTCAATGAAAGTCAATATAAAGATTTGTTTTAGCATAACGAATATGGGGAAAAATAATCACTATTGGCGTTCAGACTCGGTTGACCTTGAAGATAGTATTTTTATATTAATATAACATGTATACATTGTGCATGTGTGTGTGTGATACCTGCGGTTTCCTAGTGAAATTAAAATTTGTAAGTAACTAAACTAACGTGCTGGCTCCGCCCGCTTTGACCAAGCTCGACGTTAAATCAACCAAGCCTGACCACCAATCGAAGGTGAAGTAGAACATCGACAGTTTGATTCATATCAGTATCCTTTTTGCTATGAAAAATTGTTTTATTGTCTATTTATTCTGATTTCGTTGTAAAGTTTCGTTCTCCAACGTACACCCTTGGCATGAAACAACTGAAGTTAGTCCAATTCACATAGCCGTAATCATCATGATCTATGCACCATTTATCATCGCATCCCTGAATTTTCTGAAATGTTCTTTGGGCGGAATTTGTTATGTCCTTGATGTCATTCTGCACGGCTTGATGTTCCCCTGTCAAGTTATAATCACTTTATTGGATGTTTTGAGGGATATTTGTGGAGTCAAGAGACGGTAAATTTACCCATTTTTTTTAGAATATCATCAATGCACGAAGCGACAATCTGAAACAAACAGATTATTTAGTAGATATGATGTTTACAAGTGGTCTGTTGCATACATAAATGTACAAGTTATAATTCACAAAAGTTTTCTCTTTTAAATTTATAATTGCATAAAGACATTTCACGAATTTGTAACTTTTCAACTTCAGTAGGTATAGACGAGTTGTAGGCATGGGTGCCAGTCTATTCTAGTTATATTAAAATTCAGGGGCATTTTGGCATTCATTTTTGCCTCTTTTCATATGTAAATTTTTATTTCAATATATTCAAGATAGGATTATTTGTTTTAGCATTTTTAAACCGTGCCCTATTCGGCAAAAGAGAAATTGTATTCAAATATCAGACTACGCAGATTCTGGTTATGGCTATAATTACGATAATGGAAATGAAAATGACCTCTATAATTCCGAAAATGAAGACGGTTACTCAGTCAAGGGTATGTCCGATGAATGGAAAAAGATACTTTTGAACTAAATTACTGCTATCCATATTGTGGATTAAATTTATATTTTAATAAAAGAATCTTCATTGCAGGTCCGTCCGCTTAATTTGTTTAACTCAAATTCTTATAACTACTTTTATACTCTACCAATAAAGAAAAGTATATTGAATGTAGTTATTGTTTTAGTACTAGAAGTTAATTATAAAAAATACCAATCATGCCTTTTACCATATTTTAATAAGGGGAATTCGTTACATTATGTACTTGAAGCTGATCTTGTCGTGTCTATTGATAGTCGCCTGAAAAAATCCATTTTCAATTTCAAAAAAAGCCTTAAACTACATAACCATTGAACTACAACAAACAGTTCAGGCTCCAAACATAATTAACGAGAGAACGTCTTCTGAAGATCAACATTCGTTAGCATCCACCGGCATCCACCTTTCTCAGCAGCAACCTGAGTTCCACTTACACGCATACATACAGACAGATGCTATCATTCTGAACGAGACATGAGAAGTAAGATAAGATGATAGCGGAGAGAGAGGATTGTATCTGCTTATGAATTGAATTTCGCTGTGTAACTGAAACGTAGCAACGTAGGTGTCAGGAGAAAGAAGATAGTAAATAGCTGACTAAACTCAACTAATTGATGTTTTCAATAGATAAGTGAGGCATGACTGTTACGATTATAATCAATACTTGAATCTTGAATCCAACGATTGAATTTTACATACCGGAACGGATTTATTGAAAAAAAATTGCTGAGGTAATGTTTGAGTACATATTAAATGCACAGACAAACTTACCAATTAATAGAAGCCCTCAGCCACTTCACAACACTGAATTGAATAATATTATTGCTAACTAAGCTCAGATAATTAAAGTAAACAATGCACCACACGAATAAACTGAACGCTCAAAGTTCGACTTTAAAGTGATGCAAATGTGTTTGCAGCACACGCTTTCTTTTAGGCTTGACCTTGGAAGTGATTAAGGTTGTTTACTCGAAACTAGGTTTTATGTATACTACGGTTTTTGGGTCATATTGGTGTATCAGGGTGTGTCAAGAGTATTTTCGCATTTCGAAGACAAAAATATGGGCAATTTACGAGCACTTGTTTGTTCGTTTACTGTCTATGCTTTTCATGCTCTACTATTGCAACCAGAAGAATCCAAAGAATAAATATAAATTATCTCATTAAGTCTTCGTTCAACTTTCATTGTTATATATTGTATTGTTTGTTTATTGAAAACTTATTAAAAATCGATTTGTTATGATTCCTATTCTTCCTTCCATAATAAATCTCAAAAAAATTATTATAATTATTCTACTACGTGAATGAGAAATAATTAAAAGACAATATTTTTGTATAAAAAGCAAACGTTGTGTCCTGACAGTTTAGAATTATCAATTGAGTCTGTGTAATCTAAGAGTAGATAAATTTCAGAAAATGAAGTTGGGTTTGTTTTTAATTGTATTGACTACAATGTCTCTTGTCTTCGTTGAAAGTCAATTTTTGCCTACAGAAGTAAGTAATTTTAATTTGATAACAGTTGCTTATCACGCTTATCTGATTGCTCTCATAGAACGTTTATTTGTTTCAAGATTATTTATCGAAATATAAAAATACTATCTTGAGAAATTTGATTTAATACACAAAATTCCATTTCTTTAGTGTGCAAATAAAAATAGTTTCTTTTTTATATAAAATATAAATCTGGTTATCTGAATTGATTTTCAGTGATAAAAAAAATTAAAAGAATGAATAAAAGCTCACAGATTAAAATAGTTATTTATGTATCTAGTGCGCGAAATTATATTTTGGTGCTTGAGAATGAATGTTTTTAATCGAGGTGGCAGCCGAGACACGAATTATTCGAAAGCACAAAAGAAATTTCGCGCACGAATTGCATACAACATTTTTTCTACAGATGTCAAAAAATTATAACAAATTAAAATCATATTAAAATATAAAAATTAGGGATGTTTATCATGCCAACGTGCATGTTGTCGTGATAAATAACTCTAATGCGATATTTCGCATACTAATATTGATGTATAAATGTCATCATCTTTTGAGACGTATGTAGAAAAAAATATATTTTCTTCAATTTTCAGCGTCATCTTTTGGCGAAAAATTCCATTGCATTTCACAGCTATTAAAAAATTGTTATTATTGTCTTCTATTTTTGGATCGGTATATAGATTTAGCTTTATTTCTGATTAAATAATGTTTTTTTAGATGCCACTGTGCTCCACGTTATGTGCAGGTATTGGAGCAATAATTTTATTACCCATATGCGCAATTGGTTGCCCAATCGGTAATTCTGTTCTTGGAGTAATCAACGGTGTCACTGGTAAATTAAATAAATAATTAATTTAGTTTTTATTCTCATTGCCTAAATTCCTTAAAGTATTTAAAAATCTGAAACCATTCTTCACTTTTAAAATGGTGTTTTCTAAAATTTTTGTTAATTGAAATATATTGTGAAGTAAATAGAAAAAAATAGGATTGATTGATTCTATTTGTAACGGTCTTACTTTTTAAGCACAATTATGTTATCCTGTTTAGGTGCTGGGAGTAGGAATCCAACTCCTGGAATGCCTCCTTTGGGCTAAAACAATATTTTTCTTTTGGATGTTCACCAAAATACGAAGCAATTAACTAATTTCTTGTTGCCAATTGTTTACTAATAGAGTTATTCATAATAAAGGATATTTTCAATGAGTGTAATATGCTATTATAATTTTATATAATTATAATACAGTACATTATTATAATACAGTACAAATAAATTCTCCCCAAATAAAACTACAGAGAGCTGTCTTCTAGGAGTACGTTCTACTAGGCGACACTATTAAATGAATGAAAAGAAAATAAAAGTTTTATTCTTTGATGCTACACTAAAACAAACATTATACAATTTATTTTTTACTCACGACTATTTAACTTCAACTACAAAGCCACTAATATTTATTTACAACAACTTATTCATTTATTACACTTCACACTTAGTTGATCACGTTCTGGATATTCACTACTCTCGGTCAGGTCTAGGGTTGCAACTTTTTTTTCTGGGCAAATAGAGTACATTGGTTATTAAAGGTAGAAAAAAAAGTAAATTGTGTCAAAATAAAGTACGATTTATTTTACTCTATCATTTTGCTTCAAAACTCATTTTTCATTACTTTTAGCAACTCTTACCAAATAATTATCACTGTTAAACAGCTGCATAGCTCATTTACAGTCCATATTTAAGCTACAGTAAATAAGTGATTCGTTTTTTCATGCATTTTAAACGAACATAGAAATTTGGTGATCATCAGAGAACATATTGTATATTTGTCAATTATCAAACCTTTTCGCTAACAATCGATAACGTCATCCAGTAACTCTATTTATTTGTTCTACGCAAAAATTCTTACAATCAACCTTTTCTTGCATATTTTATGTGAAATGAATCCCAGAGAAATCAAATCATGCGAAATAAAGTATTTCCACGTACTTTATTGTTCTCATAAAGTATAGAGTACAATTCCCCAAAATAACGTACAATATTTTATAATAGAGTACGGATGGCAACCCTAGTCAGATCGCTTGCCTCCATATATTCGAATGTTCACTTATAGAAATTTCTACGTCATTCTAGCAAATTACTCGAATGTTCGAATGTGTAGAGCGGCGCGATGCAAAGAGATTAAAGGCTCCGCTCAGACAGAGTCGAATTCAGAGTCTATTCGATTTTTACGAATTATGACACCTTCGCATGTTACAATATTGTAACGTTATTTATTTTAATTCAGAGAGCAAAAGTTACTAAACACTACTATTTATTTCTATGATTTATTAAAATAATAAATTAGATAACTAACACTATTTCTAATAAATAGTTCTAATTTAAACTGAAGATTATTAAACTACACTATAACTTAACTTTAATTATTTATGTCAATATCGGTTTATTTTAAATAACACAATTTATTTCAACCACTAGCAATCCATATTATAAGGTCTCTGAGCCAAAATCAATAATACTCCTCGTTGAGTCAGCCACTGATACATGCCGTGGGTCTCTCCCCGCTACGTTTTTCTCGCAAACGTCCAGGCTTTTCTAGAAAGCGCTAAAAGGTACCAGCAATTTTCTAGCAAACAAATATATCAGCTTCTATTTCTTGATGTAATATATTTCCACAATAATTCTAAGCACCAGTAAAGCCGAAATGACTAATGTATAGACTTAAATTCGTTACAATATGATTGCTGCGGTTTATGCTTCAAGTGGAACGATGCTAGTATCTGACAATCTGACAATTCGTGGTTAAAATCGAGAAGTAAATCATCAATTTTAACTAATCTATAGTAAAAAAAATGATTTCAGCAAATTCTGTTCATTAATTTAAATTTCTGTCGTATTACTTTTCACCAAGAAAATTTCTTGATCCATTTTGGTAATTTCTGACATACTTGCGTATAAAATGTCTTTAAATAATATCAATATTTCGTAATTATCGTGAACCACTTAGTCTACGGTGTACGGTATAAATTTGCTGTCTCGAATTCTTATGTTTATATCCGTTGGAATATCTGTGTCAGTTCATCTCCCAGACTTCGAGACTCCTTCTTCTCGTTGACATAACCTGCATGCGAATCATGATGTTGTGGAGGCAAATTACGGTCGATGTAAAAGCTATCACTTGATTTCATTTGACGTAAAAATAAAATCAATCAATTACATAGTTCATTGGTTTTCCAACTATCGAGAGTTAAATTTAAACTTGGAATAAAGTGACATATATTTGATAAAAAATAAAATGCAATTTAATTCTCTTATGCCCGATTTTTTACTTACAGAGTAAATAAAATTCGCTCTTTTAGATGACAGTCGATTATTTGACAGCAATGATTCTGATGTCATAAGAAAACTCAAACCGATTAGAATTTAGGAAATTGAATAAATTCACTCTAGGAGTAATTTTTTTTTTGTCTTTTATAAAACCGACTGTCAATAAATATAAAAAAAAAATGTGTTATAAGTTTATATTAGGTAATTATAACAAATGAATCATGATGAAAATCAATAGAGTTTTATTTTGATATTTAACCAATCGGTAGGAACACTAATCACAAACTAATTTTGATTTGAAGCGGCTTTGATGATAATCATTAAATGATTGAAACCGGTCAACTATGCATGACTCAATAAATATAGGACAGTGTGAATAAGTCTTTATTTATAATTTTTTTGAAAACTTTTTCATCCTTAGCTACGTCATGCCCACATACTGTGAAGAAATGTATACTATCGTGGTACATAGATCAATGTATGTAATGCTTTGGCTCGCGTTTCAAAATATGGCACGCGGACACACACGGACACGGCCACAAGGTAGTGCGATGAACTAACTGTTTACCATCGCACGCACGCAAAGCACGCATCATCACTCACGGTTCATGGAAGCACGCGACATTTTATTCACTTTTCAGAGCGGATGTGATTGATGGAAACCTCTGTTATTTTTATATCCGTGTAATTTGGAAACCAAAATAACAATTGATATTTATACGTATATTTTTCTACATGATCACCCGATTTGATTGTAAGCCATTGGAAATAGGCACTTGACAATTTTTACTATAATTAAATTAGATGCAATTAGATTTTTCTAATTTTGTCATAACAACTGCAAAATTGATAATTCGCACTTCAATAATTGAACTTTGATGATTATTTCTACAATAAGCTATGATTTTGGTCAATATTAACGTTGTATACTTGAAGATACATCTCTTATATTCACTTTACCTAGTTGGTGATATTTGCTTCGTCGCACTTTTTTAAATTTCTCTGACTTTTAAAATCTTTCATTTTTTAAGGTACTTTTTGATTCAGGGAATACTCCAGAATCGTAGAGAACTGTATGGCAGTTAACGTCGAAAAATTGTGACAATGGAGCAATCAGTCGATACTTTTCAGCAAATTAGGCAATTTTCTTCTTACTACGTTACGTAATCGGTTCAAAACTATAGAATAATATTTTTTGTTCACTGTCTAATCTTTTTTCGTTATAAAATCACACCCCAGGTGAAAAAATTGGTTAAGATTCTGACTCCAGTGTGTTTTCCAGGCTCATTGCTATTCACGGAATCCTTCCACTGTTAGATGTGCCTAGCTTTTGCCCTATATGGTTATAGATTTATTGTCCCACAATATTTGATTTATAGCAATGATATCCGAGTAAAATTTTGTGATAAAATTCAATGCGTTCGCTTATTATAGACTGCGTCATACTCTTGATTCTTCGTTCACACACGAGTGTGCCACTGTAGACTGAATTACTGAAGAGAACGCGTAAAAGTTCCCTCTAAACTGTAAATACTTTATGTTGACAATAATTAATATATATTATTGGTCGCCCAGTGGTCCGTAATTCGACCGTAATTCATTATATTGTTAAGATTGAACGTTATTGAATTTAACCTTTCAACCCCGAAGGATTCAGGTAAAATTGACTTGGTATTCACGAACTATCCGAATCTGAAATAAAAAATTATGGTTCTCATTCAAGATTTTAGAGTAATTGCTCTTCCCCTCGCCCCTCGGAGGAAGACAAAATCGCTAAACTTTCTCTTGAAACATTTTTTTATTCGGTACATATTTCACGATATGTTCCAGCGAAAAATAATACCGTTTACAGCGGTAAATTTTAGCTTTCAGCACTCCTTATCTATATAAACTTCAAGTATATCAAATCTCGAATTTCTTCGTGAATGCGGTATAGTTTTCTCTTCATGTAAAATTGAAATGGGACAGCCTGTATATAATTTCAGCTTTCTGCACTCATTCTCCATATAAACTTTGAGTATGCCAAATGTCATATTCCTTCGTTCGCGCGTTACAAAAATTTCCTTCTATATACATTAAAATAGTATACCTGTATATAATTTTAGTTTTATTCCTTCTCCATATAAACTTCAAGTATACCAAATCTCACATTCCTTCGTGCGCCTGTTATTACGTTTTTTCTTGATGCAAAATAAAACTGACGTGAACATCACGTGACTTACTTGTACATCATTTGATATATACACAAATTTATTCAATTAAATTTTCTGTCACTTCAGATTATAATTGATATAATTTTAATAATATTTTGACATGTACAATGTCAAACAAAATCAAAAAAGTGACAACAGATTATCATTGCCTACCTTATCATTTCAATTAAATTGATTGTTTTATACGGCAAATTCTGAATGTCTGTTATATTTACATGAGAAATTGAAATTTAAATATTTGCCATAAACGTTACGTTCAAAGAATCTCCACGTTCCACAATACAAAACTAATAAATAAAGGGGATCGTTCTCCTATATGGCTCCTACTCTTTATAATAATTTACCTAAAGAATTGAAAACTGTTCAATTTAATTTGTTTAAGCTTAAATTAAAGCAATTCTTTGATTCACATAATATATAAGCTCCATGTTTCTATAGTGTTATTATTCGTTAGTTCTTATTTTTCAAGTTGTACCTACATTCATTTTTTGTGAAATATATCATGATTATATGTACATACGGAATGGATAGAAGAACAGCTTTAGCTGAATCCAATCCTTTGGCAAAGAGTCAATAAAATTATTATTATCATTATTATTATTCTTCGTTTACACAGTGAGCCACTGTAGACTGAATTACTGAAGGGAACGCGTAAAAGTTCCCTCTAAACTGTAAATATTTCATGTTGACAATAATTAATAAATAGCCATACGTTAAATATAATACACTAGTGGTCGCCCAGTGGTTGAAATTCGACCTAATTCATCATATTAAGTTTGAAGGTTATTAAATTTAACCGGCCATCCCCGGAGGTTTCAGGTAAAGTTAACTTGGTATTCGACGGTCTATCCGAAATAGTGATTCTCATTCAAGATTTTAGAGTGATTACACTTTCTCCCGCCCCTCGGAGGGAGAAAAATTGTTAAACTTTCACTTCAGACATTTTTTCATTGAGTACATATTTCTTGTCCAGCGAAAAATAATATCGTTTTCAGCGGTAAATTGGAATTGGATAGCTTGTATATAATTTTAGCGTTCTACACTCCTTATCCATATAAACTTCAAGTATGTCAAATCTCACATTCCCCCGAGAGCGCGGTACAAAGTTTTCTCTTCACGTTAAATTAAAATGGGACAGCCTATATATAATTTCAGCTTTCTGCATCCATTTTCCATATAAACTTATGTATGCCAAATCTCACATCACTTCGTGCGCGTTGCAAAAATTATCTCCACGTAAATTTTAATAGGAATTCTTGTATATAATCTTAGCTTTCTGTATTCCTTCTCCATATAAACTTCAAGTATACAAAATCTCACATTTCTTCGTGTGTGCGGTACAAAGTTTATTTTTCACGCAAAATAAAAATGGGATACACCGTATATAATTTTTAGCTATCTGCACTCCCCCGGTTAAACTTTAAGTATGTCAAATCTAAAATTCCTTCGTGCGCGCGTTACAAAGTTTTCTCTTCACATAAACCTAAACTGGGCTACCTGTATATAATTTTAAATTTCTTCACTCCTTCTCCATATAAACTTTAAGTATACCAAATCACACATTTCTTCGTTCATGCAATATGTTTAAAAGTTTTCTCTTTACGTATTGATATTGATAACTTTCTGATCTCGTTAGAAATTGTAAAATATTTTGAGCTACAAATTCCGTGCGAACAATACGCAAACTATTGTTATGTAATTTTACATCTGCAAATTTTTGTTAGTAGTTGTAAGCTCGCCCTATGCGCATATAAAATCAATAAATTGTCATATTAAAGTGGCATTATTTTTTAAATTTTGTATACAAATTCTTAAAAACTGAAGCATATTGTTGATTTTAATTGTTCATGGACAATAAAAATGAAAGAATACGTATGTCATCGGTGCTCCAGGTTTTTAAAATATATGTTCATTATAAATGGAGTGTTTCGTAATTTAATTCTTCAAACGAAGTAGTAATAGAAAAAACTCTTCGTTGTTAAATTTTCAGAATGGTATTTCGTTGCTGTTAATGGGTGCATAGTTGCCCGAAACGTCCAATTTATAATGAATAAATATTCAAGAAAATGTAGATCACTCGTTGCCTACATATCTTTTTATTAGTATTCATTAGCCAAGCGTAGTGATTTAATTCAAATTGAATACTAGTGTTTTAAACATGTTTAAATCAAATTGGGCTGTTTCACATATGTTTAAAACACTCTGTTTGAAGCTGTTTCAATGGATCTCCCTAATTAAAAGCTGAAATATAGATATAAGGGAGGCATATTTCACCTGAGTACGTCAGAATAAAAGACACAATGAACAACGGAATACTTCAATGTGAAATAATTCCAATACATTGTCACGAAGCTAGTTTCTTCCGATCGTCGTTAAATAGTGTAAATTGCCAGAAACCCGAGCATTTATAATATTTCTGTGAAACATTTCTAGTGCTCGCGTTGTGATCATAACCTACAGACAATAATGGGTTAAAACAATTAGTGAAAGAAGAAAAACTAACTTAGGTGATACACTTTACCGAGTGTCAAAGTGTTAATTAAATATTAGAATAACTATTAATGCCATAATTAGGTGTTCTAAATGAGTTATAGTTGTAACTATTGAACATCTGTCAAATTTCATACCTCTCATATATAGAGACACCACTGCACAGGAGCTTTTGTATCAAAGATGGCGCTAATGCTTGAAAGTTATACTTTTGTATTAAGAGATGGCGCTGGTAGTATTTGTTAGTGCTAGAGCCGTGAAGTTTCGGTAGATTCAATTATTATTCTTGAATTTTTAAATTAAGTTGAAGAGTTGCAATAATACTTTAGGTATGCACTTTTCACTTTCCCAATTTAATCCAGACGCTTGAATTTAAATTAAATTTTTGAGATTAATCCTTCTTCTTTTAAATGAAAGTAAATAAATTCTTGAAAAAGTCTTGTACAGCGCCGGGATTCGAACCGTATGTATTAATTTGCTATATTTTTGGAATTCTTCACGTCATTTTAAAATATTTAATAATTGTACCAATTTTCTTTACAAATAATAGTTCTTTTTATAGCTATTAAAACTTTCGACATAAATTTCCATACAAATATAAATTCCAATAAAATATTAACTATCTATTATTTATGCGTAAAATTGATGTACAAGTTTTCATATTTTCCATTAATTTTCATCTTTTTATGTACAAATATGTAATCAATATTTACGGTCATCGTTTGGAAATATTTTCTCTTAATATTGAAATTTTATCGTGAATATTCATCACACTTTTCTCTACTTACTTTCTATAGTATTAATGATTCTTTATCTCGCAAATTATCTTTCGAATTCATTGTTAGCATCAAGTATGTAAATAAATAGATTGTCTACTGAAAGTTGTGAATATTCAAATTTGAAATAATGATTTGACCTATTCTTGTTCGCAATAATAAATTATTACAGTTTTATTTTTCACTATTTATTGAAATGATGTTTAAAATTCCCAAAGTATTCAATTATAAAAAGTTTCTTGATTGTCTATTTTATAAAGTATTTGCAGGAACAAAAATAATATTTGTTTTGTATTTTATCTAGTCTATTATTTAAATTTGAAATGAATATTTATTAGATTTTGTAATAAACTGATCCCGGTTTCGAAGTATGGAACGTCGAACACAAGTTTGGTATTAAATCGCACCGTGGAGTATATAGGATCAATAGATATTGGATTGAATTTACTACGATTATATATTCAAATTGGATTTATTGCATACATATTAACACGTGCTTACCATACAATGCCTTTTTTAGAGATCATTAAACCTCAATAGAAAAATTCAAATAATATTTTACTATATTCGTAGAGCTGATTGAATGATAGAAAAAACATCATGACTCAATTGTCTCTAAAAAACAAAACAACAAATGCAGAAGTTTATTAAAAAAATAGTTTTTTATCACTGCATTATTAATTGAAATCTGATTCTTATGATCAGACTCGACAAAAACAGCAATTTTTTTCCATGATAAATTTTTCTGAAAGTCGTTGTAAAACGACAAACAAAAAATTCAAGGCAACTATTATATCCGAATTATATATACAGTCATGAAAAAGAACCTGAATCCAAATCAAAAATATTTATTTAGTTGGTTTCCATTTAAGATCAATTTGCCATTATGTTCATCACCCAAACTTTCGGATTTGTAAACAGGGGTTGGTATCACTGCATCAGTTTCTGATAGTATTATTCTGGGTAGCCTGACTTATACTCATTTATTAGCGAAGCAACTTTGATTAAAGTTAGTAGAAAACAAATTTAGTATCTCGATGAGAGAAAAGATAAATTAGATATGAGAGATTTATTACTGTAGGGGTTCAGTTTGATTAATTTGATGATATCAGAATGGTTTGATAATAATGATAATTTTAGTTTTATAATGAATCAAAATCGAATCAATAATGCTACAAGGATCAAACGTCTGTCGTTATTATCCGGACGTAGCTTCGTGCAGCCAACTTCACCCGTGTCAATAATGACGGTCGTTATTCAAATTAAACGTCTGTCGTTATTATCCGGACGTAGCTTCGTGCAGCCAACTTCACCCGTGTCAATAATGACGGTCGTTATTCAAATTCTCCAACCCTCATCAAAGTACATAGGAACAGCAATGCGGCGTTTAAAACCGTACATGAGAGCTACAATGTTGCAGAATCTCTGCAATGTACTTTCTATCACTTTTACTCTTGCAATAAAAAACACTTTAAGATCATCTCTATACATACGGAGAATATATATGGAAAATAACATTTTATTCATTATAATAATAGCTTTTAAATTTTGCAAGAGCTATCTGAACCTGTTAGGAAAAAGTTGCTGGAAAAGATTTTGCAATAAAATTTAATGGTATTCACAATTGTATTTCTTGTAAAAAATTAAGTATTTTCTGTAGTACGAAAAAACTTATAAGTACTCATAATTCGATGCATTGTATTGTTCGTAGTGGCTAAATATAAATTATTACTATATTAGAACATGATTATAAATAACAATGAATAAATGACTGCAGCGATATTTTAATCTGGAAAATCTTCGACGGAATATAAAGAATGCATCATCAAAAAAGAATTCCAGGAATTGTAGGTAAAACATGATAAGAAAAAATATCATTAAGGCTGTTCTCACAGCTCAAGAACTCTTACATCATTTACCTGATTCGAGTATAGAGCTTGTCCTTTTATATCGTGCTTACTTTTTATTAATATTAACGATTTACAAAGTACAGTACAATATTAATATTCCAAAAACATAAATTTGTTAAATTATTGATGCATTGAATCAAAATGAAAATATGTACAATACAAAGTTTTTCGTTTAAGCTTTAATGCCCGATGTATAATTGCATGAAATTCATAATTTAACGCCATTACATTTATCACAAAAAATACCATGATTTTGCTCATTTAATTTTTCTCTACTTTTCATTCTGTTGAAGTCAACAATGGGTAATGTGAAAAAACTGTAAAATTTTTTTGGCTTTTAACTATGTATATACATTTACTTTTTTGCGGTTCACAGCGAATTAAACAATTTAAACAGATTTAGAATTTCCTGTTTTATGAGAGTTTTAGCGCTGCCGGTTCGGCGCGACCGTTTCGTCTCTGAGCCAGTTCAGTACTGACCGGTTCGTAATCAGCCAGTTAGCGCCGCATATGAATAGAGCATTGATGTGATGTGAAACGGTACTAGTTGTCTCTGTCTAGTCTAATTTTGTTCTGGAGTAAATCAGGCTTACGGAATGCTCGCAAACAAAAAGTATCAAAGATATGAATTTTAAAGAAATTATTAAATAATGTAAATATGAAATTATGGTATAAGAATGTCTCAGAACTCACGCAAGAACAAATTTTGATAGAAAACATGTTTTAAATTAAAAATTAAGAATTTTCTATTGAATCATAAAACATAATGTATGGAATATTATATAGAGCAAATGGCCTCCACAGCTTTGTTGGCACATACGGACTCTTGTAGAAATTTCCATGGCTGTTTTACATACTAAATGTGACAGAATTTCGTTGATACAGCACTCAATTTTCAATACTATAATACTTGATTATTATTTCGCGATAGCAAGCACCATTTAATGTTTTTGCCTGATCAGCTGTTTCTTCGAAGAAAAATGGTCCGATGATGTGTCAAGCCCAAAATTTGCACCAAATAGTGACACGTTGTGGATGTATTTGTTACTCAACAATCACTCGTGGATCTTCTGAATCCCAAATGCGATAATTCTCACGATTATCGGAGCCATCAAGATTAAAATTAGCGTCATCGCTTAAAATTAGGAGTTATGCAGATTCAAATCGAGTATTATTATTTGTAGAATGACAGATCCCAATAATAATTGATGGACATAAATAAAATACTTTAGAACTATAATATTGATAACTTCAAATTCTCATCTGTACACTTCTTGTTATAGTAGCATTTAGAAATCTAAAGGAGATAAGTTTTACAAAATTAGATTTAAATTTAATTTTCAATGTATTTGTCCATTGAACTTACTGTAACATTCTGAGTAGATTTGTCATGTTTCTTGACATCCGAACCATTCTTCTTACCAATATGACAAGCTCGGTAAAACTACAATTGAAACCAATTTTTTCGGTTCTTTAAAGATTTATATTTAAATATGTGAAGCCAAATATAGTACCAAAATAACATAAACATAGATAATATTCTATCAAACACAGCCAGAAGCAGATATTCAAAATGATTTTTGTTACTGAAACCAACCATAGGCTATTTATCATCTAATAAATAAATAAATGATAGAATTCATTTAGTAGGTAAGGTTAACAATCCATTGACAGTTGTCATGTAATACAACATGCCGATACTAGATAGCACCACAGAACAATTCTACTAGTAAGAAGGTCATATTCACACCACTAGAAGAAATTAAAAAATACTTTCCTAAATTATTATTTTGGGATTTACTGTCGCTGAAATTCCGGATAATATTGTAAAACATTGCTCATAATGTTTCTTAACAAAATCTATGTTTTGAACAAAAAAAAAAAATCTCGAACAATATAATTTTCGCTACTCTCAAAAAAGTATATTATCTCCAAAAAATATTTGGCCACGGAATATAATTACTTTTGTTAAAATTGGAATGATAAATTTCGATATAGAATAAAAAAAGTGTAAAAGAACTTCAGAGAAGTACCCAAAATATCATGAATTTTGAGCTCAAAATTCTTTGACGGTTGTCAAAGAAAATTAATTATTTAAATATATATCCTTTTTGAATATAAAGATTATACTTTTAGAAGTGCGCGAAAAGTGTTATTAACAAAATATTAATTAATAAATAGATTTTTTGTATTAAATTCTGTATATTTATTTTAATTTCATGACGTTTCAACTTTCTACCCGAAAATCTTTATCAGAAATAATTGATACAAAAATAAAAACAAGGCAAGTATCTAGATGATTAAAAATAAAAAATAAAAAATTAAAAATATACAGATTACTAAATGTGAAAACGTGGGTTCCACATTTAGTGCAAAAAGAACTAAATTCCTCTGTCATTCACTCAAAGTCTGAGGAAAAACCACGTAAAAACCTCAAACAGAGGAATCAATGATATGAGTCTTGTGAATTATTTGAAAAAATTCTTTTTTTTACGAAAGAACTGATTTTTAATAGTGTACATAAACGTTATAAAAATAAGAATAAAAAAATTCACAAATTATGTATGTCTATTATTAATTATAGGAAGCCAAACATTTGCCAACTCAAAACCATTAGTGAGGTTGAAATTATTCGAAACTTTAGTTATTTCAATCGTTTCCCTGACCAATCTGAATAGATGAGCATCTTGCAATTACTCTTGTTTCTTCAAACTTGATGTGCAAAAACTCAATAGCATGATCAGCAACAGAAGATTTATTTTGATGATTGAGTCTTATGCATCTTCTATGTTCAGCAATACACAGCTCTGCCTGTCTGACCAACATAGATTTTACTACAGGTACAAGGAATCTTATAAATATCCGAAAATTGTAAAGGGATCATGTCCTTGACAGGTCTCAAGAACTGCTTGGTTTTCGTGACAGGAGCAAAGGGAACTTTGAAATTATATCGAGACAAGATCCTTCCTATCTTCTCTGAAACATTATTGACAGAGAAAACATTTTTTTGCACAGCACCATTACCAACTTTTTCAAAAACAAACATACATAATACTTCCATAATTTATTAATTAAGTTCAAATTTTGTTGATGAAAATTTAAAATCTCATCAAGAGCAACGGTATCTAATAAGTTTACATTTATGAAGATAGCTCAGAAGCTTTTTAAATTTTTAATTTATTATTAATTGTCTGGTCAACAATTTACGACTTTATAAAATTTTCCGATAAAAATATTGGTATCAATTTCAATATATTTTGATGTAGTGATTCAAATATCATACTAAATCTTCCTTGGCAGCTCTAGTTTTTGAGATATTTAAATTCTTCACATTCATTAAAATTTAGGAAGTAGATTTTTTTTCCTGTTTTACCTAGCACATCTGTTAATTCAATAGTGAATATTACAATGACTACGGAGAGGAGACCTTGTACGAACGATCCAGACAGTTTTTGTTTTATTTGTGGTGGATATACCTTAATACTGTATCGTAAATATATTACAAATAAAAAAAACCTTGGACTCCAAGAATGTGGCCATCGAGAGAGTCACTAGTTATTGGTAATCAAAATGTGATGAATCCACATTTAGTGAATCGAGATCGAATTATATTACTATCGCTTCATAATAAACTCGGCATTGGAAAACAATTTATTTAGGCCCTTAACAAAGATGGTGAATGTTCTGCTTACCTATCAAATCTCCTGACCTAAGTGCAGAAAAATTGAAAGTAGGTATTCTCGATGGTCCACAAATTAGACTGTTGATCAGAAAACCAAAATTTTGTTGAGCACTTATGAGCTCGAAAAGAGAACATGGAAATAATTCGTTTTTAAAATACAAAACTATTTACAATTGGTACAGGACATGTTGTCAAATCTGAGAGATTTTGGGTGTAACAAGAACATTGAAGTTCATCATTTACATTCTCATTTGGATCGATTCCCTAAAACTCTTGGAGATTTTAGTGAGGAACAGGATGAAAGATTTCATCAAGGTACGAGTTATGGAAGAACGATACCAAGGATGATGGGACACTTATATGATGGCATATTATTGCTGGAATCTTTGTCGGGACCTTGAGCAAGCTCCTTATTCCAGAAAGTCCTATAAAAGACAATATTGTATGGATTCAAATCAACTTAAGTGTGTAAAAGTATATATTTTCGTAAGAATTTATAGCCTGTATGTAATTCAAGAACAAGAGCTGCTAGAAAAAACTTGTGCTAGTTTCGAAATCAGCACCCTTAATTTAACTAAAATCGATCAACAGAATTCTGGAAAATTTTACTGTGTTGAACAGTGTTATAGTAATAATTGAGGAAACGTTTTATTCATTATTGCTTCATTCATTTCAGTAACTATCTTTTATTCTTACAATTAAAACATTCTGGAGGTATTTATTATTTTTAAGACTACAAAAGGATTACACTTCCTATTCAACTGAATCTTTTAGTTAGACTCCATTTAGTCATTTCCTAAAATAGGAAGTGAAAATAAGTTTACAAATATTTGTTACCCACGCACTTCATTGAACAAATACAATTTCCTCTAATTTCCCAACTCAATAAGATTTCTCCACTGCCATATGCCTCGAAAGAATATTTATAATTACTATATTTTTAATTGTATTTTTCTTCTAGAATCGCAAATATTTTCCATTGTTTAGGCAAATAATAATACTTAGGTGTAATTATGACGTTATTAAAAAATAGAAAACGTACTTTATGGCTGGAAACTTAATTATTGCTCATTTTAATAAGCAATATAAAAGGAAGCGCTTAAGAAAGTGGAATGCAGTTCAACAGAATTTATTTCAAAATGCATTTTATCATTTTCATGATGAAACAAAATTTTGTCACCAAATGCACTCCGTTCTGTTTTTTTTATTCACATCCCAATTTTTTAATATTTAGTATAGAACGAAGTTTTTTTTTCGGATTTCATTCATTTTTCTCAAGTCCCTCAATATTTTTATCGTCAAATATACTTTTGCTTGCGAAAATAAACTAATTAACAGAAATTTTCACTTTATTGAATTGTCAAAACTATGATGCTGGGGATTCACGAAGAGATCTTCCGACGACGAAACTCTTGATAAAACTGCGAAAGTTGTCGATTTTCTTTCGTGCTCATGACGGCGGGCAGTCATCTAGCGCAGAACAAGGATCCTTCAACCAATTAGTAAAGGGAATCACGTTTTTTTTTTTTAATTATTTTGTCTTTTAGTCATTATAATTTTCAAATCTTGTTTGATAATATGACAAAAACACAGTCTTTATCTTCATTTAAATTCATCCTGTCACACGGATAATTCTCATCCCAACTAAAAACAATATTCTTTCCAAGATAGTTTATCTAAAATGTCCCACATGTATCATCCTCATGTTGTAACTTATCTAGTAAAATTACTGCAACACATAAAATGACACCTCCACTTCATACACTGCATTTCTAAGAACTCGGCACTGTCGCGGCTGCCTGCTGTTTCTTAACCGGCCGGAAATCAACATTTACTAAGAGTAAAGTTCGCGGCGGGTCAGGTTAGGTCACCAAGTCAAATCACCGAGGTCAGGTTTACTAACTTTTTACATTCCATCTTTCCTTAAGGCTGTGTACAATTAGTTAATGTGTTAAGAAATTTGTTTTCGGTGTTAATAAGATACAGGAACAGATGTTATGCAGAGAAGTGAATTTCTCAATGAAAGATGGCCTTGTAATAAAAATACTTGAATGTGGAATTTCCGGTAGAAATATGGAAAATTATGTATATTTATTATTTTCCATTTCCCATTCAAAAAGAAGAAGGCATTGTCATGTAAATAAATCCAAATATTGATTTTCCTTACTAATCTTTATATTATAATATGCAATTTCTCAAAATTAAATTATGATAATCTTATCTCAATCCCTCCGGGCTTATACAGTGTAATAAATGATGCGTTTCAATGGTTTTGTCATCATAATCATCATCAATATATCATTATCCGTAAACGTGTTCACCGTGATGTTTCAGCAAGACGCAACTTACGTAATGAAACTGCATTGGGCTGGGAGTTGCGAAGCTTCATATTGCGAATGCAATTCAAAGAGATTCCATACTCGTATACAATAAAAGCCTGTATCTTAGCGCAGGTTGGAGTACTTCACTTTCTTTGGCGCATACTTTTTGATTTGGTTCTACATTATTGTTATTAATGGATTCAATTTTGTTCCAATGTTTACTGATTGATTTCCCGAGTACTTGCTTATGATTATATTTGTCTTAAATTCAAAATTGAAGGTACCTAATTATGCAAAATGATCTGGACACAATTATTGTTACATTTATCAATAGATCGTGTGAAAAGGCTGACAGACATCAGAGTCTCACCACAAAAGGTTCTTTATGTTTATGAGTATCTTCTAAAAATCTACGTATGTTTTATGCTTGAAGGTAGAAAATTTTGTCAATTTGTAGTATTTTTTTCATTTGTTCAATTAACAATTCCTGTGCAAATTACTGCAATCCAAGCCTGTATTATACATACACCTGTGCTCTGTACAGCACCTGGTTACTAGACTTTGAAAGCCATACATTACATACACACACACACATTGCGCTTATCCGGTGGCAGACTCCATCTTCTTTCTAACGTGTCTTGTGTTAATTTTTGCTTTTGTTTCTCATAAAAGCGCATCTGCGCAACTTGGCAACGCACGTGAAACGCGTACATTAAGTCTAAGTGAAAATGAAGCAAGGGAACAATAGATAATTGGCCGATATTTCCCGATGTTAATAAGTGTAATTAATATGACGTTGCAGGCATAAAATATGAGGAAAGAAAATAAAATATGGGAAATACAGTCAAATGTTTGCTGTGGCCTTCATGATTTGTTAAAAGACAAATAATTTTCTTATTGCGATTTTTTAAAACCATTATAGTACTAACGCTAAACATATTTTAATCAAATATTCTAAGAATCGTTTAATCGTTATTCACACCATCATCTTAAATCGGAACTAAATGAGACATTATCTGATGTTTGGTTTAGCTGTGAGATTAAATAAGGTGGACAGAGTGACAAATTCTTCATATTCACAAATCTGGCAGTGATGATTCAATTTAGTGGCAGCTTTTAGTGATAATTGTCCTTCAAAATCCATTGTTGGCAGGTGGCTTCGTAAATTTTAACACGGATAGTAGCACCTGGAAGATAATCAAAAATCTAGGGAGGCAGGATGCCAGCAAATGTCGAAACTGTATGTTTCAATCACTGATCTCTAATAAACACTGGATTGGATTTAGGCCGCTGGAATGCGGCCCCAATTGAGCGTCGCCATCTTGGCAAAAAGTGAGATTCTGTGTCAATTGGTGACAGTTCAGTATGGTGTTGGGACGCAATTTTATACTGAATAAATTTTGTTTATTTATTTAAATGTAGATATATTAATGCATAATATTGTTATTGTTTAATTTTATTAGAAAAACTCAACTGAAAAAGTTGGAAGATATAACTTATTCCTATTTTCAGTGAAGTATTACTTTTTACAGGTTTTATGGAGACCTAGAAGGATACATCAATTCATTATGTTAAAGTAATCAAACGATTTGATTTTCAATTTTAGATTAAATTGAAAATATCATGAATAATAAAATCATATTGTTGGACAATGTTACAAAGTTATGATAACAAATTTGAGTAATATATCAAATTTAATATAAAATATCTTGCTCACAAAATTAATCGCTGGACTGCAAATTTGTGCTTACTTACGAATGTGTAGTAGATATTTAAAATTATTAGTTTTGAATAGGCAATATTATCGTAGAAATGCACTTCATTTATTCATATAGGTAAATTCATAGTTTTAAATTTTAGGTAACAAAAATTTATAAAACTATTGAACGGATTAAATAAGTCTAAACTACAATGTTTAAAAAATAGTTAAAACACTGACACTAAAAAGTTCACAAATATTTTTAACTATTAATAAATATTTCAACTATTATAACAATTTTTAACTTTTGTTGATTATTAATTAATGTATGTATTTTAATATATATTGAGAATAATTTCTTCATCTTTCTTGCATTATACTTTGAATTTCATCGAGTGTCTTCTATAAGTGTTTTGAATTTGCCGCCGAATAGTGACACGAAATCTCAGTTTTACTGTCAAGGCCGCCGTTCAACCGGGGCCGCTTTCAGATGCCAGAATACGGTCTAAACCCAATCCAGTGTTATATAGAGATCAGTGGTTTCAATGAATTAAGGGACTAAAAAATAACCACCATCTGTCACTTTAACGATGACAGCTGTCACTTTGAGAATGACAGTTGTCACTTTGGCAATAACAGCTGTCACTTTGAAATATGCAATTAATTGAAGCTCTCGCTCTAAATTTCTGAAACAGCGATGAAATTGGCCATGAAAAATGATTTTATACATGGTACATCAATCTTTTTTATATAACTGTCGTATCTTCAAGAAGATTGAAATTATTAATCTTCTAGTTATAAAAATGATTTTCTATTTTTTCGATGAAAGTAAAATTTTATTAATTATTTCTACTCGTATAATAAGGAAGTAATAAAACAAAATTGCATTTAATTATAAACTCGGTGCGTTTAATTACTCGGCAAATTCTTCCCTTCAAGTTCAATGTATCGCATGATAAATAGAGATGCTTCTAAATACCAGCACTTACTAATCATAGAATTCAGGTAATTTTAATCCGTTTAAAATTGAACTTTCCTAATTATCCGCTACTTGTTATTCTCCACTTATCGTAAAGTCTGAATCTCCATGAATGTACGTTTGTGCATTTGGAACTTTTATTGGATTTTTTTCTTATTCAATTATAGTGGTTGTATCGTATTTCTCGAATAATGTGATTAATTGAAGAAAAATTATGTAAGAATATTCTACGGTTTGAATTTCATTCACAAATCACAATAGAAAGTTGTGATAAAAATATTTGCATATTCAAATTGTTTGAAGTAGTTTTACCAAAACCTACTTATCTTGTGATTTTGCGAAACCCTTGATGTGCTAGTCCGGTTTTTGAATTTTTTGTTAAAATTGTTGCTGGTGTGACTAACCTAATTATTTCCCACATGTCTCAGTTTCACGGAATCAGATTTTTTGTAAATAGGTACAAAATTGTCTTAAATTACTGAGAATTCTGTATTTGATTCCAGATTTATTTGTAAAACTTTGTTGCCTGTTTTACATTATTGCGATAAATTCAACCGATAGCATCTAAACTGTCTTATAAAATATTAATTTCATTAATAAAAGTATAGTTCGACAAACTAAAGACGGTCTTAAACAGATAAAATAATTATTAAATGCATAAAATATTACCTTGTATGAACACTTCGGACAATAATGGAGGAGATATATTGCTCACTGTAGTATTTGAGACAAAGATTGATACAAAGTACAATTCAATGTAGCAAATCATACAAAACACTAACTCAATCGTACTACTTGTCGCAATGTTGGTCACAACACGATTCATTCTCTCGAACATCATCAGGTGCGGACTGAGGATTGAGGATTGAGGGACGGCTTGCCGAATTTGTATACTAGACTTCGTCTTATGTATATGTACATGTTATTTTTAGTAATCGTGATACAGTAAAAATTCGAGGTAACTTGTTGAATTTTTCCAGTGTATATTTTTGTACAATTAATTTTTGAAAATTGAAAAATTATGGAAAAAAATTATCTTTTCATTCTTTTCAGTGCCGGCTTGAGATATGTTAGGCCCTGTATTTGATTGTAAAGTTAGACATGAGCCTAATAGATAATCTGGCACTGTCAACATATTATCAACTGTGATTTCTTTCGAAGTTGTCTTAATTTAATCTTTACTTGCAGGACCAGTACGACAACTTGTCAACGCACACACAGAAAGGCATCGACTTTCTGGAGAGATACGGCCATTTTGTCAGAGACCGTTGCGCTATAGAAACCGAATATGCTTCCAAACTCAGGTAAGATATAATATTTTAATAAAAAAAAATTGAAAACATTCATCAAATGAAATCTAGAAAAAAAGCTTAGTAAATATCAACAATAAATAATTAATGGAATTTGGCAATGACAGCTGTCATTTTAACAATGACAGCTATCATTTTGAAATATGCAATTAATTGATGCGACACTCTAAATCTCCAAAAAAACAATGAAACTGGCCATAAAATTTGTGGTCGAGGAAGTAGTGGTGGCAAATGTATTTCTTTAATTTGAACTTTGACGAACTTAGCGGATAAAATAGTGAGCGTCTTATATGGTAGTAGAAAGTTTAAGGTTAATAAAAACAAATGTTGATTTGAAGAATCATATGTGAACTTATTTTTATTTTCAAAGACTCAAACCGCTGACTGCTGTTTATTCTCTGTCATAATTGTAGATCGAAGATTTGACACCCGTAATAAAATTATGCACTTCCTTGGAAGCTCCTTGGTAAAATTTGCGAATCATAAATTTCCATAAATATACTGGTGCGTTTTTTTTTTGTTCTGGGATCAACAAATGTGGAATTCACCGTCTAACCAGCTTCTTCACACATAGCTGCTGATATAAAATATTATCTTCTGCAGCGAATCCAATCATAATGTTGAGAAATCAAATCAATCAGTGAATAACAAAAATTTGTCACTCTGTCCACTTTTAACTTAATATTTTTGAAAATGCAGATTCAAACTGTCAAACGAATTGTTTTCTAGCGGGTGTTTTTGGCAATTGAGCTCCATAAATTATTCGCTTGATTCACAATAAATTATTTCCTGCATTTCAATTGGAAATATTCAATAAATCAGGAAGCATCATTCGCAAGTGTAAACGCAATTTCATATTTCAAACCTATCATACGTTTTCCATATCTAGTTACGATTATATTATAGTAACTTTCGAACCTTGACATACAGAATATCTAGTAGTCAACGATCCATGAATTACGGTTTATTGAATACTTATTTCTGAATTATGGATTTAATAATTTTATAGCTTTATGAAATAGTATATTGTGTGGCTAGGGACGAAACAAGACGATTTCAGCTGAGGATGAGCGTTGCTTGCCCGAGCGAAGCGAGGGCCGGCATCACCCTCGGCTGAAATCGTGTTTTGTCCCGTGCCACACACTGTATTTTTCATAATACCTGCATTGAAACTTTCCACATTACAAATTTGTCATAACAAAGTAAATATTTTTTTTTTGATTTTGCAGGTAACAAGTCGAGAGTAGCCGCTTGTGCTTCATCAATAAGATGTTGTGGTGTACTTAAAATTGTCGTATCAATACTTTTTTTCTTGAAACTAATCGTCTTTTTAATTTAATTTACAGTTCCGAATACAACAACTGTCAAATTAACTAAGGTTATATGATTTTCATTTAGAGATTGACAATGAACAAATGCGACTCTGCCAGGGATAAAACGATGTGAAAAATTAATTCAGCGGGCAGAAACAAGCTTGTTTCTCCCCTCGGGCAGAAACAAGCCTGTTCCTGCCCGGCCACACTCGCATTTGTCTGCAATTGTCTTGTTTCGACTGACAAAACAGGCGTTGAAACGCGTTGTTTCAATGCAGGTATTATGAAAAACTAGTTAACAATTTAGTCGATTTTGTTTGCTACATAAAATTTTGAGATAACAGTCTTTACTTGTTTCTACATTTAAAATAATTATTTTAGGTCATGTATAACAATAAAGGGGAGTTTTATCTCATTTGGAAATGAATACGCGTACATAAAAAATTGTAATCTTTACTCAAAAGTGAATAGGAATATCAAAAAATGGAAGAATCATCTAGATGATGAAAGCGCATTTTTGACAGCTCATGAATGCTTGTTACTTCAGAGATTTCGCAAATTACCATCTCTCACAATTACTGAGTTTGAATAAAGCAATTTGGGCAAACTTACGAAACAGCAGCTTCCATTTAATACTAGTTTCAAGTTGACTATATGATAGGTACATAATTTATGCATGTACAAACTCAAAAATACCTTTTAATCTTCATTGTTTAGTTATTGATTGACAGGAGGTCGAGTGCTGTACCTTAAAATGATAATTTGATCTTTATCAAAGCTATATAAAAGAAATACACCAAAAGTAAGCAAATTTTCATCCAATAATAATAATTCACTCTAATATGCTTCAAATTCGCGTCAAACAAGTCATTGAATGAATCCCGGACAGATTTGACAATTGCACATAATAATAGTGACACCCGCGGCGAAAGTTGTAACTAAATTTTTATCTACTCTAATAAATTTTAGTTGCCATATCCCTAATGTCATATATACCTATGGATATTGTTTCACTTGAAACAAGTAATTGAATAATTTAGTCTTCCACAATCACTGAGCTTGAATTAAAGCAATTTGTGCAAACCTACGAAATAGCAGCTTTTATTTAGTACCAGTTTCAACTCTGTAAATAGTATAGTTGAGGAGAACTCAGCGTCACGCCAGCCAGCCAGCCAGCCAAAGTGAATATAATAGCGCTTTTTAGCGCATTTTTCCGAAAAAAAGCGCTATTATATTCACTTTGGCTGTCTGGCTGGCTGGCTGGCGTGACGCTGAGATCTCAGCAACTATACTATTTACAGACTTGAAACTGGTACTAAATAAAAGCTGCTGTTTCGTAGGCTTGCACAAATTGCTTTAATTCAAGCTCAGTGATTGTGGAAAATTGAATTATTCAATTACTTGTTTCAAGTGAAACAATGTCCATAGATATCTATGACATTAGGGATATGGCAACTAAAATTTATTAAACTAGATAAAAATTCAGTTACAACTTTTGCTGCGGGTGTCACTATTATTATGTACAGTTGTCAAATCTGTCCGGGATTCATTCAATGACTTGTTTGACGCGAATTTGAAGCTTATTAGAATGAATTATTATTATTGGATGAAAATTTGTTCACTTTTGGTGTATTTTTTTTTATATAGCTTTGATAAAGATCAAATTATCATTTTAAGCTACAGCACTTGACCTCCTGTCAGTCAATAACTAAACAATGAAGATTAAAAGGTATTTTTGAGTTTGTACATGTATAAATTATGTATCTATTAAATAGTCAACTTGAAACTAGTACTAAATGGAAGCTGCTGTTTCGTAAGTTTGCCCAAACTGCTTAATTTCAAGCTCAGTAATTGTAAGAGATGGTAATTTGCGAAATCTCTGAAGTAACAAGCATTCATGAGCTGTCAAAAATGCGCTTCCATCATCTAGATGATTCTTCCATTTTTTCTGAAAAATGCGCTAAAAAGGAACATTTCATACGACTGGACTTCTTTATTAGTCTCAAAATCATTCTTTGAGTTGTATTGAAATTTGCGGCTATGTCAACCTCAAGACCACTTTCATTTATAAAGGACCGCTTCGTTTAGTGAGGAGGCCAGAGTAAATCGAATGGTCGGATAGTAAACATGTCAGATCAAAATGAAGTAAACAAGTAATTTTGTGTACATCTTGGAAAAATATTGTAACGGAATATTTCGAGATAATTGGAGAAGCCTCTCGAAAAGCGGTAAAAAAAGAGTCCCCTCCTTTTACCTTTATCTTGCAAAACTGATAGAATGTACTGTAAGTTCAAGTAAATAAAGAGATCGCTCCATTCTGTCTGAGAAATAAAATTATGGTTTTATGAATGAAAATTTGTATGCAAAATTCTGCCCACACAGTATAAAAATATGTTGCGTATATTCGTATATTTCATGCATGTAATAGATGCTATCACAAATTACATATATAAGCGCTTTATTGTCACATCCCAGTAAATTTTATTTCATCATTTGCTCCAGCAGTTCAGAATAATATCTAAGTTCATTTCTATATTAGATCTATATTCATTAGCAATTTCTGCATTAATTTATGGCCAACTGGTTCAAGCTTTCGGTATCTTACAGATCTTTACCGCTTACATATTTAACTTAGTATAATAATAATCCATGTATTCGGTGCACGTGCACCAGTTACACTTGCTGCCTTGTTTTATGACAGTTGGCAGCCTTGCAGCTTCAACTGCAAGATACATATTATCCAAATTGTGGAGGCCGAGAGATATTAATATTTCAAGTTGATTGATATTGCGGAGATCTCAAATTAGGAGTTATTATAGTCTATTCCAGTTGAGAATACCTGGTTATCTGTCAGTTGCATCAACTGTCAATCGTTTATAAATCATAAATAAATTTGTGCAGTTTGAAAATTCAGATTTGTATCTATTCGGGCAATATGTGTATATATTTGATTATTCAATCCTATTCTTAAATCCCGAAAAATATTTGAAAGGTCTTAAGGATTGCAGTCTGCAGAGGCGTTAACAATTACATACTTCATGGGATCAAAGAATTTATTATCCACTCCTATCTTTCTTATAATATCTTGAATGATTCGACTTTTTTTTATCTGACAAAACAAACGCATTTGCGTTTCATTTGAACACTTCCTAATAATTCCATTATCTCAATCCACAACAACTGTGATAACAAAATCTTATTGTTTTAACTTTAATGCGTTTATTTGCCAAGATAAGTTATCATCAAGAATTCGTTTATTTGTTATTTGCGATTTGCAGAACAACTGTTGCGCATTTTATAACGGATTTTAAGTATGAAAGTAAAATAACGGAGAGTGAAAATAACTGGACCTATTCTTTGTTTTATTGTTTAAGCGAATTTTGATTACTATTTCGGTAGTTAAAAACAAAAATTGTAGTAGCTTCCATTCATTAACTTTTTATTGGAATATCTATCTACTTTTTAGACTTGAGTTGAAAATAATTTTCCTCAATGTCCCAAGTATACTGTCTCAAATAAAACGTACGTAATATTGCGTCTAGTATTTCAGAAAACAAATATAGTTTAATTACATTTGTAGGTTATGTTTTCGGTTCTATGAGAATAGAAGCTTTCATAAATGTGGCAATATTTGTAATGAAATTGTTCACTAGATTCAATATTTTATAATTTATTGAATTCCATCTAATATTCCACTGTTTTCTTTGAATAAATAGTTTAATGATTCTTTCTTAATGTTTGAGAATAACAGTTAGTTATTCGCCGCTCATAGATGGCAGCATAGATTTTGACTGTTTTCTTCAGCTGTTGTGAAAGTGCAATGAACTTGTGCAGATGATTTTATTTTTAATGTACCAATTATTTGAAAATTGTTATACTTGACGAGTTCTGTAAATTAATGTACTTATTCCTGCTACACCCTGTATATATATTTGATAACTCAGTACCTATTATTGTGGCGACATTAGTTTCGTCATTGAGCCATCTATGAATGCGGATTCGTCAAACCTTTAACTATCTTTCTCCCATTCTTCTATGTCATTTAATTAATTCATTATAAGAAGTATTCATTTTAGCTGTGTGTAACGACACACAAAATTATTAATTTTTTTATATTAAGATTAAATTAGGTTTAAGGTTACCTTCCTTGTGTATGATTAAAAGCTCGTTAAGTTTTTTTTCTGTTTTCGCTCAAATTTTGGTTCAAAAAGTCTTGTAAAGTCATTTGTACTTAAAATTAAATTGTGAAATAGAAGAAGAAATTAAATTAGAGTATTTTTTCTCAAACATTATTTGTTCCAACATAATTTTTGGTTGTAGAATACGCAAATTCCAAAACAGTGTTAGAATAACGATGTCTTCAATTATTTAAACAAAGATAGAACTAAATATTTCACACCTACAACGAAGTCCCTCAACATAATTTATTAATCAAGATTCGTCTCCTCCAGTCTTGGCGGCATCAATAATAATTTATGCACTTGTTGCATAAATAGCTACTCTAAGAAATGCTCAATATTTTTAGACTTCTTTGAAACTGTTAAACTTCTTATTTCATTCGTTGTCCTCTTCACTTTCCATTTTGCTTTTTGCGTGGGGTAGTAAATTAGTTTTGGTTCTCAATAAACATTCCAGTATTCTTTTTCTGTAAAAGATGAGGTAAACAAAACGTGAAAGTTTGACCGATCGATACCGTACTTTCAAGTGAGTCATCGCTTCATCATTTCATCTTCTCTGGATTCTGAGACTGCAGAAGTAACAGTTTTCTTACCAATGATTCATACAGTTGCTGCAAAAAATATCAGTGTATTCGCATATTTCGGAATTGATATGAATCATCAGTTAGCTTATTTTTCAAAATTATCAGCGGTTCATTTGTTATTGCTAAAATTTGAATTAATATGAAATTCGCTGTATTTTTTTGAAGCAAAGCAATAATGAGCATCATAATATGGAGTTAGAATTATTATCACTCATATTTAAACATCACATGCAAACGTTCGTCAATTGCTTTTTTTTTTTAATAAGTAATTTGGCTCTATCGTGTTTGGTATAAAATTAAGCTCTTGCGGAGATAATTCTACTAAAAGTGTCAAAGAAAGTACGAATAGATGATATTGTAAATGTACAAATTGACACTATAAATGGACTTGTTGTTTTTATAAATTAATTTGAATCTTTATTAACATCTCATTACACTTGGACTCGATTCAAGTAGAAAATCCTAAAATTGGCCGCTCTGCCGAGATTAATGAAAAGCACAATTTTCTCAAAGATTCGTAACAAAATATTGTCGAGGGTAGAATGCATATATCGTAGTAAAATATTGTCACAAATATGAAATATTCAAAATAATTAGTTCATATAATTATTTATTTCAATCCGCTATAACTGTTATCGTAGTTAATATTGACCAAGTCGATGTTCAATTGTCGGACGTGATTGACAGCCTATGGTTACTAGATGTTCGGTGGTTGCCAGGCATCAATTGTTAGACAATTGAATGTTGGCCCATTAGGTATATAAGAGCCTGAGCTAGGATATGATTCATTCATTGATTCAGTACGAGTAACTGTGAGCGATTTTGTAATCATACGTGTTTAGAAAACAAATAGTTACACTGTAACCTGTGTTAAAATAATATATTCTACAATAAGTATTGAAATGGACCTTATTCTAAACGAGCGAAAAGTTCGGTTCGCGTATGTGGAATACGCCATTCCAAACATGTAAGTTTTGGAAACTCAACAATATTTCAGAAGGAACTTAAAAAATTATTAAATGTCAAATGAAAAACCAAGAATGAATACTTGAATTGTTAGGCTGTAACCACGGTAGTAACTAAACTAACAGCTTCTGATTCGTCAAAATTAGGGATTCACCAAGCCAAGTAGCTTGGCTTGGCTTGTTTCTACAAGCTTTTCAATATTAACTACTTGGCTTGGCTTGGTCTCGAAAAAAAGAAGCTTGGCTTGGTTTCAAGTTTTTCGCAAGTACCTTGGTCTTTTATCAAGCTACTTGAAAGCTTGATTATACGTTGCGCATTCGGTTGCGCGTATATATGTTTACCTATGTTCCACGTACCTATTAGGCGGCGTTCGTTATTTTTACTGTGAAGAACGGGGAAGTACAGGGCATTTCATAATAATTTAGAACGCAGTATCAGTTACATGAGAATTTGTATAAATTATATGAAATGATCGATATTTCTGATAGTACCCATGCATGAACCATATCAAGTTAGTGGTACAGAATATGCTTCACAAATGAAAGGTCTCACCATACAAAATGAAGAATGCCAAATATGATGTCTGAAAAAGGGACGAATCTTTTTGATATCGTGAAATTTGGTTTCACCAAGCTACTTGACAAATTGAAGCTTGGCTTGGCTTCAAATTTTCAAGCTTTTGAAAAATACTACTTGGCTTGATACATGTAAAGCTTGGTTTGACTTCTCTCTGGCTTGGCTTGGTTTTCAAGCACCAAGCCAAGCCCGTGAATCTCTAGTCAAAATTATTCTAAACGGCATACGGAATCATTCTAAACGACATGTTGAAATGTGATTGGTTCCAACATAATTTTTGTTCATGGAATATGCAAATTCCAAAACAGTGTTAGAGAATAGTATATTCTACAATAAGTATTGGAATGACCTATATTCTGAACGAGCGAAAAGTTTGTAATCCGAGCCGAAGGCGAGAATTACGGTTCGCGAGTGTGGAATATGCCATTCCAAACATGTTGTAGACTATACTTTCTCTAACAAAGTTTTGTAAACCTATCAATATTTCAGAAGAAACTTGAAAAAATTATGAAATGTCAGATGCAAAACCAGAAATGAATACCTGAAATGTTAGGAAGTAACTATGGTAGTAACCAAACTAGCAGCTTCTGTTCGTCGAAATGATTCTAAACGGCATACAGAATCATTCTAAACGACGTTTTGGAATGTCATTGGTTCCAACATAATTTTCAGTTATGGAATATACAAATTCCAAAACAGTGTTGGAGAAAATTATTTACAATAAAATTTGTGACAATATTTTGAGTGCATTAAATTATTTTGTCCTTTTTAGTGCGTTACTGACAAAAGCCTAATTTTTTGATTTTTTCTTTCTCGATATTATTTTATTTCTTTTTTATATAGGTCATTTTCTGTGACGGCATTCAATGTTGTATCATGTTATGTTATGAAGTTATATTCGAGCTATTTTATTTCTGTTTTGTATATGTCGTAATACTGAATAAATGCAAACTTTCTCTTTTACTATGTGATATTAAATAAGAAAGCAAGTGATACATGGACATAAGCAATATGTGTATGCAAGTGAAATGTGAGGTTATGATAATTATCAAATATGTATTGAAATTTGTCTGTAGTATTTTATTTCTATATCTGTTTGGATGACTTTTGTTATTAAGTGCCTACTTGAAAGAAAAACAACAACGGACTCATTTTCATGTATTGTTAGTTTCATTTTTAAAGCCAATCAACCATTTCAAAATACTTGGCCTCAAGTCTCAATTCTCAACTTCACATTTTTGTTCCATAAATTATTATTACAGTAGAGTGATCTTTAGAATTTGAGGAGTACCCAAAAAATAGTGTGAAATACTAATAGAAGCACATTAATATTTTTTCATTAAACAATGAAATACCTATACTGTTGTTTGATATTCGAAGAATACGTAAATGCAAAATATCTAGTTCAAATCATTATTTGTTATTCTATGGATTCTTGTAGGTCGTATAAGAATCTGAGCTTGAACTATCCCACCAAATGCAATATTTATCCCTTTTAAATTGCATTTGGAGGGTTGCTGAACATCCAATTTCTTATTCCCCTACGGAAAGCAACAGAGCAAAAAACTTAATTCAAGATATGATATTTTCCAGTCATTGCTTCATTTATTGGATAGCCAATTTGGTTGACAAGATAAAAACTATTAGAATTTGTGTAAACTGTCAATTTTTACTTACTTGTACAAAGTAACAAGTAAGTATTGTGAAATCGACAAAATTCACCTATCGAGATTTTGCTGAAAATATCCGTTTTTACTATTTTTGGCTTGATGTCGGTACGTATGTATGTGTGTATGTGCGTAACTCGCAAATCTCAGAATTCGTCAATGTATAATGATGAAATTTTGTATAAAAGACAGGTATAGGGTCTAGGATCTTGATGTACACCTCGCATTATGTTTGCAATCGCGATATTGGAAGTGCACTTTACCTGATACTTTTTTTGAATTCTCCGCATAAATCTAGAATGATTAGCCGTAGGATACTGGAATTCAGTATTTAAAATTGCTGTAGCATCCAAATGATCATCTCCTATTTTCGTCCCAATCGACTTAGCCGGAAGTGCACTTCATATTACAGGCTTTTCGAATTTATCTCATAAATTTAAAATAATCAGTCGCAGAATATTGAGATTCTGTATTAAGCACTTTTATAGCATCTAGTTGTACACCTTGCATTACGATTGTGATCGGCTAAGCCGGGAGTGCAGTTTACTCGACAAATTTTTTAATTTTCCGCATAAATCCAAAACGATTGAACGTAGAATATTAGAATACAGTATTCAAGATGATAGTACTGTCTTATATTCTATTTTCATTGAGATCGACTGAGTCGAAAGTGCACCATATTTGATGATCTTGGAATTTTGCGCATAAATTAAGAACTGTTAGCCGTAGAATCCTGGAAATCAGTATTTAGGAATGTTGTGACATAAGAATGATGACCTACTGTTTCCATGGCAACCGACTAGCCGTGGAATGATGAGATGTTGTGTTTGATTATATATATCCAATGATGTACAAGTCACGTGATGTACACGTCAGATTTTTTCTTATAATTTAATTTCTTTGAAGTGTAATGCCAGAAATAATTAATGGTAGGAAATTATTCTTCCTTTGTTATATTTGGACTACTGGGGTACTTTTTCATTTGGTACAAAAATTGCTGTCAAAATCAGTGTGGCTCAATCTACCAAATAGAATTTGACGTGATTGTTATTTATTTCATACCTGTAATTAATATTATATTCATCGCAATTTGGAGAGTACCAGAGTGTAATATCAAGTACCCTCAAAGTAGAAAAGCTTTTCACTAAAATAATTCATTCGTGAATCATCATTGAGTATTTGCTCTCCATTGATTTTCTAACGGATCTAACCTTGTTTCCCATTCAATAGTCGATAGGGGACAGCTTGAAATATTACCGTAGGAAAACTCATTAAATATTTGTGTGTTCTAAGTGAACTGTGAGTCACCCTTCAATTTTATCGAATCATGACGAAATGGCGATAAAACCGGTAATATCAGCCCGAAGCAGGAAACTTTGAAGATAATATTAATGAAAAGATTTAAATATGAATCATGAATAAGTTGACATTCTGAATTCTTAAATTATTGAATAAATAAAATCGAATTGTTGTATTTTATGTGTTGATGATTGAATGTTCCAATGTAAATATTTGAACTTCAATTACAGTTTTTCAAATACTTGTATTTATCATTGGCTACACATCAACCAGCAATTAAAAATCTGAAAGTGTCCAGACTTTTCACATAATTCTTGTAAACCGGCTTGGCCTGACATTCTGACATGATGCGAAAACGTGCAGCCCCAGCATCGTGCCTTTTCAGGCAACATGGAGCTTAGAACCGCGTGCTGTTGAGTTGACAACATGCTGTAAAACTAGTATTGCAGGATTCTCTTTTACTTTAAAGTACATATGAAGTACCAAGCATCATGCATGGAAAACGGTTAATGTCAAGACCATGATCAAGACCGCAAATAATGACTACGGTGTGTAAGGTGGACGGAAATGTGGTTTTGGTGTTGCTTGCAGAGGTGTGAATGAAGTGCAAGTGGGTAGTGAAACCAAAAGAAAATAATAGATTGCGGTATTTGTCACTGAAATATAATACTTGTTACTTGGAACTCGTTTAAAAAATTCATGTTGAGGGATTTTTGTATGCGGCAGTATCCACTTCGTAACTTTGAAAAATAGGATCGAACATCTCAGTGTGCATCTGTCTGTTTATATAATAATGAATAAAAAATAAAATTGCTACTGTGATCAATAATAAAAATAAATTTTCAAATCATATCGTCTGCATCAACAAATCCCTATAAATGTAACTATGTCATGACGTCATCGACAAAGCTGTCTACGAAGTAGTTAGGTACCCACTTAAACTGTACTTATCTAAGATGTCAAAAAACTATTGAAAGACTTACAAATAATTCCCAATGTTTAAACTCAAGTTATTCGAATTTATAATTGAGCTCTTGACGCATGAATCCGATAGGCATTTGATCAACTTTCTTTCTATCCTAAAATTTCAAGGTTATATTGATGAATTAATTATATTCTCGTTTGTTTAGTGTCTTATATCTATTTAAATGTACTTTTAATTTATTTTTAATAGCATGTGATTTCATCTAGACTATTGGATATTTACTCAAGTTGCTTCCGCTTGATGTTACAATCATCGGACATCTAAGTAAAACAAACCGATCTCAAAACTTAGTAATTTACGCAATGTAATAATTTTTCGTAACATTGATAAAAATCTTCTGCGGTCACACAGTAGTTCCCCAACTATGAATTTATATAACTAGTTTCATTGCTGTTTAATAAATTTAGAGTGTCGTTCAGTTAATTCAATTAATTGCATATTTCAAAGTGACACTTATTTTACAATAGCCATAAATTTTATGCCCAGTTGCTTTAGTTGATTTGGCATAATCTGATTAAGTATTAAGTGGTAAAAAACAGTTAACAATCGAAAAAATGATACATTTTCTACTAAGCTCATATCCCCGAGAGCTTTAAATTGATACTCGTTTGATACCAAACTAGACATCATTCCAATAACTTGTGGAAAAACAATAAATTAACAATCGTTTCAATATCCTTCTACTAGAATTATTCCAGCAGGAACTTCAATTTAATATTAAATACGATAAAACCTATTTTCAAAAAACAATTGACGAACGTTTGCATGTGATGTCCAAATATGAGTAATAATAATTCAAATTTCGCATTATGATTCACATTATTTCTTTGCTTCAAAAAATATAACGCATTTTATAATAATTCAAATTTCAATACTGCTAATAATTTTGAAAAATATTACCGGTGATTATTGTGTCCAATTATTCAAGGATCAATTTTAGTTTTTTCGTATTTTATGATAAATATTACCGTTTGTAAAATAAATGCAAGAAACAAAAAAGTCCCATCAACATATCTAACTTAAATATGAAATTTCACATGAAAATTCGTTCTCGCTCTGAAGTAATCGTGCTTCCAGAAGGACAGACCGACTTTCTCAAATAAAAGTCTAAATATATTTTTTAATCTAAAGAATCATCTGATTTCTGACAAAAATGGTCTTCATCTATAAATTTTATTACTTTTCTCATGCATTTTTCTATAATTACTAAATGGGATCTTGAAAATGTTGTATTTTACATGTGAAACGAAAGTCTGGATTGTGCGACCATAGAAAACTCGAAACTTGTCAATGGGCTTATTACAATTACATAATTATTAATTTTCTTATAAATTTGATTGATTTGTATCTGGATTTTTTCTGAATAAAAATAATATAAAAAATTCGCTCTGGCCTCTACAGTACTTCCCCGATCATAAATTTCATAGCCAGTTTCATTGCTGTTTCAGAAATTTAGAGTGTCGCATCAATTAATTGCATATTTCAAAGTGACAGCTGTAATTGTCAAAGTGGCAACTGTCAATGTCAAAGTGACAACTATCATTGACAAAGTGACAGTTGTCATTGTTGAAGTGACAGATGGTGATTATTAGCGCATTTTTTATAAAAAAGCGCTATTATATTCACTTTGGCTGTCTGGCTGGCTGGCTGGCTGGCTGGCTGGCTGGCTGGCGTGACGCTGAGTTCTCAGCAACTATACTATTTACAGACTTGAAACTGGTACCAGATAAAAGCTACTATTTCGTAGGTTTGCACAAATTGCTTCAATTCAAGCTCAGTGATTGTGGAAGATTAAATTATTCAATTATTTGTTTCAAGCGAAACAATGCTCATAGATATATATGACATTAGGGATATGGCAACTAAAATTTATTAAAGTAGATAAAAATTTAGTTACAACTTTCGCCGCGGGTGTCACTATTATTATGTACAGTTGTCAAATCTGTCCGGGATTCATTCAATGACTTGTTTGACGCGAATTTGGAGCTTATTAGAATGAATTATTATTATTGGATGAAAATTTGTTTACTTTTGGTGTATTTTTTTTATATAGCTTTGATAAAGATCAAATTATTATTTTAAGGTACAGCACATGACCTTCTGTCAGTCAATAACTAAACAATGAAGACTAAAAGGTATTTTTGAGTTTGTACATGCATGAATTATGTACCTATCAAATAGTCAACTTGAAACTAGTACTAAATGGAAGCTGCTGTTTCGTAAGTTTGCCCAAACTGCTTGATTTCAAACTTAGTAATTGTGGGAGATGGTAAAAGCTGTCAAAAATGCGCTTTCATCATCAAGATGATTCTTCAATTTTTTTTTGGTCTTTACGTAAGATAAGTATTTTTGAAAATGAAGAGTTCTATTCTAGATTTTCGGGGTCTTTAATTGGATCATAAAGTTTCGACATTTGATTGTCGGAAGTGTAATTTGAAGATGGTAATTAATAAATTATTTATTTTTGATACCTACCAAGCTTATCTCCCCGAAAGCTTAAAATTAATACCAAACTAGACTTCGTTTAAATGATATGTGAAAGAAATAATTGACAATCATTTTTTTCGGGGTTTTACTTCCCCGGAGTTTTTATTCCTGCTACCACTGTAAACTGTCAGTAAATCTTCACTTTCCATATTGATCACGAAGTAAAAAATCCGCTGTGGCCACTACAGTACTTCCCTGACCATAAATTTCATGGCCAGTTTCATCGCTGTTCCAGAAATTTAGAGTGTAATTTGAAGATGGTAACGTGGATTCCACCACTTAATTATTTATTTTTGATATCAATTAAGCTTATCTCCCCGAGAGGTTAAAATTGATACTAAACTAAACATCATTTGAATGATTTGTGAAAGAAACAATTGACAATCGCTTAAATATCCTCTTTGACACTTCTACTAGATTTATCTCCACAAGAGTTTTAATTTGATACCAAACACGATAGAGCCAAATTACTTATTCCAAAAAAATAATTGACGAACGTTTGCATGTGATGTCAAAGTATGAGTGATAATAATTCTAACTCCGCATTATGATTTTCATTATTCCTTTGGTTCAGAAAAATTAACGAATTTTATAATAATTTAAATTCGGATAATAACAAATGAACCGCTGATAATTTTGAAAAATGTTTCGTGTGAATGCCAAATCATTCAAGGATTAGTTCTAGTTATTTAATATTTTATGATAAATACTACCGTTTATGAAATAAACGCAAAAAACTTAGAAATCACATCAATAGAGTTTTGGTACCACTGGTTGAAAAAAGCTCATCTACGAACTTGAACCTAGCTTTTTGATGAAAAACTTAATTATAAAATTTCAGTCTAAAATTCGTACGCGTAAGTATCGTGCTTCCAGACAGACCAACTTTTTTTTAAATTATGTTTTTGGGGTTCAGTAGGGTCTAAAACAAGAAGATTCATCAATATCTCGTATTGCCAAAAATCACGATTACAATACTTCCCCAATTATGGAAATAGTGGATGATGCTGACTGTTATTTTAAATTATAAAGGTGGTAAAAAAATCCAGGCAATCTATATATTAAAACGTGAAGAGAAAACTTTCAATCCTCTTTTTAAGCATAATGCATGCACGAAGAAATGTGAGATTTGCCATACTTGAAGTTTATATGAGAAAGAAGTGCAGAAAGCAAAAATTACATACAGGGTGTCCCATTTTAATTATATATTAATACGTAAGAGGAAACTTTGTACCCTTTTTTAATCATATTGCATGCACGAAAAAATGTAAGATTTGGCATACTTGAAGTTTATATGGAGGTGTGCAGGTATACTCGGACAAGTCAAATGAGTCCCATCGGATAAGTTCGGTAATCGTATGATTCAAGTTCGGCTAAGATAGGAAACTGACGTCGTCAGCGGCGTACGCATTTTATTCTCAAATGTTTTAAATTTATTAGAGAATACTTTATTTATTGAATATAAACATATATATAATAAAAATAATAATAAAATAGAATGAAAATCAAAAGATAAAAGCAAGAATTGTCATAAAAGATATTTGTTATCGTAGTTAATGATTTATAATGTTATTGACAACATATCATTACCGTTACAATCACCAGCAACTATCGGAGTCATCGGTATCATCACTGGAATCCTCTGAAGCATTCAAATTATTTTCCTCACATATTATAATCTTGTTGAAGATTAGGATTAATAATCTAAAATTTGAGTCCTGTTTCTTGAAAATTATAAGGTAACGCAGACTTGAATAGATTCTTTGCATTTAAAATGGTACATGTTGTGTTCTTGAAAGCATTTATATATTTCTTTTCGTTTATCTATGTATTGTTTATCAAAGTTTGAACATTTTATAGAATGGATTTATGATTTGTCGTGGTTGAATTAATAATATAAATAATCAATAACCACGATAAAACAGTCTATCAAATATAAATAATTTTCAAGAAAAAAATTTGTACTCCGATAATGTTTGCTTTACATACGAAATGTACATAATGTCTTAAATCAACAAGTGAAAAGAAAGAAGCGTTTAATTCAGTTATATTCAATCTTCGCGTGGCTCAAACCTTATTGATTAGCCAAACAAAATTACTAAGTGCGCTCATGGAAGCGAATGAACAAAATATTTTCACGCAGACATACGTTTCTTACTGGTACAAGGCGGTAGGTAGAAATTAAAGAGGACATCAGCAATAGAGTATGTCTTAGCTTGGAAAGACAAACGTCATGCAACAACTGTTTCTTTCATAGCATTAGTAAGAGAGAGATAGATACAGTTAGGTCAGGCTATTTCTATCTCCAGAAGATAAATTCTCAAGCGACAGGTTAGGCTTGTCCGAGTATAGATGCTCCATTTTAATTTTACGTGAAGAGAGAACTTTTGTATCGCGCTCACGAAGGAATGTGAGATTTGACATACTTGAAGTTCATATGAAAAAGGAGTGCAGAAAGCTAAAAGTATATACAGTGTCCCATTTTAATTTACCACTGAAAACGATATTATTTTTTAATGGAATATATCGAGAAATATGCACCGAATAAGAAAATGTCTCAAGTAAAAGTTCAACAATTTTCTCCTCCTCCGGGGGACAAGAAGGGAATCACTCTATAATCTTGAATCGCAATAATTTTTTTATATTTCAGATTCGATTAGAGCGTCGAATACAAAGTTAATCCTACCTGAAACTCCTTCGGGGATGGAGAATCAAATTCAATAATGTTCAATATAATCAATTACGTTCAAATTTTGACCACTGGGCGACCACTAGTACAAATTAATTCGCCACTTGATGTATATTGTTTTGTTGGGTATTAGAGTAAATATCTATTGATATTGATAATGATGATAACGATTACATCGTTATGTATTATGGAAGTAAACGCAATTAATTAGAAGTATTAATATTCAATGACATTAATACTGATAATGATCTCTGATAAATTTCAATTACCAGAGCCAATAAAAATGGAATATGTTTTGTACATATTTTATGTTATAGCGTGCAATACAATTTTATCAGGCAGAATTTAATTCCTCAGTACATAAAATATGGTAAATATTTTAGAGAAAGTTAGTAATTATTTATCTTTAATAAAGATTGTAATCCTGAAATTCGATACAGCTGTATATCTAGTCTATATTGATTTAAAGTTGGAAAAAAATTATATTAACTTTTTATCAACTTCCTAAATACTTACAGTTGCTCCTGAAACTTAAATCGTAATCCTATAAGAGCTCTTGGACCGTTCTTGACTGAAATGATCTTAAAAATTAATTAGGTTACGAAATTTAGATGTCACGCGTTTATTTTATATTGAATTGACCCGTTAATTATTTGCATCTTTGCTTAGAATTACTAGCAGATATTTCAGATAAATTTAATAGCAGATATCTTCCGCAATGCTATTAATAGTCCACAGTATTATCTAACACCAATTTTTAGCTTCGACAAACTCTCTCTATCACTTATTGACATATTATATACAGTAAATGCGATTATTCTTAGTTCCTTGTATCGATTTATTCAACGATGGAGAAATCGGTACATAAATGCAAATGGTAATTGCTATATTGCGATAGTGTCATTTGTCAATATTTATCGGTTGAAATATGAACGATATGGATGTTTCATGCAGGAAATTTTTATAAAGAAATTATATCTATTTTTAGATTACTCAGAAAAATCATCTTGGTGTAACCTGGATGTTATTTGAGGAATGAATCACCTAAAATGATTTGTCAGGAGTTAAAGACCTCAAATCTAAACGTGAAACAAACATATTAGTCACTGCACTTTTATTCAGTTATGTGTACGATGCACCAGATTTTGCTGTGTCATTTTTTAATACTCCCCAAGTATGAAATAAAGAAATAATTGACATAAATATCATTTGAAAATCAAAGGCAAATTATATCATGATCATAAGTAATAGGGAATATGCATGAAATTTAAATTTGGTTCAAATATTTATTTCCGAATTTATATTGGCCGGAGTTTTGTACTAAACCATAATTTTGGTATTCAATAATTATATGCTTAAAATTAATAAATAAAAATGCAATTTAAGCGCGAGAAATCCAAAGTTCTAAAACACAACCCATTGGTTAAAACGAAATGTGACGTCAAATACTATGCCAACAAGTGCGCACTGCTTACATTTGTATGGCATTGCAAGCTTTTGATTAGAAAACATAGTAATAACGTATGTGTTGTAAATTCATTTATTGTTTAAGTGTAATTTTAGCATCCTAGGGAGATTATAAATCATTTAAGACAAAGTGGTTTTGTAAAAGCACAATCGGATAATCTGCCAAGAATAGATCCATTCATGAGGTCGTCTTATTTTCTTTCAAATCCAAATTTTACGTCCGCTGAAGTAAAAAGAGTGAACACTGCAAAGTAATTATTCAATAATAACACTTATATACGCTATTGTAATAGATACAATCCGAAATATGATGAGCAGTAAACATAACCTATAATTTTTGTTCATTTTAAAACGAGCAAATGTTGAACGAAGCCGCATACATACACTGTATTTTATTGCTAAAACTAATCACATATAATGCTATTCATGATCTGTCAAATTTATTATGATACTTCATCACTTCTCATAACCTTACATCATTTCTTACGTATTTTAAAACCTGTCTGGATTGGAAGAAAGATTTTACCAGGCACATTTCTGATGGTATTTTGCATTCAGGCACAATGCAATACTTATAAACTGACTTTTGAGCTTTCTTTATACTGAAATAAGTTGAGAACGAAAACACCTATAGTAAACAATGGACTGTAATGTCACTGAACATATTATTTGACGTCATCAATAGAGCGCGCGAAAATGGCGGCGTTTAAACAGCTCAAAATTATTCTCAATTTTAAATATTTTTTTAAACTTGATTACAGCACTTTTCAACATAATTTATATTTTTTACTATGTTATAACGATGTAATCAGTGAATTAAAAATATAAAATGAATTCATGAATATACCCTATTTGAGAAGCTTTCTAATAATGTACAGATTTAGAAATATCTAAAGGGATATTTAGCTTTTTGTAAATGCATGAAAAACAAACAAAAGTGTACAAAGCAATCGCTGTGATATTTAAATAATTCTGTGAAATTTCCTCTTTGATGTAACTTTTATTACTTGAAGATTTGTTTGGATTGTTTTAAACATGCATACAAAGTGAAATAACGTTTCTGTATTATTTTCATCTGTTACAATTGGATTTCCAAGTATAATTTACTTTGGGAGTAAAATCTATCACTTGTTGATCAACTTCTGGTATCCTTCATTATGATAAGAATTTATTTTGAGTATTCTGACATTGACCACCTCATCATTCATAACATAAAATCCTTTCTTCATTCATTTCTCCAAGCGGTCTAATTCCGCACTACGAACAACGCCCATCAAAACAATGGAGTATAAAACAAATCGTTTGAAATAACCGAAATTTCCTGCAGAACAATAGCATATAACTTGATACAGTTCCAGTAGCAGGTAAACAAACGATGCCTGAACAATAGAGATGAATGCAATTTTCAAGTGTGATGATGTATACATTTCAGGTGTGTTTGTGTATCTGCTTAAGTGAGTGGTTTAATATGACAATATCGTTTTCTCTCAATGCTTGTCTCTTTGCAAAGGAAGTTAATTTTCACTTTGCGGTTAGTACGTTAGACGGTTAGACTACGTTTATTGAGAAAATTATCTTCATTTGTTGAATAAATGGTTTTGCGAATAATAACGCGCCTTCAAGTTTTAAGATAATTAATTTCATCTTTAATTAAAATATATTCATTATATTTTAGTGTGTCAAAAATTTTTCTTTAAAATATTCTTCATAAAAATGTTGAATTTTGTTACTCCTGGATTTGTCCGCATATTAGTTACACTATCTAAATACAATAACACAAAACAAAACAATGCAGTAGTTTGTCTTTTATTCTCAAGTTTCTCACATAATTTGAGTTGATAGAATGCATTTCCTTGAAAGCGTGCAAGTGTGCTTGACTTCTTTACCTTGAAGAATGTTAGAGGTCATAGAGGTATCGCAGACGTTTTTATTTTGTTTTAGTGACCCGAAACCTTATGAAATCAACTTCAACACTTCCATTTTGTTTATTTTATTTTGAAGAGTTTATACATCTTCAACTGTGATGTGTTATTTTTATAGTCGTGAAGCTTAATTTATGTTTGCTCTTTAGAAGATATGACCTTTTGTGAATTATTGTATTCTTTTGAAAAGAATAATGTACATACTAGTAAAATAATGAATAAAAAAATTTATTGGATATTTTTAAAAACAAAAGTTTTGAAATATTACACCTGACACAAGTCACACAAGATAATAAATTTAGTCTTCTTCTTGAATAATAAAAAATATCGTATGCAACAGGGTTCCTGAACGACCGTCATTGCGGTTGAAGCTAACTGCACGACTTGTGCCTTGGGCTTCGCCCTTGGCTGTATCCGACTTGGGCATTGTACCTGTGATAATCCCTTACAACCGAAAGGGTAGGCGTAATAAGCTCTTCCAGTTGGCCAGTTCTCTACCTGTATTCTTCTGTATATAAGATAGTGAATTCGAACTGCTTTTATTTGTATTCCATCAAATTTCAATTATCATACGAGACTCCAAAGTTATGATACTATTAATTTTTTTCAAACACCAAACGAATCAGCTTGGATGGTTTTTCGGTAAGGTCGGAGACTGCTTTTCTTTCGACAATATTACTTAACGCCTGCCGTTCAATGTTTAATTCTTCTTCGTGATTATGAACCAAGTCACTGTCTATTATTTTAAACTTGTGATTTGTATATACTTTAGCGGTACATCGATAATTTTTATTTGTACAACACCATTTCATTCTGTCGTTTGTTGTCGAAGATACGCAAAATTTAAAATTGTTAATAACTAGCAATTCCTTCCCTTTTCACTAACTATGCGATTTATTTCCATGATCACTGAATATTAAATAACTGATGAAACGCAAATATTATATTTTCTTCACTTTCATTTGTTGATGAAAGCAAAGCTACCAATTTGAATGCAATTTTTTCTAAAACTTTTTAACTCTTGAAGCTATACATACAATTAGGGAAATGACCAATTAGTACATAGTATTAGAAGTAGGCAAAGTTAAGAACTAAATGTTATGGAAAATGTAAAATGTATAAATATTTTGCAAACATTATAATCATACAGTCACGGAGGCGGATAGGTACTTGGGACAGGTAAATCCGATATCTGCATTGTAAGGGATTAAAATGCCCAACTGGAATACTCAGATTAAGGTACCTTTTACCGAATACCCAACTAGACTGCAGCGTCGCCCTTATCCTTCGTCGAATGCAGTCAAATTCATCCTGGACAATAATGTCGGTCGTTTGGTTCTTTAAGCATAACTAGTGGTCGCCTAGTGGTCGAAATTTGACCGTAATTCATTTAATTTTTAAGTTTCAATCACTCAATTTTCTAAAGAATTATTGTTACGAATGTAAATAATATTCTTAACATTATTTTTTGATTGTATTCAATTTCTAAAGGTGATCAATTTTAAATAACCAACATAATACTTCTATTTCTTTAAACTGTAAAATGATATGATTACAAGTGTAAAATTTATTAGCGTTGCAAACTTTTTTCTATTTTTTTTACTTCCGATTGCTGCTCTTGTCAATTACAGAGATTTCAATCTTACAATCTGTGATTAATGGTTTATGCTAATGTCATTCCATTTCAAAGCAATTTGACAGATATAATAAGTCATATTGAATTTTAGAAGTTTAATTTGGTATCAAATTGCTTTATATTTTTGTTATGACAGTTGTACAGATCGTCTTTTATTTATTAATGGTTTTTGTTCTAGGAGGCTCGTTAAGAATTATACACCAAAAAAGAAAGAAGAAGAGGAATATCAGTAAGTGAAATTTTGTTCTATTCTTTATATTAACATCGTTCGGAAAAAAATAATCAAAGAATGTCACGTTCTCAATTTTAAAAGTAGTCTTTTATGAGAATACAAGGTAATAGAAATTCATGAAATCTGTGAACACGAAACCGCGAAATTAGATTACTGATTTTATTTACCATAGTTGCAATTGCTGGAATAATTGTCACCCCACTGAATAAACTTGGTTCAATTAAATTGCAGGGCTGAACTAATACAATTGAATAAATTAATACAGTTCAGCATTTTATCATTCAGTATTTAGGCAGTTGTCATAATCCACGTCTTTATATTGGTATAAAGCACCGTGGGAATATATGTATGTAAATAAATTGTTCAAACGAATTCGCATTTTGTTATTTCCTCGTTCGGCATAGGTATACAGGCAGTAATAACTAAAAATTGTATGTTAATAATGTTTTTATGACTTATTAAAAAGTACTAAAGAATAAAATTGTTCAGAAACTAGGACATCTGCGTGGGAAATGCCTGTTAACACCTTTTTTGTAGAAACAAATCACACGGTCGATATTATTTATTAAATACTTATTTCTTATGATCATTTAATTAGAAATTTTTATTTTGCAGTGAATTTTCAGCATATAAGTACATAATTATTGGAAAGTAGTTAAAAAATTGAAAGTACCTACATTCCGAACACTTTAATTTTAATTGATAACTATCTAATTTCTGATATCTTATAATTACATTAACCAAATGTGGAACCAATCATTCCAAACCACTCTCAAATTTTTACTTTCTCCTTTTTTTGATAATAATCTGAAGATATGTTTATTATTGTTAAGAACAGATGTGCTACGTCACTATAAGCTTTATTAAGTTGTCTTTGTGATAAGTCGCACATTTTTACAGAAAAATCAATTTTGTTGTGAGAAATTGATGCTTAGAAGACGAATAGGCTGGGTTGCATCTAAAATATTGAAATAAAAAGATGTGCTTGAAATTCATTTTGATATAATAACTCATTTCTGGTACCACTAAGATCGAAGCTTTTTAGATACTGTTGAATGTGATTTTTTATGAAATGCAATAACAGAAACTCCTTAAAATTTCAGACAAAAAAAATGTATATTATAAAGTCTCATGTTTCATTTACTCGCACCACATAACGCATCAATCTTAATTTTGATATAAAATTAGTAAATATAACTTTGGTAATTTTGCAACCAATCAATTTTTGATGAGGTTTTTTGGAAACAAAAGATCTGCTTCTGATAAATAAAATCACAACTTTATTGTGATTTAATTATTTATTTACAAGTAACAGTATGTATTTCACTTGACATATTGTCGCACAATGTAATTTCGCGCAAAAATCGCTTGCCTTCTGCTCTATCACCACTACTACACTTTTTCTAATCCTCTCACTAGTTTAATCAATTAATTACATTTTGCCGCAACAATCACATTTTGCAACAAAGAATTCAAATGTCTAACAACTGATAGTTCAGGAGCCGACCGCACCTTATCTTCCCTGATCGGACTCACGGCCAAATTGTACATAAATTGTTCGGAAATATAGTAGTCAATAGGATGCCAGATTTCATAAATCCAAGACATGTCCTAAGTGTCGAAAAAAAGCTATTTCTGGACTTCTGGTCATTTTCTTTGAAAGAAATTACGATTAAAACTAGTATCAATCGATAGCGGAGGTCATGTACCGGAACAGGAAAAAAACTACAATCGTAAGCTTGATCAGGAAAGCTGAATACGAGAATAGATTACACTTAGAGGTGTATGTCTCCCTTCCGGACAGGACAGAGGGTTTTTTTCTCTAAGAACTTGACCTTTGCTATCAAGTGGTACTAGTTTCAATCATAAGATCTATCAGGGAAGTTGACCACGAAAAAAATTGATCGGCAGTAACCTTTTTTCGACACAACAGGATCCTAGGCTTATAAATTCTGGCACTCTATTGCTCACTTTATTCCCTATCGATTCATTTATACAATTCGGCCGTAAGTCTGATCAAGGAAGATAAGATACGACCGGCTCCCCGACCATAAAATAAACATTTTCTAAAATGTTCCCAATGCCAACTCAGATAAATATTACAACAAGCATCAGTGCAAACAAGCAAATTTTATATTTGTTACAAAATCATTTAAATTATTTTTTTTTAACACGAGCTTTATTCCGGCAGACTTGGCCCAATTTTTAAGGAATTTAACCTGTTTTGCGGGCAATTTATTGAAATCAACACAGTTTTCTTTTTACTTAGAGGTTATTTATCCACTTTTAACATATTGAACTGAATTCAAAGTTACAAAAAGAGGAAAATTCTAAGTAATTCCTAATATTGCCAAAATGAGAAATTAGCTCTGCGCTACATCGCTTTTTCGATTATTTACTGACACCGGCATAGTGTTAACTAAAATGTCTAGTAATTATCTGGAGCGAAATTGCTTCTAATTCTACAAAGTTCTTGCTGGTAAGAGAATTGTATTACTAGATGTCCATCACTCTTGTGCATTCCGTATTCGAAGTATTAACCTTCTTCGCTCGGCTTTTTCCCCAGTTTACATATTCTCGGCTATCGCTTCTGGATTCTTCGAGAGATTTCCATTTGGTCTGACGCCACCACGTCCTTGATACATATCAGTCAGTCCATTGGCCAGGCAACAATTCTATTGCGTATGCTACCTGTTTAGTCGAAGTCTACTCTATAGGGACTCTGCTCGTTACAACATCTTTTCAATTTTTTATTTTATATCCTTATTTGCACGATTGGACGTTTTCATGTGTTTACCGGCCCTCCATTTGAGGTGGTATGTTGATTTTACCAGCAAACTGTGGTTACTATGGTTATGCTGACTTACCGCCCATGGGCAAAGGCAATAAGTAAAAATTTGTGAATTTTCACAAAAAATATTAATTTATTTATTTTTATTTTTGATTGAATATTCACAATAAAATGTCAAACTTGACAGCTGACAGCGAATGAACAATCATCAGTAGTAATTCAATTTGTAAAAAAAAATTAGGATCCATATTTTGGATAGTTATTCCATTCATGCAAAAGAAATTGTAAGCATCATAGTCAATAAGTACAGTACCGATTTCGTATAATATTTGGAAACCTCGCCGAGGCTCGGCCTCCAAACTATTATTATCAATCAGTAAACTGTACTTACTGATCTTAATACTTAAATAACTTTTAGAGGACAACAATGTGTATTTTACCGTACAGAGACCAGAAACAATGTTCTTCTGCGAAAGCATTCAGTATATAATTTCGAAATGTAGCTAATTCCTTTGAGGAACATATTTACGTTGTTTGAGAGAACTCTTTTGGGACGGAGCTCGTATAAAACTCTAGTTTCGAAAATATCTGCAGATTCGATGTGGTACCAAAGATTATAGATCTATATCTAGGGGAGACCTAGGAGAGTTGTGATAGAGGAGAATTGTGACAGTCGATTTCTCGGCAACTATGGCCACTAGCGAAGTGACAACAACGCGCGTTTCTGTTTGACGCAACACGCGTCAACGGTGCATATAAGGCGACATCTGCATACAAAAAAATTTTTAATATCGTTACGTATTATGTTTACATTGTTATGATATTTTTTCTCAAATGCTTTAGTTTTTCAAGTTTCATAGTGTGACATTGTTTTTTTGTGCTAGTATCGTCTTTCGAAATTACAAATTATTTTTCTGACCGGTTCACAATTTTTTGCAACTAGGCGAGTTGTAACAGCTTGTCATAACTCTCCTATTTTGGTTTATTTTTCTGGCAAGCTTCTTTCCATGTCTTGTGGTGTGATGTTGCATGCTGAATTGCTATTTCTTTGCCTCAGAATGCTAAGTAAATATAAACGAAAGACTCATAGGGGCATGACTAATGTCGAAACCTATGAACTGGCCTTCGAAGAAGTCACTGATCGTATTTTATCCAACCAGAAATTGAGGAAAACTCACTCCAATTATCGGTATTGTTGAAAACGATGATATTTCTGTCAGAGAATTTAATATAGAAGCAAAAAACTCCACTCCAAATATGTCTACATATCAGAACATGACATCTTCCAGCATGCCCGGAATTAAAACTTGAAGAACATATAGAGTTGTTAGAAGACGAATTCACGTTTCGGAATATCTGTATGAATTTTGTGCCATTTTTCAAAGAGCAGCACAAAATTCACACGAAACGTCCCATAAACTTGATGTAGTCGTCTTCTAACAACTTTACATCCGCTTGTAGAAAATTGCGCATCCAAATAACACGTTTAAAAACATATTTTTTTTTTTTACAGTCTTGCTTTCTTTATTGTATAACTAACCATATTAACGGAACATGTTAGTAATAGTTATTTACATTACAAGATGCGAAAGTATACTTTTTTGTGTGAGGTGGTATTTGAATGGCCGAGGTGAAGCCGAGGCCGTTCAAAACCTCCGAACACCTGAAAGGGCTTTCGCATCGTGTGATGTATTAAATTTTTTCTGCTACTGTTCTATATGGATATTGATATTTAATAATGATTATTATATTTGAAAAAATGTTATGGAGGCTGTTTTACCTGTCTAAAATTATCCATAGCAACGGTTTATTTACAATGTTATCTGTCATCAGCGCCTGTCAAAGATTTTGAGTTTCAATAATTTAGTGCAACATTCCATTTGATCGATTTAAAATGATAACAGAAAAATGAAAATGGCATTCAAAAGGCAGCTAACAATGCATGTGCCTCACTTCTTGCGAATAAATCCAAAGAAAGGTACAATCAAACATACAGCATATTTTCTAAATAGCTTGCTGATAAAAACGTTACTCGAATTGACGAAAATGTAATGCATCGGGTGTCGATATTTTGGATTTAAAGACCGGATGGAAGTCTTCTTCGTAAAATAATGAAATTGAAATTTCTAAAAAGGTGTTACATGAAATTCACATTAATATTTCCTCAAATAAAGAAACAGTGACAAATATGAGTTTTGACGTAATTCAAAATAATAAAAATCTCCCAATACAAAGTGAAGCAGTTAATAATTCAAATAATATTCCTACCATGACTTTTTCCAATTGTTCAAATTGCATAATTACTTAAAACCAATAAATAGATAAAATTAAATAAAATAGATTGGATAAAATCATATTATTGTTATAAACTACTTATTTATTTGAATAAATAATGAAATTTCCAATATATTTGCATTTTTTCAAACTTTTACTTTTTTGTCCAGGCCCCAAAAGTATTACTTTCGTAGCTAGCAACGCATAGCAACGAGGTAACACGAAGGTTTGCTTTCGTTATCGTTCGAGTTGCCAGGGCTACAAAGCTCACTTATTTATACAGTAGCAGAAAAATACTATTTACTTGACATATTCACGCATGTGTGCAATAAATACTACAACTTTACTTTAAAGTACTGCATTATTCTCTGGGTAACCTATTATGTAGATTATTTACGTTTCTGACGAAACAATTAATAACATAATTTACATATTTCATTCTAATCCATATCTGTATTTATGTATTACAAGCGCAACTTTCTCTTTCGCATAATCGCACAGTAGCCGTGGATGGACAATCTCATAACGCAGACCAGCCCAGTTGCTGCACAATAAACAAGAAAAAAATTCACAATGCATTGTAACGCACCAACTGCATGTATATCATGTTTATTTATATGTTTTTTATTGTAAACATTGCACTCACTCTTGTTCAGGGTTTGTTACAAATAAAATAATAAATAACATTGACAATATTCAATTGTTTGAATCAAATTCTGATTGGAATTGTATGTTATTTTGTTGTTTTCCTTCTAGAAGGTTAACCTGTTTTTATGCACTTTAAAGAATGTGTAACGTATTTCTATGTTAATATATTTCAGACATTATTATTTAAAGAACCAAATAAATAAGAAAAATCACAGATAACACAATAAATCACGTGATATGTCATTGTAGTCTTTAAAAATAAAAAGTTCACATTTCCTGCACTTGTCATAACGTTATTTTTAATAGCAGATAATTTTATCATTTATTTTATATCGGTCATCCGGAAAGAGTATCCGCCATTTTTACTCAGCGTGCCGCATCATTTGTTCTTGAATCTTTATGTCCTTAGTTATATGAAATAATGACGGAATTGTTGCAATTTGTCGCTGTCTTTTATTATGTTGAAAATATAAGTAAGAGGTTTTTTTAACTGAGGAAATGAGACATAACAGTTAATACTCAACGACATCTCTTTCCTGTTAATGATAAAATTAGGAAGTTGCAAATTAATTGGAATTTCATTACTTACAAATATTAATAATAGTAAATAACGGCGATTACGAACTTAAGTATCCTGAGTAGCTGTAGATTGTGAATGCTTAACAAATCTTACGTACCTAACATAAATGTCAGTTGTCAGTTTATGAAATATTCTCGCTATTTATTTATTTCATCTTTAATTTAGTTGAATGAACTTCAATTCCAAGTATGGTGTGGTTAACCGTACTGAGAATTGACGTAAAATGTGCAATGATATTCCAGGAAAACCGGATAATGGTTAACAATTTTCGTAAGTTTTTATCCGGCTCAGATGCAATCAATATTTATTTGAAGCGATGTTCCTTTCTTTGTTTTACGCTATACAAAGAGTATTGCGATAAATACGACACAAAAAGTGTAACTAGATCTGCAATAGATTAATATGCCACCAACCGCACTTCCCCATCTTAATCCGTTCGAAACAAATGAATTGAAGATTTAAAATAAAAATTTGACGTGGACATCACGTGACGTACTTGTACATCATTGGATATATTTTTTGCATAACAATACGATAATCAAACACAAATTCCATCGTTTCAAGGCTAAACGTTTTGGATTTGTCCAAAAAATTCTAAAAATCTGTCAAGTAAAGTGCGCTTTCGACCCAGTCGGTTGCTTTGAAAACAGTAGGTCATCATTCTTATGCCACAACATTCCTAAATACTGATTTCCAAGATTCTACGGCTAGCAGCTCTGAATTTATGAGCAAAATTACAAAAAAATTCAACTGAAGTGCACTTCCGGTTCAGTCGATTGTTATGAAAATAAAAAGCAATCATTCAGAGGTTACAGCAAACTGAAATACTAAATTTCAGTACCCTACAGTCGATCGTTCCGAATTTATGCCAAAAATTCCAAAAGACTGTCAAGTAAAATGCGCTTCCGATCTCAAAAAATTCAAAAAATGCTTCGAATAAAGTGCACTTCCGGTGAAGACAATTACAATCATAATACAAAGTACAGAACTAGATGTTAAAATGGTGTTTAATACAAAATTTCAATATTCTACGACTTATTTTTTTGCGTTTTTATGGAAAATTCGGAAATACTGTTATATAAAGTGCACTTCCGGCTCAGCCGATTGGTACAAAAATAAAATATAACCATTTTGATGCTACAGCAAGTTGAAATATTGAATTTCAACATCCTACAACTAATCATTCTGAATTTATGCGTAAAATTCAAAAAAAGTTTCAAGTAAAGTACACTTTCGGTACAGACGATTGCGACCATAATGCGAGGTGCATAACTAGATCCTAAAACAGTCTTAAATACAAAATTTCAACATTATATGTTCGACGGGTTTTGAAATTTGGGAGTATCGACATCAAGCCAAAAATAGTCAAAATGGATTCAGGATTCAGGGAACGTATATTTCCATCAAAATTTCGATACTTTGCTTCAAAATAATATTTTTCAACTTTGCTCACATTTTTTGCAAGACCGTGAAATTGCCTGTACGGTGAGTAAAATATTAGTACTCCTAAATTTAACCATCTTTTTAACAACATGACAATTTTTTTCAATGGAAATTGTTTGATTAAACGCAGTTTTATTTGAACGTTTCGGTTGTCGAAGCAACCATCTTCAGCATCTTGCTGTTTCTTCGTCAAAATGTAGGCATGATGTTGTAGGGAGCTTGGTTGGTTGGTTTTAGTTCAATTCAATTTATTAACTTGTATGAGGATTTTACATATCTTCGAACAAGTGTGGTTAGTTGTTACAAAAAATAATGGTTTTAACAAAATAAAATATTGTGCATAGAAATTTAGTATCATATTACAAGTCTTTTTTTTTTTCTTCAAATAATCAAGAACTTTAGATCCAAACCAAGTATTAGAAAACATTAAAGGTTATTTGATATAAATTATGTGTGTAGGAATGGCTATTACAAAATATCATAAGAATAGTTTATAGGAATGTAGTTTTTTTTAAAGCTATCTCATATACTATACTAAAATCTTATACTATATACCTATATACAAAATATTGACAAAATTGAAAGCGATATAATATAAATCTTGTGTACAGTAAGTACATGTGAACTATTCATAATTTCCATTGTTTGCATGTGATGATTTAAGCTCAATAGAATATTAACAATAAAGTTTCGTTTAAGAAATGAGTAATTCTAATCATTCACGCAAAAACTACGGAGTGTAAGTGCATTTATTGTAAAATAGTAAATGTTATTGATTTTTTGTACATTTAATTCTTCAAAAAGAAGTGAAATGTTTTGTTCGGAAGTGTAATTCTTAATGTAATGCCAGACTTTGATATGATTAACTGAGTCAAACGCTCTTTTTAAATCTACAAGAACTGCAAAAACTTTACCACGTTTAAGTCTTAGTTGAATCTGAATCACGGATGTAAGACTGAAGATGCTATCAGTGGTACCTCTATTTTTCCTGAAACCCATTTGAAATTCAGTTAAAATTTTATTTTCTTCTGCCCAAAATTGTAATCTATCATACAATATTTGTGTGAATAGTTAACAAATTGAGTTGAATAGTGCGATTCCTCGGTAATTCAAGGGATCACTCCGACCCCTTTTTTTTATACAGCAAAACCATTTGTACATTTGACCAAGACTTCCAGATTTAAGATTGAATTGTAAAGATTCAGAAGATAATGAATCCAAGCAGGAGTTAGACATTTGAAGAACTCATTTGTAATACTGTCCAAGCCTGGAGCTTTATTGCATTTAGAATTGAAAATACTGAACTCTAATTCTTGTAGAGTTATTTCACAATCTAGAGTGGGATGTAAACAATCAACAAAGTGAACTGGAGATTCTATATGGCTTGGATAAATATTTTTGTAAAAGATCTCCCAATCCTCAAGTGAAATCACGTTCTTTGTATGGATTTAGGTTTTCAATTTTCTTATTACACTCCAAAACTCGGTTGGTTTTAGTTGTGCAATCCATGTTGTGTTGCACCTGCTACGGAATAGGGTTGATTCCAGAAGATATAAAATCCTAGGATAGGATCAACTTCAAAATTAGAGTTGCTGCTGACTGACATTTCTAATTTTTCTAAAAACAAACAAAATACTTTCTGGACAACGTGAAACTTCCGCTGTAATTTTTTGATAATTTTATTGCTCTTATGAGAAAATTTATCATGAGTATATTCTTTTAAATTTTTAATCTCTGTAGAATAAAGACATTCTATAGTTTTAATTTTGCGTAATTTTACACAGTTACTGCTTTGATCAGGAACACTTAATTTTCCGATCGTTTAAAATTATGCATACTAATTTTAGAAATATTATTGACATTTCCGGTTACATTCAAAGATTGCTTAACCGCTGTTGCGTGCAAAATAAGCATTTCTATAATTCATGTCGTATTACATATATTAAATTTTTGCTTTTAAATATGTAATAATATAAGAAAAGCGAAAATAGATCAGTAAATTATCAGATCTTCATTCGATTACACTCAGTATTGAGTTTTGAGGTTTGCTGGAGAAATGCCCGTGAAAGACTGAATGATTTATTTGTTGAAGCTAAGCAAGAAAGGGCTTTGATTACGGAAAACTCTTCGGCGAATGACCATAAAGACTAGTGCTACTGTTTCACAGATGTGTTTCATATTGATCTGTTTATATTTATAAATTAATAATCATGCAGAATCAAAAGAACACCGAATTAATAAATCATAAAGTATTATGAAATATGACATAACATACATACATAAATTAACACATTTTTACTTTGCATTACTTTCTTGAAATTTAATAATTGGCAGATATCTTGCATGATAAAGCAGCGCGCTTTTGAAACATTCAATAAATCATTTCATATAAACGTCAGTGCACTTTAAACGTTATAAAACAAATAGTCGCTGCTTGTGCGCTTGTGCTATTTTATCTTTTATCTATAATTAGCCATCGATTATGATCGTAGTATATTATTCGCGTATGCATATAAATAATACATGTAATTGCATATGTGCACATATGTTTGTGCGTGAATTTATAATTCTATTTGTTTTGTAAATGATCACATTTCCGTTTGGCATTGTTATTTGTATTTCCGATATTATTTCTATTTATGCAGGTAGAAAAATAACCATAAAATAAAATGATTCTCAAGTGCTACAATTTTTTTTCAGGAAGTAGAAAAATCGTTGGTACTCATAATAGTGGCTTAAGTTATTCAGACTAAAGATTCGCATTCAAGATGACATATCAGATCTCTTTACTGGGTTGTATAAAGTCACTAAAATTATGTTATGTGCAGAATTCAATTTTCATAGTCCAGCCTTTTTAAAAATTATTAATACGTATCACTAATGATCAGAAAAACCTTTAGAGCACTTTAGTAGTCCTACGAAAGCTGTGTATTCAGTCGCTAATTTTCCTCTTTCAACTACTTAAAATGAAGGGAAGTGCCGACCTGATTTGTCGACAATACGTACTCTAAAATAATAAGGAAAAGAGAAAAGATTGAGAATAAAATGAAGTTTCAGGAAATAGAGTCTGAAAAAGAAAAGACGAAAGCATCCACTTGAAGAATTAGAATCCCATCAAAAAAATAAAACCAAATTTGTGATCGTGTAGCATTAAAACGTTATGAGATCTATTGGCGCCAAATTCAATTAATTTTAAGTATTCATAGCGTTTTCTGAGAAAATGTGGCTATCGGAGGACTTAAGGAACTGGAGAAGACATATGCCCAGCAGCAAACTGAGAAATACAAACGAACTGCATTATTCAGACCAGTCCAGAAATTTAAATTATTTATTCGACTGAAAAATCGAAATTTCAAGTGGTAGATTTTAAACATGTTGCAAATATTTTGAGTGTAATATAAATTCTGTAGAGAACAATGAACGACCTTGACACGGATATTATAATTGCAAGTATTTAATCATGCATCACGAATCATTCAGCTGTAATGAATAATTGCATCGATAAAGTCTGTATTACATCAAGAAGAATAAATTAAACACAGTAGTTAATATACAATGTTGTGAGTACTTTCAACATCTTGTACTGTTATTTTTGTAGTTAAGTATTTTGGAAACATTTATTTTTAGCCAGGAAAAAGAGAAAATACATAAAGTTGCTTTCATTTCATACACGAAATATTTGTTATTATTGCATAATTATATTTTGAAATAATGATCATAATGTGGCTTATATTTTTATGCTGAAATATACGAAATATTTCAGTGGAATGAAGTAAGAATTCTTAAAAAAGTTTGTCTACCATACTCAAATCTGTACTAGGCTGATTCAATTTTTATCTAATAGTAAAAATTGAATCATAAATAATCCAAGAAAATGAATAGAATGAGATGAGTTTGAATAAGCAGTCCAATTCTAATAGAACCAACTAGTTTGAAAATATGCCTTTTTGAGGGTTGAAAATATACACCTTGATAAAAAAATATAAAGAGGTTTGTTATAAAGGCATGCAAAATGTTATCACGAAAAACCCAATTTGTTTTAAAAAATATAATTTTGCTCTATGACCGGAATGCGTGCATTATGTTTCTAATCAAGGAGTATACTCTCAACTCTCGATAAGGCATGCGGTATAAAATCGTGAGGCCCCGCTGTCACCATCTCCCAGTCTAATAGCATCGTAATTTAATTTTGGTAAGTCTTCCACACTGTTTTATATTGGAGGACTTCCAAATTTTGCCATCCTTCAATTGTCCTTGCAGGACAATTATTTTTTGATACGACTTATTAATCTTCCAATTAGTTATCCAGATTAATTTCACAGTAAAAATTTAATAATGTATTATAATCTCCAAAAAATATAACATATAATGAAATCACAAGTACCATTATTTTTAGGAAATTTCTAGAAAAATGTACGTTTTAATATATCAGTGAACGGTGGAATATTTGCTCTTGTTTTCCTTATTATTCAGAGGAAAGTTTTTTATTACTCTGTGTCATCATTTTATATTTTTACGTAACAATTTTTTTAAGAAACATATATTTTCGCTGTCGTTTAGTATGCTGTGCAGCAGTGCAGCAAAAATCCTCTAAGATTGGTTAGTGAAAGGAATTGATTTATGGTTGCAGTTTATGTATCTATTAGTACATATTACCATATTTGTGAGAGATTATTAAAATATATTTTTATGGAAAGACATTGCAATATAATTACTTATTCTTATTGGAAGAATCATGCTGAGTTCATACAATGGTGAAAAATATGGCCTATAAATAGGTATTATACAAAATAAAGTAGTTATTTCAAGGACAATAATTACTACAATCCTACCTACATACAAAGATTATAATTTGTATTTTATTCTAGGAAAACATAGAGAATTATAAGTAGGTAATTTATTATCCATACACAGTCACCTTGTTTTATCTCATTTATCATTATAAAACGACATTAATCATTTGAAATAACTCGAAAAACAAATATGTAATTTGCCAAGATTTCATCAGAAATATAGGTCATATTTTAAAATTGAAGTAGATTCTTATGTATATTCTTCTCCATCATAAAATAATAATGTTTTCAAGTAATTTTATTCCAAAAATAGTCATAAGATCATGGTATGCCGAGTCACGAAAATTGTTATCTAAATGGCATATTACTTATTCATACACTTGTTGCATACAAATTTTATTCTTTTTCAACTTTTAACAATTATCATTTATTATACCATAAGTAGTTGAAGTATTATCGATTATTTTTGTGGTGCTATCATGAATGTTTATTGTGCTTGCGTTTGAATACCACGAGTGTGCAGCACGAGTGGTATTCACAAGCACAATAAACATGAGTGATTGCACCACAAGAATAGTCTATAATACTTTAACTACAAATGGTATATGGAGGACTATTCCAGGAGTCAAACCATTTTTTCAAATTAGTTTTCTATGAATCTAGTAACAGCTCACGTAATTTTCATAGGAACGAGTAAACAAACTTCTGTCAAACTGAAAAATTAGAATTTCTTGCATTCTCTTTGACGAATAATAGAGAAATATATTGCGTCTTGATATGGGAACTAGTTCAGAAAGATTTGGTGATAGATCAGAAAATAAAATTGATGAAGATATTCAGAAAAATATTCCATTAAATACGAAGAAAGCATAAATTGGAGGTATCCACATCTTTGAGTAAAATACTCACTCTGACCACTAGTGTAATACCCGATGGTATTTTTACACGTCCAAATACCCACTGATATGCACCGTTTCTATGGCGATTTAGCATTGTTAACCTTGTTATAAATACTACGAATGGAATAGTCAAGCATACTCAGCGACGAACAAAAAGTAAGATTTTCACTCAATTAGAATATAGGTATACTGTGTGGCGAACTCTCCACAAAAACTAAGAGTATCCATAGTTTGACGACTGGTAACCGCGCCCTACAGCTGAGTAGATATCAATCAATCTACCAAGTGCCCTCCACACTCGTGTCGGGTAAAAGACCTAACCTTAACCTAATAAATGGATCAGTGACAGGTGCTATATATATTATTTCATAGAAAAATTAAATTTAGATCACTAAACCACATTATGGTGGAACTGAGATGCGTAAACGCCTAGTTAACGTATTGCCTGCAATATGCAAACAAATTTCAAAGTGGACGTTAAAAAAAAGAATCTTGAACGAATTATATGATAAATGTTTATGCTTGATAGACACAATATCGCAAAACACGTTAAACATAAAATGAAGAATTTAATTAAACGCAATTTGAATTTAAATGAATATCATCAATCAAACTTTTTCTATTTAAAATACTAAGGAGGACATCGATTCTTGTGAGAATATTTATTTATGTATCTAGTGCGCGAAATTATAGTGATTTTTCTCTCGGCTACCGCATTGACTTTCATAATCTTGCACCAAAAAATTTTCGCGCATGAGTTGCATACAACATTTTCCCTAAAGATGTCTAAAAATTATTTGAAAAAATATTTTTATTAATTTTAATATTCAATTTTTCGTATTTTCATTATATTCCGTTCAGATTTATTCACAATATTTAAGAACAAGAATAATAAGTCATCTTTTGGTAATGAACGAAGAATATAGATCTTTTGAAACACGCACATCATCCAATTTATAGGAAAAGACGAAAGCTTTCAATTTATTAGCCAGTTTAATATAATAGCTCAAATTCTTGAGTTAGGTGTCACTTAGTCGTGTAAAAACATTCAAAATTTGTTGGGAACGATACGCATATTTCGAAATCTTATTTTGTTTATTTTTTGGAATATTCTTACATTAATACGAAATTATTGAATGGCTGAATTCAGTATCTATAAAATATTTTCTTGAGACAGTCTGAAATATATGTATATATCATTTGTAAAATGGTAATTTTTATGAGCGAAATACTGGTTTGAAATTTTTTTTCTACAAGAACCCGTATCAGTTCTATTTCTGTCTGCTTGAATTCCCTTCAGTTCTTCATTTTAGATAAAATAGAAGCTATTTTATAATTTTCATTTCGATGATGTTCTTGTACGATCAATTGTTATTATAAGGACATACAAAATATCATTTTTGTAACATTTGGTAGATCTTATTCCGTTTGCTGACGTGAGGCTAAGTGCTAAGGAAAAAATTCTAAATGAATAAAATAGGGTTTGGAAAAAATCCGATTTTTTAAATAAAAATCAAAAAAATCGATTTTTTAAAAATTTAACGGACGAACACCACTTTTGGTTCCGATTAGGGAGGGGATAGATCAAACAAAAGTACACTAGTCCTTGACAGATAAGCGATGATTTAGGTTCTGATTGGAGTGGGGGAAGTAGCTTCACTTGTGCATCCACTAACTCTCTCCTTTATATTCTTACCTCCATGATACATAGGATAAAGCATTCATTGCCAACTTCAAATAAACAAAATTTCAATGATTATTTTTACCATCCAAATTTCGACCAATAGAATTGCATCATTCGACGTCACGTGGTACAGCCTACATGGTTTTCAAGTGGAAATTTTCTGAAAATTTTGTCTGTTGATTATATATATAAAACAAAGAACATTCAGCCGCGTTGATTCAGCATCTGTCAAACTGACAGACAGATTGAATGTAAAAATGAGCAGATTCGGACTCGAGTCTCTGGAATCTATTGATGAATTTGGATGGGAAAAATAATCTCCCGAATACCACTCGAACTCCGAAATTAATCTGATATTTCTCTCAAGGTTCCCTGCAAACAAATCAACTTGTCAAGTTTTCCAGGTTAAAAAATCACGAGCGCTACGCTCGTGATTTTTTAACCTGGAAAACTTGACACGTTCATTTGTTTGCAACGAACCTATCGAGAAATATCCGATAATATCGAAGCTCTTGTGGTATTATATATGATTAAAACTAATGGAAATATTTGTTTCCGGTTGAAAATACATGATTTTGAATAATTTGGTTCCTTATTCTATTCTTTTAAAGAGCTTCCATCGGTTAAATTTTTTTTTTTATATTTTAATAAAGCTACAGTATGATGTGTATAGTACGCAACGCTGTAGAAGTGTAGACTTTCGGAAGTATTTTTGATATTTGACGTTTAGTAATGGTACTGCGTTTCATAACCAAACAAACTTATTGATGATAAATCTGCATCAAAAAAAATGTATTGATGGAAAAATAAAGGGGTTACTGAATCAGTGTACCGTCCATTTAGGGAAGTAATTAAAAATCTTGTTTATTCCAATCGCACACACTCTTCCCGTTTCATCTCATGCGGCGACGTTGCCGAGCGTATGATAATTTGTTAAATTTTAGAAGCTTTTGTACAATTTTTTTGAATAATAATTCAATTTTCTCTGAAACTATAAACAAGACTTCTTTGAAATTTGGTACACATGTTTATAGGACTTTCGTAGATCAATGTGAAACACGTCGCGTGCATTTAACGCAATGTCATAACATGTCACTAAACAACAACTTTGACATTTTTTATCTCGATAACTAAAAACAAGATTGAGTTCAAACTTTTCCAGAATATTTTTCATTCAATAAATAATATACTGTAAAAATTTAAGAAAATTCTCATATACTTTGATTTCCTTCTCAACAACCTTAAACAAATAATCCCGATATTTTAATTCTATTTTTACTCAATTTTTATTCCATTGTTATTTCGTTATACTTTTCATTATTATAATATAATTTCAATAACTGGTATGTAATATTGAATCACTTGTGTACAAATTATTCTCCACGTTTGGTCTAGTCCACTTAAAACTGAGAAATCAGTTGGGGACAGAGAGAGCGGCCAAACTAAGTTACCCATATAAAAGGTTGAATTAGGGTAAAACTTGATGGTAATTACATTTATTTCATTTTATTTTATGTGAATCTGATAGCTATTTGAATAAGAAATTTTGATTGATTTCAATCAACTGATTTAAATTATGACAACACTAGAATAAAATATATTTTTTTGCTATATCAGGTAGAAAGGTTGTTACACTAGAAAAGAATCGGTCGTGCTACTTCCAAGACTTTGATAGAAAAAGCGTAGCTCAAGAGATATAAAAAATCTCGGTGTATTTAAACTTTTAGAAAATGTGGTTCAAACTACCTTTGTATGCCAAATTTCAAGTCAATATTTTCAATATAATTTAATTTGTAAAGATGTTGAATGATTCGATGTAGTGATTTGGTAGAATCTCAAGTGGTAATTTGTTATAACATACAAAACAGGACGTTTCGAGACGCAAAAATTGCTCTCATCATCAGCTCTAAATAAAAATACGATTACTTTCAATTAAGTTACAATTTTTTAGTGGTGAATAAATTAAATTTGTAACTGGATAACGTGAAACCATAATCAGGGCCCACACCCGAGACAATGTCAACGATTCCAAGGTATTCTTACTTGGGAAAGAGCTGATGATGAGAGTAGTTTTTGTGTTTCGAAACGTCCTGTTTTATGTTACAATAAATTACCATTTGAAACACTTGAGCCCTAATCTTTTAAGTCATGCAGAAATTAAAAGAATTGGCATATTAGGGATTTTCGGTACTTATTTCAACCGGAATACTATACGGTTGAATCCCAATGAAATTCAAACTCATTCACTGCGACCTCTGGGATTCCACAGGGCTCCAATTTAGGACCCTTATTATTTTTAATCTTCATAGATGACGTTACTTCTGTCATAAATAGTGAGAAATTACTTTTCGCAGATGATTTGAAAATATTCAGAGTAATAAATACTTTTGAGGACTCTCATGCCCTACAAAATGATTTAGATAATCTTGATAAATGGTGTAAATTAAATAAGCTTCATTTAAATCTATCAAAATGCAAGGTTTTATGTTTTACAAGGAAATTGAAGCCGGTTAATTTCAACTATAGAATATCGAATCATTCACTTGAAATTTGTGAGGAGATATTAGATCTTGGTATAACTTTCGATAAAAAATTGAATTTTGACGCTCATATTCAAAAAATATACTCTTCAAGTATCAAATTACTTGGTTTCATTGTTCGAAGTTGCCGCTCGTTTACAAATATAAATGCAATCTTCACTTTATATTATTCTTACATAAGGTCTAAACTTGAATATTGCTCTATAATATGGGACCCAAAATATAACACTCAAATAGACATGTTGGAAAAAATTCAAAAAAAATTCTTAAAATATATTCACTTTAAAATTATTGGTACTTATCCTCCAAATGATATATCATATAAAATATTAATTGACATTTTTGGATTTGAATCACTTGCTAACCGCAGGAAAAAACTATCTTTAGAATATCTACACAAATTAGTGCAGGGTCGTATTGATGATCCGACAACTCTGAGCAAACTTAACTTTCATGCACCTACATATATGACACGAAGTTCTTTTCCATTTTATCCCGATTCTGGTCATTCTAATTTATTTTATAAATCTCCAATAAACAGAATGTGTTTGAATCTTAATGATTCAGAAAATGTTATTGATATATTTAATAAATAATGATGTCCCTATCATTAATTTTGATTTAATATTTTTACATTTTACATTTTATGTTATGCATACATTGTATGATTTCTCAGTGTATAATTTTTATACAAAATTATTTGTTCCTGTCCAGTTAATGGATTCGTCTGTTGGGCAGAAGAAATGTTAAATAAATAAATAAATAAATAAATAAATAAATTATGCTCGTATACCAAATTTCAACTGAATTCAAATTCTATCGTGGAAGATTACATAGTCTAACAGACCGAATTTTCTCTGGAATTCTGAAGTTTTCAGGGAATTACAAAATAAAAATATTCGTCCTCTAAAAAAAATTATAGTGTCATTACAATACTTTTTTTTTAATGGACCGAGGAATTAAATCATCAAGAGTAGATAATACTTAATTTTGAAATACATACCTAATTTTTACAATTTCAAGAAAAATGTTAAATAAAGTGAAATTATTGTAGACAATGGCGGTCGCATATTACTATTATATTTGATACTGATCAATCTATTGAATCAACTCCCAAAGAGTTAATTTTAACATTGTTATTCAAATTCATTATGTAGGTTATAGTAATTATGGTATCAATTGTTCCGTCAATAATTCCCCTAGTAAATATTCTCTAGACAAATCTAATTAAGGTTGATGAAATTAGTCCTAAATGAGTTTTCCCAAAGGCGAGACCTCTAGTTAAATTGTTTTAATCCTACCTGGAAATTGTGAATTTAACCCATTTCATTACAATCTTTAAGACAGTTTCATGAATTAAATTTAACTTTATTAAACAATTAATTTTTTTCCAATACTTATTATTAAATTGATAGCAGATATTGGAATTAATTACAACTCATCCAATTTTTATAGTTTTATTTTGAAATGTGACAGTTATTACGATATTTCTATACATTCCAAAAATACTTGTTCTTCTACTCCAGCAAGTATACACGATTTTACGAATAAGTTCATTGACTTTCTCCCATAGCTCAAAAGCACATATTCCCATGTCAAAATTTGTGTCAATCTCAAGGTACTATCTCTCATGCTCTCTGACACTAATGTTTTTTTTTTTTTAATGCGCTTCAACCTGAATCTCTTCCGTAGATTGATGCTAATTTAATTTGTTGGTGAGAAAAATTAGAATGTTGTTCGCAATCACAGTAATGGCTCGGTAATTGGCTCTGACTTAGGAAGCTTTTATTTTTTTAATCAATTGAAAGCTCTTATGATTCGTCTTTTAATGGATAGTCAATATGAAATCAATTTAAAAGCATTAAACACTCCAAAATAAAAAAAATCATTGAGATATCTACACCGTTATAATGCAGTTCTAAAATAGACAATTTCTATAACAAAATTTTGATAATTAAACAGTTCAACTCATTTGAAGAAATACGTTAAAAATTTTGACGCACATGTTGGTAGTTTTTGTTGCCTCCGAGCGATTACGCGTTACGCGAGTTGATTTTTGTTTCTGCTCCTATTTTTATTTTGATATATTTGTTTGGAATATCGAAGCCATTTGGATTTTATAAAAACACCTTTATTGGAACTAAAACAATTGATTGTGTGTTTAACTTGCTTTATACCGTTTCCTGTCTTTCTATAGATAAACCATGTAAAATTAGCAGCATAGATCTAGTGACATTATATTACGAAGTGCATTGCTTCCTTAAAAAGTACTTCGTAGTATTATTATTATAATGATATATGAAAGAAACTTTTAAAAAAATTATGAGTACTACATAAAACACTATTACTTGACCTTGCATACTTAATTCTCATACATATTTGCTAGTCACCGCACAACTCCTGAGGAATTTCTACGTTAGAAAGTTATTCAAGCACTTCACGGGTATATTGTTGTTTTTATTGATCGAACAAGATCTTATTACATTCTTTTACGCGTACTTTTTAATCATGTAAATTTATTATTGATGGTAATACCTAGTTTTTATTCAGGACACATTCATTATTGGTGAAGAATTTTTTTTAAGTACCATGAGATCACGAATGTATTGATGCCGTATTAATTTTAAATGCTTTAAACATAATTACCATAAATTCGTTTGAATATAATTTTTTAATTGATAAGAAATACTAATATAGACGACATACTAATGTAATAAGTTGTAATCACGATTATTCAAATATATAGACTCAAGTTCTTTGTAAGGCGTACATTTTCGTCGATTAATCTCTTTGTCTTCTTGAAATACAGTAATTAAATGAATAAATATTTTCATTGTTCTCGCTGTCTTTTGTAGGTTGCTTTAATATATAAAACAAATTTTACCGTGTCTTTTCTTCTAATATGTAGGTAGTGAAAATCATTCTATTGTTTGTCGACCAATAAATTCAAATTTTTATTGTAAATTAGTAGGAAAAAAAAGTATATCACGCCCTGAATATTCACTCTATTTCACTATTCACTATTTTTTCAGTAAGGTTGTTCGCCCTTATATATACGGGAATCAAACATCCAGAAACTTCTACATGAATCTCGAATGTCGTTCGACGCGACGTGAAGAGATAACAGGCTCCGCCTAGACAACAGGAACGGATTCAGGCATATTTTATTTTTACGAATTATGACAATTTCGCATGTTACAGTATTATTAGACATACAAGTTATCGTGAATATTCAAAGTCTTGGAATTGTCAACTTAGTCCTGTTATTGTCGTCATTTGAAAACTTGTTACTGAAAGATCAAAATTTTTTTAATTATATTTTTGAATTATCCTGTGTTTTTTAATGGGACCTTATTAGAGCAACTATGGCCTTATTTAAACAGTTTCAGAAATAATTGCATTTTTAAAATTATTTGACAGATGCATGCTGCTACTAAAAAACGAATATCTCAAATTCACATTATCGAAAAAAATTGATTTTATGCATAAGGTTCTCTATGATGTCAATGATTTTCATAAATATTATACAGAGTGTGTATAAGTAGCTTTAAAATTTGAGAACTAAAATGTTGAAAAACTCAAATTTCTTGAATGGAAACCTTTATTCTCAGCTACAGTTTTGAATTCTACTGTAAAAAACAAGACAAGTTTGTCATTAGAACCATGTATCTATTTCTGAAGGTTTCTGAGATATTAACATTGATATAAAATATTGTAAAATTTTTTAATTCTATTTAACGAAGTAGGCTTAGATTTATTAATATGTAATGTTCAGCTAAACAAAATAACATCTAGACCGCGATACAGAACCCCTTTCTCCGGATTATTAACACTCTTTTGAAATTTTGTGAGTGGCTTCGTTTTGATGAGTCCGACAACTTTTTTACCTGCGAAAATCTTTGAAACTGCTGCATTTTCCATCGAACAGCCTAAAAAGACGTCGATTTTATGATTTATTCTTGATCAATAACATAACTTTCTTTTATAGTTTAATCGTAAGATAATAATAGCAAAAACACACACAATATTTTGTCCGACAAAAAATTTGCGGCGTTTGGCGTAACCTCAACATGTCAAAATTACAAGTTTTGTTAGATTATTAACATTCTGTTGTAATTCTCAGTACTATCAAATTTTAAACGCACTCTCGCGGGTAAAGAATAACGTTTATTTAGAAATATTTATTGCCACAGACAATTACAATTACAAACAACGATTAGGTGGAAAAATATACGTAACGTCAAAAATATCAAAACAATAACAATAATAAAAACAATCATAATAAAACAGTTCCCTGGATCCTTAAAAATTGTCAATGTAAACTAGATTCTGCTACAAAATAAACATTAGTGAAGTTGAGTGGTGATATTGTCCGATAAAATTTCTGCTGCATATTTTCAGTCCAAAGCTCTGAAAATGTCAATTCTATGAGTTTGGTTTGCTGATTAACACTCATTTATTTCAAATGTTTTTCCCTTTGGAGTGATGTACAGAAAACATTGATATGACTGTCATCGAGATTGGTGATTTGGACCCCATGTGATCTCGTTATTAGTTCATAAATATACTTCACTTCATTTGAATATATATTTTAGATTTTATTACAGACTCAGATAATAATCAGGATGAGGATGACAGTAGCACTACTGCAGACAATGAATATGACTTTCGATGGTGGAAATTCATCAACAGATGAATCTGATACTGATTAAATTGAATATTTGCCCTAAGAATCATTTTCTTTCGAAGCATGTATTCTTTTATATAAATTATAAAAATTTAACTTCAAATTTTCCCATTATTTTTGGAAATTTTTGAGATATCAATATTTTAGAATCGTATGGAAAATATCATTTCGATAGGTTTTCTAATGTTGAAACAATTTTTTCTAAGCATGTTTTTATGTTTCTTGTTTCACATCTGCTTCCAATTCTCCGCTTTCCTTTTGAAATTTTCTCTATAATAATATTTTCAAATTGTATGTTCAGTTTTACATTAATATATTTCTTTAATTCCTTTTTTTACATGTTGCACTATAATGTGGAGAAAATATGAGAAAAAAATTTTGCGAATGAAAAATCGCTTTGGACCAAGTTATAGAAATAAAGACGTAGAAATTTGGAGAATATAATTTTTTGATCTCACAAATAGATGTACAAAATTTGGTTGAAAGTTGGATTCAATATTGTGCGCATACAAACACAGAAAACGCTACTTCTTATCTTTTTATTTTCGGACTGGCAAAGCGGCACACTATTTTTGTCGGACAATATATTGTTTGATTAAGAAATATACTCACCTATATGTATGATTTTTGTCCGACAAGTGTTAATCAGCAAACCAAACTCATAGAATTGACATTTTCAGAGCTTCAGACTAAAAATATGCAGCAGAAATTTTATCGGACAATATTACCACTCAACTTTTCTAATGTTTATTTGATAGTACTGAGAATTCCAACAGAATGTTAATAATCTAACAAAAGTTGTAATTTTGACATGTTGGAGATGGGGGCTACGCCGAACGCCGCAATATTTTTGTCGGACAAAATATTGTGTGTTTTTGCTATTATTATCTTACGATTAAACTATAAAAGAGAGTGATGTTATTGATCAAGAATAAATCATAAAATCTTTTTAGGCTGTTCGATGGAAAATGCATCAGTTTCAAAGATTTTCGCAGATAAAAAAGTTGTCGGACTCATTAAAATGAAGTCACTCACAAAGTTTCAAAAGAGTGTTAATAATCCGGAGAAAGAGGCTCTGTACCGCGGTCTAATCGTTTGTTGACAATAACTTCATTTTCACTGAAATATTCAAGGTATTAATGCATGTTGAAAAATTGATTTTTAATTAGCAATGAAAAATAGTTTCTTTGAACAACTTTTTACAGTTTGCTATTTTTTCGAACGTAAGACAAGTTTGCAAAATTGACTGAAAATTTATTGTAAAAGTTAATCCGAGTTACGCATTTTCAATTTTCCCTGAATATGTTTTTTTCTTGGACTCATGTAAATCGTCTGCCAAACAAGTTTGTGAAATCGACTCAAAATATTATTTTGAGTCGATTTCACAAACTTGTTTCAAGCCCACGCTCATACATTTTTCATTTTAATGTTTGTTTGTCAAAAAATTTACTATTGCAAACAGATCAAAATGTTCAATGATTTACTCATTTTTCAGTTCAATGAAATAATAGAACTTGCCCTATGTCGTTAATAATCGTAACAAATAATACCCGAGGGCATTATGTTTCAAAATAATACCCGAGGGCATTATGTTTCAAAATAATGCCCGAGGGCATTATTTTGAAAAATAACAAACAAGTTGCTTAGTTACAGCAAGTAACTAGAGTAATTTCTCTGACAGAAATCACAATGACAGGACATACATTGCTAAAAATGTTGATTGAAATATAACAAAAGTAGGACATTAAACATTGAAGGCACCACGGGAGTTGAACTGACAATAATGCCTACGGTCAACGCACACACTTCGGGCCAGAGGCCCTTGGAAAGTACACTGTTGACCTCAGGCATTATTGTCCTTTAACACCCTTGATACCTTAATTACTATGATACATCCAATTATTAATTTCATCAGTTTAAATTTTTTTGAATGGAATACGCAGTAGAACTGGTTAATTTATTAGTGGATTGACGAGTAACCAGATTGGAGAATAATTGATGGCAGTATTAGCGGTAGTTCAGATTAACCTCCTAAGCAATTAATCCGGTTATCTGCTTTTAAGCTTACAGAATGGATTCAACGTCCATTTAAGCAGATAAAGTATCTTAGTACATTACAAAATACATATTAGCCAGTTGATTGGTATAAGAATTTCATGGTTCGATTGTCTTTCAATCCTCACAACAGCCATAGTTAAATTCAAAAAATAATAAAAAATTGCTGAATCGGAGTAATTTGGAGAAATGTCGTGAGTTGTAGGCGGTCCTTCTGTACCGTTCAAAAATTGATGATATTCTTTATTGAGAGAGCAGGAAGCAGATGATTATTAAAATTATTGTGCTGATATGAAATTGAGCATGAAATTGATAATTATGATGGAAATAGATAATCAATTAATTTAAGAACTGATCTTTTCATTATTCGTTTATGTTTGTTTATGGACTGCCATTTATCTACTCTATAATATCAGTAACTTGAACGTTTACTTAGATAAATGAATCAAACAAGATAAGCTCATTCCTAAATAGGCTTTAAAATTGGAATTTAGATTAGATCATTTTCTTGAATGGAAGCTATTATTATACGCTTTCTGTAATAATAGAGAAGTGTACCATAATCAATATATAAGTACTAAGTTTTTTTCGGTCATTATTCGGTTCGACTGAGGCAGTCGAATAAGTAAGCTGTCACTTGGTTGACTTGGTTGTTGACAAGTGACCAATGTGAATACGTATTGAAATTCATAAACAAATTAATTTTTCTACTCATACTTTTTCTCATTCACCGATCATAATTTAAAATACATTCCGATGACTAATATAAAAAGTCAATTAACTTTTTATATAGTACAGTAATTGGCAGACTCATTCAAATTTGACTTCATACTTTATTATACCGGTTAAAAGTAGGTTTATGTGCAAAAGTAATTTTATTATTATAGTATTCACAAGAAATCAATTAATTTAGCAAAATTATCTTGTTCATAAAACTGTCTGTTGAATAGGTACTCATCAATGTTTCAGAAAAAACACCATCATTAGAATCAAATACATTTTAATATAGGATTATAACAGTTACACACATAAATTTGTATTACCTACCTGGTGTTTCATATACCAAGTGTTCCAACTATTACGCAACATTATTGAAAGCACATATTGAGTACATGAAAAATTCTTTATATTCGTGTTGTAAATTTTATCATTCATGTCATGAATAAATCAAGAAAGATGAAAGAATTAGATAAATGTTCCATTCAAAAAATAAGATTAGGATGATTGATAGTTACTAGTAAAATTTGCATTTGACATTTACTTCTAAATTTGTCTATTTTAATTGTGAAGTTATACAATTGGTAAAAATGAAAGTACTAAGATCAGGTTCTCTGGTGACGCTGTAATGTACTCGAAAGATCAAATAGGAAACTGTATTAATTTCGCTACTTTACGAAAATGTATTATATTTTATTTAATTAAAAAAATCTAATTATTGATATCACTCTAACAACTCTATCAATTCTTCCAGTCTATCTTGAAATAGCACCTGTATGTCCTCACACTTCATTGACAACTTCTTAAGGCGTGGTGTCCGTAATAACCTGTAATGTTTGTTATAGGTACAGCTCGTGCCGGGCCTTCAAGCTGGTGCTCAACGAGGTCAACGATCTTGCTGGTCAGCACGAGGTGGTGGCGGAGAACCTCCAAGCCAACGTCATCAAAGAGTTGACGGCTCTAGTCAAAGATATGCGGGACGATAGAAAAGTAAGCCCTTTAAATAAAATGATTTATGGGAATTTGTAATTTAAAATTGTTGTGTAACTAAAGTGTTACAAATAAGCATAAAAATTTCACTTTAATGAGCATGAGATTCATGAGGAAGCTTGCACCGATAAATCATGACAAAAAGTTTGAAGAAAGTCAGTTGTACCACCTTGTATAAATGTAAGAAGTATACAACGTTCAAAAAATTTTAATCTCGAAAAACAAACAAATTCTAAAGCAATTAATTTTTAATTAATAAAGATTCTCGAAAAACATATCTCATGAATACAGACTAAGAATTTACAACTTGTACCTGGAGATATTTATTTAGATGACCCTGTCCCTGAAAAAATCTAAAGCAAACATGCATAAATAATCTGAATATGAACATAAATAACAACACAAATTACAAATATTTGTTCGATTAGATCAGAGCAGGTGCATTTTTATACTCGTGACATGACCAAATTAAAATTTACTGATTACTGAAATTCCAATCACAAAATGCGCAATATTGACAAATTACACGATGCAATAAAATAAATATAATTATTGGAGAAATACTGCAATTATCGCTAATCAAAAGGTGAAACGCTATCTCATTGATTGGAAATAATAAAAAATTGTTTCACTATCTACAAGACGTTCAAATAAATTGTATAAAGAGAAGACGATTTACAGATTAGCCTCATTTCGGAAATTAAGATAAGAATTTTTGATGCCCTAATAATATTTGTAGAGTCCATAAAATTTCGGCACCGTAGGCGATTTGCTGAATTATTTATTAAATCGAGCCTAATACCATCTAAATGATTTGGTGTTGATATTCTAATGAACAGTACGGTACTTCAAGCCTCCGCATTTTATTTGCTGACTTGATTCGATATATCATTAATTTTGAAGGAAGTGCAACTAACCTTATGTTGCAATCCTGACGTGCAAATTTATAAATCTGATCTATAGATCACTAAGAAATTGATTAAAACGCATCGACTCTAGTTGAATAATATAAAGTCGTTTATAAGGATGCAAATTTATTCATAATTTATTGATTTATAGATCCACAAAATCTGTTTGATAAACTATCTCTCTCTACAAGCGAGTTTCTTTGTCTGATTGGCGGAAATATGGCTTTTGCATTTGAATAAGCATCCAGCATGATAAAATAAACTATACTCATATATTAGTAGATATTAAATTAAGTCCAGTTTAAAAATTGCCAACTGTTCCGGTAATCAGCAATCATCAGAGCAACGATCATCTGTAATGTACGGTCCAGTACTTCCTGGGCAGTATCTATGGACGTATGACATGATTTTTTTTTTAAGCATCATTTCGGGAGTGACCTTTTGTCAGACTTGAAGAAAAGAACAATAAGCTTGTCTTTAAGCATAAAGAAACTCTGTGGTTCAAAAAGTCTTGAAAAGCTACAGGATCCCAATCTCAATCTCAACCTCCAAGAAATGTGGTTCAATAGCAACTTTATTGGTAACATTCAGAAAATCAAAATATCAGTGTGGTACTTGACGGTCTGTCTATGGACCGATTTCATAATTTGATACGAATAAATCACGACGAAATTATTGCAGTATATTAAATAATACTTTACCTGTCGGACGGAACCAGGAAGTAAAATCATTGCTCGGTGTTTTCAAATAGAAACATATCAAAAATCTAGTATTACTTTTCGTGACCTCCATCACAACAAAATATTTAAATGAATGATCATTTTAATAACTTTGTTAAGAAACATCGCTCTTTTCTTCAGTAATAGTTTTTTCAGGCTACTTTCACATATCTCAAACGCCGCAACATGAAAGAAAAAAAAATCGATCAAGTGCATGTCAGATTACGCACAATGAAGGATTTCGTACTGGAAAAAAAACGTTCGCCGTTTCATAGTATTTCTCAAAGACACTGTGAAAAAGAAAATTATTTCTGCGGTCGTTCAGCTCAGAAAAATAGCATGTTACCGGCAATATCCCATGTTTCAAAAATCACACGACATATCTTATCCAAACCAATTTTTAGTGAAAGTGTTATCCAAGTTCTACCACCTCAATTATTTTCAGAATTTTTCACCCTATAGTTCAAAAGTTAGAGGGGGAGACACTTTTTACGATTTCAAAAGCGCATATCTCATCAACTATTGATCTAAATAAAAAAAATCTCATCTTTTAAGACCTATACAACGACACTCCACACAGCTATGTGCTTAAATATTGTTTTTCATTCCTCAGTTACTTGTATGATGTACCATCCCTAATTGTTTCTTTCGTAATTTCCTTCCAAATTACATCTATATAGTGCCAATACTCTCCAAGTAAAATGTGACATACGGACAGATGGACAAGACGAAATTATATGTGTCCCGTTTTTTCCAACCGGTTTCATATGATTTTCTATAGTCCAGTTGTCAGAGATTTTGACCTCTCATAAAATGTGATATAGCTGAATCGGGCTCACTGGTAATTTTTTGGGTGTAGAAAAAGATAGAGAAATCTTTGTAGCTCTAAAGTGTATGCTAAGCACATAATCTCGAAAACAAAATAAAAAATTTTGTTTTTGCCCTATATCTCGAAAAATAAAATAGAAAAATCGAAAAACTAATAGTACCACCCAAAGGGGAAGGAAAATTTATCAAAGTTATATTATAAGTTATATGAAAAAAAATTTTGCATCAATATAAAAAATTATTAAAAATACGAAAGCGAACTCGAAAACTCCACGCGCGCCAAGCCGCTGAATATAAATATTCAAGCGAGGCGTTCGAGAAAAAACTAAAGTTTCTGTGTCCAAAATATATGCAAAACAAAAAAGTGAAAAGAATCTTGAAGTGGAGACTCTAAGCTTTCTCAGAAAGCCATTAGTTTTCAATAATTTTTGTTTTCTCATAGAAAATTTGACCGGAAGTTGAAATTTCTAAAATTCTCACTGACTTTTTTTAAAATTGAAGATATATATTAATAGAGGCATTAAAGAAATAGAATCCTTGTACATTTATCATCACTATACTCTCACTTTTAATGTAAAAATAATTAAAATGATGAACATTGTCTCTGTTTGATAAAACTCATGTTTTAAAATAATCATTTTTTTTCGTAGCATTCATTCAACATCATCAAAGTTGAAAATACACTTCATAATGTGTAATAATTCAGAAATTGATACAATTTGATATGTTTGAGTAATCTTTAATATAAGAAATATATATAAAAAAAATGCATGTTCTTTGCTTATTCTAATTCCTGCAACTTAAAGTTGAGCTTTAAAAAAATATCAAAAATACAAAATTAAAGATGAAATCCTGAGCTTTCAAAATATATTATTTATTTTTTGATTACGCATTCAGGTTATAAGCAAACATTGATTGGAAAATGGTCAATTCTAACTCAAAAATAGCCAGTTCTGTCAAAATGACAAAACTGCCAACTTCGAAATGTCTTTTGGATTTGATAATTTGCAATTATTGCAAAAAATGATGTGGGAGAGCTTGTTATTGTAAATCAACAAACTTATTAAGTTTCGCAATATGTGGTTCTTGTTTAACAGGTGATGTTAGTAGAAATTCACCTAAAACAGATCTAGAGTAAGACAGCGATGTTGAAGATGTTTGTAATGTCAAAGAATAAGAAGACAGTAAGTACAAATTTAAAAAAGAATTTTTATCAATTTTTCATTTGGTTTTCGAAATACATCTTATACTTTTGTTCATTATTGACAAATTTTTACCATTTTAATTTTTACTCCAATAATATGATCTTAGTCATTAAATAACCATGTTCATATAACTTGTTCACACTTTCAAAATATATAAATTGAATATTAAAATAAATAGATTAAAAAATTTTGGTACGTTCTAAATTGCAGACATATTGTATCCGCCATTTTCAATTTTGGAAATCTTATATCAAATGATTAATCAGCATCCTAAAGAAACCCTGGGTACTCATTCTCAAATAATATTCATATTGTTTCTATCAAACTTTATTATTTTTTCGACATAAAAATTTTCGAATTTGTTTTCGAGATTATGAACTTAACATACACTTTAGAACAGCAAAGATTTTTTTTATCGTTTTCTACACCCAAAAAAGTACCTAGAAACCTAGTTTTAGCGACATCACATTTTATGAGAGATTTTGGTCTGAATTTGTCTCTGACAACTGGGCTACTAGTAAATTGGATGGAAATAATAATTGTGTTCACAGTAGCCAACCAAGTTGTAAATCAAACCCTCTCTTTGAATTTATTTTCTTACTTACTGCTCGGTAAATTTAAGTTTTACAGTTTACTACTTAATTATTAATAACAGTATTGAATTTCTTCTTTAGAAATGAAATTTATTTTTTTTTTCTTCGCCGGATTAACCGGACAATCGAAGCCCGAATAAACAGAACTGTATTTTGATAAATTCTAGGAGAGTATTCTAGTTTCTGATTGAAGTAATTATGGAGCGAGATTCTCTATTCACTAGTTTGTTACGCCACTAGTAGGTGTTTGAATGTAACGAAATAGAGAGGGACAGAAAATTTTCGCGCATCTGAGATGACTCATGTGGATTATTTTTCGTTGAATCATTCTACATTTTTATTCACACTTGTGTTGGTTCACCAGCGAAAATTGACGAAAGCGTTTTGTCAGTGTACGACCATGCTCACGGATATTTATGATCGTTCATCCTTTCTCTGATCAGTTCTAGCAATCAGGATCAATCAATCCTTGCACTAATAATAAAAAAAATAAAATGAAAAAGTAAAAAAAACTCAAATGGATGGTTATTGAAACTTTAACCATTCTCAATGTCCAATATGATTCTCGAAACCGTCATGCTAAACCACTTTTTTAGAACATTATATAAATTCTACGTAATTTCAGGAAATAAAGCTCAAATATTCCAAAAATTGTATTTTATATCAACTTATTTTGAAATATTAAAGCAACAATTTTGTTAAATTATATGAAATGGTGCAGCTCATGACATAGTTATTACATAACTCACGATTTTACTTTTTAGGTCACGTGACCTGAAGCAAAAATTTTGTCGGTATTAAAAATGAAAGTTTGCCAAATATAATATAATAAACAATATGACTGAATAACTCTTTTATAATATGTATGAATTTACGAGCATTAGATACAAATACATAAAATATTGTTTGACACAATACATTAAATGTTGCATTTTTCTGTATTTCACTCAATCAATTTGATGCGAAGAAAAGTGCATCGTAAGATATACAAAATGTTATGCATTGAAATATGCAGTACTTAAGGCATCTTAGGGGCATGCATTAAATTGCAAATCTCATGCCTAATTTCAAGACCGGGAATCAAATTAATCTGGGTTAAATGTTACTCTAGTCTAGGAAGAAATTTCAAGATCTATATCTGAATTTATCAACGTTCCGTACTATTTTGAGACTTTCCTGAATGTAATTTTTGATTTATCTAACTTTGGATCCTGTTCTTTACTGCTTTAATTTGATTTCAAAGTACTATATTCAGTCTATAAGAATACATAAATTAGAATTTTTCACGAATTTTTGTATATCTTGTAATTTATTATCTTCTTTTTTCAGAAATATTTATCGGAAGGCACAAAACAAACCCAAACCCTGATTAACCAGATAGCAGTTTTAGACCGATCGAAAAGGGCTTACGAAAAAGCATTCAAAGAGGCGGAACGAGCCGTAGAAAACTTCCAGAAAGCTGACAAAGATCTAAATCTATCCAGAGCAGAAGTGGAAAAACAAAGACTCAACATGTCGATGAAATCACAAATCTGTGATGTAGCGAAAAATGAATACGCCGACCAGTTACAAAGAACGAACGAAATGCAAAGACAACATTACAAAAATGTTATGCCGGAAGTTTTTAGACAATTGCAGGAATTAGATGAGAAGAGGATAAAAAATATTAAAAATTTTATTCAAAGTACTGTAGAAATAGAAAGAAATGTTTTTCCGATTATTTCACAGTGCTGGGACGGTATTGTTAGGGCAGGAGATTGTATAAATGAAAAAGAGGTATGTTGAAATTTAATAGTTATAAATGACATTTTCGCGAACCGAATTTTTGAGATTAATATACGTCATAACTTTATCTTAGAAATATGTTATTAATCTGCGACCTATTTTCAGGATTCTCTATTAGTAATAGAACGATACAAATCAGGCTTCCAGCCACCGGATGACTTTCCATTCGAAGATCTATCCAGACCAAATACCTTAGAAAATGGAAGTACACACCACGTGAACAGTACGCCAGGATTACACCACAGACTCGAACCTGGATACACGGTTAAAGGCACAATATCTGCTGGAAAAATAAAAAAACGAGTTGGAATTTTTAACATCTTCGGAAGCAATAAGGTAAGAAATAAGAAAAAGTGAGGTTTTATGCATCGTGAGAAATATATTCAATGTAGTGTGAATTATATTGTAGAACTCAATTAATTAGTATCAATTTTAAAAGTAGTATTAATAAAAAGTGGTTATTTGTGGCGTCTTCAAAACTTCATGGGATTTTTTTTTTATTATTCTACAGTGGAATGTTTTTAGTATTCAGTGCGTTCAAAAAAACTTTTCACTAAGTTTTGCACATGGGACTTTGTTGCCAAATTCTTGTCAGGTTTGTTCTGATGTACTTTTAAATTCCTGGAGCTAAACCCAATGATTTTTTTACTATGAATTTTTTTAGTTTCATTTCGTTATTCTCTCACCAAAAAAATAATTGGGATAAAGAAATATAAAAAACAGAATAGAATTTTGTACATATTATTTTTTTGTTTAATTTAGTCTTTTATAATGGCTAGTGATTTTAACGACAAAAAGTTCAGTATAGTAAGAAGTTGGTTCTTTTCATGTAATTTCTTTCTTTCTTGCTTTGGTGGCTGGTTCCCTCGATGGTTCGGTTACAACTTGTAATATTTAGTAAGTAAATACTTCCTTTTCGCCTGTGCATGTACTTCATGATCGCATGACAAGTGGAAGTAATAACTTTGCTCACTCCTTCCATTATTTCTATTAACTTGGTAGTGGTAATTTCAGCAGTATTTTTGCACACTTGAACAACACACAGTCAAGGTCTTACATTAGCAAGTTGTAAACTGCAATGTATACAGTAATAATATTCAAAGGATTCAGTAATTATAAATTATAATAAAATTTTTAAAAAATATCCGTGGATATTAGGATAAACCAAAAATATTAAAGTAGAATCTCAAGATTCAAGTTAATTAATTATATACATCTCAAAAGATAAATCGTTTCTGAACATTATAGGATTGTATTCTCATTTTTTAAACAAGAGCAACTTCAACAAAAATTGAAATGAATAATGAGAGATAGCTCTTCAATAGGGAATATGCATGAAATTTAAATTTGGTTCAAATATTTTTTTTTCCGAATTTATATTGGCCGGACTTTTGTACTAAACCATCATTTTGGTATTCAACATCTTTTTAATTGCTTAAAATTAATAAATAAAAATGCAATTTAAGCGCGGGAAATCCGAAGTTCTAAGACACAACACCATTGGTTAAAACGAAATGTGACGTCAAATACTATGCCAACAAGTGCGCAGTGCTTACATTTGTATGGCATTGCAGGCTTTTGATTTGAAAACATTGTAATAACGTGTGTGTTGTAAATTCATTTATTGTTTAAGTGTAATTTTAGCATCCTAGTGAGATTATAAATCATTTAAGACAAAGATGTTTTGTAAAAGCACAATCGGATAATCTGCCAAGAAAAGATCCATTCATGATGTCGTCTTATTTTCTTTCAAATCCAAATTTTACGTCCGCTGAAGTAAAAAGAGTGAACACTGCAAAGAAATTATTTAATAATAGCACATTATGTATGCTATTTTAATGAATACAATCCGAAATATGATGAGCAGTAAACATAACCTATAATTTTTGTTTATTTTAAAACGAGCAAATGTTAAACGAAGACGCATACATACACTTTATTTTATTGCTAAAACTAATCACATATAATGTTATTCATGATCTGTCAAATTTATTATTATACTTCATCTCTTCTGATAACCTTACATCATTTCTTACGTATTTAAAAACCTGTCTGGATTGGAAAAAAGACTCTACCAGGTACATTTCTGATAGTATTTTGCATTCAGGCACAATGCAATACTTATAAATTGACTTTTGAGCTTTTTTAATACTGAAATAAGCTGAGAACGAAAACACCTGTAGTAAATAATGAACTGTAATGTCACTGGACATATTATTTGACGTCATCAACAGAGCGCGCGAAAATGGCGGCGTTTAAACAGTTCAAGATTATTCTCAATTTTAAATATATAATTTATATTTTTTACTATGTTATAACGATATAATCAGTGAATTAAAAATATAAAATAAATTCATGAATATACCCTACTGCTTGAAAAAGGCCTTAACAGGTTTAAGCATCGAAAGTTCTCAATTCCAAATCATGGAAACAATAATCATTAATCCCATGTTGACAGGGAAAAAATAATAACTGTGGATCAACTGAAAACAATAAAAGAGGCTTTTAATCAAGTCTTAATCTTTCAAATTCAAGACATTCTTTAAACTTCCAGGCTTGCTAAATTAAACTGAACACAACAAACACAACTATTGAAATAAATATTTTCATTTCCGCGACTCCAAACAATACACACTCAACACATAAAAATTGGTAATAGCGATTGTGGAAGGCATGCGCTGACTGTTTGCTTTTGTGTTTTCATGCTGAACAGAAGCTCGTTGAGATTTGTGTCGCACTCAAGGTATGTTGCTTTCGCCTAAATAAGACGATTCGCGCTAACACGTAGTATACAAATCGTAAAATGTACAGTCCATGACAAATGATAAGATCAGTGATAATACTTGACAGTTATGTTTTATGTTAGACCTAATTTGAGAACGTTTTGTTCTACTTTCAGATTTGTTGCTATAAAATAAGTTCATGCACAGAATACTAACTCTTGTGTAAATAGAAGTTTAAAATATAAAACCATATAATAACAATTTTCTGTTTTTCCAATTATTTGAGAAAAATACTTTACATTTTGATTCTCCCTTTTGATGCAAAGAAAAATGCAAAGCAAAATGCAGCATTTATGCACCGTGTCGAACGGTCCATAAATTCATATTTTGGAGCATTAAATTCGTTTTAAATCAAGAAACAATATCAATTACTTGAAATCGTCCATATTCCAATATTTTAATATGGCATAGTTTTTTCTTAAATTAAATCTGGTTAAAATTTTATGCTGTGAATTCTGTTTTTTCCCCTTTTGATAATTAGGAAACAGGTATCTGCAATATATGATTTTATGTGCTACTACAGCTCGTTCGCGATCCTTAGTCACCGCTTTATATAATGAAGTATATTTTGATCGATTCTTGGCGTGTACTGTAACTCTACTCATTTCACATCTATCCCATTCTGTCGCATTTCATCTTCTTGTTTTCTATCGTACTATATTTTATTTTTATTAATAACAAGTATTCATTGTAGTAACAATTATTTCAGTTATTGTTCACTGTTTTTGTTTAATCATCCCATGTTCAACATGTTTCTTTTTCATTTTGGTAGTTAGACAAACAATTTGCTGTTTCAGATTCTCCATGAAGGCAAAAATATAATATTCTGTTTTCCCAATCGTTTTGAAAAATCGTAAATAGCAAACTGTTTGTTTATTCTGATTATCATCTCTCATTTTAATTTTAAGAATCTATTAAATATATCTATTTTTTTAGAATGTTACTTCTGTGGATGGAAAGGAGGATTACAGTGACCTACCACCCAACCAGAGGCGGAAACGTCTCGTGGCTAAAATCGATGAATTACAAACAAAAATATCTCAGGAACAAGCGGCAAGAGACGGACTTATGAAAATGAAGGGAGTTTACGAAGCAAATTCTGCACTAGGCGATCCTATGAGTATAGAAGGTATAAAAAAATAATTTTTAACGGTTGTACATTATATATACAAAAAAATGTGATCATTATTGGTTCGCTTTGATTTCTGCTCTATATTGAACAGAAAAAAAAATTAATAACTGCTTTCAATATGCATCTAAAGTATTATTAGTTCAGTGTAAATGTGGTCCTCCATTGAAGTTGTAGGAGTTATAATTTTATAGTTATTATCTTCTCATCTTTCCAACTCTTCGAATAAAAAGGTTGGCGAACTATTCCATTTGAGTGAATTAGTGTATACAAATTTTCATACAGAAGTTGAATTATATTTAGTAAGTTTCTCAACTCATGCTGTTGGTAAAATAGAATAAAAAAACTCTGAAACCATTCTTAAAAGGGTTTCTTTAGTACTAATTTGATTTACATGTTCATTACGTGCTGAACACTTTGCCTATTCCTGAACAGTTTCGTAAAAAATCAAAAATCTGTGAATTCTGAAGAAAGACTTAGAAAAATATGACTAGTACAAAAAATGTTTAATATTTGGTAACGCGTCGATAAATATTGCAATTTTTATTAACAAAAAAGGCTCTTGAAAATAAGCTCATAGTTTTTTCCAAATATTTCGACAATTGTTGAAGATTTCGCAAAAGTTCGAAAACATTCCAAAAGAGAAGGAATTCAACATGACGTTTCGACTTTCTATCCGAAAATCTTCATCAGAAAAAATTGATACAAAAATAAAACAAGGCAAGTATCTAGTTAGTTAGAAAAACAAATTGGAAATATACAGGTTACTAGATGTGAAAACGCGGGTACCACATTTGGTGCAAAAAGGACAAAATTCCTCTGGCATTCACCCAAAGTCTGAAGAAAAACCACGTAAAAACAGAGGAATCAATGATATGAGTCTTGACAATTATCGTAGTGGAAAAAAAATTAATTAATGTAATACATGAGGACGATGTCCCGTTTGGGTGAATGCCAGAGGAATTTTGTACTTTTTGCACTAAATGTGGAACTCAAGTTTTCACATCTAGTAATCTGTATATTTTCAATTTTTAATTTTCAATTATCTAGATACTTGCCTTGTTTTATTTTTGTATCAATTTTTTCTGTTGAAGATTTTCGGATAGAAAGTCGAAACGTCAAGAATTCAAAAAAATATACAGAATTTAATCCAAAAATCTATTTATTATGATATAATTCTGAAAAACATGTATAGATCATTGAAGATTTTAGTTTCTAAACTTTGTATCAAATATTTGTAGGTGATTATTTATACTGAAAAATAGAGGCTTGTTTCTGTTGTCTACTTAAACCGACTTGTTCCGCGTAAAATTCATTTTAAATATTTAGGGCCGTTTGACACAATGCATTGAATGCTGCATTTCACTTTGCATTTTGTGCATTGAACTTTGATTTTATGTATGACAGTTCAACAATGAACTAGCATTCAAATGTCTGACAACTGAGTATCTTGCAACAATGAGCTAGCATTCAACTGTCTGACAATTGAACATTATCTATTGGTAACTAAAACTAACCCGTAGCCACCAAGCGGTTATAAGCGGAACTTGTTAAAAACTGATGTATTGGCGATTTTACGGCGGCTTACTCAGTTATTTGTTTGTTATAGTTACAGTCACGTACTTAGCTTTATTTGTCTTATTAATTGATCTTAGATTAAGAGGAAGTGCTGACAACTGTTTTTGTTACTGAGTGAGCTGTTGTGATGTCACTAGCTTTTAAGACAAAATATAAATGTAGTTCAGTTGATAATAAACCACACAACACAACCTACCACTTTGAATATTTAACAGAACTATATTGTAATATTAATTTCCATGTTATGTTACTGGTTTTGTTAGCAATATTTAGTGGCTTTTTTGAGATTGTTTATATGAAATTTTATACTACAATAGTTCTAAATGGATTTGTTCAAGTTAATTCACTGAAAAATACTTGGCTTTCGACTTTATTGTTACATTATATAACCTTAAAATTAGTCTTTCTCAAGGCTATACTCTTCAAAATATGGAATTTAATGGAAAAATTGGTGATAAAAATTGTTGTATTTATGGATGTCATTCCAAATTTGATCGAAATATGGATTTGAGCTTCCATAATTTTCCTAAAAAGGGGGAAAGTGTCTGTAGTAAATAAAGCTGGCAACTACGAATTAGTTGACAAACGAGCTGTGTGGATTAGAAAAATTCATACAAGAAAAGCTGAGAGCTGGAATGTACAATACAAAAATGTCGTAAATACTTTCCCGCAATATTATTTTCTTTGAAGCTATGAATTTTATAACCTCACGCAGTGTTCCTGTTATAACTAAAAATGATTATAAATAAGATTATTTTGAAATAAAAAACTATATATTATAAAAGAAGAAAGTCAATATTTTCCCGCACAATTGGAATTGAATTGAATCGTTTATTGAATTATGAATATTTCTTTGGTGAATATCAATGTATTTACATTGTAAACAGACTACAAACTTGCTGTAAGCTACTTTTGATCCGCCATTTTGTAAACACAGTGCTGCCGCCAACGGTAATTTCAGTTGCCAATACCAAGCTTTACGAATTACGACGAATTTCGCTGAATTTCAGGCTGTGAATGGGACCAGGAATGGGACTTTAGCGTTATCATGTAACCAGCGAGTGTTTGCAAAAATTCCCTTTTAATAACAAATATTAATGAAAATAATCAAATTATTACCTTTTCCGTGATTCATTTTTAATTTGAGTAATGTTACTGTTAAACAGATTTGGATGTAGTTTTCTGCAATCACCAAACAAAAAAATACCTGCTTATAAAAATTCGTGTTTTGCCATTCCATTTATATTAAAAATATTAATATAAAATGAATTATAATTTTTCTGTAGGTCAATTAAACGAATGCGCCCACAAACTAGAAAAACTTCGAGTGGAACTCAAGCGCTATCAAGGCTACTTAGAAGATGCTACAAGAGGTCCAGCGGTCACAGCACAAGGTAGTTCGCCTGGTGGACCTCGGGGGCTATTAAATGGCGCGTCTCGTCCACATCGCAACTCTGGAGGCAGTGCAGCCGATGAAGAATCGCTCTCCAGGTCGGCTAGTGACAGTAGCGTTACGAATCCAACGATTAATCATAATAAAGCCAGTGCGCCTGGCACGCCGCATTTAAACCATGGGTAAGTAATTATTTATTTTCCACTACGTTTCAAGCATAACATTTTTAAATTTCTCCATAATATATAAACACACAAAAAATCATCCCAAAACCTGTTTAAATTATCTTGAATATCAACAACTATTAACACAATTCAAAAGGTTAGGCTCTTACTAACACTTCACACAAATCATCCACATACTGACGAAATAATATGTTTATGCTACAATAGTAGTTCTAACAGTCCAGAAAGTGGACTTGGGACCTCGCACACATCACTGCCCGGTATGGACTCCGATCCAGACCAATATGATGGAGCGCACCCCGAGATGCTGGCCGAGGGTGATGGCGAATACTACGAAGCGGATATGTTACCTGCGTTGGGGACATGCAAAGCGTTGTATCCATTTGAGGGTGAGTATGCGAATGAAGGTAATATCATAAGGCTTATTTGCAACAAAATGATAATCCGAGTAATTAATTGTGTTTAAGAGAGAAAACTGATTCAAGGGTTGACAAATTTGAGGAGAGAAACAAAATTTTATATATTTTGAGCTTTTAGCAATAAGAATTAGTTTTTGTGGCGCTGCGATAATATTTGGTGTTCATCGGACTTTAATCTCGAGTATACGTGAGGGATTCTTCCTTACTGCCTCTCGACAAAAATTTTAATCAATCTGCTGATCAACGAAATTAAAGACCAAAAGTAAATCTTTTTTATCTTGAAATGTATTCTAAATAAATTGACTCATACGTGGTATTATATTTTCGACATTATTTTCAATTTTAGGTCATTGAAATAATTGAACTGACTATTTTTTTGATCAATTTATGCAATCCAATTAATAAGGTGAATAAATTAAAGCGATATCCGGCTTTCAGCTAGTTTCCTGTTGCAAATTAAAATTAAAATACGTGCACAATATTATCGCTAACACAATTCGACATTCATTTATTTTATTACTACAGCAACAAGTGAAGGTAGTATACCAATGGCAGAAAACGAAGAACTATATATGATCGAAGTTGACCAAGGAGACGGTTGGACTCGAGTCCGAAGGATGACGGGTGACTGTGAGGAGGGTTTCGTACCCACTTCTTACATCGAGACGACATTATACACCTAAAAGTAGCTACAATCAAGGTAACCTTAAAATATCAGTGCTATTAGCGACAGTGTTTAGAGAAATAACTTTTTCCTATCGTAAACTAGACGATGAAATTGTGTTAATACTTTTTTTAGATCAGTGTATATTTTTAAATTAATTTATATTATACATACATGTTACATTCTAATTGTTTTATCTGCAAATGTGTCAAGTATTTTTCTCTTTTTTATCTTGTAGATAAATATAATTAGCAAATAATGTTTAAACTAATTTATACGGCATTCATTGTAGGTAAAGTGTATTACTAATATTGAAATCAGTGAAAATGGTCATTTATTTATTTACTTGGCTTCAAACATTGAATGCATAATTATTTTTTTTTAATTTAATCACGTTTGGAAGTAAATTTTCTCAATAAATCGTAGAAAATGTTAAATAGCAAATAAATAGATTATCTCAAGATATTATCACTTTAGTACATGCTTTAACCTACAATGTCTACTTCAAATTTTTGTTGCGAAAGTATGACATTTTTCAGGATACAATACACCACAAATCAAAAAGGTAGTCAATATTCTTAGCTAGTAAGAAACAAAAGCAATAATTATTTGTAGAATTAAAAACGCAAGTTCTAATTTTCACTGCGTTTATATATTTGAACAGAGTGGGTAAATAATATTTAATCTCATTCTGTTTTTATCAGGTTTCTTATTAGTTGAGAACTGCTGTGAAGTGAAAATCAAAATTAAAACCAAAAAATTAATAAATATAGAGAACACTTCGAAACAATTATGTATTGCTTTTGTTGATGCCAAATCCAGAGTTGCCGTCCGTTCCGATTATGTCGAAATAATGTGCGTCAGTTTTGTACCGATTAATTCAAAATGATGCGCAAATCAAACAATGCGATTATAGTAGACTTGCAAAACCAATTTCAATTTAATTTTTATCACATTAACATCACATTTCAGCCTAATTTTTACTACATACTGGAAATGTCTGTGCAAAATTTCCTGGCATGCGCCAATTAAATTTTGATTTGTCAAAATAAATTCATATTGTCGCACTGAGACATTTAAAGCACCTCGATCGAATTTTTAATTTGAGGAATCACAATTTGGCTCACAAACATTCATTTTAAAATGCTCATATGTCCTTCACTTTAACAAAATTAATAAAAATGTTTTTATTACATCCAGTTTCAAGTATGTACGATCATTGATGTATTACCAACCCCAAATGTCGTAGACCAAAGTATTAAAAATATTACGGGCAAGAAGGGAATGTCATCAATTCACACTTGTGCGTAGATTTTTATTTCGTCTGTTGGTTTTCATTTTTTCGCTGATGCCTTTTTTGGTTTTGAATTATATTCACTCTCACTTCAGCAGTTTCCTGTAGTTTTTCATGTTCTCACCGGTACCACTTTGTAAATAGCCACCAAGTGGCTGAAACCGGTCAGTAATTAAATAAATTATGAGAACAGTGTAAATTTAAGACGTTTTGGAGTTTTTATTTCTAAACACTATCCTCTTCCCTCATGCCATGTCTCAGATTTTAATTTAGCCTGGCTCATGAAAATCAGTAAACTGCCAAAGGATTGCGAAAGCTTCTGCTTTCCGTAAACGACCCCTTTGGAGGATATAATTCCCTGCCTTAAAGAAGTTCTGTAAGTTGAACTATGCCTCAATGTTGATTAAAAAGGATTTCTGTTTTAATTAAATATGGTCTGCCAAGTGCCTGTATTACACGATTCAATTTCGTCATCAATAAATTCACGAAGTTTTATTTTGAATTTATTGGATCGTGTAAACGAGACACTTCGTGAATTTTTTTTTCATGAAGAAATTCATGAATTTATTGATTAATTAGAACGTACTCTATTTTTCGACAACTTTCTAGGGAATTCTAGGGTTTTTTCTCCACATTTTGTCGTTGCCAACCTTTGAATTTGACATTATCTTTGTTTACCTCCAACCTTTTTTGCAGTTAAGTTTGTTTGATTCTAAAGAGATACTGTGAAAATTCTAATTTCATTGTATTTCTAATTCTACAGGAACTTGCAAGAAACACAATACATAAACTAACGACAGTAAAATGACAACTGATATTTAGGTTGGCACTATTAAATTATTCACAATAAATTGATGGAAATCTTCATGTCACCATAATTTTTCTGTTTGACAATAAATTCACGAAGAAATTCAAGGACAGCTTCATGAATATCTTCATGAATAAATTGAATCGTGTAATACAGGCAAATAAAACAAGTAAGTAAAAAATTGAGCTTACACGGAAATTAATGAAAAGGGCTCTCATTTTGCCTCTAAATGGTGATCAGCAAATGTAACTTGAATTGGCAATCTAGTCCCGAATAGTCCCGATTTAAATTTATCGGAAGGAGGCAACCCTGGCCAAATCACCTCAAAACATTTGCTCTGAAGAGTGCCAACCTAAAAAATACATTTTAATCCAATCTTTTAGACTAAAAATTGAACTTAGTATTCTCAATAAAAATGTGATCGTGATGATGGTAGCGTAATGTATAAATATTTTTTTATTGAATTTAGGCTTAAGCGCAAAATATATTAACTAGCTTGTTATAACTTATAAGCTTTTACGAAATACTTTTGACTTGTGGTGTATTATATTCCAATAATTTTTGAGGTTGTAAACTCGGCTAAAATCTAGAACACCGACTACGTTCATTATAAAAAATAAAGGAGTGACGTAATACATAAACCGTTTTCTCAAAGGCTTTAAAACAAAATCGTATCTAAAAAGTTTGTTTGGCTGTTTGTTTTACTAGCTACCAGCTGGTTGTTTTCATTTCACGTTCTTACGGAATTTGAAGCATGAGCCATGACGTCACTTCTGTCATCGAATCAAACCTTGATTAGGTGTGTTCATAACTATTAAGAAACTGTCTGTACAAAAAACATGAACATATTTAGTAGTACAGATGCATCTTGCCGAGTTATTTTAAAATCTTCGCTAAATCGATGTGCATTTATTAAAAAAAGTTCGCTGCACGAATCGATGTCGTCCAATAAACATAACGTAATATGACTGTGTACGTATGTAAGCCAAAAGCCAACGCAGCGTCACTAATTAGTCAGTCATCAACGCATTTTATTATTTCAGTTTATCTGCGATCAAAATATATTACCTAAGGTTTTTTGTACATATGCTCATAAATAATAACTGATATATTACTAATTTAGATGTAGGTTAGCTTCAATTCAATGTTTTAATAACAAACAAAAAAATCCACTAAAATATTATCGACTAAAGAGTCATCTGGCAGCTTCATATTCATAAATGTCAGTATTTGGTTACTGAATGTAAAAATTTGATTATGTTCTGGAATTGAACTTTTAGTATTAGCTAAAGAAATCGTCAGAAATCTTCTCGTGTACAGTAATTACATAGTGTGTCGCAATATTAACTAAAAACACTTTAATATTTTCATATTTATTAACAAATATACTGCCCGATGAAACACTGATTTTTTTAAAACTATTTATTATTGTGAGTACCGTGTCTGCTGCGATAATGATAGTGTCATCTGAACAACCATACTAAGTAACTGAATTTTATTGTTTAGTTTTTATCTACTGAAATGTTGAATAGTCCAAGAGACGTCCGTACGAATATCCTATAAATAAAACTGGCTTTAATGCCCGATTTCATGATCTCGAGTTAAATTAACCTGGGTTAAAGTGACAGGGAGTGACCAATAAACAGGCTTTCAATTCATTTGATTGACTTGATTGGGCAATGATGACACGAAAAATACAGAAATTGATATTGTTTTTTAATTTTAATTGTTAATTTAACTCGAGATCGTGAAACCAGCCATAAGAGTGGCGCCTTTTAAGTTCAGTTCTACTATTCACTCACAAAATCTTGCATGTATCTTATTCACAGGGTATTTTTACAGACAGCTCTTTGATTATAAGACAAAACAAAACCTACTTTGCAGAGAGGTGCTACTTTTTTCTTTTTAAGCCTATTTATTCTCTGGTAAAAATAACTAATTTTTTTGTCAAATGGGACAGCGTGTTTTTTTGCAGCATCATATTCTCAATTTTTGTTCACAATGGTGTCTCACAATACCATTTTATTCTAAGATTCTGCTCAAATATTTGAAAAAAAACTATAATCATCAGAGTTTGTTTTATTAACTGTAAATACCTGTCAGGCCTGTGGTGGAAGTACAACGACTTGACATTGACATTGATTTTTATTTTTACTGTCAATGTGCCACACAAATTGGACATGTTTCCAGTTAATATTTGTAATAGGGACTAGGTCAGGTTATCCTTCTATTAAAATAAGATCTATGATGAATATTAACTAGATATATGTCCAATTTGCATGGCAAATTGGCAGTAGAAATCAAGTCAATGTCAATGTCAAGTCGTTGTAGTTCCAGCTCACCACATCTAGTCGACATTGACATATTCCCATCTCGTCTTGAACTCTCAATCCTTGTCATCATTATCTAGATCTTATTCTTATAGAAGGACTTGCATGGTAAATTTACAATAATTATCAAGTCAATGTCAATGTCGAGTCATTGTAGTTCCACCATTGATTCTTTACATTATCAAATTATTATCAAATCATTCAACCCTTGTTAATAAGGAGAAATTGGAAAAACTATACCACAGCCGACTATAATTAAATTTTTCAATAAATATGTTTTATTGGCAATAAGTTCTATATAAAAATAATTAGATACACAACGTTTTAACAGCAAAATGCTGCCTTTTTCAAGTGAAAAAGGCAGCACTCTGCGGTAAATCCCTAGTTTACGGACGAAGCTGAAGTTTGCTACGAATTTGACAGGTAGAATTATCCAAAAAATTATAATTCTTTCTGAATTTTTCACCGGCGGTGCTGCTAACGGGCGGGCTTCGCCCAGTCTAACCAAGCTAGATGCAGTTTCTCCCTTTCCTAACACACATGTACGATTCGTAGCAAACTTCAGTTTCGTCCCTATTCTAGGGTTTAGCTGTTATATTTCTAATTATTTTTATTTAGAACTTATTCCCCCAATAAAATTATTTGTTAAAAATGAGTTCTTAAAGTTTTCATTGAATTTGTTCAAATTCCAAGCAAATTGTCCAAGAGTAAATTAATAATTGTGACTCACTATTGTAAAGAAAATTTTATTTAGAATCCGATTTTTCCAAAGTATACAGGCTGTTCCACTTGTGATATCAAAGCTTGTTACTTGTACCAGAAAATAAGTAGAGCGAGGAAAAGTAAATTTCAGCTCACTACAGATTAGATTTTATTTTGGCAGTTTCTCATTCAATATGTTTATATGTCTAGAATATTCCAGTAGACACAGTTATTTTCTAAGAGCCAGTATTTCAGTTCTCGATTTATCTTGAGCGAAGCTCAATTACCTTAGTAGCAATTGTTCTAACAATCATTACTCTGGAAACTAAGCTACGGTTAAGGTACACCAAGGAATAAAATACTGAGCCTAAGCTCCAGTATTTCAGTTCTTGGTTTACCTCAAACGTAGCTTAATTTCCTTATTAATGATTATTAGAACAATTGTGACTAAAGTAATTAATCTTCAATAAAACATATTTATTATTAAAAATGAGTTCTGAAAAGTTCTTTCCTTCATTAATGATTCTTTGTTTAAGATAAACCAAGGACTGAAATACCGGCCCTAATGCCTGTATTATACGATACAATTTATTGGTCAATAATTTTCAAAAGTTGACCTTCAATTTATTGTTGTGTGTGATATGTCCAAAATTTCCACAATTTTTTCTTGACCAATAATTGACCAAGTTATTTTTGAAATAGAACTGGCTCTATTTTTCACCAATATTCTGGGGTATTCTAGGGAGATTTTGTCGTTGCCAACATTATTCATATTAGTTATTTCGCGTTGAATGAAACACGCGTTTCATACTTGACTTAACCTAAAGAAAGACAAACATTGCAAACATAATCTTAGTGTTGATAAAGTAGTAACATAATTTTATATACAGTTGCCTTCAGTTTATTAATCTTTTGTCATCTCTACTATCATACTTTCTCTCTAACCACACTTTTTAAAGTTACGTCAAAAATTATAAGTTGGTAGTTCTGATTTTGTAATATGGTACAAAATATTTTTGAGCTCGACAGTAAATTGTTGAAAACTTGACAGAAAACTTGGTCAATTTATTGATCAATAAATTGTATCGTGTAATACAGGTATAAGAGTTCAAATAGCCCTTCAAATTCTTAGAGTTTCGCTCTCCCTGCTGAATGGTACAAATTAAGTTTTGATTTCCCTGCAAAGTTTGGTTGAAGGTTTATTTGACGATTCAAGGAAATTTCACTCATAATACAATCATTAATGTGATTTTTGTGAAAATAGTACTCCCTCCTTTGTCGTAGACGGCATAATATTGACAACAATAAAACATGCAAAATATACTAAAACAATTTAATTTATGAAAGAAAAATATTAAATGACGCAATGGATTTCAGAGCTTGTGGTTGAAACGATGCTCATAAAAAGCTTTAGAAACTATGATACTTATTGCTCGTATTGCGATATACTATTTTGTTGATTCAAATTTCAGTAACATAATCAATATTAACAAAAAATGAATAGAAGGTTTTTTTAAATTTTTTTTCAATATAATTAAGTTTATTATTATAAGTTCTCTTTTATTTTAGCAGTATTTTGATTTAAGGTGCATTTATTAAATTTTATTTACTATTTACATATTTGTAATTATTATTTTACTCCTTAATTTCAATTTAAGAAAATCAAACGTTCTTGTGATATTATTTGTTAGATGAAAGTGCATATATTACTTTAAATAGGGTGCAAAATATATAAATTATATAATTATAATTCTAAATATGTAGATTTGTATTTAATTTTCATTTATTTGGTGGATATGAAGTTGTCAGCTAGATTAAGTAATAATAGTCAGAGAAATTCAAATCTCGAATATTTTTCAAAAAATGTGCTTTTCTATTGCGCGTTGCTCAACAGAGCTCAAATTTTCTCACTGAACACAAGCTATTTTTTACAGAAGACTGCAGATTGTTTCTATACACTTGGTTCATACGAAATTTTTCAAAGCAGAATAAGTTATAATTTTCTATTTATTTTTCAATTATTATCAAAAACAATATATTTTTGTTGAAAATAGAAATAATTTGTAAATAACAATGTGCAATGCAGTCAAATTTAATATTTTCTTTGAATATGGGAAGTGAAAGTAAGCATATCATGATTGTGATTGATGAAAATGAAGGAAGAAGGTGTTGGAAAGGGATAATTTAGCTTAAAAAAATGCTTGTGTCCATTGAGTTATTTTATAATACATATAAGTATGTGAATTATTTTTATCTTCGATTGACATGGTATAATGTATGTGTATATATATGACTGATTTATGTGTATTATAATGATAAATATATCTATACTTTGTCCATAACTGCCACTGATAACCGGTTTATATTTATTAGTAACGATTCTGTACCATTCCTTTTTTGTAAAATTAAAAATAATTTGACCAGTAAAAATAGTCACAAATAATTTTTGTAAATATAAAGTTTTATTTTATCTCATATTACTTTTGTCTTGTGGAAAGTTTTATTTCTATTTTTTAATATTTTAATGTGCTATTCCAGCGTCGTCGATAAAACTCCAAGGCTCTAGTACAAAAAAGGCAGAAATAAACAGTCAATAATGATCCATTTTTTAAATTTTCAACTACAGAGCTTTTTTTTTTATCAAGTTTTGCATTCAGGATCAAAATTAATTTTATTATTTAATTAATCTAAATTCAAAATTGCATTAAAATATGACAAGTGTTTTAGATCACAGTAGATTCTTAAAACTGATAAGTCATCCGAAAAAATGGAATTGGCCCAAGAAAAATTTCATACCATAATGTTCACAACAGTATCTCGTCGAAATGATTTTTGTTTTTGGTGATGCAATCCGAATGCCAACGTAGGCGCAACAGTCTCAGCGTAGATTCCAGGACAGCAGTCACCCAGAAAAATATCTACTGTACGCCAGTTGATGTAAAAGAACTCTACAAGATGAATAATATTTGAGAAACTTAGTTTATCGTTGGATGCCTCATCTTCAACTGATGAACAAATGGCAGCTCGCGTTATTTGGTGCCAAAAAACTCAAGTCGATTCGATAAAGAGAGCTCAAAATCTGTTTACACCATAATCATAGATTAATTCCTAAAAAAATTCAATCCCTTCCGCCGTAAAACTGTCGGTTTTTGGAACTCCAATTTGTCAATTATTTTAGTTTTTTTTTTCCATTTAAATAAAAAATCTCAAAATTTACTATATGTATTAATTTTTTCATTTCCAGAGGGGCAACACGACGAAATCGCTAAAAGTTAAACGTTAGGAAGTGGCTTGTTTATTATTCCAAGTTAATATACAAAGTGTAAAAATTATCATCTATGGAACTGTTCTGGATTTTCACCCGGATAATATATAGTAAGTTTTATTTTTTTTTAATTTTGCTTCTGATTGTATTCGCTACATACTTTTTCTTTGAATTGTTTTGAGTGTTGGGAAGATTGCAAATCTTGAATGATATTATTATAAATACCAAATACTTTTGTGCGCTTTAACCGATGATATGATCAAATAATACCACACAAAATTATGTCCACATTATCTTTATTTTTAAAAATGTATAATCAGTTGACATTTATCTATAGCTCACGGTTAGCTGTACCTACTCTTTTTTCGAGTGTAAAATTTAATGAAAATACCCTTTTAAAAACTTTGGTATAACTATTTGACTAATTGTAAGCTAAGAAGCTAACATTATAAAATAAAACAATTGCTGAATACAAGGCCACTCAGTGATACAAATACGTATTGCGGTGAGGTTCACCTGAGTGTTTTTTTACAAGTGAGCACACAAGATCACAAACAATAAATAGTTATAAAAAAGTAATGCTCTGACAATAGCCTGAAAACTGAACTGAACAGAATATTAAGATGAAAAGTTTTGTTATTTTAAAATAAACAATAAATGTCGATCAAAACAAATTGAACGTCTCTCGTAATGCATTGCAGAATTGGAATATGGAATTCATTTATGTTTTATACAAAAGATAACTCAACTTTTCAGCTCACATATACATTCAGATATGTTCAAGAACTAATATTAATATAATACAGTATATTGGATGGAATATTAAATTTTACTGTAAATAACACGACAGCAAAATATTAATCTAATTATAAAGACGTTTAAATACACAATTATTTAAATATACCGTATGACACTTATTTGATTTCATTTTTACAATATTTGCTAGAATTTTGCAATCACATTCATTAGCTTAGCACACTCATTTTTAAATACAATGTATACAATGATTTTTTTACAAATTATGCACAATTCATAGCCGCTGTTATAAACGACTAGAACTATTTATTTTTGTAGCAAAATATTGTGTCGCAAATTGCAGCAATTCAATTTATTTCTGACAATAATTATTTTTAAGACCCAATAGGCTGAATTCAGCTCTCTGCATTTGGTAAAGAAGCTTCATTAATTATCCTGGAAATGTCTCCTATCTTTCTCTTATTTAATTATTCTAACATTTATTTATCTTTATTTATGATATTTTAGTGAAGCTTCTTTGAGTAGTGCAGAGAGCTGAATTCAGTACAATGGGTCTAGTTCAAATCGCTTTACTATTTAAAAAAGCTTCACTAAAATATCATAAATAATAGAATAACTGAATAAGGAATAAAAGAATACGTTTCCATGGTAATTAGTCAAGCTTGTCTAGCTAATTCAGCCCAATATCTTCTATTTAATTGAATTAATTTTGTCAACTATTTTTCACTCACACTCATTGATAAATGAATTACAATATTTTTGAGAAATTGTACTTGAATATAAGAAATTTTCAAATCTGTACATATACTTAAAGAATTTGAAAAAAAAACCGATGTACAACTTTTATTAGACCAAAGGATTTCGGATATTTATAGTTGAAGATTAATTCAATTAATTTATCTTTGTACAGAAATAATCATGAAACATTCATTTGAAGGCGTCAGAAAGTACCTGAAAGGGCTAATAAAAAGTAGAAACAAATTATAAAAAAAAAACTCTTATGAATATTCATAGCTCAGTGAAAATATGCTGCCTTTGTAATCCAGAGGTCGCGGGGTCGAATTTCCCCGAAGGACAAAAAGTCAGTAAGATTTGCACTGAATTATTATATACTTTCCACAAAAACTAAGAGTACACGTAGCTTGACAACTGGTACCCATACCCTACGAGAAATATCAATTAATCTACCGAGTGCACTATAAGTGTCTGCCGCATCTCTAGCGGGTAAAAGGCGTGATTCATATTTTTTTAATGTTTTTTATTGCACGGATTTTGTTTTACGTTTTTCAAAGGTTTTTCTATGTTATGGAACATTTGAAGGTAAGTAATTTTGTGGTAAGGTGGATTATTTTATGAGTTTTTAATGTCACCCGATTTACAAATGAAATAAAATTCTGTTTGTAATTATTTTTGGTTGATCGCCTAAAAAAATATTGTGTGCACCTCGGCAGATTCGACTAGAAAAAAATTAATTCATCTAATTAATAATCTGGAATTTTAAATTATTAATTTATATATTTTCTTCAAATTTGTTTCTACCTTTGTATTAGCTCAACCTTTAAGTATTTACTTGATGATCTGAGCTTCCTGACAGAATTTTGCCTTGCTAGATATTAGTATGCGAAAAAATTATGTGTACAACGTATGAGAACATCTTTTCTTGAATAGTTTGATTGATGCACGATGACAACAAAATGTATCAAATCTCAATTTCATTACAAGAAAGGTATTGCTTTCACCACTAATTGTACAAATAATTAATCCTTAATAAAACTTATTTGTAGAGAATAACAAAAACTGACAATTTTATAAATAAAATTTTTGGTAATTTATGAAGTTATAAAATTAATAACAAAATATATTAACAATAAAATCAATGCTATAAAATACTCATAAAATTAAATACTGTTTAGAGCTTTATATGAGCAAAGTAATTTTACTATCCAATAAAAATATAACCTTATTTGGAGAAATTCGTTATTTACTTCATTAATATAAAAAATGCATGAGTTCAGGAAAAATCCTGAAACATTTTTTGGACGAATGACAATATTTTTTCGTCAACAACCGAATTTGAAAAATTTGCTGCAATTATTTAAACAGAAATATAGATTTATATCTGTTCTACTTTAAAATAATTAAAATCAATGAATTATTCAAACTAATCCAACATATTCATATTTAGCAATTATTATAACTTGAGCACATTCGCTTAGGCGCTAAAATGACACTTATTTTTTTGAACTAGAACAATAAAAGAATTCAGTACAGCATACTTAATTGTACACAAAAAGTTGAAATTATAATTTCATATTTAAGTGGATAACGAAAAATTATATTCCTGTTAACAAAATTTATTTTTTCGCCAACTGTCAAAAAAACATGATATTTTTGTATTGTTATGGATACGCAAAGTTCGTGATTTTTTCACTAGTAAAAAACATATTTTTGCACACCTAATCTAATATAAATCAGTGTAATGCTACAAGGATAGAAACAAACGGGTATTTAACAAAAAAAGAAATATGAATTTGTACACAAAACTATTTATTTTTGAATATAAAAATTGATTGTTGACAGTTCTTTATTTATCACACAACAATTGCGCATACTTTTGGTTACAATACCCAAGTGACTGCAAATTAATTATAGTTTGTACTTTTTTCCTACATTTCACTGAATAAAACAATAATTATTGTTGATCTATTATTTTTTGACATTTGGCGAAAAAATATTGTTTGTATCTCGTGTGCGAAGTGACTGTATTTTGTTGCGCTTTCGAATGAAGTTGTTACCTCGACCTCACGGTCTCGGTTAAAATTGACATTCTCACGCGCAGCAAAAAAAAACAATCACTTCACACACTTAATACAAAAATATCTATATTGAAAAGATTTCTTCCTAATAGAGGTTAATGTTCTCGGCATCAGGATATTTGCATTCCAGTATTTATATTTCTCGTGATATCAAAATATTGAATAGAGCAAATACAATTTAATAATTTATGCAGCCGTTCAAAAATAAAGACCAGTTATTCGTTGTAATCATTCACTGTACGTAGTTTTAAAATACCATTTCAATCGATATTCTTAAAAAATAATAAGGAATTTCGACTTTCGAATTATTAAAATTTCATTTATATTATTTCTCCCCCGGTTAATTTATCTTTTGTTTCAAATAAATGCTATAAACATATAAATAGCTTTATAGTATGAATTTGTAAAACAAAAATAAATCAATTAATTTAGAGAAATCCGATTATATGTAATTTTTATTAACAAATGTTAAATTCGTACCAACAGTTGGGAGCCACTGATTTATAGTAATGATTGTTGAAAAATCGTTACCATAGATAAAATTAATTATAATCTAGGATAACAAAATCTGCTCTTATGTAACAAAATAAAATATTGAAATACTGGGTTATAAGTATTGCATATCAATAATTTAGAAATAAATTAATCATAAAAATTAAAATTTTCCTACACCTCATTCATTTTAAAGAAGTTCTTAGTTTCTTGCTCTTCAAGCATTAATTGCTAATTAGTTCATACTTAAAAAAACTTACATGTACGAAATCACAGAATAGCAAGAAAAACAACACTACAAAAAAATGTGTTATTCTTCCGATGTTCCTAAGCAACAAGAGTTGCGATTTTCTGTTGGCCTAGTGCGCCTTAGATCCACAGTATCATTACAGATACAAGTGTCCTTTTCAGCAGATTTTTCCATTTTTAACCAATGTTGTACTGCCAATTGGAATGCTTCTTGTACATTGCTTGCATTGCGAGCAGATGTTTCTATGGAGCAAGCAATAGAATTTTCGTTGCACCAGGTTTCCATCTCTATTGCGGATACTTCTCGGTCATTCGGAGGTACATCAGACTGAAAATAATTTTATCATTATTATTTAGTTTTTAAAGGGAAAGGAGAGTATATTAAAAGTTGGTCAAATATGAAATAAATTTAATTTTGGACGTTTCGGTGCCTTGTATCACCATCTTCAGCATTGAAAGTTAAAATATAAAAACATTTAGTTATTTATTGTAAGAACGACATATTGGGAGTCAAGGAGTACCTGATGCGAGTCAAAATATATTAAGACATCAAGTCCATTTCAAGGGAAAATTTCGAAATGTTGAACTACGTCAAAGGTCATATACTATTATTTTAGGACATATACGATTTAAAACATCTCAATATTTAACCCCCTACACGATAGGGTTGAAAGATCAGGCTTTATAATAAATGGTACCACATATTAGAAGAGATATGCTTTCAAAGTGTGAGATTTCGCTTTATTTTTGTTTTTTAGGTAACATATTTAAGAGTTAGAAGATGAAAGATAGACACACAAGCCTATATGAGTTTTTATCAGCGTTTAGTTGATTACCATACGATCATATTTTTAGAGGAGGTGAAAGCTTTCAAATTTTAATCGCAGATGAATAACAATAGATGAAAAATTTAAACTAATTAACAAAAACAATTGCAGAATAGGAATATAAAAAATTTATAAAAGGGTTACAAAAGAAAAATGATAACTAATCAAATTGATCCCTGGTTAATACCCTGGAGGTTAGAAAAGAGAACGATCGTCATATGCTGATACATTACAGAGTTCATATTCTAGCCACAGCCGCGCTGGCGTCAATAAGTAGTACTCACATGGTAGTACCTATCTGTGACGTTAGTTGTTTATGGGTAAAATGTGCGTCAACCATCATTATTCAAAGTACCGAAGGTAAAATTTTTGTACAACAGCATTAGACATCTTCATACTTCAATATTAAGCATAAATTACTATTTGCTGGGTTATTTATTGATGAGTTTAGACAATTTGGCGTTCGCAGCGCCTCAATTTGTATTAAATCCCCGGGACATATTTTTCCCCTTCTCTATAACCTGCATGGTTGTTACCTATGTTTTTATTACTGTGTCAAAAAACAAAATTTATTTATACCTGACCATGAACATTACCCTACAAACGTATTTATTGAATGATACTCAATGATAGTGATAAAACAAGTGTTTAAAAATTCATGATTGCAATGTTTTTTACCTTGTTTCCAACAATAATAAAAGGAAATTTGGTATCTTCTTTTATATCAGCATAATATAAAAATTCATGTTTCCACATAGACAAATTCCGAAAACTCGTTCTATCATCAACGGCATATGTCAATAAACAAATATCGCTGCCTCTATAAAAAGGAGTTCTTAAAGTTTTAAATCTTTCTTGACCAGCAGTATCCCAAATCTGTAAACAAAATAACATTTGACAAATAAATGGGCAATTGTTTTTAATTAGTTTATACCTGTAGTGTATATGTTTCGCCATCAATTTCCACATCTTTGTTTAAAAATTCAACCCCTATTGTATGAAAGGAATGTTCATCGAAATGATTGGAAACGAATCTGTTCATCAAACAACTTTTTCCCACACCCCCATCACCAAGAATTACCACTTTTAATAGTGTATTTTTATTTGTCGGGCGTGTTGGCACTTTTCCAGACATATTTTTAATTCATAAATCTGTAAACAACTAAATTTTAATGAGAATTGATTTCGGGGATTTTTTTAATGACTCAAAGTCGGCATGAGTGTATTTAATTTGTATTGATGAATAATTAAAATGAAACTAGAACTTACCTAAATGGTAGTTGATGCAATAACTTCTAAAGAAAAAGAAACAACATTGTGGTACGGCAATTTATATTTGGCATTGCAAACAGATAAAACTATTTGTTGTAACCACAATCCCAGTTATAAAATCTACAAATGACAGCTCTAGACTGTGCGTAACTAGAAATGAAGTCCTTGAAATTTCATTCTAAGCTTACTCATGTGATTTAAATAGAGTAGTTTCAGTAAACGTGTGTCTTGGATAAGATGTCACAACAAAATAAAGTCAACCATATTTAAAAAAGAGCGGTAAAGTCTATTGTGCTTTATTCAATTGCTAATGGATGGCGCAGGCTCCGTCTTTATTAAAAATGTCTATTGCTATTGTTTTTAGGTGCTCTTACTTGTCTGAGGTTTTTTTGTTTTTTGTTTGGTGAAATGTTATATCGCGAAATTTTACGTAATTTAAAGTTATTTAAAAGTGTTTAATGCAGTTGTTAAAACTTAAATTACATTCATAATGTTGGTTAATGTCATATAAGTGATTAATAAATAAAAATCTGTGACTAAACCTAAACCGGAATATGTCTAGTTTTACCTGTACGGTGGTGTCAATAAACTTTAGTAGAAGGTGTGCCGTGCATAAAGTCAAACCGAGAAAGTGAAAATTGTTATTACCTAACATTAGCGTATGGTTTCTTAATAGTTTTCTTAACATTAAGTTAAATTCCAAGAAATATTCTAAAACTCAGTGATGTATGCTAATGGATCAGGATAAAATCGGTATGTATCAAGTTACATATTTTTATTAGTTCACATAGCAAGTAGCATTTCTGCTTAAAACTCGAAAGTATTTAGTTTTCGGCCCAAGGTAATCATAAACGTAGTCATAAACTTAATCACCCCTCTCTATTCCCACATATCATACATGCCTGCCTGAACAATGTTGCCAGTCTTACATAATAATACGCATTGCATACGGTGTGTTGGAAATGGAAATAACAAAATTGGTTCGACTGACTTATACGATTACAGTAATCTTTAGCGTTTGTTTTGGCATTTTGACAGATCAAAAGTTAGCAGTGCTTTGTAATCAATAATATAATATACATTTATTGAAATTTCTTTATAATCGTACAAATCAAATTATTAACGAAAATTATCTTGCTTTGTTAATCATATGAATGCATATTGCTAGATTTATATCATTTATAGAAAAGATCGTTAAACATGCTTTTTTCAAGAATTGCAAAGGATAAAAAATAAATTAAAGGGACATTATATTGAAAAAATTAATAAAAATATTCAGTGTACGGTATTTAAGTTCCACGTGGCAACAGCGCCCGCGAGTGACAGGTACTTGTGCGCTGAGTGTACCGTACATGACTTGAAGGTCGTTTACTGGTTGGTCACGTGACATTAGTCAACACATGTTAGCAGCAGCACGCACACTAATAACTGTGGTGTCTGCTGTGAGAGTGAGTGAAACAGATTGATGTCAAAATAAGATTTGGCTTCTCTAGCAGTCTGCCGACAAAGAGAATACACGTATTACATTCGTCCTGCAAAGTCGCAAGCGTTGTGTAAGCAAAGAACATGTGCAACAATCAGATTGATGTTTGCCGAACAGGTAGTAGTGATGCTGGCATGGGCGCCCCAAGATTCAAAACAGAACCCGGAGCATGTTTTAATGAAATATGAATAGAAAAGTTTAGGTAATATTTTTTGCGAATACCGAAAACTAATTAAATAAATCTGTTCCTCTTTAATTTCTATAATCCAAATAATAAGTTGCTAGCTATTTTATACTAAATTATACTAAACAGTATGATAACTTGAATTTAAAGTTTGTAAGATATTTTGTTGCATTGAAATATATAACTTGATAACTGGAAATAAGTGAACAAGTATTTCCCAATATAATTACTTAAAACGATGTATTGTTGCACATTTGATTTCATGTTTAATCTGTTTAACCTGTGCGCCTCAATAAGAATCTTGTTGTCCCGCCTCTGCGTAAAGTGAGAGCCCAAACATGGCTCTCTCTGTTCGCAGTCAACTCAGACAAAAGCCTATCGTTCGTTCTGTCAAACGTATCTCGCCTTTTTACCTAAACATAAACGAAATTTAAACGCATTAAATAATCTTTTAGCGTATTTTCTCGCCTCAAGTGTCTTTTAGTGAACAGTGTTGTCATCTTAATTTAATTTTATGCAAAATTTCGTACGATATGTTAACACCTTCGTGCAGTGTCACGTGTATGAACCGGTGGTAGTGTAGTGCAGTGCAAATTTGGATCTCAATCGTGTAAGTTTGATAATTTGAATTATGAGTTAGGTTATAATTTTGGGGTTATATTCAATGTTTTATGCACCTGTTGTTCAATGTTGGTGACCTTGGAATGAGTTGTTATCAAAGCAGGGTTCGGATTCATACGTTACTTCCTTGTTTCTTGTTTGTTCATTGTTTTAAAGGCAGTATGACATTTTTACCACAATATGAACATTGGAGAATGAAATTAAACATGCATAATTATATAAACAAATAAATTCTTAATCTTTTGTTTCTTTGACAACACAAAAAAATTATTGAAAATATTTTCACGGCGACTAAATTTTCATTTATTATACCATAAGTAGTTGAAGTATTATCGATTATTTTTGTGGTGCTATCACGAATGTTTATTGTGCTTGCGTTTGAATACCACGAGTGTGCAGCACGAGTGGTATTTACAAGCACAATAAACATGAGCGATTGCACCACAAAAATAGTCTATAATACTTCAACTACAAATGGTATATGGAGGACTATTCCAGGAGTCAAACCATTTTTTCAAATTAATTTTCTATGAATCTAGTAACAACTCACGTAATTTTCATAGGAACGAGTAAACAAACTTCTGTCAAACTGGAAAATTAGAATTGCATTTTCTTTGACGAATAATAGAAAAATATATTGCGTCTTGATATGGGAACTAGTTCAGAAAGATTTGGTGATAGATCAGAAGATAAAATTGATGAAGATATTCAGAAAAATATTCTATTAAATACGAAGAAAGCACAAATTGGAGGTATCTACATCTTTGAGTAAAATACTCACTTGGACCACTAGTGTAATACCCGATGGTATTTCCACACGTCCAAATACCCACTGATATGCACCGTTTCTATGGCGATTTAGCATTGTTAACCTTGTTATAAATACTACGAATGGAATAGTCAATTGTAATACAACACAAAATTTCTAATTAAAAAATAAATGGAATAACAATTGATTACACGAAATGAAGAATAGAATGTACCGAAATTTGAAAGCTCAAATCATCATTTATGCTCTAATGTGAACTGTGTAAATAATGTTACAATTTTTTAACATAATATTTTATATTATTTCATAAATTTTTATATTTGAAGTATATGTATGGGAATCTTATTGGGAAATATAGGGCTGTCCAGAATTCGATGAGATACCATGTCTATTTGTATTGTTTACTTCTTTTCCAAATGAATTTTAAACAATTGAATGTTTCGTGTGGCCACCCTCATCATCAGCCACAAAAATGTATATAGTTATAAAAAAGTGAATACGAACGAAATAAATACATAGCACAAATATTGACCTGAATAATATTTTATTGAAATTAAGATATAGACAATTTTTTTACTATTTTATCTATTAATATTGCATTCGTAAACTTTCATTCATGGCCTTTAAAATTGCAGTTGTTCGTTCTTGCAGAAAATTATTTAATTTGTTATTTTCCGTGCTTAATTACTATTAATTTAGCAAACAATTTTAATTGTAGGTAAATGGTGAATTCTTCTGTACTATAATAAATATCATTCACATGTTATACGCATATGTAGTTTACATTATTGTAAAGTTATATAACAAATAGAAGAGATTGCCGGATCTCTACAAAATCAAAACATTTAATTGTTGTTTTTTTTTTATCAATCGAGTCAATCACATCATCGTTGATTGAATTAAATTTCACTGGAGAATTCTTACTGTATGTAGTAGCAATTTTGAAGTAACTACAGTTTTTTACCTTCGAGTGAAAACAAATGATGGTGCTGTGTAGCTCGCGTTTTCAAGTATTCTTTAAACTAGAATTGAAGCATCTCTTCTGGAAAGTGCAATGATATTTTTATCCACTGTATAAATACTGTAACGAAAGTTAGACCCTTGTTCGTGGGTTAATAATTTATTTTTACCTTGGGCTACTCTTATATAACTGAAAATATCCACTACTTAATGTTTCTACTTATATCGACATGTAAATAGTCACTTACACTACATTTATTAATTATTTGCTTCGAGCACTGTCTTCAATTATTTATTTCAACCGCTTCTTATTTATTTCCAACTAGTTTTGCGCTCAATATTACTTCTACACGCTCCGACTAGTCTAACTATTAATCCTCCTTATTTTCAAATTTCAAATTCTAATCTCCTTCCCTTCATTATAGAAATGTATTCTATTAAATTTTATTATTATTTCATAACTAGCTGTTAGCCGCGGTTTCACTCGCATACAGATGTACTTTTTGAAATCAATGAAACCAATATATAATAATTGACTGCTGTTATTGTCCGATCGGATGCTACATCCGATCGTACCATGTGCTTTGGATATTTTAAATTTTTTCTTAACCAAGTTTTAACTCAATCGGATGGATAATACGCGAACGAACAAATACGACTCGTGCATCACTTATTATATGGTGATGGTTTCATGCTTCACACAAATGCCAACTGCAACTGTAGAAGGTTTCAATTTAATTGATAGTACTTTTCAGAGATTAGACTGGACATTACACTGCAGTGCGATTCATACTTCAATGGTTCTACGAATAAAGTTATTCAATACGGCTCTCGCGTCACCTATTGTACATTGATAATACTATGACAAAAATCTTGACGTAAGTGCCAGCAATGTCTAGAAAGTTTCAATCTGATCAGATGAACGATGCGCTAACGAACAATTACGACTCGTTTGCTACTTACTATCTCGAAGGTTAGCCTGGACAAACAAATAGACAGACAGACAGACAAAAACTCAAAAAATGCGAGTTTGAGTTTCAGTATTTTGCAAATAACCATATAAGACAGAAAAAGTCCTTATTGCTGAATCCTAGACAGACACTTCGATTTTATTTATTCGTAAATATGACGGTATTAACATTGTTGAATCAGATAGCAAATTTCATGACTCTAACAGCGAAAACATAGAACTTTCTTATGAACTAAGATCGCGTTTGGGCTACCTGATTCGTCTCTGTTGTAAAATACTTTCTTAACTGACCTTTGCTCCTCATAAACTACTCACCTACGAAGTTTCAGGGTAATTCGTATTTTTTAAATATTTCGTTTGCAACCTTAATTCATTCCTGTTGTAAAAATCATGTTGCAGTAGGACTATGATATTGAAATTAAAAGCATCGGACTTTCAAAGAAAATTATTATAATTTAAATCCCATCTCTGTCAAAAAAATAAAATTACGGCATATATTTTTGTCCCGTTGTCCAGCTGAATACCGAATTTCATACGTCTAACAGCAAAGAAATAGAACTTTCATATGAACTTGCGATCACCTTTATATCCTTTTAATTCGATCCTGTCACAAAATCCTTGATCAAATGACCTTTGTTCCTCACAAACTACCTACTTGCGAAATTTCAGTGTAATTTGTACTTTTTAATATACCGCTGAAAAGCAGTATTTATCCAAACATCGACATTACAACATTGAATTCATGAAGAAAATTAATATAATTCAAGTCTCTGACCATCAAAAACAGAGCTCTCAGAATAAAATTTAGTCCTCTCTGTACCACCTCAATCCAGCCCTGTCAAAAAGTTATATTGTGTAATTTATTTTTTCCATATTGTTCACCTAGCTCTTGAATTTCATATCTCTACCAACGAAAACATTACTTTCATACAAATCCCCTTTAATTCGGTCCTGTTGCAAAATCATTTCTTAACTGACGTCTACTTCCGAATACCTACGCATCTGCCAAATTCCAGCTTAATCGACTTGGCGGTTTTTGAGATTTGGTGTTGAATCAGTGAGTGGTATTTCGCTTTTATAGATATAGATTTGCTCAACTTGCTTGGTTTTACAAACAGATAATTGATTACGCGCTCTACTTTTTACTTCTCTGTTAAATGTACGCTCCGTGAATTTACTCTCAAGGAATTTGAGAATATGTAGTTATAGCGTAAAATATTGTTTACCATACTGTACGGTGAATATCTTTGTCAGAAAACTGCGGGTGGCCCATGTGGATATTAAATCTGTGCCGCGTAATTCGATAATTATTAATGACAGTGCAAGGACTTTGTAATTTGTTATTTGTGAAAAAGTAGTCTGGTGCAAGATTCGAATTAGAATAATCGTAGATGTTTTATTGTATTGTGTAGTTAATTACTCGTTCTGCAATTTAGTCATTGGAATTGATGTATCATGTATATTAAAAAAATAGAATATCAAGAGAATTTTATTAATTTTTAATTAGAGATGCCATAGTTGCAACATTACATAGTTCAGAAAATCTATGAATTCTTTTATATGCAGTTATTGATCGTGCAAAATAATTACTGATATGTATGGCGCAATATATAGTTTCACAATCAAAATATTTGGAATTCATTTAAAGTGATTGTTGATTCTGGAATCTTGTACAAATCGACGCGCAACGGTCGAGGTCTGTTATCGTCTAGAGCAACAAAGCCATTTTTTTGAAACTTCCAATCATTGCTCTTTCGGAATATTTTCAAAATAATCAGTTCAACGAAAAATATTTAATTCTATTCAAATATTCCAGCTAAAAATTGTAATTTATGTATCTAGTGTGCAAAATTATACTTTGGTGCTTGAGAATGAAAGTCTTTTGCCGAGACACAATCACACAAATCATTCGAAAGCACCAAAGAAATTTCATGCACAAGTTGCATACAACATTTTTGCTACAGTCGTCAAAAAACTATAAAAAAAAATATTAAAATTATATTGAATCACAAAAATTAGTAGAATTCGTTTTTTTGACAACGTGTACGTTGTCAAGATGAAATCAATGCACGAAATACTTCGTGGCCGTTGTCATGATAAACAACTCCAATGTGACATTTCGCATACTAATATTGATGTACAAACAATCTGTTTCTACTTCAGGCAAACATTTTTCTGTTCACTATTTAGCAGTAACTGCGTTTGGTCCATTCTGATCAATTGTACTTACCAGGCCCGTACTCCTGCAGAATACTGCATACATCACTTTTTTCGTTATTCGGTTCTTGATTATTGTTGGAGCTTCCCATCTTTATGGATCCATACACGACTTACCTGGCGTGAAGGTACATCGAAAAAGGGTGTAGAAGTTTCGTCATCTAACACAATTTTCAAATAAATTTAATTTTTCATGGCAAATTTTTACACAATCTTGTTTTTATTAATCAAAAATCTGGTGCGGTGCAAATCGACTGGCAACTTTTTTTAAATGCAAGTTTATGTCACATAAAACAGTGACTATGAGTGCACTCATGAAACAACAGAACGCGCCCATCACTCATGAAAATAGCGGATCCTCTAATTTTCATCAGTGGTCACTGACGAAAAAAATACAGCTAGCTTCAAGCGCATCATATGCTACTCATTTAACTTTGTCATTTTGTTTGACGTTTGTTGTGTTTGATTATTGTTTTTATTGGAATGTATTTAATCAGAGAAAGTG